>CAKJTW010000094.1:6169333-7403200 GCA_917880005.1 Nanger dama | reverse complement strand
AAGTCACTTAGTCGTGACCACATGGGCTGTAGCCTACCAGGCTCCTCCCTCCATGGGATTCTCCAGGTAAGAGTACTGGAGTGGGTTGCCATTTCCTTCTCTGGGGGATCTTCCTGACCCAGGGATTGAACCTGGGTCTCCTGCATTCCAGGCAGACACTTTAACCTCTGAGCCACCAGGGAAGCCCGTTAGGGCCCACACATTCATATCTCGAAGTCTAAACTCCAAACTAATGATATCAGGTGACAGATGATTTGGGTGTGGGGATGGAGACCTCACAAAAGGAAATAATGCCCTCATAAAAGAGGTGGATATAAACTATTCCCTCTCCTGCCCTGTGATGATACAATGAGAACTCTGCAGTGTGAAACCTGAAGCTGGCTCTCACCACAACTGGACCACACTGACCTCCAGTTCTTGGATATCCAGACTTGAGAACTAATTTGCAGCAATACAGTTCTGATCTTTGCAAAGTACCCAGTCTATGCTATTTTGTTGAAGAAGCTTGAATAATAAGATATACATGCCCTGTTTTATCCTAAGAATACCTCCAGGAGTCTGTAAAATACCTGAAAGGAGAAATCAACTTCCTCCAACCCCCTTTCCTAGACATTTTGTCTGGGCTGTAACATTTCTTGAGCTCAGTAAATATCCATGTAACATCAATTCACAAAGATGGTAATGTTAGGAGAAATAATAATACCAATATCTGTTAATAGATATGATGTGATAACATAATAATTTAAATATTCTTCATGGTTCTACAAGGGAGGAGATGTTGAAATAGTATGTGAGATAATTTTTAAAGATAATTTGCAGAAATATTTTCAAGTTTGCATTTTCAATATTTGGGAGGTATGGTGAGTGGAAGACCCACTGTCCCCTTTTGGTCCAGTGATTCCTGATCACTCTGTCCTTGTCTCCCTCAGGGAATAAGGAAACACTTTGTCTACACTTGTAGATGTTGTCCTCATTGGCCTGTGCCTTTGGGAGTCAACCTGAATGCGTCTTTCAAACAGTCTATGATGCTCTGAACTCTGATTGACATTTCTGTCATCTTCCCCAAGGTGAAACTGTGATACAAGAGTTTGTCAGAGTGTGTGCAAACAAGAACATTGGGTTCCCCTTGCACACCCACCCAGAGCTCTGTTAGGACAAATAGTGCAAAAATGAAAAAATGGTCTTGTGCACTGAACTTGTCTTCTCCTCTCTTAATCATCCAATTTTCCCCAATTTCCTTGCCATGAGACCCCCATGAGGATAAGTCCAGGCCCTGTAATGTGAGAAGTGCTATTACCCCCATCTAGTCCTGGTCTTTGGAAGCATCCTATGTGATCCACCAGACTTTTCTCTTTGCCTTCAAGGAAAATAGATTCAAGTGCAACAGGCAAATTTGGAGTCACAGGCTGATGATGGAAAAAAATCTCAAAACAATGGTACCAATGTTTTCAACTCACTCTTTGAAGGAGAGAAAGCTAGAAGATTCAAAGCCTGATCAAGGCCTTCATTGTGCTCTTCGAAGAAGGAAAGAAAAATGTCCACTAGATTCAAATTCTTGACACATCGCTGTTTACATGTTAAAGAAGCTAAGCATTAGGTTAACTGACAAAACCTTTAACAACATATTCTCTTAAAAACTTCCATAAAAAAATAAATTTCATATGTTGAAAATAGCAAATACCCTCAACACATAAAAATCTTTTAAGTGATGTTATAAAATTATTTAAGAAAAGAGATTGTGTTTCTGTCTAAATATTTTTATAAAATTGTGATTTTCATTTCAGACATTTTTCAGCTTGTAAGGATGGTAATGATCGTCACGAACAGATGATCACTTTGGAGGCTTAAGCAAACAACAGTCTGATTGAATGGACAGTTGTCACAAGTATAATTTGCATTGTATCTGCTGACGTTTCTTGCGGATTCTTACATGAGGGAAAGGCACTTTTCGATTTCCACTCTGACCACCTCCCAGGCACAGGGGCTGTATTCCTTTCCCTTCAGGTACAGATGAATTCCTTGGAAATACTTCTGGACAGCAATTCCCAAATTGGGACAATCCAGAGTCACTTCTTCCAGCTGTTCCAGCCTCTGATCCAGGCTGGAGTAGTTTGTCGAGGAGGGTGCTGTTCCAAGCAGCACAGCTGCTCTCCATGGTGAAGAGGCTGAGATATCCGTTGGTGATTACAGGTGCCTCGAGTCACCTGGATTGGGGGTGATATTCTCTCTTCTCCAAGGAAACTTGAAGTGGTGTCTGTGGTCTAGGCATGACTGGGAGGGGATCGTTTTCATCTCTCTCAAATGTATGAAGAATTTGTTGTCAAGAGGACCAGCAGGGACAGAGCAGAGCACCACTCTTGCCACTAGTAACCCCACTCCATTACTCTTGCCTGGAAAATCCCATGGACGGAGGAGCCTGGAAGGCTGCAGTCCATGGGGTCGCTGAGAGTTGGACACGACTCAGTGACTTCACTTTCACTTTTCGCTTTCATGCATTGGAGAAGGAAATGGCAACCCACTCCAGTGTTCTTTCCTGGAGAATCCCAGGGACAGGGGAGCCTGGTGGGCTGCCATCTATGGGGTCGCACAGAGTCGGACACGACTGAAGCGACTTAGCAGCAGCAGCCTCAGCATAGAGCTTCCGTGATTCACTGGAAGGCCAACAGGGGGCGCGCGGACACCACTAATCGATGATCGAAAGGTTTCTTTGCCGGGTCCTGGCACAGCGCCCTTCTCTGGGCGTTGACAAGAGGGTGGAGGGTGTCTTCTTACTGGTTTTATTAGTGAGTTTGCGAATTCTGAGACTTCTTCCAGCGGGTTTGGCAGCCAGAGGAAAGGCATCGCTGCTCAGAGACCAATTGGTGCTCCTTGAGTTAGTGCACCAAGAAATCTTCAATCTGAGTCCTCGCCAGAGACGTTTTGTTTTGTGGTAAGCCCGGAACCTTGCGTTTTCTGGTTTCCCCTGAGTGCTGTGCGGCAGAAGGCGATGGCACCCCACTCCAGTGCTCTTGCCTGGAAAGTCCCATGGACGGAGGAGCCTGGTGGGCAGCAGTCCATGGGGTCGCGAAGAGTCGGACACGACTGAGCGACTTCACTTTGACTTTTTCACTTTCACGCATTGCAGAAGGAAATGGCAACCCACTCCGGTGTTCTTGCCTGGAGAAGCCCGGGAAGGGGAGAGCCTGGTGGGCTGCCGTCTCTGGGGTCGCACAGAGTCGGACACGACTGAAGCGACTCAGCAGCAGAGTGTTGAGCCTTCTTTTTGCAGAGAAACTTGAGCGAGGCCACTTTTACAAAGAAAATGCCTTTACAGAGGCCTTTGAAGCAGAGAATCAGAGCGAGTTGGGGCCGATTTTACAGATTCGGGCTCATTTCTGGCGCGATAAAGGGACAGCTCACGGAAAGGGGGACTTGGCGGCGGCTATGGGAGGACTGGACGGCTGTTGCGGACACCCTGGGGGTGAGTCGCAGTGCGGTCCCCACCCGAGGACGGGGAATCTGTGCGCCCCTGGAGATGCTCTGGGACTTTCAGGGTGTCATTCAAGGAACTGGCCTTGAAGTAGGGGAGTAAGTATTGAGCAACTGAAAAGTAGAAATAACTCACAGCACTGTATTTTTATGTGTTTATATTTAATTATATTTGTCTCATTAAATATTTAAAATTTTTATTTTGAAATATTTTAAAATATTAAATATATGGTATTAAAACATGTGAATATTGAAATATTCATTTTATGAAAATATTTAAATGTTAGATACTATATTAAAATATGAGTATTAAAATGCTATCAATTTTTATTAGTATTTCATTAAATTCTTTTTAAGCTATGGTTTATTTATACCGAAACAAGAATTTAATATGATTTTACTTTACTGGCTTTAATGGAAGCCAACTCATTAATATATTCAAGATCACTCTATATTTGTTTGACAATTTCTTGTGACTCTGTGACAGTCTTAAATAATTTTTATTTAACCTGAGTTTCTGAAACATCACGGCCAGCACCCCACCTTGAGTGTAGTGCAGAAAAAGAATTCATGCAGATGTCCCTGGTCCAATGATTAAGACTGTGCTTTCAATGCAGGAGGTGCAAATTTGATGGCTGGCCTGGGAATTAAGATCGCACATGCAGTGCTGGCAGTCAAAAAGAAAGGAAGAAGATGGAAGAGAGAGGGGAGAGAGGAACCAAAGGAAGAAGAGGCAGTGTTGTGTACAAAGAGTTGAGGGCATTTACCATGTCTGATCTTTGCATTTTCTTTGGGAAGAATTTTATAGGTGAAATGAAAATTGCCCAGATTTCATTGGCAATGTGAAGCCTTTCTTTGTAAGACACGTATGGTCATGCAAATGAAAGAGCATTTCTTGTCTTTCTTGAAAATTTTGATGTTTTGTTCAGCACATATATTTTGGTATTTTCATTTTTTAATATTGAGTTACAGTGTTATTTAAATTGATATCTTAGACTTGGTGCTTTTTAACATTTCATACTCAAGAGAAGTCCTTTCTTACTTTACCCCAATACTAACCTAAGAAATAGCTTTACAAGTACTGTTGCCACCTTCCCTGGTGGCAGAGAAAGTATAGGAATGTCCCATTTCTTATCAGCCTCTCCTCTGTCACATTTTATAACTGATTTCCTGGTCTCTTAACCATTAAAAAAAAAAATCTCTGTCTTAAAATAATACCACCGGAGGTGGTCTGAGACTACCTGAGGATGATGTTAGGGACTGTTTATCTCATTTATACTCTTCACAGAGCAGCTATTATTTTGTAAGACAAATTTTCAAGGTGCTGGTCCCAAGCAAAAGGATTCAAGTGCTGTAATATTTCTTTTCATAATGTTTCAGGGCTGCTGTAAGCATGGAATCTTGGGATCTTCTCCTTCACAACCCCCTCTCCTAGACTTTGGTTTTGGTGGGCCTCAAAACACAACATTTTAAACATTTTCCTGCTCTCCACATCTTTTTTTTTTTAATTGTCAATTTTTTTCTTTTTAGAAAAAATATTTTTCTTTACAAAAAATTTCCTAATGATAAATCTGATTTCTTTTTCTCTCAGTATGATTTTGAAGTATACCATAATCTGTGGCTTAAAAAGTAGCATCAGAGGTGGTCTAAAACTTACTGAGACTGAGGAAAGGGACTGCTTATTATCTCATTTATTAGCAGAGCAATTGTGTTTTATTAGACAACTTTCCTAGAATCTGTTTCTCTGCAAACAACTTAAAGTACTGTGGTATTTCCCTCCATAATGTACCAGGCACTGATCAAAAGGGAGGAAACGTGGGCTCCTGGGCTCCTTGAGAGCCATGCAGGCAGTCCTTCTCCTAGAATTAATACTTGAGCCTCAACATGCAGACCCTGGGCAGTGTTAAGAGACTTGCAGGCAAAACTTCTCTTGGTTGGACTGAGAGTGGAGTAAAGAGGTTACTAGTAGTTATGTGCATCATGAGAAACGATGGGATGGAGGAAGCACAAGCTGAAATGAAGATTGCGGGTAGAAATATCAATAACCTCAGATATGCAGATGAAACCACCCTTATGGGAAAAAGAGAAGAAGAACTAAAGAGCCTCTTGATGAAAGTGAAAGAAGAGAGTGAAAAAGTTGGCTTAAAGCTCAACATTCAGAAAACTAATATCATGGCATCTGGTCCCGTCACTTCATGGCAAATAGGTGGGGAAACAGTGGAAAGAATGGCTGACTTTATTTTCCTGGGCTCCAAAATCACTGCAGATGGTGATTGGAGAGATGAAATTAAAAGACACTTACTCCTTGGAAGGAAAATTATGACCAACCTAGACAGTATATTAAAAAGCAGAAACATTACTTTACCATCAAAGGTCTGTCTAGTTAGTTCAGTTCAGTCACTCAGTCATGTCCGACTCTTTGTGACCTCATGAATAGCAGCATGTCAGGCCTCCCTGTCCATCACCAACTCCCGGAGTTCACTCAAACTCACATCCATCCAGTCGGTGATGCCATCCAACCATCTCATCCTCTGTCGTCTCCACCTGCTCCCAAAACCTCCAAGCATCAAAGTCGTTTCCAGTGAGTCAACTCTTCTCATGAGGTGGCCTTCCAGTGAGTCAACTCTTCTCATGAGGTGGCCAAAGTACTGATGTTTCAGCTTTAGCATCATTCCTTCCAAAGAACACTTGGGGCTGATCTCCTTAAGGGTGGACTCGTTGGATCTCCTTGCACGGCTGTGGTTTTTCCAATGGTCATGTGTGGATGTGAGAGTTGGACTATAAAGAAGCTGAGCACAGAAGAAGTGATGCTTTTGAACTGTGGTGTTGTAGAAGACTCTTGAGAGTCCCTTGGACTACAAGGCGATCCAACCAGTCCATCCTAAAGGAGATCAGTCCTGGTTGTTCATTGGAGGAACTGATGTTGAAGCTGAAACTCCAATACTTTGGCCACCTGATGTGGAGAGAGCTGACTCATTGGAAAAGACCCTGATGCTGGGAAAGATTGCGGGCAGGAGGAGAAGGGGACCACAGAGGGTGAGACGGCTGGATGGCATCACTGCCAAAATGGACATGGGTTTGGGTGGACTCTGGGAGTTGGTGATGGCCAGGGAGGCCTGTCGTGCTCGGGTTCATGGGGTCACAAAGACTCAAACACGATAGAGCGACTGAACTGAACTGAACTGAATTGGTTATATTGGTATGAAGGACTGTTGTCAATCACTAAGTTTCATATTCTCAGCCTAATTTGCAAACTTTGCATTATTTGCAGTAAAGAATATCCTCTGTGGCTGCTACTGAAGTTGTCTTCATCCTTTAGCAGAGGAAGTGAAAGTCTGGAACGGCTACACTCAGGAGCCTCAGACTGTGTGAGAAGAGAACTTCGTGCTGTTCCCAGTCCCTCCATTGCATCAGCTCTGAGTACTGGCCCTCAGCTGCTCTGAGCACGTGCTGCCTTCTTCCTCCTCATCCTGCCTCGATGTCCTCTTCCCTGCTCCCGGGAGGGCAGCAACCATTCGTGCCTGACTGTTCTGGAATGCACATCATCAAGCACAGAGTCACATGTGTGTGCGGTCAGCACACTTTAGTGACAGAATAAAGAAACTGTGAATTAACCCATGTTCAGTATTCAGTTCAGTTCAGTTCAGTTCAGTCGCGTCGCTCAGTCCTGTCTGACTCTTTGCGACCCATGAATCGCAGCACGCCAGGCCTCCCTGTCCATCACCAACTCCAAGCCTACCCAAACTCATGTCCATTGAGTCAGTGATGCGATCCAACCATCTCATCCTCTGTCACCCCCTTCTCCTCCTGCCCCCAATCCCTCCAAGCATCAAAGTCTTTTCCAGTGAATCAACTCTTCTCATGAGGTGGCCAAAGTACTGATGTTTCAGCTTTAGCTTCATTCCTTCCAAAGAACACTCGGGGCTGATCTCCTTAAGAGTGGACTGGTTGGATCTCCTTGCGGTCCAAGGGACTCTGAAGAGTCTTCTCCAACACCACTATTTAAAAGCATCAATTCTTCGGCTCTCAGCCTTCTTCACAGTCCAACTCTCACATCTATACATGACCACTGGAAAAACCCATAGCCTTGACTAGACAGACCTTAGTTGGCAAAGTAAATGTCTCTGGTTTTGAATTTTCTCTCTAGGTTGGTCATAACTTTTCTTCCAAGGAGTACGCATCTTTTAATTTCTTGGCTGTAGTCACCATTTGCGGTGAATTTTGAGCCCCCAAAAATAAAGTCTGACACTGTTTCCACTGTTTCCCCATCTATTTCCCATGAAGTGATGGGACCGGATGCCATGATCTTTGTTTTTTGAATGTTGAGCTTTAAGCCAACTTTTTCCCTCTCGTCTTTTACTTTCATCAAGAGGGTTTTTAGTTCCTCTTCACTTTCTACCATAAGGTTGGTGTCATCTGCATATCTGAATTTATTGATATTTTTCCCAGCAATCTGGATTCCAGCTTGTGTTTCTTCCAGTCCAGTGTTTCTCATGATGTACTCTGCATAGAAGTTAAATAAGCATGGTATCAATATACAGCCTTGACGTACTCCTTTTCCTATTTGGAACCAGTCTGCTGTTCCATGTCCAGTTCTATCTGTTGCTTCCTGACCTGCATACAGGTTTCTCAATAGGCAGGTCAGGTGTTCTGGTATTCCCATTTCTCTCAGAATTTTCCACAGTTTATTGTGATCCACACAGTCAACGGCTTTGGCATAGTCATTAAAGCAGAAATAGATGTTTTTCTGGAAATCTCTTACTTTTTCCATGATCCAGTGGATGTTGGCAATTTGAACTCTGGTTCCTCTGTTTTTTTTTTTTTTTTTTTAATATAACCAGCTTTAACATCAGGAAGTTCACGGTTCACGTATTGCTAAAGCCTGGCTTGGAGAATTTTGAGCATTACTTTGCTAGCGTGTGAGATGAGTGCAATTGTGCAGTAGTTTGAGCATTGTTTGGCATTGCCTTTCTTTGGAATTAGAATGAAAACTGATCTTTTCAGTCCTGTGGCCACTGCTGAGTTTTCCAAATTTGCTGGCATATTGAGTGTAGCACTTTCATGGCATCGTCTTTCATGATTTGAATTAGCTCAACTGGAATGCCATCACCTCCACTAGCTTTGTTCGTAGTGATGCTTCCTAAGGCCCACTTGACTTCACATTCCAGGATATCTGGCTCTAGATGAGTGATCATACCATCATGATTATCCGGGTCATGAAGATTTTGTACAGTTCTTCTGTGTATTCTTGCCACCTCTTCTTAATATCTTCTGCTTCTGTTAGGTCCATACCATTTCTGTCCTTTATCAAGCCCATCTTTGCATGAAATGTTCCCTTGGTATCTCTAATTTTCTTGAAGAGATCTCTAGTCTTTCCCATTCTGTTCTTTTCCTCTATTTCTTTGCATTGATCACTGAAGAAGGCTTTCTTATCTCTTCTTGCTATTCTTTGGAATTCTGCATTCAGATGCTTATATCTTTCCTTTTCTCCTTTGTTTTTCGCTTCTCTTCTTTTCACAGCTATTTGTAGTGCCTCCCCAGACAGCCATTTTGCTTTTTACATTTCTTTTCCATAGGATGGTCTTGATCCCTGTCTCCTGTACAATATCACGAACCTCATTCCATAGTTCATCAGACACTCTATCAGACTGTTATCTGTAGACCATCAGAAAATGAGGACTATGGTCCTGTAAATCTGTATTAGACCTTAAAAAGGAAATGCAGAAAGTTGTGCCTAGATTTATTTTGTGCAATTTAAACTATCAAAATAGACTATGTAGTCATACCTCTGAGTTTTCTTTTAGACTAAAGAAGAGAGTTAGATTGAGCCTCGAGTTTTCATTTCAAGCTGAGTTGACTCATATAGATGAATGTCTCCTTTTTGAGTGAGATGTTTCCATGAGTATATTTCATTTCCAGTGTAATAACACAAAAGAATCATCGAAGCTGTGACATTCTCTGATGCCCAGAATACAAGGGAAAAGTTTCTCCATGAAAATAATATTGAGAAAAGTGCAGAAAATGACAATTCTGCCCTATTTAAAGATCCTATTTGCAGGAAGGTGTTGGGAACAGCTGGATAAAGGCTGGCACAGCCCAACATCTGTAGCATTGCCAAGCTCACCAGATGCCAATCCCTTCCCTGATGACACAGAGGGTGATGTTCTCCAGCCCTGGAGAATGGTGATCATCACCATTGCCATCCTCCTAGACACCAGGAATCGCCAAACTCAGCGCTTCAGTGAAACTGAGTCCCAGGACTACAGCTTAACAAGGAGCACAAGACTGCCTTCCCTACGCCTCTGTGGCTGGGATGGGCACCGCAGATCTCCCCTAACAGACAGTGGCCCTCCCCACCCATTGGAAACCAACTCCAGGTCCAGCGCCTTGAGCGTGGGATCCACCAAGGATAACCGAGGAGTCCCAGTTGGCAGGAGCCCCGGGCCCGGGCAAGGTGCTGCTGGGGCCCAGGGAGCATGTGGAACCTCAGGAGCAGTGAGGAAACTTCCTTTTCTGGCCTAACGGCCCAGAGGAGCTTTGCAACCACTTTGCTCTGAGCCTATCATTTCTGCCCCTGCCTCTGCTTCCATCCTCCCCTTCCTGGGAGGAGATTTTAGCACAAGCGCTTTACACCAGTGCCCCTTGACGGTTGGAAATCAGAGCATGTTGTAGTGTGTGCTCAGATTCAGGGTTGTTTCTGGAAAAAGGACTGATTCGGGGAAAGGGGGTGAGGCACGTACAGTCTGGGCTGGCATCTACTAGATATTGTGACCCTCCTGTGGGGAGCCATGGAAAACCCCTCCTGGGGGACAAGACTGAGGCTTACAGGAGCCCCTGGAAAAGGGAAAATGATTTCATTTGATATAAGTAGCTACTTTCTCCTTCAGTGTTCAACTAGTTGAAAAATATTTTAAAATGTATAAAGAAGTCTGAAACAAGTCTGAAACTCACACCACGTTTAAATATTTTCCTTGTGCCAAAACAAGATCATCTGCAAATGTTTTCAAAATGACTTTTTGTTCATCTCAGTTCAACTGAGTGAAAGCTGTAGTTGACAAATTTATGACCCAGTAACTACCTTAAATAATCAATCTCAGTTTTCAAACTCTTTCTTTCTTCTCATCTCTTTTAGCCTAGGATCTTATGTTAAACTTTCAAATTTATACATAGGTTTGCATTGGAGAGTTTTATTAACTTTTTAAAACTGTCATTTCATACACATAAGTTGCTTTAAAATTCATAATCAAGATGGTTTTGTGTTCACATAATGTAGGTTTCCACTTAATATACCATTTGCTACTTAATAGGCACCTTATATGCCAAATATACTGATTGCATGTTGACTTGATGCCCAGTAAATATCTTGGTGTGTTTGCTACAGCTATGAGATTATTTCATTTGCTAGTAAAATTTAAAAATGTATAGATATTCTTTATAGACTCTTTGCAACCCCGTGGACTGTAGCCAACCAGGCTCCTCTATCCATGGGATTCTCCAGACAAGAATACTGGAGTGGGTTGCCCTTTCCTTCTCCAGGGTATCTTCCCAATCCAGGGATCGACCAGATCTCCCACATTGCACCAGGGAAGCCCACTAGAAAAGATTAACCTATTCTAATTTACAGAGGTAGAAGTTTGCATTAAAAATCAGAGTTGAACAAGGCACAGATATGGCATAATCCTATTTAAGGTAGATATGAAATAATGGTGAAAACTTTGTATATACCTGTCACAGTAAGAACTCTCATAGCTATGTTTAATGTGTCCCAGATTCTTTATATAATCTACTCATATGTGATAATTTTGTAATTTGTTATATTATCATCATATAGAGTAAATAACATGAGCTGATATATTGAATGGAGTACAGTATTCTCATTATACCTATTTTGTTTTTAATTGGAGAATAGTTGCTTTACAATGTTGTTTTGGTTTCTGCTGTACAACAATGTAAACCAGCTATAAGTACATATATATCCACTCCCATTTCCCTGTTTTAAAGATGAGAAAACTGTAATATAGGACAGAAAAATTGACTGGACAAAATGATGCAGGAAATTGAGGGAAAAGTATAGAGATGCCCAGATAACAAATATACTGATCACCTGAGAAGACAAGAGTAACCCACAAAAAACAAAGACAAAAAATGTAGAAAGATTGTCATTTTCAAACAGTTTAACTGGTAAAACTCTTTTACGCTTATCATTATTATCATTATTACACTTACACTTTTATTGACAACCCTGAGGACCAGTAGTATGCTACTACTGTGCAGGATGCTGGGTGGGAATAAGAAATGGAGAGTTGCTCCTGCTCTGGGGAGTCATTTCCTCCCCATTTTAGGGACTCTCAGTTAGAAGGTCCTGATGGAGGATGTGTGTTGGGGAGGGGTGTTTAAAATGAAAAGAAAGACTTTGATCTTGGAAACTACAGGCTATAAGAAATTCTTAAAATAATAAAGGTTGAAATATGGTGAATGAAATGTATAAATTGCTGGGATCTTTGTTGATCAGTTTTATAAATGAACCTTGGCTTGTTACTACAGGAACTTGGGTATACCTCAATAATAATATTTCTGTACAGCATGTTGACATATTGATTATTAAACTCCTTCTTTGAAAATCTTACTCTTTGAAGATAAAGAACATATCTATTTCCAGTAATTATCCTCCTGTTCAAATCTCAGCCAAATATAGGTCCATGGTGCTGAATAAAAGATATGGTGGGTGTACATGAGATGCTTCAACATATTTCAAGTGATCAAATATCAAAGTTTTGGCTTAGCTTCTGTTTCAAGATGGCAGAGTAGAAGGACATGCACTCATCTCCTGCAAGAGCACTGAATTCTCAAGGAGCTGTTAAAAACCATCCACAAGAGGACTCTGGAGCCCACCCAAAAAGATACCCCATGTCCAAAGACAAAAAAGAAATTATAATGAGATGGTAGGAGGTGTTCAAGCACAATAAAAATAAATCCCATACCTGCCTGTTGGGAAACCAACAAACTGGATAACAATACAACCAAAAAAGTTCTCTCACTGTTGTGAAGGATCTAAGACTCACTTCAGGCTTCCGGGTCTGCAGACCCAGCAAAGGGCCTGGATCTTCCAGGGAATCTGACACTGAAGGCCAGGGAGCTTTGATTACAAGACTTCCATAAGACGTGTGGAAGAGAGACTCCATTCTCAAAGGGGACAAACAAAATCTGGCGAGCACCAAGGCGCAGGGGAACTGAGCAGCAGTGACCCTCAGGAAAGTGAAGCAGACCCACCTGCTAAAGGTGGCGTCTCCCGTGGGGGGTCAGCAGGGCCTTGCTGCGGGGCTCAAGGGCACTAGCGGCAATCCTGGAAGGCGCCCCTTGGCGCGAGTCCCCTGGGAGTTTCAGAAAATCACACTGCATTCATTAATGACGTTTCTCACATCTTTAGTATGAGAAGGTAACAACTGGTTTTGGAACTGTTTGTTGGGTTTCGCCTTTGAGTAGCAACGCGGAGAAGGCAGTGGCACCCCACTCTAGTACTCTTGCCTGGAAAATCCCATGGAAGGAGGAGCCTGGTGGGCCACAGTCCATGGGGTTGCTAAGAGTCAGGCACGACCGAGTGACTTCACTTTCACTTTTTACTTTCATGCATTGCAGAAGAAAATGGCAACCCACTCCAGTGTTCTTGCCTGGAGAATCCCAGGGACAGAGGAGCCTAATGGGCTGCCATCTATAGGTTCGCACAGAGTCGGACACGACTGAAGCAACTTAGCAGCAGCAGCAGCAATGCAGAAGCTCCAGGAGGTGATATTGCCAGCAAGTATGGACAAGGGACTTTATTGAAAAGAGAACTAGGATCCAACCCTTACAGTGTAGGACTGGAGGGCAGAAATACATTTCAGACTGCCTGCTCTTTCCTTCCTGCCTCTGCATGTGTTTGATTTTCTGGATTGTGATGATATGTCTAAGCATTTTCTACTAATTCATCTTTCTCAAAGAGCTTTTTGTGAACTCATAGGAGTGTTTTTGGAGATATGAAACCCAGAAATTGGAATGCTCTTCAGCATACAGCAAAGGAAAGTTCTCACACTGAAAACACTATGAAACTAACACCCAAGGTGAAAAGAAGATACCTTTGTCAGGGGCCAGCACCTTTCCATGCTGCCCTCCAGTCGCTGTCTGGGGGCGGCTGTCCCGTCTCCTCCCTGAAGACAGCCACTCCATGATTCTCATGGACCTGATGATTCCTCCTAGGAGCGCGTGATGCCTCTTGTGTGATATGGACTCATTGAATCCAAACAGTAATTGTATGAAAACCACTGCTATTGTCCCCGTGTTAAAGATGAGGAGACTGACTTGTTGTGTTTGTGAGATTTTTCAGAGTCACATTGTTGGTACATAGCAGAGCTGGGATTCAGAGGTTTTGGAATTTCTGCTGCTGCTGCTAAGTTGCTTCAGTCGTGTCCGACTCTGTGTGACTCCATAGACGGCAGCCCACCAGGCTCCCTTGTCCCTGGGATTCTCCAGGCAAGAACTCTCCTCTAACTTGGTCTCTCTTCCTGTGGCTTCCGCTCTGCCTACACCATGCAGCTAGAAACCAGCAAAGAGCAGAGCTCCCGTGTGGAGGCAGTGAAGTTACTGTGGAAGGGAGTGAATTGCTCAGTAAGGCAGTACTGAGGAGAAGGTGGAGGCAGAGTAATAGGAGGCAGGAGAGGCAGTCAACACCCTGTGGCATCAGCTTTCCTACAGCAGGTGACTGCTTCCCTCAGATATGTGTATCAACCATTCTTTATGAGTGGGTATAAATTAGTTATGCCTATGACATCAAGACTAACGATTTTCTACAATTTCATAATCTCCTTTCTAACTTTTTTTTTTTTTTGGCACCCTCCACAGCTTATAGGATATTAGTTCCTCAACTGGGGCTCTCTAGAGGAAAAACTCAGAGTTCTAACAATTGCACCCACAGAAAATTCTCAAACTTCCACCTTTTGACAAACATTTCCTAGAAAGTTATAGAAATGTTCCACAGTATAAAGTGAACAAATACCATTTTATGATAGGCATATGTAGACAGAATAGGATTTAGATTTTCAAAATAAAAGCTCAAGAAATTTATCTTGATAACTATTTAATAAATAACATTTTTAATGAAATAGGGAAATATATTTTCTAAATTTTGATACAGTATAAACATACACATCTTTTATATGAAAATATAAATATGAGATAAAATATTACATTAACTAAATAAAGAATAACATCAGGGCAGTCATCGTTTATGGATTGATACCCCTATACTTGATTACTTTTATATCTACTTGCTTATTACTACTGACATGTATTGGCTGAGTTAATTCAATAAATTTGGTGGCTAAAACAGAATTCAGAGTCTTCTGAAATGACTACAGGTGAATATACGAGGATGATGTGGCATCTTAGTCAGTGAGAGTCATGTCAAGGTGAGCTCAGGTCTCCATCCATCATTCTTAACCTTTCTTGCAAGCTGGCTGATGAAGAGAAGGATCTCATGATTTCCACTCTGACAGTTTCCCAGGCGCAGTCGCTGTATCCCTTCTCTTGCAGGTAGACACGGATGCCCTGGAAGTACCTCTTCACGGCCAGGGTGGGGCCCGTCCTTCCCAGGGCAGAGTCTTCCTCTCCCATCACCTGCCCCAGGCAGGCGTCCAGGTCGTCCAGCTGCTGATGGAGTCCAGTGCGGAGCTGCTACAGGAGGGTGGTGTCCTAGGCAGCAGAGGAACGCTCTGTGTGGAAGAGGCTGAAGCTCTGCTGGAGCAGCTCGTGGAGCACAGAGATGGCCTGGGCCTCCTGGAGCTGGCCACCCTCCACCATCTCCTGGGGGAAAGGGAAGTCTTTTCTGTCCTGCAGTCAGAAGCAAGGGAGAGTCTCCTCATTTGGCCCAGGAGCCTGAGGTTCTGGCTGCCAACCAGAATGTGGTTCAGAGACAGGTCACAGCCCAGGGATCCTCCCGGGCCGTAGCTGACCAGCACCAGAGCCATCAGTAGAGAGAGCACGAAGGCCATGGGGAGATGCGGCTGCTGCTGGGCTGGCTGAGACGGCGTCTGGTGGAACCTTGAGGTAAGTTCTCTGATGCCATGCTTTCTAAGCAAGGCTATTAAATAGGGAACATGGTAGTTTTCATTTGATAGTCATTTCTCTACATTTACTTCCTTTTTTTGATTTTCGTTTATGTGTTCACAGTATGATCAAAGAAAACAATCTAAACTATTAATTTTATCTATTTCCCAATAACTTCAAATGTTCCCAGCCAAATGGATTTTTTTCAATGAAATGAGAAAAGTCTTTGTCTTAAGTCAGATGTACTTTTGTAATTACACACATTATTGCTCACTGTCTCTCATGCATAAATGTTGCTCTCCTCTTATCCGGGAACACATTTGTAGCCCTGATCTTAGGCTCCATTTTCCCCTTTTACTTTACATGGGAATCTAGTCTCTCTCAGCTCTGTAGTTTCCATATTTATTACGAATTTACCAGATCACTCTGGCAATTAAGCTCTTTAAAACAAATGATGGGTTTTCTTCAGTGTTCGATTTACAGAAGAGGCTGATTGTTATGAGTCCAAGATCTTCTTCCATGTTTCCATTCTTTCTAGAACAATTTCCTGCAGGTCCCTGTGTTTGTGCTTCAGGGGACCGTGAGGTCAGGACTGTTACAGACATCACCCTCTCTTTCCACCATTTTCTTACTGGAGACCTCTTGTCCTCCACAGACTGAGCCAAGAATTCCACCAGAATCCTGGTTCTTCTCAGGGAACATGGGTGAGGAGAATCTAAATGTAGGACAATGGTATTTTCCCAGCAGCACCTCGTAAGGGAGAGATGGCATGGAGCCTCACCCTGTCGTCTAGAGTGATGGGGTCTGCTTCCAAACCTGCTGGATATCCTCCCTGAGAGTAGGCTCAATCCTCAGAATCCTGAGGACTTGAAAATCTCCTTTCTATGGAGGGCCTGTTTACTTTTTGCGAAAAAATTCATGGCCCAGAACCCCTTCCCTCTCCCCTGCAGTGTTTGTGTGAAGGACCCTGTTACTCTGAGGTGACTTTCTCTTCTCCTGATCCGTGTCCTCAGGTGTCCATAGTGTCAGCAGCCCTCAGACAGTAAGAGCAAATGTGTATCTGTGCAAGCAAGTGGAGGAATTAATCCAACTGCATTCCCTTAACGTTAATAAAAATAAAAAGGACCCAGGTATTGAACCCAGGTGTCCTGCATCACAGAACAAGTCTTGGCCATCTGAGCTCCCAGGGAAGCCCTAGCCTTAGTAGACAAATAATTTTCATTTGACCAAGTATAGATTTAATTATTCAACCCTTTTACTACTGAGCACTTGTTCTACTGAAATTTTCTGAGCTTGAGGGAGGAGATTCAATTATGATGTTGTTTTTGATTAGAAGCTATTTCACAGAGCCAAGGGTTGAGCTTCATTTGTTCATTCAGTTCAGTTCAGTTCAGTCGCTCAGTTGTATCTGACTCTTTGCAACTCCATGGACTGCAGCACGCCAGGCTTCCCTGTCCATCACCAGCTCTCGGAGCTCACTCAAACTCATGTCCACTGAGTCAGTGATGCCATCCAACCATCTCATCCTTTGTCGCCCCCTCTCCTCCCACCTTCAATTTTTCCCAGCATCAGGGTCTTTTCCAACAAATCAGTTCTTCACATCAGGTGGCCAAAGTATTGGAGTTTCAGCCTCAGTATCAGTCCTTCCAGTGAATATTCAGAGCTGATTTCCTTAAGGATGGACTGGTTGGTTCTCCTTGCTGTCCAAGGGACTCTCAAGAGTCTTCTCCAACATCAGAGTTCAAAAGCATCAATTCTTTGGTGCTCAGCTTTGTTTATAGTCCAATTCTCACATCCATACATGACTACTGGAAAAACCATAGCTTTGTTTGACTAGATAGACTTTTGTTGGTAAAGTAATGTCTCCACTTTTTAATATGCTGTCTAGATTGGCCATAACTTTTCTTCCAAGGAACAAGTGTCTTTTAATTTCTTGGCTGCACTCACCATCTGCAGTGATTTTGGAACCCCCAAAAATAAAGTCTGACACTGTTTCCATTGTTTCCCCATCTATGTGCCATGAAGTGGTGAGACCAGATGCCATGATCTTTGTTTTCTGAATGTTGAACTTTAAGCCAACTTTTCCACTCTCCTCTTTCACTTTCATCAAGAGGCTCTTTAGTTCTTCTTCACTTTCTGCCATAAGGGTGGTGGCACCTGTATATCTGAGGTTATTGATATTTCTCCCGGCAATCTTGATTCTAGCTTATGCTTCATCCTCCCAGCATTTCTAATGATGTACTCTGTATATAATTTAAATAAGCAGAATGACAATATACAGCTTTGACATACTCCTTTTCCTATTTGGAACCAGTCTGTTGTTCCATGTCCAGTTCTAACTGTTGCTTAAGCCAGCTGAATTCCATGGGCATCTCTGTTCCTCTGAGAATTCATGGCAGTGAGGACCAGGCTAGCAGGTCAGGAGAAATACCCTTTTTCCCTTACTTGAATGTAATATTTCATTTAGTTTGTAATACCCTATATTCACTTAGTGACTTACTGGACAAGATTTGTCTCAGTGCTCCTGATCTAGTTCTAATTCATGATGAGATAAAGGAAAGTAACGAAAGCCATAGGGGTTGCATCTCTATCACTTTCAAGACTTTAGATTTTGTTTCTCTTTGCCAGTTTCCTAGAAAGTGTAATTAGAGATGTGTTTTATGGACAAAAACAAAGCAAGTGTAAGTCTTCAATGCCATGAATGTGGAAGAAGGGAAGTGGTTTTCCCGTGACACAGTGACGTGTTCTGAGTTAGCAAACTTCACCGCAGCACAGCTGGGGACAGGGCTGTGGCAGAGGGGAAGGATGAGGCCAGTATGAACAAGGAAGGGCTGGGGCACAGCTGCTTCTGACAGAAGCTCAATAAAGGGCAAGCCCTGGCTCTGTTGACTGCTTTCAGCTTTGTACAATAGCCCTCTGATATTTCTTTCATATAATCCACTTATGATCAGTAATAAGGAAAGAAGGAATAAGACACACCCACCAGCTCACAAGAGACTGACAAGCAGAACCCAGTTGTTAGAACAATAACCCTCTCTGGCAGGATCATGGAATCTAGCTTTGCTGAGCATTTGTGTAGGTGATAAATACACCTGGGCACTGAGAAGATGTTTGGGAAAGCTGGAATTAAAAGGAAAGGAATTAGATGACTTTAAAGATTCTGATCTTATTCTAGATAATAGCAATTGTGATATTAAAAAATAATAACTGAATTTTATTGCTTGCTACACTAATGGACTAGCCACTTTTCTAAGTTCTTTCAAATTTTAACTCAGTCCTCTCACTAACACTATTAGGTTATAGTCAGTCATGCAACTAGAGAGAAACATAAATCTTGACAACTGAACTATTCCTAATGTACCAAAGATACAAAGGAACACCTTCGTGGCTCTACAATGATTTTTCTTAAAGAACCCATTAAAAAGTCAAGAGTTCATTTGAAGATGATATTTAGGAATGAACAAAATAAGTAGATCCAGGAGAGTGAGATGACAGAGGACCCTAATTCACTATAAACGCCAAAGGGTACTGTCTATGGTTTTGTGGGGTGATTCGAGCGTGGTCTCAGTGAACAGAACTAGGTTCTAATCAAAAACAGAAAATCACTATTGTGTAGTTAGAATAGAATAGATATGTCTGCCAAATGAAGAAGGAAAAGAAAGCATTTCCTAGAGTTTCCTAGAGGTCTAGTCATCAGGATCCTATATTTTCACTGCTTCAGGCCGGGTTCAATCCCTGATTGGGGAACTGAGATCCCACAAGCCACACAGCAAGAACTCTTAAGATTTTATGAATTATTTCATCAATGAAATTTAGTAAAATAATGTTATTAAACCTACAGGAGCTGACTGACTCCTGAAATCTTTGTCGTTTTAACTTTTGACTTTTCCAGTGAGTTTGAGAACAAAGAAAAAGCACCTACCCATTTTAGCTCTGATGTTTCTCCTTCAGGATGACAACTAAAATGTCATTTGCCATCTTGTTCTACACGAATAAAGTCATTATACCCACTGAAGTCCCTGACCTCCAATACACCCTGATAGGAATTAAAGGTGGAGATCAGGAATGAGGCTGGGAAAATTGACACAACAGGCCAGTGGAGAGTTAGATAATTCCCAGAGAAAATTTTTGAACCCAATTTTTGCAACTTCTCATATTTAGAAAAGCACAGAAATCATTTACAGAGACATCTGTTCCTTCTGACTCTCAGCCACCTTTTACCAAGATGTGAGCTTGTTGCCATGTAACCCCTTCACTGCTGCTGCTGCTAAGTCACCCCAGTCGTGTCCGACTCTGTGCGATCCCATAGATGACAGCCCACTAGGCTCCCTTGTCCTTGGGATTCTCCAGGCAAGAACACTGGAGTGGGTTGCCATTTCCTTCTCCAATACATGAAAGTAAAAACTGAAAGTGAAGTCTTTTCAGTCGTGTCCAACTCTTCGCGACCACATGGACTGTAGCCTACTAGGCTCCTCCGTCCATGAGATTTTCCAGGCAAGAGTACTGGAGTGGGTTGCCATTGCCTTCTCCAACCCTTTCACTACAAACACGTATATGCTGACCTCCCACTAAGTCCTTGAGCAGGTCCTCAAGGAGAGGCTGTCTTCCAGCCTGTAGTCCTCAGGAAGTTTTCCCCAAACTGAACTCCTGGCTCTCACACTGTTGGATGTTTTTCAGTAGACAAGGACCTCTCCCAGGAGACCTCCTCAGGTCAGTCTGTTGCTCTCACTCTCATTCTCTTCCATTTCCCACCTCCAGTCCAGACGGGTCATCCTGTGGTCCACTGAGTCCAGTGAAGACCCTCTGCTCTTTATTTTTCCAGCTACTAATTATGTTGTGGGCACTGAAGAGGCCTCATGCATGACCAAGATGGAAGAGCATACAGGCTTCCTGGACAGAAGCAGCGCAGGTTTAGCATATGTGCTGCCCAGGTGAGCACAGCAGCACCGGTTTGGATGGGCTCCTTAGCAGGGAGGGTCTGGAGTGAACTCCAGAGTCAGCCTTATGATCTTACATGGTTGTGTTTATTTAAAATTCTAGCCTCAGTCTTTTAAACATCAAAAATAATACTGTAGGGTTGAAATAAAAATATTACTTAAGAAATCACTTGTTAACAAAATGATATTCTTAGCAGTAATATAGGAATGGGTTTTTTTAAATTTTTATTTTTACTTTATTTTGCTTTACAATACTGTATTGTTTTGCTATACATTGACATGAATCCACCATGGGTGTACATGAGTTCCCAATCCTGAACCCCCTCCCACCTCCCACCCCATATCATCTCTCTGGATCATCCCGTGCACCAGCCCTAAGCATCCTGTATCCTGTATCGAACATAGACTGGCGCTTCATTTCTTACATGATAGTATACATGTTTCAATGTCATTCTCCCAAATCATCCCACCCTCTCCCTCTCCCAGAGTCCAAAAGTCCGTTCTATACATCTGTGTCTCTTTTGCTGTCTCACGTAGAAGGTTATCATTACCATATTTCTAAATTCCATATATATGTGTTAGTATACTGTATTGGTGTTTTTCTTTCTGGCTTACTTCACTCTGCATAATAGGCTCCAGTTTCATCCACCTCATTAGAACTGAATCAAATTTATTCTTTTTAATGGCTGAGTAATACTCCATTGTGTATATGTACCACTGCTTTCTTATCCATTCATCTGCTGATGGACATCTAGGTTGTTTCCATGTCCTGGCTATTATAAACAGTGCTGTAATGAACATTGGGGTACATGTGTCTCTTTCAATTCTGGTTTCCTCAGTGTGTATGCTCAGCAGTGGGATTGCTGGATCATAAGGAAGTTCTATTTGCAATTTTTCAAGGAATCTCCACACTGTTCTCCATAGTGGCTGTACTAGTTTGTATTCCCACCAACAGTGTAAGAAGGTTCCCTTTTCTCCACACCCTCTCCAGCATTTATTGCTTGTAGACTTTTGGATTGCAGCCATTCTGACTGGTGTAAAATGGTACCTCATTGTGGTTTTGATTTGCATTTCTCTGATAATGAGTGATGTTGAGCATCTTTTCATGTGTTTGTTAGCCATCTGTATGTCTTCTTTGGAGAAATGTCTGTTTAGTTATTTGGCCCATTTTTTGACTGGGTCATTTATTTTTCTGGACTTGAGCTGCATAAGTTGCTTGTGAGATTAGTTGTTTGTCAGTTGCTTCATTTGCTATTATTTTCTCCCATTTCGAAGGCTGTCTTTTCACCTTGCTTATAGTTTCCTTTGTTGTACAGAAGCTTTTAATTTAGTTAAGGAAACAATTCCATTCACCATTGCAATGAAAAGAATAAAATACTTATGAATATATCTACCTAAAGAAACTAAAGACATATATATAGAAAACTATAACACACTGATGAAAGAAATCAAAGAGGACACTAATAGATGGAGAAATATATCATGTTCATGGATCGGAAGAATCAATATAGTGAAAATAAGTATACTACCCAAAGCAATCTACAGATTCAGTGCAATCCCTATCAAGCTACCAGCGGTAGTTTTCACAGAGCTAGAACAAATAATTTCACAATTTGTATGGAAATTAAAAAAAAAAAAAACATGAATAGCCAAAGCAATCTTGAGAAAGAAGAATGGAACTGGAGGAATCAACCTGCCTGACTTCAGGCTCTACTACAAAGCCACAGTCATCAAGACAGTATGATACTGGCACAAAGACAGAAATATAGATCAATGGAACAAAATAGAAAGCCCAGAGATAAATCCACACACCTATGGACACCTTATCTTCGACAAAGAGGCAAGAATATACAATGGATTAAAGGAATGGTTTTTGCTAGTGTTAGGGACCTAATCTTCTGGAAGGGTTCCAAACCTAAAATGTACTTTAAATGTCCTCTATCTTTAAAAGTATCTACTCAGTGCTATATGTACCAACTGGAGAGAAGAGAGAGAATAAATCCATCAGTGTCTTCTTTCCCAATTGCCCACACTAAATACATGAATTTCCACAAAAATCGTTGCTACTTTTAGAAAACGTGATCTTCCAATGTGCATGTTACTGTCATATGTCCTGCGAGGAAGGCTCTGTCCCACTGTTGGTAAATGTATTATAATCCCTGCCTGGGCCCCTTCTATTCAATCTTGTTTGATTTTGTTTGTCTCTCAGAGATGCAAAGACACCAGGATGGAATTTAAGAGCTTCCTTGGATTGCACTGTCCCCGGGCACCTCTTGCCCTGCTCTGTGATAACTTGCTGGGTCCTAAGGAAGACACGAGTCTGCAGCTGTGACGGGAGGGACCGCCGCCCCTTCCAGGGCTCTGCAGGCTGCTGTGGGGTGAGCGTCTCCCGTGCTGGGGACACAGCTGGTGGCCAGGCCTTCGTGCTCTGTCTCTGCTCTCAGCGTCCTCTTCAGTCTTTTCAGTCTCTGAAAGTGAATGTTGTGGAGAAACACTTGCCTCAGTGCAGCTCATCTGTGTTGGTCCATGTTGACCCACTGCTGCTCCAGGGAACACTTTAAACGTCTCTGTTCTCCTTTCAAGTTCTCAAGCTGTTGCTTTCAACTCCAGGTTCCCAGTGCTTTGGGCTTTTTGAGAAAATGAGACTCCTGACCCAGGCAAGCTCCTCCTAGTGTAAGCAGCACATGGAAGAGCCCAGGTAGAGGCGCAGAGGAGCCCCTGGAGTCTCCACCATTATTCACTGTGGTGCAGTTCCCTCTGTTTACTGTGTTTCTTTGGGAGGCTGGACAGTCTGGACCTGCAGTGCTTTTCAGGCAGAGTGGGTAAGGTCATTGGAGAGTGTCTGACAGACCTAGAACATTAACTCAGGTTCAGCTTTTTGGCTGGTGGCTTTTCTTAAGGGTAAATTGACAACCAGAAAGCGTACTGGAGAAGGACACAGCTGTGTGAATGGAGAGGACACCTTCATGCAGGGTGAATGAGGAGAGCACACTGGGGATTTTGACAGTGGGAGGAAGTGAATGATTGTGATATTTGAGTGTAACAATGAGATCCAGGGGAGCAGAGATGAAGCAGAATGGTGCCATGTATCAGAATTAGCAGCTAGGTATATGGTATGTTATATATGTAGTATGCTTTATTACTTTGTTTTCACACATATATTTATTATTATTTTATCATGTATATAATTACATACAATTGATGAAACACCTTCACCCAATACTTTTATTTAGGTTGTTATTGTTTTGCAGTCAGTGAAAGAGGGAGGGTAGGAGAATTCATTATTCTTATTTAGATTTGTATGAAAGAAAGGAAAACAGGCACTGCTTGTTTAGTTCTCACTCAGAGGGTGATACTTGGCTAAGTGCTCTTAAATGTTCTGCTTTGTCTGACACTCTAAACACTAGGAACATTTTCACTTACTTCATATTTTAGGAGATTGAGGCTCAGGGAAGTTCAGTGATAACTGTGATTACCCATATGTCCTGACAGAGTCTAGACTCGATGCAGGATCTCATATCACATAGAAATCATTTTTTAACTTTAACCCGTGTGATTCTCAACCCTTTGTGTTCTTCTCTGGTGCTTTGGGGAGATCATTTCTCCAGGTTGGCTGCCAAGTGCGCTGGATGCTCCACCTCTGGGCCCTTTGCAGACTGTCCTTTACTTTCTCAGACTTCAGAGCGGCAGGTCCTCAAGAGCTTTAGGTCATCTTCTCATTATACACTCTAATCCTAAAGCACAACATCCACATAAGCTTCTACCAATGGGAAATGAGAAATCTGTCTTTAGGTGTTTCTTGCGCACTTTATAGACTAATCAGCTTTCTCCCCTTCTCAAGAGGCCTCAACCAGATTCTGGTGGGAGAATCCCCTTTTGTCTAGCTCTCATTGTAACAGGAAACTTAAATGATTAAGCATGATTATTGCTTAATTATTCATTATAACCCCTCTCTTCCAAATGAAACCCTCCAAAACAAGAGGTTTCACATTTGGTTTTTCCACCTCTGTGTTTTCAGAACTGAAAATATATCTGATATAGAAAAAAAAATTTTAAATCATATATCTGATATAGAAATATGCATTTTTAAGTTATAACCTGCTGAAAGAAGTGAGTAATGAGTAGAATTCTTCATCCATATTTCAGTATGCATTGTGAATTTAAGCTATTTCTTTTATAAGAATAACAATTCCAAGCTGTCTTCTGGTGAAGAGTTTCATAAAGTAAAGGAGAAAATAATTTGAAAAACAATAAAGGTAAGTATCTTTTCTTATATTTGAATACATTATAAATTTGAACATGACATTATATGAACAAAACTATTCTAAACACCATACATAGTATGACTGAGGAAAAGTACAGGGGTAAGTAGGTGAATACATTAGAGCCCTTTTCACTTTAATCGCTGTTGTTTTGACTCCGGGTCTGATAATTCCTAAACCTCTAGTGTATCTGAGACTAGTTGGGATACTTGCTGTGTGTCCTCAAACTGCGTTCTTCAGCTTTCAGTACGGTAAATGTCTGTTAAAAGTTGATGATGATGGA
Source organism: Nanger dama (assembly GCA_917880005.1). NCBI lineage: Eukaryota > Metazoa > Chordata > Mammalia > Artiodactyla > Bovidae > Nanger > Nanger dama. The sequence goes on along the minus strand of CAKJTW010000094.1, from coordinate 7,378,172 downwards.
CTGGACAAAAGGAACGGAGGTAAACTGGCCTTGACAGTGATCATTAGCATTCATTTTAGGAGGAGTTGGGCTGTGTTTACTTATAGTTTTGCCTTTGTTTCTGCCTTCTTGATTTTGTATATCAACTACACTGGTTTATGGTACTGGATTGGTCTTCTTGAAAACAGATTTATTAGACGTGTTTGACAAGTAACTACCATAGGAGAAAGTTGTATGTCTTATTCACCATTCTGTCATGAGCACAGAGTTCATAATGACTACACTGAATTCACAAAGAGTGTTCTTAGAGTTTCCATCAGACCTCCCATCAGAATCTTATATTGACTTCACTTATTGACCTTCTTAAGAGAAGTAGATAATAAGCATCATTAGCTGACTGAGTACATTTCTACTGAGCCTCTTGGATCATCATTTTCATCTCACAGTGGAGCTGTAGGGTCTGTGATGCTAGGTAATCAGCCTTCACACTTTGCTGATTTCAGAGTCTTTGTAATTTTATATGTTCTATTTCATTTAGTATTTTTCTGGGCAGTGGTTGTCTTGCTACTTCTGAATTACTTTCTGTATCATTTTGAGGTTGTAGCTTAATAAGAAGGTAAAAATGGAAACATAAAGGGAGGGCCTGTACCATGAGTTTCCATAATGTTCAATACATCATTGATTTTCTTCTCCATTCAGCTTTCTTGGAAAGCTGTCACTGTGTTGGAAGTACTGAGGTAAAAGGAAAACAAATGCTATTCTAACTATGGTGAGAGTGAAAGAACTAAAGAGAATCCCCAGAGGGAACAGTGACATTGGGACTTTGTTTCTTATTAAATGCCACCAAACCCAATATAGTTCCTGGTGGTTAATTCCGCCCCATCAGCTCTTACTAAGGTCAGTTCCATCTGTTTCTGTGCAGTGAATGCTTTCAACCACAGAGCAACTTCCTAACATTCAACACTCTATAACGCAATCAAAAGAATGATACTTTATCACTGTGTGTTACTAAACTTCATGATTTAAAGTAAGTCAGATCTTAAACAGTGATATGTGTTTTCAATGCATCAAATCCATGAACTCTCTTCATAAGCAAAGTGTTCCAAAAAGGGAAAACACTGCAAATCAGGAAAAAAAAAAAAAAAAAAAACCACCTTCCACTCTAAGCCCCACCCTATTCTCTCCTCAAATGAGACAGCAAATATCTCAAAACCATTTTCTATACATATTACTATTACCTTCTCTTCTCCATCGTTCCACTTTGTTCAGTATGGTGTCTGTTGATTAATTCTACCAAGCAAGCTCTCATTAAGGTGGCCCCTGCCATCTCTTTTCCAAATAGGAAGCACTTTCCACCTACATGTTCATGAATGCCTTGAGTCTTAAGGGGTTGCCACCTTTGCATCTCTGTCTTCTCAGCACTCTCTCTTGTGCAGTTAACACATGGCCGTTCCATCTCTGCTTCCTTTGTGGCACTCCCTCCCTTTTAAGACTGAGGTCATGGCACTCAATTTTAACTCCTTTTCTCATTCTATACTCTCCTCCTATTTGATCAGTACCTCTGTCACATCTTATGCTTTATGAAACTGCTTCTAAATTGCCATCTCCAATATCCACTGAACATTTGCACTGAAATGAAATTTGCACTGAAATGAAAGTAGTTAACTTTTATTTTTACATCCTCTCACAGCTTGATCCACCTTCTACTAGAGGAATTCCACTTTTCTCTCTCTCACTGTAGCATTCAAGCTAACTGATAGTAATTTCTACTACTAATTATACTATTTTCAAAATAGTTAACATTTTATTATAAATTAACTCATTATTGTTTTTAGGTTACTTTCCATTAAAAAAATCAAAGCTACCAAAATGATTGGATTAATGATGCTCATATTTAGGTCCTGAGAGCGATACACCACCTCGCTAGAGAAAGTATGTTTTTACTTGTAATTTGCAAATCATAAAGATGGGTGAAGGAATTATAAAATGCATTCTTTAGTCAAGTTTCATATTCAGTCTTGGTGTTTCTTTTTAAAAGAAAAACAGAGGAAGTTTTTATAGTAAGGTTTAATGAATGAATTTAATGAATGAAGAAAATTGACTAAATACAAAATATATTTTCCATTAAATATACATACATAATTATATGAACAAAATAATTTAATTCTTTATATATAGGTAAATAAATATTAAATTAGATAAATGTCCAAATAAATAAGTAGATGGATCATCTTGAGTATCTGCAACGGAGTAGTGGCTGTAGAGTTGATCATGATGTCACTTAATTTACCTTAAATCATTTGACAGATTGATTCAGTTCAGTGCATAATGACAGCAGAAATGAAAGTCCTTGACATGGCAGCACAGGAGGAAGTGTGGTCTTGTTAGTCCATGAGAATCATTTCCATGTTGAACCAGGTGTGCGTCAGTCCTTGCTCCTGAATCTCTGCTGCAAGTTTGTTGAGGAAGAGAAGGCTCTCAGGACTTCTGTTCTGACAACTTCCCAGGCACAAGGGCTGTGTCTCTTCTCTTGCAGATAGAGAGTGACTCTGTGGAAGTATTTCCTCACAGCCAGGCTGGAGTCCTCCTTGAGCAGGGGAGCCCCTCGCAGCCCCTCCTCCTGCCTGAGACAGGCTTGCAGGTCAGTGAGCTGCTGATCCAGTGCAGCGTGGAGCTTGTCCAGGAGGCTTTCGTCCCACGCAGCAGCTGAGCCCTCTGTGCTGAAGAGCTGGAAGGTGTGCTGGGTCACCTCGTGGAGCACAGACATGGTTTGAGCCTTCTGTAAGTGGCTGCCACCCAGCACCTCCTGGGGGAATGCAAAGTCATTTCTGTCCTGCAGGCAGGAGGAAGGGGAGACCCTCCTCAGTTGTTGCAGGAGCATCAGGACATTCCTGTTGGCCAGGCTGTGGGTGTGAGGCAGGTGGCAGCCCAGAGAGCAGATGGTGTTGCAGCTGAGCAGCAGCAGGGCCAGGAGTGAGGACCAGGCTGGTGCCATCGGGGACCTTGCAGATGCTTCTGGCCTGGGGCGGTGGGTGACTCTGTGAACCTGCTTTCTAGGTTCTCTGAAGACCTTCCTTCAGGCCTGTATGTTAAATAGGAGCCCATGGTTTCCATCTTCTGAAAGTTCCCTCTTACTTTCTACTTTTGTTTTTGCTTTTCAATTTACACTCTTCAAATGGGTTAGGATAGCATTTCGCAAATGTTGTTTTCACTATTGCCTCCCCTTCCCCTATTGATAGAGTCTTCTGAGATGTTTTTTCTAATTACCCCCACCATGAAATTTTGACAACACAGTTATCCTGTGTATCCATCTTTGTACTCCATGCATATCTTTATACATAGGAAAAGAAAGTGCAAAGCTTACTTGTTGTATTCACCCTAGGGTTAACAATGCCATAAAATGAAAGGTGTACAATAAATGCAAAGCTGTTGTTAAATAAAAGGAGTTTTATTTAACTTTATGAATGAGTTTCAAAAATGACTTTTGGCGGAGGATATTTACTTAGATAAATAGTAATGTACCACATTGAATATTCATATGAAATTCATATAAAAATTATAATAATACAACAGTATGCTGCTGCTGATAAGTCGCTTCAGTCGTGTCCGACTCTGCAACCCCATAGATGGCAGCCTACCAGGTTCCCTGTCCCTGGGATTCTCCAGGCAAGAACACTGGAGTGGGTTGCCATTTCCTTCTCCAATGCATGAAAGTGAAAAGTGAAAGTGAAGTCACTCAGTCGTGTCTGACTCTTTGAGACCCCCTGGACTGCAGCCTTCCAGGCTCCTCAGTCCATGGGATTTTCCAGGCAAGAATACTGGAGTGTGGTGCCATTGCCTTCTCCAATACAACAGTATATATAGACTTAAAAATCTTTCAAAACTCAAAATCATTGAAAATCTTAGATTATTTTCCTCATATTTATTTTGAGGCACTTTTAACTTTGTTTCATATCAGAAACCAATTTTTAATTTCCTGTCTGCTGAATATTCATCTCAATTTTATCAACATTTCTTCTTGTTTAGCTCTTCACATACTTATGGATGTTCTTAACAACTTTGATAGAAATAAATAATAAAATACCATAATACCAGTCCAATGGAGGAAAGCGAAGAGGAACTAAAGAGCCTCTTGATGAGGGTGAAAGAAGAGACTGAAAAAGCTGGCATAACATTCAATATCAAAACACCTAAGCTTCTGACATCTATGGCAAATAAATGGGAGAAAGAGAGAAAACAGTGACAGATTTTCTTTTCTTGGTCTCCAAAATAACTGTGGATATTGACTGCAGCTACAAAATTGAAAAACGCTTACTCCTTGGAAGAAAAGCTATGACAGAACTAGACAGCAATTAAAAAGAGTAAACATCACTTTAACAACAAATGTCTGTATAGTCAAAGCTGTGGTATTTCCAATGGTCTTGTGAGTGTTGGACCATAAAGAAGGCTGAGTGCAGTAGAACTGATGCTTTTGGTGTTGGATAAGACTCTTGAGAGCCCCTTGGACTGCAAGGAGATCCAACCAGTCCATCCTAAAGGAGATGAGTCCTGGGTGTTCATTGGAAGGACTGATGCTGAGGCTGAAACTCCAATACTTTGGCCACCACATGAGAAGAGTTGACTCACTGGAAAAGACCCTGATGCTGGGAGGGATTGGGGGCAAGAGGAGAAGGGACGACAGATGATGAGATGGCTGGATGGCATCACTGACTCGATGCACATGAATCTGAGTGAACTCCGGGAGTTAGTGATGGACAGGGAGGCCTGGCATGCTGCAGTTCACGGGGTCGCAAAGAGTTAGACACGACTGAACAACTGAACTGAACTGAATACATTCCTTGATGCTGTCATCCGTTATTATGGCTCATTCATCCTGTATTGATTACTAATTAAATGTTACAATGCTGCTGTGAACTTGATTACCAAGAACTTGCCAAACAAAGTCCACAGACTTTCAGTCTTAAAAAATGATGTTAACAGCAACTACAAATTCCTTAGCCCTTCAAAGGGACACAATCCTTCCAACATAGTTGAATCTAAATTGTAAATATTCTCATTTCCAGGAGCCACCTGCTAAGACTTTATTTGAATAAACCAATCTAATAAGAAAATGGCAAGTCCACGTTTCAAAACCTATTATGTCAAATTCCAAACTCTACCTCCCCATCCATTCCATAAACACCTGTGCAAATTGTCTTTATTGAACCATCGCTTATTTTCCTATCTCACTAACACACGTTGTGCCTTTGTTTTCCTTATCTTGCTGTTACAGTACTCTATATTTTCATTAGTTTATCGTCTACCTCCAAATTTCTAGATGAATTGAGCAATTTACAAAGTATCAAGCAAAATGAAATTATCAACTGGTAATTCTTTCTGAGAGTCTAAATATGATTGACAAAATTAATGATTCCTACCTCCAAATTTCTAGATGAATTGAGCAATTTACAAAGTATCAAGCAAAATGAAATTATCAACTGGTAATTCTTTCTGAGAGTCTAAATGTGATTGACAAAATTAATGATTCTAATAATTATAAAATAATCATATGTAACTGTCCAAGATGATTTATATACATTGCTCAATTACCCATCACCATAAACTTCAGATGCATGATAGATAAGACCCTTGAGAATTATAGCCATTGAAAGAGATTGAATTACAAACATTTCAGTGAGCCTCTGTAGAAAACAAGCTTCCCTCGTGGGAAAGAATCTTTCAGTGGATTAAAAATCTACGTGTCCATGCAGAAGGGTGTTAGACCCCTGGATTGGGAAGGTCCTCTGGAGGAGGAAATGGCAACACACTCCAGTATTCTTGTCTGGGAAATCTCATACAGAGAAGCCTGGCAGGCTACAGAGCATGGGGTCACAAAGAGTCGAATAAGACTTAGCAACTAAACAATGAGAACTGTAGAAAACACCAAGCTGAGAGGGCTCTTGTGGATTTAGGTTAAAAACACTTAATGCTACCAATACATGAATATGGGAAATGACTGGAAGAATAGAAGACGACATGTGAAACGTTAGGGATGGAGCAGAGCATCCCGGTTGCCATCAGCATGAAGACCAGAGTTTCAGAAGTTCAGCACTCCATCTCGGTCTCAGTGAAATAGCTCGGGTCCCGCACTAAGCTAAGTCCTCCAAGCTCCCTTCGCTGCGCCCCAGCGGCCAGGATGTGCACCTGAACTCTCAGTAATGGACCGGACGCGCCTCCAGGTCCAGTGCCGCGAACTCCCGCGCAGGATCCAGGGGAGAACCTAGGAGTCCCTGTCAAGAGCCTTGACCCCGGCGAGGCGCCGCCATAGCCCGGGGAGCCCGTGGGGCCGCGGGAGCAGTGAGGAAGCTTCCTTTTGGGTCCCACTGCCCAGGGGTGCTTTAATGCTACTTTGCTCAGATCCTCAGGTTTCTGCACCTGCCCCCATGTCCACCCTCCGCTTCCTAGGAGGAGATTTTGGCCAGAGCGGTTTACACCGGTGCCCTTTAGGCTGTGATTGATGGCTGGAAACAGAGCTTGTAGTGAAGTATTTTCAAATTCAGGATTGTTTCTGGGGAGAAAGACTAATTCTTTCAGGGATTAAGGGAATGGGAAAGGCACCTGAAGTCTGTCCGGGAATCTAGGAGATATTCGGACCCTCCAGTGGGAAGACTTGGGGACAAGACTGAGACTTAAAGGGAAAAGTATTTCATTTAATATTAATATAAATGGTTGATTTCTCTTGCAATGTTAATTGGTTAAAAAATATTTCAGAATTTATAGTGAAAGTAGTTATGTCTGACTCTTTGAGACCCCATGGACTGTACAGCCCATGGAATTCTCCAGACCAGAATACTAGAGTGGGTAGCATTCCCTTCTCCAGGGGATCTTCCCAACTCAGGGATCAAACCCAGGTCTCTCACCTTGCAGGCAGATTCTTTGCCGGATGAGCCATTAGGGAATCCCAAGAATACTGGAGTAGATAGCCTGTCCCTTCTGCAAGGGATCTTCCTGACCCAGTAATCTAACCGGGACCTCCTACATTGCAGGTGGATTCTTATAATTTATAAGTAATTACAAATAACTTAAAATGTATAATAAGACTAAAATATCAATTTAAGATATTTTATGACCAAACAAAACTTTAGTTTAAGTTCTTGGCTTCAGTGGAAGCAAAATCATCAGTAATTTTTTGAAAATTGCTTCCTAGTTTATCTCACTTCATTGCACAAATGCCATATTTGACTAACCTATGACCCAGTAAATATCGTAAATAATTAATTTCAGTTTACAAAATCCCTTTTTCTCTCATTTCTTTCAACCAAAGGTCTTCCCTAGTGGCTCAGACAGTAAAGAATCTGCTGAAATGCAGATTCCATATTCCATCCTTGGTTGGGGAAGATCCCCTGGAGAAGGAAATTGCAACATACTAGAGTAATCTTTTTCACTTTCATGCACTGGAGAAGGAAATGGCAACCCACTCCAGTATTCGTGCCTGGAGAATCCCAGGGGCGGTGGAGCCTGGTGGGCTGCCATCTATGGGGTCGCACAGAGTCGGACACGACTGAAGCGACAGCAGCGGTAGCAGCAGAGTCATCTTGCCTGGAGAATCCTATGGCCAAGGAGCCTGGGCTATAGTTTATGGGGTCACAACAGAGTCGCACTTTACTTAGCAACTAAACAAAAAACAACAAAAAACTCAAGAAGTTCACCTTGATAATATTTAATAAATAAAACAAATTACAAATTTAATGAAATAAATGTATTTGCTAAATTTTAATACAATGTAAACAAAAATATTTTATATGGAAGAATAAATATGAGGAGATAGAAGAATAAATATAAGAAAATAAATAAGCAAACAAACAATAACATCACGACAGTCTTCACTTCGGGACTGATGCACCAGCAGCCAAAAAAATTTATATATCTTCAATTACTACTGACAAAGTATTGGCTGAAGTAATTCAGTATATTTTGTGGCTAAAGCAGAAATCAGAGTCTCTAAAATGACCAGTGTGAGGTGAGTGTGCAAAGATGACGGGGCATCTTAGTCAGTGAGAGTCATCTCAAGGTGAGTTCAGGTCTCCATCCATCATTCTTAACCTTTCTTGCAAGCTGGCTGATAAAGAGAAGGATCTCATGATTTCCACTCTGACAGTTTCCCAGGCGCAGTCGCTGTATCCCTTCTCTTGCAGGTAGACACGGATGCCCTGGAAGTACCTCTTCATGGCCAGGGTGGGGTTCGTCCTTCCCAGGGCAGAGTCTTCCTCTCCCATCACCTGCCCCAGGCAGGCGTCCAGGTGGTCCAGCTGCTGATGGAGTCCAGTGTGGAGCTGCTCCAGGAGGGTGGTGTCCCAGGCAGCAGAGGAGCGCTCTGTGTGGAAGAGGCTGAAGCTCTGCTGGAGCAGCTTGTGGAGCACAGAGATGGCCTGAGCCTCCTGGAGCTGGCCGCCCTCCATCATCTCCTGGGGGAAAGGGAAGTCTTTTCTGTCCTGCAGACAGAAGCAGGGGGAGAGTCTCCTCATTTGGCCCAGGAGCCTGAGGTTCTGGCTGCCTACCAGCACATGGTTCAGAGACAGGTCACAGCCCAGGGATCCTCCTGGGCTGTAGCTACCAGCACCAGGACCATCAGGAGAGAGAGCACGAAGGCCATGGGGAAGATGCAGCTGCTGCTGGGTTGGCTGAGATGGCGTCTGGTGGAACCTTGAGGCAGGTTCTCTGATGCCATGCTTCCTAAGTGAGGCCATTAAATAGGGAACATGGTAATTTTCATTTTCTAGTCATTTCTCTACACTTTTACTTCCTTTTTTTATTTTAATTTCTGTATTCTGAATATGGTCAAAGAAAATGTCATCAGTATAAGCTATTATTTTATCTATCTCCCAATAGCTTCAAATGTACCCATCCAAATGGATATTTATCAATCAAGTGAGAAAGATCTTTGTCTTCCATCAGAATTGATGTGGGTTTCTAATTTTCACTGGGCATCTCTGTCCCTCTGTCTCATCTCTGAGAATGCAGGGTCTGAGGATCAGGATACTAGATTAGGAGAAACAGCCTTCTTTCTTTTACTTGAGTGTAATTTTTTGTTTAAACTTTACATATGCATTTTCATTTACTGACTCACTGCACTAGATTTGTCCTGCTGCTCCTGCTCTTGTTCTAATTCATGATGAGATAAGAACAATAAAGGGAAGTAAAGACAGGCAGAGGAGCTGTATCTCTGTCACCTTCAAGACTTTAGATTTCTTGTTTCCCCTTGCAGCTTTTCCTAGAAAGTAAAATTTGAGATGTTTTTGTGGGCAAAAAGTAAACAAGTGTAAGTCTCAATGTCATGAATATTATAGAAAGGGAGTATTCTGACACAATGACATATTCTGAGTTAGTAAACTTCAGTGCAGCAAAGCTGGGGACGAGGCTGTGGCAGAAGGGAAGGATGAGGTCAGTATGACCAACAGAGAGGCTGGGACATGGCTGCTTCTGACAGAAGTTCAGCGAAGGTCAAGTCCTGGGTCAGTTGACTGCTCTTTGATTTTCAAGATCAGCTACATCATTTTTCTTTCTTTTAATCCATGTAGGATCAGTTTCAGGAGAGAAGGAAGAAGTCACACCTACATGCTCACAAGAGATGGGCAACTAGAACCCCAGTTGATGCAACATTAACTCTCTCTGGCAGGATCATGGACACTAGCCTTTCTGAGCATCTGTCTTGGATGATAAATCCACTTAGACAATGAGAAGATGCTTTGCAAAACCTAGAATTAAAAAGGGAATCAAATGATTCCAAATATACTTATGTTAATCCCCAGGTAGTAGTAGTCATGATGTTAAAAAGTAACTGAATTTTATTGCTTGCTACTAGCAGACTAGACACTTTCTAAGGTCTTTAAAATATCAAATCAATCCTGTCATTAATCCTGCTGGGATTATACCCACTTATTCAGCTGGAGAGAAATATAAATCAGAACCACTGAACTATTCCCAGTGTACCAAAGGTACAAAGGCACATTTTAGGAGCTTTACAATGATTTGTCTGAAGAAGCCCATTTAAAAAAGTGAAGAGTGCAGATTAACATGATATTTAGGAACCAATGAAATAGGTAGATGGAGAAGAGTGAGGTGACAAAGGACCTGTAATCCATTTCAGATGCCAAAGGGTTACATTCTATGGTTTTGTAAGGCAATTCGGAATGGGATCTGAGTCAACAGAATTGACATTAAGTTTTAATCAAAAAGACTAATAAATACTTAGAAGAGTATAGATTTTTCTGCCAATTGAACAAACAAACAAACAAAAAGCATTAGTTTTCTAATCTAGTGGTCTAGTGGTCAGGATCCAGCACTTTCACTTCTGAGGTCTGAGTTCAACTCCTAGTAGGAAACCAAGATCCCACAAACCTTGAGGCACGAAGTCTGAGATTTTATGAGTGATTTCTTCAGCAAACTATAGTAACTTTATTAACTGTACGAGAGGTGAACCCTATAATCTATGCATTTTACACCCTTAACTTTTCTCATGAGTTTATGAAGAGAGAAAAAGTATCTAACAATTTCTTGGCACATGAGCTCCGACATTTCTCCTTGAGGATGATGACTAAAATGTCATTCACCATCTTGTTCTACATGAATGAAGTCACTAGCCACTGCAGTCCCTGATCTCCAATTTGCCCTGATAGAGGTTCAGGTTGGAAATCAGGAATGAGACACTCTGTGCTCTGGGAAAATTAGCAGAACAGGCCTTAAGATACTTAGATTATTTCTGGAGAAAGTTTTGTGAAGCTAACTTTTTTTTTGCTTTTATTTAGTATCTTTTTAATTTTATTTTTACTTTATTTTACTTTACAATACTGTATTGATTTTTCCATACATTGACATGAATCCACCACGAGTGTATTCGAGCTCCCAATCCTGAACCCCCCCCCCACCTCCCACCCCATATCATCTCTCTGGATCATCCCCGTGCACCAGCCCCAAGCATCCTGTATCCTGTATCAAAGATAGACTGGCGCTTCATTTCTTACATGATAGTATACATGTTTCAATGCCATTCTCCCCAATCATCCCACCTTGTCCCTCTCCCTCAGAGTCCAAAATTCTGTTCTATACATTTGTGTCTCTTTTGCTGTCTCGCATACGGGGTCATCATTACCATCTTTCTAAATTCCATATATATGTGTCAGTATACTGTATTGGTGCTTTTCTTTCTGGCTTACTTCACTCTGTATAATCAGCTCCAGTTTCATCCATCTCATTAGAACTGATTCAAATGTATTCTTTTTAATGGCTGAGTAATATTCCATTTTGTATATGTACCACAGCTTTCTTATAGAAAAGTACTAAACTCATTCATAGGGACATTTGTTATCCTGACTCAAATCCACCTTCTACAAAGATGTGAGGTGTCTTCATGTACCCTGTTTACCGCAATCACATATGCGGACCTCCCCTGACCTCCTTGGAGCAGTTCCTGAGAGCTGATGAGATGCTGTCCTCCTATAACCTGCAGCAAGTCCTCCCAAAAACTGAACTCGCAGCTCTCACATTTGTTTTTGTTTTGTTTTCAGTTGAGAATGACATCACTGATTTCCCAGGAGACCTCCTCAGGTCTGAAAGTAAAAGTGACTCCGTTGTGTCTGACTCTTTGTGACCCCATGGACTATACAGTCCATGGAATTCTCCAAGCCAGAATGCTGGAGTGGGTAGTCATTCCTTCCTCTAAGGAATCTTCCCATCTTCCCAACCCAGGGATTGAACCCAGGTCTCCTGCATTGAAGGCAGATTCTTTACCAGCTGAGCCACAAGGGAAGCCCCAAAATACTGGAATGGGTAGCCTATTCCTTTTCCAACAGATCTTCCCAACCCAGGAATCAAACTGGGTCTCCTGCATTGAAGGCAGATTTTTTTACCAACTGAGCTATGAGGGAAGCCCCTCAGTCAGCCTGCTGCTCTCATTCTCATACTCTTCCATTTCCCACAGCTAGTCCAGATGGCTCATCCTGTGGTCCACTGAGTCCAGTGAAGACCCTCTGCTCTTTATTTTTCCAGCTACTAGTTATGTTGTGGGCACTGAAGAGGCCTTATGTGTGACCAAGATGGAAGAACATACCCAATTCCTGAACAGAAACAGGGAAGGTTTTGATGGGCTCCTTAGCAGGGAGGGTCTGAAATGAACTCCAAAGTCAGCCTCATGGCCTTGCATGGTTGTGTTTATTTAAATTTCTAGCTTCAATCTATTAAACATCATAAAATAATACTGTAAGATTGAAATAAAAAATATTATTTAAGAAGTCACTTGTTAGTGATATTTTTAGCTGTAATATAGGAATGGTTTTTGCTTATTTTAAGGCCTTATTCCTCAGGAAGGTTTCCAAACCTCTAAGTGTATTTTAAATGTCCCTCTGACTTTAAACATTCCTACTCAGTGCTGTTTGTACCAACCGGAAAGAAAGATGATTGATCCATCAATGTCCTGTTTCTAAACTGCCTACATTAAAAATAAATTTCCACAAAGATCTTTATTGCTTTTAGAAATTGAGGTCTTCCAGTGTGTGTGATGGGTTTCCCCACTGGCTTAGCGGTAAAGAATCTGCTTGCAATGCAGGAGACACAGGTTTGATCTCTTGTGTTGGGAGGATCCCCTGCAGGAGGGCATGGCAACCCACTCCAGCATTCTTGCTAGAGAACCCCATGGACAGAGGATATGGCAGGCTATAGTCCATAGGGTCACAAGGAGTCAGACACGACTAAGTGAAAGAGCACACACACAAAGTGCGGTTTACTGATATATGCCCTGCTAGGAAGGCTCTGTCCCAGTGGTTCATTTCAGTTCAGTTCAGTCGCTCAGTCGTGTCTGACTCTTTGCGACCCCACAGACTGCAGCACACCAGGCTTCCCTGTCCATCACCACCTCCCGGAGCCTACTCAAACTCATGTCCATCGAGTTGGTGATGCCATCCAACCATCTCATCCTCTATCGTCCCCTTCTCCTCCTGCCCTCAATCTTTCCCAGCATCAGGGTCTTTTCCAATGAGTCAGTTCTTTGCATCAGGTGGCCAAAGTACTGGAGTTTCAGCTTCAGCAACAGTCCCTCCAATGACTATTCAAGACTGATTTCCTTAAGGATGGACTGGTTGGATCTCCTTGCTGTCCAAGGGACTCTCAAAAGTCTTCTCCAGCACCATAGTTCAAAAGCATCAATTCTTTGGTGCTCAGCTTTCTTTATAGTCCAATTCTCACATCCATAAATGACTACTGGAAAAACCACAGCTTTGACCATACGGACCTTTGTTGGCAAAGTAATGTGTCTGCTTTTAATATGCTGTCTAGGTTGGTCATAGATTTTCTTCCAAGAAGCAAATATTTTTAATATGGTTACAATCACCATCTTCACTAAATGTATTAAAAGCCCAGCCCTTGTCTCTATCAAACTTATTTTATTTATTTATTTTTTTGTTTTGTCTTTCAAAGAGGCAAAGACACCATGATGGAATTTTAAGAACTTCCTTGGATTGCATTTTCCCCAGGAACACCTTGTCCTGCTCTGTGATAACTTGCTGGGTCCCAAGAGAGTCAATTCCTAGGCAGGTTGATAAGAAGTCTGGGGTCCTCAAGGAGGAGAAAGGTGCCCGGGGCTCTCAAGGAGGAGGTAGGGGTCTGGAATTCTAAAGGAGGAAAGGACAAACTTTTTTTCTATGTTCCTTAGTAAGGATTATATAACAATAATGTATCCTACTTGAGGACAGGTTTCTCCTTCCTGAAAACCTTCTGACTGTTATCTTAAAATGTATATTGTGGGAGTGGGTCTAGTAAGATCTTTATAACCTTGAGACATTCTTTTGATCTACTGTAATAACCAATTTAAAAAGTATATAACTCCCTTGCTAACACTAGTAAGGGGGGCACTCTCCATCCCCCTTCTGATGTCTATGTCAGAAGCTTTCCCTGTCTCTTTTTCATACTTTAGTAAAACTTTGCTATACAAAAGCTCTTGAGTGATCAAGCCTGGTCCCTGGTCCTGAAGCTAAATATTTTTCTTCGGAGATGATGAATCTAACATCATTCACTGTAAGCTATTATTCACAAGGAAGAAACAAGTCTGCAGCTGTGACGGCAGTGACCGTCGCCCCTTCCAGGACTCTGCAGTGTCTCCTGTGCTGGGGACACAGCTGGTGGCCAGGCCTTCATGCTCTATCTCTGCTCTCAGCATCCACTTCAGTCTTCTCCATTCTCTGAAAAGGAATGTTCTGGAGAAATGCTTGCCTCAGTGCAGCTCATCTGTGTGGTTCCATGTCCTGAGGACCTGCTGCTGCTCCAAGAACACTTTAAACTTCTCTGTTCTCCTTTCAAGTTCTCAAGCTGCTGCTGAGTTTCAGCTCCATGTTTCCTGGGCTTTGGGCTTTTGAGCAAATGAGACTCCTGACCCAGGTGAGCTCCTCCTAGTGCAGTCAGCACACGGAAGAGCCCAGGTAGAGGCTCAGAGGAGCCCCTGGAGTCTCCACCACTGTTCACTGTGGGGCGAGGTTCCCTCTGTTTTCTGTGTTTCTCTGAGAGGCTGGACAGTCTGGACCTGCAGTGATTGGCCAGCCGAGTGGGTGAAGTCATAGGAGAGTGTCTGACAAACCTAGAACTTTCACTCAGCTTCTGCTTTGAGTTGGTGGTTTGCAGCCATAAGGGGAAATTGACAACCAGAAACTGTAATGGAGAAGGACACAGCTGTATGAATGGAGAGGACGCCTTCATGCAGAGTGAATGAGGAGAGCATGCTGGGGATTTCTACATTGGGAGGAAGTGAATGATTGTGATATTTGATTGAAACAATGAGACTGAGGATAGTGCAGAGAGGAAGGCAGAATTATACTATGTATCAGAATCAGCAAGTGTGTGGTATATTATGTACGTAGTATACTTTAATTAATAACCTCAGATACGCAAGTGACACTACCCTTATGGCAGAAAGTAAAGAAGAACTAAAGAGACTCTTGATGAAACTGAAAGAGGAGAGTGAAAAAGTTGGCTTAAAACTCAGCATTCAGAAAACTAAGATTATGACATACTGTCCCATTGCTTCATGGCAAATAGATGGGGAAACAATGGAAACAGTGAGAGACTTTATTTTGAGGGGCTCCAAAATCACTGCAGATGGTGACTGTAGCCATAAGGTTAAAAGATGCTTGATCCTTGGAAGAAAAGCTATGACCGACCTAGACAGCATATTAGAAAGCAGAGACGTTACTTTGCCAACAAAGATCTGTCTAGTGAAAGCTATGGTTTTTCCAGTAGTCATGTATGGATGTGAGAGTTGGACTATAAAGAAAACTGAGCACTGAAGAACTGATGCTCTTGAACTGGTGTTGGAGAAGACCCTTGAGAGTCCCTTGGACTGCAAGGAGATCCAACCAGTCCATCCTAAAGGAGATCAGTCCTGGGTGTTCATTGGAAGGACTGATGCTGAAGTTGAAACTTCAAAACTTTGGCCACATGATGTGAAGAACTGACTTATTGGAAAAGATCCTGATGCTGAGAAAGATTGAAAGCAGGAGGAGAAGGGGACAGAGGATGAAATGGTTGGATGGCATCACCAACTTGATGGACATGAGTGTGAGCAAGCTCCGGGAGTTGATGATGGACAGGGAAGCCTGGCGTGCTGCAGTCCATGGGGCCACAAAGAGTTGGACATGACTGACAGACTGAACTGAACTGAGTATAGTTTATAATATGTTTTCATATGGTGTATATGTATATAATTACATAATAATTGATGGAACACTTTCCCCCAATTCTTTTCTTAGATATGTTTGCAGCCAGTTACAGAGAGATGGTAGGAGAGTTCATTGTCGCCATTTAGATTTATATGTTAAAAAAAAAAAACAAACACAATAAAACAGGCACTACCTGTTTAGCCGTCACTCAGTGGGTCATACTCTGCTAAGTGTTCTTGAATGTTCTGGTTTACCTGGTACTCAAAACAACTCTAGAAATATTTTCATTTACTCTATATTTGAGGAGACTGATGCTCAGGGAAGTTCAATTATTTCCTGTGATTATCCGTATGTCCTGACAGAGTCTAGACTCGATGCAGGATCTTATTTAACATAGAAATCATTCTTTAACTTTCAGCCTCTGTGATTCTCAACCCTTTGCTTTCTTCTTTGATGCTTTGGGAAGATCCTTTCTCCTGGGTAGCTCCCAATTTCCCTGGTTGTTCACCTCTGGGCCCTTTGCAGACTCTCCTTAACTTTCTCAGCCTTCAAAATGAAAGGTCCTTATAAGCTTTAGGTCATCTTCTCCTTCTATACCCTTCTCCTAAGGCACAACATCCACATAAGCTTCTACCAATGGGAAATCTGTCTTTAGGTGTTTCTTGAACACTTTATAGACTACATCTGCTTTTTCCCCTTCTCAAGAGTGCTCAGCCAGATTCCCGTGAGAGAATCTCCTTTTGTCCAGCTCTCATTGTAACAGGATGCTTAAATGAAATCATTAAGCATGATTACAGTTTTCAAATCTTTATTTTCCAAACAGAAGTCTTCAGAAGAAGAGGTTTTACATTTGCTTTTTTCACCTCTGTATTCTCAGAGCTATCATATATCTGATATAGAAACGTTTAGTCACTAAGCCATGTCTGACTCTGTGACCCCACGGACTGTAGCCTACCAGGCTCCTCTGTCCATGCGGTTTTCCAGACAAGAATGCTGGAGTGGGTTGCCATTTCACTCTCCAGGGGATCTTCCCGACCTAGGGATTCAACTCACATCTTCTGCATCTCTTGCATTAGCAGGAGGATTCTTTACCACTGAGCCACCAGAGAAGTAATATAGAAATATAAGGTTTTAAAATATAACCTACAAAAGAAGTGAATAATGAGTAGAAACTACCATCCATTTTTCATTTTGCTTTGCAAGTTTAGCCTATTTCTTTTGTAAGAATAACAGCTCCAAGATCTCTCCTGAGGAAGAGTTTCATAAATTAAACAAGAAAATAATTTGAGAGATGATAAAGGTAAGCTTCCTTTATTATATTTGAATACATTATAAAGTTGAACATGACATTATATGAACAAAAATTTTGAATACCATACATAATATGACTGAGATAAAGTGCAGGGATAAGTAGGTGA
This sequence comes from Nanger dama, assembly GCA_917880005.1. Taxonomy (NCBI): domain Eukaryota; kingdom Metazoa; phylum Chordata; class Mammalia; order Artiodactyla; family Bovidae; genus Nanger; species Nanger dama. The sequence goes on along the minus strand of CAKJTW010000094.1, from coordinate 7,361,098 downwards.
ATACATTAGAGCCTTAGCACTTTAGTCACTGTGAATTGACTGCTGGTCTGATAATTTCTAAATATTGACTATCTGAGTCTAGTTATAATATATTCTCTGTCTCTTCAAATTGTGTTTCTCCCCTTTTAGTATAGCGAGTTTCTGTCGTACATTGAATATGATGGGCGGGATAAAGGAAAATAAGTAAATTTAGGGTAAGGAGTTACATTTATCTTGCAAGGAGTTTGGCTGTGTTTACTTGTAGTCCTGTTTCTGTTTCTGCCTTGTTTATTTTTTTTTATACCAGTCCCTCTGACTTATCCTTCTACACTGGTCCTCTTGAAAATAGATTTATTAGACACATTTAACAAGTAACCACCAAAAGAGAAAGGTCTATGTCTTGTTCACCATTCTGTTGTTAGCACAGAGTTTATAATTAATCCAAAAGTTATTCACAATGAGTATTCTTAGATTTTTCCATCATACCCCCATCATAAGCTTCTATTCACCTTACATCAGAGCTGTAAAAGAAGTAGTTATTAAGCATCATTAGCTGATTGAGTACATTTCTGTTGAGCCTCTTGGATCATCATTTTCATCTCACAGTGGAGCTGTAGTGTCTGTGATGCTAGGTAAAATCAGCCTCATGCTTTCCTGATTTCAGGGTCTATGTGATTTTATGTTCTTTTTCATTTCGTATTTCTGGGCAGGGGTTTTCTTGCTACTTCTGAATTACTTCCTGTATCACCTTGAGGTTAGTAGCCTAGTAGGAAAGTAAAAATGGGAACATTTATTGACTATGCCAAAGCCTTTGACTGTGTGGATCACAATAAACTGTGGAAAATTCTGAAAGAGATGGAAATACCAGACCACCTAACCTGCCTCTTGAGAAATCTGTAGGCAGGCCAGGAAGCAACAGTTAGAACTGGACATGGAACAACAGATGGTTCCAAATAGGAAAAGGAGTACGTCAAGGCTGTATATTGTCACCCTGCTTATTTAATTTATATGAAGAGTACATCATGAGAAACGCTGGACTGGAAGAAACAGTTCAGTTCAGTCGCTCAGTTGTGTCCGACTCTTTGCGACTCCATGAATCGCAGCATGCCAGGCCTCCCTATCCATCACCATCTCCCAGAGTTCACTCAGACTCACATCCATTGAGTCCGTGATGCCATCCAGCCATCTCATCCTCGGTCGTCCCCTTCTCCTCCTGCCCCCAATCCCTCCCAGCATCAGAATCTTTTCCAATGAGTCAACTCTTCGCATGAGGTGGCCAAAGCACTGGAGTTTCAGCTTTAGCATCATTCCTTCCAAAGAAATCCCAAGCTGGAATCAAGATTGCCGGGAGAAATATCAATAACCTCAGATATGCAGATGACACCACTCTTATGGCAGAAAGTGAAGAGGAACTAAAAGCCTTTTGATGAAAGTGAAAGAGGAGAGTGAAAAAGTTGGCTTAAAGCTCAACATTCAGAAAACGAAGATCATGGCATCTGGTCCCAGCACTCCATGGGAAATAGATGGAGAAACAGTGGAAACAGTGTCAGACTTTATTTTTGGGCTCCAAAATCACCACAGATGGTAATTGCAGCCATGAAATTAAAAGATGCTTACTCTTTGGAAGAAAAGTTATGACCAACCTAGATAGCATAACGAAAAGCAGAGACATTACTTTGCCGACTAAGGTCCGCCTAGTCAAGGCTATGGTTTTTCCAGTAGTCATGTATGGATGTGAGGTTGGACTGTGAAGAAGGCTGAGCACTGAAGAATTGATGCTTTTGAACTATGGTGTTGGAGAAGACTCTTGAGAGTCCCTTGGACTGCAAGGAGATCCAACCAGTCCATTCTGAGGAGATCAACCCTGGGGTTTCTTTGGAAGGAATGATGCTAAAGCTGAAACTCCAGTACTTTGGCTACCTCATGCGAAGAGTTGACTCACTGGAAAAGACTCTGATGCTGGGAGGGATTGGGGGCAGGAGGAGAAGGGGACAACCGAGGATGAGATGGCTGGATGGTATCACTGACACGATGGATATGAGTCTGAGTGAACCCTGGGAGATGGTGATGGACAGGGAGGCCTGGCGTGCTGCAATTCATGGGGTCACAGAGTCGGACATGACTGAGTGACTGAACTGAAAGGGTCTGTACCATAATTTTCCATAATGTTCAACACATCATTGATTTTCTTCTCCATTCAGCTTTCTTGGAAAGCCACCATTGTATCAGATACACTGGGGCAAAGAAAAACTAATGCAAATCTGACGTGGATGAGATTAAAAGAAGTGAAGTGAATCCCCAGGTGAGTAAATGTCCAGGGGACTTCGTTTGTTATTAATCTTCCATCTACTCCAGTATGATTCCTGCTGATTGATTCCACCACAAATGCTCTCACTAAGGTCAGTTCCATCTATTTCCCATGTAGTGAATGCTTTCAACCATGGAGCAGCTTCCTGACATTCAGTTCAGTTCAGTCTAGTCGCTCAGTCATGTCTAACTCTTCATGACCCCATGGTCTACAGGACGCCAGGCTTCCCTGTCCATCAACAACTCCTGGAGCCTCCTCAAACTCATATCCATTGAGTCAGTGATGCCATCCAACCATCTCATCCTCTGTCATCCCCTTCTCCTCCTGCCTTCAATCTTTCTCAGCATCAGGGACTTTCAACATCCAATTAATCAAAATAACGATACATTACCATTGTATGAATCTCATGATTTAAAGTAAATCCGATCTTGAACACTGATATGAGTTGTCTATATATCAAATCCATGAAATCTCTTTATAAGCAAAGTATTTCAAAAGGAAAACACTGCAGAGCAAAAAAAAAAAAAGAAAAAAAGCCACCTTCTACTTTAGGTCCCACCATATTGTCTCCTCCAATTCAGACAGCAAATATCTGAAAGCCATGTTCTATATATTATCATTACCTTCTCTTCTTCATCCTTTCATCTTGTCCACTATGGTTTCTGCTGATTAATTCTATCAAGCAAGCTCTCACTAAAAGGTCAATGTCATCTCTTTTCCCAAGTAGGAGGCACTTTCCATCTATATGCTCATGAACGCATCGCCTCTTAAGTGGTTGCAGCCTTTGCATCTGTCTTCTCACCGTTCTCTCTTGTCCTGTTAACTTATGGGCACTCTGTCTCTGCTTCCTTTGTGACATTCCCTCCTTTTAAGGTCATGGAACTCAATTTAAGTCCTTTTTTTCATTCTGTACTCTCCTCCCATTTGATCACTTCTTCTGTTCCGTGCTTTATACTTCACAAATTTGCTTGTCAATTGCCATCTCCAAATCCAATTTGCACTGAAATGTCTCTTTGTCTAGTGCTGTGCTGTGCTAACTCGCTTCAGTTGTGTCTGACTCTTTGAGACGCTATAGACTGTCACCCACCAGGCTCCTCTGTCCATGGAATTCCCCAGGCAAGAATACTGGCATGGGTTGCCATTTCCTTCTCCAGGGATCTTCCAGACCAAGGGATTGAACCCATGCCTCCTGTGGCTCCTGCATTGCAGGCAGAGTTTTTACTGCTGAGCTGTGGGGGGAAGCCCACTAGTCTAGTAGTTAACTTTTATTTTTATGTCCTTATATAGCTTGATCCACCTTCTACTGAGGGAATTCCATTTTTCTCCCTTTTTTTCCTGCATTCAACCTAACTGATATTTTCTACAACTAATTAATAATATTTTTAAAATAATTAACACATTATTATGAATTAACTGATTATTGTTTCTAGGTTATTTTCCTTAAAAAAAAATCAGAATTACAAAAAGATTGGATTAGTTATGTTCACCTCTATGTCCTGAAGGCAACAAACACCCTGGCTAAAGGAAGTGTATTTTTACTTCTAACATGCAAGTTGTAAAAAAGGGTCAAGGAACTGTAAGATGTATTCTTTAATCAAGTTGCACATTCAGGCTTGGTGTTTCTTTTATAAAGAAACTGCAAATAAAGCAAGTTTTTATAGGAAGAATTTAATGAGTGAAGAAAAATAATAAACTGCATACAGAGTATATATATTATTCTTTTAATGACAACATATATATATATATACACATAATATTATATGGACAAAAATAATTTAAATCTTTATAAATAAGTAAATAAATGTCCAAGTAGATAAATAAATGGATACATCAGCTAGGGCATCTGTGAGGGACTAGTGCCTATAGAGTAGAACATGATATCCTTTAATATTCCTGAAATCATGTGACAAATTGATTCAGTTCAGGGCAGGATGACAGCAGAAATGAGAGTCTTCCACATGGCAGCACAGGAGAAAGTGTGGTGTGTTGGTCCATGAGAATCATTTCCGTGTTGAACCAAGTGTGTGTCAGTCCTTGCTCCTGAATCTCTCCTGCAAGTTTGTTGAGAAAGAGAAGGCTCTCAGGACTTCTGCTCTGACAACCTCCCAGGCACAAGGGCTGTGTCTCTTCTCTTGCAGATAGAGAGTGACTCTGTGGAAGTATTTCCTCACAGCCAGGCTGGAGTCCTCCTTGAGCAGGGGAGCCCCTCGCAGCCCCTCCTCCTGCCTGAGACAGGCTTGCAGGTCAGTGAGCTGCTGATCCAGTGCGGTGAGGAGCTTGTCCAGGAGGCTCTGGTTCCACGCGGCGGCAGAGCCGTCTGTGCTGAAGAGCTGGAAGGTGTGCTGGGTCACCTCCTGGAGCACAGACATGGCTTGAGCCTTCTGTAAGTGGCTGCCACCCAGCGCCTCCTGGGGGAATGCAAAGTCATTTCTGTCCTGCAGGCAGGAGGAAGGGGAGACCCTCCTCAGTTGTTGCAGGAACATCAGGACCCTCCTGTTGGCCAGGCTGTGGGTGTGAGGCAGGTGGCAGCCCAGAGAGCAGATGGCGTTGCAGCTGAGCAGCAGCAGAGCCAGGAGGGAGGACCAGGCTGGTGCCATCGGGGACCTTGCAGATGCTGCTGGCCTGGGGCAGTGGGTGATCCTGTGAACCTGCTTTCTAGGTTCTCTGAAGCCCTTCCTTCAGGCCTGTGTCTTAAATAGGAGTCCATGGTTTCCATTTTCTGAAAGTTCCCTCTTACTTTCTACTTTTGTTTTTGCTTTTCATTTTGCACTCTGCAAATGTGTTCTGACAGCATTTCTCAACCATTATTTTTTTTCATTATTGCCTCCCTTTTCCCCTATCCAGAGTCTTTTGAGATATTTTTTCTAATTTGCTCACACTATGAAGTTTTTTTTTTATTTTTTTAAATTTTTTTTTAATTAAAATACTGTATTTGTTTTGCCATACATTGACACGAATCAGCCACAGGTGAACACGATCTCCCAATGCCAAAGCCCCCTCCCACCTCCCACCCCACATCCTCTCCCTGAATCATCCCGTGCACCCGCCCCATGCGTCCTGCATCCTGTATTGAACATAGACTGGCACTTCATTCTTACAAGATGGTATACATGTTTCAATGCCGATCTCCCAAATCATCCCACCCTCTCCCTCTCCCTCAGAGTCCAAAAGTCCGTTCTATACCTCTGAGTCTCTTTTGTTGTCTCACATAGAGGGTCTTCATTACTATCCTAAATTCCATATATATGTGTCAGTATACTGTATTGGTGTTTTTCTTTCTGGCTTACTTCACTCTGTATAATCGGCTCCAATTTTTATCCATCTCATTAGAACTGAGTCAAATTTATTCTTTTTAAGGGCTGAGTAGTACTCCATTGTGTATATGTACCACTGCTTTCTTATCCATTCATCTGCTGATGGACATCTAGGTTGTTTCCATGTACTGGCTATTATAAACAGTGCTGCAATGAACATTGGGGTACATGTGTCTCTTTCAATTCTGGTTTCCTCGGTGTGTATGCCCAGCAGTGGGATTGCTGGATCATAAGGCAGTTCTATTTGCAATTTTTTAAGGAATCTCCACACTGTTTTCCATAGTGGCTGTACTAGTTTGCATTCCCACCAGCAGTGTAAGAGGGTTCCCTTTTCTCCACATCCTCTCCAGCATTTATTGCTTGTAGACTTTTGGATCGCAGCCATTCTGACTGGTGTGAAATGATACCTCATTGTGGTCTTGATTTGCATTTCTCTGATAATAAGTGATGTTGAGCATCTTTTCATGTGTTTGTTAGCCATCTGTATGTCTTCTTTGGAGAAATGCCTATTTAGTTCTTTGGCCCATTTTTTTATTGTTTTGTTTATTTTTCTGGAGTTGAGCTGCATAAGTTGCTTGTATATCTTTGAGATTAGTTGTTTGTCAGTTGTTTCATTTGCTATTGTTTTCTCCCATTCAGAAGGCTGTCTTTTCACCTTGCTTATAGTTTCCTTTGTTGTGCAGAAGCTTTTAATTTTAATTAGATCCCATTTGTTTATTTTTGTTTTTATTTCCAGTATATTGGGAGGTGGATCATAGAGGATCCTGCTGTGATTTATGTCGGAGAGTGTTTTGCCTATGTTTTCCTCTAGGAGTTTTATAGTTTCTGGTCTTACATTTAGATCTTTAATCCATTTTGAGTTTATTTTTGTGTATGGTGTTAGAAAGAGATCTAGATTCATTCTTTTACAAGTGGTTGACCAGTTTTCCCAGCACCACCTGTTAAAGAGACTGTCTTTACTCCATTGTATATTCTTGCCTCCTTTGTCGAAGATAAGGTGTCCATAGGTGTGTGGGTTTATCTCAGGGCACTATGAAGTTTTGATAGCACAGATATACTGTGGATCTATTTTTATACTCCATGTGTATCTTTATACATAGAGAATGGAAGTGCTCTACTTTCTCTTTGTATTGAATACAAGGTTAAGTATGACATAGGGCACTTCCCTGGTGGTCTAGCAGGATTCCAGGCTCCCAGTGCAAGGGGCCCAAGTTTGATCCCTAGTCAGGAAACTAGATCCCGCATGCTGCAGCTAACACCCGGCACAGCCTAATAAATTAATATTTTCTTTTAAAAAAGAATGACATTGGCACTTCCCTGTTGGTCTAGTGGCTAAGAATCCACCTGCCAATGCAAGGGACACAGGTTCGACCCATCATCCAGGAAGATTCCACATGCTGCAGGGCAACTAACCCCTAGAGCCACACTCCTGAGCCCATAACTCCTGAGTTCTAGGACCCACTCTCTGCAACAGGAGAAGCCACTGCAATGAGAAGCCTGTGCACCACCCCTAGAGAGTAGCCCTGCCTTCTGCAACTACAGAAAGCCTGAGTGTGGCAAAGAAGACCAAGCAAGCCAAAAATAAATAAACAATAATAATAATAAAAGATAGGAGTCCTGCAGCTTTATTTTGAGGCCACAGCTCTGCCATTTCCCCTACTGACTGCAGGGAGAGGAAAGGAAGCAATTAGCCCTGTACTCCAAGTGAAATTGCTGAAGGAATTATTATAATTTGTTTGTGCCCCCTGTATTAGTTGACTCCAAGCATAGAGCATGTTATGGTAAATATTGCTGCATTGCAAGTTACCATAAAATTTAGTAGCTAAAACATTTTCTGCACACAATACAAACAATTCCCTGTAACTATAGCTTTGAAATAACTTACTCTAAGATCAATCACCCTAGATAATAATTATCTCAGCTCACAGATTCTGTAAGTCAGGGATTTATTTCCACAGGGCACAGAAGGAATGGCTTGTCCCTGTTCACAAGTTTTTATGGCCTCAGATGCACAGATCACTGGGTAACTGGGGGTGACCTGGCAGTTGGTGGGCGCTTTCACTTACAGATCTGATGCTAATAAGCCTCAGCTGGGACCTCAACTGGCCCTGGGCAGCGACGCACCTCTCCATGACCTCTCCCGTGGCCTGGTTTTCCCGTGAGCATGGTGCACTCAGTGTAGTTGTACTTTTTACATGGGGAGCTTGAGCTCAAAAGTGAGTGGTCCAGTGAGCAAGCTATTATGACATAATCCACTGATTCTCAGTGAGGAGACTTTTGTCCCCAAGGGGAGGTTGGCGATGTCTGGAGACATTCCAGCCACTAAAACTGGTGATGAGGGCTGACACTGGCATCTAATGGACAGAGGTGAGGGATGCTCTTCAGTGCCCTACAGTCCACACAGGATAGACAGCACAACAAAGAGTGATCTGCCATCAATGTCTGCAGTGCCAAGGTTGATAAACCCTAACCATTGGAAGTCATAGAATATGTTTCCAACAAATTACTCTGTAAACAGTGCACACGCTGTATGCTTAGGCAATTCAATTGGATATTCTCTTCTTTCTACATCCCCTGCTAGACCGGTCCCTGCGGACTTAGACCCCACTCACAGAAACATGAGTGCCCCACCCAGTTTGGTGGGGGGGGCGTTCTACTGCTTGGGCTAAAGCAGCTACGCCTGCTACTTCACTAAAGGGTAATATCAGCCCTGGTGTTGGTCATTAACCCGAGGGGTTGTGAGGGATGGCCTGGCTCCTGGTTTCCTTGGTAACTGATGAGCCAACCTGAGGTCAGTTCCCCCTGGAAAGGATCATCTCAGCCCTCCCCAGGCACTGAGTAGCAAGGACGACTGGCCCATCCTGCCTACTGTTTGCTGTTCACAGTGGGGTGTTCTTAGCAGCAGGACCTTCTGCTAAGACCAGTAAGATCCCCAGTCCAATAAACCACTCATGTCTCTGCCACCAACTCTGGGTTCTTTCCTCAGTCTCCAGAGTGGGCAGCTCTAAGGCTTGAAGACATGAGGGATGCCTCTCAACTACTGGTCAGCCAGCCAAGAGGCCACGGAAACTCTGGTGAGTGCTGAGATGTAGGGAAATAAAAATGGGAAACAAACTGGAAGGGTGTTGGGGAGGGGTGCTAATCCAAATGTGGCCCTCCACTAGCAAGGGGGACCCTGAGGCCACTGTCCACTGTAAGTTTTGTCTTTCTAGATCCTTCTACTGCTGATATCCTCTTAACCTCAGGGTCTGTTTCCAGGTGAAAAGCAGCAGCCCTGAGCTCATGGTCTATCTGACTGGACAGGGAAGGCTGGTGAATGCAGGCAAAATGCAAGGACCTGGGTTTCCTATCAGATACTTTGGGAGTTAACCTGGTTTGGTAATCAAGCAGACCCCCAACTCAACACTGCTAAACAATTAACAGTCACAAGATTTAGGGATATTTAACTGAGGACAGAGCGTAAATTGGGTGTGGCCAGTTCCCCAGAAAGGTTTTATCCAGGCCTCTGGTGAAGGTAGTATACTAAGGATACTCTGGAGCTTTGGGGCATTGGAAGGGGCAGAGCAATGATTCAGTGTGATGGAACAACAGCTCTCTGCCATCTGCAGTGTCTTAGAAGCAATGGAAGCCATAACCACAGGCTTCAGTGAGGCATAGAGCAACGTGAAAAACCACTGATGGGGAATCTAGAACAGCTGTGTGGGATAAATGGGGTTCCCAAAGTTCCTGGGCACTTTCCAGATCCTTGGGCTCCAACAGCATAGGAATGATATCATTTCCACAAGACTCTTGGGGAAGCAGAGCTTTTTATTCAAAGAGCATGTGCACAAAGGAGAAGGGGCAAGAAAAAGCCAGCTCCCTGAGTAGAGGGGAGTGAGTTGCATTTCCAACAAGTGGGAGGGTTTGTCTCTGGTGACTGATAATGTTAAGAAATCATCACACTTCTTGGTTCGGCAGCAGGAGGCCCATGGTGGCTATCAGGAATGGTGAGCTTCATTGTGGGGAAAGGAGTGTGTGAGAATTTTCTGAAAGAAAGCACAAAAACAGGCATGGTTAAAGGTTACAGTGGATGGACCTTCTTGCCTTGTGAACTAGGTATATGCTTTAGTGTAGCAGAGAGAAAGTTCTTTTATTTCTGGGAGACCACTGCCACCCAGGTACCCAGACTCAGGACCCCAGGACCCCCAAACATTGTCTGGTCTTTTTCAAAACGGATGTACTCTTGTCTTCCTATCTCACCATGGACATTGATAGCAACAAGGGATCCCACTTTACTGACCATGGATTTCAAGAATGGCTGATGAGGCTGGTAAACACTGGTGTTTCCACTTTTCCTTACAACCATGCTGCTACAGGGCTTATTGGAAGGCTTATGACGTGGCACCTGCTGAGGGGACTGGGGGTGGACAGACTGTGGGGTACTGCAGCCAGGACAGGAAACACAGGCCTGGGTGGCATTATCTGAGAGTGCTCTTAAGGCTTGTCTTTTGATTACTGGTGAGGATCTCCCTGTATTGTCCTGCTGGATTTCCTCCCAGGCCTGAGGGCAGGGCATCAGCTGGAGCGCCGGCGACAGGGGTGGCCTCTCTGCAAAGTGAGTCTGCTGGCTGGTGTGCAGCAGGACGCTGTGGGAAATCAGCCTGGCTAATGCAGCCATGTGGGGGCCGACAAAGAGTCTTATCTTCTTCCTGTCCTGGGTGCCCAGAGTCTAGCTTACTGTGACACTTTTAGCTGCCTTCCCTTGTATTAATTTGTGGTATTTGGTTGCTGGGCTGACCCAGCGACATACTGATGTCTAGGATGGGGCAGCATTGTAAGGGTTGTGCAAGGTTATGTAGGGAGTTGGGGTGTATGTTCATGCCCTCAAGATGGCTGTTCTGCCCTTTCTATGCTCCCTGCTAGAGCATTTCTGCTGCACTTACACCCCACTCACAGGCACCTGCTTGCCCCAGCCCCACCTAGTGGTTTTTCCAATGCTTAGGGGGAAGTAGCTCCGCCTGCTAGTTCCTGAAAGGGAAATACCAATCCTGGTGATGGTCATGAGCCTAAAGTGTTCTGAGGGAGTGGAACCTGCTGTTGGTTTCCTTGGTAAATGATGAGCCACCCTGAAGTCTGTTTCCCATAGAAATGCTAATCTCCACCTACCCCTGGGCACCAAGTATCAAGGATGCCTGGCCTTTCTTACCTGCTGTTTGCTGTTGACAATTGGGTGTTCTTTGAGAACCTTTGGCTATGTAGCATCCTCAGTCCAATAAACCACTGATGTCTCTGCCACTAACCTTGGGCTCTTTGCTCAGTTGACAGATTAGGCTACACTAAGGCTTGCAGGCATGCCAGGTGCAGCTCAACCACAGGTGAACCAGCCAAGAAGCCAAAGAAGTTTTGAGTGCTGAGATGTAGGAAAATAAAAATGGGAAACAGACTGGGGTCGGGGTAGGGAAAGTGGGGGAATGGGCAGGGGCACTAATCTCAAGGTGGCTTTCCACTAGCATGAGGGACCCTGTGGCTGCTGTCCAACATGAGGCATGTCTTTCTCAATCCTTTTACTGGTGATACCCTGTTAACCTCAGTTTCCAGTTTAAAAGTAGCAGCCCTGTGCTCGAGGCCAATCTGTGTTGGGATGGCTGGTGAATGCAGGCAAAATTCAAGGGCTGGGGTGTCCTGTCAAATACTCTGGGAGTAACCTCATCAGGTAATCGATTGTACCAGCAACCTACCACCCCTGTCCCCAGAGCCACAGGCTTTGGAGATAATAACTGAGGACAGGCTTGTGAATTGGGTGTGACCAGTTCCCTTCAAGGGTTTCAATGGAACCTGTTGTGAACCCAACATATTAAGATACCATGGAGCTTCTGGGCCCAGCTTTGGAAGAAGATGGAGCAAGGGCACAGTGTAATGAAACCACAGCTCTCTGCTGTCCACAGTCTTAGAAGCAGTGAAAACCATAACCACAGGCTTCTATGAGTCATCAAGCAATGGAAAAATCAATTCTGGGGAATCTAGAACAGCTGTGAGCAATAAACAGGACTGCCATTGTTCCCCTAGCCCTTTCTAGATCCTTGGGCAGCAAAATCATAGATATGATACCACTTCCAGAAGACTCTTAGCCAAGCAAACTTTTTATTACAACAGAGGACTTGTGCCCAAGGGAGAAGGGGCAAAAAGGAAAACCAAAGCAGCCTCCAATGAGTAGAACAGCGAGTTGCCTGTTTTAAGAAGAGACTTTGTCTCATGAGTGGATAAGGATGGTAAGCACTGTATTTCTACCTGACTTACAACCTTGCTGCTGGCAGGCTAACTGGAAGTCTTATTATGTGGCATCTGTTGTGGGGACTGATGGTGAACAGACTGCGTGGTACTGCAGGCCAAGGCAGGACACACAGGCAGGGGTGACATTATCTGAGATGGTGTCAAGGCTTGTCTTTTTCTTACTGGTCAGAACCTCCCTGTATCATCCTTCTGGATTTTCTCCAACGAGGGTGGGGAATCAGCTGGAGGACTGGGTGATCATGGTGGCCTCACTGCAAAGTGAGTGTGCTGGCTGGGTGTGCAGCAGGACTGGATGGGAAATCAGTCTGGCTAATGCAGCCACGTGGGGCCAGCAAAGACCCTTGCCTTCTTCCTGTCCTGGGCCTAGTTTACTATGACACTTCTTAGCTGCTCTCCTTTCTATTGTTATTTTTTGGTTGCAGGGCACCTCTACACACTAGACTGACCCCACGGATGTCTCTGAAGAGGGACACCAGGATAATAAGTTGTGCAGGCAGGATGTATGGTCAGGTCGCTGAAGATGGCTCTTCTCCATCCCCTGCTAGACCCGTCCCTGCTACAGGTATACCCCACTCAAGGACCATGCTTGCCCCTGCCCTACCTAACGGTTGTTCTAGTGCTTAGGCCAAAAGGGCTCCACTGCTAGTTCATTAAGGAGAAATATCAGCCCTGGTGATGGACATTAACCTGAGGGGTTGTGAGGGACTGGCCCCAGCTGCTGGTTTCTTTAGCAACAGATGAACCAACCTCAGGTCAGTTTTGCCTAGAAATGCTAGTCTGTATCCGCCTCCCCGCCCCCTCAACTACAGTAGCAAAGACGACAGGTCTGTCTTGTTTCCTCTTCCCAGCTGCATGTTCTTGGAAGACCTCTGGCTTCAGACATGTAAGATCCCTAGTTCAATAAACCACTAATGTCTCTGCCACTTACTCTGGGCTCTTTCCTCAACCTCTAGGCTGGGCAACTTTAAAACTTGCAGGCCTGCCGGATGCAGCTCAACCACTGGTGAACCAGCGAAGCTCTGGTGAGTGCTGAGATGTAGGGAAATAAAAATGGGAAACAGACTAGGGTGGGGTTTGGGGAGAAAGGATGGGGTTGCTAATCCCAAAGTGGCCCCCCTAGAGGAGACCCTATGGCCACTGTCTACTGTGAGGCATGTCTTTCTAGACCCTTATACTGATGATATCCTGTTAACCTCAGAGTCTCTTTCCAGTTATAAAGTAGACATCCTGTGCTCCTGGTTGATCTGACTTTACGGGGATGGCTGGTGCATGCAGGCAAAACACAAGGACCTGCTTTCTTTCTTTATCAAATGCTTTGGGAGTTACTTGATTGGGTAATTGATTGTACCCACCACCCCTAAACTGTTAAAAGCTACTGGTTTTAGGAATATTAACTGAGGACAGGCTTGTGAATTGGACCCCAGACTACTGTCTGATCTTTTTCACAATGGTTGCACTCTTGTCGTCCTGTCTCACCACAGACATTGATAGTGACCAAGGAATCCCAGTTTACTGGCCAAGTTCTGGTGTTTCCACTTACCTTATAACCCTGCTGCTGCAGGCTAGTAAAGGCACCAGCTGTGGGGACTGGGGGTAGACAGACTGTGTGGTACTGCAGCCAGGACAGGAAACACAGGCCTAGGTGGCATTATCTGAGAATGCTCTTAAGGCTTATCTTTTTTTCTTACTGGTCGGGACCTCTCTGTATTGTCCTGCTAGATTTCCTCCTTAGCTTGAGGGCAGGGAATCAGCTGGAGGACTGGGTGACAGCGGTGGTCTCTCTGCAAAGTGAATCTGCTGGCTGGTGTGCAGCAGGACTCCAAGGGAAATCATCCTGGCTAACGCAGCCATGTGGGGCCAAAGAAGACTCTTGCCTTCTTCCTGTCCTGATTGCCAAGGGTCTTGCTTACTCTTGACACTTCTTAGCTGCTATCCTTTGTATTTAATGCATTTATGATATCTGGTTGTAGATACTGCTACTTACTCTTGAGACCAAAAAAAGTTGGCTTAAAACTCAACATTCAGAAAACTTAGATCATGACATCTGGTCCCATGACTTCATGGCAAATATATGGGGAAACAGTGGAAACTTTTATTTTGGGGGCTCCAAAATCACTGCAGATGGTGACTGCAGCCATAAGGTTAAAAGATGCTTGATCCTTGGAAGAAAAGTTATGACCAACCTCTGCTACTGCTGCTAAGTCGCTTCAGTCGTGTCTAACTCTGTGCGACCCCATAGACAGCCCACTGTCTCTGGGATTCTCCAGGCAAGAACACTGGAGTGGGCTGCCATTTCCTTCTCCAGTGCATGAAAGTGAAAAGCAAAAGTGAAGCCGCTCAGTCATGCCTGACCTTAGCGACCCCATGGACTGCAGCCTACCAGGTTCCTCCATCCATGGGATTTTCCAGGCAAGAGTACTGGAGTGGGGTGCCATTGCCTTCTCCCTAGACAGCATATTAAAAAGCAGAGACATTACTTCGTCAGCAAAGATCTGTCTAGTCAAGGCTATGGTTTTTCCAGTAGTCATGTATGGATGTGAGTGTTGGACTATAAAGAAAGCTGAGTGTCGAAGAATTGATGCTTTTGAACTGTGGTGTTGAAGACTCTTGAGAGTCCCTTGGACTGCAAGGAGATCCAACCAGTACATCCTAAAGGAGATCAGTCCTGAATAGTCATTGAAAGGACTGATGCTGAAACTCCAATACTTTGGCCACCCGATGAGAAGAGTTGACTCACTGGAAAAAGATCCTGATGCTGGGAAAGATCGAAGGTGGGAGGAAAAGGGGATGAGAAAGGACGAAATGGTTGGATGGCATCACTGACTCAGTGGACATGAGTCTGAGTAAGCTCCGAGAGTTAGTGATGGACAGGGAAGCCTGGTGTGCTGCAGTCCATGGGGTCACAGGGTTGGACATGACTGAGCAACTGAACTGAACCGCTACATACTGGACTGACCCAGAGGTTGCTCAGAATATGGGCAGACCAGGATTGTAAGGGCTGTGCAGGGTATGTAGGGAGGTGAGGTGTATGGTCAGGCCCTTCAAGATGACTTCTCTGGCTCTGTCTACATCTCCTACTATACAGGTCCCTGTGGACTTACACTCCACTCATAGGAATGTGCTAGCCCTTGCCCCACCTAGTGGCTGTTCTAATACTTAGGCCGAAAGGGCTTCCCATCTGCTAGTTCCTAAAAGGTGAATTTCTTTGGAAGGAATGATGCTGAAGCTGAAACGCCAGTACTCTGGCCACCTCATGCGAAGAGCTGACTCATTGGAAAAGACTGATGCTGGGAGGGATTGGGGGCAGGAGAAGGGGACGACAGGATGCTGGCTGGATAGCATCACGGACTCGATGGACGTTGAGTCTGAGTGAACTCCGAGAGATGGCGATGGACAGGGAGGCCTGGCGTGCTGCAACTCATGGGGTTGCAGAGTTGGATATGACTGAGCGAATGAACTGAACTGAAAAGGTAATATTAGCCCTTGTGATGGCGGGTAACTTGAGTAGTTTAAAGGAAGAGCCCCGTGCTGCTGGTTTCCTTAGTAACATGAGCCAATCTGATGGAAATTCTCAAAATAATAGTATCTTCCTCCCTCAAATAGGTGAGATTGCCTGCATTCCTCTGGGTGTTGCTGCAGTATTTTGCTTAAGATTTCCTTTCCATTTAGCCATTAATTATTCTGTTTGTGTGTTTGTGCACATACAAGAATTGGTGGCCAGTAAGAGTTGAACACGATAGAAGCAACTGAACATGCAGGAGGTACAATGCAACAGAAGCATTCTCACATTAAAAGACTGAAGTAGATTCAATTTGGTGAGAACGGCAAGGTTTCCAAGGCACCTGTGGGACGGCAATTAGCATTGTTGGTATCCTTGGAAGATTAAATCTGTCAGTCTTTTGCCCTGTGGTTTTCTGACTTTTGCTCTTTGAAGTGGAGACTATGGAATTTTTTATCTTCTGAAAGTTTCAAAACCAGTGCTTTTGATAGTATTATTTCAAGGGACTTGGATAAAGATGTGTTCACAATGCTGAATGTTTAAAGTACAATCTATCTACACTATGTATGGCTATGAGAATGTTAAGGACATATCTAAACCTTTTTTTTCTTTACCTATTAGTTGAAGGAAATAGAGCTTTTCTCAAATTCTTCAGATATTTTCTTGCATAGTTAAAAATGTTACACGCATAAAATGTTACTTATATGCATAAAATAGAAGAGGCCATGTTCTACCCTCACCACCACACCCCCCACCCCCTGCCACCAGAAAAAATTATCACCAAATTTTCTTCCCTCTGACCACTCAGGGAACAGATGGGGCTGGAAGACTGCTAGTTCTGCACGCTCTCCTTTCCTGGCATGACGAAGCCCAGCAGCTACAGACCCCCAGCACAGCTCTATAGTTAAACCAAGTCAGGGTTTCTCTTTTCTTTTTTGCAGTGAGAGTCCTCTCCGTGAAGAAGCATGAGGAGGCTCAGGAGGAAGAAGTGGGAAAGGGATCTGTCCAGGGTGAGTTTAGATGACATGATTCTAAGGAAGTCAGGGAGGAGGGTGTTAGTTCAGGGTTAAAATGTTTGAGCTCACATGAGCTGTTTTTCTGGAGGTCCTAGGAACACAGTGGAGCCTGGGTAGTCCTTGCTACTTTCTTACGGTCATTCTAAAGCTGAGAGAGGGTTGTGTTGTTTGCCACATTTCTTTAGAAATGTTAGGAAGATCACCTTTTGTCTCCCGATGCAAGGGGATTAGAGAGGATCCCGTTTCTGTTTTTCCCTGGAAAATATAATGGATAGATAAGGAAGGCAGTGTATGAAAACCCATTCACTAAATGAAGCTTTGCATCTGGTTTGGGAATTAGGATGTTTCTCTGTTGTATCAAAGTGGCTCAGATCCTTCAAGATGATTAGAGATGTATGGGACAAACAGATAATAAACTATGATGTAAGAGAACAGTGTTTCTCAGCATTATATTCTTGGTATTAATAAAAGCAGTTTTTATAAGTCAGCTTGAGTAGAGAACTGTGGATAGTGTAATAGAGATAAGGTCTGGGGTGTAGTCATTCCTCAGGGATGGATGAATGCTACTACTAAGAGTTAAACAGTAGTGTTGAGATTTTTCTTTTGACCCTGCTCTTCTGAAAGACAGAAGTCTGATGGTGAAACAGTAAGATTGCTGTTGTTTAGTCGCTAAGTCATGTCCAACTCTTTTGTGACCCTGGGGACTATAGCTTGTCAGGCTCCTCTGTCTATGGAGTTTCCTAGGCAAAGAATACTGGAGTGGGTTGCCATTTCTTTCTCCAGGGGTCTTCCCAACCCAGGAATCGAACCTGCGTCTCTTACTTCACAGGCAGATTCCTTCTCACTGAGCCACCAGGGAAGCCAACAGTAAAAGATACTAGAGGAAAATTAATCACTTTTGGCAGGGATGGTGCACAGGAGTAGCAGGTTGTGCATTTTTCTTGTGCCTGATACCACCACCTTCTGCAGTCATCTGCACATCTCTCCAAACAGAATGGTTTTGATCCAGTGACTTCTGTGAAGTATTAACTACCCCAGGGAAGTGAGATTATGGATAGAAGAGTGGTCAGTTTTACTGACTTTTAGAAAGAAAACATCCAGCTAGTGACTTGTTTGTAGTTCAAGACTGGTTAGTGCAGTAATGCCCTGGAGAAGGAAATAGCAAGCCACTCAAGTATTCTTGCCTGAGAAATCCCATGGACAGAGAAGCATGCTGGGCTACAGTCTATGGGGGGTCAAAAAAAGTCAGACATGACTTAGCGACTAAACAACAGTAAGATGATTCTAGCTCTGTCACTGTCCTGAACAAAGTCCCTTTTCTGCTAACACCTCTGCATAGGACCAAGGCATCAGCAGACTTAGGTCATTCTCAAAGTTACAGTCCTGACTGCTGCTTAGGTCTTGATAGGGATTCTCTATGGTGTCCCAGTAGACACTCCACAGAGGCAGGTTGTCCACTGGGAGCTCTGACCAGATGCATGTGCCCAGGAGGATATGTAAAAACACATTTCTGGAATTTAGTCTGGGGGCCAAGAGACACCTCTCAGCTCAGTCTATACATAAAGCAGCTGTTGCACATGGCTGGTAAGTGATTGTACTACAAGGTAAGTGGTGAGGGTGAATGAGAAGTGCAGATACCAATATCAGAGAAGTAAACTAAGTGGACAATTTAAGTGGAATCCATAACCCACTCCCCTTACAGATAAAGTAGGAAAAGTTGAGGGCACAGGTTAGTTCACTAATGGAGAGTCAGCCTGGAAGGTCAGAAAGCCCTTTTTCCCATTCTCCGAGTGTAAGTGATGCCTTTGAGTGTGTCTGGGTACACAGCATACATGGAAGGTTTGTGAACAGTGTTATCAGGAGAAAGATGGAGAGCTCAACAACCAAACACTCTGCCTAATATGAAGAAATGAGTTTTATTGGTCACTAATCCCTGGCTGGAATGTGTTGGCTTCTAAGTGATAAACTATCCTTCTCAAATAAGATAAAAGTTCAGTCAGTAGAAACTAGACCTGTCCCTCACTCACACATATAGAGTCTGCTGATATGGTTGGGTGAAATGAGGCAAAGAATGAGAAACCTCTCCTGCTCTAGTCAGAGGCTTCTGGAAGACGGACTAGTAAAGAGCTGGAAATACTACATGAACTTAACACTGAGAAGGGCCTATCTATACAGTGAAACAACTGAGCTCAGGTAACAGACCTTAACTGCCATCAGCAGCTTTATATTCATCTTGTTCTAATACTGTATTAAACAGAACAAGATCTATGGGCATAAGTGCATTCTTGACAGCCTTCAGGAGGCACAATTAAGAGGTCACCTGAGGGAGAGAATGCTCAATACAAGAACATTTTGCTCTGAGACCATGTTTTGGAGACAGATGAAATGGGTAGTTCCCTGGGTGTGTGCTAAGTCACTTCAGTCATTCAGTCACGTCCGACTCTGCAACCCCATGGACTGCAGCACGCCAGGCTTCCCTGTCCATCACCAATTCCCAGAGCCTACTCAAACTCATGTCCATTGAGTCACTGATACCATGCCAACCATCCTCTGTCATCCTCCTTTTCCTCCCACCTTCAATCTTTCTCTGCACCAGGGTCTTTTCCAGTAAGTCAGTTCTTTGCACCAGTTGGCCGAAGTATTGGAGTTTCAGCTTCAGCATCAGTCCCTCCAATGACTATTCAGAACTGATTTCCTTTAGGATGGATTAGTTGGATCTCCTTGCAGTCCAAGGACTCTCAAGAGTCTTCTCCAAAAAAAAAAAAAGTCTTCTCCAGCACCACAGTTCAAAAGAATCAATTCTTTGGTGCTCAGCTTTCTTTATAGTCCAATTCTCACATCCATAAATGACTACTGAAAACACCATAGCTTTGACCATACAAACCTTTGTTGGCAAAGTAATGTATCTACTTTTAATATGCTGTCTAGGTTGGTCATAGCTTTTCTTCCAAGGAGCAAGTGTCTTTTAATTTAATGGCTACAGTCACCATCTGCAGTGATTTTGGAGCCCCCAAAATAAAGTCTGCCAGTGTTTCCCCATCTATGTGCTATGAAGTGATGGGACCAGATGCCATGATCTTAGTTTCTGAATGTTGAGTTTTAAGTCAACTTTTCACCCTCCTCTTTCACTTTCATCAAGAGGCTCTTTAGTTCCTCTTCACTTTCTGCCATAAGGGTGGTGTCATCTGCATATCTGAGGTTATTGATGTTTCTTCCGGCAATCTTGATTCCAGCTTGTGCTTCATCCAGACCAGCATTTCACATGATGTACTCTGCACAGTTTAAATAAGCAGGTGACAATATACAGGCTTGATGTACTGCTTTCCCGATTTGGAACCAGTCTGTTGTTCCATGTCCAACTCTTTGGGACCCTATGGACTGTAGACGGCCAGACTCCCTCTGTCCATGGGATTCCCCAGGCAAGAGTTCTGGAGTGGAAAGATCACACCCTCCTCCAGGGGATCTTCCTGACCCAGGAAGATCAAACACTGATCAAACACTCCTCTCCTGCATTGGCAGGTGAGTTCTTTACCACTAGTGCTACCTGGGAAATGGGTAGTTCCCTAGCCAAAAAATGGGCTTTCTTGGAGCCCAGAGATGGTACTAAAAAGAATTTGGATCAGCTGGTCCAGAAGCCACTGTCTATGACACATGAGTGCTTACGTACATGTTGCTGTCTGGGCTGGATGAAAGCTTTGTGGCTAGAGCAGTGACCTGATCCTAGGCAAAGCAATATAAAAAGCCCTTATGATAGTGTAAGTTTACCAAGTTTACTTATACCTGGGTATTTGCACATTAAATCCTTTCTGCAATTAAAAGATTTACTTAGTGTGATACTTTGTAAGCTGAAGCTTTCAGTTTACAATCCATTTTTTAAAAAGCCACATAGTAATGGGTGTGAATACTCAAAATCCAGATGATATGTTTCAGATTTGTATCAAACTCAAATTATATGAATTTATCAATAAGATAAAAGCCAAAGCAATTTAAATCTGTATTTTTGTGCTACAGCAAAGAAGGTGGAGTAGACAGACCTTGTCTTATGAGCATTGCAAAATCAGCTACCTACAGAACAATGTCAATGAAAAAGACCAGAACCAACCAGAAGAGATCTTCTACAACTAAAGACATAAAAAAAGAAACTACAGTGAGACTGGGAGGAGGGGCAGACTTGGATATAGTCATGTTCCATACTGCCCCTCCTGGGATGGGAGACCCACAAACTAGTATAGTTCTATTGCAGAAGTTTTCTCATAGGAGTAAGTTTTGAGCCCTACATTGGACTCCTCAGCCTGAGGGTCCTGCACCAAGAAGTTGAGTCCCCAGAGCATTTGGCTTTGAAGGTCAGTGGGGCTTATTTCTCCCAGTCCTTTGGGACTCACAAAATTGACTCCCCTTTTAAAGGGCACACAATCTCTCTGCAATGAGACCCAGGGTAAAAGCAGAAAATTGACAGGACCTCGGGCCACACCTACCTGCTGGTCTTAGGGAGTCTCTCGGAGAGTAGCAGGGTGGGTGGCTGCAGCTGACCCCGGGGACACAGGCAGCAGCAGCAGCAGCAGCCATACTTGGGAGTTCCTTCAGCCACGTGGACACTGGATGGGCAAGCACTGTTGTGGGATCCTCTCTCTAGCTCATCAGTGCCAAGACCTGATCCCACCCAACAGCTGTTAGGGGCCAGTGCTGGGACACCTCAGGCCACACAACTTACTGGGTAGGATAACAGTGGACAGGTTGTATAAGGGGAGGTGGGGGAGAGGGATACCAGACCTCAGACTCAAAACCACAATCTTGCAGCCAGTAGGCCCAGCCTACTCACAGCTAGCCACACCATGCACTGGGACAAGCTGGGCCCTGGCCCTGCCCACTAGCATGCCAAAACAACCTTAGGGACACCCCCATACCCAGCTGTGTCCGGGAACCACACCCCCACCCCCTACTGACACCAGCTCTGGGATCTCTGGGCCCTGCAGCCTGACTCCAGGATCTGGCTTTGCCTGCCAATTGTCTGGAACTAATTTGAGGAGCTGCCCTGGGACCTGGCATGAAGCCCATCACCAGTGGGCAGGCAACAGCCCCAGTCTTCTGGACCTTGGCTCCGTTTACCAGTGAGCCAGCACTAGCCCTGCAGACCCCGGGGTCCTGAAAAGAGACAAGGCCCCACCAACCAGCAGCTGGCAGCCTGTGAACCAGGCAAGGCATGGCAACCAACCACAATAGGAGCTAACTAAGCTTACCAGACTCCCCACATAGCCGCCTGCCACAATCAAGGACCCACACCACCCTTGCTGGGGGGAGGGGAATGCCTAGAGCATACAGCATCGGAAATGAGAGGGGACTGCACTGCTAGAATGCAGAAGATGTTTCCTAGAGAAGGCCACTTCTGCAAGAACACACAAAATGGGAAACATGTTCCAGACGAAGGAAGAACGAAGTAGATATACAGCTTAACCAAGAAGAGTTCAGGGTAATAATGAAAGAACTTGGGAAAAGAATGAATGCACAGAGAAGTTAGAAAATTTTTAACAGTAAGAATAAATAAAAAGAACACAATAATTGAAATGGAAAATACACATGAAGGAATCAAAAACGGACTAAGCGACATAGAGACATGAACCAGTGAGCTGGACACCTCTGGGACTACAATAAGCACACTAATTATTTGCATTATAGGGGTCCCAGAATGAGGAGAGGGGGAAAAGGAGCTGAGAACATATTTGAAGGTATACTAATTGAAAATTTCCCTAACCTGGGAATGGAAACAGTCGTGTAAGTCCAGGAAGCAGAGTCCCAGAGAGGATTAACCCCAAGAGGAAAACACCAAGACAGTGTAATTTAAATGAGAAAATTAAAGAGAATATTAAAAGCAGCAAGAGAAAAACAATAAACATATAAGGGAATCCCCATAAGACTATCAGGTAATTTTTCAGCAGAAATTCTGCAGGCCAGAAGGGAGTGGCACAATATATTTAAAGTGATGAAAACAAACAACCTCCAAACAAGAACACACAGCAAGGCTCTCCTTCAGATTTGGTGAAGCATCATGGATGAGCAAAAGCTAAAAGAATACAGTACCACCAAACCAGCTTTACAAACAATAAAGGAACTTTTCTATGCCCCCAAAAGAAAAGTGAAAGTAAAGTCGCTCAGTCGTGTCCGACTCTTTGTGACCCCATGGACTGTAGCCTACCAGGCTCCTTCCTCCATGGGATTTTCCAGGCAAGAGTACTGGAGTGGGTTGCCATTTCCTTCTCTAGGGGATCTTCCCGACCAGGGATCGAACTTGGGTTTCCCACATTCCAGGCAGACGCTTTAACCTCTGAGCCACCAGGAAGCCCAAAAAACCATAATAAAAGCCATAACTACAAACAAAATTATGTAATGAAAAAGCTCACTAGTAAAGGCAAGCATACAGTAAAGATAGAAAATCACCCAAGCACAAAGCTAGTAGGAATGTTAAAAGACAAAAGTAGTCAAATCATCTATATCCATAATAAGCAGGTAAGGGATACACAAAATAACTATATAAAACATACCAAAAACAGTAATCGAGGGGAGGAAAGTACAATGCATTTGAAATAGAGAGACCAGCAACTTAAAACAATCGTGTATGTATATAATATATAGATTGCTATATAAAAGAGTCATTTCTGACTCGGCTCCTCTGTCCATGGGATTCTCCAGGCAAGAATACTGGAGAGGGTTGCCATTTCCTCCTCCAGGGAGTCATTCTGACCCAGGGATCAAACCTGGGTCTCTTGTGTCTCTGGCCTTGGCAGGCAGGCTCTTGACTGTTGAGTCACCTGGGGACTGCTATAATATATAGATTGCCATATAAAAACCTCATGGGAACCACAAAATTAAACATCCATAATGCACACACAAAAAGGAAACCCAAACAACATTTAAGATCATCAAGTCATGAAAAGAAAAGGGGAAAAAAGACCTACAAAACTCCCGAACAATTAACAAAATGGCAATAAGAATATCATGTTGATAATAATCTTAAATGCAAATGGACTAAACGCTTCAATCAAAAGACATACAGTGGCTGAATGGACACAACAAGACCTGTACATATATGCTGCCTATAAGAGACTTCATTCAGATCTAGAGACACACTGAAAGTGGGGGGATGGATAAAGTTATTCTATGCAAGTGGAAGTCAGAAGAAAGCTAGAGTAACAATACTTATTAGACAAAATGAGACTAGAGGTCAACTGCAAAAAGCACAAACACACAAACATGTGGAAGCTAAACAAGACACTGCTGAACAACCAGGGGATCACTGAAGAAATCAGAGGAAATTTAAAAAAAAATACTTAAAGGTAAATGAAAATGACAACATAATAATCCAAAATCTATGAGATGAAGCAAGAGCAGTTTTAACAGGGTAGTTTACAGCAATACAAACTTACCTCAGGAAACTAGAAAAATCTTAACCTAACTTTACACCTAAAGGAACTAGAGAAAGAACAAAACCCAATGTTAGTAGAAGCAAAAGATCAGAGTAGAAATAAAGACTAAAAAACAAAGGAAAGACCAATGAAACTGAGTTGGTTCTTTGAATAGATAAACAAGATTGAAAAACTTTAGCCAGCCTCATTAAGAAAAAAAGGGGGGGGTTAAATCAATAAACTGAGAAATGAAAAAGGAGACGTTACAACCCAGACCACAGAAACACAAAGGATCCTAAGAGACAGCTACAAACTATATGCCAGTAAAATGGACAACCTAGAAGAAAGGGACAAATTCTTATAAGAGTACTATATCCCAAGACCAAATCAGGAAGACAGAAAGAGAAAATATGAATGGACCAATCACCAGTAGTGAAATTAAGCTGATAATTTTAAAAATTTACAACAAACACAAGTCCAGGACCAGGTGGCTTCACAGGTGAATTCTACCAAACATTTGAAGAGTTAACACCTATCCTTCTCAAACTATTCTCAAAAATTTCAGAGGAACACTTCCATATTCATTTTATGGGGCCAGCATTACACTGATACCAAAACCAAACAAAGACACCATAAAAAAATAAAATTACAGGCCAGTATTACTGATGAACATAGTCGCAATAAATATTCAAAAAATATTAGCAAACTGAATCCAATATAGTAAAAGGATCATTCACCATGATCAAGTAGGATTTTATCTCAGAGATGCAAGGACTTTCCGATACCCACAAATCAATCAATGTGGTATACCACATTAAAAAAAAACTGAAGAATTAAAACCATATGATCATCTTAGTAGAGGCAGTAAAAGCTTCTGACAAAATTCACATCCATTTATGAAAAAAAAAAAAAACTCCAGAAAATGGGCATAGAGGAAACATAAGATAATAGAAGCCATATATGCTAAACTGACGCCTAACATTATACTCAGTGGTAAGAAGCTAAAAGAATTTCCTCTAAGATCAGAAGAAACAAAACAAGGATGCCCACTCTTACGTTTTTATTTAACAGTCTTGGAAGTCCTAGCCACAGCAAAAAAAAAAAATAAAAGGAACCTGAATTGGAAAAGAAATGAAATTGTCACTGTTGGCAGATGACACAATACTATTCATAGATCCTAAAGATACCATTGAAAACTATTAGAGCTAATCAATGAACTTGGTAAAGCTGTAGGATACAAAATTAATATCCAGAAACCGCTTGCATTTCTGTATACTAACAATGAACTATCAGAATAAGAAACTTAAGGAACAATCCCATTTACCATATCAAAACAAATAAAATACCTAGGAATAAACCTATCTAAGGAGGTAAAAGATCTGTACTCAGAAACTTATTAATAAGACACTGGTGAAAGAAACTGAAGACACCGCAGATGGAAAGATGGTACCATGTTCTTGGACAGGATGATTTAATACTGTCAGAATGACCAAACTATCCAAGGGAATCTACAATTCAGTGTGATTGCTATCAAAACACCAAGGGCATTTTTCATACCTACAACAAATAATTTTAAAACTTGTATAGAAACAAAAAACCTCAAAGAGCCAAAACAATCTTGAGAAAGAAGAATGGAGTTAAAGGAATTATGTTTCCTGACTTCAAAACAGAATGGTACTGGCACAAAAGAAGACACATAGATCAATGGAAAAGTATAGAGAGCCCAGAAATAAACTGAAGTACTTACAGTCAATTAATCTGACAAGAGAGGCAAGAATATACATTAGCAAAAAGACAGTCTTTTCAGTAAGTGGAGTGGGGAAAACTGGACAGTTATGTGTAAAAAAATAAAATTAGAACGTTCTCTAACACCATTTACAAAAATAAACTCAAAGCGGATTAAAGACCAAAATGTATAAAGTTCCTAGAGGAAAACACTGGCAGAATACCCTTTGACATAAATTGTAGCACTATTTTATCTGTCTCCTAAAACAAAGTAAATAAAAGGAAAAATAAACAAATGTGATCTAATAAAACTTAAGATTTAGCAAAGCAAAGGAAACCATCAACAAAATGAAAAGATAACCTACTGATTGGGGCTTCTCTGGTGGCTCAAGAGGTTAGAGCGTCTGCCTGGAATGCAGGAGACCCCGTTCGATCCCTGAGTCGGGAAAATCCCCTGGAGAAGGAATGGCAACCCACTCCAGTACTCTGGCCTGGAGAATCCCATGGACGGAGGAGCCTGGTAGGCTACAGTCCATGGGGTCACAAAGAGTTGGACACGACTGAGTGCTTTCACTTTCACTGATTGGCAGAAAATATTTACAAATGATATGGGGTTAGTTCCTTAACCGCTTAAGGCCTCTAAGGGGTTAATATCCAACATACATAAACAGTTCATAAAACTTGGCATCAAAAAACAGCCTCATTAAAAAATGGGCAGAACTGAACAGATATTTTTCCCAAGTAGGAAATGCAGATGGCTAACAGGCACAAGAAAAGATATTCAACATTGCTAATCATCAGGGAAAAGGGAATCAAAGCCAAAATGAAATGTCACCTCACCCCTGTCAGAATGGCTATCATTAAAAGAATACAAATAACAAATGTTGGTAAGGATGTGGAAAAAAATGGAATCCTTGTACACTGTTGGTGGGAATGTAAATGGGTGCAGCCACAGGAAAAATAATACGGAGGTTTCTCAAAATACTACAAAATGCAAGAAACTAATAGAATAATAACTAAATGGAGTACTGCAAATGATGATTGCAGCCATGAAATTAAAAGATGCTTACTCCTTGGAAGGAAAGTTATGACCAACCTAGATAGCATATTCAAAAGCAGAGACAAGCAGAGACATTACTTTGCCAACAAACGTCCATCTAGTCAAGGCTATAGTTTTTCCAGTAGTCATGTATGGATGTGAGAGTTGGATTGTGAAGAAAGCTGAGTGCTGAAGAACTGATGCTTTTGAACTGTGGTGTTGGAGAAGACTCTTGAGTCCCATGGACTGCAAGGAGATCCAACCAGTCCATTCTAAAGGAGATCAGTCCTGGGTGTTCTTTGGAAGGAATGATGCTAAAGCTGAAACTCCAATAGTTTGGCCACTCTTCATGTGAAGAGTTGACTCATTGGAAAAGACTCTGATGCTGAGAGGGATTGGGGGCAGGAAGAGAAGGGGATGACAGAGGATGAGATGGCTGGATGGCATCACTGACTCGATGGACATGAGTTTGAGTGAACTCTGGGAGTTGGTGACGGACAGGGATGCCTGGCGTGCTGCATTTCATGGGGTTGCCAAGAGTTGGACACGACTGAGCGACTGAACTGAACTGAACCTTTAAAATTTTGAGTCACTATATAATTGTGTATACCTTATATAATAGCATCAACCATATTTCAATCAAAAAAAATTTTAATGAAATCACATTGGGGGAAATACGTATTCTCTGATTATCTGACCCTCTCTGTACACCAAGAGTAACAATAGGGATTTCGTATTCATTTAAGTATGACCTGAAGACTCTGAACTTTCATATTCATTATAAAAACATCTGCTGAGTTTTGTCCTTGCTGCTGCTGCTGCTGCTAAGTCGCTTCAGTCGTGTCCGACTCTGTGTGACCCCATAGACGGCAGCCCACCAGGCTCCCCCGTCCCTGGGATTCTCCAGGCAAGAACACTGGAGTGGGTTGCCATTTCCTTCTCCAATGCATGAAAGTGAAAAGTGAAAGGGAAGTCGCTCAGTCCTGTCCAACTCTTTGTGACCCCATGGACTGCAGCCTACCAGGCTCCTCCATCCATGGGATTTTCCAGGCAAGAGTACTGGAGTAGGGTGCCATGAGTTCTGTCATTACTGTTTTTAAAAAAGCCTACATTTTCTGTCATCTATCTACATAAGAATTTAAAATTTCAACCAGTAGATGGCAGAATAACATCAAAACCCCTGGAAAATGGTTGTTCAAAACTGTTACCAAGAAAATAGAGGAACTATCTATTATTAGTATATTTGTTTAAGGACCACAACATCAACAGTTATGCAGTGCATGCAATCATCTTTAGTGAATATCTAAGTCTTTTAACCATCACGCCACTATTCAAATATATGCTTAACAGCGAATACTAGCAACAGATATAATGCAACAAAATCAGGGAATATAAACTCCAAAAAATTCATTTTTATAAGTATTTATGGAAGGTCTGAGGGGGGTTCACATTAGAAAGGAAATATCAATAATAATAGTGTCATGCTGAGATTATAATTTGCGGGCTTATTTATTATTACTAATTTGGAAATACATTTAATGTTCAAAAGGTATGAGAAAGTTGGAAGACAGTCTTTTAACTACTCATGCCAAATTGCTTTCTAAACTATGCCAATTGATAATATACTCAGTGATAGAGGAGAGTAATTTCTAATCCAACAATGGAAAACAAAAACACTCTTTTTCAGTATCTGATATGAAAACAATTAATTTGCCCCCTCAATAAATTTTGGTATTTGTGATGCAAATATTATTCCCTCATTTTAAAGACTCCCAATTAATGCAGAATAAATAGATATTTCAAGAACAAGACCAAGAATATCTCTCTTTAACAAAGGAATTCTAAATTCTAATTCTAGAGTTATCCCTATTAACATTACCTACAAGGCACAATGCCTTGTATTACACCTAAAATCTCCTGAAAGTATTAACCAATGCTTTAAGTTATGAAACAAAATGAAAACAAAATTCCATTCAAAAGAGCAATCTACATACCAAAGACAACTGGAATAAAAGATGACTATAACTGAAGGAAAAGACCCTAGTGTGCCCATATTATAAATAAGATTCTACTACATGATTTTAAAAAGCATAAAAATTCAGTGAGAAAGTAAAGATTATTCCAAAAGTTGTTGTGAAACAACTTGGATAACAAAATGCAAACAGAAAACTAGTGAAAAGCTGAAAAGCCATATCCATAACGATGACATCAAATACCAGGGTAATTATATCATCATATGATGAGGAAAATTATGCAAAGAAAGCTTTAAAAAATGACAGAGGAAAAACTAATTTCACTGTAGTATAAGAAATACCTTGTGTAAGACATATACTCAGAAAAAAAGATGGGAATGAGATAATATTCTTAATATAAAAGGAATTTTCAAAATTCATCTTCATTTCAACCAGAAAAAGAAAAGCTATTTGAACAAGAGGCAAGCAGTAAATGCTACCTGAGCACATAAAAATACGCACTGAGAAAGCAATAAAATAAAGGACAAAGAATGTGACATGAGAACTATGGACAAAAACTATAATATTATCACTAAAAGGTCAAAATGCAAAAACGACAGACATATTTGACTATTAAATTGAAGATGGCAATCAAAAGGTACAAATAAGTCCCAGGGGTATAATGTTCAGCATGGTGGCTATTAGTAATACTGTACTGAATATCTGAAAGTTGCTAAGAGCACAGATGTTAAACGTTCTCATTACAAGAAAAAAGTGTATAACTTACTCTTGCCTGGCAAATCCCATGGACGGAGGAGCCTGGCAGGCTGCAGTCCATGGGGTCGCTAAGAGTCGGACACGACTGAGCGACTTCACTTTCACTTTCATGCATTGGAGAAGGAAATGGCAACCCACTCCAGTGTTCTTGCCTGGAGAATCCCAGGGACAGGGGAGCCTGGTGGGCTGCCGTCTATGGGGTCGCGCAGAGTCGGACACGACTGAAGCGACTTAGCAGCAGCAGCAGCATGTGTGGTAATGGAAGTTAATTAGGCTTGTGATCATTTCATAATATATACTATATAAAACCATCCTCTGCTAGCTGCGGTGTTTTGGGCTTCCCTCACGGCTCAGATGGTAAAGAATCTGCCTGCAATGCAGGAGACCTGGGTCCAATCCCTGGGTCCAGAAGATCCCCTAGAGGAGGAAATGGCTCCAGTGTTCTTGCCTGGAGAATTCCATGGATAGAGAAGCCTGGTGGGCCAAAGTCCAGGGGGTTGTAAAGAGTAGGAAATGGCTAAGAGACTAACACTTTCACTTTCATCGAATCATTATGTTGTATTCCTGAAACTAATATCATAAAATGCCAGTTATAACTGAATTTTAAAAAATTGAACAGCCCTGTCCCCATAAAAATGACACTGAGGAAAAAAGTCTTTGTAGCTAATAGAACATTTAAAACAATAGAAAGGAATAAATAATTCACATATGAAAAAAAATGCACAGGCTCAAAAAAACAAAAATTCACAGTTTTCAGTAATTAAATATAAGTACAAACAGTAAATAATCGGAACTGCAAAGATGTCCTTTGAAACAGTCACTAAACACATTCTGGCGAAAACACATTCACACACTCCTGGAAATATTTTTCAAAAGCATAAAAAGCCTACACTATTTCACTCAAATTTTACTTAGAATTTATCACAGGGCAATAGAGATGGAAAAAGTTTTATGAAAGAGCATTAAATCTTGCTTAATTTATGATAAAAAATTAGGCTTAGATATTTAAATATAACCCATAAGGAAATGGAAAAAATATGAAGGCATATTCATGGATAAAATATGGTATATTTAACACTTTCAAAGAAAAGAATCTGAAAATCATTAAGACAAAATGAAAGTAAAACATGATGTAGTACAAGGCTAATTAGTAATAACTATCCTAATGCTTCTCTATATATGTTTTATGCTGATCACTTTATATTATCTCCTTATAATTCTAATATAGATACATTTATTAACACCCACCATCCACCCCATGGACAAACTGGAAAATGAACCTTGGAGAGGTTAACTTACCCTAAGGTCTTTCAGTTGAGTTGCAGACAGAATGTTGCTTTGAATTCTCAATAGTATGTTTTGGTAGTTTTGAGTGAAATTTTCTGAAGGTGTATATTTTGTCTTTATAATCAGAACAAGATAATTTTAATTAGAAACCAGAAAAATTGGAACATAATTAAATATGTTTACTTTGCAGGTAAAGTACAGAAATACTACTCTAGGCAAATGGGAAAAAATTAAGTATGGATATTAATCTGGTTTATAAATGCAATGTTCTTAATGCACATGCATTAAATAATTAAGGAAGAAACATCCTATATACTACTTTCTAATACATATAGATTTTAGAAAACTTGGAGAAAGCCATACAACAACAGTGTGTGTCTCTGGAAGTTGAACTTACTTCATCATCCAGATTTTAGCTTAAGGTTTGGCGTATTTGCAATATATTTGACAAATGTCTGTAGAGTCCCTGCAATGCAGGCAGGAGACCCTGATTCAATTCCTGGATCAGGAAGATTTGCTGGAGAAGAGATAGGCTACACACTCCGGTATTCTTGGGCTTACCTGGTGGCTCAGCTGGTAAGGAATCTACCCACAATGCGGGAGACCTGGGTTTGACCCTCGGGTTGGGAAGATCGCCTGGAAAAGGGAATGGCTACCCACTCCAGTATTCTGGCCTGGAGAAGGCCACAGTCCATCCATGGGGTTGCAGAGTCAGACACAACTGAGCGACTTTCACTTTGTACATAGGTAAATTCAGAATATATCTTGTATTAACATGTTACCTTTGAATGTGGAATCACTGATAATTTATACCTTCTGTTCATTTTTATTTTCCTGTACTTACCACAGGGCTTCCCTGGTGGCTCAGTGGTAAAGAATCCACCTACCAGTGCAGTAGATGTGGGTTTGATCCCTGGATTAGGAAGATCTTCTGGAGAAGGAAACGGCCATCCATCCCAGTATTCTTGCCTGGGAAATCCCACGGGTAGAGGAGCCTGGTGGGCTACAGTCCATAGGGTTGCAAAGAATCGAACACAACTTAGCGACTAAACAATAACTTACTGTAACAGACAAATTATTTTTATAATCAGAAGACTTAACAAAAGTCAACTTTTGACCCTATCAGAAAAACTACAAGAAATTAAAATTTAACAAAATGTTTTAATATATGCTTACAGTTTTTATCCTCTTTTAAATATTTTTCTACAGTCTAAATTTTCTGTAAAAAAAAAAAAAAACAAACTATCAGCTTGTTAAAACAGGTTATCATCCCAATCATTTCAGTCACCTAAAATTTCCATATCTGTAAGGAAGGAATGCCAGATTTAATACATTTAATTAGCAAAGCACCAGTGAGTTGTTTTATAATTATCAAGAGACTCGTAAACTGCAGAAAATTATAAAGTAAAAGGATGAAAGGTGGGATGTGTGAGGCTGGAGGTAGGGGGTATAGGTGGAGCAGTTAACTTACCTGGATAAATAATATTTAATTACAAAACAACAAGGTCAAATTTAATAGAAGGCAGAAACCTTTTCTCAACAAGAAAAGAGAAAAGCTTATGCAGAACAGTACCATTTCAGCATGTCAGAATTAGCATCAAAAAAGTAATACATCAAAATGACATAAAAAATAAAGGAAACTTGGCAAAATTATACCCGAAAGGTCAAAATGCAAAAGATGGAAAAATTTGATCTCAAAAATTAACTGAATGCCCTGTCTTATAATTTTCTAACAGAATGAGAAAAAAAGTCAGTGCAAGCAAATGCCAGTTAAATTGTATTTATTATATAAAGAGATGCTATAACTTGATATGAAAAAGAAAGCAACTCCAATAGGTATTACAAGAGCAAAGGACATTAACATTTGGTTAAAGAGGAACACAGCTACTGAAAAAATGCAAATATTTAACCTAATTAATAATTAAGGAAATAACTGAGATGCTCTTTCTTATTTGATGCACGAAGTTATTACAATTTCTACTTTTTCTATTTTCTAAATGTACTAAATGTGCTATATTTAGTAATAAAAAATTGAGTCATTAAAAAAATAGAAAGTATGAAATTTCCTGCCAATGCAGAAATCATTAAATTAAAAGGGCAGTGAGGCTCAGATCCCTTGAAGCCAATTCCTTTCGTTTTGGTTCCTGAGATTGTCAATAACAAGGTTGTTTCTGATTTACACTATGACAATCTCCCAAGTACAGGGATATAAACATTAATATATATGTAAATGTATGTATATAAAATTTTTCTTCAGGCAGGCAATTATTCCAGGGAAGTACCTCTTCAGATTCTTCAGAATCACTCACCTTCAGAGGACTCATATGATTCCATTTGCTGATAAGGTCCCATTAAGGTCTCCCCTTGTGGTTCTCAACCAGTAGGGACACCTCTGGTATTGAAGAGGCTGAAGATATACTTTAGTACTGCCTGCAAGACAACAGTGTCCTAGGCTTTCTATAGCTGGCTTCTTAGGGAATCTGAAGTTGGTCCTGTCCTTCAGACATAGCCAAAAGGACATTTTCTGATGTGATGCCAAAAGTACATCTTCCACTTGCTCAGATCACAGCCTCAAGATGGATCACACAAAGCTCAGGATGCACATGGGCTGGAGCAGCACCAGAGCAACCACCTCAAATCAAATAGTTATGTCAGAATGACTAAGTTGAGAGACCAAACTTAAAAACCTACAGCTTTGTTGAGCATGCTTTTATCTTAAGTTTTACTGAACACAAAGGTGGAAAGTAGCAGAGCCTAAATTTACTGGGCAAAAGCAATTCTCTGAGACTTGAACTCTGTTAAATAATCTGTATAAAGGCAACTCTACAGAAAACAATATACAAGCAGGAAAAATTAAGTTTCATCTATAGTAACGATTCAGACAAATGACATATTTGTTTATTAATAATTTAACGTTGAAGTCCTTATCTACATCACTGCAGTAAGACTACATAGACATTTATTCTCTAGTAAATTCCCATTTGAATAGAAATAGCTGCTATGTAGAAGAGTTTAAATTTACAATTTCACTATAGCTGAAGTGCCAATCAATTTAAAAATTATATATGTATATGCATGTATATACATATGTATGTGTGTGGTAATGTATTTTCTCTCTTCCTCTCCTCAGAAAGAGAGATGAAACGCTGACTTGGGGTTATACTATTTTTTGAGTTAATATTTCTCCAGTCAGCTGAAGAATTGTCACATATTCTGAATGTACCCACACAATTTGGTGAGTCAGCAGCTATGTCACAAACCATGAAAAAAGGGAAGCAGCTAATAAGGCTTGGCGACCTTTTTTGTTTATTATTTTAGGTTATAGCAGGCATCCTCCGTTTGATGTTTTGTAGTCAAAGATGAAAACTGAACTTTGAAGCATAATGAACATAATTACATTTACTTCAGTCACCTACACTCTGCCTTACACAACACCACAAAAAGATATCTAACAATCATTTTTCTGCTTTTTACATTTGTTAAAATAGCTATGTTGAACACATACATTTGCAGAACACAGTTGTTAACCATTTGATAAACATACTAAGCCAAACAATACAAATAACATCAATTACCTTTTAAATCTAATAACTGTACCAATCATTGTAAGAAGATACAACTGAAGGGGAATTACAGGATCATCCTTGATGCACTGCAAAGGTTTTACACCTGGTCCTAAGAATGATCTGAAGGTGCTGAAAGAGGTGATTCTCTGGAAGGTGACCCAGGATTTTCTTCAGGTGGAAAAACTGTGAGAGTACAAGCTCGAATGCCACCAAGTGACTCTGGGAGGTCAAAAACTTTATGCCACTCATCCTTTTCTGGGTCATATTTCTGGACAATTTCTACCATACAACGATTATTCCAAGAATATCCACCTACAACATAGATTTTATTTTCAAAGACAGCAACTCCAACATCACTCTGACCTCTTAACATGGCAGCAATTGGTGTCCACTGGTCAAGGGTTGGCGAATAGTATTCACAGCTTAGAACATCATCATAATCACTTGTTCCTCTGAAGTGATTGCCACCAATGACATAGAGCTTGTCTCCAACTGTACACATGCAATGCAGACCTCTGACTGTAGTCATTGGAGCCTTCTGTGTCCATTTGTCTGTATCAGGGTCAAAACACATGAGCTCATTTTGGAAAGTGTCATGAGTAATTCCTCCTGAAATATACATTAAGCCTCCATACACTGTTCCAGCATGGCCATAGTGGGGTTCACTCATTTTTGCAACATAGCTCCACTCATTCATTCTTGGATTGTAACATTCTACAGTGGCCAGCTCACCAGCTGCACTTCGCCCACCAACAGCATACAAATGTCCTTTGAGGGCGCTCAAGTGAAAAAATGTGCGCTTTTCATTTAATGATGCAACCTGCATCCATTTATTATATCGAGGATCAAATCTGAAAACTGTATCAACAGCAGTTTTTCCTTTTGTATCATAATTACTTTGACCGCCAACTACATAAAGAAAGTTTCCAATGACAGCAATGCCATGCTGATAACGAGGAGCATCCATGGGGGCTAAAGATCTCCACTCTTGAGCCCTCTCATCATACATCCGTAATTCTTTACTGACAACCAGCTGCTGCCTCAAAACTCCTCCTAATGTAACCAAGTGTGTCGAATCAGATCGAATGGCGGTTCTATCTGACTGCATCACTGGCTGCATATACGGCATCATTTGGTAATTGCTAGCTTCCAAAAGCAAATTCACACACGTATTGTCTGTTCTCATAAAATCTACTGTCTGCACATAATTGATGAGATCCTGTGGTGTCATCAGTGGAAATCGAATATTCTTCATTAATTTTGCAGCATAATCCATCCGAGGATCTTCCAACCTTAGCCAGCGACAGGCAGCCTTAAAGAGCTCAAGTTCTGTACAGTGCTTAAGGCTATTGCTAGAAAGCACAAAGGCAAGCCGTTCAAAAGGGAGTTTTAGAAACTCTCCAGTACTCAGTAAGGCAGGAAAATTCTTCAGAATGAAATTATTGACATATTTATCTACTTCTATAAGATTGTAGGTGTTAGCAATTCGTCCAACTTCAACACAGTTATCTAAAGAGACTCCTGAAATAAGAAACACTTTACAGAAGTCTAAAACAGGCAAGATTTGCAAAAAGCTGGCAGCTTCAAGAGTGTCCTGAAGATTGTCCATATTAAGAGAAAGCTTTGCAGTATAAATAAAATCAATAATTTTCTTCAGACCAACTTTGTTCACCCCGTGAAGCTTAATGCACATTAAATCCTGTTCTTTCATTCCACCTGTGAACATAGCCTTGAAGTAATCACTAGCGGACGCCATCATAGCTCTATGAACAGGGAAGATTTCATCTCCATCACCTGGTACCAGAGTCACATCGCAAAGCAATCCTTCTATTCTAAGTTGATCAAAACCTTGCAATACCACCGAACTGTGAGTATTGCTGGTGAAAAAAACGTGTGGTTCCTGCCTTGCAAGGCTGTAAATGGGCGGAGACGCCCATTTCACCGTTACCAAGAGACACTTTCATGTGAACGCCTTCCTCTTGCACAAAGATGTATGCCGGACAAAGAGGTTACGACCGGAAAGCTTTAAAGGAAACGAGGATGTCTCAAGAGCAAGAGAGCTCGCTTTCCTCGTCAAGGGCAAACTGTCACTGCAGCACGCCTCAGAACACAACAGTCCCACATTGAAAATTGTTCAGCAGCTGGCCCACAGAGGGCTGTGGACCTCAAATCTGACTACTGTGTAGATGATTCATCACCTGAGGCAGTTAAGTGACCCGGTTCACCTGGTCCGGCCTGCGCTGCTCTTCTTCCCGCAGTTCTGCTCCGGGCTAAGGGGAGAGGTGCCGCCACGTCCTGCGGCCCGGCGTCTCGCTCGACGGCGAGGGGCTGGCACCTCAGAGAGCGGCCCGCCGAGCCCTCCGCCGCCCTTTGAGAATCGCCGCGGCTACCGGCCCGTCCTGGAGCAAGGACCTGTAACACAAGCCTGGGCCTGGAACACGGGCCGAGCTCCCAACGCCGAGCCGGTCCTTCCGGAAAGGCCTCGTCCCAGGATCCCCCGGGCTAGGAGCGGCCGTGGCAGCTACTGCGGCTGCGCAGCCAAGCGACCTCGCCAGTAGGCGGGCATGTGGGGGATGGGAGGATGTGGGCCGTGCCTCGAGCAGGCGGGGTTTGGGTCGGGCAGGGCTGTGCTGGGCGGGCCAGCGGGGTGTCTTCGGGATACTTGGTATGTAGTATTATCAAATAGGAATGGGTGCGCGGATATTATTTTTAATATAACTCTTTCACTGCAGCTGAGCTGTTCCTCTAAATGAATACTTCGAGATTTACATTTCTTGGCTTCTGCCTTCTGGATAACAATGAAATGCAGTTTTCTGGAAGCTGAAACCTGGCAGAAGGCTTCCTTAGGGGAAAGATGCTTTTAGTTTTCCTCTATAAAAAACAAAATTTGTTAATTCTTATCCCACACTGGGAATGTTCTGGCAGGTCAGGGTTAGGACTTGGCACTTTCATTGCTGTGGCCAGGGTTCAAACCCTGGCTGCAGAACCAAGGTTCCTCAAACTCCTCAACCAAAAAAAAAAAATCCTATCCCACACAATTTAATAGTTCAATTATAACTCTGGGTACATATTTTCAAATTTTAATCATTTAAAACAGGTCATTTGCCTCTTAAAATACCAAATTATGACCATGCTATGTAAATAATATAGGCTGAATTTTTGCCATGCAGCAGAATTCCATCAGTAAATTTTTCGTGCTTTTGTTTTCCACTCACAAGTTTTTAAATGGATAGACAATTGTCATTTGTTCCTGAATATATACTTCCTTGTTCTCCAATGTTACAGACTCCGACCACAAAACTTTCCATTTTGGGATAAATCCTAATGTTAGAATGCTGCTTGATGACCTTCAAAGTTTTTTGCAAAATATTGTCACCAGAGATGTTTTGAAAAACTACAAATTGGCACTTTCCATTGGCACTTGCCATCTACCTCTACAAAGATTGAATAAATCTCCTGCTGTTGTAGCTGCTGACCTTCAACACCACCTGATGGGTGTTCAGAAAGGAGATCAGAAAGGAGGCACTATTGTGTTCTGGAAAAACTGGCAGAACAGGTCTTCAGATATTTTCAGGAGCTGATTTTAGGAGCACAATTCTTGCATCTCCTCATATCTAGAAAAGCACTAAATTCCCTCATGGTGATATCTGCTCCCTCATGACTAGCAAAACCTTCTGCAAAAAAACGTGCTTGATTGCATATATCCCTCTCTTCACCAAAATCACACATATACCAACCTTCCCTCTACCTCTTTGGAGCAGCTTCCCAGAGTATGTGAAATGCTATCTCCAGGGCTATCTGGGCTATAGTCCTCATTTTGCCCCCAATAAAACTTAACTCACAACTCTTTTAAGTACTTTTTTAAGTCAACACTTTGAGTGTATATTTATCCCACTACTGATCTTCCCCTTAATGGTTATTTTAAAAACTTACATTTTTAAAAATTCAAATATAGTTGATTAACTTATATTTTAAAAATTACTAGTCAATTTAAATTTGGATATATGAATAAATGTATACTTTGACAACTGCTTCCAACATTTTCCACAGTTGGAAGTTATTACTGTCTTATACATCCTTCCAGTTTCTTTATGTATAAGCTAACTGATAAGAATATAGATATATTCTTTTATTACACTCTCCCTTGTTTTTATATAGAAGATAACATACTATACTCACGTTCTGCACCTATCTTTTTTAACCTGGAGATCTTAGTCATTTATAGGGAACTTCTTTATCTTTTTAAATAGCTGTATTGTTTCCTACTGAATGGATGGGTCCTATATTTGATTAGTCCCCTAAAGATGGACAGTCAGCTGGTTCCAATGGTCTTCTGTTGTTTCTGGCAGATGGCAGCAAGGTCCAAAAGGCTCGGGTCACTGCTATGTTCCATCAGAGGCTTCAGCTAGTCTTCAAACTGTTCAGCAGAAGAGGTTGGTTGGAATGAGACAAGCATGGAGGAATTCTTCACTGGGTTTCATCAGCATGGACAAGTCCTGGAGGCCTGCTTGAAGCTGGAGGCAGAAGAATTCCCTGAACTGTGAAAATTCCAGAATGGTTGTGAAAAAGCACTTCCAAGGAAACAGTTTCTCTCTGGAAAAGAAAGGACAGAGCTGCAATACCTGGGAAGTTGTCAGAGCGAGAAATCAATAAATCCTTCTCTTTATTATCAAGCTTGCAAGAGAGTCTAAGAGCTGAGGAATTAGAGGTATGCTCTTAAACAATTACTGTGGATGGATACAACTCATCATACCCCCATGTTAGTAATTTCAAAAGCCTCTTTCTTTCTGCCTTCATCATAAAATAAATGGGTTAAATCTGTCAAAACATTTATTGGTAGTATTAAACAACTATAAGTAAAAGCATTTCGTTCATACCAGGCACCAGACAATTGCAGATAATCTTACTAATGTACTTATATACTTCAATATCTATTTTACTATATCTCTTATATTTCAGTATTTTTGTTTTGTGCTAATTACACAAGTGTTCATCTTTTTATTTTAAAATTATTTTTATTTAAAGTTTTACTTTCAAATCTTTTTGCATTTGTTTCTCTTAAAGAAACTAATGTCAAGACTGATTTCACAAACTCAAAGGGTGGAAATGCAGTTCATTCATTCATTTCATTAAAGTTATGTATCTAAATCACAGGTTTTATGCCTTCAAAGAATTAAAAGGTGAGGATGAAGGAAAAAATGAAATGCCAGCCCTCTTGGAACTTCCTTTTTTGCTAGAAGGAAACGTAAAAGTATTACTTTGTTAATTCATTTCAGCTACATTATATACAACACCATAGGCAAAAGAAAAAGCTCCTGTCACCAGAAACTGGAGGATGCAGTTTCAAGAATCTAAGACTTGACGCTGGATGTACAGTTGTAGAACTTAGTAGAGTGCTATGGCTAGAAGTGGTAACCTGGGAATTGGCTTATCCTGGTCCCAGAAAGCCCAGAAAGGAATGAGGACTTTTAGGAACACAGTAGAGAAGAGGAGGATAAAAAACTGAAGCTTAGGAATCATCATGATTTAATGTAGCAAAGAGAAAGAAAAAGGAGCCTGAAAAGAACCCCAGAATGGAATGCAATACAACAGGATGACAACCTGGAGACAAATGGTGATGGGAGAATGTTTCAGGAAGAAATACATTTAAAACATGGTATCTTATATTAAGGGAAAATGAGGGCTCGTTTGGCAGAGTTAATTCTGCAGAATCCAGATTGGAGTATACCAACTAAGGTTAAATAGGAGAAAAAGGTTTTGGAGACAGATAAATAGAAACCTCTTCTGAGATTTATCTGTGAATGGAGGAAGAGAACTAGGGTAGCACCTGGAAAATAAAAATGTATGTTTCTGTTATTTGATATAATTAGAAAAAATTTTACAAACATTTTTAGGGATAGAGTTCAAGAAATATATGTGGTAGCACAAACCACATAAAAATAAATATTTTAGTTTTTAAAAAACTACTTATGTAACAGGCTAAAATATTAAGCATCATTGTTAAACCATTTGTAAAGACTAGTGGGCCAGAATGCCTTTTCATATGCTCTGTTTGATATTTTTAGTTCTTTTATTTGTATTTCATTTTAAAACATTAACTAGTTGTATACCGTCCTTGTGAATTATGTTTGTGTGTTGTTTGTTAGATGCTCGGTCATGTCTGACTCTTTGTAACTACATGGACTACAGCCCACCAGGCTTCTCTGTCCATGGAAATTTCCAGGAAAGAATACTGGAGTGGGTTGTCTTTTCCTTCTCTAAGGGATCGTCCCAACCCAGAGACTGAACCCAGGTCTCTGGCATTAAGGGAGGATTCTTTACCATCTAAGCCAGTAGGGAATTATGTTTTTCAGTTCAGTTCAGTTCAGTGGCTCAGGCATGTCCGACTCTTTGCGACCCCATGAATCGCAGCACGCCAGGCCTCCCTGTTCATCACCAACAAGTCAGTGATGCCATCCACCCATCTCATCGTCTGTCATCTCCTTCTCCTCCTGCCCCCAATCCCTCACAGCATCAGAGTCTTTTCCAATGAGTCAACTCTTTGCATGAGGTGGCGAAAGTACTGGAGTTTCAGCTTTAGCATCAGTCCTTCCAAAACATTCCCAGGGCTGATCTCCTTCAGAATGGACTGGTTGGATCTCCTTGCAGTCCAAGGGACTCTCAAGAGTCTTCTCCAACACCACAGTTCAAAAGCATCAATTCTTCGGTGCTCAGCCTTCTTCACAGTCCAACTCTCATATCCATACATGACTACTGGAAAAACCATAGCCTTAACTAGACGGACCTTAGTCGGCAAAGTAATGTCTCTGCTTTTGAATATGCTATCTAGGTTGGTCATAACTTTTCTTCCAAGGAGTAAGAGTCTTTTAATTTCATAGCTGACACTATGAAGTCTGACACTGTTTCCCAATCTATTTGCCATGAAGTGATGGGACCTGATGCCATGATCTTAGTTTTCTGAATGTTGAGCTTTAAGCCAGCTTTTTCACTCTCCTCTTTCACTTTCATCAAGAGGCTTTTTAGTTCCTCTTCACTTTCTGCCATAAAGGTGGCATCATCTGCATATCTGAGGTTATTGATATTTCTCCCGGCAATCTTGATTCCAGCTTGTGTTTCTTCCAATCCAGCATTTCTCATGATGTACTCTGCATATAAATTAAATAAGCAGGGTGACAATATACAGCCTTGATGTACTCCTTTTCCTATTTGATCTTATAGATTATCAATTCCCTTTATGTTTTAAATCTTTCACATTTATTTTTATAGTACATTAGGATTTTTTAATATATGAGATGAGAATATAAACTGATTTGTGTCTAGATTACCAGGCATTTATATTGTAACCATTTATTTAAACATTTTTTCTTCCATATTAACATCTAAGATGTTACTTTCAAACTTAATTACTATCAATTATATAATAATTTCTGAGATTTTTTTTTTTCCTGTACCATGCAGCATGTGGACTCTTAGTTCCTGGACCAGGAATTGAACCCCAGGCCACAGCAGTGAAAGCACAGAGTTGTAACCACTGGAGTGCCAGGGAACTCCTCAGAGATTTATTTTCTCTATTACTCTGATCACCTAACTTTCTTTACTGTTACTGTGTTTATACCATTGCTATTTATAATACAGTTCATCTTCTGGTAAAGCTATATATATAAGAATTTTTTCTCTTATCTATACTTTGATCTTTCTTAATTAACTTTGGAATTGTTCTACAGAGGTAAGCATTGGCTTTATAAAATCAGGAAATTTTGTGGACTCAAAAATAATCATACTGTAGTAGAGATAAAATTCTGAGTATTTTCTTTCATTAGATGGAAAAATGAAACTGGATCAGAGAATTTCTCTTCCCCAAAAATCTAAGGTAAAGAAAAAATAGATTAAAATCATATCACAAAAGATAGACTAAAATCATCAGAAAGTAAAAATGTAGTCACCAAAAAGAGAAGCCCAGGGAAAAAGAAAATATTTCTGCAAGGAAAAAAAAAAACCCACAAAATCCAACATATTGCTTAAAGAATCTAACTCACTATCTGAGGTTCTGCATGAAACAATATTCTGCTTGGAGGCAACTCAATTTCTTTCAGTCTCAGTTTCCTCAAGTGGAGTGAACAATATTTGCAAAGCTGATGTAAGTACATTTTAAAGCTCTTAGAAAGCCCCTTCCTTGGAGTTAAAAACAAGTGGTAACTCTTTTCTTCATTTTCTCCATATAAACCTATATGAGAATATTTTATGTCTTTTTGATAAACTGGTTTGACATGGTTCCATTACAGTTTTGATGGCTGACTGACAAAGTCAACTAAATTGGTAAGAACCTTGAAGAGTGAAAAATAGATATGGTCATGTACACACTGCCATATTTAAAATGGATAATCAACAAGGACCTACTGTTTAGCAAATGGAACTCTGTTCAATGTTATGTGGCGGCCTAGATGGGAGGGCAGTTTTGGGGGCGAATGGATACACGTTTTTGTATGGCTGAGTCCTTTCGCTGCTCTTCTGAAACTCACAACACTGTTAATTGGCTATAGTCCAATATAATATAAAAAGTTTTTTAAAAATAGATATGATCATATCAAAGACATATTTGATTTATACTGAGTCAGCACAATGGCTTAAATCAGTATCCGAAATTGAGAAGGGAATCTCCTAGGCTGGAATGGGAAAAACATCCTGTATTCTTTTGCTGATTCTGGAGCCTGGTCCACTTCTCTTGGCACGTCTGCCTGGTTTCCCGGATCTATTCCTTTGCTTCCATATCGCAGTACTTTCCTTCTTCTTCAGGGCTGAAATCCCCAGGGGCCCTCAGCTTTCACTCCCTTTACTTTCACTGCCCTTTCCTATTTGCACAGTCACTTCCTGTTCTGTTGTGGTTTCTGGCTTTAAGTTTTCTCAGGTGGACACAAATAGAAAGTTAAAGTTGCATGATATTTTCAGATTTTTGTGGAAACACATGTAAGAGAAATCTTCCTTCTTTATCTTGAATACTTTTGAAAACATGAGGGCCCACAGAGTTCAAAGGAAGCAGAAAGCAGAGTCCAACAA
The DNA here is from genome assembly GCA_917880005.1 of Nanger dama. Taxonomy (NCBI): domain Eukaryota; kingdom Metazoa; phylum Chordata; class Mammalia; order Artiodactyla; family Bovidae; genus Nanger; species Nanger dama. Next base: position 7,317,915 of record CAKJTW010000094.1, on the reverse strand, counting down.
CCAAGAGGTCTACAAAACCCTCCCAGGAAAATGAGCCTCACCCCGGCCATGGGTGACAGGGCCAGAGAACAAGTCTGTGGAGGGCAGGCTTCTGGTCTGTGTCAATGTGCTCCTTTTAGGTAATTTTTGTCCAGAGCTGATCAGAGGTTCCTTCGTGGCAGGAACTGACCCTATTATAGGAAGCCTCTTGCCATAGTCTTTGTTATAAAGAGAACGAGTCTTTAGCTTCAGGCATGGCTCCTTTGACCTAGGAGCAGGTGAGAGAAAAAGGAGCCAAAATACGGTTCTTTCCTCCAACCTGCTGGGCAGACCCAGGGCTTCTGAGTAATGATCTGATCCACATGCTGTCTGGTCTTCCCTGAAGGCTCAGATGGTAAAGAATCCGCCTGCAATGCAGGAGACCTGAGTTTGATCCCTGGGTTGGGAAGAGTCCCTGGAGAAGGGAAAGGCTACCCACTTCAGTATTCTGGTCTGGAGAATTCCATGGACAGAGTAGCCTGGCAGGCTACGGTCCATGGGGTCTAAAAGAGTCAGACACGACTGAGTGACTTTCACTTTCCACATACTGTCTGACAGTGGGAGGTGGGCAGGCCCTGAAAATCTCAGGGTAAAAACCATAACAGGGCTTCCCTGGTAGTCCAGTAGTAAAGACTCTGCCTGCCAGTGCTGGGGACATGGGTTTGACCCTGGTCCGGGAAGATTTCACATGCCATCAGGCAACTCAGCCTGTGTGCCCCAGCTACTGAGCCTTCACTCCAAGACCACAGACAGCCCGCATGCAGCAACAAAGACCCAGCACAGCCAAACATTATAAATAGTAAATAAAAAAACAAATTTAAAACTACAACAGTATTTTAAGTATAACTTCATGTCTGAGGGTGCATTCAATTTCTCTATTAATGGTAATTTCCCAGTTTCACAAACTCTTTTTATAATAGACCTTCTATGTTTATAATTAGAAAAATATGCTCATCATAACTTTGCATAAGGATTGCAATAGCCCTTTGTACCCCTGACACAATAGTAAAAGGTTGCAGTCTGCTCCATGCCAGCCTCCAAATCCCCTTTTATCACTGGATGCCACAATGCTCAAGGATCATTTTTACCTCACTGCTTGCCTTTTACTTTCAACCCACAGAGTATGAAAAGACACTGGAACCTATGCCTCACTTTGTCTTTCAACACCACCTCCTCACTTGACCTACACTCCCCAAGTCCATCTTTTCCTACTCCATTACCCGTATTTCAAAGACGAACTCCATGGACAAGGTTGCAAAGCTCCTTGGAAGAAATCATCAAGCAGATGGTTGGTGCTGTTTAGTCACTCAGTCATGTCTGACTCTTCTGTGATGCCATGGGCAGTGGCCCACCAGGCTCCTCTGTCCATGGGATTTTCCAGGCAAGAATACTGGCGTGTGTTGCCATTTGCTTCTGGAGAAGAAATTCAGTCCCCAGTATGGATAGCTTTTCCCTTGGGCCCTCTACTGGGAAAAAGGGAAGCCAGAGGACCATGAGAGGGCCCCACTCTAATTCTTCTCCTGGGCTTTCATAAGTAGTCCTTTGGACTGGGAAGAATAGCAAACAGGACAAGAATCTATGATCAACTCAGAAGTGAGAAGACCCAGGAGACTCTTAGAAGGAGAGTATTAAAGAGGGGGATGGGAAAATGGACCCTTCTACATTACAGACTAGATCGTTTTACCTAGGACAGGGAAGTAGCAGAGATCCCTGCAAGCAAGTTGCCCCAGTTCCTATTACAGACTCCACGAAAGAGTAACTTTATTTATTTTTTAATTTTATTTTTACTTTATTTTACTTTACAATACTGTATTGGTTTTCCCATACCTTGACATGAATCTGCCACGGGTGTATACAAGCTCCCAATCCTGAACCCTCCTCTCACCTCCCACCCCATATCATCTCTCTGGATCATCCTGTGCACCAGCCCCAAGCATCCTGTATCCTGTATCGAACATAGACTGGCACTTTGTTTCTTACATGATAGTATACATGTTTCAGTGTCATTCTCCCAAATCATCCCACCCTCTCTCTCTCCCTCAGAGTCCAAAAGTCCGTTCTATACATCTGTCTCTTTTGCTATCTCACATACAGGGTTATCATTACTATCTTCCTAAATTCCATATATATGTATCAGTATACTGTATTGGTGTTTTTCTTTCTGGCTTACTTCACTCTGTATAATCAGCTCCAGTTTCATCCATATCATTAGAACTGATTCAAATGTATTCCTTTTAATGGCTGAGTAATACTCCATTGTGTATATGTACCACTGCTTTCTTATCCATTCATCTGCTGATGGACATCTAGGTTGTTTCCATGTCCTGGCTGTTATAAACAGTGCTGCAATGAACATTGGGGTACATGTGTCTCTTTCAATTCTGGTTTCCTCAGTGTACATGCCCAGAAGTTGGATTGCTGGGCCATGAAATTAAAAGATGTTTACTCCTTGGAAGAAAAGTTATGACCAACCTAGATAGCATATTCAAAAGCAGAGACATTACTTTGCTGACTAAGGTCCGTCTAGTCAAGGCTATGGTTTTTCCTGCGGTCATGTATGGATGTGAGAGTTGGACTGTGAAGTAGGCTGGGCGCCGAAGAATTGATGCTTTTGAACTGTGGTGTTGGAGAAGACTCTTGAGAGTTCCTTGGACTGCAAGGAGATCCAACCAGTCCATTCTAAAGGAGATCAACCCTGGGATTTCTTTGGAAGGACTGATGCTGAAGCTGAAACTCCAGTACTTTGGCCACCTCATGCAAAGAGTTGACTCATTGGAAAAGACTCTGATGCTGGGAGGGATTGGGGGCAGGAGGAGAAGGGGACGACTGAGGATGAGATGGCTGGATGGCATCACAGACTCGATGGGCGTGAGTCTGAGTGAACTCCGGGAGATGGTGATGAACAGAGAGGCCTGGTGTGCTGCGATTCATGGGGTTGCAAAGAATCGGACACGACTGAGCGACTGAACTGAACTGAACTGAAGGCAGTTCTATTTGCAATTTTTAAGGAATCTCCACACTGTCCTCCATAGTGGCTATATTAGTTTGCATTCCCACCTTAAAAGCCAGATGAAGTGTGTGTGTCAGATACTTTATCCACAAGAAACTGGGAAGGTACAGGAAATTCCACAGCACAAATCCATAGTGACATCAGCCTCTGTCAAGAGCCTATACCTAGTAGAAATCAGAGCAGTCTTTATGGATAAAGGGGGTTGTGACATTCAGAAGGACAAGTCAGATATTGGCCAGATCGTAGAGAGGAAACTGAGGCTTATGCATGAATTAAGGAAAGAAAAGACAACCTATCCATGGAAGAACTCAAGGACCAACAGAGTCCAAAGACAGAAATTCCTGGACTTCCCTGATGGTCCAGTGGTTAAAAGTCTGCTTGTTAATGCAGGGGACACAGGTTCGATATCTGGTCCAGAAAGACCCCACATGCCTCAGAGCAACTAAGCCCATTAGCCACAACTACTGAAGCCCGTGTACCCTAGACCCCATGCTCCACAATAACAGAAGCCACTGCAATGAAAAGCCTGTGTACTGCAATTAGAGAACAGCCCCCACTTGCCACAGGTAGAGAAAGCCCACACGCAGCAACAAAGACCCAGCAGCCAAAAGTAAAAATAAAATAAAATAATTAACTAGTTAAGAAAAAGAAAGTCATATAATGGCAGGACCCTCCTCCCCCAAGAAAAGGTAAGGGCTGAGTGTCACATCCTGCAGCCTTCCTGTGAGGGCCCGAGTGCACTGGGCATCCATGTCCTTTGTTCTGTCCAAACTTCACTACATATTTTCCAAGAGGTACCTACGTCTACTTTTGCTGCCTAAAACTTCCATATCTCTAAGAAGCTGGATTTCTCTTATACTGAAGGTAAACTTATGAACTGTTTTTGCCTTTTGGCCAATTCCCTGAATACTGGTTATATTTAACCTTAAATACACTTGCTACATGCTGGCTGTCCTCTGCCAACCTGGAATGTTTCAAGCACAATCCAAGAAAAAGGAGGAAAACTGCCACAAAAATTTAATAGTGTTCTCATAAAAAGACCATGCCAGCCATGCTAGCTTCCACGCGAGGCAAGGAAAAGATGAGTGATCTTAGACTGGTGGAGAGTTAAACTTTGTAAGGCCATAAATTGAATCATTTACACCTTTTACATATATTTCTGTTATATACTTTTCAAAAAATTCTGTGTTTATTAAGTTACAATGTGTCCCATTGTAGCCACTTAAGGTAGTACCAGTAGTTTCTATATTATCTGTCAAGTGAAGAAGTGAGCAGCTTCCACCAACCTGACTGGCTTTAATTAATTCCATAGTGAAGAGAAAGTCACTCAGTTGTGTATGACCCCATGGACTGTAGGCTACCAGGCTCCTCTTTCCATGGGATTCTCTAGGCAAGAATACTGGAGTGGGTAGCCATTCCCTGCACTGGGGATCTTCCCGAATCAGGGGTCAAACCCTGGTCCCCTGTACCACAGGAGAATTCTTTACTCCTGAGTCAGAAGTAGGGGCTTCCCCGGTGGTTCAGAGGGTAAAGCATCTGCCTGCAGTGCGGGAGACCTGGGTACGATCCCTGAGTCAGGAAGATCCCCTGGAGAAGGAAATGGCACCCCACTCCAGTACTCTTGCCTAGAGAATCCCATGGACAGAGGAGCCTGGTAGACTACAGTCCATGGGGTCACTAAGAGTCGGACACGACTGACGCAACTTAGCAGCAACAGCAACTTAATCTCTTAACAGAGCCATATGAGCAGGGCTCATTCATTATTTTTTATGTCTGGGGGTTAAAAATAGATCTCATATGTTATGGTACTATAGGTCAAATACCTGGGAAAGCAGACTGAGAATTGGATGAAGGCTGCCCCAGGAGGGGGAAATAACTTTGGGCTAAATGACTCACCTTAGCCAAGAGCAGTTTCCAGAGAAGATCTGCAAGCATGAAGCATGACACTCTATCAGTAGGTATAAGGAATTAGTTCTTAGGTCTTTAAGAGAGATTTGAATGGTGCATCAAATGTCTATTATAAATGCCAAAGTGCTAGATTGTATTCATAGGATTATAGGAAACAACTGAACTATAGAAATAATATTACTAGACTTGATTTGTAAACTAAATATTGTTGGCTCCACTTTGGACCAGGCACTGCTTTGAACAAGAGCAGTGTTCTTGTTCAAGAACAAGATCACTTGTTCTTATTCAAGAAGAATTGAATAATAATTGAATTATTGTTCAATTCTTCCCATTAGTTTCCTTAAGAAGGTACTGAAGAGGTTGGATAGGATGGTTCAACAAAATAATTCATAGTATTTCTCTGTAGTCTTGTTCCTGTCTCCAAATTTCCTGCCTGCTGCCAAGTCGCTTCAGTCATGTCCGACTTTGTGTGACCCCAGAGACAGCAGCCCACCATACTCCCCCATCCCTGGGTTTCTCCAGGCAAGAACACTGGAGTGGGTTGCCATTTCCTTCTCTAATGCATGAAAGTAAAAGTGAAAGCGAAGTTGCTCACTCGTGTGCAACTCCTAGCGACCCCATAGATTGCAGCCTACCAGGCTCCTCCGTCAATGGGATTTGCCAGGCAAGAGTACTGGAGTGGGTTGCCATTGCTAGTCATCTGCAAAAGGAGTGCCATCTTTCCAAGTCTTGTTACCCAAGTAAGAGATTTCAGGTCCCTTTAGAAAGCATACAAAGATCTTCAAGAGACATGACTGCAAAAAACTGGTTAACTGAGGAGGTGAATAACCCTGGAAGGGGATGTAATGGGAGGAAAAGAATATCATACTATTCAATTATTGCCTCATTATCAGTGGCAGAAATCAGTTTGGCAGTCTCTATAGGTATTGTTCTTTGTTTTCCCAAAATACAAAAATTGAGTAACTGTACCTTTACTTTGGGTTTCCCAGATGGTACTAGTGGTAAAGAACCTGCCTGCCAATGCAGGAGACAAAAGAGACACAGGTTCGATCCCTAGGTCAGGAAGACACCCTGGAGGAGGGCATGGTAACACACTGCAGTATTCTTGCCTGGAGAATCTCATGGACAGAGGAGCTTGATGGGCTACAGTCCATAGCGTTGCAAAGAGTCAGACACAATTGAAGCAACTTAGCATGCACTGTTTTACTTTATTATTCTTTTTTTAAAGTTATTTTTGTGTTTTTGTGTGTGTTTGTTTGTTTGTTCTCTCTCTTCCTTTTTCTTCTCTTGTATGGATCTGGTCATACTCAAATTTCCAACTGGGTTCATAATCTGCAGAAAAGTCTAACAAGATTGTGATGGACAGGACTGTCCTAGTGGTCCAGTGGTTACAGTTTGCCTGCCAAAGCAGGGGACGTGGGTTTGATCTCTGGTCCAGGAAGATTCCACGTGTCACAGAACCACAACTGAAGTCCATGTGCCTAGAGCCAGTATTCCACAACAAGAAAATCTATCATAAGGAGAAGCTCACGCACCTCAGTGAAGAGTAGACCCTGCTCTCCACAATGAGAGAAAGCCTACATGCAGCAATGAAGATCCAGCACAGCCCAAAAAAAAAAAAAAGACTGTGACGGACAAAGGACACTCTGAGAACAGTGGCCTTCTAATGTTTATTATAAGCAGTTTATGCACATGATACTTGTCGTCTCCACCAGAAGGCAGTACAGTGGCAGATGGAATGGGACAACTGGACTGGGCACCTCCAAAACCAAGTGGATAAGGATGCAGAGACTGGGAAACCAAGGATGGAATCCAGGTGGAGGAGGACACCTTATCTGTCTTCACAGAACTTCCCTAAGAACTGCCTTCCAGCCATGATTTCAGGACCTGGAAGCTATGAATGATAAAACCAGTGTGAAAAAAATCAGGAAGCTAATCTTAAGAATTTGACTCAGGAAAGCCAGAAGCTAAGACTTAGGAGCTGAGTCACATGAGTGAGAATGTTCTAAGGTTGCTGGAAAGTGAAGTCGCTCAGTCGTGTCCAACTCTTTGCGACCCCATGGCCTGTAGCCTACCAGGCTCCTCTGTCCATGGGATTTTCCAGGCAATAGTACTGGAGTGGATTGCCATTTCCTTCTCCAGGAGATCTTCCCCAACCAGGGATTGAACCCTGGTCTCCCACATTGTAGACAGACACTTTACCGTCTGAGCCACCAGTTTACATAATTCTTACCTTTTCTCAGGCTTTATTGTTTAACTCTCTCCTGGATTCTGTAAGATATCAGAGTATTCCTAGAATAATGACCTGGCAGCTCAAATCAATGCAGACTGTCATATCTTCTTAGACTTGCATGTATATATTGAGGACAAGTCATGATGTCCTTTTAATTATAAAAGACACAATTTTAAAATGTTTTATCATAGATTATCCACCTAAAAATTTCTATTACAATATATACGTTATAATAGGCATATTTTGTAACTGTAGTAAACATGTACATTATCAATAAAAATAAATATATTGGAGGTGTGAGCTCAACATTTTATCCAGTCAAGGTGGAAGGTGAAATACAGAGCACCTGTATCTCCTTCCTCCTGGAGACTCCACTTAAAAACATGGGTGGACATTCTCTGCAATTCCACACATTTATTAAAACAATAATTTTGTTTGGGTCACAAGGAACAGCACAAGATTTATATACATACAATTTTTTGGACACGCTAAGTGTACCAAGGAGAGCTAGATTGTGTGATTGCACAGCCACAGCACTGAGTAAATGTAACAATCCCTTCCCCCAATCTGAGTCACGGCAAATTTGGCCTTGGAGTGCAGAATGAAGCAGGGCAAAGGCTAATAGAGTTCTGCCAAGAGAACACACTGGTCATAGCAAACACCCTCTTCCAACAACACAAGAGAAGACTCTACAAATGGACATCACCAGATGGTCAAAAACTGAGATCAGATTGATTATATTCTTTGCAGCCAAAGATAGAGAAGCAGCAAAAACAAGACTGGGAGCTGACTGTGGCTCAGATCATGAACTCCTTATTGCCAAATTCAGACTTAAACTGAAGAAAGTGGGGAAAACCACTAGACCATTCAGGTATGACCTAAATCAAAACCCTTATGACCATACAGTGGAAATGAGAAATAGATTTAAGGGACTAGATCTGACAGAGTGTCTGATGAACTATGGAATGAGGTTTGTGACACTGTATAGGAGATAGGAATAAAGACTATTCTCAAGAAAAAGAAATGCAAAAAAGCAAAATGGCAGTCTGAGGAGGCTTTACAAATAGCTGTGAAAAGAAGAGAAGCAAAAAGCAAAGGAGAAGAGAAAGATATACCCATTTGAATGCAGTGTTCCAAAGAATAGCAAGGAGAGATAAAGCCTTCCTCAGCGATCAAAGAAATAGAGGAAAACAACAGAACAGGAAAGACTAGAGATCTCTTCAAGAAAATTAGAGATACCAAGGGAACATTTCATGCAAAGATGGGCTCAATAAAGGACAGAAATGGTATCGACCTAACAGAAGGAGAAGATATTAAGAAGAGGTGGCAAGAATACACAGAAGAACTGTACAAAAAGATCTTTACAACACAGCTAATCATGATGGTGTGACACTCACCCAGAGCCAGACATCCTGGAATGTGAAGTCAAGTGGGTCTTAGGAAGCATCACTACAAACAAAGCTAGTGGAGGTGATGGAATTCCAGTGGAGCTGTTTCAAATGCTGAAAGGTAATGCTGTGAAAGTGCTGCACTCAATAAGCCAGCAAATTTGGAAAACTCAGCAGTGGCCACAGGACTGGAAAAGGTCAGTTTTCATCCCAAGCCAAAGAAAGGCAATGCCAATGAATGCTCAGACTACCACACAATTGCATTCATCTCACACGCTAGTAAAGTAATGCTCAAAATTCTACAAGCCAGGCTTCAGCAATACGTGAACTGTGAAGTTCCAGATGTTCAGGCTGGTTTTAGAAATGGCAGAGGAACCACAGATCAAACTGCCAACATCCGCTGGGTCATTGAAAAAATAAGAGAGTTCCAGAAAAACATCTATTTCTGCTTTATTGACTATGCCAATGCCTTCGACTGTGTGGATCACAATCAACTGTGGAAAATTCTCAAAGAGATGGGAAACCAGACCACCTGACTTGCCTCTTGAGAAATTTGTATGCAAGTCAGGAAGCAACAGTTAGAACTGGACATGGAGCAACAGACTGGTTCCAAATAGGAAAAGGAGTCTGTCAAGGCTGTATATTGTCACCTTGCTTATTTAACTTCTATGCAGAGTAGATCATGAGAAACGCTGGGCTGGAAGAAGCACAGGTTAGAATCAAGATTGCCAGGAGAAATATCAATAACCTCAGATACGCAGATGACACCACCCTTATGGCAGAAAGTGAAGAGAAACTAAAAAGCCTCCTGATGAAAGTGAAAGAGGAGAGTAAAAAACTTGGCTTAAAGCTCAACATTCAGAAAATGAAGATCATGGCATCTGGTCCCATCACTTCATGGGAAATAGATGGGGAAAAAGTGGAAACAGTGGCAGACTTTCTTTTGGGGGCTCCAGAATCATTGCAGGTGGTGACTGCAGCCATGAAATTAAAAGACGCTCACTCCTTGGAAGAAAAGTTATAACCAACCTAGATAGCATATTGAAAAGCAGAGACATTACTTTGCCAACAAAGGTCCATCTAGTCAAGGCTATGGTTTTTCCAGTAGTCATGTATGGATGTGAGAGATGGACTGTGAAGAAAGCTGAGCACCAAAGAATAGATGCTTTTGAACTGTGGTGTTGGAGAAGACTCTTGAGAGTCTCTTGGACTGCGGGGAGATCCAACCAGTCTATTGTAAAGGAGATCAGTCCTAGGTGTTCATTAGAAGGACTGATGTTGAAACTGAAACTCCAGTACTTTGGCCACCTGATGAGAAGAGCTGACTCACTGGAAAAGACCCTGATGCTGGGAAAGATTGAGGGCAGGAGGAGAAGGGGATGACAGAGGATGAGATGGTTGGATGGCATCACTGACTCAATTGACATGGGTTTGCGTGGACCCTGGGAGTTGGTGAGGGACAGGGAGGCCTGGTGTGTTTTGGTTCATGGGGTGGCAAAGAGTCGGACATGACTGAGCAACTGACCTGAACTGAAGGTGGCAGTGGGCTGTTAGGAAAACTCAAGTGCCCCTGTTGGAGGAGTTTGTAATTTCCTTAGTTCTGTCTCGCTGCAGCAAAAATTTGAAGTGACAGATGGACCAGTGTTACAGCTCTGTGTTGTTACAGCTCAGTTTTATTTAGAAAGTAAAGGAAAACACATCCTCGAGGCATGAGGGTGAGTGGACCCAAAGAACAGGAAGAGAAGAGAAGCTCCCTCTACTCCGCCCTCAATTTTGGCTCTTCTTTTGCTTGATTTTTCTCCTCCCCCTGAGCCTGCCCTATGTAAACTGGGCTAGCCAGGAGGGCTATTTGTTTTATCTGAGGTTCTCACTCTGGTCCTTGGACCTTCCTTTGTTCTATTTTCTCAGGCTCCTTGGAAGAAAAGTTATGACCAACCTAGATAGTATATTCAAAAGCAGAGACATTACTTTGCCGACTAAGGTCGGTCTAGTCAAGGCTATGGTTTTTCCTGCGGTCATGTATGGATGTGAGAGTTGGACTGTGAAGAAGGCTGAGTGCCGAAGAATTGATGCTTTTGAACTGTGGTGTTGGAGAAGACTCTTGAGAGTCCCTTGGACTGCAAGGAGATCCAGCCAGTCCATTCTGAAGGAGATCAGCCCTGGGATTTCTTTGGAAGGAATGATGTTGAAGCTGAAACTCCAGTACTTTGGCCACCTCATGCGAAGAGTTGACTCTTTAGAAAAGACTCTGATGCTGGGAGGGATTGGGGGCAGGAGGAGAAGGGGACGACAGAGGATGAGATGGCTGGATGGCATCACAGACTCGATGGACGTGAGTCTGAGTGAACTCTGGGAGATGGTGATGCACAGGGAGGCCTGGCGTGCTGCGATTCATGGGTCACAAAGAGTCGGACACAACTGAGCGACTGAACTGAACTTCCCTTCTTTGCCTTTTAGCCCCATCAATTTGGGCTCCTTTTTCCTATTCTAACTGCCTAACAACTCCAAGTCACCCCTTCTAGAACCTGGGTTCACAGGGAGCCCCTCCCCTGCTCACCCTGTGCCGCACTCCTAATATTTCTCTCATCCTCCTACATTATCTGCCTTGGTAACTAGCTAATCTATCACCAGTGCAAGTGCAGTAAGATCTCAGGTTCCCTTGAGTCTCAAGGTTCCAGTAGCATATAAATACTCAGTGCCGAGTCAAGGCCTTGAGAGTGAAACAGGAGGGAAGGGGACAGGGCACAGCTCTTGAAAGAATGACACAGCCCAAGGATACAACATAAACTCATTTGAATCAAATAGGTCCAAGATGGCAGACAAGTCAACTTTGACTAGACCTTGATCCTCAGTCAGCAAGGAAAATGATACACCCACAGGCACCATGACAGCTCCAATTCAGTTCAGTTGTTCAGTCGTATCCAACTCTTTGCAACCTCATGAACCACAGCATGCCAGGCTTCCCAATCCATCACCAGCTTCCGGAGTCCACCCAAACCCATGTGCATTGAGACAGTGATGCCATCCAACCATCTCATCCTCTGTCATCCCCTTCTCCTCCTGCCCCCTATCCCTCCCAGCATCAGGGTTTTTACAATGAATCAGCTCCTGGCAACACATGGCCAAAGTATTGGCATTTCAGTTTCAACATCAGTCCTTCCAATGAACACCCAGGTCTGATCTCCTTTAGAATGGACTGGTTGGGTCTCCTTGCAGTCCAAGGGACTCAAGAGTCCTCTCCAACACCACAGTTCAAAAGCATCTATTCTTTGGCACTCAGCTTTCTTTATAGTCCAACTCTCACATTCATACATGACCACTGGAAAAACCATATGCTTGACTAGACGGACTTTTGTTGACAAAGTACTATCTCTGCTTTTTAATATGCTGTCTAGGTTGGTCAAAACTTTCCTTCCAAGGAGTAAGTGTCTTTTAATTTCACGGCTGCAACCACCATCTGCAGTGATTCTGGAGCCCAGAAAAATAAAGTCAGCCACTGTTTCCCCATCTATTTCCCATGAAGTGATTGGATCAGATGCCATTATCTTAATTTTCTGAATATTGAGCTTTAAGCCAACTTTTCCAGTCTTCTCTTTCACTTTCATCAAGAGGCTCTTTACTTCTTCTTCACTTTCTGCCATAAGGGTGGTGTCATATGCATATCTGAGGTTATTGATATTTCTCCCAGCAATCTTGATTCCAGTTTGTGCTTCTTCCAGCCCACCATTTCTCATGATGTAATCTGCATAGACGTTAAATAAGCAGGGTGACAATATATAGCCTTGACAGACTCCTTTTCCTATTTGGAACCAGTCTGTTGTTCCATGTCCAGTTCTAACTGTTGCTTCCTGACCTGCATATAGGTTTCTCAAGAGGCAGGTCAGGTGGTCTGGTATTCCCATCTCTTTCAGAATTTCCCAGTTTATTGTGATCCACACAGTCCAAGGCTTTGGCATAGTCAATAAAGCAGAAATAGATGTTTTTCTGGAACTCTCTTGATTTTCGATGATCCAGCGGATGTTTGCCATTTGATCTGTGGTTCCTCTGCCTTTTCTGAAACTAGTCTGAACATCTGGAAGTTCATGGTTCACGTATTGTTGGAGCCTAGCTTGGAGAATTTTGAGCATTACTTTACTAGCGTGTGATGCTGCTGCTGCTAAGTTGCTTCAGTCATGTCCGACTCTGTGTGACCCCATAGAGCCCAGCAGGCTCTCCTGTCCCTGAGATTCTTCAGGCAAGAACACTGGAGTGGGTTGCCATTTCCTTCTCCAGTGCATGAAAGTGAAAAGTGAAAGTGAAGTCAGTCAGTCCTGTCTGACTCTTTACGACCCCATGGACTGCAGCCTATCAGGCTCCTCCATCCATGGGATTTTCCAGGCAAGAGTACTGGAGTGGGGTGACATCGCCCTCGAGTGCAATTGTGTGGTAGTCTGAGCATTCATTGGCATTGCCTTTCTCTGGGCTTGGGATGAAAACTGAACTTTTCCAGTCCTGTGGTCACTGCTGAGTTTTCCAAATTTGCTGGCTTATTGAGTGCAGCACTTTCACAGCATCATCTTTCAGGATTTGAAATAGCTCCACTGGAATTCCATCACCTCCACTGGCTTTGTTTGTAGTGATGCTTCCTAAGACCCACTTGACTTCACATTCCAGGATGTCTGGCTCTAGGTGAGTGTCATACCATCGTGATTATCTGGGTTGTGATCTTTTTGTACACTTCTTGTGTTATTCTTGCCACATCTTCTTAATATCTTCTGCTTCTGTTAGGTCCATACCATTTCTGTCCTTTATCGAGCCCATCTTCACATGAATTGGTCCCTTGGTATCTCTAATTTGCTTGAAGAGATCTCTAGTCTTTCCCATTCTGTTCTTTTCCTCTATTTCTTTGCACTGATCACTGAAGAAGGCTTTCTTATCTCTTCTTGCTATTCTTTGGAATTCTGCATTCAGATGCTTATATCTTTCCTTTTCCCCTTTGTTTTTTGCTTCTCTTCTTTTCACAGCTATTTATAAGACCTCCTCAGACAGCCATCTTGCTTTTTTGCATTTCTTTTTCTTGGGGATAGGCTTGATTCCTGTCTCCTGTACAATGCCACGAACCTCTGTCCATAGTTCATCAGGCACTCTGTCTCTCAGATCTATTCCCTTAAATCTATTTCTCACTTCCACTGTATAGTCATAAGGGATTTTATTTAGGTCATACCTGAATGGTCTAGTGGTTTTCCCCACTTTCTTCAATTTAAGTCTTAAATACAGCTCCAAGGCACCATCAAAAGACCAAAGCTGGGCAGTGGCCCAACTCCTAGAAATCTCCACCCCTTTCCTCAAATAGTTGGAATAATTCTCCCACTCATTAGCCTATGAAATTACTCAGCCCATAAAACCTAACCACATCACATTCTGAGGCCTCTAGACTCTCCCTCTGTGATGCCCACACCCTGTCTGTGGGGTGTGTTTCCTCTCTAAATAAATCCACTTCTTATCTGTCACTTCAGCTCTCACTGGATTCTTTCTGTGATGAGACATCAAGAACCTGAGCTTCATTAGTCTTAAACCAGTTACCATGCGTTTTGGCTGGGTTTGAGTCCTGTTCATGTGGGTTAGATTCCCAAATTCAGTTCTGGCTCGGTTTGAGTCCCAGCCATGTTGGTTCAAGTCCTAATCTAAGGTGGACACTTTCAGTAGGACTTCATACAGGTTTAGCACCAAAGGCTCGCAAAGGGACGGTATCCACTGGAAAAGAGTCTTACAAACCACCTGGCCTCAGTTACCGCCTGTCATCTGTGAAATAGAGAAGAAAATAATTGTCAAGCTGACTGCTCAAACCTGACTCTGCCTCTTTGCAGCTGTGGCCCCAGAGCAATCCCCTCTCTTCTTCTTTTTTAAAAATGTATAGCTTGACATTTATTTGCAAACCACTGTTATATACATAAAATATACAATAATCTCTCCCTAAAATATGCTTTAGCTGGTGAAGAAGGACACATTTTTGAACGGACCTTCAATTAATCAAGGGTGAACAGTGCGGCCCACTGTGTATTTTCTCCACTTCTTGTTTGCAATGGCATGCGTGGTGTGTGTGGATATGGAGCCTTCCAGCACACATATGATTGCCCTGAGGCCAAGTTCATTTATACAACACCAGAATTCAAGCACAAGTGACTCTTCAAGTGGAAGACAGAAGATCTAATTTCAAGCAGGCAAAGTGAAGAGGAACTAAAAAGCCTCTTGATGAAAATGAAAGAGGAGAGTGAAAAAGTTGGCTTAAAGTTCAACATTCAGAAAACTAGGATCATGGCATCCAGTCCCATCACTTCATGGCAAATAGATGGGGAAACAGTGGAAACAGTGTCAGACTTTATTTTTGGGGGCTCCAGAATCACTGTAGATGGTGATTGCAGCCATGAAATTAAAAGACGCTTACTCCTTGGAAGGAAAGTTATGACCAACCTAGATAGCATATTGTAAAGCAGAGATATTAGTTTGCCAACAAAGATCCGTCTAGTCAAGGCTATTGTTTTTCCAGTGGTCATGCATGGAAATGAGAGTTGGACTGTTGAAAGAGCTGAGCGCCGAAGAATAGATGCTTTTGAACTGTGGTGTTGGAGAAGACTCTTGAGAGTCCCTTGGACTGCAAGGAGATCCAACGAGTCCATCCTAAAGGAGATCAGTCCTGGGTGTTCATTGGAAGGAATGATGCTAAAGCTGAAACTCCAATACTTTGTCTACCTCATGCAAAGAGTTGACTCATTAGAAAAGACTCTTATGCTGGGAGGGGTTGGGGCAGGAGGAGAAGGGGACGACCGAGGATGAGATGGCTGGGTGGTAATTCATGGGGTCGCAAAGAGTCAGACACGACTGAGCGACTGAACTGAAGTGAAAGTCAATGGGGATTTCGCTGATGATAAGAATACCCCCTCTCCAACCTCTCAATATGTAGTTCCACATTTAAAAAATACCAGAAATGGCTATGTTGTTGTTGTTCTTGTTTAATCGCTAATTCGTGTCTGACTCTTTTGTGACCCTGGTCTGAAGCCCACCAGGCTCCCTTGTCCATGGGATTTCCCAGGCAAGGATACAGTAGTGGGTTGTCATTTCCTTCTCCATCCCCTCCCTTCTTGAGCCTCATGCTCTCCACACCTTTCTAAGCTACAAGAAAGAGAAAAAACAATACTGTGAAACCATCTGCAAAGTGCCAGGCTTCACCCCTTCTAACTGATCTGCATTTGAACGCTCCCCATGGAGTCTATGTCCAGGCCAGGTCCCTGGATGTCCTTAACTCTGCCCCAGGCTTTGCATATGGGGGGAGGGAGTGACACTTCTAATGAGGCAGAAAGTGCTCTTCAATAACCTCCTGGGGGAAATCTTCCCTGTTTTTATTACATTTAGAGAATATCAGTTAGCTCCTCTATCACATTCTTCGGAAAAGGATGGTCTCTCTTGAGACCTTTCCTCTGGAAAGGATATTTATTGTTCCCCGTATATACTTGTTTTTTCCTAAAGGAGAATGGTGTCACCCGTCTCTGCTATGTTCAGGGGAGATAGAGTATCCTATGAGCTCCGATTTAGGGAAAGGAAGGGATCCCTCCAGCCTTTCTTGGAGAGCTGGCTTTGGCTTATAAAATGAGACAACGGTTAGGCAGGGAAGTTCACAATGGTGAGCTGATACACCACCATCCTGCTTTCCTTCATTTGTATTTGTGAAGAGAGCCCACTTTAAAAATTCATTAATTTTTCCATAATACTGTTGTTAGAAAAACAAGTAACCACTAAACAATCATTGGATGCTTGCAAAAGTGAGAAACTGTAACAAAGACCACAGCAAATTAGACGGACCAGTCAGCCCTTTCCTTTGCCCCCTCAGCACCCTGCACATTATGGAGTCATGGCATGGAGTGGTTCAGGTTATACCCACCTGATGCGGCAAAGATTCCCCACTGAGCATCTAGGAAATAGTTAGAGAAAATGAACTTCACACATCCTCAAAGAGGAACTCAAGATTTGGGAGTAGTGAGGCCCTGAGTTCAGAAGTGTGTGTGGGGGTGGGGGGTGGGGAGGGGGACAAACCCTGTGACCATGGTGGGGAGGAGCTTCCATCTGCACCAAAGACAACACACCTCCCTGATGAAAACTGCAGTGCCGGACACTCACTCTACTCTCAGCCTAAAGGAAAACATACAGCTGATCAGGGGATGCTAAGAACCCACCTGCCACTGCAGGAGACATGAGAGGCATGGGTTCGATCCCTCGGTCAGGAAGATCCCTTGAAGAAGGAAATGGCAACCCACTCTGGTATTGCCTGGAAAATCTCATAGACAGTGAAGCCTGGCAGGCTATGGTCTGTAGGGTCGAAAAGAGTCGGGCACGACTGGCAACTTAAAACACACAGCTGATCACACCACATCATCTCCTCTCCCCATGTGACCTGCTCTGAGCCAGTAGAAAACACAGAACCCTGCCTCTGTGGTTTAGTAAGTGGTGGTGACAGTGAAGGCAGGGATTGGAGCCCTCAGCAAGGCTGCTGTGGGTGACAGTTCACCTCCTTGCTCCATGCGGAAAGCGTTCATAGCCTACTGCTTTCCCAGCTTTAGCTCTACCATAGCTACTTTTCTTTCCTACCTCTACCCCAGAGGGGTCGTGGAAAGCCCTGAGTGGGTGGTACAAGGGCACGAATGTGCGTAGACACCTCTTTCTGACTGCTGGGCAGACCCAGGGTCTAGTGGGGCTGCTGAAACAGGGGCCTTTGCTCTTTCTCCTGCAGACAAGAGGTAGCTAAAGGGAAGGGAGAGGGACTTCTGAGGTGGCCCAGTGGTTAAGACTCCAATGGCCAATTCAGGGGACATGGGTTCAATCCCTGGCCAATTCACGGGACATGGGTTCAATCCCTGATCCAGAAACTAGGATCCCACCTGCCTTGGGGCAACTAAGGCCATGCACCGTAACTACTGAAGCCCATGCCCTAGAGCTGGTGTTCTGCAACAAGAGAAGCCACCACAATGAGAAACCCACGCACCACGAGATAAAAGACTGCACACAGCAATGAAGAGCCAGATAATAAATACTTTAAAAAACAAGCAGTTAAAAAATAGAAATAAAGGGAAAGGAGAGCCCTAAAAGACCTCAGCAAAACTGGAGAAGAAGGGGAATATAGCGTAGACACACTCAGGGAAGAAATCTCCATGTATCTTCACATTAACACTCACGTCACTTTCCAGCCATAAGGGGACTGGATTCAAAGCTAGGGACCTGAAGATGGACCCTTAAGTTGGGTCATCCCCCATCCTGTCCTCCAGGCAGCCAAGCTCTGAAGGGGTTCAGAAGCAGGAAAACTTCTCTCTTAAAAGTGGCTGGAATAGGTCAGTTTTCATTCCAAGCCCAAAGAAAGGCAATGCCAAAGAATGCTCAAACTACTGCACAATTGCACTCATCTAAGACGCTAGTAAAGTAATGCTCAAATTCTCCAAGCCAGGCTTCAGCAATACATGAACCCCGAACTTCCAGATGTTCAAGCTGGTTGTAGCAAAGGCAAAGGAACCAGAGATCAAATTGCCAACATCCACTGCATCATGGGAAAAGCAAGAGAGTTCTAGAAAAACATCTATTTCTGCTTTATTGACTATGCCAAAGCCTTGGACTGTGTGGATCACAATAAACTGGGAAATTCTGAAAGAGATGGGAATACCAGACCACCTGACCTGCCTCTTGAGAAACCTATATGCAGGTCAGGAAGCAACAGTTAGAACTGGACATGGAACAACAGACTGGTTCCAAATAGGAAAAGGAGTCTGTCAAGGCTATATATTGTCACTCTGCTTATTTAACGTCTATGCAGATTACATCATGAGAAATGGTGGGCTGGAAGAAGCACAAACTGGAATCAAGATTGCTGGGAGAAATATCAATAACCTCAGATATGCATATGACACCACCCTTATGGTAGAAAGTGAAGAGGAACTAAAAAGCCTCTTGATGAAAGTGAAAGAGGAGAGTGGAAAAGTTGGCTTAAAGCTCAACATTCAGAAAATGAAGACCATAGCATCCAGTCCCATCACTTCATGGGAAATAGATGGGGAAACAGTGGAAACAGTGTCAGACTTTATTTTGGGGGTCTCCAAAATCACTAGAGATTGTGACTGCAGCCATGAAATTAAAAGACGCTTATGCCTTGGAATGAAAGTTATGACCAACCTATATATCATATTCAAAAACAGAGATATTACTTTGTCAACAAAAGTCCGTCTGGTCAAGGCTATGGTTTTTCCAGTGGTCACATATGGATGTGAGAGTTGGACTGTGAAGAAGGCTGAGCACCAAAGAATAGATGCTTTTGAACTGTGGTGTTGGAGAAGACTCTTGAGAGTCCCATGGACTGCAAGGAGAACGAACCAGTCCATTCTAAAGGAGATCAGTCCTGGGTGTTCATTGGAAGGACTGATGTTAAAGCTGAAACTCCAATACTTTGGCCACCTGATGCAAAGAGTTGACTCATTGGAAAAGACCCTGATGCTGGGAGGGATTGGGTGCAGGAGGAGAAGGGGATGACAGAGGATGAGCTGGCTGGATTGCATCACTGACTCAATGGACATGAGTTTGACTGAACTCCGGGAGTTGGTGATGAACAGGGAGGCCTGGCGTGATGCAATTCATTGGGTCTCAAAGAGTCGGACATGACTGAGTGACTGTACTGAACTGAACTGAAGATGGCAGTATGTTAGAAAAGTATTCACTGTGTAGTTGATGCAGAACTGAGTGAGAATTGGGTAGAGGATGGGAATGTTGCCATGCTTGGAAACTGAGGTGGATGTGCTAAGGCCTAATAAAATGATACGTGCTACTGAAAGATCTACTATAGCTGTGATATTCATCTGTTTTGACACAAACTTTGAATGCAAATAAACTCTCCCACTAGCTGATGACTTTGCACAAGGATTTAACACCTCACTGAGACTGCACGTGGACTGACTTGACAACATCAGTGCAAGGCATAGGGTCAAACAGCCATCAGTGATGGAAATGCTCACAGAGCAGCCACACAGGGCTTGCCAGAAAATGAAGAAAGAATGAGGAAAGGGTTAGGGACTGGGTGGGTGGAAAGAAGGGAAACTAACAAAGCAGGGAAAGAAGACCCCCTGGGTGGGAAGGAACAGGCATATCCCTATCAGTTCAGTTAAGTCGCTCAAACCTGCCTCTTGAGAAATCTGTAAGCAGGTCAGGAAGCAACAGTTAAAACTGGACATGGAATAACAGACTGGTTCCAAATAGGAAAAGGAGTATGTCAAGGCTGTATATTGTCACCCTGCTTATTTAACTTCTATGCAGATTACATCATGAGAAATGCTGGACTGGAAGAAACACAAGCTGGAATCAAGATTGCTGGGAGAAATATCAATAAGCTCAGATATGCAGATAATACCACCCTTATGGCAGAAAGTGAAGAGGAGCTAAAGGGCCTCTTGATAGAAAGTGAAAGAGGAGAGTGAAAAAGTTGGCTTAAAGCTCAACATTCAGAAAACAAAGATCATGGCATCTGGTCCCATCACTGCATGGGAAATAGATGGGGAAACAGTGTCAGACTTTATTTTTGGGGGCTCCAAAATCACTGCAGATGGTGACTGCAGCCATGAAATTAAAAGATGCTTACTCCTTGGAAAAACAGTTATGACTAACCTAGATAGCATATTCAAAAGCAGAGACATTACCTTGCCGATTAAGGTCCGTCTAGTCAAGGCTATGGTTTTTCCTGTGGTCATGTATGGATGTGAGAGATGGACTGTGAAGAAGGCTGAGCACTGAAGAATTGATGCTTTTAAACTGTGGTGTTGGAGAAGACTCTTGAGAGTCCCTTGGACTGCAAGGAGTTCCACCCAGTCCATTCTGAAGGAGATCAACCCTGGGATTTCTTTGGAAGGACTGATGCTAAAGCTGAAAATCCAGTACTTTGGCCACCTCATGTGAAGAGTTGACTCATTGGAAAAGACTCTGATGTTGGGAGGGATTGGGGGCAGGAGGAGAAGGGGACAACCAAGGATGAGATGGCTGGATGGCATCACGGACTCTATGGACGTGAATCTGAGTGAACTCCAGAGATGGTAATGAACAGGGAGGCCTGACGTGCTGAGATTCATGGGGTCACAAAGAGTCGGACGCGACTGAGCGAGGGAACTGAATTGAACTGACAAGTGTTTGAGTGTAGCCTGAGGACTGATAGTGGAAGAGGGAAAGCCAGCCTTTGAACACAATCAGAGCTCTTCTGAGGCCTCCCAGACTCCTTTGGCCTTCCTTACAGCCATTCTTTCTGATATCGTGCAGGATCTTGTACTCAAAGCAACACCTGGCGTATCAGGGTTGAGATGTCCTTTGTGGGCTTCCCAGGTAGCATTAGCGGTAAAGAACCTGCCTGGCAATGCAGGAGACATAAGAAACCTGGGTTCACTCCACTATTTTCGCCTTGAGAATCCCATGGACAGAGGAGCCTGACTGGCTATAGTCCATAGGGTTGCAGAGTGAGACATGACTGAAGGGGCTTGGCACGCACCGGCTGGGATCGTTAGTTATCTGCTTGATACAGGCATGGGATATCTTCTTCAGGACAGAAAGCACATGCACCACAGGTGGCTCTGCAATTTATGACAAGAGTGCCATTTTTCTGGCCTTCCTTGGACCACTACTCACTCCCTGAAGCCAAGGTGACTGAAGATTCCAAAGACTTTCCACATCCCCTCCATCCAGATGACCTGGGTTAACACCACCGAAGGGCAGAGTGGCGTGACGGCGGAAAAGAAGAGCCACAAAGAACTGGAGTCACCTAAAAGGAGTCCCCATGAAATAGAAAGCAGCCACTGAGCTACCTGTGGTGCCATTTCCACCTGGAGGAGAGGGGAGGTCGGGGTCCGTGGGGCCACACCAGTCTCTTCAGCTGCCTCGGCTCCTACATCCAGGCCGTGAGAATCAGCCTTTATCGCCTACAGGTAAGTTCACACAGAGCAAGTAAAGCCTGGGGAGAATTCCTACCTGCTTTTTTAGTATACAATTAATAACACCTGCCACTCATTCAAAGACAATCTGATTCTTCTAACTTGAAGTTCAGACAGGATGAGTAACCACACACGCAGAAGACCCAGGACTAGGGAAATTGGAGGAGGAGTGTCTCAGGGCAGGGACCTTCGTTTTGCTCCCATTGACAAAGACTACTCACCAAGAGAGGCGGTGGCTTAGAGAGCCCATGACTGCCCATGGGTCACATGACAAGTTACGCCTGACTCACAGGTCTTTGCTTTTCCTTGGGAGCTGCTCTGCAATCTGAAGTCATACACTAATACAGCCGAGCATCCACCCTCTGACCTCCACCTTCAGTTTCTCCAGATTGTCTAAATTGCCCTCCAGCGGCGAATTAGTCAAGGAATTACAGTCTGTGGGTCTTTAGTTTCTTATTCTCCATCACCAGCCTCTGATCTGTTCTCTCTCTCCACGTAGATGTTATGGGCTGAAATGTGTATTCCATACACATTTGCTTATTAAAATCTCAACATCCAGTACCTAAGAATGCAATGGGATTTGGAGGTAAGGCCTTTCAAGAGGTGATTCAGTTAAAATAGAGACCCTTAGGGTGGGGTCCTAATCCAATATGACTAGTATCTCCCCACCTCCCTCCCACCCCTGCTGGGTCTTAGTTCCCCTACTAGGGACTGAACCCAGGCCCCTTGAAGTGGAAGTGCAGAGTCCTAACCACTGGACCACCTGGTGTCTGCCTGGTGTCCTCACAAAAGGAAGAGAGACCAGGGATGGGCACACACAGAGAAAAGGCCATGTGAGGACACAGCAAGAAGGCAGCCGTCTGCGAGCCAGGAAGAGAGGCTCCGGAGAAATCAAATCTGCCTACGCCTCAATCTCAGATTTCCAGCCTCCAGAACAGTGAGAAAATAATTCTCTGTTGTCTAAGCCACCCAGTCTGTGGCATTTTCTTATGGCAGCTCCTGGAAACTAACAGAGTGGACTCCCTGGTCCATCAGTTAAGCAACGTTTGTCAGGCCCTCACGTCACCCTTGTGTCATCACTCCTGTCTGGCGGAAGTCAAACCCTCTGCCTCTTCCACACCTGACCCCAGGTACGCAGTGGGCCTATTAGATAAAATCATGCCAACGAGTATATCGTGCTTCCATAGTTCTATGGTCTACGACTAATGCGCCTCTCCAGTACTACATGGGATTCATAATTTTACTCACCCTAATCTTGGTAAGTTCCTTCTGCGTGCACTGAAGGCTTCCCAGATGGTGTAGTGGTGAAGAATCCGCCTGCCAATGCAGAAGATGCGGGTTCCATCCTGGGTCAGGAAGACCCCCTGGAGAAGCAGCCCACTCCAGTATTCTTGCCTGCAAATTCCCATGGACAGAGGAGCCTGGTGCGCTACAGTCCACGGGGTCACAGAGGGTGAGGCATGATGCGGCGCACACACACAGGTAAACCTGGGATACATAAGTGAACACAGAGATAAGGCTCCCTGGTTTTTGGAGCTTATATCATTGGTTCCACCATCAACTCTCTTATTCTTCACATATGATTTCAAACATTCTCCTCTTTGAAAAACTTCCCTTCCCACAATCTCAAATGTGCTGGATGCCACTTCATAAAGGAAGTAAAGGCCACTAGAAGAGAACACTTTTGTCACCAAAGTCAAAAACATTTACCACCCTTCTTCTCCTTCCTCCTTCCTGTTAGAGGATAAGTTTCCCAGTCGGTAGTCCTTTGAGTTTCCCAGCTGGGAAAGGGGCTCTTATTACCCCCAGGCATGTACATTTCGGTCTATTTTGTGCCTTCTAGCTGAATTAGCTATTTTCTTCCAGAACATGCATCACTGCTCTATTACCAGTCTCAGGTGCTTAGGCTTTACTTGGTACTCAAGAGCCATTTGGGAATCTAATGAGGAATGAGGGGGCTAGCTGGAGAGGGGCCCCCACAGCATGTCCTGGGACAGAGCCCCCAGGAAGGACCAGATTCTGAGGGATGCTCCCTCAGGCTGTCTACCAGAGGCCACCACAGCTTTCTCCTCAGGAACCGTGTTCTGCCTCTGTGGCTTCTGGAAGACAAGTGCTGGAGACTCGGCCTTATAGATGAGGTTTGGGCACAGCTCTCTGGTCACGTGGGGAAGCCTGCGGTGCCTCCTGTCAGGGGGTGCTGCTCTCAGTTCCTCTATCATGGCTCTGCAGCCAGGGCTCAGCTCCGTGGCCTCTGGAGCCACTCAACCCAAGGGAAGCCTTGGAACCTCAGCACACCTGTGCTCAGCCTCAGCCTCAGAACAGAAGCAGCCTTCTTCAAAGGGTGCTTGTGGTCTGGGCCTGCTGGAGCACGCACCTCCTTTCTCTGCTGCAGGTCCATGGAGATAACCATGGTAATGATATTTAACACAGAAAACTGCATATAATCCTCAAATCTCATCTACTAGCTGGAGAATATTCATATATCCTAAGAATGTAGTCGTGAAGAACAGAATAAATAGGCAAGCACTTTACACAAATTTAAGGCCTGGCCTGTTAGAGTTGCCACACAGACTTGTCAAATAACACTGTCCAGAGCCGCCCCTGCCCCCTCCACCCCATACGCCTGAGTCCCAGTGCCAGGAAATATCAAGACTGGCCCAGAGAGACCTCAACAAGGCCCCTATCCACTAAAGTTGAGGGGCTGGCACCTTAAACTGTCTCTATAGGATCAATATTCTTTTTAGATATGCTTTTATATAATTATACCAAAGCTATCACTGTACCTTCTATATATTTATCATGGAAATCTTTTCAAGGAAGTTCACATAGATTGTCCTAATTTTGTATTTGGGGTGTGATATAGTTTAACTGACTACTTGATGCTTTTTTCAGATGTTTTTAAACTTAAGGATCAGAGAAGTTAGCATCTCCCCAATGGGGCCTCCTGGACAAAGGGATGTCTGCAGGCATATGAAGGAGCAGTGCCCAGGCTCCGATGCTAAGGCTGTGTCTAGCACAGAGGAGAAATCGCACAGCATGCTGGAAGCTCTTTCTGGAGCCCCTAAATCCTAACAAGTTGTTTGGCAGATCAAAACAACTCTGTGAAATGTATAAATAAATGATACAAATAATTCCAACGTTCATTTCACTTAACTTCAGACTACCTCTGGTGACAGTATAGGTAAAACAATATTATAAAGACAAAGATAACTTATAAGGAAAAAATACAGTAAGGGATGGGAGAAGGGGATGGTTCCAGATTTTCAGACATAATTTTCACAACATTTCACATCAAAAATTCCTCCCAGTGTTGGGATTAGGTTTAGGCAAGTTAGAAAGTTGCCTCAAATAGAGAGGGGGTGACAAGTGACTTAGTAATGTGGGAAAAATATACATTAGTGCAATATTTAAAAAATTAAAATTAATAATGAAAGTCTTGATGAACAATAATAAAAATTATAAATAAAGACAAGATCTGGCCCCACAACTTAAAAAGTCTAAGAGGTGTACATGTGGGGGGGGGGGGGTTCTGGGAGGGGCTTGTGGCACAAAGTTAAACTTTGACAAATTTCATGCATTCTGTATATTACTCACCAAAGAAATCTAAATGTCCCTGCTAAATATCTGGACACTTCTCACATAACATTGGTAAAAAGTGGTGTGATGTGTTTGCCTGAGATTCTGAAGCTTTTGTAATGAAAAGTTTTGGTCACTTTTCAGTCTCAATACATACAGAAAGAACTTGATGAAAATGTTGATCCTGTCAACAAAGAAAGAGATAGCCCCATAAAAATGTGCCAACAAGATGGTTATCACTGTTGTCAAAGAAAGATATCAAAACATTGGACTGCCATAGAATTGTAATTTCAACTAGGGGACAAGAAAAATATGTCTTATAATTTGGAAATGCACTATGGATGAGATGGAGAAAAGAATTAATACAAATCAGAAATTCATATGCTGTCTCTCCAAAACTTTCAGCAAGCTAAAATTAAATTACAATAATTCTCTTGACTGAAAGTGAGATAAGCAAAGAAGGAATTCAAAAGTGAAGAGGAACTAAAAAGCCTCTTGATGAAAGTGAAAGAGGAGAGTGGAAAAGTTGGCTTAAAGCTCAGTATTCAGAAAACAAAGATCATGGCATCTGGTCCCATCACTTCATGAGAAATAGATAGGGAAACAGTGGAAACAGTGGCAGACTTTATTTTGGGGGGCTCCAAAATCACTGCAGTTGAGATTGCAGCCATGAAATTAAAAGACACTTACTCCTTAGAAGAAAAGTTATGACCAACCTAGATAGCATGTTGAAGAGCAGAGACGTGATTTTGCCATCAAAGGTCCATTTAGTGAAAGCTATGGTTTTACCAGTAGTCATGTATGGATGTGAGAGTTGGACTCTGAAGAAAGCTGAGTGCCGAAGAATTGATGCTTTTGAACTGTGGTGTTGGAGAAGACACTTGAGAGCCCCTTGGATTGCAAGGAGATCCAACCAGTCCATCCTAAAGGAGACCCGTCCTGGATGTCCATTGGAAGGACTGATTCTAAAACTGAAACTCCAGTACTTTGGCCACCTCATGCGAAGAGCTGACTCACTGGAAAAGACCCTGATGCTTGAGGGATTAGGGGGCAGGAGGGGAAGGGGACGACAGAGGATGAGATGGCTAGATGGCATCACCGACTCGATGGACATTAGTTTGAGTAAACTCCGGGAGTTGGTGATGGACAGGGAGGCCTGGGTTCTGCGATTCACGGGGTTGCAAAGAATCGGACATGACTGAACGACTGAACTGAACTGAATTCTGACAAAATTATTGTTCAAGTTGTCTTCAAAAGGTCAGTATATTATAACAAATTCTGTTTGGATATAAATAAAATGTTTAAAGTTAAAATAATCTGATTTTTAATACACACACGTTTCAATACTTTTTAACTACTGTAACGCTGTAGAATTCTTTATGAGTTACCAGGGAAGCCCAAAAGTGAAAGTGCGTCCTGTCCAGCTGTTTGCGACCCCACGGACTGCAGCCCACCAGGCTCCTCTGTCCACGGGACTGTCCAGTCAAGAATACTGGAGGGGGTAGCCATTCTCTATCCAGGGGACCTTCCCCACCCAGAGACAGAACCCGGGTCTCCTGCATTGCAGGCAGACTCTTTACCGCTGAGCCACCAGGGAAGCCAAATTAATCATTAAAATTTGAGAAAATCATTGTAATCATATTCCTCTCCAGATTGGAGATGTCTTTCCCCTTTCCCCAAGAAATAACCCTTAGTCTGAAAACACATCACAACATGCTCTGATTTCCAGCCGTCAATCATAGCATAAAAGGGCAGCAGTGTAACCCGCTCTGGCCAAAATCTCCTCCCAGGAAGGGGAGGGTGGACACAGAGCCAGAAAATGCAGAAAATGCAGGATCTGAGCGAAGCCGCGGCAAAGTTCCCCTGGGCAGTCAGGTGGGAAAAGGAAGTTTATTCACGGCTCCCACGGCCCCACGCGCTCCCTGAGCCCCGGCGACGCCTCGCCGGCACCTCCGGGGTGGATCAGGCGCTCGAGTTCGCGGCGCTGGAGGCGGGTCGCCCTGGGTGGGCGTTGTCGTCAGTGCCTTATGGCGAGTTCGGGCGCCCCCTCCCCGGCCGCTGGGGCGCAGCGAGGGCAGCTTTGAGAGCCTCGTTGAGTTGTATGCCTGCGACTCAATTTCACTAAAGCGCTGAGTTTGGGGATTCCTGGTGTCTCAGAGCATGGCAATGGTGATGATCACCATTCTCCAGGGCTGGAGAACATCATTCTTGCTGTCATCAGTGAAGGGGTTGGCAGGACCCCGCCCTGGGGGTAAGAGGGGGGGTGATTATGCTGCATATTTATCCAGCAGTTCTGAGGACCTTCCTGCAAATGAGATGCTTAATTAGGCCAGAATTGTCATTTTCGGCACTTTTCTCATTTTTGTTTCCACCTAAAAACGTTCCCTATTTCTGGCATCAGAGAATGTCACAGCTTCGATGCTTCTTTTGTGTTATTACACTGGAAATGAAATACACTCATAGAAAAGTCTCAGTCCAACAGGATGTATTCATCTAAATGAGTCAACTCAGGTTGAAATAAAACCCAAAGCTCAATCTAACTCTCTTCTTTAAGTCTAATAAGAAAACTTAAGAGGCATGACCCTGTACTCTATTTTGACAGTTTTTAAACTGCACCAAAATATATCTAGCCACAATTCTCTGTATTTCCTTTATAAGATCTAATACATAAGGTGTGAATTCTTCCACAATTATTTACAGGACCATAGCTCTCATTTTCTGATGGTCTACAGATAATAGTAGCATAATATTGAACATGGGTTAATTCATACAGTTCTCTTCATTCTGTCACCAAAGCATGCTGACTGCATGAATATCTGACGACGTGGATTCCAGGACAGTCAGGCAGGGATGGTGGCTGCCCTCCTGGGAGCAGGGGCGAGGACATCGGAGGCAGGATGAGAGGAATAAGGCAGCAGGAGGTCAGAGCATCGGAGGGCCAGTACTCAGAGCTGATGAAGAGGAGGGACTGGGAGCAGCAGAGAGCTCTACTTTCAGACAATCTGGGGCTCCTGAGCGTAACTGAGATCAGACTTTCATTTCCTCTTCTAAAAATCAAGACAACTTCAGTAGTGGTCACAGATGATATCATGTTCATCAAATATAAAATTTGCAAATTACAGGCTGAGAATCTGAACTTAATGAATGATAGTATCCTTTCATAGCAAAATAACCAATAGTAGTGTCTTTAGTCCATTCTCAGCTCAACAAAGAGAGGCTCTGACTGTAAGGCCCTTAACACTGTCAGGGGTCTGCACGTTGAGGCCCCCAGTGCAAACTCTAGGAGAAGGGGGCTGCCCATAGGATTGTGAAGAAACAGAGCCCAAGATTCCAGTCTTAGAGAAGTGCCTGGAACATTCTGGAAAAAAATCTTACAGCACTTGAATCCTTTTGCAGAGAACCAGCACCTCAGAAAACTGTCCAAAAAAACAAAACAAAACGAAAAACCCACACAAAACAAACAACAACAACAACAAAAACATGGCTGCTCTGTAAAGAATACAAATGAGATAAACTGTCCCTTACCTCATCCTCAGTTAGTCTCAGACCACCTCTGGTAATATTATTTTAAGACAAAGATTTTTTTTAATGGTTAAAGAGACCAGGAAATCAGTTATGCAACAACACAAGGGAAAGGATGACAAGAAACAGGACATTCCTATACTTTCATCCAGGGAAGATGGCAACAGTACTTCTAAAAGCTATTTCTTGGGTTAGTATTGGGGTAAACTAAGAAAGGACTTTTCTTAAGTATGAAATGTCAGTCAGTTCAGTTCAGTCCAGTCCTGTCCAACTCTTTGTGACCCCATGAATCTCAGCACTCCAGGCCTCCCTGTCCATCACCAACTCCCGGAGTTCACCTAAACACATGTTCATCGAGTCAGTGATGCCATCCAGCCATCTCATCCTCTGTCATCCCCTTCTCCTCCTGCCCCTAATCCCTCCCAGCATCAAGGTCCTTTCCAATCAGTCAGCTCTTCACATCAGGTAGCCAAAGTATTGGAGTTTCAGTCTCAGCATCAGTCCTTCCAGTGAACACCCAGGGCTGATCTCCTTTAGAATGGACTGGTTGGATCTCCTTGCAGTCCAAGGGACTCTCAAGGGTCTTCTCCAGTACCACAGTTCAAATGCATCCATTCTTCGGCGCGCAGCTTTCTTCACTCCAACTCTCACATCCATACATGACCACTGGAAAAACCATAGCCTTGACTAGATGGACCTTTGTTGGCGAAGTAATGTCTCTGCTTTTCAATATGCTATCTAGGTTGGTCATAACTTTCCTTCCAAGGAGTAAGCGTCTTTTAATTTCATGGCTGCAGTCACTATCTGCAGTGCTTTTGGAGCCCCCCAAAAGAAAGTCTGCCACTGTTTCCATTGTTTCCCCATTTATTTCTTATGAAGTGATGGGGCCAGATGCCATGATCTTTGTTTTCTGGATGTTGAGCTTTAAGCCAGCTTTTTCACTCTCCTCTTTCACTTTCATCAAGAGGCTCTTTTTCTCCTCTTCCCTTTCTGCCTTAAGGGTGGTGTCATCTGCATATCCGAGGTTATTGGTATTTCTCCCAGCAGTCTTGATTTCAGCTTGTGCTTCATCCAGCCCAGCGTTTCTCATGATGTACTCTTCACAGAAGTTAAATAAGCAGGGTGACAATATACAGCCTTGACAGACTCCTTTTCCTATTTGGAACCAGTCTGTTGTTCCATGTCCAGTTCTAACTGTTGCTTCCTGACCTGCATATAGGTTTCTCAAGAGGCAGGTCAGGTGGTCTGGTATTCCCATCTCTTTCAGAATTTTCCACAGTTTATTTTGATCCACGCAGTCAAAGGCTTGGCATAGTCAATAAAGCAGAAATAGATGTGTTTCTGGAACTCTCTTGCTTTTTCAATGATCCAGCGGATGCTGGCAATTTGATCTCTGGTTCCTCTGCCTTTTCTAAAACCAGTTTGCACATCTAGAATTTCACGGTTCACGTATTGCTTAATACCACATAGCAAATATTTAAATATATTCATTAAAATATTTCAAAATATAAACATTTTAAACAAGTTAAATGCGATTCGTATTAATTGTATTTAACTATTAATAAATTCATACATATAAAAATACAGTGCTATGAGTGTTTTAATATTCCTACTCTTCAGCTAATTAATACTTACTCCTCCACTTCAAGGCCGATACCTTAAAAGACACCCTGAAAGTCCCAAAGCATCTCCAGGGGCGCACAGCTCCCCCGTCCTCGGCCCTGGTGGACCCCGGACCGCGCTCCGACTCACCTCCAGGGCGTCCCCAGCACCGTCCTTTCGTCCCGTCGTCGCGGCCAAGTTCCCCATTCCCTGAGCTGCCCCTTCATCGCGCCAGAAACGAGCCGGAATCTGTAAAATCGGCCCTAACTCGCTCCAATTTTCTGCCTCAAACCCCTTAGTAAACGCATTTTCTTTGTAACGACATGCAGTGTCGCTCAGTTCTGTCCGACTCTTTGAAACCTCCATGGGCTGTAGCCCGCCAGACTTCTCTGTCCATGCGGATCCTCCAGGCAAGAAAGCTGGAGTGGGTGCTATTTCTTGCTCCAGGGGATCTTCCCAACCCAGGGATCGAACCCAAGTCTCCCACATCGCAGGCCAGTTCTTTACCGTCTGAGTCACCACGAAAGACTTTGTAAAATGGCCTCGCTCAAATTTCTGGGCGAAAAGAAAGCACAAAAAAACCCTCAGGGGAAAGCAGAAGACGCAAGGTTCCGGGCTTGCCACCACACAAGAATGTCTCTGGCGAGGGCTTAGTGCACTATTAAAGCCGCACCAACTTGGTCTCTGAGCAGCGACGCTTTTCCTCGCTGGCTGCCAAAGCCTCGGAAACGAAGTCTCAGAACTCGCGAACACTCTAAGAAAACCGGTAAGAAGACATCCTCCGCCTTGCGGCTTCCCGGAGAAGCGCTCTCCCAGGACCCGGCGAAGAGACCTTTCGCTCATTGATTGGTGGTGTCCGCGCGCCCCCTGTTGGCCTTCCAGGGAATCACGGAAACTCTGAATGGCCAAGATCTATTTGCTAGTGGCAGGAGTGATGCTCTGCTCCATCCCTGCTTGTCCTCTTGACAGCAAAGAAATCGTCACACATTTGAGACAGATGAAAACGACCCCCTCCCAGTCATGCCTAGACCACAGACACCACTTCAAGTTTCCTTGGAGAAGAGAGAATATCACCCCAATCCAGATGACTCAAGGCACCTGTTATCACCAAGGGATGCTCCAGCAGATCTTCAACCTCTTCACCATGGAGAATAGCTATGCTGCTTGGAACAGCACCCTCCTCGACAAACTACTCTCCAGCCTGGGTCAGAGCCTGGAACAGCTGGAAAAAGTGACTCTGGATTGTCCCGATTTGGGAATTGATGTCCGGAGGTATTTCCAAAGAATCCATCTCTACCTGAAGGGAAAGGAATACAGCCCCTGTGCCTGGGAGGTGGTCAGAGTGGAAATCGAAAAGTGCCTTTCCCTCATGTAAGAATCCGCAAGAAACGTCAGCAGATACAATGCAAATTATACTTGTGACAACCCTCTACTCAGTCAGATGCTTGTTTTTTTAACTCTCCAAAGTGATCTGGACTTCTGTTTGCTTACAAGCTGAAAAATATCTGAAATAAAAATCCTAGTTTTACAAAAACATTTAGACATAAAAACAAAGTCTCTTTTCTTAAATAAATGATTTTGTCACATAATGGAAAAGATCTTTATGTATTTGGGGGTATTTACTATTTTCAACATCTGAAGTATACTTTTTATGCAAGTTTTTAGGAGAGTATGTTGTTTAAGGTATTTGTCAGTTAACCTATTGTTTAGCCTCTGTGACAGGTAAACAGAAAAGTGTCAGGAATTTGATTCTAATGGACACTTTCCTTTCCTTCTTTGAAGAGCATAATGCAGGACTTCTTGATCAAGTGAATATTCTAGTTTGCTCTTCTCCACAAAGTGAGTCAGGGAAATGGGTCCCCTTGTTTTGCAATTTTTCCATCATTAACACGTGACTTCAATTTTGTCTGTAGTACTTGAGTCTATTCTCCATGAAGGCACAGGGAAAAGATTAGTGGACCACATGGGATGTTTCCAAGGGCCAGGGCTACACGGGGGTAATAGCACTTCTGCTCACATTACCCGGTCCAGACTTATCCTCATGGGAGTCTCACTGCAAGGAAATTTGGAAACAGTTGGATGATTAAGACAGAAGGAGACAAGTTCAGTGCACAAGACCATTTGTTCATTTTTGCACTATTTGTCCTAATGGAGCTCTGGGTGGGTGTGCAAGGGGAAAACCAATGTTCCTGCTTGCACACACTCTGATTTAAACTCTTGTTTCAAAGTTTCAGCTTGGGGAAGGTGACAGAGCTGTCACTCAGAGTTCACAGGATCATAGACCTTTCGTGAGAAGCATTCAGGTTGACTCCCAAAGGCATAGGCCAATGAGGAAAACATCTACAAGTGTAGCCAGTGTGTTTCCTTACTACCTGAGGGAGACAAGGAAAGAGTGATCAGGCAGCTCCTTGCAAGCACTTGAGAGTCACTGAACGAAAAGTGGACACTGAGTATTCCACTCACCATACCTTCTAAATTCTGAAAATGCAAACTTGAATAAAATATTTCTGCAAATGATCTTTAAAGTATCTCACACAATATTTCATCGTATCTCCCCTTGTAGAAACATGAAGAATCTCTGAATTATTGTGTTCTCATATCATATATATCTAATAGATATTGGGTTTATTGTTTCTCCTATCATTACCATCCTTGTGAACTGATGTTACTTGAATATTGAGTGAGCTCAAGAAATGTTCGGCCCAGACTAGACATCTGGGAAACGGTGTTCAGTAAGATAATTTCTGTCCCTTCAGAAATTTTACGGACTCCGGAGGTATTCTGAGGATAAACCAGCGCATGTAATATCTTACTATACAAGCTTCTTCAACAAAATAGCATAGACTGGGTAGTTTGCAAAGGCCAGAAATGTATTGCTCAAAGTTAGTTCTTCAGTCTGGGTATCGCAGAACTGTGTGTCTGCTTGGTCCAGTTGAGGTGAGAGCCTGTTTCAGGTCTCACACTGCAGAGTTCTCTCGTATCATCACAGGGCAGGAGAGGGACTAATTCATATTCACCTCTTTTATAAGGGCATTCTTTCCTTTTGTGAGGCCTCCATCCTCAAACCCTAATCACTTCCCAAGAGGTCTGCCATCTGATATCATCACTTTGGGGTTTACGACCTCATGATATGACTTTGGTGGGGTCCTAACCATTCAGAACATAAAGGTCTTTAAAGTCAACATGCTTGGCATGTAGAAGTAAGAAAATAGTCACACTGATCATAAAAAAATGGGCAGGTTAGTAGGCAAAATAAGGAGACCAGGGATTCAGATCCAAACTCTAGGTTTTCAACCTGTTGTAAGGCTTTAATTATTACATGTCAAAACTGGAAGCCAAACTAAGATGAAGCTCACCAGTCATGCAATGGAATAAAATGGAAATGATCATCCATCATTCCTTGTGAGGAGTCTCTGAAGTATCTTAGGATCAGTGTAGTAGCAATTGCATGTCGGTAAAGACCCACCAAAGAGTAGTGTGGTAAACCGCCTGCCTATTGCTGTGAGCTATGAGCATCAGGGAGAGTCTGCGTTCAGATACATGGCTCTGTGTACAACACCTGGCATGTTCTTTTTTGTCATGACCTCAGTTCACGTCAGTCATTCAGTCATGTGTGACTCTTTATGATCCCATGAACTACAGCACGCCAGGCTTCCCTGTCCATCACCAAATCCAACAGCTTGCTTAAACTCATGTCCATCGAGAGAGTAATGCCAGCCAACCATCCCATCCTCTGTCCTCCCCTTCTCCTCCTGCCGTCAATCATTCCCAGCATGAGGGTCTTTTCCAATGAGTCAGTTCTTCGCATCAGGTGGCCAAAAATTAGAATTTCAGCAATAGTCCTTCCAGTGCATATTCAGGACTAATTCCCTTCAGGATGGACTGGTTTGTTCTCCTTGCAGTTCAAGGGATTCTCAAGAGTCTTCTCCAACACCACAGTTCTTAATTCTCTGGCACTCAGCTTTCTGGTCCAGCTCTCACATTCATACATGACTACTAGAAAAACTATAGCATTGACCATACAGACCTTTAGGCCAAAGTAATGTCTCTGCTTGTTAATATGCTGTCTAGATTGGGCATAGCTTTTCCTCCAAAGAGCAAGTGTCTTTCGATTTCATGTCTGCAGTTGCCATCTGCAGTGATTTTGGAGCCTCCTTTCCTTTGCTTCCCATCTACTTGCCATGAAGCTATGGTACTGGAAGCCGTGTTCTTAATTTTTGAATGTTTTAAGTTTTCAGCCAGCTTTTTCACTCTCCTCTTTCACTTTCACCAAGAGACTCTTTAGTTCCTCTTCCCTTTCTGCCTTAAGGGTGGTGTCATCTGCATGTCTGAGATTATTGATATTTCTCTCAGCAATCTTGATTCCAGCTTCTGCTTTATCCAACCCAGCATCTCACATGATGTACTCTGGATATAAGTTAAATAAGCAGGCTGACAGCATACAATCTTCATGTACTCTTTTCCCAGTTTGGAACCAGTCCATTGTTCCATGTCTGGTTCTAACTGTTGCTTCTTGACCTGCATACAGGTTTCTCAGGAGGCAGGTAAGATGGTCTGGTATTCCTATCTCTTGAAGCATTTTCCACAGTTTGTTGTGATTCACAATGTCAAAGGCTTTAGCCCTGTCAATGCAGTAGAAGTAGATGTTTTCTGGAATCATGACCTAGTTGAGGACAGTTAGGGGTGAGGCATCCTCCTGAGTTTAATATAGTTCTGGGCAAAGGCTGAAAAGTAGTTGCACTTGCTACTTGAATCCCCAGACCACATGTGCCTTCAAGGAAGGAGACTCCTAGTGGTTTTAGCAACAAACTCAGTATGACTGGTACCAGCAGGAATAGAGTGGAAATACCAGACGCTGTCTATTATCATTCCAGGAAACAGGGCCCAGATGAAGAAATATAGCTTGGTCATTTGTAAATGCCTTCCAGTAGCAGCAGGAAATCTGAGAAGCTGCTTTAGCTACAATTACTTGTTGAGGACTTCCCTGATGGTGCAGTGAAGAAGAATCTTTCCTCAGGAGAGACTTCCAGGAGTGTCCACCTGCCACAGAACAACTAAGACAGTGCTCCCCTGATGCTGAGACCCGGCTCTAGAGTCCACGTGCTGCCCCTCCTGAAGCCTGCACGCTGGAGCCTGAGGAGGACCGAGGCACTGCGAGGAAGAGCGATCCCCACTTGCCATGACCGACGGAAGTCCAGGCAAGCGGTGAGGACCCAGGGCATCCAGAAGTGAATAAATAAATAAACAACAAAAAACAACTTGTTGAGTGATTACACGGGGCCTGGTACAGAGGATGCCACAGAGAAGAAGACAGAGTTCAGTCACTACAGAGCTGATTTGCCAAAGATGGTCACAGATCTCCTATTTGAAGTTTGGAACATAAGGGGACAAGACAACATAAAATCCACTGCAACATAAAAGAATTCAGGAGCTGAGCCAAAAGTTAAATCTCCCCATGAAATAAGCAGCATTTATCCCATTCTGAATTAATTACAAAGATGGTTTCCTTTTATTCGAAAACAATAGACTTGGATTGGAACTTGAAAGTCATTTGGGAAATCTGAAATTTAATGCACAGGAACAGAGAGAAAGATTCACATGTATCGTGATTCCTAAATCGTGGTTTCTCACTGGGGATAATGCTACTTTCACACATGCAGGCATTAGTTTTCTGGAATATGAACAAATCTTGTCATTGCAATGATTAGTTATTACACATCCAAGCTCAACCTGATACAACAAAATCTAACCCCTTAGTATTTATTTCTGTCTTTGGTCTTGTGTATCATACATAAGGGAAGCATTGAGATTGAGTTTATGGAATATAAACAAATTGCATACAAGATCAGTGGTACAACCTAAGGTGACTAGATGGTTCACTGGGAGACTTTCCATCATTTTCTTGATCTCAAAGTCATATTATGAGAGTTGCCTTTTCTGTACTTCTTTCTGAGAAACCATTGTCTGTCTCATGCATGTTACTTATGTTTGAACCTCAGTGTGATTTGGGCTCCAGAAATTATATAAAATGGAAAACTTATTTGTAAATAAAATAAAAAAATATTACATTTTCTTACTTAATTCTACAAAGGTGGTTCAACATGTCAAAGTATTAAAGAGAAAAATGTTGATAATGTCCAGATGGATATCTAGCAGGCAGTAAAACTAAAAATTATTTTCTGACATGAAGAAAATTCAATGATAAATACTTAAAGTAAATATTAAGGAACTGTTTTTAAGTTATTTAATGATTTCAGCAGCTTTGAATGACTTTTGTCTATATGTTGGTATTATTAAAAATATTTATGTAAATTTTATTTCAATATGTAATTGGATACATATTTATATAAGTAAACATGTGACATAAAAGTCACTCTGAAAACTGAGTTTATAAAGAAAAAATAAAATTCAGTATCTTTTACATTTAAATTATAGATTAAAATTTTATGTAATTCTTAACTACACTGAATACAAAGAGTAAAATTTACACATCCTTTTTCTATGTACAGGAAAAGATATTCAAAGAGTATATAAATACATACACAGTATATCTGTGTTTCCAAATTTCACAGTGCAGGACAATTAAGACAAAATATCTAAAAAGGCTCTGTGGGCAAAAGAAAGAAGAGCAAAAAAAGATTGAGAAGTGTTGCCCTAACCCACTGGAGAGTGCAAACTGAAAAGCAAAACCAAAAGTAGAACGTAAGAGGGAACTTTCAGAAAATGGAAACCATGGGCTCCTGCTTAAGATACAGGCCTGAAGGAAACCTAGAAAGCAGGTTCACAGAGTCACCCACCGCCCCAGACCAGAAGCATCTGCAAGGTCCCCGATGGCCCCAGCCTGGTTCTCACTCCTGGCCCTGCTGCTGCTCAGCTGCAAGGCCATCTGCTCTCTGGGCTGCCACCTGCCTCACACCCACAGCCTGGCCAACAGGAGGGGCCTGACGATCCTGCAACAACTGAGGAGGGTCTCCCCTTCCTGCTGCCTGCAGGATAGAAATGACTTCGCATTCCCCAGGAGGCGCTGGGTGGCAGCCAGTTGCAGAAGGCTCAAGCCATGTCTGTGTTCCAGGAGGTGACCCAGCACACCTTCCAGCTCTTCAGCACAGAGGGCTCTGCCGCCGCATGGAACCAGAGCCTCCTGGACAAGCTCCTCACCGCACTGGATCAGCAGCTCACTGACCTGCAAGCCTGTCTCAGGCAGGAGGAGGGGCTGCGAGGGGCTCCCCTGCTCAAGGAGGACTCCAGCCTGGCTGTGAGGAAATACTTCCACAGAGTCACTCTCTATCTGCAAAAGAAGAGACACAGCCCTTGTGCCTGGGAGGTTGTCAGAGCAGAAGTCATGAGAGCCTTCTCTTTCTCAACAAACTTGCAGGAGAGATTCAGGAGCAAGGACTAACACACACATGGTTCAAAACGGAAACCATTCTCATGGACCAACGCACCACACTTTCTCCTGCATTGCCATGTCAAGGACTCTCACTTCTGCTGTCATTGCGCCCTGAATTGAATCAGTGTGTCAAATGTTTTCTGGGATATTAAGCAACATCATGTTCTACTCTGCAGGCGCTGGTTCCTCACCGATGCCGAAGCTGATCTAGCTACGTTATTTAACTACCTGGACGAAGCAGAGCTATCTACCTATTTAACTGCCTGTATTAAAATAAATAAAATAATTTACTTTAATATTTATTTAACTATTTATAAATATTTAAATTATTTTGTTGATAAAATACTATATATGTACACTTATGGGAAAATGTATATTTTGTACTTAGTTTATCATTTTTCTTCCTTTATTAAATTCTTACTGTAAAAGACTTCCTTGTTTTTCGTTAAAACAGAGACACCAATCCTGAATGGCAACTTGATTAAAAATGCCTTTTACGATTCCTTGAGCCCTCTTTAGGATCTGCACGTTAGAAGTAAAAATCCTCTGGCTCTAGCTGTGTTGTTTGTTGCTCTGAGGACACTGAAGTGAGCATAACCACTGCAGTGCTTTCTGTAACTCTGGTTATTTTCAAAAACAATAGCCTACAAACAACAATCAAAAAAAAAAAAATCCATGCTTCAGGATTTGATGAATTCTTGGTAAGGATTTTCTGCCTCTTGTTGGTTGTGGAAGTTTTTTCCTGGAAAAAATTGTAGAGATGCTGAATATGTGGTATTCATTTGGCCAGAGGTCAGGAGAATATCATATCCTTACACTCAAATATCACAATCATTCACTTCCTCCCAGTGTAGAAATCCCCAGCATGCTCTTCTCATTCACTCTGCATGAAGGCGTCCTCTCCATTCATACAGCTGTGTCCTTCTCCATTACAGTTTCTGGTTGCCAATTTCCCCTTATGACTGCAAACCACCAACTCAAAGCA
This sequence comes from Nanger dama, assembly GCA_917880005.1. NCBI lineage: Eukaryota > Metazoa > Chordata > Mammalia > Artiodactyla > Bovidae > Nanger > Nanger dama. The sequence continues at coordinate 7,279,309 of CAKJTW010000094.1, read as the reverse complement.
GAACCAGAGTGAAAGTTCTAGCTCTGTCAGACACTCTCCTCTGACTTTGCCTGCTCTGCCTGCCAAGCACTGCAGGTCCAGACTGTCCAGCCTCCCAGAGAAACACAGTAAATAGAGGGAACCCCGCCCCACAGTGAACAGTGGTGGACACAGGGGCTCCTCTGAGCGTGCACCTAGGCTCTTCCATGTGCTGGTTGCACTAGGAGGAACTCACCTGGTTCAGGAATCTCATTTGAAAAAGGCCAAAGCACCGGAAACTTGGGTTGAAAGGCAGCAGCAGCTAGAGAACTTAGAAGAACAGAGATGTTTAAAGTGTTCACTGGAGCAGCAGCGGGTCCTCAGGACACGGGAACAATGCAGATGAGCTGCACTGAGGCAAGTGCTTCTCCACAACATTCCTTTTCAGAGACTGAAGCGGACACTGAGAGCAGAGAGAGAGCACGAAGGCCTGGCCAGCAGCTGTGTCCCCAGCATGGGAGACGCTCACCCCACAGCAGCCTGCAGAGCCCTGGAAGGGGCGACGGTCCCTCCCGTCACAGCTGCAGACTCGTGTCTTCCTTAGGACCCAGCAAGTTATCACAGAGCAGGGCAAGAGGTGCCCGGGGACAGTGCAATCCAAGGAAGCTCTTAAATTCCATCCTGGTGTCTTTGCATCTCTGAGAGACAAACAAAATCAAACAAGATTGAGTGGAAGGGGCACAGGCAGGGCTTTTAATACATTTAGCAACAGGGGGACAGAGCTTTCCTCACAGGTCATATGTTAGTACCATGCACACTGGAAGATAACAATTTCTCAAAGTAACAAAGATCTTTGTGGAAATTCATGTATTTAATGTAGGCAATCTTCCAGACATTGATGGATCAATCATCTTTCTCTTCTTTCCAGTGGGACATACCGCACTCAGCAGCTGTAAAATCGTATGTAAAGTCAGAGGGACTTTTGAAATAATTTTATTTAACTATTCACTTTTCACTGTGCTGTGCCTTCATTTCCCGCATGGGCTTCTCTCTAGTTGTGGGAAAGGTGGGTCCTCCTGGTTGTGGGGCGCAGGCTTCTCTCTGTGGGAGCGTCTCCTGTCGGGGAGCACAGGCTCCAGTGCGCTTGGCTTCGGTGCTGAGGGCCCGGGGTCTGGAGCACAGGGCAGCAGCTGTGCGCACGCGCTCACTGTTCTGCGGCTCGTGCCTCCTCTAGGACCACATGGGGTCCTGTTGGCAGGTGGACTCCTCACCACTGAGTTGCCAGGGGAGCCCCTCAGGGAACATTTTTAGCACACTGAGAGGTTTGGAAACCTTCTTGAGGATTAGGATCCTAAACAAGTAAAAAATATTCTGATATTACTGCTAAAAATACCATTTCATTAACAAATTATTTTCTAAATAAACTTTTCATGTTAGTTTTTAGTATTACTTAATGATGTTTAATAGGATGAGCTAGAAATTTTTAAAAAGATGCCTATGCAAGGCCTTGAGGCTTACTTCACAATTCAAGCCAGTTTCTCCCTGCTAAGGAGAAAAATGTTCACTGCTTCTGTCTAGGAAGCACACGAGCGCTTCCATCTGGGTCACGCATAGGCCTCCTCAGCACCCACATCTTGACCAGAGGTTGGGACACAGAGTAGAGCTTCTTCACTGGACTCTCAGTAGACACCAGGGTGACCCGGCTGGACTGGAGGGGAGAAACGCACGTGTCTTCCTTTCAATGAGAACAGCAGGTTACCTGAGGAGGTCTCCTGGAAGGGGTCCTTGTCAACCACAACAAACACACCCAAAAACATGACTCCCGAGAGTTCATTTTATTGAGAGGACTTGCTGAGGACTACAGGCCAGAGCACAGCCTCCCCTCAGCTCTGAGGAGCTGCCCCACGGATGCAGAGGAGGTCAGCGTGCATGCGACTGTGGTGAAGGGGAGACGTGCAGACAAACTCACATCCTGGGAGAAAGTGGCTGAGAATCAGGAGGAACAGAGGTCTCTTTGAAAGATTTTAGAGCTTTTCTACCCATGAGAAGTTGTAAAATTGGGTTCATCAATTTTCTCTGGAAATTATTTAACTATCAGAAGGCCTCTTGTGTCAGTTTTCCCAGAGCGCAGAGTGCCTCGTTCCTGATCTGAACCCTGAAGTCCTATCAGGGAATGTTGGAGGTCAGGGACTGCAGTGGGTAGAGACTTCATTCTGCAGAACCTGATGCTGTTAGATGTTTTCATCGTCATCCTGAGGGAGAAACATCAGAACTCAGGTGGTGAAAAACTGTTACCTGCTTTTCCTTTGTTTGCACTGGAGAAGGAAATGGGAACCCACTCCACTGTTCTTCCCTGGCAAATCCCAGGGACATGTGAGCCTGGTGAGCTGCTGTCTATGAGGTCGCACAGAGTCAGACACAACTGAAGCGACTTAGCAGCAGCAGCAAGCTCACAAGAAAGGTCAAGAGGTTTAAATACATAGAAAGTAGGACTTACCTCTCATAGGGTTAATAAAATTATTTTACTATATTTCATTGAAGAAACCACTCATAAAAGCTTAGACTTCAGCGAGGCTTGTGTGATCGGACTTCCCAAACCAGGCATTGAAATCAGATCACAGCAGTGAAAGTGCTGGATCCTCACCACTAGACAATGAGCAAACTCTCCTGCTTCTCTTCTAGGTGGCAAAACAATCTACTCCCTACCAACTACTTAATAGTGATGTTGTCTATTGATGATTCGATCTTAATTTTGTAGACTTCAGACCACACACTGTGGCCCTACAAAACCATAGGTCATGACCCTCTGGCATTTGAAATGGATTGAGGGGTCTTTGTCAACTCATTCTCCTCCTATCACTTATTTCACTGGTTCCTTAATGTCATGTTCATTTGCACCCCCTTTTTTTTTTAAATCAGATGGGTCAGACAAATCAAAGCCCCCAAGGTTTGCTCTTGAATCTTTGCTATGATTGGAATACTTCATTTGTCTAGATTTATATTTTTCTCCATGCGTGTAAGTGAGTGTGACCCTAAGAGTTAATGAGAGGATTCAGTTAAAATTCTAAAGAGCTAGAAAACGACTACTCCATTAGTAGCAGGTAATAAAATTCAGCTAGTATTTTTAAGATCATAATTACTATTAACTAGATTACGTTCAGGATGTTTTGCAATCATTTAATTCTATTTCATTCTAGTTTTTTTCAAAGCATCTTCTCATTGCCTGAGTGGATTTATTACCTAGACAGATGCTCAGCAAGGCTGGTCTCCAAGACAGTGCCAGAAAGGGTTAGTATTCAAGCAACTGGCATTCTAGATGTCCATCTCTTGTTAGGTGATGGGCTTGACTTCTTCCTTCTCTCCTGAAACTAATCCTACGTGCATTAATTGAAAGAAAAATGAGGTAGCTGATCTTGCAAAGCAAAGGGAAGTCGCTTGACTCGGGACCTAACCTTCGTTGAGCTTCTGTCAGAAGCAGCCATGGCCCAGCCTTTCTGTTGTTCATACTGGCCTCATGCTTGCCCTCTGCCACAGCCTCATCCCCAGCTGTGCTGCACTGAAGTTTGCTAATTCAGAAGACATTACTGTGTTGGGGAAAACCACTTCCCTTTGTTCATATTCAGACATTCAGACTTAGAGTAGTTTTCTTTTTGCTCACAAAACAACTGTGGAGTTCTACTTTCTAGGAAAGTGGCAAAGGGAAATAACAACAAAAAAACTAAAGTCTTAAATATGATAGAGATACAGCCCCTCTGCCTTCCTTCACTTCGCTTTATTTTTCTTACCTCAACGTGGATTAGAACTAGAGCAGGAGCAGCAAGACCAATCCAGGCCAGCAAGTCACTGAAAGAATGTAGAAACCTAGCGAAAAACTATACTCAAGTAAAGGAAAGAAGGCTATTTCTCCCGGAACGAGTAGTCTGGTTCTCGCCGTCCTTTGTTGTCAGAGGAAGAAAGTAAACAGAGGAACTGAGATGCCCAGTGGAATCAACTGCCTGAATGAATGACTGAAACTCACTAGATTCCATGACATAAGCTTCCAGTGAGAAACACCATCAGTGAATCTCCTTCCTCCAGCTCTGAAACTCTGAGCAGAAAAGTGCTGAACAGTTGAAGTAAAAGTGTTGAATAATATAAACATTCTCATTTAACTGACACATATCCAAATGGATGGGAACACTTGAAGTTATTGGGAAATAGGTAAACTGAATACTTTAAACTGATGACATTTTCTTTGATCATATTTTGAATACATAAATGAAAATCAAAAAAGCAAGTGAAAGTGTATTAAAATAACGAGAAAATGAATATTACCATGTTCCCTATTTAATGGCCTTACTTAGAAAGCATGGTATCAGAAAACCTGCCTCAAGGTCCCCCAGATGCCGTCTCAGCCAGCCCAGCAGCAGCCGCATCTTCCCCATGGCCTTCGTGCTCTCTCTGATGGCCGTGGTGCTGGTCAGCTACGGCCCAGGAGGATCCCTGGGCTGTGACCTATCTCAGAACCACGCGGTGTTTGGCAGATAGAACCTCAGGCTCCTGGGCCAAATGAGCAGGCTCTCCCCTCGCCTCTATCTGCAGGACAGAAAAGACTTCGCTTTCCCCCAGGAGATGGTGGAGGGCGGCCAGCTCCAGGAGGCCCAGGCCTTCTCTGTGCTCCACGAGCTGCTCCAGCAGAGCTTCAGCCTCTTCCACACAGAGCGCTCCTCTGCTGCCTGGGACACCACCCTTCTGTAGCAGCTCCGCACTGGACTCCACCAGCAGCTGGACGACCTGGACGCCTGCCTGGGGCAGGTGATGGGAGAGGAAGACTCTGCCCTGGGAAGGACGGGCCCCACCCTGGCCGTGAAGAGGTACTTCCAGGGCATCCATGTCTACCTGCAAGAGAAGGAATACAGCGACTGTGCCTGGGAAATCGTCAGAGTGGAAATCATGAGATCCTTCTCTTCATCCGTCAGCTTGCAAGAAAGGTTAAGGATGATGGATGGAGACCTGAGCTCACTTTGACATGACTCTTTCTGATGAAGATGCCACATCATCCTTGTATACTCACCTGGGGTCATTTCAGAAGACTCTGAATTCTGCTTTAGCCACCAAATTTGTTGAATTAACTCAGCCTATACATGTCAGTAGTAATAAGTAAGTAGATATAAAAGAAATCAACTGCAGGAGTATCAGTTCACAAGCAATGACTGCCCTGATGTTATTTACTTATTCTTTATTTATATAGGTAATCGAATATTTTATGTCATCATATTTATATTTTCATAGAAAAAGGTATATGTTTGCATTGTATTAAAATGTAGAAGATATATTTCCCTGTTTTATTAAAATTGTTATTTGCTTTATTTATTAAATAGTTATCAAGATAAATTTCTTGAGTTTTTATTTTGAAAACCTAAATCCTTAGTTTGTCTTCAAATACCTATCATAAAATAGTATTTGCTCACTTGATATGGTGAAACAGTTCTATCAGTTTCTAACAAATGTCTGTCAAACGGTGGAATTCTGAGAATCTTCTGTGGGTGCAGTTGTTAGGACTCTGAGTTTTTCTTCCAGGGAGCCTTGGTTGAGGAACTAAGATCCTATAAGCTGTGGAAGGTGCCAAAAGAAAAACGGTAGAAAGGAAATTATGAATTGTAGAAAATGGTTAGTCTTGATGTCATAGGCATAACTAATTTATATCCGCTCATTAAAGAATGGTTGATACACATATCTGAGGGAAGCAGTCACCTCCTGCAGGAAAGCTGATGCCACAGGGTGTTGACTGCCTCTCCTGCCTCCTATTACTCTGCCTCCACCTTCTCTTCAGTACTGCCTTACTGAGCAATTCACTCCCTTCCACAGTAACTTCACTGCCTCCACACAGGAGCTCTGCTCTGTGCTGGTTTCTAGCTGCATGGTGTAGCCAGAGTGGTAGTCACAGGAAGCCCAAGTGAAGGGAGAGTTCTAGAAATTCCAAAACCTCTGAATACCAGCTCTGCCATTTACCAACAGCGTGACCCTGAAAAATCTCAGAAACACAACAGTCAGTTTCCTCATCTTTAATGTGGGGACAGTAAGAGCGGTTTTCATACAATTACTGTTTGGATTCAGTGAGTCCAAATCACACAAGAGGCATCACGAGCTCCTGGCAGGAATCATCAGGACAGTGAGAATCACTGGCGACAGGGGAGCCTGGTGGGCTGCCGTCTATGGAGTAGCGCAGAGTCAGACACGACTGAAGCGACTTAGCAGCAGCAGCAGCACATACATCATGGGAGGTCCATCTGCACATGTGGAATCTAGGATCCTGGAGTAGGATGAGGAAGGGAGAGTAAGTTTTCTACACTTGGCCACTCCTGAGAAAAGAGTCTTCCTAAGCTGTTCAAATGGAGGCAAGAAGAACAAGGCAGGCTGGGGACTGCAGAGACAGCTAGCAGAGGCCATGCAGAACCAGTAGCTGCCATGATAAATGGGACTCTAAAGAAGTAAAAGGGTTTCTTAAGCTTATTTATACATATTAAACACACACGTCATCGCTAAACTTTTATATAATTCATACAAAGAATGCCTATCCTTGACTTCTAGGAGGATTCACTGTAATCCTATACTGTTAACAATTCAATGGGTATATCCTTCTAGACATTTTCATTAGTAGTTAACAAAACTATTCATATGGACATACTAATGTATATCATATAAATATACATATATATCCATTTTTCATATACTTCAGTTTCTCATTTATTTATCAGTTCACTTCAGTTCAGTCACTCAGTCATGTCTGACTCCTTGCAACCCAATGAATCGCAGGGTTCCCTGTCCATCAACAACTCCCGGAGTTCACTCAAACTCGTGTCCATCGAGTCAATGATGTCATCCAGCCATCTCATCCTCTGTCCACCCCTTCTCTTCCTGCCCCCAATCCCTCCCAGCATCAGAGTCTTTTCTAATGAGTCAACTCTTTGCATCAGGTGGCCAAAGTACTGGAGTTTCAGCTTCAGCATCATTCCTTCCAAAGAAATCCCAGGGCTGATCTCCTTCAGAATGGACTAGTTGGATCTTCTTGCAGTCCATGGGACTCTCAAGAGTCTTCTCCAACACCACAGATCAAAAGCATCAATTCTTCAGCACTCAGCTTTCTTCACAGTCCTACTCTCTCATCCATACATGACTACTGGAAAAACCATAGCCTTGACTAGACGGACCTTTGTTGGCGAAGTAATGTCTCTGCTTTTCAATATGCTATCTAGGTTGGTCATAACTTTCCTTCCAAGGAGTAAGCATCTTTTAATTTCATGGCTGCAGTCACCATCTGCAGTGCTTTTGGAGCCCCCAAAAATAAAGTCTGACACTCTTTCCACTGCTTCCCCATCTATTTCTCATGAAGTGATGGGACCAGATGCCATGATCTTAGTTTTCTGAATGTTGAGCTTTAAGCCAACTTTTTCACTCTCCTCTTTCATTTCATCAAGAGGCTTTTTAGTTCCTGTTCACTTTCTGCCTTAAGGGTGGTGTCATCTGCATATCTGAGATTATTGATATTTCTCCCAGCAATCTTGATTCTAGCTTGTGCTTCTTCCAGCGTTTGTCATGATATATTCTGCATAGAAGTTAAGTAAGCAGGGTGACAATATACAGCCTTGATGGACTCCTTTTCCTATTTGGAACCAGTCTGCTGTTCCATGTCCAGTTCTAACTGTTGCTTCCTAACCTGCATATATGTTTCTCAAGAGGCAGGTCCCTTGCAAATAGATCTTTGAGATTTATCTTCATTAGTACATAAAAGTAGATTGCTAGTTATAAATACATGCCTTAAGTCTTAATTGCAAAACTAAGATAATCATAAAAACTTGTCTTGAAAGTGTGGTAAGATTAATTGCCTTAATTTATAGCACATGCTCAGAATGGATACCAGACACTTCCCAAGTGCTCCTAACTCTTTGGTTTTGAATCTGGTTAGAAGATTATTTCCTGATGTTCTAGATCTGTAGTCAGGAAGATGAGGCAGTTCCCAGAGAGCTGTTCAGAGGCAGATTCCTGCAGCTCGCCCTCCACACAGTGAGAGGAGATATAGCCATTCACTGGGATGATCAGGCCAAGCCTGTTGCAACAATACCCAGAGTTCTAGATGGAAACATTTCTGCTTGGCACTCAGGCCAGCTGTCTACAAGACTCAACCCCACCCTCACTGGATTCTTGGTTCTCCTGGAGTTTAGGAGCTCAGAGAATCAGCCAGGAAGACACAGGCGTCTGGCAGGCAGTCAGGAGGATCCTCTGCTCTGTGCACTCAACTCAGCCAGGAGGCCAGGCCAGAGGGGATCCCCAGGCTGCATCCTGAAATCCGGTTTGGCAGCTTGCATTTAGTTTCCTTTTCACTTGTTGCATCAACTTCCTTGATATTTTTGCCTTCTGGGGTTCATTACGCAATCTCTGAGGATGTAACAAAACTCAAGTCACTTGTTGGTTTTGAGTATGTGGATGGCGTTGCTTTGGGCTCTTTCACTTTAAGGAAGATTCAGAAACTTCCTCAGAGACAGGAAACTAACCGAGAACCCTCACAGTGGGACTTGCTCACCTGTCAGCAGAGGGGGGCCTCTGAGGCTTGTTCAGCAGCTGCTGCCAATGTGTTGCCCTTTTAACCATTTTCTCAACCTTGGGTTAGCCTGACTCACTGCACCCCTGAAAGTGATTCTGAGAATTAAAGTCCAGTTCAGAGAAAGGCCTGGGATCTGAAGTAAACTCAGGCTTAATGCAGACGATCATGTTCTGAAAGGGCCAGTCTGAGTGTCCAGCAGCAGTGGTTCCTGGCACCAAACAGTGAAAACAAGGCCTGGGCTGCTCCTGCCTGTTCCTGGGCCATCGACCCTCTGATGGGAGCATTCTGAGAGTGACAGGGGTGCAGAGTGTCGGATCTTCTGGCTGGGTATGTTCTGGAGGTGTTAAGAGAGCTAGGCAGAGAGGCCTTCAGCCAAGTACCTAGTTCCAGCTGCATCCTGAAATGAGCTAGAAAAAATGGCACAATGAGTCTATCCAAGGCCTGTGACAAGATGTCCAGGGTGTGAGAAAGGGCAAGAGAGAAGCCTGCAACCAGGGCACTTATATCTCTCTGCATGCTGTCCCTCTCCACACCAGGTGGGAGGCCTGAGGAGGGGCTCTGGGCCCACCAGCTGTTGGCTGTGAGCACAGGGCAGCCCCAGCCTGGGCGGAGTCAGCCTCAGGTGCTGAGAGAGGGCGAGAGCAAGGCCACAGCTGGAAGGTGGGAAGACAGGATCTTCCCTCAACCTAGAGACAAACTTTCCATTGTGGTCCTGAAGCTTCCCAGGAGCTCTCTAGGTTACTGAGCAAAATGTCTCCAGTTTAGGTTGGCCTATTTTTAAATTTTGTGTACATTTATACAAATGGTTTGTGTTTTCTTTTGAATTGAGTTTCTCTTACTACTGTGATTGTGCATTTATTGTGCTTCTTATGTGTTATTAACAACACGATTAGAAGCATAGAAAACAACTTATTTATTTATGCCAGTTTAAGTAATTTTATGTCATTTCATGTCTGGTGCTGTAGTTAATACTGCTGGTATAAATATTCTTTACTTATATCCTGATGCATAATCACTTGAATTTTTTTCCCAGGGTGATTGCTGGAGTTACTAGATCATAGGCTATGCATATTTCAACTATGCTATAAAATGTTTTTTAAAGTACAAATTTATACACCAAATAGCAGTTGCTCTATATGATCATCACCCTTGACATTTTCAATCCTTTAAAATTTCTATTTGCAGACAATGTACATTTATTTAAAAATTTGAAAATCCAACCAAATACTTTTAGATATAGCGTTTGTAAAGTTAGCCAGATTAAAAACCAAAACTGTTTTGATATGTGTTTGTAAATGAAAATGCAAGGAAAACCTAGTCCATTAAAAAGTAGAAAAAACTGTTTCACTCATTCTTGCATAAACAGTAAATAATAAATATGTTGGGAAAAAACACCTCAGAAAGAATGTGAAAAATATATAATTGAGCCAGTAGCAAAACTTTATTGAGAGCCATTTTTAAAATAGTCCAATAAATTGGCAGCATTTGATTCTTTTGTTTATGAAGTAGATAAGAAACATTTGCTAAATAAATATTTGCTCACTGAATGACAGTGTGCGTCTCAGTAGGAGGTGGCCTTGGCAGTCTCCTATTGTAGACTCTGTATTCCCTTCTCACAGATGCTGACCACCTCATCACACGCTTACATGTCTTTGCTCACTCAGAAGAAGAATTAGTTGGGCAAGTTGCTTAATCCTTATTGATGATCAAGATGGAAACAAAAGACAATCTCAGTGTAACAGAGAAAGCTTCTATTCTTCATTAGTTTCTGGCCATCTAATCTGAATCAAATTTCAATTATAGACTTGTACTTAGAGGCCAAAAGGGAAGGTAACTGGGCCTGTCAATGCTACATTTAAAAGCATTGAAGTCTAGGACTTCCCTGGTGGGCCAGTGGTTAAGAACCCACCTGCCAGTGCAGGGGACCTGGTGCCAGCCCCGCTCAGGGAGGATGATGTGCTGTGAGGCCCCTGTGCCCATGCACCACAACTACTGAGCTGGGCCCTGGAGTCTGTGCTCCGCAGCAAGAGAAAGCACCACAGTGAGAAGCCTGAGCACCTCAGCTAGAGAGCAGCCCACGCTTGCTCCAACCAGAGAAAACCAGTGCTGCCACAGAGAGCCAGTCCAGTCATAAATAGATTAATTGGAAATTACCTAGTCTACACTTTATGAAGAACTCCTTAATGCCTCTCCCTCCCCCTAACCTCCTCCCACACATACTCTTGTAGCTATTTTTTATTTTCTTATTTTAATTCTGAGACTTGTAGGATCTTAGTTCTCTGACAAGGGATGGAACTCGGGCCTCCTGCCCTGAAAGCATAGAGTCCCAACCACTAGATCTCCGGGGAATTCCCGGATCTCCTTCGTTTTTACCTAATGTTCTTTTTCTCTTCCGGGGTGTCATTCAGGATGCCCCATTACCTTTCATTGCCACGTCTTCTTAGGCCCCTCTGGCTATGACAGTTTCTCAGTAGTAGACATTTTATGTTATTGCCAATGGTATCATTTTTAAATGTCAGTTTCCAACTTTTAATTGCTCATATAAAAGAAGTGGTTGGTTTTTAATATTGATCTTGTTTTCCTACTGCTCCTCCAAATTGAGCTGTGTTGGTCACCATGGAGCCAACAACCCCATGTGGCCAGTTGAGAACTTGACTAGTCCAGCCTGAGTTGTACTATGACTAACAGGGTGTACTCTATTTGGAAGGCACTATGAAAGGGAAGAATGTACCTATCTCACTATTAATTTTGTATTGGTTTATGTTGAAATGATAACATTTAGATATATTGTTAAGTAAAATATACTGTTAAAATTAACTTTTTTCTGTTTACTCTTTTGATGTGGCCTCTAGAAAGTTTTAAACTGCACATTCATATAAAAGAAGTGGTCTTTTAATTTCCTAGCTGCAGTCACCATCTGCACTGATTTGGAAGCCTAAGTAAAGAAAGTCTGTCACTGTTTCCATTGTTTCCTCATCTATTTACCATGAAATGATAATGAGTTTGAACAAACTCCAGGAGGTACTGAAGGACGGGGAAGCCTGGCATTCTGTATCTCGCGGGGTCAGAAAAGGTCGAACCCGACTTAGCGACTGACAAACAACAGCAAGGTTGATAAAGTTAGGTGATGTCTTGCTCCCAGAACAACTTAGTTTAACAACATTCTATTTTGTTTTTTATATACATTATTATTTATTTTTATTTAAATATATTTAGTGTTAAGTGAATGATAATTGCTTTACAATATTGTGTTGGTTTCTGCCATACAGCAACATGAATCAGCCACAGGTATACATTACCCTCCCTCTGGAACCTGGCCCACTCTTCTAGGAACATCACTCTATTGTAGATAGAAAAATAGGTGCCTTTGGTAAAATCATAAACTGCAAGTATTATTGTTTGGTAATAGCAGATTTGAGAATTAAACCTAATTCTCATGAAAAAGAAAACTCTTACAAACAAGGCCCCCTCTCCAGAAATCTCATAATATGAAAAGAATAAAAGAAAAATCTTTCGAAATGAAAGAATCATATAATAATCTAGTTCAAAAGATTTGGCTTATATTTTTCTTTAACATTCAGTGATTCATTGAAACTTTAAAAAATATTAGAAATTCTCAGTTTCTATATCTTTTCTCCCCATAGTATATATAAATTAAAACAGCAAGGAACGTAAAGAAAAAGAGTTTTAGAGGCAACTGATAATTCAAATGACACACGAAAACTGAAAGGGAGACCTGAAAGTGGGAAATTCCTCTCAAATAGAAAGAATGGAGGGCCACCCTGTATAAGTAGCCCACACTCAAGGAGGAAGGACATTCACTCTGCAAACTCTTGAAGACTCAGCTTCAGGACCTTCTAGCAGAACAGGGAGCCCTGTGCCTGGTTTCACCATGACATACCAGTGCCTCCTCCAGATGGTTCTCCTGCTGTGTCTCTCCACCGCAGCTCTTTCCAGGAGCTACAGCTTGCTTCGATTCCAACAAGGGCGGAGCCTTGAGGTGTGCCAGAACCTCCTGTGGCAGTTACCTTCAACTCCTCAACATTGCCTCGAGTTCAGGACGGACTTCCAGATGCCTGAGGAGATGAAGCAAGCACAGCAGTTCCAGAAGGAAGATGCCGTATTGGTCATGTATGAGATGCTCCAGCTGATCTTCAGCATTCTCACCAGAGACTTCTCCAGCACTGGCTGGTCTGAGACCATCACTGAGGACCTCCGTGAGGAACTCTATGGGCAGATAAATCGTCTGGAGCCAATCCAGAAGGAAATAAAGCAAAAGCAAAACTCCACTATGGGAGACACGACCGTTCTTCACCTGAGGAAATATTACTTCAACCTCGTGCAATACCTGAAGTCCAAGGAGTACAACAGGTGTGCCTGGACAGTCGTGCAAATGCAATTGCTCAGGAACTTTTCTTTCCTGAAGAGCCTAACAGGTTACCTCCATGACTGAACATCTCCCACCTGTGGCTCTGGGAAGGGACAATGTGACTTTGAGGTGAGACTCTTCAGAAGCAGAGGCTCTTGAAGAAAATGATGAGGCAATGCCGTGATTTCAATGGACAGTTAAAGACTGAAGTTGTTTTTAAACTGATTTATGCATTATTTATTTATTTAAACTTTTATATGAGAAATAAATTATTTATGAAACAAAAGTCAAGGTGGCAGTTTCAATGTCAACTTGATTTTTGTAACAACACAGATTAAAAATTACAGAGCACCTTGGAAACATTCATTGCAAAACAAGCCTGCAGAGTATTAGAGTTTCTGGCCCCTGCCTTTGAGGAATTTAAAATACAAGGAAGCCGTGTGGAATGTCCCAGTTATAATCATGCCCTCCATGCATCCATACAGTCTACCTGCGCTTGTCTTGATCACTTCTTTAAATGTACCTACAGTTCATGCCGGAGGGCCCCTCTATATGATGTGGTGGTTTTCTTTTTTCCCCTACTGGGTGTACACCCCCCACATTTGAGAGTCTTACAAAGTAAGCCTTCTTTATGCCAATAAACTTTGGGCAAATTCCACTTAATTTATAAAATTCTTACTAAAGTAAATGAAAAATTCTGACCTTCTAAATGTCCTCAGTTGCGTGTACACTCCAACCCTTATTTCCAACAACGTAGTCCTCAGAAAGAGGTTTCAGGAACATGAGTTGAAAATTACTTAAGACTGCCTTGAGGGTCATTAGAAATTGTCAAACATGCTAATTCACTCAATTAAAAATAAGTAAAAAGTCTTCTTGAAAATACTAAGTTTACACCCGTGAAAGATAGAAAAGTAAAACGATATTAAATACTTGTTTTAGTACAAAGAAAATATAGTTTATATAAAGTTTAATAAAATGCTACTGTTACATACAAAATATATTTTAATATTCTATGCTTAATATTTAAAATACCTTCTATAGCTTTATTATAAAATTGGAAACGTGAAATATTTCTTTTAAAATAAGTATATAATTCAATATAAAATTAAATCAAAAAAAAGTGCCCTGCTTTTCAAAATATTTATAGTTTTCAGCTATTCAACACCTACTCCCTGCACTTCAAGGCCGAATCCTTGAAAGACCCTGAAAATTCCAGAGCATTTCAGGGGCGCACAGTTCTTTGGTCCCTGACCCAGGTGGTGGCCGCGTTCCGTTACAGCCCCAGAAAGTCCCCCAAACCGTCCCATGCTTATTTGTCTCCTGGCCACCGCTGACTTCTCCTCTGTCTGCAACGCACTCCCAGGGTCCCACAGCCAGTCTCATCGCCTTGGCTGCTTCTCACCTTGTCCAAAATGGCCCTAAGCCTATAGTCTCACTGACTCCCCCTGGCTCCCCTTTGTGCTCAAGGTCCTCCCATCTTCCCACCTCTCAGTCTCAACCCCACCGCCTGGTTTAACTTGGTCCACACCGCGGTGCCAGCGCCCCAAGCCCATTGTCTCATCACCTAGGCTCTCTTTCACTTTGTCCGCGAAGCCGTCCCATCAATTCGAAGCCAAAAGCCTCAGCGCTGCCCCCGTGTTTCATTTTGTGCCCAACGCTTTCCATCTTGCCACAGCGAATAGTCTCGTGGCCACTTCCAGGGTCCCCTGTGTGGAGCACACCCATCCATCGCCAGGTAGTCTCATCCCTCCGCAGGGTTTAACTTTGTCTCAAAGCTGTCCAATCACACACCACCTGTAGTTTTTCGTCACTGTCCCCTTTCACTTTGTCCGCAACGCGGGCTCCCTGTCTCACAGCCAAGCAGGGCTCCCCTGTGTGAGAAAAGCCCTCCCATCACCCGCACAGACCCAATAGTCTCACCGCTTCCGCTGCGCTTCACTTTCAGCACAAAGCCCTCCCACCGTCCAACAGCGAATAATCTTAGCCACCGCCATGCCACCCCCAGTGCCCCCTAGCCTCTTGTCACATCTCCAAGGCGGCTCTCAGTCTGTCCGCAACACTTTCCAAACATCTTATCTGCAACAGCCTCACCCCCCCAACTCCCCACCACCCAGGCCAGATTTCAAGTGTGGCAGAATTTTGTCCCAGCGTCCTATCACTGATACTCTCATCACCTCCACTGTTTTACACTTGCCGCAAGCCCTCCGACTTCTCAGCGCAAACATCGATATTTTCATTGCCATCTCAGGGTCCTCCTTTGTCCGGAACGCCCTCAGACGGTCCCATCGCCCAAGGTCTCATCCCCACTGCAGGGCTGAAATGCACTCTGTCCCAACACCATCCCATCGGGGCATAGGGAATACTCTGCTGCATCCCTGCTTGCTCTCTTCCCTGGAAGGAGCCTGGGATCCACTGCCAGAAAAACAAGGAAATCTTCAAACACCTGAAATAGATGCAAAGGATCCGCTCTCAGTCTCGCCTAAAGGATAAAGCCGACTTCAGATTTCCTTAGAAAAGAGAGATGATCACTCCAGTGCAGATGACTCAGGGCCCCTGCAACCACTCTCTGATGCTCCAGCAGAGCTTTCAGCTCTTCACCACGGAGGACAGCCGTGCTCCTCGCGGATCAAGCCTGAAACAACTGAGCCAATGGAAGGGCTGCAGGCCTACGCCGAAAAAGGACATGCAGCCAGCACCGGCAGTGGCCACGGCCTGAAACAACTGTAGTCCACTCTTCTTTCTTTATTGGGAGAACTGGCTTGAGCGCCAGTCCTGGCAACCCCTCCCCACCCCCTCACCCGGCCCCTTTATCCCTGCTCCCCCCCCCGGGAGTTCTGCCCGGGGCAACGGCCCAATAAAGGCCTTTATCGCGGTCCCCAGGGTGGCTGTTCTCCCGGTCAAGACATCCGCGCTGTTCCTTGGGACTTCCTGCCTGGGAGTATTTCCATGGCATCCATCTCTACCTCAGGGAGCTGAGCTGGAATACAGCCACTTTGCTGGAGAGGCTATCAGAGTGGAAATGAAAAGTGCCTTTCCCTCATGTACGAATCTTCAAAGAAATGGCAACAATAAGAGTGTCTATATTTGTAACACTCGCTAATGGATTCCATTATTGTTTGCTTCCTGTTCCAAAGTGATTGCAGCTCATACTTCCTCAGGCTCTGAAAACTGAAATGAAAATCATGATTTTTCAGAAGCAGGTGTGAACAGCAGAACAGAATGTCTTTTCTTGTATAAAGATCTTTTGATCCTCATTTAAAAGATCTCTTGATGTCTGCGGGGCTGGTATTTTCTATACTCAGCGTTCAGAGTTTCTTTCTCATGGACAGGTTTTCACGATCCTCTGTTCTTAAATATCTTTCTGAGTTAAGTCTAGGTGCTACAGAGATAAAGAATAAACTGTGGATTTTCATCATCATAGAAACATCTTTCCTTCTCTGAAGAGCACAATGCAGGCCTTCCAGATCAGGTGAATCTTCTGGTTTGCTCTCATTCAAAAGGTGATTCAGGGACATGGGTACCTTCTGTTTTGTGGCTTTTTCCACCATCAATATATGACTCCAAGTTTGTCTGTGGTACTTGGATCTAGTACACTGGGCAATAAAGTGATGAAGTCTGGTGGCTCACAGGGGATGCTTCCAAGCACCAGACTATACAGGGTGAGAGCACTTCCTCTCAGGTTCCATGGCCTGGATTTATCCTCATGGGGATCTCACTGCAAGCAAGTTGGGAAACTATTGGGTGATGAATGGATGAAGAGATAAGTTCAGGGTGCTGACTTTCAAAAATGCACAACACAAAAGTTGAAAGTTAAGTGTTTGGGAGGCAAAATGAGGACTGTAGCCCAGGAGACAGCACCTCAGATAGCTCTGAGGAGCTGTTCCAAAGACACGCAGAGGGATGTATGTGATTTTGGGAGGGGCAATACATGGAATCAGGTGCCTATTTTCTGTGGAAGTTTTCTGCCAGTGTTGTGGAGGTTTCTTGCAGTCACAAGAAGCAGTCGTCGCCATGAAGGCTTTCCATGCTTTTCTAGATGTGAGGAGATAGAAGAACCATTGAGTTAAAATAGGCTCCTGAAAATAGCTCACCTTCTGAAGACTTGTTCTGCCAGTTTTCCCTGCACACAGCCTCCCTCACTTCTGCTTTCCACCCTAGATTCCTTTCCAGGGGTATTGAAAATCAGCAGCTATAAGAGCACATGATTTAATCCTTGTGGGTAGATGGCAAGTGCCAATGGCACGTGCTAGTTTGTATTTGACAGAGCATGAGACCACGTTTCACGTTTTCACTATTTGTTCAAATGAAGTTCTGGTAGGGGTCGAGGGGAACAAGGATTGATCTTGCTTGCACACAGTTCATTTAAATGCAGTCTGACCCAAATGCTTTTGTCCAAGTTCAGCTTCGGAGAGAATGACAAGAATGCCAGTCATAGTTCACAGTATCATAGGCTGTTTGAAAGAAACATCCAAGCTGATCCCCAAAGGCATTGCCTGCAGGGAAATATCCACAGTGTAGACACAATACAGGCTGTTTCCTTACCACCTGAGGGAGACAAGAAAAGAATAATCAGGCAGTTCCTTGCAACTACTTGAGGATGACTGAAGAATATGTGATGAGTGATCTTCTAAATATTGGAAATGGAAAGTTGAAGACAGTCTTCCTAATAATGATCTTCAAACAATAACTCACACATCCTGTGTGCAAGGACAAAAAAAACAACAAATTTTTGTATCCACAAAGAGTTAAGAGATAAAATTAATCGTAACTGATGGAACACTATATAAAACATTTGACACATTACTATGCTTAGTCTATTATTCCCACTAACAATGACTTAATTCGTCTTGCTTTTATCCTGCTGATGAGGTAACATTTATGGTGCAGGAAAATAAATAATACAGGATAAGATAGCAATTGAATAAACATTTGCTGTTAACCCTTTTATGTTAAAGTAGCAACACACATGTGTATACTTATTTAATATATATTGGAAAAGTGTGTGTATTTACATACATGTGTATATTTTTGTTCAGTCGCTTAGTTATATCCAACTGTTAGTGACCCCATGAACTGTAGCATGCCAGGCGTCCCCGTACTTCACTATCTCCCAAGTTTGCTCAAACTCATGTCCGTTGAGTCAGTGATGCCAAGCAACCATCTCTTCCGCTGTCGCCCCCTTCTCCTCCTGCCCTCAATCTTCCACAGTCAGGGTCATTTTCAAAGGGTCAGTTTCTTCTCAGAAGGTGGCCAAAGTATTAGAGCTTCAGCTTCAGCATCAGTCCTTTCAATGCATATTCAGGGTTGATGTCCTTTAGGAGTGACTGGTTTGATCTCCCTGCAGTCCAAGGGACTCTCAAGACTCTTCTTCAGTACCACAGTTCAAAAACATCAATTCTTTGGCGCTCAATTTCTTTATGATCCAAATCACATCCATACATGACCACTGGAAAAGCCATAGCCTTGACTAGACAGACTTTTGTTGGCAACATGGTATCTCTGCTTTTTAACACACTGTCTAGGTTTCTCATATAATTTCTTCCAAGGAGAAAGAGTCTTTTAATTTTGTGGCTGATGTCATCGTCCGTAGTATGTTTGGACCCCAAGAAAATAAAATCTGACAGTGTTGCCACTTTTTCCCCATCTATTTGCCATGAAGTGATGGGACTGTATGTCATGATCTTTGTTTTTTGAATGTTGATGCAACTATATATGTATATGTATTTTGGGGGGTTGGTTTAGCTGTGCCTCAAATTGGTTCTCTAAAAAGGTGGTTAATTTATGTCAGGGAAACAATAGATGTTATAGAGATTCTGTTCTACATGATGGCTGAAGATTTTCAAAATTTGAATTTTTGAAATTGCTATTATAATGGAAAATTTATTTATTGAGGTTGGCATATTCACTCCAAAAATTCCTCTCTGTTTTGTTTTCCATGCATAAAATCTGAATTGTGATACACACAATGAAATATTCCAAATACAAAAGAAATGTTTCAACAATTAGAAGATTTAAACAGAACTTGTGACTACAACATTTCCATGTTAAACCCTGATGCTTTTCTAAGTTCAAATTAATAAAATAAAGTGTAACCACTGCTCCTGTCCAAGTGTTCAAGTGATTAGAATGTGCCTTTCTTAAGCCAGACCATTGTCCTTGCCATGTCCAAGCAACCCACTTTTTCTTAGGTGCTTTTATACAGTTTTCATATTGCTACCTCTTTTATGACATTTGTATTTCAGTTTGTAAAAGCTGTGCTAATGCTCCTGCAATATTTTCTATTTCCACTTTAAGGTTTATTGCAAAAACAGGAACAGAAAACAGAAATGAATAGAACAGTTAATGTATTTCCTCCGTGATTTTTCAAGAGATCCAAACTTTCCACTCATTCAACATTCCTAGAAAGTAAAAGTAAGCAGTGAATGAAGAAGTAATGCACAAAGGTAAAGAGAAAGGAAATGATGTAGTTGAAAAAACGATAGTGACATCACTGTCCAAATGACAAAATCTCACTTAACTACACAAATAGGGATGCAGAGCTCTACAGATGACAGATTTCAGAGCAGCTTCTGTGAAACTGTTGAGCTTTAGACAGAGCCAGAGGAGGGTAGCAGGCTCTTAGGCACAGTGTTACCTAAAAGGATAGTGGACCACTTTGCTAACTCCCAGTATCTATTTATTTATCTTTATTTGTCTGTTTACATTTCTCACTCTTCCTGGAGGTTATTGGATTCTGAGGATATAGACCTATTAACTCACCCTGAAAAGAGACCGGGGTACAGACTGGACGGTCACCCTATTTATGTGTGAGAGGTCAGCTGTTCCCTGGAAGCTACTAGATGTAGTGTTTGGAATAGCACGTCACGTTCAGGCAGAGATGAGATGAGATGTGCTAATGTGACCAGTGAGCTGAGCATTAAGGGAAGGGAAGCAGGGCATCTCAGGGAAATTCTATCCAGTTTCCATAGCTGGATGTGTGAATTTTCTGCCTCGTGGTAACAGTTAACAGATACTGAAATCTTATATGTCCAAGCATTGTCAGAAGTACACTACGTCCTACAATCTTCAGAAAAATCCAGTGAAACTTCTGTGATTATCAGTTCCATTTAAGAGGAGAAACCGTAGTGCCGCAGGTCACACAGGCACTGCAGGCTGGAGCTGTGACATCAACCCAGGAATCTTGTCCCCTGCCTACTGTCTCATGCACAGGACCGAGCTGTCTGCTCCGACAATGTGCTTCCTATTTTAGAGGAACCCTTAGTAAGGTCTTCCTCTCCAATTCCTATTCCTCAGTGTCACAAAAGTGCCATTCGCTCATTCCTGGGACATTACAATCATTAGGCAACAGCTGAGTACACAGTTCCCTTTGCACCTGAAAAGTTCCATCCTGTGTTTCAGTGGTGTTTTGCTGAGCTCTGCAGAGGAGCCTGGCAGATTATGGCAACTAAACCACTACTCTGAGAGTCTCTGTTTCCACCTGAGGTGATATTTTGAGAAACTATTAAGAAAGTTAAAAATCCATTTAAATTTACTCTTACTATCTTTGTTTTCAGAAGATTATCATTTTCTGAAACAGTCTTCAAATACTAGGTCTACTCAAACTTTGGTGTGTATAGTTCTCTTAGAACCACTCCTGGGACAGAGCTGAAGCTCCAATACTTCGGCCGCCTGATGGGAAGAGCCCACTCACTGGAAAAGACCCTGATGCTGGCAAAGATTGAGGCAGGAAAGATTGAGAGGGATGAAGAGAGGATGAGATGATTCGATCGCTTTGGATCAACTCAATGAACATGAATTTTAACAAACTCTGAGAGATAGAGAAGGACAGGGAAGCCTGGCGTGCTGGAGTCCATGGGATCAAAGAGAGTCGGACATGCCTTAGTGATGAGCAACAATGGGACAGAGACCCCTCTGTGCACTTCCTCTGGGACAGACAGCTTCCTGGAGTCTCCACATGTGCCATTACTGCCTGTAGGGAGCTTACAATCTGTCAGGGCAGTAAAATGTTGCATAATTAGATGGATTATATAGTTCACTTTCCAGTGAAATATTTAAGGAGATGAGATTATCTGCACTATCACACAAAGACTGAAGCAAAGTATCCTGTGAAATATTGTAGTGGTAGAGGATAAAGAAATAAACACAGGCAAACATGAATTGTTTAGGACAACCAGCGCCTTAAAAAGTGCCTTGTGGATTATAGTTGCAAAATAACTCACTTTTAACAAATGGTATCAGTGATATTGCTCCCTACAATGTCTCCAGGGAGCTTAAGGCCTACTCAGGTGATATCATAAAGGTACATACACAATGAAATTTTTAAAGAAGGAAGAAAGGGTAAATGAGGGAAAAATGAGAAAATCAAAAGCTTCTCTCATACGCTGTTTTCATACTGAACATTTCTTGGTGACCTGGAAAAGCCACCTGTTGTATGAATATTTCTTCCTTCACTGACTTTGACCAGGCTCTTCTCCCAGGAACAACTAAGGAGGTGTGAAAAGCGTAATATACGGCTGTGTAGCTATCAACCACAGTGGCATGCATGATTTGATGTTCCTCACATAGGCATCATGGCAAAAATTAGCACTTTTCTTGATTTCATTACAAAGAGTAGAAAAAGAAAGGAAACTGCAAACTGTGGAAAAACCCAGAAAAAGAAAGCTTCTCTACTCACTCTTCAGAGCCACCCATCACCCCCAGCGCTCAGAACTTGCCTAGACCTCCCTGCAGGCGGTCCTGCAAGCCCCCAGCGTCCCAGTGGCCCTCCCCGTCTGTGCTGCTGGCCCTGGTGATGCGCTGCTCCAGCCCCACGTGCTCCCTGGGCTGTGAGCTGCCTGCGAGCCACGGCAGTCTGGAGAGCTTCACACGTTGGAGTCAGATGGAGAGAGGGCCCATGTGTCCTGTCTGAGGGACAGGACTGACTCCAGGTTTCCTCAGACCCTGGCGCGCGGGGCCAGGCTGGAGCAGACAGAAGCCACAGCTGCTGTGCACGAGCTGCCCCAGCGGACCTTCCAGCCCCCCAGCCCCGCGGGCTCTTCTGCAGGGCGGGACGCGAGCCTCCTGCACAGACTCCTCCTGGGACCTGAACAGCAGCTGGAGGACCTGGCCGCGTGGCTGAGGGAGGGAAGGGCGCCAGAACAGTCACCTCCAGGGAGTGAGAACTCCAGATTGGCTGTGAAGAGTTACTTCCAGCCAATCAGTGTGTATCTCAGAGAGAAAGAATACAGCCGCTGTGCCTGGGAGGTTGTCAGCATGGAAATCAGAAGGTGCTTGGTCTTTGCCAACAAGCTCATCGGAAAACTCAGAAAATAAGAAGGTGTTGAATCTGAAAACTGTTCAACCGGTCAACTAGCTGGCTATTTTCTAAGACTCAAAGTGCAACTTTTAACTCTATTTTTGTGTCAGATGACATATAAGTAATAGCTAATATATGGGATTATTTAAATGTATGTTAAATGTTTTGTTACCATAACTCTTCAAAACAGATTTAAGAATCCATTTTCCATATCTTAAAAATCTGTAATATTTATTTATTTAAATTATCAGAAATATTTAGGCTGTTCATAGCCTTTAAGCCTTTATCTTTCATAAGATATTTGCTTTGTACTATATCTTGTTTTTCAGTAGAGAAAATAAAAGTAATTTGAAAAAAACAAATGGACTTGCACACACCTTTGAATAAAATCTAACCCAAAGCCCGATTCTAGAAGATAAACCTGTACTGAACTCACCTGAATATAGAGGGAATGGGGTCACCCACCCTGGGTCATAGAAGGAACAATGGACAATGTGAGGAGGGATAGAATGTGATTCTTGAGACATAGACTAGAGGTGGGAGGGAGATGAGTGGAGAAAAGCCCACGTCATGGACTCAGGTGCCTGCTTGGGGCCTGTAAGAACCGGAGCGCCTCAGGGGTTAGTGGAGAGCCATGTACATCATGCGGGGAAGGCAATGGCACCCCACTCCAGTACTCTTGCCTGGAGAATCCCAGCGAAAGGGAAGCCTGGTAGACTGCAGTCCATGGGGTCACTAAGAGTCGGACACGACTGAGCGACTTCACTTTCCTTTTCATTTTCATGCATTGGAGAAGGAAATGGCAACCCACTCCACTGTTCTTGTCTGGAGAATCCCAGTGACAGTGGAGACCTGTGGGCTGCCGTCTGTGGAGTAGCACAGAGTTGGACACGACTGAAGTGACCTAGCAGCAGCAGCAGCAGCACATACATCATGGGAGGTCAATCTGCATATGTGGCATCTAGGATCCTGGAATAGGATGAGGAAGGGAGAGTAAGTTTTCTACACTTGGCCATTCCTGAGAAAAGAGTCTTCCTGAACTGTTCAAATGGAGGCAAGAAGAACAAGGCAGGCTGGGGACTGCAGAGATAGCTAAGAGAGGCCATGCAGAACCAGTAGCTGCCATGATAAATGTGACTCTAAAGAAGAAAAAGGGTTTCTTAAGCTTATTTATACATATTAAACACACACGTCATTGCTAAACTTTTATATAATTTATACAAAGGAATGCGTACCCTTGACTTCCAGGAGGATGCACCCGACTCCTATACTGTTAACAATTTAATGGGTATATCCTTCTAGACATTTCATATGTAGTTAATAAACCTATACATATGAACATACTAATGTATATCACATTAATATCCATTTTTCATATACTTCAGTTTCTCATTTATTTGTATTTCCTTGCAAAATAGGGCTTTGAGATTTTTCTTCATTAGTACATAAAGATAATCTGCCTAGGTATAAATTGCTGCATTATGTCTTAACTGCAAAACTAAGATAATCATAAAAGCTTATCTTGAAAGTGTGCTAAGATCAATTGCCTAAGATTATAGCACATGCTCAGCATGGTACCAGACACTTCCCAAGTCCTCCAGACATATTAACTCTTTTATTTGAATCTGGTTAGAAGATTATTGCCTGATGTTCTGGGTGTGTGGTCAGGAAGATAAGGCAGTCTCCAGAGACCTGTTCAGAGACAGATTCCCGCAGCTCACCCTCCACACAGTGAGAGGAGAAATAGCCATTCACTGGGATGAGGCCAAGCAGGTTGCAACAATACCCAGAGTTCTAGACAGAAACATTCCTGAGTGGCACACAGGCCAGCTGTCTACAAGACTCAACCCCACCCTCACTGGATTCTTGGTTCTCCTGGAGTTTAGGAGCTCGGAACATCAGCCAGGAAGACACAGGCGTCTGGCAGGCAGTCAGGAGGATCCTCTGCTCTGTGCACTCAACTCAGCCAGGAGGCCAGGCCAGAGGGGATCCCCAGGCTGCATCCTGAAATCCCTTTTGGCAGCTTGCATTTAGTTTCCTTTTCACTTGTTGCATCAACTTCCTTGCTATTTTTGCCTTCTGGGGTTCATTGAGCAATCTCTGATGATGTAACAAAACTCAAGTCACTTGTCAGTTTTGAGTATGTGGATGGCTTTGCTTTGGGCTGTTTCACTTTAAGGAAGATTCAGAAACTGCCTCAGAGACAGGAAATCAACCCAGAACCCGCACTGTGGGACTTGCTCACCTGTCAGCCAAGGGGGCCCCTGAGGCTTGTTCAGCAGCTGCAGCCAATGTGTTGTCCCTTTTAACCATTTTCTCAACCTTGGGTTAGCCTGACTCACTGCATCCCTGAAGGTGATTCTGAGAATTAAAGTCCAGCTCAGAGAACGGCCTGGGATCTGAAGTAAATGCAGGCTTGATGCAGACGGGCATGTTCTGGAAGGGCCAGTCTGAGTATCCAGCAGCAGTGGTTCCTGGCACCAAACAGTGAAAACAAGGCCTGGGCTGCTCCTGCCTGTTCCTGGGCCATCGACCCTCTGATGGGAGCATTCTGAGAGTGACAGGGGTGCAGAGTGTCGGAGCTTCTGGCTGGCTGTGTTCTGGAGGAGTTAGGAGAGCTAGCCAGAGAGGCCTTCAGCCAAGTACCTAGTTCCAGCTGCATCCTGAAATGAGCTAGAAAAAAAAATGGCACAATGAGTCTATCCAAGGCCTGTGACAAGATGTCCAGGGTGTGAGAAAGGGCAAGAGAGAAGCCTGCAACCAGGGCGCTTAGATCTCTCTGCATATTGTCCCTCTCCACACCAGGTGGGAGGCCTGAGGAGGGGCTCTGGGCCCACCAGCTGTTGGCTGTGAGCACAGGGCAGCCCCAGCCTGGGCGGAGTCAGCCTCAGGTGCTGAGAGAGGGCGAGAGTGAGGCCACAGCTGGAAGGTGGGAAGACACGATCTTTCCCTCAACCTGGAGACAAACTTTCCATTGTGGTCCTGAAGCTTCCAGGAGCTCTCTAGGTTACTGAGCAAAATGTCTCCAGTTTAGGTTGGCCTATTTGTAAATTTTGTATACATTTATACAAATGCTGTGTGTTTTCTTTTGAGCTGAGTTTCTCTTACTCACTACTATGATTGTGCATTTATTGTGCTTCTTACATCTTGTTATTAACAACCCTATTAGAAGCATAGAAAACAACTTATTTATTTATGCCATTTTAAGGGATTTTATGTCATTTCCTGTTTGGTACTATTATGAATAGTGCTGGTATAAATGTTCTTTTCTTATATCCTGATGCATATTCACTTGATTTTTTTTCCAGGGTGATTGCTGGAGTTACTAGATCATAAGCTATGCATAGTTCAACTATGCTACAAAATGTTTTTAAAGTACAAATTTATACAGCAAATAGCAGTTGCTCTATATGATCATCACCCTTCACATCTTCAGTCCTTTAAATTTTTTATTTGCAGACAATATACTGCTGCTGCTAAGTCACTTCAGTCGTGTCCGACTCTGTGCGACCCCATAGACGGCAGTCTACCAGGCTCCCTAATCCCTGGGATTCTCCAGGCAAGAACTGTGGAGTGGGTTGCCATTTCCTTCTCCAGTGCATGAAAGTGAAAAGTGAAAGTGAAGTCTCTCAGTCTTAGCAACCCCATGGACTGCAGCCTACCAAGCTCCTCCATCCATGGGATTTGCAGACAGTATACATTTATTTAAAAATTTGAAAATCCAACCAAATCCTTTTACATGTAGCATTTGTAAAGTTAGCAAGATTAAAAACCAAAATTATTTTGATATATGTTTGTGTATGAAAATGCAAGGAAAACCGAGTCCATTAAAAAGTAGAAATTGTAATGAAAAAACTGTTTCATTCATTCTTGCAACAACAGTAAATAATAAATATGTTGGAAAAAAAAACCTCAAAAGGAATGTGAAAAATATATAATCAAGCCAGTAGCAAAACTTTATTGAGAGCCATTTTTAAAATAGTCCAATAAAGTGGCAATATTTGCTTCTTTTGTTTATGAAGTGGTTAAGAAACATTTGCTAAATATTTGCTCACTAAATGACAGTGTGAGTCTCAATAGGAGGTGGCCTTGGCAGTCTCCTATCGTAGACTCTGTATTCCCTTCTCACGGATGCTGACCACATCATCACACGCTTACATGTCTTTGCTCACTCAGAAGAAGAATTAGTTGGGCAAGTTGCTTAATCCTTATTGATGATCAAGATGGAAAAAAGACAATCTCAGTGTAACAGAGAAAGTTTCTATTCTTCATTAGTTTCTGGCCATCTAATCTGAATCAAATTTCAATTATAGACTTGTACTTAGAGGCCAAAAGGGAAGGTAACTGGGCCTGTCAATGCTACATTCAAAACGATTGAAGTCTAGGACTTCCCTGGTGGGCCAGTGGTTAAGAACCCACCTGCCAGTGCAGGGGACCTGGTGCCAGCCCCGCTCAGGGAGGATGATGTGCTGTGAGGCCCCTGCGCCCCTGCACCCCTGCACCACAACTACTGAGCTGTGCCCTGGAGTCTGTGCTCTGCAGCAAGAGAAAGCGCCACAGTGAGAAGCCCGAGCACCTCAGCTAGAGCTCAGCCCACGCTTCTCCAACAAGAGAAAGCCCCTGCTGCCACAGAGAGCCAGTCCAGTCACAAACAGATTAATTAGAAATTACCTAGTCTACACTTTATGAGGAACTCCTTAATGTGTCTCCCTCCGACTGGCCCCCTCCCACACACACTCTGGTTGTAGCAACTTTTTATTTTCTTATTTTTGGTTCTGAGACTTGTGGGATCTTAGTTCTCTGACCAGGAATGGAACTCGGGCCTCCTGCCCTGAAGGCACAGAGTCCCAACCACTAGATCTCCGGGGAATTCCCAGATCTCCTTCATTTTTTACCTACTGTTCTTTTTCTGTTCCGGGATGTCATTCAGGATGCCCCATTACCTTTCATTGCCACGTCTTCTTAGGCCCTTCTGGCTATGACAGTTTCTCAGTAGTAGACATTTTATGTTATTGTCAGTGGTATCATTTTTAAATGTCAGTTTCAACTTTTAATTGCTCATATAAAAAGAAGTGGTTGGTTTTTAATATTGATCTTGTTTTCCTACTGCTCCCTCCATCTTGAGCTGCGTTGATCACCATGGAGCCAACAACCCCATGTGGCCTGCTGAGCGCGTGAGTAGTCCAGCCTGAGCTCTCCTATGACTAACAGCATGTACTGTCTTTTGAAGGCACTATGAAAGGGAAGAATGTAACTACCTCACTACTAATATTGTATTGGTTTATATTGAAATGAGAACCTTTAGATATATTGTTAAATAAAATATACTGTTAAAACTAACTTTTTTCTTTTTACTCTTTTGATGTGGCCTCCAGAAAATTTTTATTGCACATTCATATAAAAAGAAGTGGTCTTTTTTAATTTCCTAGCTGCAGTCAGCATCTGCACTGATTTTGGAGCCCAAGGAAAGAAAGTCTGTCACTGTTTCCATTGTTTCCCCACCTATTTACCATGAAGTGATAATGAGTTTGAACAAACTCCGGGAGGTACTGAAGGACAGGGAAGCCTGGCATTCTGCATCCCATGGGGTCAGAAAAAGTTGGACCTGACTTAGCGACTGAAAAACAATAACAACATTGATAAAATTATGTGATGTCTTGCTCCTTATGGCTAAGGTTTCCAAAAAATTCAGAACAACCTAGTTTAACAACATTCTATTTTGTTTTTTATATACATTATTATTTCTTTTTATTTAAATATATTTAGTTTTAACTGAATGATAATTGCTTTACAATATTGTGTTGGTTTCTGCCATACAGCAACATGACTCAGCCACAGGTATACATTATACCCTCCCTCTGGA
Organism: Nanger dama; assembly: GCA_917880005.1. Taxonomy (NCBI): domain Eukaryota; kingdom Metazoa; phylum Chordata; class Mammalia; order Artiodactyla; family Bovidae; genus Nanger; species Nanger dama. The sequence goes on along the minus strand of CAKJTW010000094.1, from coordinate 7,251,243 downwards.
ACCTCTCCCACCCTTCTAGGAACATCACTCTATTGTAGATACAAAAAAAAAATGTGCCTTCTTAAAAATCATAAACTGCATGTATTATATTTACATTATACATATATCATGTATTTATTGTTCATCAGCTTAGTTTAATGTTATTCTCTTTCAGATAGAAAAAATAGGTATCTTTTTAAAAATCATAAACTGCAAGTATTATTGTTTGGTAATAGCAGATTTGAGAATTAAACCTAATGCTTATGAAAAAGAAAACTCTTACAAACAAGGCCCCCTCTCCAGAACTCTCATAATATGAAAAAAAAAGAAAAAGAAAAATCTTTTCAGAATGAAGGAATCCTATAATAATCTACTTCAAAAGATTTGGCTTTTATTTTTCTTTAACATTCAGCAATTCATTGAAACTTTAAAAAACAGTAAAAATTCTCAGGTTCTATATCTTTTTTCCCCTTGGTATATATAAATTAAAATAGCAAGGAGCTTAAAGAAAAAGAGTTTTACAGGCAACTAATAATTCAAATGACACGGGAAAACTGAAAGGGAGACCTGAAAGTGGGAAATTCCTCTCAAATAGAAAGAATGGAGGGCCATCCTATAAGTAGCCCACACTCAAGGAGGAAAGACATTCACTCTGCAAACTCTTGAAGACTCAGCTTCAGGACCTTCTAGCAGAACAGCCAGCCCTTTGCCTGATTTCACCATGACCTACTGGTGCCTCCTCCAGATGGTTCTCCTGCTGTGTCTCTCCACCGCAGCTCTTTCCAGGAGCTACAGCTTGCTTCGATTCCAACAAGAGCGGAGCCTTGAGGTGTGCCAGAACCTCCTGAGGCAGTTACCTTCAACTCCTCAACATTGCCTCGAGTCCAGGATGGACTTCCAGATGCCTGAGGAGATGAAGCAAGCACAGCAGTTCCAGAAGGAAGATGCCGTATTGGTCATGTATGAGATGCTCCGGCAGATCTTCGGCATTCTCACCAGAGACTTCTCCAGCACTGGCTGGTCTCAGACCATCATTGAGCACCTCCTTGACGAACTCTATGGGCAGATGAATCGTCTGGAGCCAATCCAGAAGGAAATAATGCAGAAGCAAAACTCCACTACGGGAGACACGACTGATCTTCACCTGAGGAAATATTACTTCAACCTCGTGCAGTACCTGAAGTCCAAGAGGTACAACAGGTGTGCCTGGACAGTCGTGCAAGTGCAATTGCTCAGGAACTTTTCTTTCCTGAAGAGCCTAACAGGTTACCTCCGTGACTGAACATCTCTTACCTGTGGCTCTGGGAAGGGACAATGTGACTTTGAGGTGAGACTCTCCGCAGAGAGGTCTGAAGTAACTGACAATGCAATGCACTGATTTCAATGGACAGTTAAATACTAAGCTGTTTTTAAACTGATTTGTGCATTATTTATTTATTTAAACTTTGATATGGGAAATAAATTATTTATGAAACAAAAGTCAATGTGTTGGTTTCAATGTCAACTTGATTTTTGTGACAACACATATTAAAAATTGCAGAGCATCTTGGAGACATTCATTGCAAAACAAGCCTGCAGAGTAGTAAAGTTTCTGGCCTTTGCCTTTGAGGAATATAAAATACAAGGAAGCCATGTGGAATGTCCAAGTTATATGCATGCTCTCCATGTATCCACACAGTCTACCTGTGCTTGACTTGTTTACTTCTTTAAATGTACCAGACAGCTCATGCCGGAGCGCTCCTCTATATGATGTGAGGGTTTTTTCCTCTCTTTTCTTGTTTTCATTTGCAGTAAAATGTACACCACTTTACATTTCAGAGTCTTACAAAGTAAGTCTTCTTTAAACCAATAAAATTTGGGAAAATTCCACTTAATTTATAAAATTCTTGCTAAGGTAAATGAAAAATTCTGACCTTCTAAATGTCCTCAGTTGCTTGTACACTCCAACCCTTATTTCCAACAATGTAGTCCTCAGAAAGAGGTTTCAGGAATGTGAGTCGAAAATTACTTAAGAATGTCTTGGGAGTCATTAGAAATTGTCAACCATGCTAATTCACTCACTTAAAAATAAGTGAAAAGTCATCTTGGAAATATAAAGAAAAGTAAAATGATATTAAACACTTCTTTTAGTACACAGAATATATAGTTTAAATAAAGTTTAATAAAATGTACTGTTACATACAAAATATATTGTAATATTCTATGCTTAATATTTAAAATACCTTCTATAAATTTATTATAAAATTGGAAACGTAAAATATTTCTTTTAAAATAAGTATATAATTCAATATAAAATTAATTCAAAAAAAAAAGTGCCCTGCTTTTTCAAATATTCCTAGTTTTCAGCTATTCAACACTTATCCCCATACTTCAAGGCTGAATCCTTGAAAGACCCTGAAAATTCCAGAGCATTCCAGGGGCGCACACTTCTTTGGTCCCTGACCCAGGTGGTGGCCACGTTCTTTCTCAGCCCCAGAAAGTCCCCCAAACCGTCCCATGCTTATTTGTCTCCTGGCCACCGCTGACTTCTCCTCTGTCTGCAACGCACTCCCAGGGTCCCATAGCCAGTCTCATCGCCTTGGCTTGTTTCTCACCTTGTCCAAAATGGCTCTACGCCTATAGTCTCACTGACTCCCCCTGGCTCCCCTTTGTGCTCAAGGTCCTCCCATCATCCCAGCTCTCACCATCTCACCCCAACCGCCTGGTTTAACTTGGTCCACACCGCTGTGCCACCGCCCCAAGCCGATTGACTCATCACTTAGGCTCGGTTTCACTTTGTCCGCAAAGCCATCCCTTCAACTCGAAGCCAAAAGCCTCAGCGCTGCCACCATGTTTCATTTTGTGCCAAATGCCTTTCCATCTTGCCACAGCGAATAGTCTCGTCGCCACTTCCAGGGTCCCCTGTGTGGAGCACACCCATCCATCGTCAGATAGTGTCATCCCTCCGCAGGGTTTAACTTTGTCTCAAAGCTGTCCAATCACCCACCACCAGTATTTTTCGCCACCGTCACGTTTCACTTTGTCTGCAAGGGGACTCCTCCTCTCAAAGCCCAGCAGGGCTCCCCTGTGTGAAACGCCCTCCCATCACCAATGTTCTGACAGGTCTCCTCTCTTAGAGGCATCTTCGCAAAGCCAGTAGTCTCAAAGCTGTCTATCTCAACGCCCATGCTGGCTTTCATTTTGGCCGCAAGGCTATGTATCCACTGAAAACCAAGACTCCTTGCCACCGCCCACTTCCCCTTTTGCCCAACGACCTCCCATGGTCCCAGCGCCTACAGGCTCATTGGCAAAGCGCTGTTTCACTTCAAGGACATCGCCCAAGGTCTCATCCCACCGCCCTTTCACTGTGTGGATAACGCCTTCCCATCCTGCCATAGGGAACAGTCTCCTGGCCAGCGCCAGGCTCCCCTACAGGAGCAACGCCCTCGCATAGTCCCCGTTGACAAATGTCTCATCGCAGATGCTGGCTTTCACTTTGTCCGCAACGCCGTCCACTCCTCTCAGAGCCTCCACCAGTTTCCCCTTTATGCCCAGCGTCCGCCCGTGGTCCCATCGCCTGTAGGTCACGGCCGCCGCCCGTTTCAGCTGTGCACCACAGCGCTGTCCTGCCTTCCCATCGCCAAGAATCCCATCTCCACCGCGGTGTTTCACTTTTCCTCAAAGCTGCCCCACACTCAGATCACCCAAGGTCTCATCCCCACCGCCGGGTTTAAATTTGACCTTGACTCTTGACACTGTCCCATAGCAAATGGGCTCATCGCCACCGCCGGGTATCGCCCCACAGCCGATACTGTCATTGCGGCCACTGTGTCTCACTTTGTTCCCAACTCCCTCCCAGTGTCCCACAGCGAATAATCTCGGCTCCACCGCGGGATTCACTGCCCATCCCGGCCCCCACTCCGCCCCCGAATCGTGGTAAAGCCAATAGTCTCATCGCGGCCTCTGTGTTCCCCTTTGTGCCAAACGCTCTCCCGTCTTCGCACAGCAGAGCGCCTCCTAGCCACCGCGGGATTCGACCGTGTGAGCATCGCCCCTGCAGGACCCACAGCGAATAGTGTCTGAGCCACCGCGCTGCGTGTGCCCAACACCCACTCCCCGTGTTTCACCTGGTGCACGACCCCCTCCCATCCTTCCACAGCTTATCGTCTTCAAGCCAACGCGGGATTCCCCCGCCACCCTCCCCCCCCATCAAAGCGGCACAGCTGGTTGTCTCATCCCGGATACCGTGTTTCACTAGGTCAGCAACGGCCCATGTGAGCTGGCACCAGTAGTCTCTTGCTCACCCTCTGGTTTCACTTTGGGGCACAACGCTGTCCATCCTCGAATCGCCAATAATCCCACCATGGCTGCCCGGTCCTTTTCTCTGAGATGTGGGTTCCCTTCGCTGGAAGTGAGCCCCAATCTGTAAAATCAGCCTCATCTCGCTCAGAAACCCCCTCTTGGGGGTTCTTTTCCTCAAACATGGCCAGTTCGAGTTGACATGTGGAAAGAAAGCCCACTACTCAGGCGATCTTTCCCAAAATGCAATATTCTCACTCCCTACTCAGCACAGGGAAACCTGACCCTTTCCACAAAAGAGCTAATGATATGCACACCCTTGAATCAGTGCTCCTATTAAAAGCTCTGTGGAAACTTTGCGTCCTGTCTCTCCAGCAGTCCCACGAGAGTCAACTGCAAACTCTCCTACGACTGTGATTCGAAAGCAAAAACGATCGATCTACAGCCTGGGCACTCCGTGGTCGCCTGGAAAAGCAGGCTGTCTGCGGGTCCATCTCAGCTCTTTCTCATCATTTCGCGGTGCTCGCGCGCCCCTTCGGGCCGTCTGCAGAATCACTGACATTTTCTATGGCCCACATCCACTTGCTGGTGGAAGGAGTGATCCTCTGCTACATCCCTGCTTGCTCTCTTCGCTGGAAGGAGCCTGGGATCCACTGCCAGAAGAACAAAGAAATCTTCAAACATTTGAAATAGATGCAAGGAATCCGCTCTCAGTCGCGCCTAAAGAACAAAGCCGACTTCAGATTTCCTTGGAAAAGAGAGGTGATCACTCCAGTGCAGATGACTCAGGGCCCCTGCAACCACTCTCTGATGCTCCAGCAGAGCTTTCAACTCTTCACCACGGAGGACAGCCGTGCTACTCTGCAGCCCAGTTCAGAGCCTGAAACAACTGGAGCCGATGGAAGGACACAATCTGTGCTGTTCTCATTGGGACTTCCTGCCCGGGAGTATTTCCATGGCATCCTTCTCTGCCTCAGTGAGCTGGAATACAGCCACTTTGCTGGAGAGGCTATCAGAGTGGAAATGAAAAGTGCCTTTCCCTCATGTAAGAATCCTTAAAGATATGGCAACAATACAGATGTTTATATTTGTGACACTCACTAATGAATTCCATTTTTTTTTGCTTCCTGTTCCAAGGTGACTGCAGCTCATACTTCCTCAGGCACTGAAAACTGAAAGGAAAATCATGATTTTCCAGAAGCAGGTGTGGACAGCAGAACAGAATGTCTTTTCTTGTATAAAGATCTTGTGATCATCATTTAAAAGATCTCTTGATGTCTGCGGGGCTGGTATTTTCTACACTCAGCGTTCAGAGTGTCTTTCTCATGGACAGGTTTCCAGGATCCTCTGTTCTTCAGTATCTTTCTCAGTTAAATCTAGGTGCTACAGAGATAAAGAATAAACTGTGTGGATTTTCATCATCATAGAGACTTATCTTTCCTTCTCTGAAGAGCACAATGCAGGCCTTCCAGATCAGGTGAATCTTCTGGTTTGCTCTCATTCAAAGGGTGATTCAGGGACATGGGTATCTTCTGTTTTGTGGCTTTTTCCACCATCAATATTTGACTCCATGTTTGTCTGTGGTACTTGGATCTAGTACACTGGGCAGTAAAGGGATGAAGTCTGGTGGCTCACAGGGGATGCTTCCAAGCGCCAGGACTATACAGGGTGAGAGCACTTCCTCTCAGGTTCCATGGCCTGGATTTATCCTCATGGGGATCTCACTGCAAGCAAGTTGGGAAACTATTGGGTGATGAATGGATGAAGAGATAAGTACAGGGTGCTGACTTTCAAAAATGCACAACACGAAAGTTGAAAGTTAAGTGTTTGGGGGGCAAAATGAGGACTGCAGCCCAGGAGACAGCACCTCAGATAGCTCTGAGAAGCTGTTCCAAAGACACGCAGAGGCATATATGTGACTTTGGAGAAGGGGCAATACATGGAATCAGGTGCCTATTTTCTGTGGAAGTTTTCTGCCAGTGTCGTGGAGGTTTCTTGGAGTCACATGAAGCAGTCGTCACGATGAAGGGTTTCCATGCTTTTCTAGATGTGAGGAGATAGAAGAACATTGAGTTCTTAAAACGGGCTCCTGAAAATAGCTCACCTTCTGAAGACTTGTTCTGCCAGGTTTCCCTGCACACAGCATGCCTCGCTTCTGCTTTCCACCCTAGATTCCTTTCCAGGGGTGTTGAAACGCAGCTGCAAGACCACATGGTTTAATCCTTGTAGGTAGATGGCAAGTGCCAATGGAAGGTGCTAGCTTGTACTTGACAGGGCATGAGACCAGGTTTCACCTTTGCACTATTTGTTCAAATGAAGTTCTGGTAGGGGTCGAGGGGAACAAGGATTGTTCTTGCTTGCACACACTTTGTTAAAATACAATCTGACCCAAATGCTTTTTCTCCACATTCAGCTTTCGAGAGAATGACAAGAATGCCAGTCATAGTTCACGGTATCATAGGCTGTTTGAAAGAAACAGCCAAGCTGATCCCCAAAGGCATTACCTACAGGGAAATATCCACAGTGTAGACACATTACAGGCTGTTTCCTTACTACCTGAGGGAGACAAGAAAAGAATAATCAGGCAGTTCCTTGCAACTACTTGAGGATGACTGAAGAAAACGTGTTGAGTGAGTCTTTCATTTGGGTCCAGGCCCAAGAGCCTCACCCTGATATTCTAAATATTAGAAATGGAAAGTTGAAGACAGTCTTCCTAGGAATGATCTTCAAAAAATAACTCACACATGCTGTGTATGAGGACAAAAAAACAAAAACAAATTTTTGTATCCACAAAGAGTTAAGAGATAAAATTAATCCCAATTGATGAAACACTGTATAGAATATTTGACACATTACTCTGCTTACACTATTAATACCACATAAGTCACTTATTTAGTCTAGCTGTTATCCTGCTGATGAGGTAACATTTATGGTGCAGGAAAATAAATAATATAGAATAAGACAGCAATTCAAGTAAACATTTGCTTTTCACCCTTTTATGTTAAAGTAGCAACACATGTGTGGACTTATTTAATATATATTGTGTGTATTGTTTATACTTGTGTATATTTTTGTTCAGTCACTTAGTTATATCCGACTGTTTGTCACCCCATGAACTGTAGCATGCCAGGTGTCCCCGTACTTCACTATCTCCCAAGTTTGCTCAAACTCATGTCCATTGAGTCAGTGATGCCAAGCAACCATCTCATCCTCTGTCGCCCCCTTCTCCTCCTGCCCTCAATCTTCCACAGTATCAGGGTCATTTTCAAAGGGTCGGTTTCTTCTCAGAAGGTGGCCAAAGTATGAGAGCTTCAGCATTAGCACCAGTCCTTTCAATGCATATTCAGGGCTGATGTCCTTCAGGAGTGACTGGTTTGATCTCCCTGCAGTCCAAGGGACTCTCAAGACTCTTCCTCAGTACCACAGTTCAAAAACATGAAGTCTTCGGCGCTCAGCTTTCTTTATGGTCCAAATCACATCCATGCATGACTACCGGAAAAATCATAACTTTGACTGCATGGACTTTTGTTGACAGCATGGTATCTCTGCTTTTTAACACACTCTATATTTCTCATATAATTTCTTCCAAGGAGAAAGAGTCTTTTAATTGTGTGGCTGCAGTCACCATCTGTAGTAATTTGGGGCCCCAAGAAAATGAAATCTAACAGTGTTTCCACTGGTTCCCCATCTATTTGCCATGAAGTGATGGGACTATATGCCATGATCTTCGTTTCTTGAATGTTGATGCAGCTATATGTGTATATATATTTGGGAGGTGGGGGGTCTGGTTTAGCTCTGCCTCAAATTGGTTCTCTATTAAGGTGGTTAATTTAGGTCAGGGAAACAATAGATGTTATACAGATTTTGTTTTACATGATGGCTGAAGATTTTCAAAATTTGAATTTTTGAAATTGCTATTATAATGGAAAATTTATTTACTGAGATTGGCATATTCATTCCAAAAATCCTCTGTTTTGTTTTCCATGCATACAATCTGAATTGTGATACACAGAATGACATATTCTAAATACAAAAGAAATGTTTCAACAATTAGAACATTTAAACAGAATTTGTGACTACAACGTTTCCATGTTAAATCCTGATGCTTTTCTAAGTTAAAATTAATGAAACTCTGTGTGAACTTCCAATTTCACAGATGAGATGGCACTAGTGGTAAAGAATCAGCCTGCCACTGCAGGAGACAGGTGATGCGGGTTCAGTCTGTAGGTTGGGAAGATCCCCTCTGCAAGGAAATGACAACCCACTCCAAGATTCTAGCCAGAGGACCCTGGCAGGCTACTGTTCATGGGGACACAAAGAGTCAGAAATGACTGATGGACTCAACAACAACAACCATGCAGAAAACCATAAAACTAGAGAAACACAAAGGAACATTTCTGTGTGGTTTTAGATGTTATTAGGTTTCACATAAGAAAACAGTATACCTCTAGGAGTTCACAAGTTATCACTGGAAGTCCCAATGCTGGAATGTTTCTACATTTAGTTAAAATATAACAATGAAAATGATTCAGTATCTTGTATGTGTAATAAAACTCAAAAATGTATAATGCTACTTGGAAACCATGTTAGATCTGAAATACTATCAAGCACATGAGAAAAGTACTTTACCTTATTTTTTAAATTATACATCATTTGTAGCTCATCAAAAACAAATATATGAGTCAAGTATGTTTCATCGAGAAAAATAATAAAACAATAAAACAAATTAATTCACTATGTGGAAGTGAAAAAAAATGGATAAGTGTAATGTATGAAATTGATATATTGGGAAAAATGATACAGTCATAAAATGTCCATGGCTAAATAGCAAGAAGAGATAAGAAAGCCTTCTTTAGTGATCAATGCAAAGAAATAGAGGAAAAAAACAGAATGGGAAAGACTAGAGATCTCTTCAAGAAAATTAGAGACACCAAGGGAACATTTCATGCAAAGATGGGTTCAATAAAGGACAGAAATGGTATGGACCTAACAGAAGCAGAAGATATTAAGAAGAGGTGGCAAGAATACACAGAAGAACTGGACAAAAAAGGTCTTCACGACCTGGATAATCATGATGGTATGATCACTTATCTAGAGCCAGACATCCTGGAATGTGAAGTCAACTGGGCCTTAGAAAGCATCACCACGAACAAAGCTAGTGGAGGTGATGGAATTCCAGTTGACCTATTTCAAATCCTAAACGATGATGTTGTGAAAGTGTTGCACTCAATATGCCAGTAAATTTGAGAAACTCAGCAGTGGCCACAGGACTGGAAAAGGTCAGTTTTCATTCCAATCCCAAAGAAATGCAATGCCAAAGAATGCTCAGACTACCGCACAACTGCACTCATCTTACATGCTAGTAAGGTAACGCTCAAAATACTCCAAGTCAGGCTCAGCAATACATGAACCGTGAACTTCCTAATGTTCAAGCGGGTTTTAGAAAAGGCAGAGGAACCAGAGATCAAATTGCCAACATCTGCTTGATCATGGAAAAAGCAAGAGAGTTCCAGAAAAACATCTATTTCTGCTTTATTGACTATGCCAAAGCCTTTGACTGTGTGGATCACAATAAACTGTGGAAAATTCTGAGAGAGATGGGACTACCAGACCATCTGACTGCCTCTTCAGAAATCTGGATGCAGGTCAGGAAGCAACAATTGGAACTGGACATGGAACAACAGACTGGTTCCAAATAGGAAAAGGAGTACGTCAAGGCTGTATATTGTCACCCTACTTATTTAACTTCTATGCGGAATACATTATGAGAAACGCTGGACTGGAAGAAAGACAAGCTGGAATGCTAGGAGATATATCAATAACCTCAGATATGAAGATACCACCATCATTAAGGCAGAAAGTGAAGATCAAAATAGCCTCTTGAGAACGTGAAAGAAGAGAGTGAAAAAGTTGGCTTAAACCTCAACACTCAGAAAACTAGGATCATGGCATCCGGTCTCATCACTTCAGGACACATAAATGGAGAAACAGTGGAAACAGTGGCAGACTTTATATTTTGGGGCTCCAAAATCATTGCAGATGGTGACTGCAGCCATGGAATAGAAAGCTTACTCTTTGGAAGAAAAGTTTTGACCAACCTGGACAGCATATTAAAAATCAGAGACATGCTTTGTCAAAACGGTCCATCTAGTCAAAGCTATTGTTTTTCCAGTAGTCATGTATGAATGTCAGACCTGGACTGTAAAGAAAGTTGAGCGCTGAAGAACTGATGTGCTTGAACTGTGGCACTGGAGAAGATTCTTGAGAGTCCCTTGGACTGCAAGGAGATCAAACCAGTCCATCCTAAAGGAAATCAGTCCTGAATGTTCATTGAAAGGACTGATATTGAAGCTGAAATGCCAATATTTTGGCCAACTGATGCAAAGAGTGGACTCATTTGAAAAGACCTTGATGCTGGGAAAGATTTATGGAGGGAGGCGAAGGGGACGACAGAAGATGAGATGGTTGGATGGCATCACTGACTCAATGGACATGAGTTTGCATAAACTCTGGGAGTTGGTGATGGATAGGGAAGCCTGGCGTGCTGCTGTCCATGGGATTGCAAAGAGTCGGATATGACTGAGCTGAGGACTGAACTGAACTGAACTGAAGCCAGTATTTGACTATAGCCCATAGATGGAAGTGTAACTCCAGCTCATGTTTGTTCATGAATGCATCACTCACTAGTCCACCAAGACCACAAGACTGAGGACCTAGAACACAGAGATGGAGGCTGCCTCAGATCCTCATTCTCTCAATACTGTAGCTTGCTCCTTGCTCTAGTCCAATGCTGGATAACGGATCCCTGAAGAAAGGCCATGAAAGACTTCCAGGAACAGATGGAGAGCCTGGTGTGATGAAGTAACCCCTGCCGCTTAAACTCTCCTCTCAGACCTCACCTGGTCCACCTGCTTTCTTGGTTAAAGCTTGCGGGGGTAGTTTTATGAGAGAGTCTGTGTGACACTGAACATAGATTTTCCCGTGGATTCCTTAGTTGTACATGTACCTGGATGCAGCCTCAATAGAAGTCTTGAAGAACAGGTCAGGAGACATGATGCCTAATGATGGCAACAGCATCGTCATCACTCAAAAAGATTTTGACCCCCAGGATGAGAACTGCCTTCAAATGCCCACTTCTGAGTGACTGTGATTTGACTGTCATTCTCTAGAGTAAAGGTTGATTTTATCAAGAGGGTGGTAGTTTAGCTCATAACTCAAATAATTATCATCCAGATGCTTCTCCTGAGAACAATCCCCATGCATGCAGCGGACATGCTTGCCACACAACATGTTAACAAGGCTACAACGGAGAATATTTTTTAAATATGTACTCCAAAGTGAAGATTTCTAATATTCATCATCTTGCTGTTTCACTAGGGATCTTCTTACGTGAAACTGTCCTTTTGCAGATTTCAAGTATATCACACGGAAGAACAGGACAGTCCCCAGGCACTGAGGCGCCGCTGCTTTGATCCGCACTACAGCACCGGAGCCTCACCAGCGCTGCGTCTGCACCACCAGCAGAAGCTGCTCCTGTGGCGAAAAAGACAGATGAGGTCTTGATATCACTATAATAATTACTGTACCTCAGGAATCCCTGTAGAATGTCCTGGGCATCTGCATGGGCCCACAGACCACACTTTGTGAACTCCTGGTTTCAGGAATTTCCCTGCATCTGCTTTCGCCAGAGTGGCTCTGTAGCTTTAAATTCACAAGTAATTTCCTTAGTTCCTAAGATAAAATCTAACATCATTCAAAAGTCTATCGCTGGGCCCTTTTCCATATCTCCAGGGTCATGCCATGCTATCCCCTACCTGCCTCAGTGCAGTCTACCGACTCCGGTATTGTTCACGCCTTTAAAAGCACCAGAGCCATTCCTGCTGCAGGGACACTCTATATGCTGTGTTTTGTTTTGTATTATTATTTTTATTCTGGGAAATGTTGCTCTTCATGAGTTACTTGACAAATTCATACTCATTCTTCAAGTCGCATACTTTGGATGACTTCCCTGGGGAGACTGCTGCTGCTGCTGCTGCTCTAAGTCACCAAAAGGTGGTCTAAAGGAGCTTCCCAGGATACTCACTGCCATCAGCATCTGATACTTTTCTGTGTAGCCCAGGACCCAAATGTAAAGACCTAATTATCTTACACCTGCTTCTTTCATGGCGATGTCCTTGCTCCAGTGTGAGCTCTGTGAGGTCAGGGCCTCTGCCTCTCATACTCAAGACTCTCTCCACAAGGCCCACACATAAAGGAATGAACTGCAGAGCATCTTTCTATATGTAGTTTTACAGCATTAGGCCTCTGGGAAAAGATTCAAAAGGAAGAGGAAGAAACATGTCTTCAAATAAATTTCATGAGTAAATAAAAGGTACATTTTTATTAAAGAAAATTATATATTCTTATGGAATAAATTGGAGAAAGAAATGGCAACCCACTCCAGGGGTTCCTGCCTGGAGAATCCTGTGGACAGAGGAGCCTGCTGGGCTGCTGTCCATAGGGTCGCATAGAGTCGGACATGACTGCAGCGACTTAGCGTGCACAGCATGCATGCATGTAATAAACAGAACATAGAAATGCAAGCACCATGAAAATAAATAAATGAATATAAATAAATGAATTACACTCATACAAAAACATGTTATTCCATGAGATTCAGCTACAGGGCATGAGATATACTTCCTCTAATTCTAAAAGCAGCTGCTATTGATATTCTCAACATGAATGCCAATATCGATTGTCACCCATACTCTTTCATAGCGGAGGCAGAAATCAGAATTTTGGAAATGACTGAACAATGAAAAGTCTGAGCTAGGACATGAATCGCTGAGTATCAGGTTCCTTCTTACTTCCTGAGTTTTCTTAGGAACTTGTTGACACAGAAAGCGCCTCATGATTTCCACTCTGAGACTTTCCCAGGTGCAGTCGCTGTATCCCTTCTCTTGCAGGTAGACATGGATGCCCTGGAAGTACCTCTTCACGGCCAGGATGGGTCCCATCCTTCCCAGGGCAGAGTCTTCCTCTCCCATCACCTGCCCCAGGCAGGCGTCCAGGTGGTCCAGCTGCTGATGGAGTCCAGTGCGGAGCTGCTACAGGAGGGTGGTGTCCCAGGCAGCAGAGGAGCGCTCTCTGTGGAAGAGGCTGAAGCTCTGTTGGAGCATCTCGTGGAGCACAGAGAAGGCCTAGGCCTCCTGGATCTGGCCACCACTCACCTGCTCCTGAGGGAATCGGAAGTCTTTCCTGTACTCAACAGGAAACAGAGAGATTGTGTTTATTTGATCCACATGTGAAGGTCTCCTGCTTTTCCAAGTCAAGACTCTGAGGCAGTTCATGGACTCAGAAGAAGAGATGGGGACAGACGAGCATCATGAGTGTCATCATTGAGGAGATGAAGAGCCATCGGTCAGTTCCACGGGGAAGCATTCTGGTTGAGATGAGAGATTATGAGCTTTGTTTCATCTTCATTTCATCTAAGGATCTTCTGTTGTGTGCCTCAATATTAAGTCCAAAATTTTCACATTCTGAGTCTACCCAGATTCATGTATTACCTCATTTTGGGCTTGCCTTTCACTTCAAGAGCCTGGAAATCTGTCATGAGTTTCTGCTCTTCTGTCTCCTTACAGTGAAGTAAAATGTATTCATTAAAAAGTGGATGTTCTAATTCAATGGAATGCTTATCATCTCAGTAACTTGGAACTAATAACATATTAAGAGTTATTGGATCTTTCTTCCTGATTCTAAGATCAACTTTTAAGGAAACTTTGCTAGACTTCTTTTTCAAATCTTCTTTTGCTGCCTCTGCATGTTCCTCTTGAAAGACTTGATCAGATGTGAAAAATATCTGACCTTTATATGCACGGATCTCACCTTCTTCTCTGCAACAGAACTTTTAATTTGCCAATTTTGGTTTCATTTACTCTCCATAACTGAGAAAATTACTAAACATTTATTAGGTGCCAATCACTATGCTGAGCTTGTTACAGAGAGTCAGAAGTGGCTCTGCTTGCAGCAAAGGTAAGTCAATGAATCCAAGACAAGGTGTTGGTATCAGGAAAGGACTTTATTCGGGAAGTGGCTGAATGAGAAGATGAAAGGTTTGTGCCTCAAAATAATCATTTTGGTGGGTCCTGGATGTCAGATTCTCTTTTGAATCAGAGATGGGGGAGGTGAGGAAACAAAGTAAAAGGACTTTTATTTCCTGAAAATCTCTCCCAGAATAGCAAGCAAGCCCCAGGTAGGAGGATGTGTTAATTGCACTTCCTTACAGTCATTTCATGGGTGGTGTGAAATGGAATATCTCATGTCATGTCAACAAACAAAGATGTTATATCTGTCTGTGATTCTGGCCTTCCCAAATGTGAATTTCTGGGACAAAAGAGTTGAAGTCACAGAAGCAGATCCAGAGTAAATTCAAAATTAACCCTTCCTGGCTACAAACTAAGCCTATACCAAGATGATGAATCCTCCAAAGTCACTCTCATGGAAATAAAGTGTAAGCACCACTCTTGTCCAAGTGTTCAAGTGGTTAGAATGTGCCTTCTTAGCCCAGGCCATTGTCCTTGCCATGTCCAAGCAACCCACATTTTTATTAGGTACTTTTATACAGTTTGCATATTGCTACCTCTTTTTTGACATTTGTATTTCAGTTTGTAAAAGCTCTGCTAATGCTCCTACAATGTTTTTTATTTCCACTTTGAGGTTTATTGCAAAAGCAGGAAGAGAAAACGTAAATGAATGGAACAGTTAATGTATTTCCTCCATGATTTTTGAAGAGATCCAAACTTTCCACTCATTCAACATTCCTAGAAAGTAAAAGTAAGCAGTGAATGAAGAAGTAATGCACAAAGGTAAAGAGAAAGGAAATGATGTAGTTGAAAAAACGATAGTGACATCTCTGCCAAATGACAAAATCTCACTAAACTACACAAATAGGGATGCAGAGCTCTACAGATGACAGATTTCAGAGCAGCTTCTGTGAAACTCTTTAGCTGAAGACAGATCCAGAGGAGGGTAGCAGGCTCTTAGGCACAGTGTTACCTAAAGGGATAGTGGACCGCTTTGCTACTCCCAGTATCTATTTATTTATCTTTATTTGTCTGTTCACATATCTCACTCTTCGTGGAGGTTATTGGATTCTGAGGATGTAAACCTATATTAACTCACCATGAAGAGAGACTGGCGTACAGACTGGACAGTCACCCTATTTATGTGTGAGAGGTCAGCTGTTCCCTGGAACTAGATGTGGTGTTTGGACAGCACATCATGTTCAGGCAGAGATGAGATGAGATGTGATAATGTGACCAGTGAGCTGAGCATTAAGGGAAGGGAAGCAGGGCATCTCGGGGAAATTCTATCCAGTTTCCATAGCTGGATGTATGAATTTTCTACCTCGTGGGAACAGTTAACAGATACTGAAATCTTATATGTCCAAGCATTGTCAGAAGTACGTTACATCCTACAATCTTCAGAAAAATCCAGTGAAACCTCTGTAATTATCAGTTCCATTTAAGAGGAGAAACCGTAGCACCGCAGGCCACACAGGCAGTGCAGGCTGGAGCTGTGACATCAACCCAGGAATCTTGCCCCACGCCCACTGTCTCATGCACTGGACCGAGCTGTCTGCTCTGACAATGTGCTTCCTATTTTAGAGGGAACACTTAGTAAGGTCTTCCTCTCCAATTCCTATTCTTCATTGTCACAGAAGTGCCATTTGCTCATTCCAGGAACATTAGAATCATTACGTGACAGCTGAGTACACAGTTCCCTTTGCACCTGAATAGTTCCATCCTGTATTTCAGTGGTGTTTTGTTGAGCTCTACAGAGGAGCCTGCCAGATTATGGCAACTAAACAGCAACCCTACAGTCTCTATTTCCACCTGAGATAGTACTTCGAAAAATTATCAGAAAGTCAAAAAATCCATTTAAATTTCTCTCTTTTTTTCAGAAGATTATCATTTTCTGAAACAGTCTTCAAATACTAGGTCTACTACAAACTTTGGTGCGTATAGTTCTCTTAGAACTACTTCTGGGACAGAGCTGAAGCTATGACTTCACCTGCTCTGCCTGCCAAGCACTGCAGGTCCAGACTGTCCAGCTTCCCAGAGAAACACAGTAAATAGAGGGAACCCCGCCCCGCAGCAAACAATGGTGGAGACACCAGGGGCTCCTTTGAGCGTCCGCTGCTGCTAAGTCACTTCAGTCATGTCCGACTCTGCAACCCCATAGATGGCAGCCCACCAGGCTCCGCAATCCCTGGCAAGAACACTGGAGTGGGTTGCCATTTCCTTCTCCAATGCATGAAAGTGAAAAGTGAAAGCGAAGTCACTCAGTCATGTCCGACTCTTTGTGAGACCATGGACTGCAGCCTACCAGGCTCCTCTGTCCGTGGGATTTTCCAGGTAAGAGTATTGGAGTGGGTGGCCATTGCCTTCTCCTCTGAGTTCCTAACTAGGCTATTCCATGTGTTGCTGGCACTAGGAGGAACTCACCTGGTTCAGGAATCTCATTTGAAAAAGGCCAAAGCACCGGAAACTTGGAGTTGAAAGTCAGCAGCAGCTAGAGAACTTGGAAGAACAAAGATGTTTAAAGTGTTCACTGGAGCAGCAGCGGGTCCTCAGGACACAGAACAATGCAGATGAGCTGCACTGAGGCAAGTGCTTCTCCACAACATTCCTTTTCAGAGACTGAAGTGGACGCTGAGAACAGAGACAGAGCACGAAGGCCTGGCCACCAGCTGTGTCCCCAGCACAGGAGACGCTCACCCCACAGCAGCCTGCAGAGCCCTGGAAGGGGCGATAGTCACTCCCATCACAGCTGCAGACTTGTGTCTTCCTGAGGACCCGGCAAGTTATCACGGAGCAGGGCAAGTGGTGCCTGGGGAAAAAGCAATCCAAGAAAGTTCTTAAATTCCATCCTGGTGTCTTTGCATCTCTGAGAGACAAACAAAATCAAACAAGATTGAATAGAAGGGGCACGGGCAGGGATTTTAATACATTTAGCAACAGGGGGACAGAGTTTTCCTCGCAGAACATATGTTAGTAACATGCACATTGGAAGATGACAATATCTCAAAATAGCAAAGATCTTTGTGGAAATTCATGTATTTAATGTAGGCGGTCTTCAGGACATTGATGGATCAATCATCTTTCTCTTCTTTCCAGTTGGGACATACCGCACTCAGCAGCTGTAAAATCGTATGTAAAGTCAGAGGGACTTTTGAAATAATTTTATCTATCTATTCTTTTTCACTGTGCTGTGCCTTCTTTGCCGCATGGGCTTCTCTCTAGTTGTGGGAAAGGTGGGTCCTCCTGGTTGTGGGGCGCAGGCTTCTCACTGTGGGAGCGTCTCCTGTCGGGGAGCACAGGCTCCAGTGCGCTTGGCTTCGGTGCTGAGGGCCCGGGGTCTGGAGCACAGGGCAGCAGCTGTGCGCACGCGCTCACTGTTCTGCGGCTCGTGCCTCCTCTAGGACCGCATGGGGCCCTGTTGGCAGGTGGACTCCTCACCATTGAGCCGCCAGGGAGCCCCTCAGGGAACATTTTTAGCACATTGAGAGGTTTGGATACCTTCTTGAAGATTAGGGGCTTAAACAAGTAAAAACATTAGAATATTACTGCTAAAAATACCATTTCATTAACAAATTATTTTCTAAATAAACTTTTCATGTTAGTTCTTAATATTCCTTAATGATGTTTAATAGGTTGAGCTAGAAATTTTTAAAAAGATAACTATACAAGGCTTTGAGGCTCATTTCACAATTCAAGCCAGTTTCTCCTGATAAGGAGAAAAATGTTCACTGCTTCTGTTGAGGAAACACACGAGCGCTTCCATCTGGGTCACGCCTAGGCCTCCTCAGCACCCACATCTTGACCGGAAGTTGGGACACAGAGCAGAGCTTCTTCACTGGACTCTCAGTAGACACCAGGATGACCCGGCTGGACTGGAGGGGAGAAACGCAGGTGTCTTCATTTCGAATGAGAACTGCAGGTTACCTGAGGAGGTCTCCTGGAAGGGGTCCTTGTCAACCAAAACAAACACACCCAAAAACATGACTCCCGAAAGTTCATTTTACTGGGAGGACTTGCTGAGGACTACATGCCAGAGCACAGCCTCCCCTCAGCTCTGAGGAGCTGCCCCACGGACGCAGAGGAGGTCAGCGTGCATGCGACTGTGGTGAAGGGGAGACGTGCAGACAAACTCTCAACCTGGGAGAAAGTGGCTAAGAATCAGGAGGAACAGAGGTCTCTCTGAAAGGTTTTAGAGCTTTTGTACCCATGAAAAGTTGTAAAATTGGGTTCATCAATGTTCTCTGGAAATTATCTAACCATCAGGAGGCGTCTTGTGTCAGTTTTCCCAGAGCACAGAGTGCCTCATTCTTGATCTGAACCCTGAACTCCGATCAGGGAGTGCTGGAGGTCCAGGACTGCAGTGGGTAGAGACTTCATTCTGCAGAACCTGATGCTGAAAGCTGTTTTCATTGTCATCCTGAAGGAGAAATATCAGAACTCATGTGGCAAGAAATTGTTACCTGCTTTTTCTTTGTTCACATTGGAGAAGGAAATGGCAACCCACTCCAGTGTTCTTGCCCAGAGAATCCCAGGGCCGGGAAGCTTGGTGAGTTGCCATCTATGGGGTCTGCACAGAGCTGGACATGACTGAAGTGACTTAGCAGCAACAGCACCAGCAAGCTCACAAGAAAGGTCAAGAGGTTTAAATACATAGAAAGTAGGGCTTACCTCTCATAGGGTTAATAGAATTATTTTACTATACTTCACTGAAGAAACTACTCATAAAAACTGAGACTTCAGCGAGGCTTTTGTGATCGGACTTCCCAAACCAGGGATTGAAATCAGGCCACAGCAGTGAAAGTGCTGGATCCTCACCACTAGACAATGCGCAAACTCTTGCTTCTCTTTCAGCTGGCAGAACAATCTATTCACTTCCAACTACTTAATAGTGATTTTGTCTACTTATGATTCGATCTTAATTTTGTGGACTTCAGACCACACACTGTGGCCTTACAAAACAATAGGTCATGACCGTTTGGCATTTGAAATGGATTGAGGAGTCTTTGTCAACTTATTTTCCTCCTATCACTTATTTCATTGATTCCTTAATGTCATGTTCATTTGCACCCCTCCTTTTTTCGTTTAATCGAATCAGTCAGACAAACAAAGCCCCCAAGGTTTGCTCTTGAATCTTTGCTATGATTGGAATAGTTCATTTGTCTCGATTTATATTTTTCTCCAGGAATATAACTAAGTGTGACCCTAAGAGCTAATGAGAGGATTCAGTTAAAATACTAAAGAGCTTGAAAATGACTAGTCAATTAGTAGCAGGTAATAAAATTCAGCTAGTATTTTTAACATCATAATTACCATTATCCAGATTAAGTTCAGGATGTTTTGCAATCATTTAATTCTATTTCATTCTAGTTTTTTTTAAAGCATCTTCTCATTGCCTGAGTAGATTTATTACCTAGACAGATGCTCAGCAAGGCTGGTCTCCAAGACACCGCCAGAGAGGGTTAGCATTCCAGCAACTGGCATTCTAGATGTCCATCTCTTGTTAGGTGATGGGCTTGACTTCTTCCTTCTCTCCTGAAACTAATCCTACATGCACTAATTGAAAGAAAAATGAGGTAGCTGATCTTGCAAAGCAAAGGGAAGTCGCTTGACTCGGGACCTAACCTTCACTGAGCTTCTGTCAGAAGCAGCCATGGCCCAGCCTTTCTGTTGTTCATCCTGGCCTCGTGCTTCCCCTCTGCCACAGCCTCACCCCCAGCTGTGCTGCACTGAAGTTTGCTAACTCAGAAGACATCATCGTGTCGGGGAAACCACTTCCCTTCATTCATATTCAGACATACAGACTTAGATTAGTTTTCTTTTTGCCCACAAAAAAACTGTGGAGTTCTACTTTCTAGGAAAGTGGCAAAGGGAAACACCAACAACAAAAAACTAAAGTCTTAAGTATGATAGAGATACAGCCCCTCTGCCTTCCTTCACCTCGCTTTATTTTTCTTACCTCAACGTGAATTAGAATGAGAGCAGGAGCAACAAGACAAATCCTGGCCAGCAAGTCACTGAAAGAATGTAGAAACTAAGCGAAAAATTATACTCAAGTAAAGGAAAGAAGGCTATTTCTCCATGAACGAGTAGCCTGGTTCTCACTGTCCTTCGTTCTCAAAGGAAGAAAGAGACAGAGGAACAGAGATGCCCAGTGGAATCAACTGCCTGAATGAATGACTGAAACTCACTAGATTCCATGACATAAGCTTCCAGTGAGAGACAGCATCAGTGAGTCTCCTTCCTCCAGCTCTGAAACTCTGAGCAGAAAAGTGCTGAACAGTTTAAGTAAAAGTGTTGAAGAATAAAAGGTTCTCATTTAATTGACACATATCCAATTGGATGGGAACATTTGAAGTTATTGGGAAATAAGTAATCTGAATACTTTAAACTGATGACATTTTCTTTGATCATATTGTGAATACATAGATGAAAATCAAAAAGGAAGTGAAAGTGTATTAAATAATTAGAAAATGAAAATTACCATGTTCCCTATTTAACGGCCTTGCTTAGTAAACATGGCATCAGAGAACCTGCCTCAAGGTTCCCCCAGACGCCGTCTCAGTGAGCACAGCAACAGCCGCATCTCCCCATGGCCTTCGTGCTCTCTCTCCTGGTGGCCCTGGTGCTGGTCAGCTATGGCCCGGGGGATCCCTGGGCTGTGACCTGTCTCAGAACCACGTGCTGGTTGTCAGGAAGAACCTCAGGCTCCTGGGCCAAATGAGGAGAATCTCCTCTCACTTCTGTCTGCAGGACAGAAAAGATTTCTCTTTCCCCAGGAGATGGTGGAGGGCGGCCAGCTCCAGGAGGCCCATGCCATCTCTGTGCTCCACGAGATGGTCCAGCAGACCTTCAACCTCTTCCGCACAGAGCGCTCCTCTATAGCCTGGGACACCACCCTCCTGAAGAAGCTCCGCACTGGACTCCTGGACCAGCTGGACGACCTGGAAGCCTGCCTGGGGCAGGTGACGGGAGAGGAAGACTCTGCCCTGGGAAGGACAGATCCCACACTGCCCGTGAAGAGGTACTTCCATGGAATCCATGTCTACCTGCAAGAGAAGGAATACAGCGACTGCGCCTGGGAAACTGTCAGAGTGGAAATCATGAGATCCTTCTCTTCATCAGCCAACTTGCAAGAAAGGTTAAGACGATGGATGGAGACCTGAACTCACCTTGACATGACTCTCACTGACTAAGACACCACGTCACCCTTGTACGTTCCCCTGAGGTCATTTCAGAAGACTCTGATATCTGCTTTAGCCACAATGGTTCCTGAATTCAATCAATAGTACTCGCTCAGTAGCAATAAGCAAGTAGATAGAAAAAGCATTCAACTGCACAGGGATCATTCCATAAGGGATGACTGCCCTGATGTTATTTATGTTTCTTTCTGTATTTATTTTATCTCATCATATTTATATTTTCATGTAAAAATGTTTGTCTGCATTGTAATAAAATTTAGAAAATATGTTCATTTCCTTAATCTTCTAATTTGTTTTATTTATTAGTTTCTTATGAAAGTAATTGCTTTTTTCATTATGAAGAACTAAATACTTGTTTGGTCGACATAAACCTATCGTGGAATAGCATTTGTCCATTTATACTACAGAATAGTCATATCCTTTTAGGAAATGATTGTCAAAAGGTAGGATTTCTGGATCCCTGGCAGTCCAGTGGAATGGACTCCATGCTTCCAGTGTGAGAAGCTCAGGTGCCATGGATAGCTGGTCAGGGAACTAAGATCCTGCAAACTGTGGAGTGCAGCCCCCTTCACCCAAAAGTAACAGGTAGAAAGGAGTCTCTGAAACGGTGGAAAATGAGTAGTCCTGAAGTCACAAGTATAACTGCTGCTCCTGCTAAGTCACTTCAGTCGTGTCCAACTCTGTGCCACCCCATAGACAGCAGCCCACCAGGCTCCCCCATCCCGGGGATTCTCCAGGCAAGAACACTGGGGTGGGTTATACCCAATCAGCAAAGAATGGTTGGTGTCAGTATGTGGGGGAGGACTCCCCTCCTCCAGGGAAGCTGCGAACATGTGGTGCTGAGTGGCTGATCCTGACACCTGTTTCTCTTCCCCCACCTTCTCCCCAGTCCTGCTTTACTGAACACTCCACTCCCCTACACTATATCTCCACTGCCTCCAACACAGGAGCTCTGTTCCGTGATGGTTTCTAGCTTCAAAGTTACTCTGAGTGGAAATCCCTGGAAGAGAGCACAAGTGAAAGGAGAGTTCTAGAAGTTTCAAAACCTTTGAATGCAGCTCTGCTATTGAACAGCAGTGTGACCCTGCAAAATATCACATACACTAAGGAGATGGATGTGGCAACCCCCGCCAGTATTCTTTCTTGCAAATCCCATGGACAGAGGAGCCTGGTGGGCTACAGTCCAGAGGTCACAGGAGTTGGACATGACTGACCCAACCTAGCATGCATGCGGGCATGCATTCTATCTTGATCTTCTTCTCAAATATGGGGAAAATAAGAGTAGGTTTTCATAGGACTACTGTTTGGATCAATAAGTCCATATTACAAGAAGCATAAAAGTGTGCTTGGCACAAATAACCAGGACAATGAGAGTCCCAGAGTAGCTGTCCACAGGGAGCAGACAGGTCAGCTGGCCTGAGGCAGTGACTGAAAGGAAACACTGGAAAGATGCTAGGTCTTTAGTAAAAATATTTAACTCAGGAGCTAGTTTCACAGTATATTCAGTGTGTGAACTCTCCTGTGCTCAGTGCTGAAGACAATTCCAATTTCTGTGTTTCAGACTTCTAGAAGTATTCTTAGGAAGTCACAGAAAGTCTTTGAGAAAGAAGGATTACTAGAAAATGCTTAGATCTACTATAAAAATGAATAATAGGAAATCATAGAGATCTCATATGAATGCAGAAAATCACACACATCACTCATTAATAATGTTTCTTGCTTCTTTAGTATGAGTACTACTCTACTACTTCTTGAAGACATTTCTAAAATCACCTTCTCAACTCTCTGTTGGGTTTCTGTCTTTCAGCAGCAAGGCAGAGGCAGGAAGAAAAGAGCAAGGGCCATGCAGTGTGAGGTTCTGCCTTCCAATCCTGGGCTGTCCTGGGTTTGATCCTAGTTGTTTTCCATAAAGACTTCAGCCCCTAAGTGCTGGCAGTGTCATCTCCTACAGTTGGTCCTCCTCAGAAATCAGGGCCTTTAGAGGAGAGACTGCCACAAGTGTATGCAGGTGTCTTACAACGCAAGCGAGAGTCTTTCTCTGAACAAGGGGCATGAAGCCAATACTATTGGTCAAAACACATATATCTTGCACACGCATACTGCCAGCTGTCCAGGATAACAATGGCTATGTTAATCTATATTCAAGACCATCTAAGTCCTTATGTTCTCACACATTGACCAAAACGGGATCTTATCATCATTTTTAGTTTTTGCCAATCTGACTGGTGACACATAGCATCTAGCAGCAACCATTAGATTTCCTTTTCCTAATTGATGGTGGTTGTCATCAGTCATACTCCAGCCTTCTCGTCCATCTATTGTAATTGGTTCAGGAGAACTCTGAAAGAAAAACAATCTGTAGGCAAAGGAGAAATGTACTGAAAACAGCTGGAGCCCCAGCATCACAAAGTAGAGCTGAGAAGAGCTGTGGAGCTGAGACTAGTTTTAAGACCAGTACGCTAGAGTAGGTGACAGCCTTTCCCTATCCTATCCACTGGAAATGCAGGTTTCCTCTGTGGATTTCTGATCCATACACAATGCACCCACTGCTCTTGCATTGCCTCTTTACCCAGTAAAGGAGTTCATCATTCATTTTTGTTCAAACTCCGTGATCTCCAGCTAGAAGACACACAGATTGCAAGATCCTCAACCAGATCCCAGGCTCCACACTCACACTGCACTCCTGCCATCTGGCTGGTATCCAGTCTGAGTTTCATTTGTGACAAAGACACTTGTAGTTTCCCTGTGTTCAGGGCCCAGAACTGTTTTCCGTTCAAACTCATGAACTAGGTCATGACCTGCTCTAGTCTTCAGGGCTTTAAAAATTTGTTTTGAAGGTGATGCCTTTCAAAGATGCATGCTGGAATCATATACCCAACTGCCTATTTCACACCTGGTACCTACTGAGCACACATTATGCTGACATCAAAAGCATTTTGACTGCAGATTTTTCAGCAACTTACCCATATGATTTGACATTTCGAAAAAGGTAATGAAACTCTCCAATGAAAACCTGACTACAGAAAAAAAATGGATGTTTAATAGATGATCCTTGATTAAAAGACATGAGAGGAAAATGGAATTTGTCAGTTGAGATTGGTTATTTAAGAGAAATATCAATAACCTCAGATATGCAGATGACACCACCCTTATGGCAGATGGAGAGGAACTAAAAATCCTCTTGATGAAAGTGAAAGAGGAGAGTGAAAAAGTTGGCTTAAAACGCAACATTCAGAAAACGAAGATCATGGTATCTGGTCCCTTCACTTCATGGGAAGTAGATGGGGAAACAGTGTCAGACTTTACTTTTGGGGTCCAAAATCAGTGCAGATGGTGATTGCAGTCAGGAAATTAAAAGACGCTTCCTCCTTGGAAGGAAAGTTATGACCAACCTAGATAGCATATTCAAAAGCAGAGACATTACTTTGCCAACAAACATCCGTCTAGTCAAGGCTATGGTTTTTCCAGGGTCATGTATGGATGTGAGAGTTGGACTGTGAAGAAAGCTGAGTGCTGGAGAATTGATACTTTTGAACTGTGGTGTTGGAGAAGACCCTTGAGAGTCCCATCGACTGCAGGGAGATCCAACCTGTCTATCCTAAAGGAGATTAGTCCTGGGTGTTCTTTGGAAGGAATGATGCTAAAGCTGAAACTCCAGTATTTTGGCCACCTCATGCGAAGAGTTGACTCATTGGAAAAGACTCTGATGCTGGGAAGGATTGGGGGCATGAGGAGAAGGGGACGACAGAGGATGAGATGGCTGGATTCTATCACCGACTCGATGGACGTGAGTTTGAATGAACTCCGGGAGTTGGTAATGGACAGGGATGCCTGGAGTTCTACAATTCATAGAGTCGCAAAGAGTCAGACATGACTGAGCAACTGCACTGAACTGACTGGGTCATAGTTTGTCAAATATGGCATTCCTTCAGTGAAGAGAGATATATATACACAAAGTAGCAATTTTGAAAATATTACTGATGACTTTGCTTCCATTAAAGCCAGGAACTTACAAGTACTGTTGTGGCATAAGGAAAATATTTCAACTTGATGTGAGTTTCATATGTATATATTTTAAAAGATTTTTCAGACAATTAACATTACAGGAGAAATTTACCTTTTATATTAATAGTGAATGAAATAATTTTTCTCTTTCCTTTGGGGCGCCTTTAAGTCTCAGTCTTGTCCCCATGTCTTCCTTCCCACTGGAGGGTCGCAATATCAGGCAGATTTCTGTCCGGACGTCATCTTCTATTCTTCCAGTCATTTTCCATAGTCATGTAATTTGGTAGCATTAAGTATGCTTTACCTATAGCCACAAATACCATCAGCTTGGGGTTTTCTACAGAGGAATCACTGAAACGTTTGTAATCCAATCTGAGCAGGGGTCACATCTCTCAAGGATCTTGTCCATCATGTATCTCAATTTTATGGTGAGGATCACTTAACATCCTCTGAGTCATCTTGGACAGTTAAATACGATTATTTTATAATTATTAGAATTATTAATTTTGTCAAGCACAGTTAGACTCTCAGTATTAACTACCACTTGATAATTTCATTTTCCTTCTTATACAAAATAATCAGGATACTTTGTAAGTCGCTCAGCTTATCGAGAATTTGGAGGGACACATGAATGGAAATAAGAGATTTGTAACACTGAGGTATGAAACAACAAAGGGGCATCTTGTGTTAGAAGAAAAAGAGAGAAATAAGTGAGAGTTCAGTACATGCAGGGGCTCAGGTGTTTATGCTGTGGATAGGGAGTTTGGAATCTGACATTAATTATTAGATTATTTCATTCAAATAAAGTCTTAGCAGGGGGCTCTTGGAAAGGAGAATATTAACTCATTTCACTATGTTGGAAGGATTAAGTGAGTCCCTTCAGAGGCTAAGGAATTTGTAAATGTTGTCACTGTCATTTTTGATGAACACTGAGTGTCTGTGGAATTTGTCTGGAGAAAGTGTTAGTGGCTCAGTTGAGTTTGACTCTTTGTGACCCTGTGAACTGTAGCCTGTCAGGCTCCTCTGCCCATGGAATTCTCCAAGCAAGAATACTGGAGTGGGTTACCATTTCCTTCTCCAGGGGATCTTCCCGACTCAGGGATTGAACCTTGGTCTCCTGCATTGCAGGTGGATTCTTTACCATCTGAGCCACCAGGGAAGCCTGGTAGGTCCTTGGTAGGTTCACAGTATAACATTTATAACATTTAACGAGTAAACAATTCAGGATGGATGTGCCATAAAAGTGAGGGTAGCATCAGGGAATGTGTTCTTTCTCCTCAAATAAACACCAATAATGAAATAGATCCTAAGGAATCCTTGCCATAAACACAATACCTTGGTATCTTCATATCACCATGTTACAGACTGAATGTGGGTGTGTTTCCCAAATTCATATACTGAAACCCTACCCCTCGAGACTCCCTGATGGTCCAGGGGCCAGGACTCTAAGCTACCACAGCAGGGAGCCTAAACTGGATCTCTGGTCAGAGAACGAGATCCTGCATGTAGCAAGCAAGACTTCACATGGCCCAAGTAAAGATCCCACATGAAGCAAGGAAGATCCAAATCCAGCATGCTTCACCTAAGACCTGGTCCAGCCAAATAAGCACATAAAATAAATATTTTTAAAATTCTCAAAAAACCTGCAGAAACCCAACCCATCATATGATCATATCACAAACTGGAATATTAGGGAGATTATTAGGGTTCAGCTCAGTTCTGTTCAGTTGCTCAATTGTGTCCAACTCTTTGCATCCCCATGAATTGGAGCACTCCATGTCTCCCTTTCCATCACCAACTCCCAGAGTTCACTCAAACTCATGTCCATTGAGTCGGTGATGCCATCCAGCCATCTCATTTTTTGTCGTCCCCTTCTCCTCCTTCCCCCAATCCCTCCCAGCATCAGAGTCTTTTCCAATGAGTCAACTCTTTGCATGAGTTGGCCAAAGTATTGGAGTTTCAGCTTTAGCGTCATTCCTTCCAAAGAACACCCAGGACTGATCTCCTTTAGAATGGACTGGTTGGATCTCCTTGCAGTCGATGGGACTCTCAAGGGTCTTCTCCAACACCACAGGTCAAAAGTATCAATTGTTCGGCGCTCAGCTTTCTTCACAGTCCAACTCTCACATCCATACATGACTACTGGAAAAACCATAGCCTTGACTAGATGGACGTTTGTTTGCAAAGTAATGTCTCTGCTTTTGAATATGCTATCTAGGTTGGTCATAACTTTCCTTCCAAGGAGTAAGTGTCTTTTAATGTTAGCAATCAATAACATTCAGCTATTACTTTTAATATCATAATTTTACAGTTATCCAGATTATGATCAGGATCTTTTGAATCATTTCATTCCATGTCATATAGTTTTTTCAAGGCATCTTCTCATTACCCAAGTGGATTTATCAACTACACAGATGCTAGGCAAGGCTGGTCTCCTAAACCCTGCCAGAAAGGGTTTGTGTTTTAGCAAATGGGATTCTGATTGCCCATCTCTCTTCCTTCACCACTTATACTGATCTCACGTGGATTAAAGGAAAGGAAAATCAGCTAGCTGGTCTTAAAAAGCTGAGGGCCGTCACTGACTCAGGACTTGGCCGTCATTGAGTGTTTGTAAGAAGCAGCCCTCTCCCAGTCTTTCTGTTGTCCATATTGGCCTCATCCTTCCCCTCTTCCACAGCCCACTCCCCAGCTGTGCTGCACTGCAGTTTGCTAACTCAAAATAGTACATCATTACCTCAGGGGAAAACCACTTCCCTTCTTTCATACTCAGGACATTGAGACTTACCCTTGTTTTCTTCTTGCCCACAAAACAACTGTGGAAATTTATTTTCTAGGAAAGATGCAAAGAGAAACAAAAAGAAATCTAACATCTTGAAAGTGAAAGAGATGCAGCCTCTCTGGCTTTCTTTACATCACTTTCTTGTTCTCATCTCATCATGAAATAGAACCAGAGAAGAGGCAGGAATACCAACATTGTCCAGTAAGTCACTAAGTGTGGATAAAAAGTTTAAATGAGAAATTACACTCAAGTAAAGGAAAGAAGGCTGTTTCTCCTGATCTAGTGCCCTGGGTCTCACTGCCCTACAGTCTCAGAGGAAACAGAAACAGAGGAACAGAGATGGCCAGTAGAATCAACTGCCTGAATCAGTGACCGAAACTCATTAGATTCTGTGACATAAGCTTCCAATAAGCGACAACCCCATCACTGAATCGCCTTCCTCCAGCTCAGAAACTCTGAGCAGAACAAGTGTTGATGAGTTTATGTAAAAGAGTTCAATAATAAAACTTAAACTTGGCAAAGTAAATATTATTTATCTACTAAAAGGAAAATAATTGCAGTTGGAAATTCCTCCACCAACTTGCACGAACACACTTCTGCCCTCAGCATCTGAGCTCTGCTGACACTTTAGACACCTGGGGACATGGGTCAGGAGAGGAAGAGGCCACCACGGAGCATTAGGGCCCTTCACACAAAATCTCCAGGGGAGAGGCTGGGGTTTCGGGAAGACAATTTATTTTCCCAACCAATCAATAAGCCCTCCACAGAAAGGAGATTTTCGAGTCCTCAGGATGTGGTGAGCCTGCCCTTAGGGAGGGAGAGAGTCCAGCAGGTGAACAAAGGGGACTCTGTCACTCCAGAAAACAGGAGGTGGCTCCATGTGATCTCTCCCTTGCGAGTGAGGTGCTCCTGGGAAAACACAACTATCCTGGATGTAGAATCTCCTCACCCATATAGCCTGAGAAGAACCAGGATTCTGGTGGGGGTATTGGCCCAGTCTGTGGAGGACGACAGGTGTCCAGCAAGAAAATGATGGAAAAAAAGCATGATGTCTGTAATAGCCCTGCCCTCATGGTTCCCTGAAGGGCAGGGATCTGCAGGAACCTGTTCTAGAAGGAAGAGACATAAGGGAGGAATTCAAGGTCTGGTCATAATCAGCCTCCTCTCTAAATCAAACACTAAAGAAAACTCATTATTTGTTTCCAAGAGCTTAACTGCCAGAGTGATCTGGTAAATCCCTTATAAATACTGAAATGATAGAGCAGACAGAGCCTGCCTTCCTATGGAACCTAAGAGGGAAAAATGGAGCCTAAGTGCAAGCCAAAAGTGTGTTCATGAATGAGAAGGGAGCAATACTTATGCATGAGAGATAAAGGGCAATAACGTGTGCAATTGCAAATGTCCATCAATTCTGACTTAAGAGAAAGACCTTCTCATTTGATTGAAAAATATCCATTTGGATGGGCACATCTGAAGGCACTAGGAAAAGGCAAAATTAATAGTCTAGAAAGAAGAACATTTCTTTGACTGTCTTTAGAATACATAACAGAAAACCATAAAAGGAAGTAAAAGTGCATAGAAATGACTAGAAAATGAAAACTATCATGTTCCCTATTTAATGGCCTCGCTTAGAAAGCATGGCATCAGAGAACCTACCTCAAGGTTCACCTAGACGCCGTCTCAGCCAGCCCAGCAGCAGCCCCATCTTGCCCATGGCCATCGTGCTCTCTCTCCTGATGGCCCTGGTACTGGTCAGCTATGGCCTGGGAGGATCCCTGGGCTGTGACCTATCTCTGAACCACGTGCTGGTTGGCAGGAAGAACCTCAGGCTCCTGGGCCAAATGAGGAGACTCTCCCCTTGCTTCTGTCTGCAGGACAGAAAAGACTTCGCTTTCCCCTAGGAGATGGTGGAGGGCGGCCAGCTCCAGGAGGCCCAGGCCATCTCTGTGCTCCACGAGCTGCTCCAGCAGAGCTTCAGCCTCTTCCACACAGAGCGCTCCTCTGCTGCCTGGGACACCACCCTCCTGCAGCAGCTCCGCACTGGACTCCATCAGCAGCTGGACGACCTGGATGCCTGCCTGGGGCAGGTGATGGGAGAGGAAGACTCTGCCCTGGGAAGGACAAACCCCACCCTGGCCGTGAAGAGGTACTTTCAGGGCATCCGTGTCTACCTGCAAGAGAAGGGATACAGCGACTGTGCCTGGGAAACCATCAGAGTGGAAATCATGAGATCCTTGTCTTCATCAACCAGCTTGCAAGAAAGGTTAAGAATGATGGAGATCTGAACTCACCTTGACATGACTCTTACTGACTAAGATGCCACATCATCCTTGTATACTCACCTGTGGTCATTTCAGAGACACTGAATTCTGCTTTAGCCACCAAATTTGTAGAATTAACTCAGCCAATACATGTCAGTAGTAATAAGCAAGTAGATATAAAAGAAGTCAAGTGCAGGGGTATCAATCCATATGCGATGACTGCCCTGATGTTATTTATTTATTCTTTATTTATTTAGGTAATGGAATATTTTATCTCATCATATTTATATTTTCATATAAAAGATATATATGTTTACATTGTATTAAAATTTAGAAAATATATTTCCTTTTTAATTAAATTGTTATTTGGTTTATTTATTAAATAGTTATCAAGATAAATTTCTTGAGTTTTTATTTTGAAAAGCTAAATCCTTATTTTTTCTTCAAATACCTATCACAAAATAGTATTTGTTCACTTTTACAGTGAAACAGTTCTATCACTTTCTAACAAATGTCTATCAAAAGGTGGAATTCTGAGAATCTTCTGTGGGTGCAATTGTTAGGACTCTGAGTTTTTCCTCCAGGGAGCCTTGGTTGAGGAACTAAGATCCTATAAGCTGTGGAGGGTGCCAAAAGAAAAACAGTAGAAAGGAAATTATGAAATTGCAGAAAATGGTTAGTCTTGATGTCATAAGCATAACTAATTTATATCCACTCATTAAAGAATGATTGATACACATATCTGAGGGAAGCAGTAACCCCCTGCAGGAAAGCTGATGCCACAGGGTGTTGACTGCCTCTCCTGCCTCCTATTACTCTGCTCCCACCTTCTCCTCAGTACTGCCTTACTGAGCAATTCACTCCCTTCCATAGTAGCTTCACTGCCTCCACACGGGAGCTCTGCTCTGTGCTGGTTTCTAGCTGCATGGTATAGTCAGAGTGGAAGCCACAGGAAGAGAGCCCAAGTGAAAGGAGAGTTCTAGAAATTCCAAATCCTCTGAATCCCAGCTCTGCCATTTCCCAACAGTGTGACCCTGAAAAATCTCACAAACACAACAGGTCAGTTTCCTCATCTTTAATATGGGGACAGTAAGAACGGTTTTCATACAATTACTGTTTGGATTCAGTGAGTCTAAATCACACAAGAGGCATCAGGAGCTCCTGGCAGGAATCATCAGGACAGTGAGAATCACGGAGTGGCTGCCCTCAGGAAGGAGACAGGACACCTGCCCTGAGACGGCGACTGGAGGGCAGCATGGAAAGGCACCGGCCCCTGACAAAGGCATTTTCTTTTCATCTTGGGGGCTAGTTTCACAGTGCTTTCAGTGTGAGAACCTTCCTTTGCTGTATGCTAAAGAGCATTGCAATTTCTGGGTTTCATACTTCTAAAAGCATTCCTAGGAGTTCATAAAAACTCTTTGAGAAAGATGAATTGGTAGGAAATGCTTGATCTAACATAAATACGATAATAGGGGACGAATAGAGATCGCATATCAGTGCAGATAATCAAACACAAGCAGAGGCAGGAAGGAAAGAGTGGGGACTGTGAAGTGTATGGTTCCGATCTCCAGTTCTGGGCTGTCCCAGGCTGGATCCTAGTTCTCCTTTCCATAAAATCCCTTGTCCATACTTGCTGGCAATGTCACCTCCAGGAGCCTCTGTTTTGCTACTGAAAGAACAAAAGCCAACAAATGGTTCAGAAGCCAGTTTACCTCTTGTCATACTAAAGAAGTGAGAAACATTATTAATGAATAAAGTGCCTGATTATCAGCAACCTCCAAGGAGACTTACACCAAGGGCCACCTTCCAGGATTGCTGCTGCTACTACCCTTGTCCTCACGCGAAGCCACTGCTGACCCACACTTCCACAGGAGACTCCAACTTGAGGAGGTAGGTCTGGTTCAGTCTCCTGTGGGGTCACTGCTCCCTTCCCCTGGCTCTTGGTGCATGCAAGATTTTATTTGTCGCCTGCAAGAAGAGCCTCTCCTGCCGTCCTGTGGAAGTCCTGTAATCAACTCCCACTGGCCTTCAGGGTCAGATTGCCTGGGGTTCTCAGTTCCTTTGCAGGCTTGCAAGCATGACACGAGGCTCAGAACCTTCACAACAGTGGGAGAACTTTTCTGGTATTATTATTTTCCAGTTTGTTGCTTTCCCATCTGGCAGGTATGGCATTTATTTTTATTGTGCTTGAGCGCCTCCTGCTTCTCGTTTTAGTTTCTTCTTTGTGTTTGGACGTGGGACATCTTTTCCAGCGGGCTTCAGAGTCCTCCTCTGGATGGCTGTTCAACAGCTAGATGCAATTTCGTTGCTCTTGCAGGAGGAGATGAGTGCATGTCCTTTTACTCTGCCATCTTGAACCAGAAGCTAAGCCAAAACTTTCCTATTTGACCATTTGACATATGCTGAACTATCTCATGCACACCCACCATATCTTTTATTCACCACCATGGATGTACGTGTGCCTGAGATTTGAGCAGGAGATTAACGGCTGAAAATAGGTATGTTATCTGTCTTCAAATAGTATGAATTTCTAAAAAAGATTTTAAAAATCGATATGTCAATCTGCTGCACAGAAAATATTTGTTATTGAGGTATATCCAATTTCCCACAGAAACAAGTAGGATCATTCATAAAAACTGATCAAGAAAGATCCCACCAATTTATACATTTCATTCACCATATTTCATCTTTTATTATTTTAAGAATTTCCTGTAATCTGTACTTTTCAAGAGCAAAGTCTTTCTTTTCATTTTAAACACCGCTCCCCCTCACATATCTTCCATCAGGATCTTCTCTTAAATGGGGAGGAATTGACTCTCCAGAGCAGGAGCATGTCTCCATATTCTATTTCCACCTAGCATTCTGCACAAAGATAGGAACTACTGGCCCTCAGGAATGTCAATAAAAGTGTAAGTGTAATAATGATAATAATAACAATGATAAGCTTAAGAGTTTTACCAGTTGAACTGCTTGAAAACAACAATCTTTCTGCATTTTTTGTTTTTATTTTTTGTGGGTTACTCTTGCCTTCTCAGGTGACCAGTATATTTGTTATACTGGGCATCTCTTTAGCTTTCCCTCAAGTTCCTGAATCATTTAGTCCAGTCGATTTTTCTGTTCTATGCTACAGTTTTCTCAGCTTTAAAATAAGGATATGAGAGTGGATATATGTGAACTTAGAGCTGGTTTACATTGTTGTACAGCAGAAACCAGCACAACATTGTAAAGTAATTTTTTTCCAATTGAAATCAAAATAGGGATAATGAGAATATTGTACTCCATTCACTATACCATCTCATGTTATGTACTCTATTTTGATATTAATATAACAACTTACAAAATTATCTTAAATGAGTAGATTATATAAAGCATCATGGACACATTAAATAGCTGTGAGAGTTGTTACTGTGACTGGTGTATATTAAGCTTTCACCATTATTTCATGTCTACCCTATAGATGATTATGCCATATCTGTGACTTGCTCAACTCAATTGTTAATGCAAAAACTCTACCTCTGCAAGTTAGGATAAGTTAATCTTTTCTAGTATTGTACAAAGCATATCCACACATTTTGAAATTTTACTAGCAAATAAAATAATCACATGACTGTATCAAGCACACTACGATATTTAGTGGGCATCAAATCAACATGCAATCAGTGCAGTTGGCATATAAGATGCTTATTGGGTAAAAATACTATATTCAGTGAAAATTTACATTATGCTGAAATAAAAAACATCTTGATTATGAATTTTAAAGCAATTTATCTATACAAAATGACCTTTTAAAAAGCTAATAAAACTCTCCAAAGCAAAACTATGTATAAATTTGAAAGCTTAACATAAGATCCTTAGATAAAGGAAATGAGAAGAAAAAAGACTTTAAAAATTGAGATTAATTATTTAAGGTAGCTATTGCATCATAAGTTTCTCAAATATGGCTTTCCCTCAATTGAACTAAGATGAACAAAGAAGTAATTTTGAAAACTTTACAGATGATTTTGCTTCCAATGAAGCCAGGAACTTAAACTTTTGTTTTGGCATAAGGAATATTTAGACTTGGTGTGAATTTCAGACTTCTTTGTACCTTTTAAACTATTTCCAACTACTTGAACGTTGCAAGAGAAATTAACCATTTATATTAAATAAAATCATTTCCTCTTTCCCCAGGGGCTCCTGTAAGTCTCAGTCTTATCCTCAAGTCTCCCCACTGGATGGTCCCAATATCTAGATTACTGTCCAGAATGTAGATGCCTATCCCCTTACACCGAATTAGTCTTTTTCCCCAGAAACAACCCGGAATCTGAAAACATACCACACCATGCTCAGATTTCCAGCCCTCAGTCACAGCATAAACAGGCATCAGTGTAAACCACTCTGGGTAAAACCTCTTCCCAGGAAGGGGAGGATGGAAGCAGGGGCAAGTGCAGAAATCAAGTTCTAAGAGAAACCCCTGCAAAGCTCCCCTGGGCAGTCTGGCCCTAAAACAAAGGTTCCTCACTGCTCCTGGGACCCCCACGTGCTCCCTGGGCCCCAGCACCTAGCTCGGCTGGAGGCTCCTGCCTACAGGGACTCCCCGGTTCTCCTGGTGGACGTGGCGCTGGAGTTCAAGGCGCAGACCTGGACAGGTCTGCTGGGAGAGCAAGGTCAGTTGCTCTGTTACAGGAGGGCTGTGCTGCCCTCCCGGTCGCTGGGGCACAGGAAAGGCAGATTTGAGCATCATGTTGAGCTGGAGCCATGGAACTGAATTTCAGTGAAGTGCTGAGTTTGGGCGATTCCTGGTCTCTCGGAGGGTGGCAGTGGTGATGATCACCATTCTCCAGGGCTGGAGAACATCACCCTCTGTGTCAACAGGGAAGGGGTTGGCAGCTGGTGAGCTTGGTGATGCTGCAGGTGTTGGGCTGTGCCACCCTTTATCCAACTGTTCCCTGCACCTTCCCCCAAATAAGATCTTTAAATAGATCAGAATTGTCCCTTTCTGCATTTTTCTAAATTTTGTCTCCACTGAAAAACTTTTCTTTCTCTTCTAGGCATCAGAGAATGTCACAGCTTTAGTGCTTCTTTTGTGTTATTACACTGGAAGTGAAATATACTCATGGAACAGTCTCAGTCCAAAAGGAGATATTCATCTGTATGAGTCAACTCAGCTTGAAAGAAAAACCTGAGGCTCAGTCTCTCTTCTTTAGTCCAAAAGAGAACTTAGAGGTGTGACTCCATAGTCTTCTGCGACAGGTTTTAAATTGCAGCAATTTTTAAATTGCCACATCTCTCTGCATTTCCTTTCTAAGGGTCTAATACATAAGGTTTGAATTCTTCAGGTATTTACAGGACTATAGCTCCTGGTTTCTGGTGGTCTACAGACAATAGTGGCATAATAATGAACATGGGTTAATTTGTAGCATTCTCTTCATTCTCTCACCAAAGTGTGCTGAATACACACACATATGTGATGATGCGCTTGGCAATGTAGATTCCACGAGTGTCAGGAAGGGATGAGACGGCCCCTCCTGGGAGCACGGGAGAAGACTTTGGAGGCAAGAAGAGGAGGAAGGAGGCAGCATGTGCTCAGAACAGCTGAGGGCCAGCACTCAGAGCTGATGAAGAGGAGGGACTAGGAGCAGCAGCAAGCTCTACTCTCACACTATCCGGGGCTCCTGAGTGTAGTCAACACCAGACGTTCATTTCATCTTCTAAAACATCAAGATGACTTTAGTAGCAGTCACAGAGGACAATCCTTTACTTCAAATAATACAAAGTTTGCAAATTAGCCTGAAAATGTGGAACTTAGAGAATGATAGCAGTCTTTCATATCAATATAACCAATAGTAACCTCTTGACTCCGCCCTCAGTCCAACCAAGAGAAGCTTTGACTGCAAGTTCCTTAACACAGGCAAGGGTCTGCATGTTGAATCCGTACGTGATCATTCTAGGAGAGGGAGTGCTCACAGGATGATGAAGAGCCCAGGAGCCCAAGTTTCCTCCCTTTTGAACAGGGCCTTGTACACAATGGAGAGACATCTTACAGCACTTGAAGTTCTTTGCTGAGGAAGAGATTCTGGGAAAGTTGTCCACTCTCCTAGAAGTTTGATGCCTTATTCCTGGTCAGGGAACTAGATCCCACAGGCCACAACCATGACTTCCCACGCCACAAGTATAGATTCTATCTGCAGCAAGGAATATGGAAGATCCAGCATGCCGCCACCAAGACCTGGCACAGCCAAATAAATGCATTTAAAATATCTTTAAAAACCCAAAAGAAACCTGTCCCATCAATGTGATCATATCACAAGGTGGGATATTAGGAGAGATTAGGGTTACAATCAATAAAATTCAGTTATCATTTTTAAGAGCATAATTATTTTTACCAAGATTAAGATCAGGATCTTGTGGAATCATTTCATTCCCTTTCATTCTAGTTTTTCAAAGCAATTCTCATTGCCCAGGTGGATTTGTCACAGATGCTCAGCAAGGCCGGTCTCCTTGACCCTGTGAGAGAACGTTGGTGTTGTAGCAACTGGGGCTCTGATTGCCAGTCTCCCATGAGCTGGTGCGTGTGACTTCTTCCTTCTCCCCTCATACTGACCACATATGGATTAAAGGAAAGAAAAATCAGGTGGCTGGCCTGACAAACTGAGGGCAATCCATGGACTCAGGACTTGGCCTTCCTTGAGCTCCTGTCAGAAGCAGCCTTGTCCCAGCCTTTCTGTTGTTCATACTGACCTGATCCTTCCCTCTGCCACAGCCTAGGCCCCAGCTGTGCTGCAATGAAGTTTGCTAACCCAGAATATAGCACTGTGTCAGGGAAAGCCCCTTCCTTTCTTTCATATTCATGACATTGAGACTTAACTTGTTTTCTAGATGCCCACAAAACACTATGAAACTTTACTTTCTAGCAAAATTGCAAAGAGAAACAAAAAAATCTAACCTCTTGAAAGTGATGCAGCCCCTCAGGTTTTTCTACTTCCCTTTCTTGTTCTCACCTCCTTATGAATCTCAACCAGAGAAGAAGCAGTGAGACGAATCCTGTCCAATAAGTCACTAAGTGAATATAAAAAGTTTAAATGAAACATTACACTCAAGGACAGAAGGCTATTGCTCCTGATCTGGTAGGCTGGGTCTCACTGCCCTGCTTTTTCAGTGGAGACAGAGACAGAGGAACAGAGGTGCCGGGTGGAATCAACTGCCTGAACAAACGACTGTAACTCACTAGATTCTGTGACATAAGCTTCCAACAAGAGACAACACCAGCTCTGAATCTCCTTCCTCCACCTCAGAAACGCTGACCAGAACAAGAGTTGAACAGTTTAAGTAAAAGAGTTGAATAATAAAAACTATACTTGGCAAAGTAGATATTATTTACCTACTAAAAGCAAAGTGACTGCAGTTGGAACCATTCCAACTTCACCAACTTACACAACACACTTTTGCTCTCAGCATCTGAGCACTGCTGCTGTTTTGGACACTTGAGGTCAGGAGAAAAGGAGGTCACCACCGAGAACTAGGGTCCTTCACAGAAACACTCCAGGGGAGAGGATGGGGTTCAGGAAGAGAATTTATTTTCCCAACAAATCAACAAGCCCTCCACAGAAAGGAGATTTTGAGGGCACAGGGTGGTGAGCCTGTCCGCAGGGGAGGGAGTCCAGCAGGGGAGGACGGACACTCTGTCACTCCAGAGGACAGGGGTGGCTCCATGTGATCTCTCCCTGTGAGTGAGGTGCTGCTGGGAAAATACAATTATCCTGAATGTAGAGACTCCTCACCCATGTTCCCTGAGAAGAACCAGGGTTCTGGCGGGGGTGTTGGCCCAGGCTGTGGAGGATGACAGGGCTCCAGCAAGAAAACAGTAGAGAGAAAGGGTGATGTCGGTAATGGCCTTGACCTTGTGGTTCCCTAAAACACAGCCACATGGACCTGCAGGAATGTGTTCCAGAAGGAAGAGAAACGTGGGGTGAGCTCATGGACTCATAATAATCAGCCTCCTTTCTAAATCAAACACTAAGGAAAACCCATCCTTTGTTTCAAAGAGATCAAGAGCCCCAGTGATCTGGTAAATCCTAAATAAATACAGAAACCATAGAGCTGAGGGAGCCTGGCTTCCTAGGTAAAGTGAGAGGGGAAAATGGAGCCTAAGATGAGGGCTAGAGATATGTTCCTGGAAAAGAGAAGAGGAATATTTATGCCTGAGAGAATGGGAGCAATAATGTGTGCAATTACAAATGTACTTAAATTCAATAAACATAAGACAAAGACCTTTCTCATTGGATTATGAATATCCATTTGAATAAGCACATCTGAAGTTACTGGGAAAAAGTAAAATTAGTAGTCTAAATTGATGACAATTTCTTTGTCCATATTCAGAATACATAACAGAAAGCCAAAATAGGAAGTAAAAGTGTATAGAAATGACTAGAAAATGAAAACTATCATGTTCCCTATTTAATAGCCTTGCTTAGAAAGCATGGCATCAGAGAACCTACCTCAAGTTTCCACCGGACGCCGCCTCAGCCAGCCCGGCAGCAGCCGCATCTCCCCCACGGCCTTTGTGCTCTCTCTCCTGATGGCCCTGGTGCTGGTCAGCTACGGCCCGGGAGGATCCCTGGACTGTGACCTGTCTCTGAACCACGTGCTGGTTGGCAGGAAGAACCTCAGGTTCCTGGGCCAAATGAGCAGGCTCTCCCCTCGCTTCTGTCTGCAGGACAGAAAAGACTTCGCTTTCCCCAGGAGATGGTGGAGGGCGGCCAGCTCCAGGAGGCCCAGGCCATCTCTGTGCTCCACGAGCTGCTCCAGCAGAGCTTCAGCCTCTTCCACACAGAGTGCTCCTCTGCTGCCTGGGACACCACCCTCCTGCAGCAGCTCCGCACTGGACTCCATCAGCAGCTGGAGGACCTGGAAGCCCTGCCTGGGGCAGGTGACGGGAGAGGAAGACTCTGCCCTGGGAAGGACGGGCCCCACCCTGGCCGTGAAGAGGTACTTCCAGGGCATCCATGTCTATCTGCAAGAGAAAGGATACAGCGACTGTGCCTGGGAAACCATCAGAGTGGAAATCATGAGATCCTTGTCTTCATCAACCAGCTTGCAAGAAAGGTTAAGATGATGAATGGAGACCTGAACTCACCTTGACATGACTGACTAAGACGCCACATCACGCTCACCTGTGGTCATTTAAGAGACTCTGAATTCTGCTTTGGCCAAAATATTTATTGAATAAATCAATAAATACTTTCTCCATAGTAATAAGAAAGTAGGTATAAAAGTATTCAGCTGCACGGGAATCTGTGCATAGCGATTACTGCCGTGATGTTCTTTATATGTTTCTTTATGTACATATTTTTATGTATTATCTCATCATATTTATATTTTCATTTAAAATTTTTGTTTATATTGTAATAAAATTTAGAAAACATGTTCATTTCCTTAATCTCCTAAGTTGTTTTTATGAAGTTCCTATGAAGGTAAACTTGTTTCTTCATTCTGAAGACTAAATCTTTATTTTGTCTACATAAACCTATCGTGGAATAGCATTTGTCCATTTATACTATGGAATGGTTCTATTACTTTTCAGCACTTGATTGTCAAAAGGTGGAATTACTGGAATTCCCTGCCAGTCCAGTGGTTTTGACTCCACGCTTCCAGTATAGGAAGTTCAGGCGCCATGGACTCTGCAAGCTACAGAGTGCAGCCCTCCATTCCACCCCTCAAAGGAAAAAAAAAGGTAAAAAGGAGTTCTGAAATTGTGGAAAATGATTACTCCTGAAGTCACAGATAAACTAATTTATACTCAGTCAGCAAAGAACTGTTGGCGTCAGTATCTGGGGGAAGACTCGTCTCCTCCAGAAAAGTTGCCAG
The DNA here is from genome assembly GCA_917880005.1 of Nanger dama. Lineage (NCBI taxonomy): Eukaryota > Metazoa > Chordata > Mammalia > Artiodactyla > Bovidae > Nanger > Nanger dama. The sequence goes on along the minus strand of CAKJTW010000094.1, from coordinate 7,210,832 downwards.
CATGTGGTGGTGACTGACTGATCCTGACACCTGTTACTCTTCCCCTGCCTTCTCTTCAGTCCTGCTTTACTGAACAATCCACTCCCTTACACTTTGTCACTGCCTCAACACAGGAGCTCTGTTCCGTGATGGTTTCTGGCTTCAAAGTTTCTCTGGGTGGAAATCCCTGGAAGAGAGCACAAGTGAAAGGAGAGTTCTAGAAGTTTCAAAACCTTTGACTGCAGCTCTGCTATTTAACAGCAGTGTGACCCTGAAAAATATCACAAACACTAAGGAGAAGGAAGTGGCAACCCCCGCCAGTATTCTTTCTTGAAAATCCCATGGACAGAGGAGCCTGGTGGGCTGCTGTCCTTGAGTCACAAGAGTCGGACACGACTGAACCAACGTACCATGGACGCAGGCACGCATGCTGTCCTGATCCTCTTCTTTAATATGCGGAAAATAACAGTAGCTTTTCATGGGATTACTGTTAGGATCAATGGGCCCATATTACAAGAAGCATAAAAGTGTTCCTGGCAGAAATGATCAGGACAGGGAGTCCCAGAATAGCTGCCCACACGGAGCAGACAGGACAGCTGGCCTGAGGGAGTGACTGAAAGGCAACACTGGAAAGATGCTGGGTCCTTGGTAAAAATATGTAACTTGGGTGCTAGTTGCACAATTTAGTTTGTGAAATCTTCTGTGCTCAATGCTGAAGACAATTCCAATTTCTGGATCTCAGACTTCTAGAAGCATTCTTAGGAAGTCATAGAAATTCTTTGAGAAAGAAGGATTAGTAGAAAATCTTTGATCTACTATAAAAATGAATAATAGGGAAATCATAGAGATCTCCTAGGACTGCAGAAAATCACACACATTACTCATTAAAAATGTTTCTTGTTCTTTAGTATGAGTAGTCCTGCACTACCTGTTAACATATTTCTAAAATCACCTTCTCAACTGTCTGTTGGGTTTCCGCCTTTCAGCAGCAAAGCACAGGCAGGAAGAAAAGAGCAAGGGCCATGCAGTGTGAGGCTTTGCCTCCAACCCTGGGCTGTCCTGGGTTTGATCCTAGTTGTTTTCCATAAAGACTTCAGCCCCTAAGTGCTGGCAGTGTCACCTCCTAGAGTCACGGTCCTCCTCAGAAATTAGGGCCTTTAGAGGAGAGAGAAAGCTACAAGTGTATGCAGGTGTCTTATAACACAGCGAGAGTCATTCTCTGAACAAGAGGCATGAAGTTAATTTTATTGGTCAAAATAAGATAAACCTTGCACATGCATACTGCCAACTGTCCATGATAACAATGGCTACATTAATCCATATTCAAGACCACAGAAGCTCTTATATGTTCTCACACATTGACCAAACAGGATCTTATCATCTTTTTTAGTTTTTTCCAGTCTGGCTGGTGACACATAGCATCTAGCAGCAACCATTAGTTTTCCTTTTCCTAATTGATGGCAGTTGTTATCAGTCATACTCCAGTCAGGAAAACAGAAAAATCCTTCCAGCCCTCTGGTCCACACTTGGAACTGGTATGGCAAAGAAAAACAATCTGCAGCCAAAGGAGAAATGTACTGGAAGGAACTAGAGCCCCAGCATCACAGAGTAGCATTGAGGAGAAGAGCTGTGGAGCTGAGACGTTAGTTTTAAGACCAGCACTAGAACAGAGGACAGCCTTTCCCCAGCATATCCACTGGAAGTGCAGGCTGCCTCTCTGAATTTCCAATCCATACAGAATGCACCCACTGGTCCTGCACTGTCACTTTACTCAGGTAAAGTTGTTCACGATTCATTTTTGTTCAAACTCCGTGATCTCCAGCTAGAAGACACACAGATTGCAAGGTCCTCAACCAGATCCCAGGCTGCACACTCACACTGCCTCCTGCCATCTGGCTGGTGTCCAGTCTGAATTTCGTTTGTGTCCAAGAAGTTTGTGGTTTTCCTGTGTTCAAAGCCCAGAACTGTCTTCTGTTCAAACTGATGAACTAGGTCATGACCTGCTCTAGTTTTTAGGCCTTTAAAAATCTATCTTGATGATGACGTCTTCCAAAGACACATGCTGGAATTATATACCCAACTGCCTATTTCACAGTTGGTGTCTACTGAGGACACATTATGCTGAAATCAAAAGCATTTTAATTGCAATTTTTAAAACAACTTATCCATATGAGAAGACATTTTGAAAAAGTTCATGAAACTCTCCAATGAAAAACTGACTAAAAAAAATGCTTAATAGATGATCTTTGTTTAAAAGAAATAAGAGGAAAAAGAATTTTGTAAATTGAGATGAGTTATTCAAAGCAGTTCCTGGAGTCATAAGTTTCTGTCAAATATGGCTTTCACTCAGATGAAGAGATATACAAAGAAGTAATATTGAAAACATTACTGATGATTTTGCTTCCATTAAAGCCAGGAACTTAAAGTACTGTTGTGGCATAAGGAAAATATTTGAATTTGATGTGAGTTGAAGACTTATACATTTTAAAACATTTTCCAACCAATTAACATTACAGGAGAAACAAACCATTTATATCAATGTTAAATGAAATAATTTTCCCTGCAGCTAGGAGCTTTTTTGAAGTCTCAGTTTTGTCCCCAAGTCTTCCCACTGGAGGGCCCCAATATCTAGTAGATTCCCATCCAGATTGTAGAAAACTTTCCTCTTTCCCTGAATTACTCCTTTTCCCCATAAACAAGGACTTCCCTTGTGGCTCAGCTGGTAAAGATCTGCCCGCAGTGAGGGAGAGCTGGGTTCAGTCCCTGAGTTGGGAAGATCTCCTGGAGAAGGGAAAGGCTACCCACTTCAGTATTCTGGCCTGGAGAATTCCATGGACTGTATAGTCCATGAGGTCACAAAGAATCAGACACGACTGAACGACTTTCACTCACTCCAAAACAATTCTGAATCTGAAAACATATCACAACATGCTGAGATTTCCAGCCGTCAATCGCGCCATAAAAGGCACCCGTGAGAACCACTCTGGCTAAAATCTTCTCCCAGGAAGGGGAGGATGGACGCAATGGATAGCTTACCTAGAATTTGGAGGTGCAGAAATCAAAGGCTCTGAGCGACGCTGCGCAAAGCTCGCCTGGGCAGTGGAGCTCGAAAAGGAAGCTTCCTCTCTGTTCCCGTGGCCCCAAGCTCTCCCTGGGCCCCGACGGCATCTCGCTCTGGTCGCGGCTCCTGCCCACGGCGACCCGCGAGTTCTCCCCGTGGATCTGATGCCCCAGGGGGCAGCGCTGTCCCTGCAGGCGCGTCCCGCTGGGTGGGCGGTGCCGGTCTGTCAGTTACTGGGAGATTGGGCGCCCCCTCCCGGCCCCTGGGGCGCAGCAAAAGGAGTGTGGAGGGCTCCTGAGTTTAGGGCAGAACCTGAACTGTTTCACAGAGGCCCAGGTGAAGTGCTGAATTTCTGGACTCCTGGTCTCCCTGCTGATGGCAATGGGGAGGCTCTGCTCCATCCCTCACATTTCACCTGTTAGCATAGGTCGTCTTCTATTCTGTCATTTCCCAAATTCATATAATTTGGAAGCAAAAGTTTGTTGCTGAACCACGAAGGACACCAGGATTCTTGGCCTCTGGAGAAGAATTCAATCCAGGGCCAGTGCTGAGGCTTGATCGCTCAGCACTTTTGTGTAATAAAGTTTTATTAAAATATAAAAGAGATAGAGAAAGCTTCTGACATAGACATCAGAAGGGGGCAGAAAGAGTGCCCCGTGCTAGTCTTCAGCCAGATGTCATATAGCTACTGCTCCTACTGCTGCTGCTAAGTCGCTTCAGTTGTGTCCGAATCTGTGCGACCCCATAGACTGCAGCCCACCAGGCTCACCCATTCCTGGGAGTCTCCAGGCAAGAACTCTGGAGTGGGTTGCCATTTCCTTCTCCAATGCAGTCTGCTAATTAGAGAAAGGAAATGTCTCAAAACTCAGAGAAGGGCACCAGGCCCCTCACCCACAACATGCATTGAGATAACACTGGCACCAGGTGAGTCATCCCAGGCCATAAAACGATTGACATAAATCTTGAAGAAAGGCAGATTTCCAAACAAATATACAGTTTCATTAACACGACACTTGCAGCCTGTTTCCTCTGTTTGGAGACTCCCCCTCTTCCTGTCTGTTACCCTCTCAAAACCATTAAGCATTTTTTTTAATTACATTCACAAGAGCCATCAGCTTGGTGTGTTCTACAGAGGATTCACTGAAATGTTTCTAACCCAGTCGCCGGCTGGAGTCAGAATTCATAAGGATCTTGTTCATCAGGTATCCCCAGTTTATGGTGAGGATTCATTGCACAATCTATATGAATCATCTTGGACAGTTAAATATGACTATAATTATTAGAATTATCAATTTTGTCGATCACATTTAGACTTTCAGTAATAACTACCAGTTGATAATTTCATTTTGCTTATTATACACAATAATCAGATACACTGTAAATCGCTCAGCTTATCTAGAATTGGGAGGTAGATGCGAACCAATGGAAAGAAGAGGTTTGTCACATCGAGGTATCAAACAACAAGGGTGCATCTTGCGTTAGAATTAAACTGGGAAATTAAGTGTGGGCTCCGTGCGTGCAGTGTGCACAGGCGTCACGGTCTACAGAAGCAGTTTGGAATCTGACATGCTAGGTTTTGAAAACTGGATTTGCCATTTCATTATTAGATTATTTTATTCAAATAAACTCTTAGCAGGAGGCTCTTCGAAACAAAAATATTAACTCAGTTTCCACTGTGTTGGAAGGACTGCGTGAGCCCCTCCCAAAGGCTAAGGAGGAGTTTGTAGTTGTTGTCACTGTCGTTTTTGATAAACACTGATAGTCTGTGAAATTTGTCTGGCAGGCCCTTGGTAATCATGTCCACAGTAGTCTTGTAACATTTCATTAGTAATCAGTTCAGGATGGAGGTGCCAGAAACAGTGAGGGCAGCATCAGGGAACGTGTTCTTCCTCCTCAAGAACATCAAAGAATGAAATAGATCCTAATGAATCCTTGCCCTAAACACAATACCTTGGGATCTCCTTACTCCCGTGTTACAGACTGAGTGTGTGTGTGTTCCCCAAATTCATATATTGAAACCCCAGCCCTTGACTTCCCTGATGGTCCAGGGGCCAGGACTCCATGCTCCCAAAGCAGGGAGCCTGAGCTGGACCTCTGGTCAGGAAACTAGATTCTACATGGCAAGCAAGACTTCCCATGGCTTACGTAAAGATCCTGCATGAAGCAACCAAGATCCAAGAACCAGCATACACCGACTAAGACATGCCACAGCCAAATAAACACATAAAATAAATATTTTAAAAGTTCTGTAAAAACCTGCAGAAACCCAGCCCATCAATGTGACAGTATCAAGAGCAGGAATATTAGGGAGATCATTCAGTTCAGTTCAGTTGCTCAGTCGTGTCCGACTCTTTGCAACCCCATGAATCGCAGCACACCAGGCCTCCCTATCCATCACCATCTCCCAGAGTTCACTCAGACTCATGTCCATCGAGTCCTTGATGCCATCCAGCCATCTCATCCTCCATGGTCCCCTTCTCCTCCTGCCCCCAATCCCTCCCAGCATCAGGGTCTTTCCCAATGAGTCAACCCTTCGCATGAGGTGGCCAGAGTACTGGAGTTTCAGCTTGAGCACCATCCCTTCCAAAGGAATCCCAGGCTTGATCTCCTTCAGAATGGACTGCTTGGATTTCCTTGCAGTTCAAGGGACTCTCCAGAGCCTTCTCCACACCACAGTTCTAAAGCATCAATTCTTCGGCGCTCAGCTGAAGAGATCATTAGAGTTAGTAATCAATAAAAGTCACGCATTATTTTTAATGTCATAATTACTATGAGCTAGACTAGGATCAGGATCTTCTGGAATCACTTAATTCCCTTTCATTCTAGTTATTTAAAAACATATTCTCTTTGCCCAAGTGGATTTATCACCTACGTAGATGCTCAGCAAGGCTGGTCTCCTTGACCCTGCCAGAGAGCATTAGTATTTGAGCAAGTGGGGCTCTGATTGTCTGTCTCTCGTTAGCTGGTGAGTGTGACTTCTTCCTCTTCCACTTATACTGACCACATGCTGATTCAAGAAAAGAAAAATCATTGGCTGGTCTTCCAAAGCTGACGGCAGTCAGCAGATCAAGGATTTGTCCTTCTTTGAGCTTCTGTAAGAAGCAGCCCTGTCCCAGCCTTTCTGTTGTTCATATCGACCTCATCATTTCCCTCTGCCTCAGACTTGTCCCAAGTTGTGCTGCACTGCAGTCTGCTAACTCAGAATAAGTCACTGGGTCAGGGGAGAGCCACTTCCCTTCTTTCACATTCATGACATCGAGACTACTTACACTTGTTTTCTATTGCCCACACACACATACTAAAAAAAAAAAAAAAAAAGTGTAATTTCACTTTCTAGACATGTTGCAAAGAGGAAAAAAAAAATCTAACATCTTGAAAGTGACAGAGATGCAGCCCCTCTGGCTTTCTTTACTTCCCTTTGCTGTTCTCACATCATCATGAATTACAACTGCAACAGGAGCCATGAGACCAATCTCATCCAATCAGTCATTCAGTTCAGTTCAGTCACTCAGTCGTGTCCGACTCTTTGCAACCCCATGGACTGCAGCGTGCCAGGCCTCCCTGTCCAGCACCGACTCCCAGAGCCAACCCAAAATAAGTCACAAAGTGATTATAAAGAGTTTAAATGAAATATTACACTCAAGGAAAGAAGACTATTTCTCGTGATCTGGTAGGCTGGGTCTCACTGCCCTGCATTCTCAGAGGAACAGAGACAGAGGAACAGAGATGTCTGGTGGAATCAACTGCCTGAATGAACAGCTGTAACTCACTCGATTCTGTGACAGGAGCTTCCAATAAGAGCCTGTCCTCAGGGAGGGAGTCCAGCAGGTGAGCAAGGGCCCCCTGTCACTCCAGAGGACAGGGGGTGGCTCCATGTGATCTCTCCCCGTGAGTGAGGTGCTGCTGGGGAAATACAAGTATCCTGGAATTAGAGTCTCCCCACCCATATTATCGGAGAAGAAGCAAAACTCTGGGTAGCGGTATTGGCCGGGCCAGCAAAGGACAATAGGTCTCCAGTACGAAAACGGTGGAAAGCAAGCGTGATGTCTCTAATAGTCCTGACTCCGTGGTTCCCTGAAGCACAACCAATGGACCTGCAGGGATGTGTTCTAGAAGGAAGAAAAACATGGCAGGAGCTCATGGACTCGTAATAATCAGCCTCTTCTCTAAATCAGGCCCTAAAGAAAACCCATCCTTTGTGTCCGTTTATTTGCTAGAGTGACCTGGTAAATCCCTGATAACTACAGAGCCTGCCTTCCTAAGCAAAGGAGGAAACGGAAATTGAGCCTAGGATCAGGGCCAAAAATGGGTTCATGGAACAGAGAAGAGCTACATTCACATATGAAGGAGAAAGAGCGATAATGTTTGTACTGAGAAACCTACATCATTTCTGATGTAAGACAAAGATCTTTCTCATTTGATTGAAAACTATCCATTTGGACGGGTACATCTGAAGTTATTGGGAAATAGACAAAATTAAAAGTTTGATGACAATTTCTTTGACCATATTCAGAATACATAAATGAAAATCAAAAAGGAAGTAAAAGTGTATAGAAATGACTAGAAAATGAAAACTACCATGTTTCCTATTTAATGGCCTTGCTTAGAAAGCATGGCACCAGAGAAACCTACCTCAAGGTTCCCCCAGACGCCGTCTCAGCCAGCCCAGCAGCAGCCGCATCTTCCCCATGGCCTTCGTGCTCTCTCTACTGATGGCCCTGGTGCTGGTCAGCTACGGCCCGGGAGGATCCCTGGGCTGTGACCTGTCTCTGAACCACGTGCTGGTTGGCAGCCAGAACCTCAGGCTCCTGGGCCAGATGAGGAGACTCTCCCCTCGCTTCTGTCTGCAGGACAGAAAAGACTTCGCTTTCCCCCAGGAGAGGGTGGAGGGCGGCCAGCTCCAGGAGGCCCAGGCCATCTCTGTGCTCCACGAGATGCTCCAGCAGACCTTCAACCTCTTCCACACAGAGCGCTCCTCTGCTGCCTGGGACACCACCCTCCTGCAGCAGCTCCGCACTGGACTCCATCAGCAGCTGGACGACCTGGAAGCCTGCCTGGGGCAGGTGACGGGAGAGGAAGACTCTGCCCTGGGAAGGACGGGCCCCACCCTGGCCGTGAAGAGGTACTTCCAGGGCATCCGTGTCTACCTGCAAGAGAAGGGATACAGTGACTGCGCCTGGGAAACCGTCAGAGTGGAAATCATGAGAGCCTTCTCTTCATCAGCCAGCTTGCAAGAAAGGTTAAGAATGAGGGATGGAGACCTGAACTCACCTTGACGTGACTCTCACTGATTGAGATGCCCCGTCATCTTTGGGCACTCATCTGTGGACGTTTCAGAAGACTCTGGTTTCTACTTTAGCCACCAAATTGATTGAATTACTTCAGCCGATACTTTGTCAGTACTGACTGAAGATATATAAATTTTTTGGCTGCAGGTGCATCAGTCCTGAAGTGAAGACTGCCCTGATTTTATTGTTTGCTTATTTATTTTGTTATATTTATTCTTTGATCTCATATTTATTTTTCTATAGAAAATATTGTTGTTTACATTGTGTTAAAATTTAACAAATACAGCCACATTTTTATTTCATGAATTTTGTAATTTGTTCTCTTTATTAACTATTATCAAGGTCAACTTCTTGAATTTTTTACTGTTTTATGTTTAGTTGCTAGGTAAAGTCCGACTCTTTCGCCCCCCCCCCCCCCCCCCCCCCCCCCCCCCCCCCCCCCCCCCCCCCCCCCCCCCCCCCCCCCAGCCGGGGGCCCCCCCCCCCCCCCCCCCCCCCCCCCCCCGCCAGGCACCCCCCCCTCCCCCCCCGGCCTTTTCTCTTCCCCCCCCCCCCCGCACCCCCCCCCGAAGGAAAAAAAAAAAAAGAAGAGATTTTTTATTTAGAAATTTTTTTCGCCAGTTTCTGGGTCATCAGTTCAGTTCAGCTGCTCAGATGGTCATCTGCGACTCTTTGCATCCTCATGAACTGCAGAACACCAGGCCTCCCTGTCCATCACCAACTCCCAGAGTCCACCCAAACTCATGTCCATTGAGTCAGTGATGCCATCCAACCATCTCATCCTCTGTCATTCCCTTCTACTCCTGCCCTCAGTCTTTCCCAGCATCAGGGTCTTTTCAAATGTGTCAGATTTTCCCATCAGGTGGGCAAAGTATTAGAGTTTCAGCTTCAACATCAGTCCTTCAATGAACACCCAGGACTGATCTCCTTTAGGATGGACTCATTGGCTCTCCATGTAGTCCAAGGGACTCTCAAGAGTCTTCTCCAACACCACAGTTCAAAAGCATCAATTCTTCGGCGCTCAGCTTTCTTTATAGTCCAGCTCTTACATCCATACATGACCTCTGGAAAAACCATAGCCTTGACTAGACAGACCTTTGTTGACAAAGTAATATCTCTAATTTTTAATATGCTGTCTAGGTTCATCATAACTTTCCTTCCAAGGAGTATGTTTCTTTTAATTTTGTGGCTGAAATCATCATCTGCAGTGATTTTGGAGCCCCCAAAAATAAAGTTTGACACTTTTTCCCCATCTATTTGCCATGAAGTGATGGGACCAGATGCCATGATCTTAGTTTTCTGAATGTTGAGCTTTAAGCCAATGTTTTCACTCTCCTCTTTCACTTTCATCAAGAGGCTCTTAGTTCTTCTTCACTTTCTGCCATAAGGGTGGTGTCATCTGCATATCTGAGGTTATTGATATTTCTCCCGGCAATCTTGATTCCAGCTTGTGCTTCCGCCAGCCCAGCATTTTTCATGATGTACTCTGCATATAAGTTAAATAAGCAAGGTGACAATATACAGCCTTGACATACCCCTTTTCCTATTTGGAACCAGTCTGTTGTTCCATGTCCAGTTCTAACTGTTGCTTCCTGACCTGCATACAGGTTTCTCAAGAGGCAGGTCAGGTGGTCTGGTATGCCCATCTCTTGTAGGATTTTCCACAGTTTATTGTGATCCACACAGTCAAAGGCTTTGCCATAGTCAATAAAGCAGAAATAGATGTTTTTCTGGAACTCTCTCTTTTTCAGTGATCCAGCAGATGTTGGCAATTTGAGCGTTGGTTCCTCTACCTTTTTAAAACCAGCTTGAACACTGGAAGTTCATGGTTCACATATTGCTGAAGCCTGGCTTGGAGAATTTTGAGCATTACTTTACTAGCCTGTGAGATGCATGCAATTGTGGGGTAGTTTTAGCATTCTTTGGCATTGTTAGTGAAATACAGCATTGACGCAATGAAGTGAGATAAACTAGGAAGCAATTTTGCAAACATTACTGATGATTTTGTTTCCACTGAAGCCAAGAACTTAAAATTTTGTTTGGTCTTAAAGAAAATATCTTAACTTGATATTTAAGACTTATAAAGTTTAAGTTATTTATAATTACTTATAAATTATAAGAATCCGCCTGCAATGCAGGGGTCCCCGGTTCCATGACTGGGTCAGGAAGATTCCCTTGGAGAAGGAATAGGCTGCCCGCTCCAGTGTTCTTGGGCTTCCCTAATGGTTCATCTGGTAAAGGATCTGCCTGCAATGTGGGAGACCTGGGTTCCGTCCCTGGGTTGGGAAGATCCCCTGGAGAAGGGAATGCATACCCACTCTAGTATTTGGGCCTGGAGAATTCCATGGACAGAATAATCCATGGGGTCACAAAGAGTGAGACATGACTGAACGACTTTCACTAGAAATTTTGAATATTTTTTAACCAATTAAGACTGCAAGAGAAATTAACCATTTATATTAATATTAAGTGAAATACTTTTCCCTTGAAGTCTCAGTCTTGTCCCCAAGTCTTCCCACTAGAGGGTCCAAATATCTCCTAGATTCCCGGACAGACTTCAGGTGCCTTTCCTTTCCCTTAATCCCTGAAAGAATTAGTCTTTCTCCCCAGAAACAATCCTGAATTTGAAAATACTTCACAACATGCTCTGATTTCCAGCCATCCATCGCAGCATAAAGGGCACCGGTGTAAACCGCTCTGGCCAACATCTCCTCCTAGGAAGGGGAGGGTGGACATGGGGGCAGGTGCAGAAATCTGAGGATCTGAGCAAAGTAGCATTTAAAGCACCCCTGGGCAGTGGGACCCAAAAGGAAGCTTCCTCACTGCTCCCCCGGCACCATGGACTCCCCAGGCTATGGAGGCGCCTCGCTGGGATCAAGGCTTTTGACGGGGACTCCTAGGTTCTCCCCTGGATCCTGCGCGGGAGTTCGCGGCGCTGGACCTGGAGGCACGTCCAGTCCATTACTGAGAGTTCAGGTGCACATCCTGGCAGCTGGGGCGCAGCGAAGGGAGCTTGGAGGACTTAGCTTAGTGCAGGACCTGAGCTATTTCACTGAGACCCAGATGAAGTGCTGAATTTCTGAAACTCTGGTCTTCATGCTGATGGCAACAGGGATGCTCTCCTCCATCCCTAACGTTTCATATGTTGTCTTCTATTCTTCCAGTCATTTCCCATATTCATGTATTTGGTAGCATTAAGTGTTTTTAACCTAAACCCACAAGAGCCCTGTCAGCTTGGTGTTTTCTACAGTTCTCATTGTTTAGTTGCTAAGTCTTATTCGACTCTTTGTGACCCCATGGACTATAGCCTGCCAGGCTTCTCTGTATGGGATTTCCCAGACAATACTGGAGTGGGTCTGCCATTTCCTCCTCCAGAGGACCTTCCCAATCCAGGGATCTAACACCCCTCTCCTGCATGGACACATGGATTCTTTAATCCACTGAAAGATTCTTTCCCACTAGGGAAGCCTGTTTCCTACAGAGACTCACTGATATGTTTGTAATCCAATCTCTTACTCTCAAGGGTCTTTTCTATTATGCATCTCAAATTTGTGGTGACGGTTAATTGAGCAATCTATATGAATCATCTTGGACAGTTAAATATGATTATTTTATAATTATTAGAAATATTAATTTTGTCAGTCACATTTAGACTCTCAGAAAGAATTACCAGTTGATAATTTCATTTTGCTTATTACATTAAATAATCAGGATTCTTTGTAAATTGCTCAATTCATTTAGAAATTTGGAGGTAGACGATAAACTAATGAAATATAGAGTACTGTAACAGCAAGGTATGGAAAACAAAGGCACAACGTGTGTTAGTGAAATAGGAAAATAAGCGATGGTTCAATACAGACAATTTGCACAGGTGTTTCTGGAATGGATAGGGAGGTGGAGTTTGGAATTTGACATAATAGGTTTTGAAACCTGGACTTGCCATTTTCTCATTAGATTGTTTTATTCAAATCAAGTCTTAGCAGGCAGCTCCTGGAAATGAGAATATTTACAACTCAGGTTCAACTATGTCGGAAGGATTAAGTGTCCCTTTGAAGGGCTAAGGAATTTGTAGGTGCTGTCAACGTCATTTTTATAAAGACTGAAAGTCTGTGGAATTTGTTTGGCAAGTTCTTGGTAATCAAGTTCACAGCAGCATTGTAACATTTAATTAGTGATCAATTCAGGATGAATGAGCCATAATGAGGGATGACAGCATCAAGGAATGTGTTATCCTCAAATAAATATCAAGAATGAAATATATTCTAATGAATCTGCAATAAACACAATGCCTGGGTATCTTCTTGTTACCATGTTACAGGTTGAATGTGTGTGTGTTCCCCCACCATGCGATCATATCAGGAGGTGGGATATTAGAGAAATCATTAGGGTTAGAGGAGGCTATGAGGGGGATTCCTCATGCACAGGATTACTGTCTTCATGAGGCTCACAAGACTCTCTGCTTCGTCTCTGCTCTCCACCATGTGAGGACATAGAGAGTCGCTGGCAGTCTGCAACCCAGAAGAGGGTTCTCACCAGAACTCCACCCTGCTGGCACCCTGATCTCACACTTGCAGCCCCCAGGACTGTGACAAATAAACTATCACTGATGAGCCACCAGACTCTGGGACCTTGTTAGAGCAGCCTGAACCAAGACACAGGACAAGGCACAGTTAGCTCCTCAACTAGCCCACTAGTTGAGGTTGTATGGAAATATTTCATGTTCAAAGCATACATGACAGAGAAGAACTTGTCATGTGTAATTATTCTCAATCCACTTCTTCAGAAAGAAAACTGAGAATCTATACTCACAAGGAAAAACCATAGAGTCTGAATCAAAGAGAGAAGAATGATGGCCCATCTGAAGGACATCTAAATACATTAAGAGTACTGATGAAAGAAAGGAAACAGCAAGAAAAATGAGGCAATGGGGAAAAATGTCCTGCCTTCTGGTTCTTCCCAAGGGATAATGGGAAAATATACCTAAAATAATTTTTATTTTAATATATTTTGAAAAACACTTGGATATTTAAAAAATTATTTAACCGTTTAGCCAATTGTTCCCTATCCATGGCTTAATCCCAATATTTGCATGAACCATTCCTTAATCAGTAACCAGTCAGAGGGGGACAGTGAAATTAACCAATTTGCTTAACTTCATATTTTGGTGAAAGGCAGTAAATTTCAGTATCTTGAGAATTAAAGTATTTCCCCTTACTTCCTGAGTTTTCCTGCCAACTTGTTCAAGAAAAAATCTGTTGGTTTTACGTTCTAAATTTTTTTTCTTATTATCCATGAATAGGCCAGGAAATATTTTTTTTTAGTTTAACCTGTACAGGGATAAATATTCTTAAGGCAGGAAGTAACAGCTCCCCAGGTCCTTGGCGCTGGTGGTGGCCATGCTCTGACTCACCCCCAGGACATCCTGGACACCTTCCAGGGGTCCCATCACCACCACCAGGTTCCCTGTCTCTGAGCTGTGGCTGGATGGCACCAGAAGGGATCCGAATCGGGAAAATCAACCCCAACTCGCTGACTCCTCGCCTGAAGCCCTTCAGTAAATGGAATCCCTCCTGGAAAATAAAGCACAAAGCTCTAGGGACGGCTCAGAAAATGCAAGGTTCTGAGCTTCCAACCAGAGAACACTGTTGCTGGCAGGGCTACAAGGCTCCCTCTGCAGCTCTCAGCACTGTGAAAACACACAGTTTCTCCCCCAGTAGTAAATCAGGATCAAAAGGCTCACTGAGGATGCTGTGCCCTGATGGTCTGCAGAACCCAGAACTGCAAACTCTCCCAAGTGGGCATCCCAAAGGAACCCAAGAAAAAGAGCTCTTTGGCTCTCCTACAGCTGCCTGGAGAAGCATGACTTCCAGGGGTCAAGGGAAGGATATTTTATTGTTATTTTTGAGTTGCTAAATCCTGTGCTCAATCCTGTCTGACTCTTTGTGACCCCATGGACAGCAGCACGCCAGCATTCCCTGTCCTTCACTATCTGTTGGAGTTTGCCGAAATTCATAACCACTGAGTTGGTAATGCCATCCAACCATTTCCTCCTTTATCGCCCTCTTCTCCTCCTGCCCTCAATCTTCCCCAGCATCAGGGTCTTTTCCAATGAGTTGGCTCTGTACATCAGATAGCCAAAGTACAGGGCTTCCCAGGTAGCTCAGATGGTAAAGAATGTACCTGCAAGTGCGGGAGACTCGAGTTTGATCCCTGAGTCAGGAAGATCACTGGAAAAGGGAATGGCAACCTACTCCAGTATTCTTGCCTAGAGAATTCCATGGACAGAAGAGCAACTGGCTGGCTACGGTCCATGGGGTCACAAAGATGAGACACGACTGAGCAACTAATGTTTACTTACGTATTGGAGCTTCAGCTTCATTATCAATCTTTCCAATGATTTTCAGGGTTGATTTCTTGACTGGTTTGATCTCCTTGCTATCCAAGGGACTCTCAAGAGTCTTCTCCAGCACCATAATTTGAAAGCATTGATTCTACTGCACTCAGCCTTCTTTATGGTCCACCTCTCACATCCATACAAGACTACTGGCAATACCATAGCTTTGACTATACAGACGTTTGTTGTCAAAGTGATGTTTACTCTTTTTCACATGCTGTCTAGTTCTGTCATAGCTTTTCTTCCAAGGAGCAAGTGACTCTGATGCTGGGAGGGATTGGGGGCAGGAGGAGAAGGGGATGACAGAGGATGAGATGGCTGGGTGGCATCACCAACTCGATGGATGTGAGTTGGGTGAACCCTGGGAGTTGGTGATGGACAGGGAGGCCTGGCATGCTGCGATTCATGGGGTCACAAAGACTCGGATGCGACTGAGCGACTGAACTGAACTGAAAGTCAATGGGGATTTCGCTGATGATAAGAATACCCCCTCTCCAACCTCTCAGTATGTAGTTCTACATTCAAAAAATACTAGAAATGGCTATGTTGTTGTTGTTCTTGTTTAATCGCTAATTCGTGTCTGACTCTTTTGTGACCCTGGTCTGTAGCCCACCTGCCTCCCTTGTCCATGGGATTTCCCAGGCAAGGATAAAGTAGTGGTTGTTATTTCCTTCTCCATCTCCTCTCTTCTTGAGCCTCATGCCTCTCCACACCTTTCTAAGCTACAAGAAAGAGAAAAATCAATACTGTGAAACCATCTGCAAAGTTCCAGGCTTCACCCCTTCTAACTGATCTGCATTTGAACGCTCCCCATGGAGTCTATGTCCAGGCCAGATCCCACCTGCCTGAGCCAGGTCTCTGGATGTCCTTAACTCTGCCCCAGGCTTTGCATATGGAGGGAGGGAGTGACACTTCTAATGAGGCAGAAAGTGCTCTTCAATAACCTCCTGGGGGAAATCTTCCCTGTTTTTATTACATTTAGAGAATATCAGTTAGCTCCTATATCACATTCTTCGGAAAAGGATGGTCTCTCTTGAGACCTTTCCTCTGGAAAGGATATTTATTGTTCCCCGTATATACTTGTTTTTTCCTAAAGGAGAATGGTGTCACCCGTCTCTGCTATGTTCAGGGGGAGATAGAGTATCCTATGAGCTCCGATTTAGGGAAAGGAAGGGATCCCTCCAGCCTTTCTTGGAGAGCTGGCTTTGGCTTCTAAAATGAGACAACTGTTAGGCAGGGAAGTTCACAATGGTGAGCTGATACACCACCATCCTGCTTTCCTTCATCTGTATTTGTGAAGAGAGCCCACTTTAAAAATTCATTAATTTTTCCATAATACTGTTGTTAGAAAAACAAGTAACCACTAAACAATCATTCGATGCTTGCAAAAGTGAGAAACTGTAACAAAGACCACAGCAAATTAGATGGACCAGTCAGCCCTTTCCTTTGCCCCCTCAGCACCCTGCACATTATGGAGTCGTGGCATGGAGTGGATCAGGTTATACCCGCCTCATGGGGCAAAGATTCCCCACTGAGCATCTAGGAAAGAGTTAGAGAAAATGAACTTTACACATCCCCAGAGAGGAACTCAAGATTTGGGAGTAGTGAGGCCCTGAGTTCAGAAGTGTGAGGGGGGGGGGGAGGACAAACCCTGTGACCATGGTGGGGAGGAGCTTCCATCTGCACCAAAGACAACACACCTCCCTGATGAAAACTGCAGCGCAGGGCACTCACTCTACTCTCAGCCTGAAGGAAAACACACAGCTGACCAGGGGACGCTGAAGAACCCACCTGCCACTGCAGGAGACATGAGAGGCATGGGTTCGATCCCTCGGTCAGGAAGATCCCTTGAAGAGGGAAATGGCAACCCACTCTGGTATTGCCTGGAAAATCTCATAGACAGTGGAGCCTGGCAGGCTATGGTCCGTAGGGTCGAAAAGAGTCGGGCACGACTGGCAACTTAAAACACACAGCTGATCACACCACATCATCTCCTCTCCCCATGTGACCTGCTCTGAGCCAGTAGAAAACACAGAACCCGGGCTCTGTGGTTTAGTAAGTGGTGGTGACAGTGAAGGCAGGGATTGGAGCCCTCAGCAAGGCTGCTGTGGGTGACAGTTCACCTCCTTGCTCCATGCGGAAAGCATTCATAGCCTACCGCTTTCCCAGCTTTAGCTCTACCATAGCTACTTGTCTTTCCTACCTCTACCCCAGAGGGGTCGTGGAAAGCCCTGAGTGGGTGGTACAAGGGCACGAATGTGCGTAGACACCTCTTTCTGACTGCTGGGCAGACCCAGGGTCTAGTGGGGCTGCTGAAACAGGGGCCTCTGCTCTTTCTCCTGCAGACAAGAGGTAGCTAAAGGGAAGGGAGAGGGACTTCTGAGGTGGCCCAGCGGTTAAGACTCCACCGGCCAATTCAGGGGACATGGGTTCAATCCCTGATCCAGAAACTAGGATCCCACCTGCCTTGGGGCAACTAAGGCCGTGCACCATAACTCCTGAAGCCCATGCCCTAGAGCTGGTGTTCTGCAACAAGAGAAGCCACTGCAATGAGAAACCCACGTGCCACGAGATAAAAGACTGCACACAGCAATGAGGAGCCAGATAATAAATACTTTAAAAAATAAGCAGTTAAAAAAATAGAAATAAAGGGAAAGGAGAGCCCTAAAAGACCTCAGCAAAACTGGAGAAGAAGGGGAATATAGCGTGTACACACTCAGGGAAGAAATCTCCATGTATCTTCACATTAACACTCATGTCACTCTCCAGCCATAAGGGGACTGGATTCAAAGCTAGGGACCTGAAGATGGACCCATGAGTTGGGTCATCCCCCAACCTGACCTCCAGGCAGCCAGGCTCTGAAGGGGTTCAGAAGCAGGAACTTCTCTATTAAAAGTGGCTGGAAAAGGTCAGTTTTCATTCCAATCCCAAAGAAAGGCTATGCCAAAGAATGCTCAAACTACTGCACAATTGCACTCATCTCACTTGCTAGTAAAGTAATGTTCAAAATTCTCCAAGCGAGGCTTCAGCAATACATGAAACGTGAACATCCACATGTTCAAGCTGGTTTTAGAAAAGGCAAAGGAACCAGAGATCAAATTGCCAACATCCACTGGATCATGGGAAAAGCAAGAGAGTTCCAGAAAAACATCTATTTCTGCTTTATTGACTATGCCAAAGCCTTTGACTGTGTGGATCACAATAAGCTGGGAAATTCTTCAAAGGATGGGAATACCAGACCACCTGTCCTGCCTCTTAAGAAACCTATATGCAGGTCAGGAAGCAACAGTTAGAACTGGAAATGGAACAACAGACTGGTTCCAAATAGGAAAAGGAGTCTGTCAAGGCTATATATTGTCACCCTGCTTATTTAACTTCTGTGAAGAGTACATCATGAGAAACACTGGGCTGGAAGAAATAGAAGCTGGGATCAATATTGCTGGGAGAAATATCAATAACCTGAGATATGCAGATGACACCACCCTTATGGCAGAAAGTGAAGAGGAACTAAAAAGCCTCTTGGTGAAAGTGAAGGAGGAGAGTGGAAAAGTTGGCTTAAAGCTCAACATTCAGAAAACTAAGATCATGGCATCCAGTCCCATCACTTCATGAGAAACAGATTGGGAAACAGTGGAAATGGTGTCAAACTTTATTTTGGGGGATCCAAAATCACTGCAGATGGTGATTGCAGCCATGAAATTAAAAGATGCTTACTCCTTGGAAGAAAAGTTATGACCAACCTAGATAGCATATTGAAAAGCAGAGACATTACTTTGCCATAAAAGGTCTGTCTGGTCAAGGCTATGGTTTTTCCAGTGGTCACATATGGATGTGAAAGTTGGACTGTAAAGAAAGCTGAGCGCCGAAGAATTGATGCTTTTGAACTGTGGTGTTGGAGAAGACCCTTGTGAGTCCCATGGACTGCAAGAAGATCCAACCAGTCCATGCTAAAGGAGATCAGTCCTGGGTGTTCATTGGAAGGACTGATGCTAAAGCTGAAACTCCAGTACTTTGGCCACCTGATGCAAAGAGCTGACTCATTGGAAAAGACCCTGATGCTGGGAGGGATTGGGCTCAGGAGAAGGGGATGACAGAGGATGAGATGGCTGGATGGCATCACCGACTCAATGGACATGAGCTTGAGTGAACTCCGGAAGTTGGTGATGGACGGGAGGCCTGGCGTGCTGTGATTCATGAGGTTTCAAAGAGTCGGACATGACTGAGTGACTGAAATGAGCTGAACTGAAGATGTTAGAATGTTAGAAAAGTATCCACTGTGTAGTTGATGCAGAACTGAGTGAGAACTGGGTGGAGATGGAAATGTTGCCATGCTTAGAGACTGAGATGGATGTGCTAAGGCCTAATAAAATGATACGTGCTACTTAAAGATCTACTATAGCTGTGATATTCATCTGTTTTGACACAAACTTTGAACGCAAATAAACCCTCCCACTGGCTGGTGACCTTGCACAAGGATTTAACGCCTCACTGAGACTGCACGTGGCCTGACTTGACAACATCAGTGCAAGGCATAGGGTCAAACAGCCATCAGTGATGGAAATGCTCACAGAGCAGCCACACAGGGCCTGCCAGAAAATGAAGAGAGAATGAGGAAAGGGTTAGGGATTGGGTGGGTGGAAAGAAGGGAAACTAACAAAGCAGGGAAAGAAGCCCCCTGGGTGGGAAAGAACAGGCATATCCCTATCAGTTCAGTTCAGTTGCTCAGTCGTGTCCAACTCTTTGCGACCCCATGAACTGCAGCACACCAGGCCTCCCTGTCCATCAACAACTCCCAGAGTTCACTCAAACTCATGTCCATCGAGTTGGTGATGCCATCCAGCCATCTCATCCTGTGTCGTCCCCTTCTCCTCCTGCCCCCAATCCCTCAGAGTCTTTTCCAATAAGTCAACTCTTTGCATGAGTTGGCCAGAGTACTGGAGTTTCAGCTTTACAGTCAGTCCCTCCAAAGAACACCCAGGACTGATCTCCTTTAGAATTTACTGGTTGAATCTCCTAGCAGTCCAAGGGACTCTCAAGAGTCTTCTCCAACACCACATTTCAAAAGCATCAATTCTTCAGCGCTCAGGTTTCTTCACAGTCCTTATCACTAATCAAGCCTGGCGTCCTGCAGTCCATGGCGTTGCGAAGAGTTGGACACGACTGAGCAATGAACTGAATCAAGCCTGTCCCACTCCCTGACTCCCTTCCCAACTATCTGATTTTGGCGCCACCTGCTGGTGAATGACTAGAACCATGACACAGTGCGATGGACTTGTGCCATCCTGACAATGTGAGTGTAGCCTGGGGACTGATAGTGGAAGAGGGAAAGCCAGCCTTTGAACACAATCAGGGCTGTTCTGAGGCCTTCCAAACAAATTCCTTTTGGCCTCCTTACAGCCATTCTTTCTGATATCGTGCCGGATCTTGTACTCAATGCCAACACCTGGCCCATCAGGGTTGAGGTGTCCTCTGTGGGCTTCCCAGGTAGTGTTAGTGGTAAAGAACCCACCTGCCAGAGCAGGAGACATAAGAGACCTGGGTTCACTCCACTATTCTCGCCTTGAGAATCCCATGGACAGAGGAGCCTGACCGGCTACAGTCCATAGGGTTGCAGAGTGAGAGGTGACTGAAGGGGCTTGGCACGCACCGGCTGGGATCGTTAGTTATCTGCTTGATACAGGCATGGGATATCTTCTTCAGGACAGAAAGCACATGCACCACAGGTGGCTCTGCAATTTATGACAAGAGTGCCATTTTTCTGGCCTTCCCTTGGACCACTACTCACTCACTGAAGCAAGGTGACCGAAGATTCCAAGACTTTCCACATCCCCTCCATCCAGATGACCTGGGTAAACACCACCGAAGGGCAGAGTGGCGTGATGGCGGAAAGAGAAGAGCCACAAAGAAGTGGAGCCACCTAAAAGGAGTCCCCATGAAACAGAAAGCAGCCACTGAGCTACCTGTGGCGCCATTTCCACCTGGAGGAGAGGGGAGGTCGGGGTCCATGGGGCCCCACCAGTCTCTTCAGCTGCCGCGGCTCCCACATCCAGGCCGTGAGAATCAGCCTTTATCACCTACAGGTAAGTTCACACAGAGCAAGTAAAGCCTGGGGAGAATTCCTACCTGCTTTTTAGTATACAATTAATAACACGTGCCACTCATTCAAAGACAATCTGATTCTTCTAACTTGAAGTTAGAGAGTGTGTGGATGAGTAACCACACACGCAGAAGACTCAGGACTAGGGAAATTGGAGGAGGAGTGTCTCAGGGCAGGGACCTTTGTTTTGCTCCCACTGACGAAGACTACTCACCAAGAGAGGCGGTGGCTCAGGGTGCCCATGACTGCCCATGGGTCACATGACAAGCTACGCCTGACTCGCAGGTCTTTGCTTTTCCTTGGGAGCTCCTCTGCAATCTGAAGTCATACACTAATACAGCCAAGCATCCACCCGCTGACCTCCACCTTCAGTTTCTTCAGATTGTCTAAATTGCCCTGCAGCGGCCAATTAGTCAAGGAATTACAGTCTGTGGGTCTTTAGTTTCTTATTCTCCATCACCAGCCTCTGATCTGTTCTCTCTCTCCACGTAGATGTTATGGGCTGAAATGTGTATTCCATACACATTTGCTTATTAAAATCTCAACATCCAGTACCGAAGAATGCAATGGGATTTAGAGGTAAGGCCATTCAAGAGATGATTCAGTTAAAATGAGACCCTTAGGGTAGGGTCCTAATCCAATACGACTAGTGTCTCCCCACCTCCCTCCCACCCCTGCCGGGTCTTAGTTCCCCTACCAGGGACTGAACCCAGGCCCCTTGAAGTGGAAGTGCAGAGTCCTAACCACTGGACCACCTGGTGTCTGCCTGGTGTCCTCACAAAAGGAAGAGAGACCAGGGATGGGCACACACAGAGAAAAGGCCATGTGAGGACACAGCAAGAAGGCAGCCATCTGCGAGCCAGGAAGAGAGGCTCCGGAGAAACCAAATCTGCCTACGCCTCAATCTCAGATTTCCAGCCTCCAGAACAGTGAGAAAATAATTCTCTGTTGTCTAAGCCACCCAGTCTGCGGCATTTTGTTATGGCAGCTCCTGGAAACTAACAGAGTGGACTCCCTGGTCCATCAGTTAAGCAACGTTTTTCAGGCCCTCACGTCACCCTTGTGTCATCACTCCTGTCTGGCAGAAGTCAAACCCTCTGCCTCTTCCACACCTGACTTCAGGTACACGGTGGAGACCTATTAGATAAAATTATGCCAACGAGTATATCGTGCTTCCATAGTTCTATGGTCTACAACTAATGCGCCTCTCTAGTGCTACATGGGATTCATAATTTCACTCACCCTAATCTTGGTAAGTTCCTTCTGCGTGCACTGAAGGCTTCCCAGATGGTGTAGTGGTGAGGAATCCGCCTGCCAGTGCAGAAGATGCGGGTTCCATCCTGGGTCAGGAAGACCCCCTGGAGAAGCAGCCCACTCCAGTATTCTTGCCTGCAAATTCCCATGGACAGAGGAGCCTGGTGCGCTACAGTCCACGGGCTCACAGAGGGTGAGGCATGATGCGGTGAGCACACACAGGTAAACCTGGGATACATAAGTGAACACAGAGATAAGGCTCCCTGGTTTTTTGGAGCTTATATCATTGGTTCCATCATCAACTCTCTTATTCTTCACATATGATTTCAAATATTCTCCTCTTTGACAAACTTCCCTTCCCACAATCTCAGATGTGCTGGATGCCACTTCATAAAGGAAGTAAAGGCCACTAGAAGAGAACATTTTTGTCACCAAAGTCAAAAACATTTACCACCTTTCTTCTCCTTCCTCCTTCCTGTTAGAGGATAAGTTTCCCAGATGGTAGTCCTTTGAGTTTCCCAGTTGGGAAAGGGGCTCTTATTGCCCCCCAGGCATTTACATTTCAGTCTATTTTGTGCCTTCTAGCTGAATTAGCTATTTTCTTCCAGAACATGCATCACTGCTCTATTACCAGTCTCAGGTGCTTAGGCTTTACTTGGTACTCAAGAGCCATTTGGGAAACTAATGAGGAATGAGGGGGCTGGCTGGAGAGGGGCCCCCACAGCATGTCCTGGGACAGAGCCCCCAGGAAGGCCCAGATTCTGAGGGATGCTCCCTCAGGCTGTCTACCAGAGGCCACCACAGCTTTCTCCTCAGGAACCGTGTTCTGCCTCTGTGGCTTCTGGAAGACAAGTGCTGGAGACTCACCCTTATAGATGAGGTTCGGGAACAGCTCTCTGGTCACGTGGGGAAGCCTGCGGTGCCCCCTGTCAGGGGGTGCTGCTCTCAGTTCCTCTATCACGGCTCTGTAGCCAGGGGCTCAGATCCGTGGCCTCTGGAGCCACTCAACCCAGGGGAAGCCTTGGAACCTCAGCACACCTGTGCTCAGCCTCAGCCTCAGAACAGAAACAGCCCTCTTCAAAGGGTGCTTGTGGTCTGGGCCTGCTGAAGCAGGCACCTCCTTTCTCTGCTGCAGGTCCGTGGAGATAACCATGGTAATGATATTTAACACTGAAAGCTGCATATAATCCCCAAATCTCATCTACTAACTGGAGAATATTCATATATCCTAATAATGTAGTCGTGAAGAACAGAATAAATAGGCAAGCACTTTACACAAATTTAAGGCCTGGCCTGTTAGAGTTGCCACACAGACTTGTCAAATAACACTGTCCAGAGCCGCCCCTGCACCTCCACCCCATGCGCCTGAGTCTCAGTGCCAGGAAATGTCAAGACTGGCCCAGGGAGACCTCAACAAGGCCCCTAGGGGACCCAACTGTCTCTATAGGATCAATATTCTTTTAGATATGCTTTTATATAATTATACCAAAGGTATCACTGTACCTTCTATATATTTATCATGGAAATCTTTTCAAGGAAGTTCACATAGATTGTCCTAATTTTGTATTTGGGGTGTGATATAGTTTAACTGACTACTTGATGCTTTTTTCAGATGTTTTTAAACTTAAGGATCAGAGAAGTTAGCATCTCCCAATGGGGCCTCCTGGACAAAGGGATGTCTGCAGGCATATGAAGGAGCAGTGCCCAGGCTCCAATGCTAAGGCTGTGTCTAGCACAAAGGGGAAATCGCACAGCATGCTGGAAGCTCTTTCTGGAGCCCCTAAATCCTAGCAAGTTGTTTGGCAGATCAAAACTACTCTGTGAAGTGTATAAATAAATGATACAAATAATTCCAATGTTCATTTCACTTAACTTCAGACTACCTCTGGTGACAGAATAGGTAAAACAATATTATAAAGACAAAGATAACTTGTAAGGAAAAAAATACAGTAAGGGATGGGAGAAGGGGATGTTTCCAGATTTTCAGACATAATTTTCACAACATTTCACATCAAAAATTCCTCCCAGTGCTGGGATTAGGTTTAGGCAAGTTAGAAAGTTGCCTCAAATAGAGAGGGGGTGACAAGTGACTTAGAGAGGGGGTGACAAGTGACTTAGTAATGTGGGAAAAATACACATTAGTGCAATATTTGAAAAATTAAAATTAATAATAAAAGTGTTGATGAACAATATATAAAAATTATAAATAAAGACAAGATCTGGCCCCACAACTTAAAAAGTCTAAGAGGTGTACAAGTAGGGGGAGGCGGTGATGGGAGGGGCTTGTGGCACAAAGTTAAATTGTGACAAATTTCATGCATTCTGTATATTACTCACCAAGGAAATCTAAATGTCCCTGTTAAATATCTGGACACTTCTCACATAACATTGGTAAAAAGTGGTGTGATGAATTACCTGAGATTCTGAAGCTTTTGCAATGAAAAGTTTTGGTCACTTTTCAGTCCCAATACATAAAGAAGAACTTGATGAAAATTTTGATCCTGTCAACAGAGAAGGAGACAGCCCCATAAAAATGTGCCAACAAGATGGTTATCACTGTTGTCAAAGAAAGATATCAAAACATTGGACTGCCATAGAATTGTAATTTCAACTAGGGGGCAAAAAACTATGTCCTATAATTTGGAAATGCATTACGGGTGAGATGGAGAAAAGAATTAATACAAATCAGAAATTCATATGCTATCTTTCCAAAACTTTCAGCAAGCTAAAATTAAATTACAATAATTCTCTTGACTGAAAGTGAGGTAAACAAAGAAGGAATTCAAAACTGAAGAGGAACTAAAAGCTTCTTGAAAGTGAGAGTAGAGTGAAAAAGCTGGCTTAAAGCTCAGCATTCAGAAAACAAAGATCATGGCATCTGGTCCCATCACTTCATGAGAAATAGATGGGGAAACAGTGGAAACAGTGGCAGACTTTATTTTGGGGGCTCCAAAATCACTGCAGTTGGTGATTGCAGCCTGAAATTAAAAGACACTTACTCCTTGGACGGAAAGTTATCACAAACCTAGACAGCATATTGAAAAGCAGAGACATTACATCGCCAAAAAGGTCTATCTTATCAAGGCTATGGTTTTTACAGTGGTCATGTACTGATGTGAGAGTTGGACTCTCACTCTGAAAGCTGAGTACCGAAGAATTGATGCTTTTGAACTGTGGTGTTGGAGAAGACTCTTGAGAGTCCCTTGGACTTCAAGGAGATCCAACCAGTCCATTCTAAAGGAGATCAGTCCTGGGTGTTCATTGGAAGGACTGATTCTAAAACTGAAACTCCAGTACTTTGGCCACCTGATACAAAGAGCTGACTCATTGGAGAAGACTCTGATGCTGGGAGGGATTGGGGGCAGGAGGAGAAGGGGACGACGGAGGATGAGATGGCAGGATGGCATCACCTACTCGATGGACATTAGTTTGAGTAAACTCTGGGAGTTGGTGATGGACAGGGAGGCCTGGCGTGCTGTGATTCATCGGGGTTGCAAAGAGTCGAAATGACTGAGCAACTGAACTGAACTTAGTTCTGACAAAATTATTGTTCAATTTGTCTTCAAAAGGTAAGTAAATTATAACAAATTCTGTTTGGATATAAATAAAATGTTTAAAGTTAATAATCTGAATTTTAATACACACACGTTTCAGTACTTTTTAACTACTGTAACGCTGTAGGATTCTTTATGAGTTACCAGGGAAGCCCAAAAGTGAAAGTGCGTCCGGTCCAGCTGTTTGCGACCCCACGGACTGCAGCCCACCAGGCTCCTCTGTCCACAGGACTGTCCAGTCAAGAATACTGGAGGGGGTAGCCATTCTCTATCCAGGGGAACTTCCCAACCCAGAGACAGAACCCGGGTCTCCTGCATTGCAGGCAGACTCTACAGCTGAGCCACCAGGGAAGCCAAATTAATCATTAAAATTTGAGAAAATCACTGTAATCCTATTCCTCTCCAGATTGGAGATGTCTTTCCCCTTTCCCCCAGAAATAACCCTTAGTCTGAAAACACATCACAACATGCTCTGATTTCCAGCCGTCAATCATAGCATAAAAAGGCACCAGTGTACCCGCTCTGGCCAAAATCTCCTCCCAGGAAGGGGAGGGTGGACGCAGAGGCAGAAAATGCAGAAAATGCAGGATCTGAGCGAAGCCGCGGCAAAGTTCCCCTGGGCAGTCAGGTGGGAAAAGGAAGTTTATTCACGGCTCCCACGGCCCCACGCGCTCCCTGAGCCCCGGCGACGCCTCGCCGGCACCTCCGGGTGGATCAGGCGCTCGAGTTCGCGGCGCTGGAGGCGGGTCGCCCTGGGTGGGCGTTGTCGTCAGTGCCTTATGGCGAGTTCGGGCGCCCCCTCCCGGCCGCTGGGGCGCAGCGAGGGCAGCTTTGAGAGCCTCGTTGAGTTGTATGCCTGCGACTCAATTTCACTAAAGCGCTGAGTTTGGGGATTCCTGGTGTCTCAGAGCATGGCAATGGTGATGATCACCATTCTCCAGGGCTGGAGAACATCATTCTTGCTGTCATCAGTGAAGGGGTTGGCAGCACCCTCCCGGGGGGGCGGGGGGGGCAGGGGAGGGTAAGAGGGGGGGTGATTATGCTGCATATTTATCCAGCAGTTCTGAGGACCTTCCTGCAAATGAGATGCTTAATTAGGCCAGAATTGTCATTTTTGGCACTTTTCTCATTTTTGTTTCCACTTAAAAACGTTCCCTATTTCTGGCATCAGAGAATGTCACAGCTTCGATGCTTCTTTTGTGTTATTACACTGGAAATGAAATACACTCATAGAAAAGTCTCAGTCCAACAGGATGTATTCATCTAAATGAGTCAACTCAGGTTGAAATAAAACCCAAAGCTCTATCTAACTCTCTTCTTTAAGTCTAATAAGAAAACTTAAGAGGTGTGACCCTGTACTCTATTTTGACAGTTTTTAAACTGCACCAAAATATATCTAGCCACAATTCTCTGTATTTCCCTTATAAGATCTAATACATAAGGTTTGAATACTTCCACAATTATTTACAGGACCATAGCTCTCATTTTCTGATGGTCTACAGATAATAGTAGCATAATATTGAACATGGGTTAATTCATACAGTTCTCTTCATTCTGTCACCAAAGTATGCTGACTGCATAAATGTCTGACGATGTGGATTCCGGGACAGTCAGGCAGGGATGGTGGCTGCCCTCCTGGGAGCAGGGGCGAGGACATCGGAGACAGGATGAGAGGAATGAGGCAGCAGGAGGTCAGAGCATCTGAGGGCCAGTACTCAGAGCTGATGAAGAGGAGGGACTGGGAACAGCAGAAAGCTCTACTTTCAGACAATCTGGGGCTCCTGAGCGTAACTGAGATCAGACTTTCATTTCCTCTTCTAAAAATCAAGACAACTTTAGTAGTGGTCACGGAGGATATCATGTTCATCAAATATAAAGTTTGCAAATTACAGGCTGAGAATCTGAACTTAATGAATGATAGTCGCCTTTTTATAGCAAAATAACCAATAGTAGTGTCTTTAGTCCATTCTCAGTTCAACCAGGAGAAGCTCTGACTGTAAGGCCCTTAACACTGTCAAGGGTCTGCACGTTGAGGCCCCCAGTGCAAACTCTAGGAGAGGGGGCTGCCCATAGGATTGTGAAGAAACAGAGCCCAAGATTCCAGTCTTAGAGAAGTGCCTGGAACATTCTGGAAAAAAATCTTACAGCACTTGAATCCTTTTGCAGAGAACCAGCACCTCAGAAAATTGTCCCCCAAAAAAAAAAACCTCCACACAAAACAAACAACAACAACAACAACAAAAATATGGCTGCTCTGTAAAGAATACAAATGAGATAAACTGTCCCTTACCTCATCCTCAGTTAGTCTCAGACCACCTCTGGTAATATTATTTTAAGACAAAGATTTTTTTTAAGGGTTAAAGAGACCAGGAAATCAGTTATGCAACAAGACAAGGGAAAGGATGACAAGAAACAGGACATTCCTATACTTTCATCCAGGGAAGATGGCAACAGTACTTCTAAAGCTATTTCTCGGGTTAGTATTGGGGTAAACTAAGAAAGGACTTTTCTTAAATATGAAATGTCAGTCAGTTCAGTTCAGTTCAGTCCTGTCCAACTCTTTGTGACCCCATGAATCGCAGCATGCCAGGCCCCCTGTCCATCACCAACTCCCGGAGTTCACCCAAACACATGTTCCTCGAGACGGTGATGCCATCCAGCCATCTCATCCTCTGTTGTCCCCTTCTCCTCCTGCCCTCAATCTTTCCCAGCATCAGGGTCTTTTCAAATGAGTCAGCTTTTCCATCAGGTGGCCAAAGAATTGGGAGTTTCAGCTTCAACACCAGTCCTTCCAATGAACACCGAAGACTGATCTCCTTTAGGATGGACCGCTTGGATCTCCTTGCAGTCCAAGAAACTTTCAAGAGTCTTCTCCAACACCACAGTTCAAAAGCATCAATTCTTCGGCACTCAGCTTTCTTTATACTCCAACTCTCACATTCATATATGAGTACTGGAAAAATGATAGCCTTGACTAGACGGACCTTTGTTGACAAAGTAATGTCTTTGCTTTTGAATATGCTGTCTAGGTTCGTCATAACTTTCCTTCCAAGGAGTAAGCGTCTTTTAATTTCATGGCTGCAGTCACCATCTGCAGTGATTTTGGAACCCCCAACAATAAAGTCAGCCACCATTTCCACTGTTTCCCCATCTATTTGCCATAAAGTGATGGGACTGGAGGCCATGATCTTAGTTTTCTGAATGTTGAGCTCTAAGCCAACTTTTTCACTCTCCTCTTTCACTTTCATCAAGAGGCTCGTTAGTTCTTCTTCACTTTCTGCCATAAGGGCGGTGTCACCTGCATATCTGAGGTTATTGATATTTCTCCTGGCAATCTTGATTCCAGCTTGTGCTTCCTCCAGCACAGCATTTCTCATGATGTACTTTGCATATAAGTTAAATAAGCAAGATGACAATATACACCCTTGATGTACTCCTATTTGGAACTAATCTATTCCATCTTCAGTTCTAACTGTTGCTTCCTGACTTGCATACAGATTTCTCAAGAGGAAGATCAGGTGGTCTGGTATTCCCATCTCTTTCAGAATTTTCCACATTTTATAAATAAACAGTTTTCCAATAAACTGTGGAAACTCTGTGTAGCCAAGATCTATTTGCTAGTGGCAGGAGTGATGCTCTGCTCCATCCCTGCTTGTCCTCTTGACAACAAAGAAATCTTCATCCATTTAAGACAGATGAAAACGACCCCCTCCCAGTCATGCCTAGACCACAGACACCACTTCAAGTTTCCTTGGAGAAGAGAGAATATCACCCCAATCCAGATGACTCAAGGCACCTGTTATCACCAACGGATGCTCCAGCAGATCTTCAACCTCTTCACCATGGAGAATAGCTATGCTGCTTGGAACAGCACCCTCCTCGACAAACTACTCTCCGGCCTGGGTCAGGGCCTGGCACAGCTGGAAAAAGTGACTCTGGATTGTCCCGATTTGGGAATTGATGTCCGGAAGTATTTCCAAGGAATCCATCTCTACCTGAAGGGAAAGGAATACAGCCTCTGTGCCTGAGAGGTTGTCAGAGTGGAAATTGAAAAGTGTCCTTCCCTCATGTAACAATCTGCAAGAAATGTCAACAGATAAAATGAAAATTATACTTGTGACACTCTCCATTCAATCAGACTGTTGTTTGCTTAACCCTCCAAAGTGATCATCTGTTTGTTTACAAGGTGAAAAATGCCTGAAATGAAAATCACAATTTTACTAAAATATTTAGACAGAATAACACAACCTCTTTTCTTTAATAAACAATTTTATAACGTAATGTAAAAGATCTTTTATGTGTTTTGTGGGTATTTGCTATTTTCAACATATGAAATTTATTTTTTTATGGAAAAGTTTTTAAGAGAGTATGTTGTTAAAAGTGTTTGTCGGTTAACCTAACGTTTGGTCTCTGTAACAGGTAAAAGCAAAGTGTCAGGAATTTTATTCTAATGGACACTTTCCTTTCCTTTTTGGAGAGCACAATGCAGGCCTTCCTGATCAGCTGAATCTTCTAGCTTGTTCTCCTCCAAGCAGTGAGTTGAGGACATGGGTCCCCTTGTTTTGCATTTTTCCTGTCATCAACATGTGACTCTGAATTTCTCTGTAGCACTTGAGTCTATTCTCCTTGAAGGCAAAGAGAGAAGTCTGGTGGATCTCATGGGATGCTTCCAAGGACCAGGACTAGATGGGGTAATATCACTTCTCACATCACAAGGCCTGGACTTATCCTCATGGGAATCGTATTGCAAGGAAGTTGGGAAATAATTGAATAATTAAGAGAGGAGAAGACTAGTTCAGTGCACAAAACCATTTTTTTTTTTTTCACTATTTGTCCTAATGGAGCTCTGGGTGGGTGTGCAAGGGAAAACCAATGTTCTTCACCGTTTCAGCTTGGGGAAGATGACAGAGCTGTCACTCAGAGTTCAGAGCATCATAGACAATTTGAAAGAAGCAGTCAGGTTGATTCCCAAAGGCATAGGCTAATGAGGAAGACATCTACAAGTGTAGACAAAGTGTTTCCTTATTCCCTGAGGGAGACGAGGAAACAGTGATCAGGCAGTTCCTTGCAAGTACTTGAGAACCACTGAACTAAAAGGGGACAGTGGGTCTTCTACTCACCACACCTTCCAAATATTGAAAACACAAACTTGAATAAAATGTTCCTATAGATGATCTTTAGAAAAATGCCTCTCACAATATTCCACTATAGCTTCCCTTGTAGAACCATGAGGAATCTTTAAAGTATCTTTATATTTTTGCCTATCTAATAGATGTTGGTGTTACTCTTTCTCCTATCATTGCAGTCATTGTGAATTGATGTTACATAAATATGGATTGAGCTCAAGCAATGATAGGGCTCAGACTAGATGTCTAGGAAATGGGGTTGAGTTGGATGTGTCTCTCCCTTTAGCTATTTTACAGACTCCTGAGAGGTATTCTGAGGATACAATAGATCAGGCCAGATCTCACTATTTGGGCTTCTTCAACAAAATAGCATAGACTGGGCAGTTTGTAAAGAGCAGAAATGTATTGCTTACAGTTCTAGAGTTTGAAATTCTAAGATCTGGGTGTCAGCTTGGCCCAATTCTTGTGAGAGTCTGCTTCAGGTCTCACACTGTAGAGTTCTTTCTTGTATAATCACAGGGCTGGAGAGGGAGGCTTTTATATCTACATCTTTCATAAGGGCACTATCTCATTCTTGAGACCTTCATGCTGCTGCTGCTGCTAAATCGTGTTAGTCGTGTCCAACTCTGTGCGACCCCATAGACGGCAGCCCACCAGGCTTCCCCGTCCCTGGGATTCTCCAGGCAAGAACACTGGAGTGGGTTGCCATTTCCTTCTCCAATGCATGAACGTGAAAAGGGAAAGTGAAGTTGCTCAGTCGTGTCTGACCCTTAGCAACCCCACAGACTGCAGCCCACCAGGCTCCTCCGTCCATGGGATTCTGCAGGCAAGAGTACTGGAGTGGGGTGCCATTGCCTTCTCCGTGAGACCTCCATACTCCCACCCTAATCACATCCCTAAGAGTCTGTCACCTGATACTGGGGATTAGGACTTCAAGACAAGAATTTTGTGGGGACTGAAACTTTCAGACCAGAAAGGTCACTGAAGGCTACATACTTGACATCTAGAAGAGAGGATATAATCATGCTGAGTAAATAAAGGGGAATGAGCAATTTCTTGTTTCTCAATTTCTGCCAAAGGAGCAGACAAAGGACTCAGAATCCAAACTCTGATTTTGAACCTGAAGTAAGAGTTCAATTTTCATATGGCAAATTTTGGAAATCAGACTGGAATGGAGCCCACCCTCCCATGGAGGCGAATGAAGATACAGGATGAAAATGGCCATTCATCATTCTTTGTGTGGAATCTCCAAAGAATATCAGAATACAGGTAGTAATTGCCACATCAGTAAGGATACACTAAACAGTAATGCGGTAAATTGTCTGGTTGCAGTTCACTGTGAATCAGGGAGAGCTTGAGTTCAGATACATGGCTCTGTAGATGACACCAGGCTTATTCTTTTCTATCATGACCTAGTAGAGGACAAATTAGAGACAAGGCATCCTCCTGTGTGTCAGAAGTGTCTCACTCTTAGTGACTCCATGGAGCCACCTGCCTGGCTCCTCTCTTCATGGGATTCTCCAGGCAAGAATACTGGGGTGGTTTGCCATGCCCTTCTCCAGGGGATCTTCCTGACCCAAGGATTTGAATCCATGAATTTTATGCATTGGCAGGTGGGCTCATTATGACTAGCACCACCTGGGAAGCCCAGGCAAAGCTGAAAATTGTGCTGCTCTTGCCATTTGCATCCCTAGAGCTATATGCACCTTCAAGGAAAGAGAATCCTGGTGGTTTTATCAATAAACACAGTAGGCATTATTTTAAAATAGTAATAATTTTACTTCTTCGTGGCTCTGCTGGTCTTCCTCGCTGCTGGGGCTTTCTCTAGGTGCAGTGAGTTGGGGCCATTCTCCAGGAGCAGCGTGAGGGCGTCTCAGTGCGGCAGCTTCTCTTGTTACAGAGCACAGGTCTAGCGCTCTGTGGCTTCAGTAGTGTGGCCCGTGGGCTCAGCAGCTGCAGTTCCCCAGCTCTCGAGCACATGCTCGATAGTGGTGGCTCATGGACTCAGTTGCTCTGCGGCACCTGGGATCTTCTCAGGTCCAGGATTTGACTGGTGTCTCCCACGTTTCAGGCAGATACTTTACTACTGAGCCACTAGGGAAGACCCTAGTAGGCATTATTGATACCAGTAGGAGTAGAGTAAAAATAGTAGCCATTGTCTGTTACAATCCTAGCAGATATGTTCAAAAGGAAGTAAAATAGGTCGGTCATCTGTAAATACCTCCCAGTGGTAGAAGGAAATCTGAGAAACTGTTCTGGTGGAAACTGCTTGCTGCTCAATTATACTGGGCCTGGTGCCAAAGAGCCCGGAGACAGTGAGACGGAGTCTGGTCACTACGATTTGTCAAAGATGCTCACAACCTATTGCCTGAAGGTTGGAACACAGAGGCTGAGGCAACAGAAAATTCACTGTAAAAATCAGAAGCAGAACTGAAAGCTAATTCTTCACATGGAAAAAAAAATCAATATATATCCAGTTCTGAATAAATCACAAAGGTGGTTTCCTTTTGTTTGAAAAGAACAGACTTGGATTGGAACCTCGAATGTCCGCTGGGAAATCTGAAATTTAATGCAACAATACAGAGAAAGATTCAAACGGATGGTGATTCCTAAATCATGGTTTCTCACTGGGGATGATATGCTTCCATGTTTGCACACGTGTGTTTTTTGGAATATGAGCAAATCCTGTCATTACAATTATTTGTGGTACTTCAAAGCTCAACCAGATGTAACAAACTCTTACTCCTTAGTATTTATCTCTGTATTTGGGCTTTCTAATATATTATGCACAAGGGAAGCATTGAGATTGAGTTCAAGGAAGAAAAACAAATGATATACACCAACAGTGGTACAACCTAAGGTGACTTGATGGTTCACTGGAGCACCTTCTCTCCATCAGTTGCGTGATCTCAAAGTCATATGGTGAGAGGCGGCCTTTCCATACTTATGAGCAACCATTGGCTGTCTTGTGGATTGTTGCTTGTGTTTGAGTTTCAGTATGATTTAGACTCTAGAAATTAAATACAAATAGAAATTTTTACTTGTAAATAAAATTAAAAGTTACATTTTATTATGTAATTCTACTAGAGTCGTTCAACATATCCATAATTGTGGTGAGTGGTAAACAGAAAAAAATGGTAACAATATCCAGCTGAATATCTAGAGGCAGTGAAGTAATAATTGTTTTTTGATAGAAAGCGAAATTAAATGTTAAGTACCTAAAATAAATATGAAAGGAATAAATTTTTCAATGATTTTGAGCAGCTTCAAATGACTTTTATATATGTCTATACTTTGGTATTATTATAAAATATTTATCTAAATTTTACTTGAATATGTAATTTGATAATTCCTACTTATATAAGTAAATATGTTACATCAAAAGTCACTCTGAAAACTTAGTTTTATAGTTACATTAAAATTCAATAGCTCTCAGATTTAAATTATACCTGAAATTTAACTCTGCACTGAATTTAAAGAGTAAGATTTACACTTTCTTTTTCTATCTACAGAGTAGAGATATCCATAGGTTACATAAATACATACACAATATATCAGTGTTATCAAAATTCCATGGGGTGGGGAGGAATTAGGAAAAAAAAAATCTAAAAGGCTCTGTGGGCAGGAAAAAATATCTAAAAGGCTCTGTGGGCAGAAATTCTGCCCTGACCCATTTGGAGAATACAAAATGAAAAGCAAAGGGAGAAGTGGAAAGTAAGAGGGAACTTTCATAAAATGGAACCCATGGGCTCCTATTTAAGACACAGGCCTGAAAGAAGGTCTTCAGGGAACCTAGAGAGCAGGTTCACAGAGTCACCCACTGCCCCAGGCCAGAAGCATCTGCAAGGTCCCCGATGGCCCCAGCCTGGTCCTTACTCCTGGCTCTGCTGCAATGCCATCTGCTCTCTGGGCGGCCAACAGGAGGGTCCTGACACTCCTGCAACAACTGAGGAGGGTCTCCTTTCTCATTCCCCCAGGAGGCGCTGGGTGGCAGCCAGTTGCAGAAGGCTCAAGCCATCTCTGTGCTCCACGAGGTGACCCTGCACACCTTCCAGCTCTTTAGCACAGAGGGCTCTGCCGCCGCGTGGGACCAGAGCCTCCTGGACAAGCTCCTCACCGCACTGGATCAGCAGCTCACTGACCTGCAAGCCTGTCTCAGGCAGGAGGAGGGGCTGCGAGGGGGCTCCCCTGCTCAAGGAGGACTCCAGCCTGGCTGTGAGGAAATACTTCCACAGAGTCACTCTCTATCTGCAGGAGAAGAGACACAGCCCTTGTGCCTGGGAGGTTGTCAGAGCAGAAGTCATGAGAGCCTTCTCTTCCTCAGCAAACTTGCAGGAGAGATTCAGGAGCAAGGACTGACGCACACCTGGTTCAACATGGAAATGATTTTCATGGACCAACAGACCACACTTCCTCCTGCGCTGCCATGTGAAAGACTCATTTCTGCTGTCACTGCGCCCTGAATTGAATCAGGTTGTCAAATGTTTTCAAGAATTTTAAGCTACATCATGTTCTATTCTACAGACACTAAGCTTTCACAGATGCCCAAGCTGATCTATTTATCTATTTATTTACCTATTTATAAAGATTTAAAAACTTTTGTTCACATAATAATATGTGAATCTTTACACGGTTGTTTCAGAGAAAAAAATACATTCTTTGTATTTAGTCAACTTATTATTTTCTTTGTTCATTAAACTTTTGGGTATTGAAATTTTCTATTTTTTAAAATTAATTATGGCATATATATATATATATATATGGGGTTCCCTGGTGGGTCAACTGGTAAAGAATATGCCTACAAGGCAGGAGACCCTGGTTTGTTTCCTGGGTTGGGAAGATCCCCTGGAGGAGGGCATGGCAACCTACTCCCGTATTCTTGCTTGGAGAATCCCCATGGATAGAGGAGCCTGGCGGGCTATAGTCCATGGGGTCATAAAGAGTCAGACACAACTGAGCAATCACCACTTTCACACAGGGCTAACTCTCCTGTGGCTCTGGAAGCACAGATGCCTTTGGTGACTTTAGTAAGATCTGGTTTGGCAGAAAAGTAGGGCAGAAACCAGACTGGTGTAGATTGAGGGATGAATAATACTAGTGTGGTAAATTGTTTTCTCTTTTTAGCTAGGTCAGTCTGGCTAGAGTTCTATAATTTATTAAACTTTTTCTTTAAACAAATTCTTGCTTTTTCTTATTTTCTTTATGGATTTTCTATTTCCTTGACTTTTGCTATTCTCCTTTTATTTATTTTATGTTTAATTGTTCTTGTGACTGTCCTTTTCTTAATTTCCTGCCTTCTCTTGGATCGTGTGTGTTGTGTGTTTTAATTGCTCAGCCATATCTAACTCTCTGTGACCCCACGGACTGTAGCTTACCAGGCTCCTCTGTCCATGGAAATCTCCAGGCAAGGATACTGGAATAGCTGTTCCCTTCACTAGGGCATCTTCCCAACCCAGGGATCGAACTTAATTCTCCCTCATCGCAGGCAGATTCTTTACTGTCAGCCGGCAGGGAATCCCCTCTCTTTAATTAATTGACCTTAAATATGATTCTGTTTTCTGTTTTATCTCCATTGGCTTAATAGTTTTCTTTTGTCTCAGTTTTAGTATTCTCTATCAGTTCAGTTCAGTCACTCAGTCGTTTCTGACTCTGTGACCTCATGGACGACAGCAAGCCAGGTTTCCTTGTCCATCACCAACGCTTGCTCAAACTCATATCCATCTAATTGGTGATGCCATCCAACCATCTCATCTTCTGTCATGCCCTTCTCCTGTCTTCAGTCTTTCCCAGCATCAGGGTCTTTTCCAAGGAGTTAGTTCTTTGCATCAGGTGATCATCCGGTGACTGAGCTTCAGCTTCCACACCAGTCCTTCCAATGAATATTCAGGACTGATTTCCTTTAGGATTGACTGGTTTGATCTCCTCTAGTCCAAGAGACTCTCAAGAGTCTTCTGCAGCACCACAGTTCAAAAACATCAAGTCTTTGGTGCTCAGCTTTCTTTATGGTCCAACTCTCATACCCATACATGAATGCTGGAAAAACCATAGCTTTGTCTAGATGAACCTTTGTCAGTAAAGTAATTTCTCTGCTTTTTAATATGCTGTCTAGGTTGGTCGTAACTTTTCTTCTACGGAGCACATGTCTTTTAATTTCATGGCTGCAGTCACCATCTTTAGTAATCTTGAAGCCCAAGAAAATAAAGTCTCTCACTGTTTCCATTGTTTCCCCATCTATTTGCCATGAAGTGATGGGACCGGATGCCATGATCTTCGTTTTTTGAATGTTCAGTTTTAAGCCAGCTTTTCACTCTCGTCTTTCACTTTCATCAAGAGGCTCGTTAGTTCTGCTTTACTTTATGCCATAAGGGTGGTGTCATCTGTGTATCTGAGGTTTTTAATATTTCTCCTGGCAATCTTGATTCCATCTTGGGCTTCAAGCACTGGTACAGAGACCAGCCTCCTAACGATGAAAAAAAAAAAAAAAATATATATATATATATATATGAATAATATATAGTATATAATGTTTGATGGCATGTATTACTGTATCAAACATATTAAAATATATATCTATTTGCAATAAACAATTCTGATACCTGTCTTACTTCCCCTTTTCCTCTCTGCTTTCCTGGATCCCATTCTTCCACTTCATTTCATAATCGCTTCCTTCCTCCCAGTGAAGAAATGCCTTGTGTGCTCTCCTCACTCACTCTGCAGTAACCTGTAATATCCTTTCATACAGCTGTTTCTTATTCCCCTATGGTTTCTTGCTGTCTATTTTGAAAGTGGAAAGTCGCTCAGTCGTGTCCAACTCTGGAGATCCCATGGACTATACAGTCCATGGAATTCTCCAGGCCAGAATACTGGAGTGGGTAGCCTGTTCCTTCTCCAGGGGATCTTCCCAACCTCGGGATCGAGCCCAGGCCTCTGACATTGTAGGCAGATTCTTTACTAGCTGAGCCACAAGGGATGTCCAAGAATACTGGAGTGGGTAGCCTATTTCTTCTCCAGCAGATTTCCCCACCCAGGAATTGAACTGGGGTCTCCCTTCATTGCTGGAGAAGGAAATGGCAACCCACTCCAGTATTCTTGTCTGAAGAATCCCATGGACAGAGGAGCATGGCAGGCTACAGGCCATGGGGTTGCAAAGAGTCAGACCCGTGTGAGTGACTAAGAACAACTCCTGCACTGCAGGCAGATTCTTTACCAACTGAGCTGTCAGGGAAGCCCACTGTCTATTTTACTTGAGCATAAAATCTCTAAATGAAATTTTGAAATGTGTGAAAGTTCTAGGTTTCTCAGAAACTCTCATGTGACAGACATTGTTCTTTTCTTTTTCTCTTGATGAATATTTTTGGAAGTGAGTTAATGTTACAATGATGTAATGGTAGCTGTAGCAAAAGGAAATAGAAAGCAGGATCCATTTCACTTAGAATATTTATAAGGGAGAAATGCCACCTATTGGCCAAGATGGATAATGACATTGACCAATGGGAAAACTTGGTTTCTGTTCTAGGCAAAAGTCTTGTCCTCTAGCAGGAGATTTTTCTTCAGAGTTAAAACGGTGTTTTCTTGGAAAGAACTATCTCTAATAGTCGAGGAAGCCTACTTTACTAGTTTTTAAGTTTTTGATTGTTTTTGATAACGGGATCTTTTTAGAAAGTAATTTTTATTGGCATATAGTTGATTTACAATGTTGTGTTTCTGCTGTACAGCAAAGTAAATCAGTTACACACACACACACACACACACACACACACACACATACACACACACATACAGGGAGGCAAAGGGGACAACAGAGGATGAGATGGCGGGATGGCATCACTGACTCAATGGACATGAGTTTGGGTGGCTTACAGGACATAATACAGGACAGGGAAGTCTGACGTGCTAGTCCCTCAAACATGCTCAAGACAATCTTTTTATTTATCTACTTAAATATTTATCTTTAAAAAATATTTATTTGACTATTTAAAAGAATTAAAGTAATTTTATTTATGTATTTGTGCACCTTTACACTGTAATAAAATGTGTTCATTATTAGCTTATTGTTCTTCTGTTTATTAAATGTTTTATTATAGAAAACTTCTTATATTTTTGATTTTTGAAGGAAAAGAAATTTAAAAATAGCAATCATACTTAATGCAATAATGGGCTTCCCAGGTGGCTCTGTGGTAAAGAATATGCTTGGTAATGCAGGAGATGCAGGCTTGATCCTTGGGTCAGGAAGATCTCCTGGGTAGGAAATGACAACCCTTTTCGGTATTCTCGCCTGGAAAACCTCATGGACAGGGGAGTCTTGTGGGATGTAGTCCATGGGGTTGCAAAAAAGTCGCATATGACTCAGCAACTAAACAATAATAACAATGAATGCAATAGTAAGAAGAAGGAAAAACAAATGAATTCTCTCACTAAGAGCAGGAAACAAAAGCAAAAGAAGTAGATATCCTCTCTAGTTGACTGTAGGCATTATATGCAAATATCATTTGCTAGTTGGATGTGTGAGTTTGTAACTTAAAAAGATGTGATGGATTCTGAAATAACAAAAATTATACTGAATATAAAGACAGACTTTCTACAAAAAGGAAAGTGGGAAACTGGATCAGGCAACCTGTTTTTCAAAACTTAAGGTAAAGGAAAAGAAAATGGTCAAAATCAGCTCAAATACAACATGAACCATCAAAATCTGTAGAGCGAGAGAGTGTTGAGTTTAATTCAGGAGTAAGAACAGATTTAATGATTGGAACAAAAATCCAGAATACAAAGCTCACAGAATCACCCATAACTCACAATAAGGCATTTTTCACTGAAATTCCATTCTGTTTGGACACATGTGTGATGTTGAGAAACCCACTTAATCTAAGCCTCAGCTTTTCCATAAATAAAATGAGTTTAAAATATTTATAGAGTTTTAGTGAATATTAAAGAAACTTCAGCATTTAAAGGCATTTAGCATCATATATTAGAGTAAGGAATTAAAATATGGTAGGTATTTTCCTGTTTTACTTCAGACATCTATGTAAGTGAATATTATTTGTCTCTATTAAATTCTCAGGAACTGTGACCTACTTTTCAGTAACTGACCTCCAAAGGAGGCACCCTAAAAAGCATTCTGTAATGAATTCTATAGAAGGCTGAAAAAAATGTCATTTCCCCCCTCATTTCAGAGAAGTGTGTCATTTATGTTCAGAGGTAAATTGGTGGCTTACACTATCATCTGAATCAGAGGTCGGTTCAGTTCAGTCGCTCAGTTGTCCCTGACTCTCTGCAACCCCATGAATCGAACACGCCAGGCCTCCCCTGTCCATCACCAACTCCCAGAGTTCACTCAGACTCATGTCCATTGAGTCAGTGATGCCATCCAGCCATCTCATCCTTGGTCATCCCCTTCTCCTCCTGCCTCCGATCCTTCCCAGCATCAGAGTCTTTTCCAATGAGTCAACTCTTCACATAAGGTTGCCAAAGTACTGGAGTTTCAGTTTTAGCATCATTTTCTTCCAAAGAATTCTCAGGACAAAGGAGAGGGCTCTCTATTTCAAATGTTAAATAAGTTTTCTTCCTTTTCTTCTTCCTTCAACACTCTGGGGCTCCTTTGGGGGCAAGACTACATGTACAATTTTGGTCTCACCTGGCAATCTTTGTGGAGGCTTCCCAGGTGACACTGGTGGTAAAGAACCTGCCTGCCAATCCAGGAGACATAAAGACCAGGGCTTCATCCCTGCGTCAGGAAGATTCTCTGGAGGAGGAAATGGTAACCCGCTCCGGTATTCTTGCCTGGAGAATCCCATGGACAGGGGAGCCTGTCCACAGGGTCACAAAGAGTCAGACATGATTGAAGCAACTTAGCATGTGCACCTGGCTGTCTTTGAGACTGTCTGACAACTTTCAGATATTATGATTCCTTCCATTGTTTGGTTGACCTTCTTTAGATTTAACTTACACTTTGCCATAGCATCAGCAAAAAAAAGACATTTGTCTATATTCTCTATCATGGACTTCAAAATTATATTTGTTTTATTTTTGTCTGCACACAGCCATCAAGTTTTGCCTTTCCGGAAAGCTGAAATGAGAAACAAAAAATCTCTTGTCTTAAAAATCACAGACAAAAAAAAAAAATCACAGACAATATGGTGACGCCCTCTGCCATTCTTTTCTTCCTTGTCTATTAACCCTAGGATGAAATGTAAAGGAATGCAGCAGGAGAGAGAGAAACTGGCCAGTAAATCAATATGCAAAAACTAAGTTCTTAAATATTTTTTTTGCTGTTTTTAAATTTAAAACAAAACATCAAGAATAAGTATAGACACAGGGCTATTTATCCCTGGCACAGCCTGGGCCTCACTGCTCTGCCTTCTGAGCACGAGACAGAGATGGATCGACAATTCAGTCCAACAGAAGGATGTAGACTGAATGAACAACTGCAGGGCACTGATTCTGTGACATAAGCTTTCAATAACACATAACACCATCACTGAATTCCCTATACCCGATGCAGAAATTCAGAGCAAAACAAATCTTGAAGACTTTCAGTAAAAGACTTGAACGATAAAAGCTGTAGTGGCAAAATAAAAATTGTCTACCAAAGGTGTAACAACTGCCATTGGATAATGCCTCCACCTACTTAGCTCTCCACGCTTCAGCTCTCAGCATCTGAGGGCTGCTGACACTTGATAGCTGGGGACATGGATCAGGAGAAGAGGAGGTCATCACTGAGAAGTCTCCTTCTTCACACAAACACTGCACCAGAGAGGGTGAGGGGTGGGGATGCTGGAAGATGAATGATTGTGCAAACAAAAAGACAAGCTCCTCCACAGTAGAATTCTGAGTTCTCAGGGTGTGGTTAGCCTACCCTCATGGGTGAGGCCCAGAGAGTTTGGTTGAGGACACTGTCATTCCAGAGGAAAAGTGCTACTAGGAGGTGATAACCACCGTGTGAGTGGCGTGGTGCTTGAAAGGCAATTAATTATCTTGGAATTAGAATCTTCACACGTACATGCATCAGAAAAGAAGCAGGATTCCTGGTGGAGGTATTGGCACAGCCTGTGGAAGACTCTAGATCTACCATAAAAATCAGGTTGAAAGAAACCACGCCGTCTCGTATATTGTTCCTGACTGTTGATCGGAGCCTATTATACACAGTGAAATTAATAAGTCAGAAAGAAAAATAGCAAAAGAGACACAGATGTAAGGAACCGAATTTTGGACTCTGTGTGAGAAGGTGAGGGTGGGATGATTTGAGAGAATAGCACTGAAATATGTAATTTACCATACGTGAAGTGGATCGCCAGTCAAGGCGCAATGAATGTGACACGGCTCTGACCTCTGGAGTGCTGGGACCACACTGAGGGATGGGACCAGGAGGGAGGCGGGAGGGGTTTCAGATGGGGAACACATGTACACCCAAGGGTGATTCATGTCAATGTATGACAAAACCCACTACGATATTGTAAAGTAAGTAGCCTCCAATTAAAATAAAAAGTTAATTTTAAAAATAAAGAAATAATGACAACTTAAAAGTTGAAAATTATGCTTTATTTGGTGGGAATTAGGGAGGCAGTATATCAATTCAACCTGAGAGACTGCTCCAAGGAGGGGAGGGGAAAAGTCAGGTTATGTAGGAATTTGCAAGAAAGGGGATGTAGTGTGAACATCAAAACATTTTTGAGAATTTAAGAAAACCAGCTATCTCAACTTAAGGAATTTAGCACTTTTCCTTTATATGGGAGACGCAAGTGTCTGGGCTCACTGAAAACATTCCTTTCCTGCATCTCAGCTCTCCTGGGGCAGTTTTCCTTGCATTTTCTAGCATCTTGCACTTTTTCACATTCTGAGTTGCTTCGGTCCACCTTAGGGAGTAGCCGCAATTTGGTAGCTGTTGAAAAGGCAGAGGAACCAGAGATCAAATTGCCAACAACCAAACTGCCATCATGGAAAAAGGAAGAGAGTTCCAGAAAAACATCTATTTCTGCTTTATTGACTATGCCAAAGTCTTTACTGTGTGAATCACAAGAAACTGTGGAAAATTCTGAAAGAGAAGGGAATAGCAGACCACCTGACCTGCCTCTTGGGAAACCAATATGCAAGTCAAGGAAGCAACAGTTAGAACTGGACATGTGGAGAAGGAAATGGCAACCCACTCCAGTGTTCTTGCCTGGGAAATCCCATGGACAGAGGAGCCAGGAGGGCTATAGTCCATGGGGTGGCAGAAGAGTCAAATAGGACTTAGCAGCTAACAGTGATAGCAACTCTATCATTATAGAATTTAATTTTATAAATGTAAATTTTCATAAAATGGGTTCATATTTACATATACATATAAGATAGATGTTTTTCTTTTAAATAAATAGATTATTGTTTTTTTTTTTTTAAAAAAAAAAGAACTGGACATGGAACAACAGACTGGTTCCAGACAGAAAAAGGAGTCCATCAAGGCTGTATATTGTCGCCTTGCTTATTTAATTTATATGCAGAGTACGTCATGAGAAACGCTGGGCTTGACGAAGCACAAGCTTGAATCCAGATTGCCAGGAGAACTACCAATAACCTCAGATATGCAGATGACATCACCCTTATGGCAGAAAGTGAAGAGGAACTAAAAAGCCTCTTGATGAAAGTGAAAGAGGAGAGTGAAAAACTTGGCTTAAAGCTCAACATTCAGAAAAGGAAGATCATGGCATCTGGTCCCATCCCTTCATGGGAAGTAGTTGGGGAAACAGTGTCAGACTTTATTTTTTTGGGCTCTAAAATCACTGCAGACGGTGATTGCAGCCATGAAATTTAAAGACGCTTACTCCTTGGAAGGAAAGTTGTGACCAACCTAGATAGCATTTTGAAAAGCAGAGACATTACTTTACCAGCAAAGGTCAGTCAAGTCAAGGCTATGGTTTTTCTACTGGGCAGTATGGATGTGAGAGTTGGACTGTGAAGAAAGCTGAGCGCTGAAGAATTGATGGTTTTGAACTGTGGTGTTGGAGAAGACTCTTGAGAGTCCCTTGGACTGCAAGGAGAGCCAACCAGTCCATCATAAAGGAGATCACTCTTGGGTGATATTTGGAAGGACTGATGCTAACGCTGAAACTCCAATACTTTGGCCACCTCATGCGAAGAGTTGACTGACTGGAAACGATTCTGATGCTGGGAGGGATTGGGAGCAAGAGGAGAAGGGGACGGACAGAGGATGAGATGGTTGGATGGCATCACTGATTCAATGGACATGATTTGGGGTGAACTCTGTGCGTTCGTAATGGACAGGAAGGCCTGGCGTGCTGCAATTCGTGGGGTCGCAAAGAGTCAGACACGACTGAGCGACTGAACTGAACTGAGCCCTCAGGTGTATTCCCCTACCTGAGCACCCTGGAGGGCTGGAAAATCTTGATGACTGTGTCATCCTGGTTTACTGATGTGGCTGGAGATACTCCACACTCATGACCTGGTGGCTCCAGTGAAATGTAATCTCAGGAACCTGCATGAATGTTCTCAAAAGAACAGAAACACCTGAGTAGTTCACTTACCCTTAATTACAAGCTTATCCTCTGTGAGAGTGAAAAGAAAATACAAAAATCAGTATGGCCTGAGTGACTCTGCATTCCTATCTGTAAGATAAGGAGGGAAAAATGCAGTTAAGAATCAAAGGAAAATTATGTTCCTGACATAGGATAAACAAAAGGAATGTTTATCTATATTATACCTAAATTTGTGCCTAATAACTATGTACACGTCTATAATTCTTTCCATATGTACATAACTTCAGCCTTTATTTAGTTTCTCATTTAATTGATATACATTTACATTGACAAATCCACATTTTATTGGGAAAATTAAACTT
Source organism: Nanger dama (assembly GCA_917880005.1). Taxonomy (NCBI): domain Eukaryota; kingdom Metazoa; phylum Chordata; class Mammalia; order Artiodactyla; family Bovidae; genus Nanger; species Nanger dama. Next base: position 7,166,251 of record CAKJTW010000094.1, on the reverse strand, counting down.
CTACTGTAAAATTAAGAGTTTAGATTGACTACATTTTTTAGGTCAAGTAGAAGTATCTAAATGAAAACACAAACAGGAAGTGAGAGAGAAATTTTCGGATAATGAGTACTGTCTTCCCTATTTAAAGCCTTGGTTAGAACGATCGTCATCAGAGAACCTACCTGAAGGTTCCATCAGACCCCATCTCAGCCAGCCCGGCAGCAGCCTGCATCTTCCCCATGGCCTTCGTGCTCTCTCTACTGATGGCCCTGGTGATGGTCAGCTACGGCCCGGGAGGATCCCTGGGTTGTTACCTATCTCGGAGACTCATGCTGGATGCCAGGGAAAACCTCAGGCTCCTGGCCCAAATAAACAAGTTCTCCCCTCATTCCTGTCTGTAGGACAGAAAAGACTTTGGTCTTCCCCAGGAGATCGTGGAGGGCGACCATCTCCAGGTGGCTCAGGCCTTCTCTGTGCTCCAGGAGGTGCTCCAGCAGAGCTTCAACCTCTTCCACACAGAGCACTGTCTACCGCCTGGGACACCACCATCCTGCAGCACTTCCGCACTGGACTCCAACAGCATCTGGAGGACCTGGACACCTGCCTGGGTCTGGTGACATGAGAGGAAGACTCTGAACTGGGAATGATGGGCCCCATTCTGATCGTGAAGAAATACTTCCAGGGCATGCATGACTACCTGCAAGAGAAGGATTACAGCGACTGTGCCTGGGAAATCGTCAGAGTGGAGATGATGAGAGCCCTCTTTTCATCAGCCACCTTGCAAAAAAGATTAAGAAAGATGGGTGGAGATCTGAACTCATCTTGATGACTCTCGCCAACTAAGATGCCACATCACCCTCCGACACTTACCTGTGTTCATTTCAGAAGTCTCTGATTTCTGCTTCAGCCACCGAATTCACTGAATTACTTTAGCTGATACTTTGTCAGTAGTAATAAGCAAGTAGATATAAAAGTATTCAGCTGTAGAGGTATGAGTCCTGAAATGATGCCTGCTCTGATGTTATCTGTTGCTGATTTATTTATTCCTTCTTGCATCTAACATACTTCAAATATTAGGAAATTTGTAAAGTTACATTTCATCTGTACATCGTATTAAAATTTCTAAAACATGTTTACGATTTTGTGTTATTAAATTTGTACTTTGTTCTATTCATTAAATTGTAGAAAATTAGTCTTTAATCAAAAATAAAAATCCACACCCCCATTTTAAAACCTTATTAAAGAATGGGTGGTTACATTTTTATTCATTCGTTCCATTCATATTATACATATACATTGAGTACATACATGACAGACTGTGTAATTCTCACCAGGGAATACAAGTGAATAAAGCAAATGTAGCTTCTACTGCGTTGAAACTCTCAGTTATACACAGAAGAGGACATAAAAACAGTATTATTTTATTTTAATTATAGTAGGCACTGTAAAGAGAAGTAAAGGAAAAGAATGTCTTCACACAGGAAGCTTTAGGTCCAAATGGTGCTGGAAAAACAAATAATATTATCCATATTCCTAAGCTGCCTGCAGGTCTTCCCTGGTAGCTCAGCTGGTAAAGTGTGCACCTGCAGAGCTGAAGACCCCTGTTCAATTCAGGAAGATCACTTTGAGAAGGGATAGGCTACCTACCCACTCGAGTATTCTTGGGCTTACCTTGTGGTTCAGTTGGTGAAGAATCTGCCTGCAATGGTGGAGACCTGAGTTGGAAAGATCCCCTGGAGGAGGGTTAAGCAACCACCTCCAGTATTCTTGTTTTTTTTTTCTCTTCCTTCAACACTTAGGGAAACTTTGGGGGAAGATTACGTGCATAATTTTTGGACTCATCTGGCTGTCTTTGTGGGGGCTCCCAGGTGGCACCAGTGCTGAAAAACTCACCTGACACTGCAGGAGACATAAGAGACCTGGGTTTGATCCCTGGGTTGGGAAGATCCCCTGAGGGAGGAAATGGCAACCCACTCCTGTATTCCTGCCTGGAGAATCCTATGGGCAAGGGAGCCTGTCAGACATGACTGAAGTGACTTTGCATGCACACATGCTTGTTTTTGTGACTCTTTAACATCCTTTAAATATTACGATTCTTCCACTGCTTGGATGAGTTTCTTTAGATTTAACTTGCACTTGGCCATTTACTCAGCAGATGTGTCACTTATCTTTCTTCAGTTTCAGCATATTCAGATATACACGTTTCATTTTTGCCTACAGACATCTACGGGTTTGCTTTCTAGGATAGTTCAAATGAGTGACAACATATCCAAAGCCTTGAAAATCCCACAAAATGAGGTGAAGCCCTCTGCCATTTATTTCCTTTGTATTAACCCTAGGAGGAAATGGAAAATAACCCAGGAGGAGACAACTTCAACCAGCAAATCACTATATAATTATCAGTTCCTAAATATTTTATTGTTATTTAAATTTTAAAAGAAACATCGTGAGCACATAAAGAAAGAAGGCTGTGTCTCCCTGACACAGCCTGGCCTCATGGCTTCGCATTCTCAGCACGAAACAGAGATGAAGAGACAAGTCAGCCCAACTTTCCGATGTACCGCACGAAACAACTAAAGGTCACTGATTCCTGTGACACAGGCGTCTAAGAATATGCAATACCACCTCTGAACTCCCTATAGCAACCTCAGAAATTCTGAGGAAAGCAAATGTTCAACAGTTTAAATAAGAGGTTTGTGATAGAAGCTGCAGTGGCAAAATAAAAATTGCCTACTAAAGTGTAACTACTGCAATTGGATAATGCTGCCACCTGGGTCGTAGACTCACCTGGAAAATCCCATAGACGCAAGAGTCTGGCGGCTACAGTCCATAGGGACCCAACGGATCGGACACATCTGAGCGACTCACACACACAGTTGAGTTCAGTCGCTCAGTCTTGTCCGACTCTTCACAACCCCATGAATCACAGCACGCCAGGCCTCCCTGTCCATCACCATCTCCTGGAGTTCACTCAGACTCACGTTCATCGAGTCCGTGATGCCATCCAGCCATCTCATCCTCTGTCGCCTCCTTCTCCTCCTGCACCCAATCCTTCCCAGCATCAGAGTCTTCTTCAATGTGTCAACTCTTTGCATGAGGTAGCCGAAGTACTAGAGTTTCAGCTTTAGCATCATTCCTTCCACAGAAATCCCAGGGCTGATCTCCTTCAGAATGGACTGGTTGGATCTCCTTGCAGTCCAAGGGACTCTCAAGATTCTTCTCCAACACCACAGTTCAAAAGCATCAATTCATCGGCGCTCAGCCTTCTTCACAGTGCAACTCTCACATCTAAACATGACCACATACACGTAGAAAAAACACACTTTAGTTCTTAGCATCTTGGCTACTGCCCTTGATACCTGGAGACACAGGTCAGGAGAGGAGGTCATCACTGAGAAATCGGGTCCTACACAGAAACACTCCAGGGAGAGGGTGGGGATCCTGGAAGATGAATGATTTTGCAGAGAAAGAGACAAGCCCCTCCACAGTTGATCCTGAACTTCTCAGGATGTGGTAAGCCTGCCCACATGAGTGAGTGCCAGAGAGTTTGGGCGAAGGACACTGTCATTCCAGACGAATATGCTATGAGAGGTGAAAACTGCCTTGTGAGTGAGGCAGTGTTGGAAATATAATTAATTATCTTGGTTTAGAATCTTCACACTTAAGTGCACTGGAAGGAAACAGGGTTCCTGGCGGGGGTATTAGCACAGCCTGTAGAGGACTGTAGATGGACTACAAAAACCGGTGGAAGAAACAGCAAAGTCCAGTATATTATTCCTGCCTGTCGGCTTGAAGAAGAGTGTCACACCCTAAATGTGGGGGTTATGATTTATTGGGTGGGAATTCAGGAGACAGTATTTTTTTCAAGTCATTCTGAGAGAAGTGCTCCAAGGAGTTGGGGGTGGAGAAGGGGAGCCAGGTTGTATAGAAGTTTGCAAGTACAGGCAGGTAGTCTGAACCTCAAAACTATCTTTGTGAAGTAGAGAAAACCGGATATCTCAAGTAAAAGAATTTAGCCCTTTGCTGTGTATGGGAAGATGCAAGAGTCTGTGCTCACTGAAATCATTCTTTTCATGCACCTCACCTCTCCTGGGGCCATGATCCCTGCATTTTTTCACATCCTGAGTTCCCTTGGGCTCACCTTAGAGAGTGGCTGCAATCTGATAGCTGTCAGACCAGGGGTATATCCCTCCTTCCTGAGCACCCTGAAGGGCTGGAAACTGATGACTTTGTCATCCTGGTTTACTGATATGGCAGGAAACACTCCATTCCTCATGACCTGTGGTCCCGTGAAATGTAACCTCAGTCACCTGAATGAATGTTCTCAAAAGATCAGAAACACCTGATTAGCTCATGCACTCGTAATTACAAGCCTCTGCTCTGATTAAAACAGAAAACAAAATACACAAACCTATAGGGGCTGAGGGACTCTGACCACTTATGTGTAAGGTAAGGAGAGAAAAATGCAGTTCAGAGTCATGGCAAAATTTTGTTCTTGACCCACACAAAAGGAATCTTTATGTGTATTAATACGTGCACATAAGTATGTACAGGTATATAAGTCTTTACATTTCTACATAACCTCAGCCTTTAAATAGTTTCTCATTTTTTTGATATCCATTTGAAGTGACAAATCCAAAATTTAGTGGGAAAACAAAACACTTGTTAAATTTATAAGAATAGATTGATTACATTTTCTGGGTCAAATAGAAAATGTCTAAATGAAAACACAAAATGGATGTGAGAGAGAAAATTTATGACACTGAGTACTGTCTTCCCTATTTAAAGCCTTGCTTTAGATTTATTATTCCCTTTGAATAATTACTACACTTGCATCCCTTCCAGCTTGACTCAGTAGTAACACAGAAGAGAGACACAAATAAAGGGATTCCAGAGAAGACAACTGTGGCCAACCAATAGCCTGGGGGTGCCTATTTGGGTAGAATTGAGAACTACTAATTTAATCGAGTTTTAATTCAGGAATTAACGAAGGTGTGTCCATGAGTATGTTGTGCATGTGTGTGTGGGTATGCCTGCGTGTGTGCACGTGTGTTTGCTCAGTGAGTGGGTAAGGGCTTCAATTTAGCCTAGGTCTATCAAACCTCTGCCTCAATTTACAGGCTTGTCTTTACTTTGCTTCTCTCCAAATGACAAATGAAAGGGCTCGCTAATTCATTTCTTGAATAAGTTTTATCCCGTTTCTTTCTTCCTTCAACACTTGTGGCCCCTCTTGGTGGCAAGAATACATATATGATTTTTGGTCTCACCTGGCCATCTTTGTGGAGGCTTCTCACATGACACCACTGGTAAAGAACTCACCTGCCAATCGAGGAAACGTAAGAGTCCATGGTTTAATCCCTGGGTCGGGAAGATAACCTGGAGGAGGAAATAGCAACCCACTCGGGTATTCTTGCCTGGAGAATCCCATGGTCACGGGATCCTGCCCACAGGGTCACAGAGTCAGACATGACTGAAGGGACTTAGCACATGCACATGGCTGTCATTGAGACTGTTTGACAACTTTCAAATATTATGATTCCCTCCATTATTTCATTGACCTTTCTTCATCTTACACAAACCGACTGTCAGTGAAAAGACTTTTGTCTATGTTCTCTTTCATAACATTCACAATTATATTTGTTGTATTTTTGTCTACAAACAACTCTCAAGTCTCACATTACAAGAAAGTTGACAGGAGAAACAAGAAAATCTCTAGTGTTTAAAATTACAAAAATATGAGGGTCCCCTCTGCCATTCTGTTCCATCATTTTGTATTAATCCTCGGATGAAATGTTTAGGGATGCAGTAGGAGAGACAAACTGGCCAGTAAATCAATATGCAAAAACTAAGTTCTTAAATGTTTTTTTGCTGTTCTTTAAATTTAAAACAAAACTTCATGAGTAAGTAAAGAAACAAGGCTATTTCTCCCTGACACAGCCTGGGCCTCACTGCTCTCTATTCTGAGCACAGGACAGAGATGGATCGACAAGTCAGCCCAACAGAAGGACATAGACTGGATGAACAACTGCAGGGCACTGATTCTGTGGCATAAGCTTTCAATAATATATCACACCATCACTGAATTCCCTATACCTGATGCAGAAATTCTGAGCAAAAAAATGCTTCAACACATTCAGTAAAAGACTTGAGTGATAAAAACTGTAGTGGCAAAATAAAAATTGTCTACCAAAAGTGTAACAATTGCCATTGGATAATGCCTCCACCTACTTAGCTCTCCACACTTTAGCTCTCAGCATCTGAGGGCTGCTGACACTTGATACCTGGGGACACGGATCAGGAGAAGAGGAGGTCATCACTGAGAAGTCCCCTCCTTCACACAAACACTGCAAGGGAGAGTGTGGGGAGACTGGAAGATGAATGATTTTGCAAACAAAGAGACAAGCACCTCCACAGTAGAATTCTGAGTTCTCAGGATGTGGTTAGCCTGCCCTTTTGGGTGAGGCCAGAGAGTCTGGTTGAGGACACTGTCATTCCAGATTAAAAGTGCTACTAGAGGTGATAACCACCATGTGAGTGAGGTGGTGCTGGAAAGGCAATTAATTATCTTGGAATTAGAATCTTCACACGCACATGCATCAGAAAAGAAGCAGGATTCCTGGTGGGGGTATTGGCACAGCCTGTGGAAGACTCCAGATCTACCATAAAAATCAGTTGAAAGAAACAATGCCATCTCATATATTGTTCCTGACTGTTGACCAGAGCCTATTATACACAGTGAAATAACACAGAAGGACAGCAAAAGAGACACAGATGTAAGGAACAGAATTCTTGACTCCACGTGAGAAGGTGAGGGTGGGATGATTTGAGAAAATAGCACTGAAATATGTAATTTACCGTATGTGAAGTGGATCGCCAGTCCGGGTGTGATGAATGTGACACGGCTCTGAGGGCTGGAGTGCTGGGACCACACTTCATGGGAAATAGATGGGGAAACAGTGGCTGACTTTATTTTTCTGGGCTCCAAAATCACTGCAGATGTTGATTGCAGCCATGAAATTAAAAGACGCTTACTCCTTGGAAGGAAAGTTATGACCAACCTAGATAGCATTTTGAAAAGCAGAGACAATATTTTGCCAACAAAGGTCCATCTAGTCAAGGATATGGTTTTTCCAGTGGTCATGTATGGATGTGAGAATTGGACTCTAAAGAAGGCTGAGCGCCAAAGAATTGATGCTTTTGAACTGTGGTGTTGGAGAAGACTCTTGAGAGTCCGTTGGACAGCAAGGAGATAGGAGAAGTCCATTGTAAAGGAGATCAGTCCTCAGTGTTCATTGGAAAGACTGATGCTAAAGTTATGACCAACCTAGATAGCATATTGAAAAGGAGAGAGCCCAGGCCATCTCTGTGCTCCACGAGATGCTCCAGCAGAGCTTCACCTCTTCCACAGAGAGCGCTCCTATACTGGCTGGAATCCCACCCTCCTGCAGCAGCTCTGCACTGGACTCCATCAGCAGCTGGAGGACCTGGACATCTACCTGGGCCCCGTGATGGGAGAGAAAGACTCTGCCCTGGGAAGGATGGGACCCATTCTGACCGTGAAGAAGTACTTCCAGGGCATCCATGACTACCTGCAAGAGAAGGATTACAGCCACTGCACCTCGGAAATCATCAGAGTGGAGATGATGAGAGCCCTCTCTTCATCAACCACCTTGCAAGAAAGGTTAAGAAAGATGGGTGGAGATCTGAACTGATCTTGAGATGACTCTCGCCAGCTAAGATTCCACATCACCCTCCTACACTCACCTGGGCTCATTTCAGAAGACTCTGATTTCTGCTTCAGCCACCGAATTCATTGACTTATTTAGCTGATACTTTGCCAGTAGTAATAAGCAAGTAGATATAAAAGTATTCAGCTGTAGGAGCATGAGTCCTTTAGTGATGCCAGCCCTGATGTTATCTCTTGCTGATTTATTTATTCCTTCTTGCATCTAACGTACTTGAAATATTAGGAAATCTGTAAAGTTACATTTCATCTGTACATCATATTAAAATTTCTAAAACATGTTTACGATTTTGTGTTTTAACTTTGTCTTTGTTATATTTATAATATCATAGAAAATAAGTTTCTTTACTCAAAAATGAAACTCCACACCCCCATTTTAAAACTGTATTAAAGAATGGTGGTTTCATTTGTTTATTCCTTCATTCCATTCATATTATACATATACACTGAGTACTTACATGACAGACTGTGTAATTCTCACCAAGGAATACAAGTGAATAAAGCAAATGTAGGTCCTACTGCATGGAAACTCTCAGTCATACAGAGAAGAGGACATGAAAACAGTATTATTTTATTTCATTTATATGAAAGACTGCAATGAGACGTAAAGGAAAAGAATGTCCTTGCACGGGAAGCTTTAGGTCCAAATGGTGCTGGAAAGACAAATAATATTATACATCTTCCTAAGCTGCCTGCAGGGCTTCCCTGGTAGGTCAGCTGGTAAATTGTGCGCCTGCAGAGCTGAAGACCCCTGTTCAGTTCCTGGGTCAGGAAGATCCCTTTGAGAAGGGATAGGCTACCTACCCACTCGAGTAATCTTGGGCTTCCCTGGTGGTTCAGTTGGTAAAGAATCTGCCTGTGAGGCTGGTGACCTGGGTTGGCAAGATCCCCTGGAGGAGGGATAAGCAGCCCACTCCAGTATTCTTGTCTGGAAAATCCCTGTGGCCAGAGGAGCCTGGAGGGCTGCAGCCCACGGGGTCCCAAAGAGTGCAACATAACTAAGGACACGCCACAGAAAGTCCATGTATTCTCTTCTCTTAGTTTCAACTTACCAAAATCCAGGCAGACGTTCTTAGATAGACATTACCTAAACACAATTATTTCTATAGAGTTGACCTAAAAGCACTATTTTCTCCTTAGTCTTAGAATCACAGACCATAGTTCCAGAGAGCCAGGTAGATCATTTACATGCCAAAGGCACAAGAGAAATACCAATTCCTTCCAGAAAGGTGGCTTAAACAATAACAAAAGGCTCACTTTGATACAGTAGCAGAACTAGCAGAGGCCATTGTTCTCCAGATCACCGGGCAGCCCCCATTCAACAAGGACAGCCACCCAAAGGCCCCAAGTCCTAGTGGACCGGCACCCAGGGATTTCCCTGTTGCTTCTGGGATTCCCCCAGCAATTCTTGGGAACCCTATGGTAGCGGATGGCCACCTCAGGAATACCCTACAAATTCGGGAATACAGCCAGCAATTTTTGGACCCCTGGGTGAGTGGACAGCCACCTCAGGATCTCCCAGATACTTTTGGGCCCCACATGCTAGTGGATGCCCCCAATAACTTCCCATTCCTGTCCTATATCTTGGCTCTCACAGGAGTTTCTGCCATCTCCTGCCTGCCACCAAAAGTTGGGTTGTACCCTGCAAGCTTACAAGACCTATATTTGCCTAGCTTCGAGACCAAAGAAACAATCTGCCATCAAGAACAGAGGCATGGATGGTTTAATGGATGGGAGGCACTCACATGTCTGAAGCTAGATCCTGGAGCAACTCCCCATCATGTGTGGTGCCCTGGGGGTGGGAAGTATTAATACAGGGTGACAGGCTTCCTTCTGAGAGCAATGAGGGGTGGGGAGTAGAGGTTGGGGATGTGGGGAATGGAGAAGGGGGGAAGGAGGGAAGGGGAGGAAAGTGCAGGTCCTAGGGGTGAAATCAGGTGGGCTCATTAGTTTTCATGAAAAGTAGTAGAGGGACATGCCTCTCACCACTCCTTTGATAAAGAAGATGAAATCTGAGGCCTGGGACTAGTACAGAGAAAAGCCAGTCACATGCATAGGGTGTACGAGTGGGGCAGGGGATGTACACAGAGTAAGAGAACAGTCATCCTGAGTGGCCTGACCATACATATATACCTTAATTTTAAAAATACTTTATTGCTAAAAGTCACCAGTGATCAACTGGACCTTCAGATTGTTTTGTTCGTGAAAGTTTGAACTATCCAGAGAATTACTGCAGAGTTGCACAAAGACAGTGCAAGGGCTTTTGGAAATGGCATTTATGGACTCAGTCGACATGGGGTTGTCACAAACCTCCAATGTGTAAAAATGCAATGATCTGGGAAACGGGATAAAACATAGTATGCCGGTACTTCCTCACAGTGTAGCAAGTCCCAGTATGCTCTCCAGACTCACTCAGCCTTCCCCTGCACCAGACATTCATACAGCTCTTTCTTGATCCTTTCTGGTTCTGGCTACCGATTTCCCCTTAAGAATGCAAAGCATAGTCACTCAGTCGTGCCGACTCTTTGCCACCTCATGAACCACAGCCCACCAGGCTCCTCTGTCCATGGGATTCTCCAGGCAGAATACTGGAGTGGATTGCCATTTCCTTCTCCAGAGATCCTTGCCCACCCAGGGATCAATCCTGTTGGAGGCAGATTCTTCACTGTCTGAGCCACAGGGAAGCCCTGACAGTGCAAAGCCACCTCTTACAAGTTTGAGGGAAAGTTCTAGGCTTTTCAGAAACTCTTAAATAAATAGTTATTGATTTTCTTGAGATGAATATTTTTGGGAATGAATGTCCTTGTTACAAGAGCTCAAGAAGGACCTTTCCTGGAAAGAACTGACACCATTAACTCGACAAAGCCTTCTTCCTTATCTTTCGTATTTTACAGACGAAGATACTCCCAGCTTCAGATGTCCTGGGCTAAGGAAGCTGTGTGGAGTGAAATGTCAACATATGTTTCTGGCTTCCAGGCTGCTCAGGTGGCCAAGGTTACAGATTTATCATTTGCTACACCTACTTTTCATACTGCTCATGGGGTTCTCAAGGCAAGAATACTGTAGTGCTTTGCCATTCCCTTCTCTAGTGGACCACATTCTGTCAGGGCTTTCCCACCATGCCCACCCGTCTCGTGACTCCTCAGGGCATGGCTTAATTTCACTGAGTTAGACAAGGCTGTGGTCCTATTGTAATTAGATTGACTAGTTTTCTGTGATTATGGTTTCAGTGTGTCTGCCCTCTTGCAACACCTACCGTCTTACTTGGGTTCTCTTACCTTGGGTGTCAAGTATCTCTTCATGGCTGCTCCAGCAAAGTGCAACTGCTGCTCATTACCTTGGACAAGGAGTATTTCCTCACCTCTGCCCCTCCAGACCTTGAATGTGGAATGGCTCCTCTAGGCCCTCCAGCGCCCGTGCAGCCACCGATACTTGGACGTGGGGTTGCTCCTCCTGGCTGCCGCCCCTGGCCTCGGGTTAGGGTAGCAATCCATGAACAGTATGAAAAGGCAAAATGATAGGATACTGAAAGAGGAACTTCCAAGGTCAGTAGGTGCCCAATATACTACTGGAGATCAGTGGAGAGAAAACTCCCAAAGAATGAAGGGAGTTGTAGATGTGACTGGTGATAGAAGCAAGGTCCGATGCTATAAAGAGCAATATTGCATAGGAACCTGGAATGTCAGGTACATGAATCAAGGCAAACTGGAAGTGGTCAAACAGGAGATGGCAAGAGTGAACGTCGACATTCTAGGAATCAGAGCACTAAAATGGACTGTAATGGGTGAATTTAACTCAGAAGACCATTATATCTACTACTGTGGACAGTAATCCCTTAGAAGGAATGGAGTAGCCATCATGGTCAACAAAAGAGCCCGAAATGCAGTGTTGTGTGGTTGTGTTGTGTTAGTCTCTCAGTCGTGCCCAACTCTTGCAACCCCATGGACTGCAATCCACCAGGTTCCTCTATCCATGAGATTTTCCAGGCAAGGATACTGGAGTGGGTGCCATTGCAGTGCTTGGATACCATCTCAAAAGTGACAAAATAATCTCTATTCGTTTCCAAGGCAAACCATTCAATATCACAGTAATCCAAGCCTATGACCCAACCGGTAAAGCTGAAGAAGCTGAAATTGAACGGTTCTATGAAGACCTACAAGACCTTTTAGAACTAACACCCAAAAAAGATGTCCTTTTCATTATAGGGGACTGGAATGCAAAGCTAGGAAGTCAAGAAACACCTGGAGTAATAGGAAAATTTGGCCTTGGAATGCGGAATGAAGCAGGGCAAAGACTTATAGAGTTTTGCCAAGAAAATACATTGGTCATAGCAAACGCCCTCTTCCAACAACACAAGAGAAGATTCTACACATGGACATCACCAGATGGTCACCACCAAAATCAGACGGATTATATTCCTTGCAGCCAAAGATGGAGAAGCTCTATACAGTCAACAAAAACAAGACTAGGAGTTGACTGTGGCTCATATCATGAAGTCCTTATTGCCAAATTCAGACTGAATTTGAAGAAAGTAGGGAAAACCACTAGACCATTCAGCGATGACCTAAATCAAATCCCTTATGATTATACAGTGGAAGTGAGAAATAGATTTAGGGAGCCTAGATCTGATAGATAGAGTGCCTGATGAACTATGGAATGAGGTTCGTGACAGTGTACAGGAGACAGGGATCAAGACCATCCCCATGGAAAAGAATTGCAAAAAGCAAAGTGGCTGTCTGGGGAGGCCTTACAAATAACTGTGAAAAGAAGAGAAGCAGAAAGGAAAGGAGAAAAGGAAAGATACAAGCATCTGAATGCAGAGTTCCAAAGAATAGCAAGAAGAGAGAAGAAAGTCTTCCTCAACAATCAATGCGAAGAAATAGAGGAAAAGGACAGAATGGGATAGACTAGAGATCTCTTCAAGAAAATTAGAGACACCAAGGGAACAGTTCATGCAAAGTTGGGCTCGATAAAGGACAGAATGGTATGGAGCTAACAGAAGCAGAAGATATTAAGAAGAGGTGGCAAGAATACACAGAATAACTGGACAGAAAAGATCTTCATGACCAAAATAATCACGATGGTGTGATCACTCACCTAGAGACAGACATCCTGGAATGTGAAGTCACGAGGGCCTTAGAAAGCATCACTACGCACAAAACTAGTGGAGGTGATGAAATTCCAGTTGAGCTATTTCAAATCCTGAGAGATGATGATGTGAAAGTGCTGCCCTCAATATACCAGCAAATTTGGAAAACTCAGCAGTGGCCACAGAGCTGGAAAAGGTCAGTTTTCATTCCAACCCCAAACAAAGGCAATGCCAAAAAACGTTCAAAATACCACACAATTGCACTCATCTCACACGCTAGTAAAGTAATGCTCAAAATTCTCCAAGCTAGGCTTCAGCAATATGTGAACTGTGAACTTCCAGATGTTCCAGCTGGTTTTAGAAAAGGCAAAGGAACAAGAGACCTAATTTCCAACATCTGCTGGATCATGGAAAAAGCAAGAGAGTTCCAGAAAAACATTTATTTCTGCCTTAATGACTATGCCAAAGCCTTTGACTGTGTGGATCACAAGAAACTGTGGAAAATTCTGAAAGAGATGGGAATAGCAGACCACCTGACCTGCCTCTTGAGAAACCTGTATGCAGGTCAGGAAGCAACAGTTAGAACTGGATATTGAACAAGAAACTGGTTCCAAACAGGAAAAGGAGTACATCAAGGCTGTATATTGTCACCCTGCTTATTTAACTTATATGCAGAATACATCATGAGAAACGCTGGGCTGGATGAACACAAGCTGGAATCAAGATTGCCAGGAGAAATATCAATAATCTCAGATATGCAGATGACACCACCCTCATGGCAGAAAGTGAAGAAGAACTACAAAGCCTCTTGATGAAAGTCAAAGAGGAGAGTGAAAAACTTGGCTTAAAGCTCAACATTCAGAAAATGAAGGTCATGGCATCTGGTCCATCTCTTCATGGGAAATAGATGGAGAAACAATGAAAACCATGTCAGACTTTATTTTGAGGGGCTCCAAAATCACTGCAGATGGTGATTGCAGCCATGAAATTAAAAGACACTTATTCCTTGGAAGCAAAGTTATGAACAACCTAGTTAGCATATTGAAAACCAGAGACATTGCTTTGCCAACAAAGGTCCATCTAGTCAAGGCTATGGTTTTTCCAGTTGTAAGTATGGATGTGAGAGTTGGACTGTGAAGAAAGCTGATTGCTGAAGAATTGATGCTTTTGAACTGTGGTGTTGGAGAAGACTCTTGAGAGTCCCTTGGACTGCAAGGAGATCCAACCAGTCCATTCTGAAGGAGATCAACCCTGGGATTTCTTTGAAGGGAATGATGCTGAAGCTGAAACTCCGGGACACTGACCTCCTCATGGGAAGAGTTGACTCATTGGAAAAGACTCTGATGCTGGGAGGGATTGGGGGCAGGAGGAGAAGGGGACAATAGAGGATGAGATGGCTGGATGGCATCACGGACTTGATGGATGTGAGTCTGAGTGAACTCCAGGAGTTGGTGGTGGAATGGGAGGACTGGCATACTGCGATTCATGGGGTCGCAAAGAGTCGTACACTACTGAGCAACTGAACTGAAGTCACCTCACCATCTTCACCCTGTTCACCACCATCTCTCGGAGTTCACTCAGACTCATGTCCTTCGAGTCCGTGATGCCATCCAGCCATCTCATCCTCGGTCGTCCCCTTCTCCTCCTGCCCCCAATCCCTCCAAGCATCAGAGTCTTTTCCAATGAGTCAACTCTTCGCATGAGGTGGCCAAAGGACTGGAGTTTCAGCTTTAGCATCATTTCTTCCAAAGAAATCCCAGGGTTGATCTCCTTCGGAATGGACTGGTTGGATCTCCTTGCAGGCCAAGTGACTCTCAAGAGTCTTCTCCAAAACTTACCTACTTTTAAACACTTGGAGCCTTGACCGTGGCATTCTCGGTAGGAAAATACAAGGGAAATCGGCAGAAATAGCTCCTGTTGGAAGGTGCATTAACTCTTTCCTAACTGTACATTGTCAGTTGCTTGACTTCATGAGAAAATTCTCAGTGTCTCTTTGAATAATAACTGCACTTGCTTCCCTTCCACCTCGACTCAGCAGTGAGAGAGAAGACACTCAGTTGTGTCTGACTTATTCGACCTCATGAACTGTAGCCTACCAGGCTCCTCTGTCCATGGGATTCTCCAGGCAGAATACTGGAGTGGGTTGCCATTTCCTTCTCCAGGATATTTTCCCAACCCAGGTATGAAACTGGCATCTCCTGCATGTAGACAGATGCTTATACCGTCTGAGCCATCAGGGAAGTCTAGAAGAGCACACAGACACAAGGAAGGGGATTTCAGAGACTACAGTTGTTGCCAACCAATAACGTGGGGTGTACCTACTGGAGACAAATTGAGAACCACAAAGGTAATGGCATACTGTAAATGAGGAAATTAACCTGGAATAGAGAAAGAGAGAGAGAAAGAGAGAGAGAGAGAGTGTGTGTGTGTATAGGTTTACCAATTAAGCAGCAGGGAAGGGCTTCAATATAGACTAGGTCTCTCAAATCTCTGCTTCAGGTTACAGACTTCTTTACATTGCTTCTCTCCAATTAATGGATGAGAGGGCTGACAGCTTACAGTAAAGGATGTCAGATGCCTGATCTCCAAAGAAGAAGATTTACCTTTGGGACCCGGGACCAGGCTTGATCACTCAAGAGCTTCTGTATAGTAGGGTTTTATTAAAGCATAAAAGGGACAGAGAAAGCTTCTGACAGAGACATCAGAAGGGGGATGGACAGTGCCCCACTCACTAGGCTTAGCCAGGGAGCGATATAAGTTTTGTTTATTACAATAAATCAAAAGAAAGTCTCAAGGTTTACAGATCTTACCAGACCACTCCCACAATATACATTTTAAGATAATGGGATTAGAACTAACAATAGAAAGATCTTACCACACCCACTCCCATAATATACATCTTAAAATAACTCAGCAGGTGGTTGTTAAGGAGAAACATGTCCTCCAGCAAGAAACATTGTTCTGTTGACAAAGACAAACCAATGTTGAAAAAAAAAAGTTTCTTTTTCTTCTCCTCCTTGAGAACTCCAAACCCTATGCCCTTCTGGAGGGCCCCAGACCCCTCTCTCCTCCTTGGGGTTCCTAGGCTTCTTATTAATCTGCCTAGGAGCTGATACCCTCAGATATCTCTATTTCTAGGTTAAACACTTCTCAGTTGCTCAGTTGAGTACAACATGTTTGCAACTCCATGGACTGTATCCTTTTCATACTGTTCATGTGATTCTCAAGGCAAGAACACTGAAGTGATTTGACATTCCCCTCTCCATGGACCACATTTGTCACTTACAACCAACCTAGACAGCATATCAAAAAGCAGAGACATCACTATGCCAACAAAGGTCCATCTAGTCAAGGCTATGCTTTATCCAGTAGGCAAGTATGGATGTGAGAGTTGGACCATCAAGAAAGCTGAGCGCTGAAGAATTGATGCTTTTGAACTATGGTGTTGCAGAAGACTCTTGAGAGTCCCACTGTATGCAAAGAGACCCAACCAGTCCATCCTAAAGGAAATCCGTCCTGAATATTCACTGGAAGGATTGATGCTGAAACTCCAAAACTTTGGGTATCTCATGCAAAGAACTGATGCTTTGAAAACATCTTGATGCTTGGAAACATCGAAGGTGGGAGGAGAAGGAGATGACGGAAGATGAGATGGCTGGATAGCATCAGCCACTCAATGAATATGACTTTGAGTAAGCTCTGGGGTTGGTGATGGACAGGGAGGCCTGGCATGCTATAGTCCATGGGGTCACAAGATTGAGACACATCTGAGCTGACTGAACTGAAATGGACTGTATCTCCCAGGCTGCCAGTCCACGGAATTCTCCAGACAAGGAAACTGGAGTGGGTTGTCATTTCTTTCTCCTGTATAGTAAGTAAGTTTGGGGCTTTTTCTCTTCTTTCAACACTCTGGGGACACTTTGGGGGCAAGACTACGTGTATAATTTTTGGACTCATCTGGCTGTCTTTGTGGGGGCTCCCCAGGTGGCAATGGTGCTAAAGAACCTACATGGCACTGCAGGAGACATAAGAGACCTGGGTTTGATCCCTGGGTTGAGAAGATCCCCAGGAGGAGGAAATGGCAATCCACTCCAGTATTCTTGCCTGGAGAATCCCATGGAGAAGAGAGGCTGTCAGACATGACTGAAGCGACTTCGCAGGCACACAGGCTTGTCTTTGTGACTGTTTAATATCCTTTAAACATTACCATTCTTCCAGTATGTGGTCGAGTTTTCTTTAGATTTAACTTGCACTTTGCCATTTGTCAGGTGAAACGTCACTTATCTTTCTTCACTTTCATGATAGGATGTAGCCTGAATGAACATCTGAAGGGCACTGATTTCTATGACATAAGCCTTTGATATTACATAACACCATCACTGAATTCCCTACACCTGACTTAGAAATTCTGAGCAAACAAATCCAAACACTTTAAGTAAAAGACTTGCGCAATAAAAGCTGTAGTGGCAAAACAAAAATTGTCCTCCAAAGGTGTAACAACTGCCATTGGATAATCCCTCCACCTACTTAGCTCTCCACACTTTAGCTCTCAGCATCTGAGGGCTGCTGACACTTGATAGCTGGAGACACGGATCAGGAAAAGGGAGGTCATCACTGAGAAGTCCCCTCCTTCACACAAACACTGCACGGGAGAGAGTGTGGATGCTGGAAGATGAATGATTTTGCAAACAAAGAGACAAGCCCCTCCACAGTAGAATTCTGAGTTCTCAGGATGTGGTTAGCCTGCCCTCATGGGTGAGGCCCAGAGAGTCTGTTTGAGGACACTGTCATTCCAGAGGAAAAGTGCTACTAGAGGTGATAACCACCTTGTGAGTGAGGTGGTGCTGGAAAGACAATTAATTACCTTGGGATTAGAATCTTCATACATACATGCATCAGAAAAGAAGCAGGATTCCTGGTGGAGGTATTGGAATAACCTGTGGAAGACTATAGATCTACCATTAAAATTAGGTTGAAAGAAACCACGCCGTCTCGC
This sequence comes from Nanger dama, assembly GCA_917880005.1. Classification (NCBI taxonomy): domain Eukaryota; kingdom Metazoa; phylum Chordata; class Mammalia; order Artiodactyla; family Bovidae; genus Nanger; species Nanger dama. The sequence continues at coordinate 7,148,443 of CAKJTW010000094.1, read as the reverse complement.
ATATTGTTCCTGACTGTTGATCTGGAGCCTATTATACACAGTGATATAAATAAGTCTGAAAAAAAAAAAAAAAAAAACAGCAAAAGAGATACAGATGTACGGAACTGAATTTTGGACTCCGTGCAAGAAGGTGAGTGTGGGTTGATTTGAGAGAATAGCACTGAAATATGTAATTTACCGTATGTGAAGCAGATCGCCAGTCCCGTGTGCTGAATGTGACACGGTGCTCAGGGCTGGCGCGCTGGGACCACACTGAGAGATGGGACAGGGAGGGGAGGCGGCAAGGGTTTCACGATGGGGGACACATGTGCACCCATGGGTGATTCATGTCAATGCATGGCAAAACCCACTACAATATTGTAAAGTAAGTAGCTTCCAAATAAAATAAATAAGTTAATTTAAAAATAAAGAAATAGTGACAATCTACAAGTTGACAGTTATGCATTATGTAGTGGGAATTCAGCAGACAGTCTCTCAAGTCACCCTGAGGGATTTACTCCCAGGAGCTGAGGAGAAGTCAGGTTATATAGGAGTTTGCAAGAAAGGGGATGTAGTGTGAACCTCAAAGTATTTTTGAGAATTTAAGAAAACCAGCTATCTCAATTTAAGGAATTTAGCACTTTTCCTTTGTATGGGAGATGCAAGTGTCTGTGCTCACTGAAAACATTCCTTTCCTGCACCTCAGCTCTCCTGGGGCAGTTTTCCTTCCATTTTCTTTATCTTGCATTTTTTTTCACATCCTGGGTTGCACTGGGTCTGCCTTAGGGAGTAGCTGCAATTTGGTAGCTGTTGTAAAGGTAGAGGAATCAGAGATCAAATTGCTAAAAACCGCTGGATCATGGAAACAGGAAGAGAGTTCCAGAAAAATATCTATTTCTGCTTCATTGACTATGCCAAAGCCTTTGACTGTGTGGATCACAAAACAACTATGGAAAATTCTGAAAGAGATGGGAATACCAGGCCACCTAACCTGCCTCTTGAGAAACCTACATGCAGGTCAGGAAGCAGCAGTTAGAACTGGACATGGAACAACAGACTGGTTCCAAACAGGAAAAGGAGTACATCAAGGCTGTATATTGTCACCCTGCTTATTTATCTTATATGCAGAGTACACCATGAGAAATGCTGGGCTGGAGGAAGCACAAGCTGAAATCAAGATTGCCGAGAGAAATATCAATAACCTCACATATGCAGATGACACCACCTTTATGGCAGAAAGTGAAAAGGAACTAAAAGCCTCTTGATGAAAGTGAAAGAGGAGAGTGAAAAAGTTAGCTTAAAGCTCAACATTCAGAAAACAAAGATCATGGCATCTAGTCCCATCTCTTCATGGGAAGTAGATGGAGAAACAGTGGAAACAGTGTCAGACTTTATGTTGGGGGCTCCAAAATCACTGCAGATGGTGATTGCAGCCATGAAATTAAAAGACGCTTACTCTTGGAAGGAAACGTATGAGCAACCTAGTTAGCATGTTGAAAAGGCGAGACGTAACTTTGCCAACAAAGTCCATCTAGTCAAGGCTATGGTTTTCCCAGTGGTCATGTATGGATGTGAGAGTTGGACTGTAAGAGAGCTGAGTGCCAAAGAACTGATGCTTTTAAACTGTGGTGTTGGAGAAGATTCTTGTGAGTCTCTTGGACTGCAAGGACATCCAACAAGACTATCCTAAAGGAGATCAGTCCTTGGTATTCATTGCAAGGACTGATGCTAAAGCTGTAACTCCAATACTTTGGCCAGCTCATGTGAAGGGTTGACTCATTGGAAAAGACTCTGACGCTGTGAGGGACGGGGGGCGGGAGGAGAAGGGGACGACAGAGGATGAGATGGCTCGATGGCGTGACGGACTCTATGGACATGAGTTTGGATGAAATCCAGGAGTTGGTAATGGACAGGGAAGCCTGGCGTAATTCATGGGGTTGCAAACAGTCAGACATGACTGAGTGCCTCAACTGAACAGAGCCCACAGCTGTATTCCCCCTTCATCGTTGCCCTGGAGGGCCTTAAACTCTTGATGACTCTGTCATCCTGGTTAACTGATATGAAGGTCCCTTCTCATGATCCTGTGGCCCAAGTGAAATGTAATCTCAGGAACCTGAGTGAATGTTCTGAAAAGAACAGAAACACCCGAGTAGTTCATTCACCCTTAATTACAAGCTTATCCTCTGTGAGACAGAAAATACAAAAATCAGCATGGCCTGAGTGCCACTGCATTCCTATGTGTGAGATAAGGAGGGAAAATGCAGTTAAGGATCATGGGACAATTATGTTCCTGACATAAGATAAACAAAATGGATGTTTCTCTATTTTATACCTAAATTTGCACATAATTACTATGTACCTGTCTATAAGTCTTTCCATACATACATAACTCCAGCCTTTTTTAGTTTGTCATTTAATTGATATACATTTACATTGACAAATCCATATTTTATTGGGAAAATTAAACTTCTACTAGAAAAATTAGAGTTTAGATTGACTCCATTTCCTAGGTCAAATAGAAAATATTTAAATGAAAACACAAACAGAAAGTGAGAGAGAAATTTTGGGATAATGAGTACCGTCTTCCCTATTTAAAGCCTTGCTTAGAATGATCGTCATCAGAGAACCTACATGAAGGTACCCCCAGACCCCATCTCAGCCAGCCCGGCAGCAGCCGCATCTTCCCCCATGGCCTTCATGCTCTCTCTACTGATGGCCCTGGTGCTGGTCAGCTACGGCCTGGGAGGATCTCTCGGTTGTTACCTGTCGGAAAACCACATGCTCCATGCCCAGAAGAACCTCAAGCTCCTGGCCCGAATGAACAGACTCTCCCCTCATTCCTGTCTGCAGGACAGAAAAGACTTCGGTCTTCCCCGGAAGATGGTAGAGGGTAGCCAGCTCCAGAAGGACCAGGCCATCTCTGTGCTCCATGAGATACTCCAGCAGTGCTACAATCTGTTCCACACAGAGTGCTCCTCCGCTGCCTGGGACAACACCCTCCTGGAGCAGCTGTGCACTGGACTCCATCAGCAGTTGGACCACCTGGACGCCCGCCTGGGTCCGGTGATGGGACAGAAAGACTCTGGGATGGGAAGGATGGGCCCCATTCTGACCGTGAAGAAGTACTTCCAGGGCATCCAGGTCTACCTGAAAGAGAAGAAATATAGCAACTGCGCCTGGGAAATCATCAGAGTGGAGATGATGAGAGCCCTCTCTTCATCAACCACCTTGCAAGAAAGTTTAAGAAAATGGGTGGAGATCTGAACTCACCTTGAGAGTACTCTTGCTGATTAAGATGCCACATCACCCTCCTATACTCACCTGTGTTCATTTCAGAAGACTCTGATGTCGGCTTCAGCCACCGAATCCATTGAATTATTTAGCTGATACTTTGTCAGCATTAATAATAAGCAAGTAGATTTAAAAGTATTCAGCCTAGGGGAATGAGTCCTTAAGTGATGCCTGCCCTGATGTTATTTGCTGATTTCTTTGTTCCTTCTTGCATCTAACATACTTAAAATATTAGGAAATTTGTAAGGTTATAGTTCATCTGTACATCATATTAAAATTTCTAAAACACGTTTATGATTTTGTGCTATTAAATTTGTACTTTGTTCTATTTACTAAATCATAGAAAATGAGTTTCTTTGCTCAAAAATGAAAATCTACACCCCCAGTTTAAAACTTTTAAAGAATGGGTGGTTACACTTGTTTATTGATTCGTTCCATTCATATGATACATATACATTGAGTACTTACATGACAGACTGTGTAATTCTCACCAAGGAATACAAGTGAATAAAGCAAATGTAGCTCATACTGCGTGGAAACTCTCAGTCATACAGAGAAGAGGACACGAAAACAGTATTATTTTACTTTAATTACTCTAAAGACTGCAAGGAGAAGTAAAGGAAAAGAATGTCCTCGCAGGGGAATCTTTAGGTCCAAATGGTGCTGGAAAGACAAATAATATTATACATCTTCCTAAGCTGCCTGCAGGGTGTGTGTGTGTGTGTATGGGTTTACTGATCAAGCAGCAGGAAAGGGCTTCAATATAGACTAGATCTCTCAAATCTCTGCTTCAGGTTATAGACTTCATTTTTAGGTTGCTTCTCTCGAATTAACAGATGAGAAGGCTGACAGCTTACGGTAAAGGATATTGGATTCCTAATCTCCAAAGAAGAAGATTTAGCTTTGGGATCGGGGACCAGGCTTGATCACTCAAGAGCTTTAGTATAGAGAGTTTTATTAAAGCATACAATGGAACAGAGAAAGCTTATGACAGATACATCAGAAGGGGGACGGACAGTGCCTCACTCATTAGCCTTAGGGAGCTATATACATTTGAATTGGTTATTACAATAAATCAAATGAAAATCTCAAGGTTTACAGATCTTACCAGACCACTCCCACAGTATACATTTTAAGATAATGGAATTAGAAGTAAGGATAGAAATATCTTACCACACCTATTCCCATAATATACATCTTAAGATAACTCAGCAGGTGGTTGTTAAGGAGAAACATGTCCTCCAGCAAGATATCTTGTTCTACTGACTAAGACAAACCAATGTTGAAAAAAAAAGTTTCTTTTTCTTCTTCTCCTCCTTGAGAACTCCAAACCCTATACCCTTCTGGAGGGCCCCAGACCCCTCTCTGCTCCTTGGTTTTCACAGACTTCTTATCAATCTGCCTAGGAACTGATATTCCCAGAGGTCTCTAATTTATACATTAAATATATGGCAGTTGCTCAGTTGAGTACAACCTGTTTGCAACTCTGTGGACTGTATCCTTTTCCTACTGTTCATGTGATTCTCAAGGCAAGAACACTGAAGTGATTTGACATTCCCTTCTCCAGTGGAACACATTTGTTACTTAAGACCAACCTAGACAGCATATTAAAAAGCAGAGACATCACTATGCCAACAAAGTTCCATCTAGTCAAGGCTATGCTTTTTCCAGTAGGCATGTATGGATGTGAGAGTTGGACTATAAAGAAAGCTGAGCGCTGATGAATTGATGCTTTTCAACTGTGGTGTTGGAGAAGACGCTTGAGAGCCCCACTATATGCAAAGAGATCTAACCAGTCCATCCTGAAGGAAATCCTTCCTGAATATTCATTGGAAGGACTGATGCTGAAGCTGAAACTCCAGATCTTTGGCTATCTCATGCAAAGAACTGATGCTTTGAAAACTTCCTGATGCTGGGAAACATTGACAGCGGGAGGACAAGGGGGTGACAGAAGATGAGACGGCTGGATGACATCTGCGACTCAATGGACATGAGTTTGAGTAAGCTCTGGGAGTTGGTGATGGACAGGGAGGCCTGGCGTGCTGCAGTCCATGGGGTCACAAGACTCAGACACATCTGAGAAACTGAACTGAAACAGACTGTACGCCTCAGGCTCCCAGTCCACGGAACTCTCCAGGCAAGGAAACTGCAGTGGGTTGTCATTCCCTTCTCCTGTATATTAAGTAAGTTTTGGGTTTTTTCTCTCTTCCTTCAACACTTTAGGGAAACTTTGGTGGGCAAGATTATGTGGATAATTTTGGACTCATCTGGCTGTCTTTGTGGGGGCTCCCCAGGTGGCACTTGTGCTAAAGAATCCACCTGTCACTGCCATTCAGATATACACGTTTTATTTTTGACCACAAACAACTAACTACTGGTTTGCTTTCTAGGAAAGTTCAAATGAGTGACAAAATATCCAAGGTCTTGAAAAGCATAGAAAATGAGATGAAGCCACTCTGTCATTCTTTGATTTCCTTTATATTAACCCTAGGATGCAATGGAACATAACCCAGGAGGAGAGAGACAAACTTTGACCAGCAAATAACTATATAATTCATTATCAGTTCGTAAATCTTTTATTGTTACTTAAATTTTAAAAGAAACATCATGAGCACGTAAAGAAAGAAGGCTGTGTCTCCCTGACACAGCCTGGCCTCATGGCTCCGCATCCTCAGCACGAAACAGAGATGGAGAGACAAGTCAGCCCAACGTTCCGATGTACCACGTGAACAACTAAAGGTCACTGATTCCTGTGACACAGGCTTCTCAGAATATGCAATACCACCTCTGAACTCCCTATAGCCACCTCAGAAATTCTGAGGAAAGCAAATGGTCAACAGTTAGAGGTTTCAGTGAGAGAAGCTGCATGGCAAAGCTGCTGCCGCCGCGGAGTCGATTCAGTCGTGTCTGACTCTGTGCGACCCCACAGACGGCAGCCACCAGGCTCCTCTGTCCCTGGGATTCTCCAGGCAAGAACACTCAGTGGGTGCCATTTCCTTCTCCAAAAATTGTCCACTAAAGTGTAACTATTGCAATTGGATAATGCCGCCACCTGGGTCGTAGTCTCACCTGGAAAATCCCATAGGCACAAGAGTCTGCCGGGCTACAGTCCATAGGGACGCAACGGATCGGACACGACTGAGCGACTCACACACACACACACGTAGACAAAAACCCACGTTAGCTCTCAGCATCTTGGCTGCTGACCCTTGATACCTGGGGACATAGGTCAGAAGACGAGGCCATCACTGAGAACGCGGGTCCTACACAGAAACACTCCAGGGAGAGGGTGGGGATCCTGGAAGATGAATGATTTTGCAGACAAAGAGACAAGCCCCTCCACAGTAGATCCTGAACTTCTCAGGATGTGGTAAGCCTGCCCTCACGAGTGAATGCCAGAGAGTTTGGGCGAAGGACACTGTCATTCCAGACGAATAGTGCTATGAGAGGTGAAAACTACCTTGTGAGTGAGGCAGTGTTGGAAATATAATAAATTATCTTGGTTTAGAATCTTCACACTTAAGTGCATGGGAAAGAAACAGGATTCCTGGCGGGGGTGTTAGCACAGCCTGTAGAGGACTAAAGGTCGACCACAAAAAAACAATGGAAGAAACAGCAGAATGTCATGTATGATTCCTGACTGTCGATTTAAAGAAGAGTGTCACAACCTAAATGTGAGGAGTTATATTTTATTGGGTGGGAATTCAGGAGAGAGTATTTCAAGTCAGCCTGAGAGAAGTGCTCCAAGGAGGTTGGCAGAGGAGAAGGGGAGCCAGGTTGTATAGAGGTTTGTAAGTACATGCAGGTAGTCTGAACCTCAAAAGAATTTTTGTGAAGTAGAGAAAAACAGATATCTTAAGTAAAGTAATTTAGCACTTTGCTGTATGGGAAGATCCAAGAGTTGGGCTCACTAAAATCATTCTTTTCATGCATCTCACCTATCCTGGGGCCATGCACCTTGCAGTCTTTCACACCCTGAGTTCCCTTGGGCTCACCTTAGGGAGTGGTTGCAATCTGATAGCTGTCAGACCAGGGGTATATTCCTCCTTCTCGAGCACCCTGGAGGGCTGGAAACTGATGACTTTGTCATCCTGGTTTACTGATATGGCAGGAAACACTCCATTCCTCATGACCTGCGGTCCAGTGAAATGTAACCTCAGTCACTTGAATGACTGTGCTCAAAAGAGCAGAAACAACTGATTAGCTCATGCACTCCTAATTACAAGCCTTTGCAATGGCCCCCACGCCAGCCCTCGTGCCTAGAAAATCCCATGGACGGAGGAGCTGGTGGGCTGCAGTCCATGGGGTCGCTAAGAGTCAGACACGACTGAGCGACTTCACTTTCTCTTTTCCCTTTCATGCATTGGAGAAGGAAATGGCAACCCATTCCAGTGTTCTTACCTGGAGAATCCCAGGGACGAGGGAGCCTCGTGTGCGGCCATCTGTGGGGTTGCACAAAATCGGACACAACTGAAGTGACTTAGCAGCAGCAGCAGCAGCTCTGATGAAAACAGAAAACAAAGTACAGAAACCTATATAGGCTGAGGGACTCTGACCTCCTATATATAACGCAAGGAGAGAAAAATGTAGTTCAGACTCAAGGAAAAATTTTTTTCTTGACACACACAAAAGGAATCTTTATGTGTATTAAAATGTGTACATAGTATATACATGTGTATAATTCTTTAAATCCCTACATAACCTCAGCCTTTAATTAGTTTCTCATTTATTTGATATCCATTTGGCATGATAAATCCAAAGTTAGTGGGAAAGGAAAACACTTATTGTGAAATTTATAAGAATAGATTGATTACATTTTCTGGGTCAAATGGAAAATGTCTAAATGAAAACACAAAATGGATGTGAGAGAGAAAATTTATGACACTGAGTACTGTCTTCCCATTTTAAGCCTTGCTTTAGATTTATTATTCCCTTTAAATAATAACTACACTTGCATCCCCTCCTCTTTGACTGAGTAGGAAGACAGAAGGGAGCCACAGTAAAGGGATTTCAGAGAAGACAACTTTGGCCAACCAACAGCCTGGGGGTGCCTGTGTGGGTAGAATTGAGAACTATTAAGGTAATCCAGTTTTAATTCAGGCATTAACAAGGATGTGTCCATGAGTGTGTGTGTGCATGTGTACGTGGGTATGCCTGCGTGTGAGCACGTGTGTTTGCTCAGTGAGCGGGGAAGAGCTACAGTTGAGCCAGGCCTTTCAAATCTCTGCCTCAAGGTACAGGCTTGTCTTTAGTTTGCTTCTCTCCAAATGACAAATGAGAGAGCACTCTATTTCGTTTCTTGAGTACGTTTTGTTCCTTTTCTTTCTTCCTTCAACACTTTGGGGCCCTTTGGGGGTCAAGCATATATCTACAATTTTTGGTCTCACCTGGCCATCTTTATGTAGGATTCCCCAGGTGACTCCAGTGGTAAAGAACTTCCCTGCCAATCCAGGAGACATGAGTCCACGGTTTAATCCTTGGTTCAGGAAGATTCACTGGAGGAGGAAATAGCAACCCACTCAGGTATTCTTGCCTGGAGAATCTCATGGTCAGGGGAGCCTGTCCATAGGGTCACAAAGAGTCAGACATGACTGAAGTGACGTAGCACATGCACATGGCTGTCTTTGAGACTGTTTGACAACTTTCAAATATTATCATTCCTTCCATTTTTCATTGACCTTTCTTCAACTTACACTAGCCATACTGTCAGCAAAAAGACATTTGTCTATATTCTCTTTCATGACATTCAAAATTATATTTGTTTTATTTTTGTCCACAAACAACTCTCAAGTTTTGCCTTCCAGGAAAAGTTGACATGAGAAACAAAAATCTCTTGTGTTGAAAATTACAGAAAATATGTTGGGCCCCCTACCATTCTGTTCCTTTTTTTCTATTAACCCTCTGAAAAGACAGAGGAACCGGAGATCAAATTGCCAACAACCAAACTGCCATCATGGAAAAAGGAAGAGAGTTCTAGGAAACATCTATTTCTGCTTTATTGACTATGCCAAAGTCTTTACTGTGTGAATTACAGGAAACTGTGGAAAATTATGAAAGAGATGGGAATAGCAGACCACCTGACCTGCCTCTTGAGAAACCTGTATGCAAGTCAGGAAGCAACAGTTAGAAATGGACATGGGGAAAAAAAAAAAAAAAAAACAGGACACAGAACAAGAGACTGGTTCCAAACAGAAAAAGGAGTCCATCAAGGCTGTATATTGTCACCTTGCTTATTTAACTTATACGCAGAGTACGTCATGAGAAAAACTGGGCTGGACGAAGCACCAGCTTGAATCCAGATTGCCAGGAGATCAATAACCTCAGATATGCAGATGACATCACCCTTATGGCAAAAAGTGAAGAGGAACTAAAAAGCCTCTTGATGAAAGTGAAAGAAGAGCGTGAGAAACTTGGCTTAAAGCTCAACATTCAGAAAAGGAAGATTATGACATCTGGTCCCATCCCTTCATGGGAAATAGTTGGGGAAACAGTGTCAGACTTTGTTTTGGGGGGCTACAAAATCACTGCAGATGGTGACTGCAGCCATGAAATTTAAATAAGCTTACTCCTTGGAATGAAAGTTGTGACCAACCCAGATAGCATTTTGAAAAGCAGAGACATTACTTTGCCAGCAAAGGTCCGTCAAGTCAAGGCTATGGTTTTTCTTCTGGGTATGTATGGATGTGAGAGTTGGACTGTGAAGAAAGCTGAGCGCTGAAGAATTGATGGTTTTGAACTGTGGTGTTGGAGAAGACTCTTGAGAGTCCCTTGGACTGCAAGGAGAGCCAACCAGTCCCTCATAAAGGAGATCACTCTTGGGTGATATTTGGAAGGACTGATGCTAACGCTGAGACTCCAATACTTTGGCCACCTCATGCGAAGGGTTGACTGACTGGAAACGACTCTGATGCTGGGAGGGACTAGGGGCAGGAGGAGAAGGGGGACGGACAGAGGATGAGATGGTTGGATGGCATCACTGATTCAATGGACGTGATTTGGGGTGAACTCTGGGCGTTTGTAATGGACGGGGAGGTCTGGCATGCTGCAATTCATGGGGTCGCAAAGAGTCAGACACGACTGAGCGACAGGTGTATTTCCCCTACCTGAGTACCCTGGAGGGCTGGAAACTTTTGATGACTGTGTCATCCTGGTTTACTGATGTGGCTGGAGATACTCCACACTCATGACCTGCTGGCTCCACTGAAATGTAATCTCAGGAACCTGCATGAATGTTCTCAAAAGAACAGAATCACCTGAGTAATTCATTTACCCTTAATTGCAAGCTTATCCTCTGTGAGAGTGAAAAGAAAATACAAAAATCAGTATGGCCTGAGTGACTCTGCATTCCTATCTGTAAGATAAGGAGGGAAAAATGCAGTTAAGAATCAAGGACAATTATGTTCCTGACATAGGATAAACAAAAGGAATGTTTATCTATATTATACCTAAATTTGTGCCTAATAACGATGTACACGTCTATAAGTCTTTCCATATGTACATAACTTCAGCCTTTATTTAGTTTCTCATTTAATTGATATACATTTACATTGACAAATCCACATTTTATTGGGAAAATTAAACTTCTACTGTAAAATTAAGAGTTTAGATTGACTACATTTTTTAGGTCAAGTAGAAAGTATCTAAATGAAAACACAAACAGGAAGTGAGAGAGGAATTTTCGGATAATGAGTACTGTCTTCCCTATTTAAAGTCTTGGTTAGAATGATCGTCATCAGAGAACCTACCTGAAGGTTCCCTCAGACCCTATCTCAGCCAGCCCGGCAGCAGCCGCATCTTCCCCATGGCCTTCGTGCTCTCTCTACTGATGGCCCTGGTGCTGGTCAGCTACGGCCCAGGAAAATCCCTGGGTTGTTACCTATCTCGGAGACTCATGCTGGATGCCAGGGAGAACCTCAGGCTCCTGGCCCGAATAAACAAGTTCTCCCCTCATTCCTGTCTGAAGGACAGAAAAGACTTTGGTCTTCCCCAGGAGATCGTGGAGGGCGACCATCTCCAGGTGGCTCAGGCCTTCTCTGTGCTCCAGGAGGTGCTCCAGCAGAGCTTCAACCTCTTCCACACAGAGCGCCCGTCTACCGCCTGGGACACCACCATCCTGCAGCACCTCCGCACTGGACTCCAACAGCATCTGGAGGACCTGGACACCTGCCTGGGTCTGGTGACGGGAGAGGAAGACTCTGAACTGGGAATGATGGGCCCCATTCTGATCGTGAAGAAATACTTCCAGGGCATGCATGACTACCTGCAAGAGAAGGATTACAGTGACTGCGCCTGGGAAATCGTCAGAGTGGAGATGATGAGAGCCCTCTTTTCATCAGCCACCTTGCAAAAAGATTAAGAAAGATGGGTGGAGTTCTGAACTCATCTTCGTGACTCTCGCCGACTAAGATGCCACATCACCCACCTATACTCACCCGTATTCATTTCAGAAGTCTCTGATTTCTGCTTCAGCCACCGAATTCACTGAATTACTTTAGCGGATACTTTGTCAGTAGTAATAAGCAAGTAGATATAAAAGTATTCAGCTGTAGAGGTATGAGTCCTGAAATGATGCCTGCTCTGATGTTATCTGTTGCTGATTTATTTATTCCTTCTTGCATCTAACATACTTCAAATATTAGGAAATTTGTAAAGTTACATTTCATCTGTACATCATATTGAAAATTCTAAAACATGTTTACGATTTTGTGTTATTAAATTTGTACTTTGTTCTATTCATTAAATTGTAGAAAATTAGTTTCTTTACTCAAAAATAAAAATCCACACCCCCAGTTTAAAACTTTATTAAAGAATGGGTGGTTTCATTTGTTTATTCATTCGTTCCATTCATATTCTACATATACATTGATTACCTATGTGACAGCCTGAGTAATTCTCACCAAGGAATACAGGTGAATAAAGCAAATGTAGCTGCTACTGCGTGGAAACTCTCATTTATACAGAGAGGAGGACATAAAACAGTATTATTTTATTTTACTTATAGTAGGCACTGTAAAGAGAAGTAAAGGAAAAGAATGTCCTCACATGGGAAGCTTAAGGTCCAAATGGTGCTGGAAAGACAAATAATAGTATCCATCTTCCTGAGTTGCCTGCAGGGCTTCCCTGGTAGCTCAGCTGGTAAAGTGTGCACCTGCAGAGCTGAAGACCCCTGTTCAATTCAGGAAGATCCCTTTGAGAAGGGATAGGCTACCTACCCACTCGAGTATTCTTGGGCTTCCCTGGTGGTTCAGTTGGTGAAGAATCTGCCTGCAATGGTGGAGACCTGAGTTGGAAAGATCCCCTGGAGGAGGGTTAAGCAACCCACTCCAATATTCTTGTTTTTTGTTCTCTCTTCCTTCAACACTTTAGAGAAACTTTGGGTGGCAAGACTATGTGAATAATTTTGGACTCATCAGGCTGTCTTTGTGGGGGCTCCCCAGGTGGCACCAGTGCTGAAAAACTCACCTGACACTGCAGGAGACATAGGAGACCTGGGTTTGATCCCTGGGTTGGGAAGGTCCCCTGTGGAGGAAATGGCAACCCACTCCCGTATTCTTGCCTGGACAATCCTATGGGCAAGGGAGCCTGTCAGACATGACTGAAGTGACTTTGCATGCACACATGCTTGTTTTTGTGACTCTTTAACATCCTTTAAATATTACGATTCTTCCACTGCTTGGATGAGTTTCTTTAGATTTAACTTGCACTTGGCCATTTACTCAACAGATATATCATTTATCTTTCTTCAGTTTCAGCATATTCAGATATACACATGTTTTATTTTTGCCTACGAACATCTACGGGTTTGCTTTCTAGGATAGTTCAAATGAGTGACAACATATCCAAAGCCTTGAAAATCCCAAAAATGAGGTGAAGCCCCTCTGCCATTTATTTCCTATGTATTAACCCTAGGAGGAAATGGAACATAACCCAGGAGGAGAGAGACAACTTCAACCAGCAAATCACTATATAATTAATTATCAGTTCCTAAATCTTTTATTGTTATTTAAATTTTAAAAAAAAAATCATGAGCACATAAAGAAAGAAGGCTGTGTCTCCCTGACACAGCCTGGCCTCATGGCTTTGCATTCTCAGCACGAAACAGAGATGAAGAGACAAGTCAGCCCAACATTCCGATGTACCGCATGAACACCTAAAGGTCACTGATTCCTGTGACACAGGCTTCTAAGAATATGCAATACCACCTCTGAACTCCCTATAGCAACCTCAGAAATTCTGAGGAAAGCAAACGGTCAACAGTTTAAATAAGAGGTCTCAGTGATAGAAGCTGCAGTGGCAAAATAAAAATTGCCTACTAAAGTGTAACTATTGCAATTGGATAATGCCGCCACCTGGGTCGTAGTCTCACCTGGAAAATCCCATAGAGGCAAGAGTCTGGCGGCTACAGTCCATAGGGACGCAACGGATCGGACACTACTGAGCAACTAACACACACAGTTGAGTTCAGTCGCTCAGTCGTGTCCGACTCTTCACGACCCCATGAATCGCAGCAAACCAGGCCTCCCTGTCCATCACTATCTCCTGGAGTTCACTCAGACTCACGTTCATCGAGTCCGTGATGCCATCCAGCCATCTCATCCTCTGTCGCCCCCTTCTCCTCCTGCACCCAATCCTTCCCAGCATCAGAGTCTTTTTCAATGTGTCAACTCTTTGCATGAGGTAGCCGAAGTACTAGAGTTTCAGCTTTAGCATCATTCCTTCCACAGAAATCCCAGGGCTGATCTCCTTCAGAATGGACTGGTTGGATCTCCTTGTAGTCCAAGGGACTCTCAAGAGTCTTCTCCAACACCACAGTTCAAAACCATCAATTCTTCGGTGCTCCGCCTTCTTTACAGTCCACCTCTCAACTCCATACATGACCACACACATGTGGACAAAAACTCACTTTAGCTCTCAGCATCGGCTGCTGCCCTTGATACCTGGAGACACAGGTCAGAAGAGGAGGTCATCACTGAGAAATCAGGTCCTTCACAGAAACACTCAAGGGAGAGGGTGGGGATCCTGGAAGATGAAAGATTTTGCAGAGAAAGAGACAAGCCCCTCCACAGTAGATCCTGAACTTCTCAGGATGTGGTAAGCCTGCGCTCATGAGTGAGTGCCAGAGAGTTTGGGCGAAGGACACTGTCATTCCAGATGAATAGTGCTATGAGAGGTGAAAACTGCCTTGTGAGTGAGGCAGTGTTGGAAATATAATTAATTATCTTGGTTTAGAATCTTCACACTTAAGTGCACTGGAAGGAAACAGGGTTCCTGGCGGGGGTATTAGCACAGCCTGTAGAGGACTGTAGATGGACTACAAAAACCGGTGGAAGAAACAGCAAAGTCCAGTATATTATTCCTGACTGTCGAGTTGAAGAAGAGTGTCAAACCCTAAATGTGGGGTTATGATTTATTGGGTGGCAATTCAGGAGACAGTATTTCTTTCAAGTCACTCTGAGAGAAGTGCTCCAAGGAGTTAGGGGGTGGAGAAGGGAGCCAGGTTGTATAGAAGTTTGCAAGTACAGGCAGGTAGTCTGAACCTCAAAACTATCTTTGTGAAGTAGAGAAAACCGGATATCTCAAGTAAAAGAATTTAGCCCTTTGCTGTGTATGGGAAGATGCAGAGTCTGTGCTCACTGAAATCATTCTTTTTCATGCACCTCACCTCTCCTGGGGCCATGATCCCTGCATTTTTCACATCCTGAGTTCCCTTGGGCTCACCTTAGAGATGGCTGAAATCTGATAGCTGTCAGACCAGGGGTATATCCCTCCTTCCTGAGCACCCTGAAGGGCTGGAAACTGATGACTTGGTCATCCTGGTTTACTGATATGGCAGGAAACACTCCATTCCTCATGACCTGTGGTCCCGTGAAATGTAACCTCAGTCACCTGAATGAATGTTCTCAAAAGATCAGAAACACCTGATTAGCTCATGCACTCGTAATTACAAGCCTCTGCTCTGATTAAAACAGAAAACAAAATACACAAACCTATAGGGGTGAGGGACTCTGACCACTTATGTGTAAGGTAAGGAGAGAAAAAATGCAGTTTCAAGTCATGGAAAATTCTTGCTCTTGACCCACACAAAAGGAATCTTTATGTGTATTAATATGTGTACATATGTATTTACAGGTATATAAGTCTTTACATTTTTACATAACCTCAGCCTTTAAATTGTTTCTCATTTTTTTGATATCCATTTGGAGTGACAAATCCAAAGTTTAGTGGGAAAACAAAACACTTGTTAAATTTATAAGAATAGATTGATTACATTTTCTGGGTCAAATAGAAAATGTCTAAATGAAAAACACAAAATGGATGTGAGAGAGAAAATTTATGACACTGAGTACTGTCTTCCCTATTTAAAGCCTTGCTTTAGATTTATTATTCCCTTTGAATAATTACTACAGTTGCATCCCTTCCACCTTGACTCATAGTAACACAGAAGAGAGACACAAATAAAGGGATTCCAGAGAGACAACTGTGGCCAAAAAACAGCCTGGGTGTGCCTATCTGGGTAGAATTGAGAACTACTAAGTTAATCCAGTTTTAATTCAGGAATTAACAAAGATGTGTCCATGAGTATGTTGTGCATGTGTGTGTGGGTATGCCTGCGTGTGTGCACATGTGTTTGCTCAGTGAGTGGGGAAGTACTTCAATTTAGCCTAGGTTTATCAAATCTCTGGCTCAATATACAGGCTTGTCTTTACTTTGCTTCTCTCCAAATGACAAAGGAAACGGCTCGCTAATTCATTTCTTGAATAAGTTTTATCCCGTTTCTTTCATCCTTCAACACTTTTGGCCCCTCTTGGTGGCAAGAATACATATATAATTTTTGGTCTCACCTGGCCATCTTTGTGGAGGCTTCTCAGATGACACCACTGGTAAAGAACTCACCTGCCAATCGAGGAAACGTAAGAGTCCATGGTTTAATCCCTGGGTCGGAAAGATTCCCTGGAGGAGGAAATAGCAACCCACTCAGGTATTCTTGCCTGGAGAATCCCATGGTCACGGGATCCTGCCCACAGGGTCACAGAGTCAGACATGACTGAAGGGACTTAGCACATGCACATGGCTGTCATTGAGACTGTTTGACAACTTTCAAATATTATGATTCCCTCCATTATTTCATTGACCTTTCTTCATCTTACACAAACCGACTGTCAGTGAAAAGACTTTTGTCTATGTTCTCTTTCATGACATTCACAATTATATTTGTTGTATTTTTGTCTACAAACAACTCTCAAGTCTCACATTACAAGAAAGTTGTCAGGAGAAACAAGAAAATCTCTAGTGTTTAAAATTACAAAAAATATGAGGGTCCCCTCTGCCGTTTCTGTTCCATCATTTTGTATTAATCCTCGGATGAAATGTTTAGGGATGCAGTAGGAGAGACAAACTGGCCAGTAAATCAATATGCAAAAACTAAGTTCTTAAATGTTTTTTTGCTGTTCTTTAAATTTAAAACAAAACTTCATGAGTAAGTAAAGAAACAAGGCTATTTCTCCCTGACACAGCCTGGGCCTCACTGCTCTCCCTTCTGAGCACAGGACAGAGATGGATCGACAAGTCAGCCCAACAGAAGGACATAGACTGGATGAACAACTGCAGGGCACTGATTCTGTGGCATAAGCTTTCAATAATATATCACACCATCACTGAATTCCCTATACCTGATGCAGAAATTCTGAGCAAAAAAATGCTTCAACACTTTCAGTAAAATATTTGAACGATAAAAGCTATAGTGGCAAAATAAAAATTGTCTACCAAAAGTGTAACAATTGCCATTGGATAATGCCTCCACCTACTTAGCTCTCCACACTTTAGCCTTCAGCATCTGAGGGCTGCTGACACTTGATAGCTGGGGACACGGATCAGGAGAAGAGGAGGTCATCACTGAGAAGTCCCCTCCTTCACACAAACACTGCATGGGAAGGGTGGGGAGACTGGAAGATGAATGATTTTGCAAACAAAGAGACAAGCCCCTCCACAGTAGAATTCTGAGTTCTCAGGATGTGGTTAGCCTGCCCTTCTGGGTGAGGCCCAGAGAGTCTGGTTCAGGACACTGTCATTCCAGAGGAAAAGTGCTGCTAGAGGTGATATCCACCATGTGAGTGAGGTGGTGCTTGAAAGGCAATTAATTATCTTGGAATTAGAATCTTCACACGTACATGCATCAGAAAAGAAGCAGGATTCCTGGTGGGGGTATTGGCACAGCCTGTGGAAGACTCCAGATATACCATAAAAATCAGGTTGAAAGAAACGATGCCATCTCGCATATTGTTCCTGACTGTTGACCAGAGCCTATTATACACAGTGAAATAACACACAAAGAAGAACAGCAAAAGAGACACAGATGTAAGGAACAGAATTCTGGGCTTCACGTGAGATGTGAGGGTGGGATGATTTGAGAGAATAGCACTGAAATATGTAATTTACCGTATGTGAAGCAGATCGCCAGTCCGGGTGTGATGAATGTGACTCGGCTCTGAGGGCTGGAGTGCTGGGACCACACTGAGGGATGGGACAGGGAGGGAGGCGGGAGGGGTTTCTGGATGGGGGACACATGTACACCCATGGGTGATTCATGTCAATGTATGGCAAAACCCACTACAATATTGTAATTAGCTTCAAATTAAAATAAAGAAGTTAATTAAAAAATAAAGAAATATTGATAACCTAAAAGTTGAAAGTTATGCGTTATGTAATGGGAATTAAGAAGACATACCTCAAGTCACTCTGAGGGAATTGCTCCCAGGAACTGAGGGGAAGAGTCTGGTTATGTAGGAGTTTGCAAGAAATGGGATGTAGTCTGAACCTCAAAGCATTTTGAGAATTTAAGAAAACCAGCTATCTCAACTTCAGGAATTTAGCACTTTTCCTTTGTATGGGAAATGCAAGTGTCTGCGCTCACTGAAAACATTCCTTTCTTGCATCTCAGCTCTCCTGGGGCAGTTTTCCTTGCATTTTCTTGCATCTTGCATCTTTTTCACATCTTGAGTTGCCTTGGGCTCACCTTAGGGACTGGCTGCAATTTAGTAGCTGTTGAAAAGGCAGAGGAACCAGAGATCAAATTGCCAACGACCAAATTGCCATCATGGAAATAGCAAGAGAGTTCCAAAAAAAAATCTATTTCTGCTCTATTGACTATGCCAAAGCCTTTGACTGCGTGGATCACAATAAAATATGGAAAATTCTGAAAGAGATGGGAATACCAGACCACCTAACCTCCCTTTTGAGAAACGTACTTGCTGCTCAGGATGCAACAGACATGGGTGCTGGACATGGAACAACAGACTGGTTCCAAACAGGAAAAGGAGTCCGTCAA
This sequence comes from Nanger dama, assembly GCA_917880005.1. Lineage (NCBI taxonomy): Eukaryota > Metazoa > Chordata > Mammalia > Artiodactyla > Bovidae > Nanger > Nanger dama. The sequence goes on along the minus strand of CAKJTW010000094.1, from coordinate 7,129,848 downwards.
GGCTGTATATTGTCACCCTGCTTATGAAACTTATACGCAGAGTATACCATGAGAAATGCTGAGCTGGAAGAAGCACAAGCTGCAATTAAGATTCTGGGAGAAGTATCAATCACCTCAGGAATGCAGATGATACCACCTTTATGGCAGAAAGTGAAGAGGAACTAAAAAGCCTCTGGATGAAAGTCAAAGAGGAGAGTGAAAATGTTGGCTTAAAGCTCAACATTCAGAAAACGAAGATCATGGCATCTGGTACCACACATCATGGGAAATAGATGGGGAAACAGTGGCTGACTTTATTTTTCTGGGCTCCAAAATCACTGCAGATGTTGATTGCAGCCATGAAATTAAAAGACGCTTACTCCTTGGAAGGAAAGTTATGACCAACCTAGATAGCATTTTGAAAAGCAGAGACATTATTTTGCCAACAAAGGTCCATCTAGTCAAGGATATGGTTTTTCCAGTGGTCATGTATGGATGTGAGAATTGGACTCTAAAGAAGGCTGAGCGCCAAAGAATTGATGCTTTTGAACTGTGGTGTTGGAGAAGACTCTAGGAGATAGGAGAAGTCCATTGTAAAGGAGATCAGACCTCAGTGTTCATTGGAAAGACTGATGCTAAAGTTATGACCAACCTAGATAGCATATTGAAAAGAAGAGAGCCCAGGCCATCTCTGTGCTCCACGAGATGCTCCAGCAGAGCTTCAACCTCTTCCACAGAGAGCGCTCCTATACTGGCTGGAATCCCACCCTCCTGCAGCAGCTCTGCACTGGACTCCATCAGCAGCTGGAGGACCTGGACACCTACCTGGGCCCCGTGATGGGAGAGAAAGACTCTGCCCTGGGAAGGATGGGCCCCATTCTGACCGTGAAGAAGTACTTCCAGGGCATCCATGACTACATGCAAGGAAGGATTACAGCCACTGCACCTGGGAAATCATCAGAGTGGAGATGATGAGAGCCCTCTCTTCATCAACCACCTTGCAAGAAAGGTTAAGAAAGATGGGTGGAGATCTGAATTCACCTTGAGATGACTCTCGCCAGCTAAGATTCCACCTCACCCTCCTACACTCACCTGGACTCATTTCAGAAGACTCTGATTTCTGCTTCAGCCACCGAATTCATTGACTTATTTAGCTGATACTTTGCCAGTAGTAATAAGCAAGTAGATATAAAAGTATTCAGCTGTAGGAGCATGAGTCCTTTAGTGATGCCGGCCCTGATGTTATCTCTTGCTGATTTATTTATTCCTTCTTGCATCTAACGTACTTGAAATATTAGGAAATCTGTAAAGTTACATTTCATCTGTACATCATATTAAAATTTCTAAAACATGTTTACGATTTTGTGTTTTATCTTCGTCTTTGTTATATTTATTATATCATAGAAAATGAGTTTCTTCACTCAAAAATGAAACTCCACACCCCCCATTTTAAAACTGTATTAAAGAATGGGTGGTTTCATTTGTTTATTCCTTCATTCCATTCATATTGTACATATACACTGAGTACTTACATGACAGACTGTGTAATTCTCACCAAGAAATACAAGTGAATAAAGCAAATGTAGGTCCTACTGCATGGAAACTCTCAGTCATACAGAGAAGAGGACATGAAAACAGTATTATTTTATTTCATTTATATGAAAGACTGCAATGAGAGGTAAAGGAAAAGAATGTCCTCGCACGGGAAGCTTTAGGTCCAAATGGTGCTGTAAAGACAAATAATATTATTCATCTTCCTTAAGCTGCCTGCAGGGCTTCCTGGTAGCTCAGCTGGTAAAGAGTGGGCCTGCAGAGCTGAAGACCCCTGTTCAATTCCTGGGTCAGGAAGATCCCTTTGAGAAGGGATAGGCTACCTACCCACTCGAGTATTCTAGGGCTTCCCTGGTGGTTCAGTTGGTAAAGAATCTGCCTGTGATGCTGGTGACCTGGGTTGGCAAGATCCCCTGGAGGAGGGATAAGCAGCCCACTCCAGTATTCTTGTCTGGAGAATCCCCGTGGCCAGAGGAGCCTGGAGGGCTGCAGCCCACGGGGTCCCAAAGAGTGCAACATAACTAAGGACACGCCACAGAAAGTCCATGTATTCTCTTCTCTTAGTTTCAACTTACCAAAATCCAGGCAGACGTTCTTAGATAGACATTACCTAAACACAATTATTTCTATAGAGTTGACCTAAAAGCACTATTTTCTCCTTAGTCTTAGAATCACAGACCATAGTTCCAGAGAGCCAGGTAGATCATTTACATGCCAAAGGCACAAGAGAAATACCAATTCCTTCCAGAAAGGTGGCTTAAACAATAACAAAAGGCTCACTTTGATACAGTAGCAGAACTAGCAGAGGTCATTGTTCTCCAGATCACCCGGCAGCGCCCATTCAACAAGGACAGCCACCCAAAGGCCCCATGTCCTAGTGGACCGGCACCCAGGGATTTCCCTGTTGCTTCTGGGATTCCCCCAGCAATTCTTGGGAACACTATGGTAGCGGATGGCCACCTCAGGAATACCCTACAGATTGGGGAATACAGCCAGCAACTTTTGGACCCCTGGGTGAGTGGACAGCCACCTCAGGATCACCCAGATACTTTTGGGCCCCACATGCTAGTGGATGCCCCCAATAACTTCCCATTCCTGTCCTATATCTTGGCTCTCACAGGAGTTTCTGCCATCTCCTGCCTGCCACCAAATGTTGGGTTGTACCCTGCAGGCTTACAAGACCTATATTTGCCTAGCTTCGAGACCAAAGAAACAATCTGCCGTCAAGAACAGAGGCATGGATGGTTTAATAGAAGGGAGGCACTCACATATCTGAAGCTAGATCCTGGAGCAACTCCCCATCATGTGTGGTGCCCTGGGGGTGGGAAGTATTAATACATGGTGACAGGCTTCGTTCTGAGAGCAATGAGGGGTGGGGAGTAGAGGTTGGGGATGTGGGGAATGGAGAAGGGGGGAAGGAGGGAAGGGGAGGAAAGTGCAGGTCCTAGGGGTGAAATCAGGTGGGCTCATTAGTTTTCATGAAAAGTAGTAGAGGGACATGCCTCTCACCACTCCTTTGATAAAGAAGATGAAATCTGAGGCCTGGGACTAGTACAGAGAAAAGCCAGTCATGTGCATAGGGTGTACGGGTGGGGCAGGGGATGTACACAGAGTAAGAGAACAGTCATCCTGAGTGGCCTGACCATACATATATACCATAATTTTAAAAATACTTTATTGCTAAAAGTCACCAGTGATCAACTGGACCTTCAGATTGTTTTGTTGGTGAAAGTTTGAACTATCCAGAGAATTACTGCAGTGTTGCACAAAGACAGTGCAAGGGCTTTTGGAAATGGCATTGATAGACTCAGTCGACATGGGGTTGTCACAAACCTTCAATGTGTAAAAATGCAATGATCTGGGAAACGGGATAAAACATAGTATGCCGGTACTTCCTCACAGTGTAGCAAGTCCCGTATGCTCTCCAGACTCACTCGTCCTTCCCCTGCCCCAGCCATTCATACAGCTCTTTCTTGTTCCTTTCTGGTTCTGGCTACCGATTTCCCCTTAAGAATGCAAAGCGTAGTCACTCACTCTTTGTCACCTCATGAACCACAGCCCACCAGGCTCCTCTGTCCATGGGATTCTCCAGGCAGAATACTGGAGTGGATTGCCATTTCCTTCTCCAGGGAACCTTCCCCACTCAGGGATCAATCCTGTTAGAGGCACATTCTTTACTGTCTGAGCCACAGGGAAGACCTGACAGTGCAAAGCCACCTCTTACAAGTTTGAGGGAAAGTTCTAGGCTTTTCAGAAACTCTTAAATAAGTGGTTATTGATTTTCTTGAGATGAATATTTTTGGGAATGAATGTCCTTGTTACAAGAGCTCAAGAAGGACCTTTCCTGGAAAGAACTGACACCATTAACTCGACAAAGCCTTCTTCCTTATCTTTCGTATTTTACAGACGAAGATACTCGCAGCTTCAGATGTCCTGGGCTAAGGAAGCTGTGTGGAGTGAAATGTCAACATATGTTTCTGGCTTCCAGGCTGCTCAGGTGGCCAAGGTTACAGATGTATCATTTGGTTCACCTACTTTTCATACTGCTCATGGGGTTCTCAAGGCAAGAATACAGTAGTGCTTTGCCATTCCCTTCTCTAGTGGACCACATTCTGTCATACCTCTGCACCATGCCACTCGTCTCGTGACCCCTCAGGGCATGGCTTAATTTCACTGAGTTAGACAAGGCTGTGGTCCTATTGTAATTAGATTGACTAGTTTCTGTGATTATGGTTTCAGTGTGTCTGCCCTCTTGCAACACCTACCGTCTTACTTGGGTTCTCTTACCTTGGGCGTGAAGTATCTCTTCATGGCTGCTCCAGCAAAGTGCAGCTGCTGCTCCTTACCTTGGACAATGAGTATTTCCTCACCGCTGCCCCTCCCGACCTTGAATGTGGAATGGCTCCTCTAGGCCCTCCAGCGCCCGTGCAGCCACCAATACTTGGACGTGGGGTTGCTCCTCCTGGCTGCCGCCCCTGGCCTCGGGTTAGGGTAGCAATCCATGAACAGTATGAAAAAGCAAAATGATAGGATACTGAAAGAGGAACTTCCAAGGTCAGTAGGTGCCCAATATACTACTGGAGATCAGTGGAGAGAAAACTCCCAAAGAATGAAGGGAGTTGTAGATGTGACTGGTGATAGAAGCAAGGTCCGATGCTATAAAGAGCAATATTGCATAGGAACCTGGAATGTCAGGTACATGAATCAAGGCAAACTGGAAGTGGTCAAACAGGAGATGGCAAGAGTGAACGTCGACATTCTAGGAATCAGAGCACTAAAATGGACTGTAATGGGTGAATTTAACTCAGAAGACCATTATATCTACTACTGTGGACAGTAATCACTTAGAAGAAATGGAGTAGCCATCATGGTCAACAAAAGAGTCCGAAATGCAGTGTTGTGTGGTTGTGTTGTGTTAGTCTCTCAGTCGTGCCCAACTCTTGCGACCCCATGAACTGCAATCCACCAGGTTCCTCTGTCCATGAGATTTCCAGGCAAGGATACTGGAGTGGGTTGCCATTGCAGTACTTGGATACAATCTCAAAAGTGACAAAATAATCTCTATTCGTTTCCAAGGCAAATCATTCAATATCACAGTAATCCAAGCCTATGACCCAACCGGTAAAGCTGAAGAAGCTGAAATTGAACGGTTCTATGAAGACCTACAAGACCTTTTAGAACTAACACCCAAAAAAGATGTCCTTTTCATTATAGGGGACTGGAATGCAAAGCTAGGAAGTCAAGAAACACCTGGAGTAACAGGCAAATTTGGCCTTGGAATGCAGAATGAAGCAGGGCAAAACTAATAGAGTTTTGCCAAGAAAATGCATTGGTCATAGCAAACGCCCTCTTCCAACAACACAAGAGAAGATTCTACACATGGACATCACCAGATGGTCAACACCAAAATCAGATGGATTATATTCCTTGCAGCCAAAGATGGAGAAGCTCTATACAGTCAACAAAAACAAGACTAGGAGCTGACTGTGGCTCATATCATGAACTCCTTATTGCCAAATTCAGACTGAAATTGAAGAAAGTAGGGAAAACCACTAGACCATTCAGCGATGACCTAAATCAAATCCTTTATGATTATACAGTGGAAGTGAGAAATAGATTTAGGGGGCGTAGATCTGATAGATAGAGTGCCAGATGAAATATGGAATGAGGTTCGTGACAGTGTACAGGAGACAGGGATCAAGACCATCCCCATGGAAAAGAATTGCAAAAAGTAAAGTGGCTGTCTGGGGGAGGCCTTACAAATAACTACGAAAAGAAGAGAAGCAGAAAGGAAAGGAGAAAAGGAAAGATACAAGCATCTGAATGCAGATTTCCAAAGAATAGCAAGAAGAGAGAAGAAAGCCTTCCTCAACAATCAATGCGAAGAAATAGAGGAAAAGGACAGAATGGGATAGACTAGAGATCTCTTCAAGAAAATTAGAGACACCAAGGGAAGAGTTCATGCAAAGTTGGGCTCGATAAAGGACAGAAATGGTATGGAGCTAACAGAAGCAGAAGATATTAAGAAGAGGTGGCAAGAATACACAGAATAACTGGACAGAAAAGATCATCATGACCAAGATAATCACGATGGTGTGATCACTCACCTAGAGCCAGACATCCTGGAATGTGAAGTCAAGTGGGCCTTAGAAAGCATCACTATGCACAAAGCTAGTGGAGGTGATGACATTCCAGTTGAGCTATTTCAAATCCTGAAAGATGATGCTGTGAAAGTGCTGCCCTCAATATGCCAGCAAATCTGGAAAACTCAGCAGTGGCCACAGGGCTGGAAAAGGTCAGTTTTCATTCCAACCCCAAAGAAAGGCAATGCCAAAAACGTTCAAAATACCACACAATTGCACTCATCTCACACGCTAGTAAAGTAATGCTCAAAATTCTCCAAGCTAGGCTTCAGCAATATGTGAACTGTGAACTTCCAGATGTTCCAGCTGTTTTTAGAAAAGGCAAAGGAACAAGAGACCTAATTTCCAACATCTGCTGGATCATGGAAAAAGCAAGAGAGTTCCAGAAAAACATTTATTTCTGCCTTAATGACTATGCCAAAGCCTTTGACTGTGTGGATCACAAGAAACTGTGGAAAATTCTGAAAGAGATGGGAATAGCAGACCACCTGACCTGCCTCTTGAGAAACCTGTATACAGGTCAGGAAGCAACAGTTAGAACTGGACATGGAACAAGAGACTGATTCCAAACAGGAAAAGGAGTACATCAAGGCTGTATATTGTCACCCTGCATATTTAACTTATATGCAGAATACATCATGAGAAACGCTGGGCTGGATGAAGCACAAGCTGGAATCAAGATTGCCAGGAGAAATATCAATAACCTCAGATATGCAGATGACACCAGCCTTATGGCAGAAAGTGAAGAAGAACTACAAAGCCTCTTGATGAAAGTCAAAGAGGAGAGTGCAAAACTTGGCTTAAAGCTCAACATTCAGAAAATGAAGGTCATGGCATCTGGTCCCATCTCTTCATGGAAAATAGATGGAGAAACAATGAAAACCATGTCAGACTTTATTTTGAGGGGCTCCAAAATCACTGCAGATTGTGATTGCAGCCATGAAATTAAAAGACGCTTATTCCTTGGAAGGAAAGTTATGACGAACCTAGTTAGCATATTGAAAACCAGAGATATTACTTTGCCAACAAAGGTCCATCTAGTCAAGGCTATAGTTTTTCCAGTTGTAAGTATGGATGTGAGAGTTGGACTGTGAAGAAAGCTGATTGCTAAAGAATTGATGCTTCTGAACTGTGGTGTTGGAGAAGACTCTTGAGAGTCCCTTGGACTGCAAGGAGATCCAACCAGTCCATTCTGAAGGAGATCAGCCCGGGGATTTCTTTGAAGGGAATGATGCTGAAGCTGAAACTCCGGTACACTGGCCACCTCTTGGGAAGAGTTGATTCATTGGAAAGACTCTGATGCTGGGAGGATTGGGGGCAGGAGGAGAAGGGGACAATAGAGGATGAGATGGCTGGATGGCATCACTGACTTGATGGACGTGAGTCTGAGTGAACTCCAGGAGTTGGTGATGGAATGGGAGGCCTGGCATGCTGCGATTCATGGGGTCGCAAAGAGTCGGACACTACTGAGCAACTGAACTGAAGTCACCTCACCATCTTCACCCTGTTCACCACCATCTCTCGGAGTTCACTCAGACTCATGTCCATCGAGTCTGTGATGCCATCCAGCCATCTCATCTTCGGTCGTCCCCTTTTCCTCCTGCCCCAAACCCTCCCAGCATCAGAGTCTTTTCCAATGAGTCAACTCTTCGCATGAGGTGGCCAAAGGACTGGAGTTTCAGCTTCAGCATCATTTCTTCCAAAGAAATCCCAGGGTTGATCTCCTTCAGAGTGGACTGGTGTATCTCCTTGCAGGCCAAGGACTCTCAAGAGTCTTCTCCAAAACTTACTTACTTTTAAACACTTGGAGCCTTGACCGTGGCATTCTGGGTAGGGAAAATACAAGAGAAATCAGCAGAAATAGCTCCTGTTTGAAGGTGCATAAACTCTTTTCTAACTGTTCATTGTCAGTTGCTTGACTTCATGAGAAAATACTCAATGTCTCTTTGAATAATAACTGCACTTGCTTCCCTTCCACCTCGACTCAGCAGTGAGAGAGAAGTCACTCAGTTGTGTCTGACTTATTCGACCTCATGAACTGTAGCCTACCAGGCTCCTCTGTCCATGAGATTCTCCAGGCAGAATACTGGACTGGGTTGCCATTTCCTTCTCCAGGATATTTTCCCAACGCAGGTATGAAACTGGCGTCTCCTGCATGTAGACAGATGCTTATACCGTCTGAGCCATCAGGGAAGTCTAGAAGAACACACAGACACAAAGAATGGGATTTCAGAGAATACAGTTGTTGCCAACCAATAACCTGGGGTGTACCTACTGGAGTCAAATTGAGAACTAGTAGGGTAATGGCATACTGTAAATGAGGAAATTAACCTGGAATAGAGGAAGAGAGAGAGGAAGAGAGTGTGTGTGTATAGGTTTACCAATCAAGCAGCAGGGAAGGGCTTCAATATAGACTAGGTCTCTCAAATCTCTGCTTCAGGTTACAGACTTCTTTAGATTGCTTCTCTCAATTAATGGATGAGAGGGCTGACAGCTTACAGTAAAGGATGTCAGATGCCTGATCTCCAAAGAAGATTTACCTTTGGGACCTGGGACCAGGCTTGATCACTCAAGAGCTTCTGTATAGTAGGGTTTTATTAAAGCATAAAAAGGGACAGAGAAAGCTTCTGACAGAGACATCAGAAGGGGGATGGACAGTGCCCCACTCACTAGGCTTAGCCAGGGAGCGATATAAGTTTTGTTTATTACAATAAATCAAAAGAAAGTCTCAAGGTTTACAGATCTTACCAGACCACTCCCACAATATACATTTTAAGATAATGGGATTAGAACTAACAATAGAAAGATCTTACCACACCCACTCCCATAATATACATCTTAAGATAACTCAGCAGGTGGTTGTTAAGGAGAAACATGTCCTCCAGCAAGAAACATTGTTCTGTTGACAAAGACAAACCAATGTTGAAAAAAAAGGTTTATTTTTCTTCTCCTCCTTGAGAACTCCAAACCCTATGCCCTTCTGGAGGGCCCCAGACCCCTCTCTCTCTCCTTGGGGTCCCTAGGCTTCTTATTAATCTGCCTAGGAGCTGATACTCTCAGGTATCTCTAATTTCTAGGTTAAATACTTCTCAGTTGCTCAGTTGAGTACAACATGTTTGCAACTCCATGGACTGTATCCTTTTCATACTGTTCATGTGATTCTCAAGGCAAGAACACTGAAGTGATTTGACATTCCCTTCTCCAGTGGACCACATTTGTCACTTACAACCAACCTAGACAGCATATTAAAAAGCAGAGACATCACTATGCCAACAAAGGTCCATCTAGTCAAGGCTATGCTTTTTCCAGTAGGCAAGTATGGATGTGAGAGTTGGACCATCAAGAAAGCTGAGCGCTGAAGAATTGATGCTTTTGAACTATGGTGTTGCAGAAGACTCTTGAGAGTCCCACTGTATGCAAAGAGACCCAACCAGTCCATCCTAAAGGAAATCCGTCCTGAATATTCACTGGAAGGACTGATGCTGAAACTCCAAAACTTTGGGTATCTCATGCAAAGAACTGATGCTTTGAAAACATCTTGATGCTTGGAAACATCGAAGGTGGGAGGAGAAGGAGATGACGGAAGATGAGATGGCTGGATAGCATCAGCCACTCAATGGACATGACTTTGAGTAAGCTCTGGGGTTGGTGATGGACAGGGAGGCCTGGCATGCTATAGTCCATGGGGTCACAAGATTGAGACACATCTGAGCGACTGAACTGAAATGGACTGTATCTCCCAGGCTGCCAGTCCACGGATTTCTCCAGACAAGGAAACTGGTGTGGGTTGTCATTTCCTTCTCCTGTATAGTAAGTAAGTTTGGGGCTTTTTCTCTCTCTTTCAACACTCTGGGGGCAAGACTACGTGTATAATTTTTGGACTCATCTGGCTGTCTTTGTGGGGGCTCCCCAGGTGGCAATGGTGCTAAAGAACCTACATGGCACTGCAGGAGACATAAGAGACCTGGGTTTGATCCCTGGGTTGAGAAGATCCCCTGGAGGAGGAAATGGCAATCCACTCCAGTATTCTTGCCTGGAGAATCCCATGGAGAAGAGAGGCTGTCAGACATGACTGAAGCGACTTCGCAGGCACACATGCTTGTCTTTGTGACTGTTTAACATCGTTTAAACATTACCATTCTTCCAGTGTGTGGTCGAGTTTTCTTTAGATTTAACTTGCACTTTGCCATTTGTCAGGTGAAACTTCACTTATCTTTCTTCACTTTCGTGATAGGATGTAGCCTGAATGAACATCTGAAGGGCACTGATTTCTGTGACATAAGCCTTTGATATTACATAACACCATCACTGAATTCCCTACACCTGACTTAGAAATTCTGAGCAAACAAATCCAAACACTTTAAGTAAAAGACTTGAACAATAAAAGCTGTAGTGGCAAAACAAAAATTGTCCTCCAAAGGTGTAACAACTGCCATTGGATAATCCCTCCACCTACTTAGCTCTCCACACTTTAGCTCTCAGCATCAGAGGGCTGCTGACACATGATAGCTGGGGACGCGGATCAGGAAAAGGAGGTCATCACTGAGAAGTCCCCTCCTTCACACAAACACTGCACGGGAGAGAGTGTGGATGCTGGAAGATGAATGATTTTGCAAACAAAGAGACAAGCCCCTCCACAGTAGAATTCTGAGTTCTCAGGATGTGGTTAGCCTGCCCTCATGGGTGAGGCCCAGAGAGTCTGTTTGAGGACACTGTCATTCCAGAGGAAAAGTGCTACTAGAGGTGATAACCACCGTGTGAGTGAGGTGGTGCTGGAAAAACAATTAATTACCTTGGGATTAGAATCTTCATACATACACGCATCAGAAAAGAAGCAGGATTCCTGGTGGAGGTATTGGAATAACCTGTGGAAGACTATAGATCTACCATTAAAATTAGGTTGAAAGAAACCACGCCGTCTCGCATATTGTTCCTGACTGTTGATCTGGAGCCTATTATACACAGTGATATAAAGAAGTCAGAAAAAAAAAAAAAAAAAAACAGCAAAAGAGATACAGATGTACAGAACTGAATTTTGGACTCCGTGCAAGAAGGTGAGTGTGGGTTGATTTGAGAGAATAGCACTGAAATATGTAATTTACCGTGTGTGAATGGGATCGCCAGTCCCGTGTGCTGAATGTGACACGGTGCTCAGGGCTGGCGCGCTGGGACCACACTGAGAGATGGGACAGGGAGGGAGGCGGCAAGGGTTTCACGATGGGGGACACGTGTGCACTCATGGGTGATTCATGTCAATGCATGGCCAAACCCACTACAATATTGTAAAGTAAGTAGCTTCCAAATAAAATAAATAAGTTAATTTAAAAATAAAGAAATAGTGACAATCTACAAGTTGACAGTTATGCAATATGTAGTGGAAATTCAAGAGACAGTCTCTCAAGTCACCCTGAGGGATTAACTCCCAGGAGCTGAGGAGAAGTCAGGTTATATAGGAATTTGCAAGAAAGGGGATGTAGTGTGAACCTCAAAGTATTTTTGAGAATTTAAGAAAACCAGCTATCTCAATTTAAGGAATTTAGCACTTTTCCTTTGTATGGGAGATGCAAGTGTCTGCGCTCACTGCAAACATTCCTTTCCTGCATCTCAGCTCTCCTGGGGCAGTTTTCCTTGCATTTTCTTGTATCTTGCATTTTTTTTTCACATCCTGGGTTGCACTGGGTCCACCTTAGGGAGTAGCTGCAATTTGGTAGCTGTTGTAAAGGTAGAGGAATCAGAGATCAAATTGCTAAAAACCGCTGGATCATGGAAACAGGAAGAGAGTTCCAGAAAAATATCTATTTCTGCTTCATTGACTATGCCAAAGCCTTTGACTGTGTGGATCACAAAACAACTATGGAAAATTCTGAAAGAGATGGGAATACCCGGCCACCTAACCTGCCTCTTGAGAAACCTACATGCAGGTCAGGAGCAGCAGTTAGAACTGGACATGGAACAACAGAATGGTTCCAAACAGGAAAAGGAGTACATCAAGGCTGTATATTGTCACCCTGCTTATTTATCTTATATGCAGAGTACACCATGAGAAATGCTGGGCTGGAGGAAGCACAAGCTGAAATCAAGATTGCCGAGAGAAATATCAATAACCTCACATATGCAGATGACACCACCTTTATGGCAGAAAGTGAAGAGGAACTAAAAGCCTCTTGATGAAAGTGAAAGAGGAGAGTGAAAAAGTTAGCTTAAAGCTCAACATTCAGAAAACAAAGATCATGGCATCTAGTCCCATCTCTTCATGGGAAGTAGATGGAGAAACAGTGGAAACAGTGTCAGACTTTATGTTGGGGGCTCCAAAATCACTGCAGATGTTGATTGCAGCCATGAAATTAAAAGACGCTTACTCTTGGAAGGAAACGTATGAGCAACCTAGTTAGCATATTGAAAAGGGGGAGACGTGACTTTGCCAACAAAGTCCATCTAGTCAAGGCTATGGTTTTCCCAGTGGTCAAGTATGGATGTGAGAGTTGGACTGTAAGAGAGCTGAGTGCCAAAGAATTGATGCTTTTAAACTGTGGTGTTGGAGAAGATTCTTGTGAGTCTCTTGGACTGCAAGTACATCCAACAAGTCTATCCTAAAGGAGATCAGTCCTTGGTATTCATTGCAAGGACTGATGCTAAAGCTGTAACTCCAATACTTTGGCCAGCTCATGTGAAGGGTTGACTCATTGGAAAAGACTCTGATGCTGTGAGGGATTGGGGGCGGGAGGAGAAGGGGACGACAGAGGATGAGTTGGCTGGATGGCGTGACAGAATCTATGGACATGAGTTTGGGTGAAATCCAGGAGTTGGTAATGGACAGGGAAGCCTGGCATAATTCATGGGGTTGCAAACAGTCAGACATGACTGAGTGCCTCAACTGAACAGAGCCCACAGCTGTATTCCCCCTTCATCATCGCCCTGGAGGGCCTTAAATTCTTGATGATTCTGTCATCCTGGTTAACTGATATGAAGGTCCCTTCTCATGATCCTGTGGCCCAAGTGAAATGTAATCTCAGGAACCTGAATGAATGTTCTGAAAAGAACAGAAACACCCGAGTAGTTCATTCAACCTTAATTACAAGCTTATCCTCTGTGAGACAGAAAATACAAAAATCAGCATGGCCTTAGTGCCTCTGCATTCCTATGTGTAAGAGAAGGAGGGAAAATGCAGTTAAGGATCATGGGACAATTATGTTCCTGACATAAGATAAACAAAATGGATGTTTCTCTATTTTATACCTAAATTTGCACATAATTACTATGTACCTGTCTATAAGTCTTTCCATACATACATAACTCCAGCCTTTTTTTAGTTTGTCATTTAATTGATATACATTTACATTGACAAATCCATATTTTATTGGGAAAATTAAACTTCTACTAGAAAAATTAGAGTTTAGATTGACTCCATTTCCTAGGTCAAATAGAAAATATTTAAATGAAAACACAAACAGGAAGTGAGAGAGAAATTTTGGGATAATGAGTACCGTCTTCCCTATTTAAAGCCTTGCTTAGAATGATCGTCATCAGAGAACCTACCTGAAGGTCCCCCAGACCCCATCTCAGCCAGCCCGGCAGCAGCCGCATCTTCCCCCATGGCCTTCATGCTCTCTCTACTGATGGCCCTGGTGCTGGTCAGCTACGGCCTGGGAGGATCTCTCGGTTGTTACCTGTCGGAAAACCACATGCTCCATGCCCAGAAGAACCTCAAGCTCCTGGCCCGAATGAACAGACTCTCCCCTCATTCCTGTCTGCAGGACAGAAAAGACTTCGGTCTTCCCCAGAAGATGGTAGAGGGTAGCCAGCTCCAGAAGGACCAGGCCATCTCTGTGCTCCATGAGATACTCCAGCAGTGCTACAATCTGTTCCACACAGAGTGCTCCTCCGCTGCCTGGGACAACACCCTCCTGGAGCAGCTGTGCACTGGACTCCATCAGCAGTTGGACCACCTGGACGCCCGCCTGGGTCCGGTGATGGGACAGAAAGACTCTGGGATGGGAAGGATGGGCCCCATTCTGACCGTGAAGAAGTACTTCCAGGGCATCCAGGTCTACCTGAAAGAGAAGAAATATAGCAACTGCGCCTGGGAAATCATCAGAGTGGAGATGATGAGAGCCCTCTCTTCATCAACCACCTTGCAAGAAAGTTTAAGAAAATGGGTGGAGATCTGAACTCACCTTGAGAGTACTCTTGCTGATTAAGATGCCACATCACCCTCCTATACTCACCTGTGTTCATTTCAGAAGACTCTGATGTCGGCTTCAGCCACCGAATCCATTGAATTATTTAGCTGATACTTTGTCAGCATTAATAATAAGCAAGTAGATTTAAAAGTATTCAGCCTAGGGAATGAGTCCTTAAGTGATGCCTGCCCTGATGTTATTTGCTGATTTCTTTGTTCCTTCTTGCATCTAACATACTTAAAATATTAGGAAATTTGTAAGGTTATAGTTCATCTGTACATCATATTAAAATTTCTAAAACACGTTTATGATTTTGTGCTATTAAATTTGTACTTTGTTCTATTTACTAAATCATAGAAAATGAGTTTCTTTGCTCAAAAATGAAAATCTACACCCCCAGTTTAAAACTTTTAAAGAATGGGTGGTTACACTTGTTTATTGATTCGTTCCATTCATATGATACATATACATTGAGTACATACCTGACAGACTATGTAATTCTCACTAAGGAATACAAGTGAATAAAGCAAATGTAGCTCATACTGCGTGGAAACTCTCAGTCATACAGAGAAGAGGACATGAAAACAGTATTATTTTACTTTAATTACTCTAAAGACTGCAAGGAGAAGTAAAGGAAAAGAATGTCCTCGCATGGGAAGCTTTAGGTCCAAATGGTGCTGGAAAGACAAATAATAGTATCCATCTTCCTAAGCTGCCTGCAGGGCTTCCCTGGTAGCTCAGCTGGTAAAGTGTGCGCCTGCAGAGCTGAAGACCCCTGTTCAGTTCCTGGGTCAGGAAGATCCCTTTGAGAAGGATAGGTTACCTATCCACTTGAGTATTCTTGGGCTTCCCTGGTGGTTCAGTTGGTAAAGAATCTGGCTGCGATGCTGGAGACCTGGGTTGGCAAGATCCCCTGGAGGAGGGATAAGCAGCCCACTCCAGTATTCTTGTCTGGAGAATCCCCGTGGCCAGACAGACAGAAAGTCCATGAATTCTCTTCACTTAGTTTCAAGTTACCAAAATCCAGGCAGACGTTCTTAGATAGACGTGACCTAAACACAATTATTTCTATAGAGTTGACCTAAAAGCTCTTTTTTCTCCTTACTCTTAGAATCACAGACCATAAGCCCAGGTAGATCCTTTACATGGCAAAGGCACAAGAGAAATGCCAATTCCTTCCAGAAAGCTGGCTTAACAAATTACAAAAGGCTCACTTTGATCCAGTAGCAGAGCTAGCAGAGGCCATTGTTCTCCAAGACCTCTGGGCATCCCCCATTGAACAAGGACAGCCACCCAAAGGCCCCATGTCCTACTGGACCGGCACCCAGGGAGTTCCCTGTTGCTTCTGGGATTCCCCATGCAACTCCTGGGCACTGTATGGTAGCGGAGGGCAACCTCAGGAATACCATACAAATTGGGGATTACAGCCAGCAACTTTTGGGCACCCTGAATGAGTGGACAGCCACCTCAGGGTCACCCAGCAACTTTCGGGCCCCACATGCTAGTGGATGCCCCCAGTAACTTCCCATCTCCCATCCTGTATCTTGGCTCTCACACGAGTTTCTGCCATCTCCTGCTGCCACCAATTGTTGGGTTGTAGCCTGCAGGCTTACAAGACCTTTTGCCTTGCTTCAAGACCAAAGAAAGAATCTGCTGTCAAGAAAAGAGTCATGGATGGTTTAATGGATGGGAGACGCTTACATGTCTGAAGCAAGGTCCTGGAGCAACACCACACCATGCGTGGTGCACTGGGGGTGGGTGTGACAGGCTTCATTCTGAGAGCAATGGAGGGATGGGAAGTAGAGGGTGGAGAAGTGGGGATGGGGAAGGTGGGAGAAGGGGGTGCAGGAGGAGATTCTTAGTCCTAGTCAGAGTGAGATGAGGTGGGCTTATTAGTTATCATGGAAAGCAGTAGAGGGACACACTCCTTACCAAGCCTTTGATAAAGAAGATCAAATCTCGGGCCTGGGACAAGTACAGAGAGAAACCAGTCATGCGCATAGGGTGTACTGGTGGGGCAGGAGATGTACACAGCAAGAGAATAATCATCCTGCGTGGCCTGACCATACATATACACCTAATTTTAGAAATTTTTTTTGCTAAAATACACCAGTGGTCTTCTAGACCTTCAAATTGTTTGTCTGTGAAATTCTGAACTATCCTGAGAATTACTGCTGTGTGGCACAAAGACAGTGAGTGTGCAAGGGCTATTGAAAATGGCATTGATAGACTTCCTTGACACGGCGTTGTCACAAACATTCAATGTATAAAGAATGCAATTTTCTGGGAAATGGGATAAAACAAAGTATGCCAGTACTTCCTCACAATGCAGCAAGTCCCAGTTTGCTCTCCAGACTCACTCGTCCTTCCCCTGCACCAGCCATTCATACTGCTCTTTCTTGTTTCTTTCTGGTTCTTGCTATCAATTTCCCCTTAAGAATGTAAAGCGCAGTCATTCAGTCGTGCTGACTCTTTGCCACCTCATGAACCACTGCCCACCAGGCTCCTCTGTCCATGGGATTCTCCAGGCAGAATACTGGAGTGGATTGCCATTTCCTTATCCGGGGAACCTTCCCCATCCAGGGATCAAACCTGGCTCTCCCACAGTGGAGGCAGATTCTTTACTGTCTGAGCCACAAGCGAAGTCTTGACAGTGCAAGGCCACCTCTCAAAAGTTTGAGGGAAAGTTCTAGGCTTTTCAGAAACTCTTAAGTAAGTGGTTATTGTTTTTCTTGAGATGAATATTTTTGGGTACGAATGTTCTTGTTGCAAGAGCTCAAGGAGAACCTCTCCTGGATAGAACTGACAGCAATAACTTGAAAGAGCCTGCTTCCTTATCTTTCATATTTTAGAGAGGAAAATACTCCCTGCTTCAGATGTCCTGCTGGGTGGAGTGAAATGTCAAGATATGTTTCTGGCTTCCAGGCTGTTCAGATGGCCAAGGTTACAGATTTATCATTTGCTTAACCTACTTTAACACCCTTGGAGGCTTGATCCTGGCATTCTGGTTAGGAAAATACAAGGGAAATCAGCAGAAATAGCTCCTGTTTGAATGTGCATTAATTCTTTCCTAAAGCATATATTGTCAGTTGCTTGACTTCAGGAGAAAATTCTCAATGTCCCTTTGAATAATAACTGCACCTGCATCCCTTCCATCTTGACTCAGTAAGAGAGAGAAAGAAGTCACTCAGTCGTGTCTGACTTATGTGACCTCATGGACTGTAGCCTACCAGGCTCCTCTGTCCATGGGATTCTCCAGGCAAAATACTGGAGTGGGTTGTGTTTTCCTTCACCAGGGGATCTTCCCCACCCACGTATGGAACTGGCGTCTCCTGAATTGTAGGCAGACGCTTCTATCGTCTGAGCCATCAGGGAAGTCTATAAGAGAGCCCACAGACACAAAGAAGGGTATTTCAGAGAATACAGTCGTTGCCAACCAATAAACTGGGGTGTACCTACTTGAGTCAAATTGAGAACTAGTAAGGTAATGGCATACTGAAATGAGGGAGTTAACCTGGAAGAGAGAGAGAGAAAGAGAGTGTGTGTGTGTCTGTGTGTGTGTGTGTGTGTATGGGTTTACTGATCAAGCAGCAAGAAAGGGCTTCAATATAGACTAGATCTCTCAAATCTCTGCTTCAGGTTATAGACTTCATTTTTAGGTTGCTTCTCTGGAATTAACAGATGAGAAGGCTGACAGCTTACGGTAAAGGATATTGGATTCCTAATCTCCAAAGAAGAAGATTTAGCTTTGGGATCGGGGACCAGAATTGATCACTCAAGAGCTTTAGTATAGAGAGTTTTATTAAAGCATAAAATGGAACAGAGAAAATTATGACAGATACATCAGAAGGGGGACGGACAGTGCCTCACTCATTAGCCTTAGGGAGCTATATACATTTGAATTGGTTGTTACAATAAATCAAAAGGAAATCTCAGGGTTTACAGATCTTACCAGACCACTCCCACAATATACATTTTAAGATAATGGAATTAGAAGTAAGGATAGAAAGATCTTACCACACCTATTCCCATAATATACATCTTAAGATAACTCAGCAGGTGGTTGTTAAGGAGAAACATGTCCTCCAGCAAGATATATTGTTCTACTGACTAAGACAAACCAATGTTGAAAAAAAAAGTTTCTTTTTCTTCTTCTCCTTGAGAACTCCAAACCCTATACCCTTCTGGAGGGCCCCAGACCCCTCTCTCCTCCTTGGTGTTCACAGACTTCTTATCAATCTTCCTAGGAACTGATACTCTCAGAGATCTCTAATTTTTATGTTAAATACATGGCAGTGCTCAGTTGAGTACAACCTGTTTGCAACTCTGTGGACTGCATCCTTTTCCTACTGTTCATGTGATTCTCAAGGCAAGAACACTGAAGTGATTTGACATTCCCTTCTCCAGTGGACCACATTTGTCACTTACAACCAACCTAGACAGCATATTAAAAAGCAGAGACATCACTATGCCAACAAAGTTCCGTCTAGTCAAGGCTACGCTTTTTCCAGTAGGCATGTATGGATGTGAGAGTTGGACCATCAAGAAAGCTGAGCGCTGATGAATTGACGCTTTTCAACTGTGGTGTTGGAGAAGACTCTTGAGAGTCCCACTGTATGCAAAGAGTTCCAACCAGCCCATCCTAACGGAAATTCTTCCTGAATATTCATTGGAAGGACTGATGCTGAAGCTGAAACTCCAGATCTTTGGCTATCTCATGCAAAGAACTGATGCTTTGAAAACTTCCTGATGCTGGGAAACATTGAAGGTGGGAAGACAAGGGGGTGACAGAAGATGAGATGGCTGGATGACATCTGCGACTCAATGGACATGAGTTTGAGTAAGCTCTGGGAGTTGGTGATGGACAGGGAGGGCTGGCGTGCTGCAGTCCATGGGATCACAAGACTCAGACACGTCTGAGAGACTGAACTGAAACGGACTGTACGCCCCAGACTCCCAGTCCACGGAACTATCCAGGCAAGGAAACTGGAGTGGGTTGTCATTCCCTTCTCCTGTATATTAAGTAAGTTTGGGGTTTTTTTCTCTCTTCCTTCAACACTTTAGGGAAACTTTGGTGGGCAAGACTATGTGGATAATTTTTGGACTTATCCGGCTGTCTTGGTGGGGGGCTCCCCAGGTGGCACTTGTGCTAAAGAATCCACCTGTCACTGCCATTCAGATATACACATGTTTTATTTTTGACCACAAACAACTACTGGTTTGCTTTCTAGGTAAGTTCAAATGAGTGACAAAATATCGAAAGTCTTGAAAAGCATAGAAAATGAGATGAAGCCCCTCTGTCACCCTTTGATTTCCTTTATATTAACCCTAGGAAGAAATGGAACATAACCCAGAAGGAGACAGACGAACTTTGACCAGCAAATCACTATATAATTCATTATCAGTTCCTAAATCTTTTATTGTTACTTAAATTTTAAAAGAAACATCATGAGTAAGTAAAGGAAGAAGGCTGTGTCTCCCTGACACAGCCTGGCCTCATGGCTCCGCATCCTCAGCACGAAACAGAGATGGAGAGACAAGTCAGCCCAACATTCCGATGTACCATGTGAACAACTAAAGGTCACTGATTCCTGTGACACAGGCTTCTCAGAATATGCAATACCACCTCTGAACTCCCTATAGCCACCTCAGAAATTCTGAGGAAAGCAAATGGTCAACAGTTTAAATAAGAGGTTTCAGTGAGAGAAGCTGCATGGCAAAGCTGCTGCCGCCGCGGAGTCGCTTCAGTCGTGTCTGACTCTGTGCGACCCCACAGATAGCAGCCACCAGGCTCCTCTGTCCCTGGGATTCTCCAGGCAAGAACACTGGAGTGGGTGCCATTTCCTTCTCCAAAAAATTGTCCACTAAGGTGTAACTATTCCAATTGGATAATGCCGCCACCTGGGTCGTAGTCTCACCTGGAAAATCCCATAGGCACAAGAGTCTGCCGGGCTACAGTCCATAGGGACGCAACGGATCGGACACGACTGAGCGACTCACACACACACACACGTAGACAAAAACCCACGTTAGCTCTCAGCATCTTGGCTGCTGACCCTTGATACCTGGGGACATAGGTCAGAAGACGAGGCCATCACTGAGAACGCAGGTCCTACACAGAAACACTCCAGGGAGAGGGGTGGGGATCCTGGAAGATGAATGATTTTGCAGAGAAAGAGACAAGCCCCTCCACAGTAGATCCTGAACTTCTCAGGATGTGGTAAGCCTGCCCTCACGAGTGAGTGCCAGAGAGTTTGGGCGAAGGACACTGTCATTCTAGACGAATAGTGCTATGAGAGGTGAAAACTACCTTGTGAGTGAGGCAGTGTTGGAAATATAATAAATTATCTTAGTTTAGAATCTTCAAACTTAAGTGCATGGGAAAAACAGGATTCTTGGCGGGGGTATTAGCACAGCCTGTAGAGGACTAAAGGTCGACCACAAAAAACAGTGGAAGAAACAGCAGAGTGTCGTGTATGATTCCTGACTGTCGACTTAAAGAAGAGTGTCACAACCTAAATGTGAGGGTTATATTTTATTGGGTGGGAATTCAGGAGAGAGTATTTCAAGTCACCCTGAGAGAAGTGCTCCAAGGAGGTTGGAGGGGGAGAAGGGGTGCCAGGTTGTATAGAGGTTTGTAGGTACAGGCAGGTAGTCTGAACCTCAAAAGAATTTTTGTGAAGTAGAGAAAAACAGATATCTTAAGTAAAGTAATTTAGCACTTTGCTGTATGGGAAGATCCAAGAGTTGGGCTCACTAAAATCATTCTTTTCATGCATCTCACCTATCCTGGGGCCATGTGCCTTGCAGTTTTCACATCCTGAGTTCCCTTGGGCTCACCTTAGGGAGTGGTTGCAATCTGATAGCTGTCAGACCAGGGGTATATTCCTCCTTCTCGAGCACCCTGGAGGGCTGGAAACTGATGACTTTGTCATCCTGGTTTACTGATACGGCAGGAAACACTCCATTCCTCATGACCTGCGGTCCAGTGAAATGTAACCTCAGTCACTTGAATGAATGTGCTCAAAAGAGCAGAAACAACTGATTAGCTCATGCACTCCTAATTACAAGCCTTGCAATGGCCCCCACGCCAGCACTCGTGCCTAGAAAATCCCATGGATGGAGGAGCTGGTGGGCTGCAGTCCATGGGGTCGCTAAGAGTCAGACACGACTGAGCGACTTCACTTTCTCTTTTCGCTTTCATGCATTGGAGAAGGAAATGGCAACCCATTCCAGTGTTCTTACCTGGAGAATCCCAGGGACGAGGGAGCCTCGTGTGCGGCCATCTGTGGGGTTGCACAAAATCGGACACAACTGAAGTGACTTAGCAACAGCAGCAGCAGCTCTGATGAAAACAGAAAACAAAGTACAGAAACCTATATAGGCTGAGGGACTCTGACCTCCTATATATAACGCAAGGAGAGAAAAATGTAGCTCAGACTCAAGGAAAAATTTTTTTCTTGACACACACAAAAGGAATCTTTATGTATATTAAAATGTGTACATAGTATATACATGTGTATAATTCTTTAAATCCCTACATAACCTCAGCGTTTAATTAGTTTCTCATTTATTTGATATCCATTTGGCGTGACAAATCCAAAGTTGAGTGGGAAAGGAAAACACTTGTTGTGAAATTTATAAGAATAGATTGATTACATTTTCTGGGTCAAATGGAAAATGTCTAAATGAAAACACAAAATGGATGTGAGAGAGAAAATTTATGACACTGAGTACTGTCTTCCCATTTTAAGCCTTGCTTTAGATTTATTATTCCCTTTAAATAATAACTACACTTGCATCCCTTCCTCCTTGAGTCAGTAGGAACACAGAACAGAGCCACAGTAAAGGGATTTCAGAGAAGACAACTGTGGCCAACAAATAGCCTGGGGATGCCTCTGTGGGTAGAATTGAGAACTATTAAGGTAATCCAGTTTTAATTCAGGCATTAACAAGGATGTGTCCATGAGTGTGTGTGTGCATGTGTACGTGGGTATGCCTGCGTGTGAGCATGTGTGTTTGCTCAGTGAGCGGGTAAGAGCTTCAGTTGAGCCAGGCCTATCAAATCTCTGCCTCAAGGTACAGGCTTGTCTTTAGTTTGCTTCTCTCCAAATGACAAATTAGAGAGCACTCTATTTCGTTTCTTGACTAAGTTTTGTTCCTTTTCTTTCTTCCTTCAACATTTTGGGGCCCTTTGGGGTCAAGCATATATCTACAATTTTTGGTCTCACCTGGCCATCTTTATGTAGGATTCCCAGGTGACTCCAGTGGTAAAGAACTTGCCTGCCAATCCAGGAGACGTGAGTCCACGGTTTAATCCTTGGTTCAGGAAGATTCACTGGAGGAGGAAGTAGCAACCCACTCAGGTATTCTTGCCTGGAGAATCCCATGGTCAGGGGATCCTGCCCACAGCGTCACAGAGTCAGACATGACTGAAGAGACTTAGCACGTGCACATGGCTGTCATTGAGACTGTTTGACAAATTTCAAATACTATGATTCCCTCCATTATTTCATTGACCTTTCTTCATCTTACACAAACCGACTGTCAGTGAAAAGACTTTTGTCTATGTTCTCTTTCATGACATTCACAATTATATTTGTTTTATTTTTGTCCACAAACAACTCTCAAGTTTCACATTACAAGAAAGTTGACAGGAGAAACAAGAAAATCTCTAGTGTTTAAAATTTCAAAAAATATGAGGTGCCCCTCTGCCATTCTGTTCCATCATTTTGTATTAATCCTTGGATGAAATGTTTAGGGATGGAGTAGGAGAAACAAACTGGCCAGTAAATCAATATGCAAAAACTAAGTTCTTAAATGTTTTTTGCTGTTCTTTAAATTTAAAGCAAAACTTCATGAGTAAGTAAAGAAACAAGGCTATTTCTCCCTGACACAGCCTCACTGCTCTCCCTTCTGAGCACAGGACAGAGATGGATCGACAAGTCAGCCCAACAGAAGGACGTAGCCTGGATGAACAACTGCAGGGCACTGATTCTGTGACATCAGCTTTCAATAATAATTTCAATGTATTATTGAAATTCAGTCACACCATCACTGAATTCCCTATACCTGATGCAGAAATTCTGAGCAAAAATTCCTTCAACACTTTCAGTAAAATATTTGAACGATAAAAGCTGTAGTGGCAAAATAAAAATTATCTACCAAAGCTGTAACAATTGCCATTGGATAATGCCTCCACCTACTTAGCTCTCCACGCTTCAGCTCTCAGCATCTGAGGGCTGCTGACACTTGATACCTGGGGACACAGATCTGGAGAAGAGGAAGTCATCACTGAGAACTCCCTCCCTTCACACAAACATGCACTGGGAGAGGGTGGGGGAGACTGGAAGATGAATGATTTTGCAAACAAAGAGACAAGGCCCTCCACAGTAAATCTGAAGTTCTCAGGATGTGGTTAGCCTGCCCTCACGGGTGAGGCCCCAAGAGTTTGGGTTGAGGACACTGTCATTCCAGAGGAAAAGTGCTATGGGAGGCGATAACCACCTTGTGAGTGAGGTGGTGCTCGAAAGACAATTAATTATCTTGCAATTACAATCTTCAGACCTACATGCACCAGAAAAGAAGCAGGATACCTGGTGAGGATATTGGCACAGGCTGTGGAAGACTATGAAAGTGAAAGTGAAAATGAAGTCTCTCAGTCGTGTCCGACTCTTTGCAACCCCTTGGACTGTGCCTACTAGGCTCCTCCGTCCATGGGATTGTCCAGGCTAGACTACTGGAGTGGGTTACCATTTCCTTCTCCAATAGAGCTTCCATAAAAAGCAGGTGGAAAGAAACCGTCATGTCTTGTATATTGTTCCTGAATGTTGATCTGGAGCCTATTATACACAATGAAGTAAGTAAGAAAGAAAAACACCATTGTAGTATATTAATGCAAATATTTGGTATTTAGAAATATGGTAACGACGACCCTATATGTGAGACAGCAAAGAGACACGGATGTAGGGTACAGAATTTTGGACTCTGTGTGAGAAGGTGAGGGTGGGACGATTTGAGAGAATAGCATTGAAATATGTGATTTATAGTATGTGAAGTAGATCGCCAGTTTGGGTACAAAGAATGTGACATGGTGCTCAGGGCGGGTACTCTGGGACCACACTGAGGGATTGGACTGGGAGGGAGCAGGAGGGGCGTTCACGATGGGAGACACATGTACACCCAAGGGTGATTCATGTCAATGTATGGCAAAACCCACTACAATATTGCAAAGTAATTAGCTTCCAATTAAAATAAATAAGTCAATTTGAAAAATAAAGAAAGAGAGACAACCTCAAAGTTGACAGTTATGCTTTATTTAGTGAGAATTCAGAAGACAGTATCTCAAGTCACCTTGAGGGAATTGTTCCAAGGAGATGAGGGGAAGAGTCAGGTTTGTAGGAATTTGCAAGAAATGGGGGTAGTCTGAACATCAAAGTATTTTTGTGAATTAAAGAAAACCAGCTATCTCAAGTTAAGGAATTTAGCACTTTTCCTTTGTATGGGAAGAGGCAAGTGTCTGGGCTCAGTGACAACATTCCTTTCCTGAACCTCAGCTCTCCTGGGGCATTTTTCCTTGCATTTTCTTGCATCTTGCATTTTTAATCCTGAGTTGCCTTGGGCTCCAACTTAGGGAGTAGCTACAATTTGGTAGCTGTTAGTCCACAGGTGTATTCCCCCTTGCTGAGCACCCTGGAGGGCTGGAAACTCTTGATGACTGTGCCATCCTAGTTTCCTGATATGGTAGGAGGTACTCCACTCCTCCTGATCTGGTGGCCCCAGGGAAATCTAATCTCAGGAACCTGAATGGATGTTCTCTAAACAACACAAACAACTGAGTAGCTCATTCACTCTTAATTACAAGCCTCTGCTCTGTCAGATGGAAAACAGACTACAGAAACCAATATGGCCTGAGTGACTCTCAGTTCCTATGAGCAAGATAAGGGAGGGGGATGCAGTTAAGAATAGAGGAAAAATTGTGTTTTGACATAGCACAAACAAAGTAATTTTTATATACTTATACTTAAATGTGTACATAATAAGTATGTACACCTCTGTAAGTCTTTACATACTTACATACGTTCAGCCTTTCTTCACTTTCTCATTTAACTGATATACATTTGCACTGACAAATCCAAACTTTATTGGGAAAATTAACCTTCTATGGTAAAAATTAAGAGTTTAGATTGATTACACTTTTCAGGTCAAATAGAAAATATCTAAATGAAAACACACAGGGGAAGTGAGACAGAAATTTTCAGACAATGAGTACCGTCTTCCCTACTAAGCCTTGCTTAGAAAGATTATCATCAGACACCCTACCTCCAAGGTTCCACCAGATGCCGTCTCAGCCAGCCTAGCAGCAGCCTCATCTTCCCCATGGATTTTGTGCTCTCTCTACTGATGGCCTTGGTGCTGGTCAGCTACGGCCTGGGAGGATCACTGGCCTGCGATATGTCTCAGAACCTTGTGCTGGTTGGAAGGCAGAACCTCAGGCTCCTGGCCCGAATGAGCAGACTCTCCCCTCTCTCCTGTCTATAGGACAGAAAAGGCTTCGCTTTCCCCCAGAAGATGGTGGAGGGCGGCAAGCTCCAGGAGGCCCAGGCCATCTCTGTGCTCCACGAGGTGCTCCAGCAGAGCTTCAGCCTCTTCCACACAGAGCGCTCCTCTGCTGCCTGGAACACCACTCTCCTGCAGCAGCTCTGTACTCGACTAAAACAGCAGCTGGAAGACCTGGACGCCTGTTTGGGGCAGGTGATGGGGGAGGAAGCCTCTTCCCTGGGAAGGACGGGCCACACACTGACCGTGAAGAGGTACTTCCAGGGCATGCATGTCTACCTGCAAGAGAAGGAATACAGCGACTACGCCTGGGAAACCATCAGAGTGGAGATGATGAGAGCCCTCTCTTCATCAAGCAGTTATGAAAAAGGTTAAGAAAGATGGATGGAGATCTGAACTCACCTTGAGATGACTCTCACTGACTATGATGCCACCTCACCCTTGTACACTCACTTGTGTTCATTTCAGTTGACTGATTTCTGCTTTAGCCACCAAATTCATTGAATTACTTTAGCCGATACTTTGCCAGTAGTAAAAAGCAAGTAGATATAAAAGTATTCAGCTCTAGGGGCATGAGTCCTAAAGTCATGCGTCTGTGATGTTATCTGTTGCTGATTTACTTACTCCTTCCTGCAACTAACGTACTTAAAATGTGTATAAAATTAAAATTCATCTATATATCATATTAAAATTTCTAATACATTTTTACCATTTTGTGTTAAATTTGTACTTTGTTCTATTTATTAAATTTTCATGAAAGAAACTGAGTTTCTTTACTCAAAAGTTAAATCCAAACCTCCATTTAAGATTTTATTAAGGAATGGGTGGTTACATTTATTTATTCATTCATTCCTTTCATAGTATACATATACATTGAGTACCTGCATAACAGACTGTGTAACTGTCACCAAGGAATACAAGTGAATAAAGCAAATGTAGTTCCTCCTGAATGGAAACTTTCAGTTTTACAGAGAAGAGGACACAAAAACAGTATTATTTTATTTCAATTATACTAAAGACTGCAAAGAGAAGTAAAGGAAAGAATGTTCTCACATGGGTAGCGTTAGGTACATATGATGCTGGAAAGACAAATAATATTATGTACATTTTTAAGCAGCCTACAGGGCTTCCCTGGTAGCTCAGCTGATAAAGAATGCACCTGCAGAGCAGGAGACTCCAGTTCGATTCTTGGGTCAGGAGATCCCCTGAAGAAGGGATAGGCTACCTACCCACTCTAGTATTCTTGGGCTTTCCTGTTAGTTCAGTCACTAAAGAATCTGCCTGCAATGCAGGAGACCTAGGTTGGGAAGATCCCCTGGAGGAGGGCTGGGCTACCCACTCCAGTATTCTTGTCTGGAGAATCCCCATGGACAGAGGAGCCTGGAGGGCTATAGCCCATGGCGTCTCAAAGAGGCCACCACAAAGAAGCACACGGCACAGGAAGTCAATGAATTCTCATTACTTAGTTTCAAGGTACCAAAATCCGGGGAGACTATTTTAGACAGACATTACCTAAACAGAATTATTTCTACAGAGTTTATCAAAAAGCTCTTTTTTCTCCTTACTCTTAGAAATCAGAGACCATTAAAGTTCCAGAGAACCAGGTACATCATTTACATGGCAAAGGCACAAGAGAAATACCAATTCCTTCCAGAAAGCTGGCTTAACCAATAACAAAAGGCTCACTTTCATACAGTAGCAGAGCTAGCAGAGGCCATTGTACTCCAGATCACCGGGCAGCCCCCATTCAACAAGGACAGCCACCCAAAGGCCCCACGTCCCAGTGGACAGGCACCCAGGGATTTCCCTGTTGCTTCTGGGATTCCCCCTGAAATTCTTGGGCACCGTATTGTAGCGGTTGGCTACCATACACGTCAGGAATATCCTACAGATTTTGGATTACAGCCAGCAACTTTATGCTCCCTCGGTTAGTGAAGAGCCACCTCAGGATCACCTAGCAACATTTGGGCCCACATGCTAGTGGATACCGCCAATAACTTCCCATCCTCTGTCCTGTATCTTGGCACCCACAGGAGTTTTGGCCGTCTCCTGCCTGCCAACAATTGTTGGGTTGTACCCAGCAGGCTTACAAGACCTGTGTTTGCCTAGCTTCAAAACCAAAGAAAGAATCTCCTATAAAGAACAGAGACATGCTTGGTTTAAGAATGGGAGGCATTTACATGCCTGAAGTAAGGTCCTGGAGCAACACCCCACCATTTGTGGTGCACTAGGCATGCAGAAGTATTAATACATGGTGACAGGCTTCATTCTGAGAGCAGTGGAGGGGTGGGGAGTAGAGGGTGGACAAGTGGGGGATGGGGAAGGAAGGGGAGTGGGAGGAAAATGCTGGTCCTAGGGGTGAGATCAGGTGGGCTCATTAGTTTCCATGGAAAGCAGTAGAGGGGCATGCCTCTCACCACCCCTTTGAGAAAAGAGATCAAATCTGGGGCCTGGGACAAGTACAGAGAAAAGCAGTCATGTGCATAGCGTGTACTGGTGGGGCAGGAGATGTGCAGAGAGAAAGAGAACAGGCATCCTCTGTGGCCTGACCATACATAATTCATCACGAAAAATCACCAGTGATCCTCTGGGCCTTCACAGTGTTTTGCCAGTGAAGGTTTGAACTATCCTGAGAATTACTGCAGTGTGGCACAAAGACAGTGAGGTTACAAGGGCTTTTGGAAATGGCATTGATAGACTTCCTTGACATGGGGTTGTCACAAACCTTCAATGTGTAAAAAATGCAGTGATTTAGGAAATGGGATAAAACAAAGTATGCTGGTACTTCCTCACAATGTAGCAATTCCCAGTTTGCTCTCCAGACTCACTCGTCCTTCCTCTGCACCAGCCATTCATACAGCTGTTTCCTGTTTGTGGTTCTGGCTACGGATTTGCCCTTAAGAGTGCAAAGCGTAGTCACTCAGTCGTGCTGACTCTTTGCCACCCCATGAACCACAGAAGTCCATGGGATTCTCCAGGAGAATACTGGAGTGAATTGCCATTTCCTTCTCCAGAGAACCTTCCCCACACAGGGATCAAACCTGGGTCTCCCACACTGGAGGCAGATTCTTTACTGTCTGAGCCACAGGGAAGCCCTGACAGTGCAAAGCCACCTCTTACAAGTTTGAGTCAAAGTTCTAGGCTTTTCAGAAACTTATGTAAGAGGTTACTATTTTTCCTGAGATGAATACTTTTGGGAATGAGAGAATGTCCTTGTTACAATACTTAACAACAGCCTTGGCCAAAATGACCTAGAAAGCAGGATCCCTTTTCTTCTCGAGGCTATTAATAATAATTACGGAGGGAAGCGTGCCACCTACTGGCCCAGATGGACTAGGATATTGATCGAGTCTGTAGAACAAGCTTCTTGCTCTTCTAGGCAGAAATCTGTCTTCTTATTAGCATTTTCTTCAGAGCTAGGGGAGGATCTTTCCTGGAAAGAACTGACACCAATAACTTGAAAAGCCTGCTTCCTTAGCTTTCGTATTTTAGAGAAGAAAATAATCCCAGCTTCAGGCAGGACATGTCTTGGCCTAAGGAAGCTGCGAGGCGAGCAAGGTCAGGATGTGTTTCTCGCTTCCAGGCTGCTCATCTGGCCAAGGTTGCACATTCATCATTGCTTTACCTACTTTAACACCCTTGGAGCCTAGACCATGGCATGCTGGTAGGAAACGCATGGGGAATCAGAGGAAATAGCTCCTGTTTGAAGCTGCATTACCTCTTTCCTAAACGGTACGTTGTTCCTTGCTTGACTTCAGGAGAAAACTCCCAATGTCCCTTTGAATAAAAACTACACTTGCAATCACCTTGACTCAGTAGTAAGAGAGAACACAGACACAAATAAGCCTATTTCAGAAAATACAATTGTTGGCAACCAATAACCTGGGTGTACCAACTTGGGGAGAATTTAGAACTTGTAAGGTAATGAACAGAAATTGAGGAATTAAACCTGGAAGAGAGGCAAGAATTTGTGTGTGTGTGTGTGTGTGTGTGTGTGTGCGCGTGCGTGTGTGTATGTGTATCCCTGTGTAATGATTAAGTAGCAGGGAATAGTCAGAATATAGACAAGATCTCTAATCTCCACATCAGGTTACAGTCTTTCGATTGCTTCTCTCCAGTTAATGGATGAGAGGGCTGATAGCTTTTGATGAACAATGTCTGATTACTGATCTACGCATATTTAGCTCCAGGAGCAGGGACCATGCTTGATTACTCAACAACTTTTGTATAGCAGAGTTTTATTAAAGTATAAAAAGAGACAGAGAAAGCTTCTGACATAGACATCAGAAGGGGGGACGGACAGTGTCCACATCGCTAGCCTTAGGGAGAGAGCTATATACTTTTAAATTGGTTATTACAATAATTAAGAAGAAAGTCTCAAGGTTTAAAGATCTTACTAGACCCACTCTCACCAAATACATTTTAAGATAATGAGATTAAAACTAACAATAGAAAGATCTAACCAGACCCACACCAATAATATACATCTTAAGACAAGTCAGAAGGTTCTTGTTAAGGAGAAACATGTCCTCCAGCAAGATACATTGTTCTATTGACTAAGACAAAGCAATGTAGAAAAAAAGTTTGTTCTTTTCTGCTTCTTGAGAACTGTAGAACCCTATGTCCACATGGAGGGCCCCAAACCCCTTTCCCGTCCTTGGGGACCCCAGACTTCTTATCAATCTGCCTTGGAATTGACACGCTCAGAGATCTTTAATTTCTAGGTGAAACACATGTCAGCTACTCATTTGAGTATGACTCTTCCGCGACTCCGTGGACTATACCCTTGGTATACTGTTCATGGGGTTCTCAAGGCAAGAATTCTGAAGTGGTTTGCCACTCCCTTCTCCAGTGGACCACATTTAGTCACTTATGACTAACCTAGACAGCATATCAAAAAGCAGGGACATTACTTTGGCAACAAACGTCCGTCTAGTCAAGGCTATGGTTTTTCCAGAGGTCAAGTATGGATGTGATAGTTAGACCATAAAGAAAGCTGAGTGCCAAAGAACTGATGCTTTTGAACGGGGCTATTGGAGAAAACTCTTGAGAGACCCTTGGACCACAAGGAGATCCAGCCAGTCTAACTAAAGAAATTAGTCCTGAATAATCATTGGAAGGACTGATGCGGAAGCTGAAACTCCAATACTTCGGCCACCTCATGCAAAGAACTGACTCCTTGGAAAAGATCCTGATGCCTGGAAAATTGAAGGTGGGAGGAGAAGGGGATGACAGGATGAGACAGTTGGATGGCATCACTGATTCAATGGACATGAGTTTGAATAAATTCTGGGAGTTGGTGATGGACAGGGAGGCCTGGTGTGCTGCAGTCCATGGGGTCACAAAGAGTCAGACACGACTGAGCGACTGAACTGAAATGGACTGTACCCACTAGGCTCCTTGGTTCATGGAATTGTCTAGACAAGAAACCTGGAGTGGATTGTCATTTCCTTCTCCTGTATGTTAAGTAAGTTTGCTTATTTTTTTTTCTTTCTTTAACATTTTGGGGACACTTTTGGGGGCAAGACTATGCGGATAATTTTTGGACTCATCTGGCTGTCTTTGTGGGGGTTTCCCAGGTGGCACTAGTGCTAAAGAACCCACCTGCCACTGCAGGAGACATAAGACACCTGGGTTTGACCCCTGGGTCAGGAAGGTCCTCTGGAGGAGGAAATGGCAACCCACTCCAGTACTCTTGTGTGAAGAATCCCATGGACGGCGGAGGCGGTCCACTGCGTCTCAAAGAGTCAGACGTGACTAAAGCAACTCCAGCACGCGCACATGCCTGTCTTGTGACTGTTTAACATCCCTCAAATATCATGCTTCTTCCACTGTTCGGCTGAGGTTTTTTCAGATTTAAGTTACACTTTGTTATTTTGTCAGCTGAAAAGTCACTTATCTTTCTTCACTTTCATGATGTTCAGATATGCATATGTTTTATTTTCTCTGCAAACAACAATCATTTTGCTTTTTAAGTAAGGGGAAAGGAGAAACAAAATATCTCAAGTCTTGAAAATCACAGAAAATGAGGTGAAGCCCCTCTGCCATTCTTTTATTTCCCTTTGTATTAACCCTAGGATGAAATTGAATGCAACCCAGGATGAGAGAAACAAACTCCCACCACCATATCACTATGTAAAATATAAGTCCTAAATCTTTTGTTGTTATTTAAATTTAAAATGAAACATCATCAGTAAGTAAAGAAACAAGGCTATTTCTCCCTGACACAGCCTGGGTCTCATGGCTCTGCATTCTGGGCACGAGACAGAGATGGATAGACAAGTCAGCCCAACAGACAGATGTACCGCATTAACAAGGAAAGGTCACTTTCTTCCGTGATATAAGCTTCTATCAATACATAACACCATTCCTGAATTCCCTATAGCCAACTCAGAAAGTCTGAGATAAACAAATGTTCAACACTTTAAGTAAAAGACTTGAGTGATAAAAGCTGTAGTGGCAAAATAAAAATTGTCTACCAAAGGTGTAACAATTGCCATTGGATAATGCCTCCACCTACTTAGCTCTCCACACTTTAGCTCTCAGCATCTGAAGGCTGCTGACACTTGATAGCTGGGGACACGGATCCGGAGAAGAGGAGGTCATACTGAGAACTCCCCTCCTTCACACAAACATGCACTGGGAGAGGGTGAAGGTGGGGATGCTGGAAGATGAATGATTTTGCAAACAGAGACAAGCCCCTCCATAGTAGAATTCTGAGTTCTCAGGATGTGGTTAGCCTGCCCTCATGGGTGAGGCCCAGAGAGTCTGGTTGAGGACACTGTCATTCCAGAGGAAAAGTGCTGCTAGAGGTGATAACCACCGTGTGAGTGAGGTGGTGCTGGAAAGGCAATTAATTATCTTGGAATTAGAATCTTCACACGTACATGCATCAGAAAAGAAGCAGGATTCCTGGTGGGGGTATTGGCACAGCCTATGGAAGACTCCAGATCTACCATAAAAATCAGGTTGGAAGAAACCACGCTATCTCGTCTATTGTTCCTGACTGTTGATCGGAGCCTATTATACACAGTGAAATAACACAGAAAGAAGAACAGCAAAAGAGACACAGATGTAAGGAACAGAATTCTCGACTCCATGTGAGAAGGTGAGGGTGGGATGATTTGAGAGAATAGCACTGAAATATGTAATTTACCGTATGTGAAGTGGATCGCCAGTCCGGGTGTGATGAATGTGACACGGCTCTGAGGGCTGGTGCGCTGGGACCACACTGAGGGATGGGACAGGGAGGGAGGCGGGAGGGGTTTCAGGATGGGGGACACATGTGCACCCATGGGTGGTTCATGTCAGTGTATGGCAAAACCCACTACAATATTGTAAAGTATTTAGCTTCCAATTAAAATAAATAAGTTAGTTAAAAAATAAAGAAATAGTGACAACCTAAATGTTCAAAGTTAGGCATTATGTAGTGGGAATTAACAAGACAGTACCTCAGTTCACCCTGAGGGAATTGCTCCTAGGAGCTGAGGGGAGTTTTTAAGAAAGGGAATTAGTCTGAACATCAAAGTATTTTTGAGAATTTAAGAAAACCAGCTACCTCAACTTAAGGAATTTAGCACTTTTCCTTTGTATGGGAGACGCAAGTGCCTGGGCTCACTGAAAACATTCCTTTCCTGCACCTCAGCTCTCCTGGGGCAGTTTTCCTTGCATTTTCTACCATCTTGCATTTTTTTCACATCTTGAGTTGCCTTGGGCTCACCTTAGGGAGTAGCTGCAATTTAGTAGCTGTTGAAAAGGCAGAGGAACCAGAGATCAAATTGCCAACAACGAAATTGCCATCATGGAAATAGGAAGGGAGTTCCAAAAAAACATATATTTCTGCTCTATTGACTATGCCAAAGCCTTTGACTGTGTGGATCACAATAAAGTGTGGAAAATTCTGAAAGAGATGGGAATATCAGACTACCTGACCTGCCTCTTGAGAAACCTACATGCAGCTCAGGATGCAACAGACATGGGTGCTGGACATGGAACAACAGACAGGTTCCAAACAGGAAAAGGAGTCCATCAAGGCTGTATATTGTCACCCTGCTTGTTAAACTTATACGCAGAGTACAGCATGAGAAATGCTGAGCTGGAAGAAGCACAAGCTGGAGTCAAGATTGCCAGCAGAAGTATCAATAACCTCAGATATGCAGATGACACCACCCTTATGGCAGAAAGTGAAGAGGAGCTAAAAAGCCTCTGGATGAAAGTCAAAGAGGAGAGTAAAAATGTTGGCTTAAAGCTCAACATTCAGAAAATGAAGATCATGGGATCTTGTCCCACGCTTCATGGGTAGTAGATGGGGAACAGTGTCAGACTTTATTTTTAGGGGCTCCAAAATCACTGCAGCTGTTGATTGCAGCCATGAAGTTAAAAGATGCTTAGTCCTTGGAAGGAAAGTTATGACCAACCTAGTTAGCATATTGAAAACCAGAGACATTACTTTGCCAACAAAGGTCCATCTAGTCAAGGCTATGGTTTTTCCAGTGGTCGTGTATGGATGTGAGAATTGGACTGTAAGGAAGGCTGAGTGCCGAATAATTGATGCTTTTGAACTGTGTTGTTGGAGAAGACTCTTGAGAGTCCCTTGGACGCAAGGAGATCCAGCAACTCCATTGTAAAGGAGATCAGTCCTCGGTGTTCATTGGAAGGACTGATGCTAAAGTTTTGACCAACCTAGATAGCATATTGAAAAGGAGAGACATTACTTTGCCCAGGCCATCTCTACGCTCCACGAGGTTCTCCAGCAGAGCTTCAACTTCTTCCACACAGAATGCTGCTCTGCTGCCTGGAACACCACCCTCCTGAAGCAGCTCTGCACTGGACTCCATCAGCAGCTGGACGACATGGACACCTGCCTAGTCCCTGTGATGGGAGAGGTAGACTCTGCCCTGTGAAGGACAGGCCCCACCCTGGCCGTAAGAGGTACTTCCAGGGCATCCATGTCTACCTGAAAGATTAGGAATACAGCGACTGCGCCTGGGAAATCGTCACGGTGGAGATGATGAGAGTCCTCTCTTCATCAACCACCTTGCAAGAAAGGTTAAGAAAGATGGGTGGAGATCTGAACTCACCTTGAGATGACTCTCGCCGAATAAGATGCCACATCACCCTCCTACACTCACCTGTGTTCATTTCAGAAGACTCTGATTTCTGCTTCAGCCACCGAATTCATTGAATTGCTTTAGCTGATACTTTGTCAGCATTAATAATAAGCAAGTAGATTTAAAAGTATTCAGCCTAGGGGAATGAGTCCTTAAGTGATGCCTGCCCTGATGTTATCTGTTGCTGATTTATTTATTCCTTCTTGCATCTAAGGTACTTGAAATATTAGGAAATTTGTAAAGTTACATTTCATCTGTACATCATATTAAAATTTCTAAAACATGTTTATGATTTTGTGTTATTAAATTTGTACTTTTTATATTTATTAAATCATAGAAAATGAGTTTCTTTGCTCAAAAATGAAAATCCACACCCCCATTTTCAAACTGTATTAAAGAATGTGTGGTTACATTTGTTTATTCATTCGTTCCATTCATATTATACATATACATTGAGTACTTACATGACAGACTGTGTAATTCTCATCAAGGAATAGAAGTAAATAAAGCAAATGTAGCTTCCACTGCATGGAAACCCTCAGTCTTACAGAGAAGAGGACATGAAGACAGTATTATTTTATTTTAATTATCCTAGGGACTGCAATGAGAGGTAAAGGAAAAGAATGTCCTCCCACGGGAAGCTGTAGGTCCAAATGGTGCTGGAAAGACAAATAATATTATACATCTTCCTAAGCTGCCTGCAGGGCTTCCCTGGTAGCTCAGCTGGTAAAGTGTGCGCCTGCAGAGCTGAAGACCCCTGTTCAATTTCTGGGTCAGGAAGATCCCTTTGAGAAGGGATAGGCTACCTACCCACTCGAGTATTCTTGGGCTTCCCTGGTGGTTCAGTTGGTAAAGAATCTGCCTGCAATGGTGGAGACCTGGGTTGGCAAGATCCCCTGGAGGAGGGATAAGCAGCCCACTCCAGTATTCTTGTCTGGAGAATCCCTGTGGCCAGAGGAGCCTGGAGGGCTGCAGCCCTCGGGGTCCCAAAGAGTGCAACATAACTAAAGACACAGCACAGAACGTCCATGAAGTCTCTTCACTTAGTTTGAAGTTACCAAAATCCAGGCAGACCTTCTTAGATAGACGTGACCTAAACACAATGATTTCTACAGAGTTGAGCTAAAAGCACTTTTTTTCTCCTTACTCTTAGAAATCACAGACCACAGTTCCAGAGAGCCAGGTAGATCATTTACATGGCAAAGGCACAAGAGAAATACCAATTCCTTCCAGAAAGCTGGCTTAACCAATAACAAAGGCTCACTTTCATACAGTAGCAGAGCTAGCAGAGGCCATTGTTCTCAAGACCTCTGGGCAGCCCCCATTCAACAAGGACAGCCACCCAAAGGCACCCAGGGACAGGCACCCAGGGAGTTCCCTGTTGCTTCTGGGACTCCCCCTGCAACTCTTGGGCACCGTATGGTAGCGGATGGCTACCTCAGGAATACCTTACAGTTTGGGGATTACAGCCAGCAACTTTTGGGCCCCCTGGGTTAGTAGACAGCCACCTCAGGGTCACCCAGCAACTTCTAGGCCCCACATGATAGTGGATGCCCCAATAACTTCCCATCCCCCATCCTGTATCTTGGCTCTCACAGGAGTTTCTGGTATCTCCTGTTGCCACCAATGATGGGTTGTAGCCTGCAGGCTTACAAGACCTGTTTGTGCAGCTTCCAGACCAAAGAAAGAATCTGCTGTCAAGAAAAGAGTCATGGATGGTTTAATGGATGGGAGACGCTTACATGTCTGAAGCTAGGTCCTGGAGCAACACCCCACCATGTGTGGCTCTCCAGGGGTGGGTGTGACAGGCTTCATTCTGAGAGCAATGGAGGGATGGGGATTAGAGGGTTGCGAAGTAGGGAATGGGGAAGGAAGGTGATGAGGGTGAGGGAGGAGATTCTTAGTCCTAGTGGAAGTGAGATCAGGTGGGCTCATTAGTTATCATGGAAAGCAGTAGAGGGACACACTCCTTACCAAGCCTTTGATAAAGAAGACCAAATGTGGGGCTTGGGACAAGTACAGTGAAAACCAGCCATGTGCATAGGGTGTACTGGTGGGGCAGGAGAGGTACACAGCAAGAGAACAATCATCCTGAGTGGCCTGACTATACATATACACCTAATTTTAAAAATACTTTATTGTTAAAATACACCAGTGGTCTTCTAGACCTTCAAATTGTTTGTTGGTGAAATTCTGAACTATCCTGAGAATTACTGCTGTGTGGCACAAAGACAGTGAGTGTGCAAGGGCTATTGAAAATGGCATTGATAGACTTCCTTGACACGGCGTTGTCACAAACATTCAATGTATAAAGAATGCAATTTTCTGGGAAATGGGATAAAACAAAGTATGCCACTACTTCCTCACAAGGTAGCAAGTCCCTGTATGCTCTCCAGACTCACTCGTCCTTCCCCTGCACCAGCCATTCATACTGCTCTTTCTTGTTCCTTTCTGGTTCTGGCTACCGATTTCCCCTTAAGAATGCAAAGCGTAGTCACTCAGTCATGCTGACTCTTTGCCACGCCATGAACCACTGCCCACCAGGGTCCTCTGTCCATGGGATTCTCCAGGCAGAATACTGGAGTGGATTGCCATTTCCTTCTCCAGAGAACCTTCCCCATCCAGGGATCAAACCTGGCTCTCCCACAGTGGAGGCAGATTCTTTACTGTCTGAGCCACAAGCGAAGCCTTGACAGTGCAAGGCCACCTCTCAAAAGTTTGAGGGAAAGTTCTAGGCTTTTCAGAAACTCTTAAATAAATGGTTATTGTTTTTCTTGAGATGAATATTTTTGCATATGAATGTTCTTGTTGCAAGAGTTCAAGGAGGAACTTTCCTGGAAAGAACTGACACCAATAACTTGAAAGAGCCTGCTTCCTTATCTTTCATATTTTAGAGAGGAAAATACTCCCAGCTTCAGATGTCCTGCTAGGTGGAGTGAAATGTCAAGATATGTTTCTGGCTTCCAGGCTGTTCAGATGGCCAAGGTTACAGATTTATCATTTGCTTTACCTACTTTAACACCCTTGGAGGCTTGATCACGGCATTCCAGGTAAGAAAATACAAGGGAAATCAGCAGAAATAGCTCCTGTTTGAAGGTGCATTAACTCTTTCCTAAAGCATATATTGTCAGTTGCTTGACTTCAGGAGAAAATTCTCAGTGTCCCTTTGAATAATAACTGCACCTGCATCCCTTCCACCTTGACTCAGTAGTAAGAAAGAGAAGAAGTCACTCAGTCGTGTCTGACTTATGTGACCTCATGGACTGCAGCCTACCAGGCTCCTCTGTCCATGGGATTCTCCAGGCAGAATGCTGGAGTGGTTTGCTTTTTTCTTTCACCAGGGGATCTTCCCAACCCAAGTATGGAACCAGCATCTCCTGAATTGTAGGCAGACACTTTTATCGTCCAAGCCATCAGGGAAGTCTATAAGAGAGCCCACAGCCACAAAGAAGGGGATTTTGGAGAATACAGTGGTTGACAACCAATAACCTGGGTGTACCTACTTGAGTCAAACTGAGAACTAGTAAGGTAATGGCATACTGAAATGAGGGAGTTAACCTGGAATAGAGAGTGAGAGTGTGTGTGTGTGTGTGTGTGTGTGTGTGTGTGTGTGTGTGTGTGTGTGTTATGGGTTTACTGATCAAGGAGCAGGGAAGGGCTTCAATATAGACTAGATCTCTCAAATCTCTGCTTCAGGTTATAGACTTCAGTTTTAGGTTGCTTCTCTCGAATTAATGGATGAGAGGGCTGACAGCTTACAGTAAAGGATATTGGATTCCTAATCTCCAAAGAAGAAGATTTAGCTTTGGTATCGGGGACCAGGCTTGATCACTCAAGAGCTTTAGTATAGAGAGTTTTTAAAGCATAAAAAGAGACAGAGAAAGCTTGTGACAAAGACATCAGAAGGAGAACAGACAGTGCCTCATTCACTAGCCTTAGTGAGGGAGCTATATACATTTTAACTTGTTATTCAGTTCAGTTCAGTGGCTCAGTCCTGTCTGACTCTTTGCAACCCCCATGAATCTCAGCAGGCCAGGCCTCCCTGTATTACAATAAATGAAAAGAAAGTTTCAAGGTTTACAGATCTTACTAGATCCACTCCCACAATATACAATTTTAAGATAATGGGATTAGAAGTAACAATGGAAAGATCTTACTAAACCCACTCCCATAACATACATCTTCAGATAAGTCACAGGTGGTTGTTAAGGAGAAACATGTCCTCCAGCAATATACATTGTTCTATTGACTAAGACAAACCAATGTTGAAAAAAAAAGTTTCTTTTTCTTCTCCTTGAGAATTCCAAACCATATATCCTCCTGGAGGGCCCCAGACCCCTCTCTCCTCCTTGGGGTCCCCAGACTTCTTATCAATCTGCCTAGGAACTGATACTCTGAGATCCCTAATTTCTAGGTTAAATACATGTCAGTTGCACAGTTGAGTACAACCCGTTTGCAACTCCATGGACTGTATCCTTTTCATACTGTTCATATGATTCTCAAGGGAAGAATAGTGAAGTGGTTTGCCATTCCCTTCTCCAGTGGACCACATTTATCAATTACAACCAACCTAGACAGCATATTAAAAAGCAGAGACATCACTATGCCAGCAAAGGTACATCTCGTAAAGGCTTGTTTTTTCCAGTAGGCACATATGGATGTGAGAGTTGGACCATAAAGAAAGCTGAGTGCTAATGAATTGATGCTTTTCAACTGTGGTGTTGAAAAGACTCTTAGAGTCCCACTGTATGCAAAGAGATCCAATCAGTCTATCCTAAAGGAAATCCGACCTGAATATTCATTGGAAGGACTGATGTGAAGCTGAAACTCCAATACTTTGGCTACCGGATCGAACAACTGGTGCTTTGAAAACATCCCGATGATGGGAAACATCAAAGTTGGGAGAAGAAGAGGGTGACAGAAGATGAGATGGCTGGATGACATCAGCCACTCAATGGACATGAGTTTGAGTAATCTCTGGGAGTTGGTGATGGACAGGGAGGCCTGGCGTGCTGCATTCCATGGGGTCACAAGTCTCAGACACGTCTGAGCTACTGAACTGAAATGAACTGTGCCCTCCAGGCTCCTGGTACACGGAACTCTCCAGGCAAGGAAACTAGAGTGGGTTGTCATTTCCTTCTCCTGTACATTAAGTAAGTTTTGGGTTTTTTTCTCTCTTTCCTCGACACTTTAGGGGGCAAGACTATGTGGATATTTTTTTGGCCTCATCTGGCTGTCTTTGTTGGGGCTCCCCAGGTGGCACCGGTGCTAAAGAACCCACCTGGCACTGCAGGAGACATAAGAGACCTGGGTTTTATCCCTGGGTCGGGAAGATCCCCGGAGGAGGAAATGGCAACCCACTCCAGTATTCTTGCCTGGAGAATCCCATGGACAAGGGAGCCTGTCAGACGTGACTGAAGCGACTTCGCAGGCACACATGCTTGTCTTTGTGACCCTAACATCCATTAAATATTACGATTCTTCCACTGTTTGGATGAGTTTTCTTTAGATTTAACTTGCACTTTGCCATTTTGTCAGCAGAAATGTCACTTATCTTCCTTCACTTTCATCACATTCAGATATACACATGTTTTATTTTTACCCATAAACATCTAGGGGTTTGCTTTCTAGGATAGTTCAAATGAGTGACAACATATCCAAAGCCTTGAAAATCATAGAAAATGAGGTGAAGCCCCTCTGCCATTCTTTTATTTCTTTTGTATTAACCTCGGAGGAAATGGAACATAACCCAGGAGGAGAGAGACAAACTTCGACCAGGAAATCACTATATAATTCACTATCAGTTCCTAAATCTTTTATTGTTATTTAAATTTTAAAAGAAACATCATGGGTAAGTAAAGAAAGAAGGCTGTATCTCCCTGACACAGCCTGGCCTCATGGCTTCGCATTCTCAGCACGAAACAGAGATGAATAGACAAGTCAGCCCAACATTCCGATGTACCGTATGAACAACTAAAGGTCACTGATTCCTGTGACACATGCTTCTAAGAATATGCAATACCTCTGAACTCCTATAGCCAACTAGGAAATTCTGAGGAAAGCAAATGTTCAACAGTTTAAATAAAAGGTTTCAGTGATAGAAGCTGCAGTGGCAAAATAAAAATTGTCCACTAAAGTGTAACTATTGCAATTGGATAATGCTGCCACCTGGGTCGTAGTCTTACCTGGAAAATCCCATAGGCACAAGAGTCTGGCGGGCTACAGTCCATAGGGACGCAACGGATCGGACACGACTGAGCGACTCACACACACACACGTAGACAAAAACCCACTATAGGTCTCAGCATCTTGGCTGCTGACCCTTGATACTCGGGAAACAGGTCAAAAGAGGAGGTCATCACTGAGAAAGTGGTCCTACACAGAAACACTCCAAGGAGAGGGTGGGGATCCTGGAAGATGAATGATTTTGCAGAGAAAAGAGTTAAGCCCCTCCACAGTAGATCCTGAACTTCTCAGGATGTGGTAAGCCTGCCCTCATGAGTGAGTGCCAGAGAGTTTGGATGAAGGACACTGTCATTCCAGACGAATATGCTATGAGAGGTGAAAACTACCTTGTGAATGAGGCAGTGTTGGAAATATAATGAATTATCTTGGTTTAGAATCTTCACACTTAAGTGCACAGGAAAGAAACAGGATTCCTGGCGGGGGTATTAGCACAGCCTGTAAAGGACTATAGATTGACCATAAAAAAATTTTGGAAGAAACAGCAAAGTCTAGTGTATCATTCCTGACTGTCGACTTGAAGAAGAGTGTCACAACCTAAATGCTGGGAGTTATGTTTTATTGGGTAGGAATTCAGGAGACAATATTTCAAGTCACCCTGAGAGAAGTACTCCAAGGAGTTGGGGGTGGAGAAGGGGAGCCAGGTTGTATAGAAGTTTGCAAGTACAGGCAGGTAGTCTGAACCTCAAAAGTATCTTTGTGAAGTGGAGAAAACCGGATATCTCAAGTAAAAGAATTTAGCACTTTGCTGTGTATGGGAAGATGCAAGAGTCTGTGCTCACTGAAATCATTCTTTTCATGCACCTCACCTCTCCTGGGGCCATGATCCTTGCATTTTTTCACATCCTGAGTTCCCTTGGGCTCACCTTAGGGAGTGGCTGCAATCTGATAGCTGTCAGACCAGGGGTATATCCCTCCTTCCTGAGCACCCTGAAGGGCTGGAAACTGATGACTTTGTCATCCTGGTTTACTGATATGGCAGGAAATACTCCATTCCTCATGACCTGTGGTCCCAGTGAAATGTAACCTCAGTCACCTGAATGAATGCTCTCAAAAGTGCAGAAACAGCTGATTAGCTCATGTACTCATAATTACAAGCTTCTGCTCTGATTAAAACAGAAAACAAAATACACAAACCTATAGGGGCTGAGGGACTCTGACCTCCTATGTATAAGGTACGGAGAGAAAAATGCAGTTTGGAGTCAAGGAAATATTTTGTTCTTGACACAAAGAAAAGGAATCTTTATGTGTATTAATATGTGCACATAAGTATGTACAGGTATATAAGTCTTTACATCCCTACATAACCTCAGGCTTTAACTAGTTTCCCATTTATTTGATATCCATTTGGCATGACAAATCCAAAGTTTAGTGGGAAAGAAAAACACTTATTGTTAAATTTATAAGAATAGATTGATTACATTATCCTGGTCAAATGGAAAATGTCTAAATGAAAACACAAATGGATGTGAGAGAGAAAATTTATGACACTGAGTACTGTCTTCCCATTTTAAAGCCTTGCTTTAGATTTATTATTCTCTTTAAATAATAACTACACTTGCATGTTTTCCACCTTGACTCAGTAGGAACACAGAACAAAGCCACAGTAAAGGGATTCCAGAGAAGACAACTGTGGCCAACCAATAGCCTGGGGGTGCCTATTTGGGTAGAATTGAGAACTACTAAGGTAATCCAGTTTTAATTCAGGCATTAACAAGGATGTGTCCAAGAGTGTGTGTGTACATGTGTGTGTGAGTATACCTGCATGTGTACACATGTGTTTGCTCAATGAGTGGGGAAGGGCTTCAATTTAGCCTAGGTTTATCAAATTTCTGGCTCAACATACAGGCTTGTCTTTAGTTTGCTTCTCTCCAAATGACAAATGAGAGGGCTCACTAATTCATTTCTTGAATAAGTTTTATTCCTTTTCTTTCTTCCTTCAACACTTTGGGGCCCCTTTTTGGTGGCAAGAATACATATATAATTTTGGTCTTACCTGGCCATCTTTGTGGAGGCTTCCCAGGTAACACCAGTGATAAAGAACTCGCCTGCCAATCCAGGAAACATAAGAGTCCACGGTTTAATCCCTGGGTCAGGAAGATTCCCTGGAGGAGGAAATAGCAACCCACTCAGGTATTCGTGCCTGGAGAATCCCATGGTCAGGGGATCCTGTCCACAGGGTCACAAAGAGTCAGACGTGACTGAAGGGACTTAGCACGTGAACTTAGACTGTTTGACAACTTTCAAATATTATGATTTCCTCCATTATTTCATTGACCTTTCTTCAT
This sequence comes from Nanger dama, assembly GCA_917880005.1. Taxonomy (NCBI): domain Eukaryota; kingdom Metazoa; phylum Chordata; class Mammalia; order Artiodactyla; family Bovidae; genus Nanger; species Nanger dama. Next base: position 7,086,295 of record CAKJTW010000094.1, on the reverse strand, counting down.
CTTACACTTACCAACTGTCAGCAAAAAGACTTTTGTCTATATTCTCTTTCATGACATTCAAAATTATATTTGTTTCATTTTTGTCCACAAAGAACTCTCAAGTTTCGCATTCCAGGAAAGTTTAAATGAGAAACAAGAAAACCTCTAGTGTTTAAAATTACAAAAAATATGGTGATACCCTCTGCCATTCTGTTCCTTCCTTTCGTATTAACCCTAGGATGAAATGTTTAGGGATGCAGTAGGAGAAACAAACTGGCCAGTAAATCTATATGCAAAAAATAGTTCTTAAATGTTTTTTTGCTGTTCTTTAAATTTAAAACAAAATATCATGAGTAAGTAAAGAAACAAGGCTATTTCTCCCTGACACAGCCTGGGCATCACTGCTCTGCCTTCTGAGCACAAGACAGAGATGGATCGACAAGTCAGCCCAACAGAAGGACGTAGCCTGGATGAACAACTGCAGGGCACTGATTCTGTGACATCAGCTTTCAATAATACACCACACCATCACTGAATTCCCTATACCTGACACAGATATTCTGAGCAAAACAAATCTTGAACACTTTAAATAAAAGACTTGAGTGATAAAAGCTATAGTGGCAAAATAAAAATTGTCTACCAAAGGTGTAACAATTGCCATTGGATAATGCCTCCACCTACTTAGCTCTCCACGCTTCAGCTCTCAGCATCTGAGGGCTGCTGACACTTGATACCTGGGGACACGGATCAGGAGAAGAGGAAGTCATCACTGAGAACTCCCTCCTTCATACAAACATGCACTGGGAGAGGGTGGGGAGACTGGAAGATGAATGATTTTACAAACAAAGAGACAAGGCCCTCCACAGTAAATCTGAAGTTCTCAGGATGTGGTTAGCCTGCCCTCACGGGTGAGGCCCCAAGAGTTTGAGTTGAGGACACTGTCATTCCAGAGGAAAAGTGCTATGGGAGGCGATAACCACCTTGTGAGTGAGGTGGTGCTCGAAAGACAATTAATTACCTTGCAATTACAATCTTCAGACCTACATGCACCAGAAAAGAAGCAGGATTCCTGGTGAGGATATTGGTACAGCCTGTGGAAGACTATGAAAGTGAAAGTGAAGTCTCTCAGTCGTGTCCGACTCTTTGCAACCCCCTTGGACTGTGCCTACTAGGCTCCTCCGTCCATGGAATTGTCAGGCTAGATTACTGGAGTAGGTTGCCATTTCCTTCTCCAATAGACCTTTCATAAAAAGCAGGTGGAAAGAAACCGTCATGTCTTGTATATTGCTCCTGAATGTTGATCTGGAGCCTATTATACACAGTGAGGTACGTCAGAAAGAAAAACACCAATACAGTATATTAATGCATATATAAGCAATTTAGAAACATGGTAACGATGACCTTATATGTGAGACCGCAAAAGAGACACAGATGTAAGGAACAGAATTTTGGACTCCATGCAAGAAGATGAGGGTGGGACGATTTGAGAGATTAGCAATGAAATATGCAATTTACAGTATGTGAAGTAGATCACCAGTCTGGGTGCAAAGAATGTGACACGAAGCTCAGGGCTGGTGCGCTGGGACCACACTGGGGGATGGGACAGGGAGGGAGGCAGGAGGGGCGATCAGGATGGAGGACACATGTATACCCAAGGGTGATTCATGTCAGAGTATGGCAAAACCCACTATAATACTGTAATTAGTTTCCAATTAAAGTAAATAATTTATAAAATGAAATAGTGACAACCTCAAAGTTGACAGTTATGCTTTATTTAGTGGGAATTCAGAAGACAGTATCTCAAGTCACCTTGAGGGGAAGAGTCAGGTTATGTAGGAGTTTGCAAGAAATGGGGGCAGTCTGAACATCAAAGTATTTTTGTGAATTAAAGAAAACCAGCTATCTCAAGTTAAGGAATTTAGCACTTTTCCTTTGTATGGGAAGAGGCAAGTGTCTGGGCTCAGTGACAACATTCCTTTCCTGAACCTCAGCTCTCCTGGGGCATTTTTCCTTGCATTTTCTTGCATCTTGCATTTTTAATCCTGAGTTGCCTTGGGCTCAACTTAGGGAGTAGCTGCAATTTGGTAGCTGTTAGTCCACAGGTGTATTCCCCCTTGCTGAGCGCCCTGGAGGGCTGGAAACTCTTGATGACTGTGTCATCCTAGTTTCCCTGATATGGTAGGAGGTACTCCACTCCTCCTGATCTGGTGGCCCCAGGGAAATCTAATCTCAGGAACCTGAATGGATGTTCTCTAAACAACACAAACAACTGAGTAGCTCATTCATTTACTCTTAATTACAAGCCACTGCTCTGTGAGACAGAAACAAACCACAGAAACCAAGATGGACTGAGGGACTCTAAATTCCTATGAGCAAGATAAAGGGAGGGTGGGATGTGGTTAAGAATCCAGGAAAAAAATTGTTTTGACATAGCACACGAAAAAGGAATGTTTATATATATTATATTGAAATGTGTACATAATAAGTATGTACACCTCTGTAAGTCTTTACATACTTACATACTTTCAGCCTTTCTTTACTTTCTCATTTAACTGATATATGTTTGCATTGACAAATCCAAACTTTATTGGGAAAATTAATATTCTACTGTAAAAATTAAGAATTTAGATTGACTACATTTTCTAGGTCAAATAGAAAATATCTAAATGAAAACACACAGGGAATTGAGACAGAAATTTTCAGACAACGAGTACCGTCTTCCCTACTAAGCCTTGCTTAGAAAGCTTATCATCAGACACCCTTCCTCCAGGTTCCCCCAGACGCCGTCCCAGCCAGCCCAGCAGCAGCCTCATCCTCCCCCGTGGATTTTGTGCTCCTGCTACTGTTGGCCCTGGTGCTGGTCAGCTAGAGCCCGGGAGGATCTCTGGGCTGTGACCTGTCTCAGACCCACATGCTTTTTAGCAGGCAGAACCTCAGGCTCCTGGCTCGAATGAGCAGACTCTCCCCTCACTCCTGTCTATAGGACAGAAAAGACTTCGCTTTCCCCCAGGAGAGGGTGGAGGGCAGCCAGCTCCAGGAGGCCCAGGCCATCTCTGTGCTCCACGAGATGCTCCAGCAGAGCTTCAGCCTCTTCCACACAGAGCGCTCCTCTGCTGCCTGGGACACCACCCTCCTGCAGCAGCTCCACACGGGACTCCATCAGCAGCTGGAGGACCTGGAAGCCTGCCTGGGGCTGGTGATGGGAGAGGAAGACTCTGCCCTGGGAAGGACGGGCCCCACCCTGGCCGTGAAGAGGGACTTCCAGGGCATCCGTGTCTACCTGCAAGAGAAGGAATAGAGCGACTGCTGGGAAATAATCAGAGCGGAGATGATGAGAGCCCTACCTTCATCGAACAGCTTGTAAAAAGGTTAAGAAAGATAGATGGAGATCTGAACTCACCTTGAGATGACTCTCACTGACTAAGATGCCACCTCACCCTTGTACACTCACCTGTGTTCATTTCAGTTGACTGATTTCTGCTTTAGCCACCAAATTCATTGAATTACTTTAGCCGATACTTTGCCAGTAGTAAAAAGCAAGTAGATATAAAGTATTCAGCTCAAATTTATTCTTTTTAAGGACTCTGCCCTTAAAAGAATAAATTTGACTCAGTTGTAATGAGATGGATGAAACTGGAGCCAATTATACAGAGTGAAGTAAGCCAGAATGAAAAACACCAATACAGAATACTGACACATATATATATGGAATTTAGAAAAATAGTAACAATGACCCTGTATGTGAGACAACAAAAGAGATACAGAGGTATAGAATGGACTTTTGGCCTCTGAGGGAGAGGAGAGGGTGGGATGATTTGGGAGAATGGCATTGAAACATGTATACTATCATATAAGAAACGAAGTACCAGTCTATGTTTTATACAGGATACAGGATGCCTGGGGCTGGTGTACAGGATGATCTGAGGAGATGGTGTGGGGTGGGAGGTTGGGAGGGGGCTTCGGCATTGGGAGATCGTGTACACATGTGGCTGATTCATGTCAATGTATGGCAAAACCAATACAGCACTGTAAAGTAGAATAAGGTATTAAAAAAAAAAGAAAAAAGTATTCAGCTCTAGGGGCATGAGTCTTAAAGTCATGCCGACCGTGATGTTTTCCGCTGCTGATTTACTTACTCCTTCCTGCACCTAACACACTTAAAATATCCGTAAAATTACATTTCATCTATACATCATATTAACATTTTTAAAACATGTTCACCATTTTGTATAATTAAATTTGTACTTTGATCTATTTATTAAATTTTCATGAAAGAAACTGAGTTTCTTACTCAAAACTTAAATCAAACCTCCATTTAGGATTTTATTAAAATATAGGTGGTTACATTTATTTATTCATTCATTCCATTCATATTGTACATATACATTGAGTACCTAAGTGACAGACTATGTAATTGTCACCAGGAATACAAGTGAATAAAGCAAATGTAGCTCGTACTGCATGGAAAATCTCAGTTTTACAGAGAAGAGGACACAAAAACAGTATTATTTTATTTCAATTATACTAAAGACTGCAAAGAGAAGTAAAGGAAAGAACGTTCTCACATGGGTAGCGTTAGGTACATATGATGCTGGATACAAACAATATTATATATAATTTCTAAGCAGCCTGCAGGGCTTCCCTGGTCGCTCAGCTGGTAAAGAATCCACCTGCAGAGCAGGAGACACCGGTTTGAGTCCTGGGTCAGGAGATTCCCTGAAGAAGGGATAGGCTACCTACCCACTCCAGTATTCTTGGGTTTCCCTGGTGGTTCAGTCGCTAAAAATCTGCCTGCAATGCAGGACACCTGGATTGGAAAGATCCTTTGGAGGAGGGCTGGGCTACCCACTCCAGTACTCTTGTCTGGAGATTCCCCATGGACACAGGAGCCTGGAGGGCTATAGCCCATGGGGTCACAAAGAGGCCACCACAAAGAACCACACAGCTCAGAAAGTCAGTGAATTCTCTTAACCTAGTTTCAAGGTACCAAAATCCGGGAGACTATTTTAGGCAGATGTTACCTAAACAGAATTTTTTCTATAGAGTTTATCTAAAAGCTCTTTTTCTCCTTATTCTTAGAGATCAGACCATTAATGTTCCAGAGAGCCAGATAGATCATTTACATGGCAACGGCACAAGAGAAATACCAATTCCTTCCAACAAGCTGGCTTAACCAATTACAAAAGGCTCACTGATACAGTAGCAGAGCTAGCAGAGGCCATTGTTCTCCAGACCTCAGGGCAGCCCCCACTCAACAAGGACAGCCACCCAAAGGCCCCACGTCCCAGTGGACAGGCACCCAGGTATTTCCCTGTTCCTAGTGGGATTCCCCTGAAATTCTTGGGCACTGTATGGTTGCAGATGGCTACCATACACGTCACGAATATCCTACAGATTTTGGATTACAGCCAGCAACTTTTTGCTCCCTCGGTTAGTGGAGAGCCACCTCAGGATCACTCAGAAACTTTTGAGCCCTCATGCTAGTGGATGCCCCCAATAACTTCCCATCCCCTGTCCTGTGTCTTGGCACCCACAGGAGTTTCTGCCGTCTCCTGCCTGCTACCAATTGTTGGGTTGTACCCAGCAGGCTTAGAAGACCTCTGTTTGCCTAGCTTTGAGTTCAAAGAAAGAATCTCCTGTCAAGAACAGAGGCATGCGTGGTTCAATGAATGGGAGGCACTTAATGTCTGCAGTAAGGTCCTGGAGTAACAATTCAGCATGTGTGTTGCACTGAGGGTGGGGAAGTATTAATACATGGTGACAGGCTTCATTCCGAGAGCAATGGAGGGGCGGGGAGTAGAGGGTGGGGAAGTGGGGGATGGGGGAAGGAGGGAGAGCGGGGTCGGGGAAGAGAGTGCTGGTCCTAGGGGTGAGATCAGGTGGGCTCATTCGTTTCCATGGAAAGCGGTAGAGGGCATGCCTCTCACCACCCCTTTGACAAAAGAGATCAAATCTGGGGCCTGGGACAAGTACAGAGAAAAGACACTCATGTGCATAGGGTGTACTGGTGGGGCATGAGATGTACAGAGAGTAAGAGAACAGGCATCCTGTGTGGCCTGACCATACATAATTTATTGCGAAAAATCACCAGTGATCGCCTGGGCCTTCAGAGTGTTTTGCCAGTGAAGGTTTGAACTATCCTGAGAATTACTGCAGTGTGGCACAAAGACAGTGAGTGTGCAAGGGCTTTTGGAAATGGCATTGTTAGACTTGCTTGACATAGGGTTGTCACAAACCTTGAATGTGTAAAAAATGTAATGATCTAGGAAATGGGATAAAACAAAGTATGCTGGTTCTTCCTCACAATGTAGCAGTTCCCCGTATGCTCTCCAGACTCACTCATCCTTCCCCTGCACCAGCCATTCATACAGCTCTTTCCTGTTTCTCTGTGGTTCTGGCTACCGATTTCCCCTTAAGTGTGCAAAGCATAGTCACTCAGTCGTGCTGACTCTTTGCCACCCCCAAGAACCACAGCACACCAGGCTCCTCTGTCCATGGGATTCTCCAGGCAGAACACTGGAGTGGATTGCCATTTCCTTCTCCCAGGGATCTTCCCCCACCCAGGGATCTAACCTGGGTCTCCCATGTTGGAGGCAGATTCTTTACTGTCTAAGCCACAGGGAAGCCCTGACAGTGCAAAGCCACCTCTTACAAGTTTGAGTCAAAGTTCTAGGCTTTTCAGAAACTCTTATGTAAGAGGTTATTGTTTTTCTTGAGATGAATACTTTTGGGAATGAGAGAATGTCCTTGTTACAATACTGTAACAACAGCCTTGGCCAATATGACCTAGAAAGCAGGATCCCTTTTCCCCTCGAGACTATTAATAATAATTACGGAGGAAGCGTGCCACCTACTGGCCCAGATGCACTAGGACATTGATCGAGTCTGTAGGACAGGCTTCTTGCTCTTCTAGGCAGAAATCTGTCTTCTTATTAGCATTTTCTTCAGAGCTAGGGGAGGATCTTTCCTGGAAAAAGAACTGACACCAATAACTTGAAAAAGCCTGCTTCCTTAGCTTTTGTATTTTAGAGAGGAAAATACTCCCAGCTTTAGGCAGGACATGTCTTGGCCTAAGGAAGCTGCGTGGTGAGAAAGGTCAGGATGTGTTTCTTGTTTCCAGGCTGCTCATCTGGCCAAGGTTGCACATTGATTATTTGCTTTACCTAGTTTAACACAGTGAAGAGGAACTAAAAAGCCTCTTGATGAAAGGGGAAGTGGAGAGTGAAAAAGTTGGCCTAAAGCTCAACATTCAGAAAACGAAGATCATGGCATTCAGTCTCATCACTTCATGGAAATAGATGGGAAACAGTGGAAACAGTGTCAGACTTTATCTTTTTGGGCTCCAAAATCACTGCAGATGGTGACTGCAGCCATGAAATTAGAAGACGCTTACTCCTTGGAAGAAAAGTTATGACCAACCTAGATAGTATATTCAAAAGCAGAGACATTACTTTGCCAACTAAGGTCCATCTAGTCAAGGCTATGGTTTTTCCTGTGGTCATGTATGGATGTGAGAGATGGACTGTGAAGAAGGTTGAGCACCGAAGAATTGATGCTTTTGAACTGTGGTGTTGGAGAAGACTCTTGAGAGTCCCTTGGACTGCAAGGAGATCCAACCAGTCCATTCTAAAGGAGATCAGCCCTGGGATTTCTTTCGAAGGCATGATGCCAAAACTGAAAGTCCAGTACTTTGGCCACCTCATGCGAAGAGGTGACTCATTGGAAAAGATCCTGATGCTGGGATGGGTTGGGTATAGGAGAAGAAGGGGACGACTGAGGATGAGAGGGCTGGATGGCATCACGGACTTGATGGACGTGAGTCTGAGTGAACTCTGGGAATTGGTGATGGACAGGGAGGCCTGCCGTGCTGTGATTCACGAGGTTGCAAAGAGTCGGAGACGACTGAGCGACTGAAATGAACTGAACTGAACTGACTTTAACAACGCTGGAGCCTTAACCATGGCATGCTGGGTAGGGAAACGCACGGGGAATCAGAGGAACTAGCTCCTGTTTGAAGGTGCATTACCTCTTTCCTAAACAGCACGTTGTTCCTTGCTTGACTTCAGGAGAAAACTCCCAGTGTCCCTTTGAATAATAACTGCACTTGCATCCACCTTCCACCTTGACTCAGTAGTGAGAGAGAACACAGACACAAATGAGGCTATTTCAGAAAACACAATTGTTAGCAACCAATAACCTGGGTGTACCTACTTGGGTAGAACTGAGAACTAGTAAGGCTTCCCTGGTGGTTCCAGAGGTTAAAGCGTCTGCCTGCAATGTGGGAGACCTGGGTTCGATCCCTGGGTCGGGAAGATACCCTGTAGAAGGAAATGACAACCACCCCAGTATACTTGCCTGAAGAATCCCATGGACAGAGGAGCTTGGTGAGCTACAGTCCACAGGTCGCAAAGAGTCGGACAGGACTGAGCGACTTCACTTTCACTTTAAAGGTAATGAACAGTAACTGAGGAATTAAACCAGGAAGAGAGAGCAAGAATGTGTGTGTGTGTGTGTGTGTACTGATTAAGTAGCAGGGAATGGCTTCAATATATATTAGATCTCTCAGATCTCCACTTCAGGTTACAGTCTTTCGATTGCTTCTCTCCAGTTAATGGATGAGAGGGCTGATAGCTTATGGTGAACAATGTCGGATTCATGATCTCCAAAGATTTAGCTCCGGGGAGCATGAACCATGCTTGATTACTCAACAACTTTTGTATAGCAGAGTTTTATTAAAGTATAAAAGAGACAGAGAAAGCTTCTCACATAGACATTAGAAGGGGGACGGACAGTACCCCACTCGCTAGCCTTAGGGAGAGAGCTATATACTTTTTAATTGGTCATTAGAATAAATCAAAAGAAAGTCTCAAGGTTTAAAGATCTTACTAGACCCACTCCCACCAAATACATTTTAAGATAATGAGATTAGAACTAACAATAGAAAGATCTTACCAGACCCACACCAATAATATACATCTTAAGATAAGTCAGAAGGTTCTTGTTAAGGAGAAACATGTCCTCCAGCAAGATACATTGTTTTATTGAGGAAGACAAAGCAATGTAGAAAAAAAGATTGTTCTTTTCTCTTCCTTGGGAACTCCAGAACCTATCTCTTCTTGGAGAACCCAAATCCTTCTCTCGTCCTTGGGGACCCCCAACTTCTTATCAATCTGCCTAGGAATTGACATGCTCAGAGATCTTTAATTTCTAGGTGAAACACATGTCAGCTGCTCATTTGAGTATGACTCTTCCGCGACTCCGTGGACTATACCTTTGGTATACTGTGTTGTTTTTTTTTGGTATACTGTTTATGGGGTTCTCAAGGCAAGAATTCTGAAGTGGTTTGCCACTCCCTTCTCCAGTGGACCACATTTAGTCACTTATGACCAACCTAGACAGCATATCAAAAAGCAGGGACATTACTTTGGCAAAAAACGTCCGTCTAGTCAAGGCTATGGTTTTTCCAGAGGTCAAGTATGGATGTGATAGTTAGACCATAAAGAAAGCTGAGTGCCGAAGAATTGATGCTTTTGAATGGGGCTATTGGAGAAAACTCTTGAGAGTCCCCTGGACTGCAAGGAGATCCAGCCAGTCTAATCTAAAGAAATCAGTCCTGAATATTCATTGGAGGGACTGATGCTGAAGCTGAAACTCCAATACTTTGGCCACCTGATGCAAAGAACTGACTCCTTGGAAAAGATCCTGATGCTGGGAAAGATTGAAAGTGGGAGGAGAAGGGGATGACAGGATGAGATAGTTGGAGGCATCACTGATTCAATGGACATGAGTTTGAATAAATTCTGGGAGTTGGTGATGGACAGGGAGGCTTGCAGTCCATGAGGTCGCAAAGAGTCAGACACGACTGAGCGACTGAACTGAAAAGGACTGTACCCACTAGGCTCCTAGGTCCATGGAATTCTCCAGAGAAGAAAGCTGGAGTGGATTGCCATTTCCTTTTCCTGTATGTTAAGTAAGTTTTGTTATTTTTTTCTTTTTTTCTTTAACATTTTGGGGACACTTTTGGGGGCAAGACCACATGGATAAATTTTGGACTCATCTGGCTGTCTTGGTGGGGGCTCCCCAGGTGGCACTGGTGCTAAAGAACCCACCTGCCACTGCCATTCAGATATACACATGTTTTATTTTTGACCACAAACAACTACTGGTTTGCTTTCTAGGAAAGTCAAATGAGTGACAAAATATCCAAAGTCTTGAAAATCACACAAAATGAGGTGAAGTCCCTCTGCCATTCTTTTATTTCCTTTGTATTAACCCTAGGAGGAAACGGAACATAACCCAGGAGGAGAGAGACAAACTTTGACCAGCAAATCACTATATAATTCATTATCAGTTCCTAAGTCTTTTATTGTTACTTAAATTTTAAAAAGAAACTTCATGAGTAAGTAAAGAAAGAAGGCTGTGTCTCCCTGACACAGCCTGGCCTCATGGCTCCGCATCCTCAGCACGAAACAGAGATGGAGAGACAAGTCAGCCCAACATTCCGATGTACCATGTGAACAACTAAAGGTCACTGATTCCTGTGACACAGGCTTCTAAGAATATGCAATACCACCTCTGAACTCCCTATAGCCACCTCAGAAATTCTGAGGAAAGCAAATGGTCAACAGTTTAAATAAGAGGTTTCAGTGATAGAAGCTGCATGGCAAAAGCTGCTGCTGCCGCTGAGTCGCTTCAGTCGCGTCCGACTCTGTGCGACCCCACAGACGGCAGCCACCAGGCTCCTCTGTCCCTGGGATTCTCCAGGCAAGAACACTGGAGTGGGTTGTCATTTCCTTCTCCAAAAATTGTCCACTAAATTGTAACTATTGCAATTGGATAATGCCACCACCTGGGTCGTAGTCTCACCTGGAAAATCCCATAGGCACAAGAGTCTGGCGGGCTACAGTCCATAGGGACGCAACGGATCGGACACGACTGAGCGACTCACACACACACACACGCGGGAGACAAAACCCACTTTAGCGCTCAGCATCTTGGCTACTGACCCTTGATACCTGGGGACATAGGTCAGAAGATGAGGCCATCACTGAGAACACGGGTCCTACACAGAAACACTCCAGGGAGAGGGTGGGGATCCTGGAAGATGAACGATTTTGCAGAGAAGAGGCAAGCCCCTCCACAGTAGATCCTGAACTTCTCAGGATGTGGTATGCCTGCCCTCACGAGTGAGTGCCAGAGAGTTTGGGCGAAGGACACTGTCATTCCAGACGAATAGTGCTATGAGAGGTGAAAACTACCTTGTGAGTGAGGCAGTGTTGGAAATATAATTAATTATCTTGGTTTAGAATCTTTACATTTAAGTGCATGGGAAAGAAACAGGATTCCTGGCATGGATATTAGCACAGCCTGTAGAGGACTATAGATCGACCACAAAAAACGGTGGAAGAAACAGCCAAATTTATTGTATGGATTCCTGACTGTTGACTTAAAGAAGAGTGTCACAACCTAAATGTTGGGAGTTATGTTTTATTGGGTGGGAATTCAGGAGACAGTATTTCAAGTCACCCTGAGAGAAGTGCTCCAAGGAGTTGGGGGTGGAGAAGGGGAGCCAGGTTGTATAAAAGTTTGTAAGTACAGGCAAGTAGTCTGAACCTCAAAAGAATTTTTGTGAAGTAAAGAAAACCAGATATCTCAAGTGAAAGAATTTAGCACTTTGCTGTATGGGAAGATGCAAGAGTCTGGGCTCACTGAAATCATTCTTTTCATGCACCTCACCTATCCTGGGGCCATGAGTCTTGCACTTTTTCACATCCTGAGTTTCCTTGGGCTCACCTTAGGGATGGCTGCAATCTGATAGCTGTCAGACCTGGAAGTATATTCTTCCTTCCTGAGCACCCTGGAGGGCTGGAAACTGATGACTTTGTCATACTGGTTTATTGATATGGCAGGAAACACTCCATTTCTCATGACCTGTGGTCCAGTGAAATGTAACCTCAGTCACCTGAATGAATATTCTCAAAAGAGCAGAAACAACTGATTAGCTCATGCACTCATAATTACAAGCCTTTGCAATGGCACCCCACTCCAGCACTCATGCCTAGAAAATCCCACCACGGACGGAGGAGCTGGTAGGCTACAGTCCATGGGGTCGCTAAGAGTCGGACACGACTGAGTGACTTCACTTTCACTTTTCACTTTCATGCATTGGAGAAGGAAATGGCAACCCACTCCAGTGTTCTTGCCTGGAGAATCCCAAGGACGAGGGAGCCTCATGGGCTGCCATCTATGGGGTTGCACAGAGTTGGACACAACTGAAGTGACTTAGCAGCAACAGCAGCTCTGACTAAAACAGAAAACAAAATACAGAAACCTATATGGGCTGAGGGACTCTGACCCCCTATGTATAATGTAAGGAGAGAAAAAGTTGTTCAGACTCAAGGAAAAATTTTGTTCTTGACACACACAAAAGGACTCTTTATGTGTATTAAAATGTGTACATAGTATATACATGTGTATAATTCTTTAAATCCCTACATAACCTCAGCCTTTAATTAGTTTCTCATTTATTTGATATCCATTTGGCGTGACAAATCCAAAGTTTAGTGGGAAAGAAAAACACTTATTGTTAAATTTATAAGAATAGATTGATTACATTTTCTGGGTCAAATGGAAAATGTCTAAATGAAAACCCGAAATTGATGTGAGAGAGAAAATTTATGTCTTCCCTATTTAAAGCCTTGCTTTAGATCTATTATTCCCTTTAAATAATAACTACACTTGCATCCCTTCCTCCTTGAGTCAGTAGGAACACAGAACAGAGCCACAATAAAGGGATTTCAGAGAAGACAACTGTGGCCAACCAATAGCCTGGGGGTGCCTATGTGGGTAGAACTGAGAACTATTAAGGTAATCCAGTTTTAATTCAGGCATTAACAAGGATGTGTCCATGAGTGTGTGCATGCATGTGAGCACGTGTGTTTGCTCAGTGAGTGGGGAAGGGCTTCAGTTTAGCCAGGTCTATTAAATCTCTGCCTCAAGTTACAGGCTTGTCTTTAGTTTGCTTCTCTCCAAATGACAAATTAGAGAGCACTCTATTTCGTTTCTTGACTAAGTTTTGTTCCTTTTCTTTCTTCCTTCAACACTTTGGGGCCCTTTTGGGGCAAGACTATATGTACAATTTTGGTCTCACCTGGCCATCTTTATGTAGGATACCCAGGTGACTCCAGTGGTAAAGAACTTGCCTGCCAATCCAGGAGACATGAGTCCATGGTTTAAGCCTTCATTCAGGAAGATTCACTGGAGGAGGAAATAGCAACCCACTCAGGTATTCTTGCCTGGAGAATCTCATGGTCAGGGGAGCCTGTCCATGGAATCACAAAGAGTCAGACATGACTGAAGTGACGTAGCACATGCACATGGCTGTCTTTGAGACTGTTTGACAACTTTCAAATATTATCATTCCTTCCATTTTTTCATTGACCTTTCTTCAACTTACACTAGCCATACTGTCAGCAAAAAGACATTTGTCTATATTCTCTTTCATGACATTCAAATTATATTTGTTTCATTTTTGTCCACAAACAACCCTCAAGTTTTGCCTTCCAGGAAAAGTTGACTTGAGAAACAAAAATCTCTCACGTTGAAAATTACAGAAAATATGGTGGCCCCCCTGCCATTCTGTTCCTTTTTTTGTATTAACCCTCGGATGAAATGTTTAGGAACGCAGTAGAAGGGACAAAGTGGCCAGTAAATCAATATGCAAAAACTAAGTTCTAAAATGTTTTTTGCTGTACTTTAAATTTAAAACAAAACATCATGAGTAAGTAAAGAAACAAGGCTAATTCTCCCTGACACATCCGGGGCCTCACTGCTCTGCCTTCTGAGCGTGAAACAGAGATGGATCGACAAGTCAGCCCAACAGAAGGACGTAGACTGAATGAACAACTGCAGGGCACTGATTTCTGTGACATAAGCTTTCAATAATAGATAACACCATCACTGAATTCCATATACCCGACGCAGAAATTCTGAGCAAAACAAATGTTGAACATTTTAAGTAAAAAGACTTGAATGATAAAAGCTATAGTGGCAAAATAAAAATTGTCTACCAAAGCTGTAACAATTGCCATTGGATAATGCCTCCACCTACTTAGCTCTCCACACTTTAGCTCTCAGCATCTGAGGGCTGCTGACACTTGATACCTGGTGACACGGATCAGGAGAAGAGGAAGTCATCACTGAGAACTCCCCTTCTTCACACAAACCTGCACTGGGAGTGGGTGGGGATGCTGGAAGATGAATGATTTTGCAAACAAAGAGACAAGGCCCTCCACAGTAAATCTGAAGTTCTCGGTATGTGGTTAGCATGCCCTGCTGGTGAGGCCCAGAGAGACTGGGTTGAGGACAATGTCATTCCAGAGGAAAAGGGCAACTGGAGGTGGTGGAGCACCACTTTCTGAGTCAGGTGGTGCTCGAAAGACAATTAATTATTTTGGAGTTAGAATCTTCAGAACTACATGCACCAGAAAAGAAGCAGGATTCCTGGTGGTGATATTGGCACAGGCTGTGGAAGACTATGAAAGTGAAAGTGAAGTCTCTCAGTCATGTCCAACTCTTTGCAACCTCATGGTCTGTAGCCTACTAGGCTCATCCGTCCATGGGATTGTCCAGGCAAGAATACTGGAGTGGGTTGCCATTTCCTTCTCCAATAGATCTTCCATAAAAAGCAGGTGGAAAGAAATCGTCATGTCTTATATATTGTTTCTGACTGTTGATCTGGAGTCTATTATAGACAGTGAAGTAATTCAGAAAGGAAAACACCAATACAGTATATTAACGCATATATATGGAATTTAGAAACATTGGTAATGACCCTATATGTGAAACAGCAAAAGAGACACAGATATAAGGAACAGAATTTTGGACTCTGTGAGAAGGTGAGGGTGGGATGATTTGAAAGAATAGCATTGAAATATGTAATTTACAGTATGTGAAGTAGATCACCAGTCTGCATGCAAAGAATATGACACGGTGCTCAGGGCTGGTACGCTGGTACCACACTGAGGGATGGGACTGGGAGGGAGGCGGGAGGGGCGTTCAGGATGGGGGACACATGTACACCTAAGGGAGATTCATGTCAATGTATGACAAAACCCATTACAATATTGTAAAGTAAACAGCTTCCAATTAAAATAAATAAGTTAATTTAAAAAATAAAGAAGTAATGACAACTTAAAATTTGAAAGTTACGTTTTATTTGGTGGGAATTCGGGAGGCAGTAAATCAATGCACCCTGAGATATTGCTCCAAGGAGTTGAGGGGAAGAGTCAGGTTATACAGGAGTTTGCAGAAAGTGGATGTAGTGTGAACATCAAAGTATTTTGGAGAATTAAAGAAAACCAGCTATCTCAAGTTAAGGAATTTAGCACTTTTCCTTTGTATAGGAAGAGGCAAGTGTCTGGGCTCAGTGACAACATTCCTTTCTTGAACCTCAGCTCTCCTGGGGCATTTTTCCTTGCATTTTCTTGCATCTTGCATTTTTTCACTTCCTGAGTTGCCTTGGGCTCACCTTAGGAGTAGCTGCAATTTGGTAGCTGTTAGTCCACAGGTGTATTCCCCCTTGCTGAGCGCCCTGGAGGGCTGGAAACTCTTGATGACTGTGTCATCCTAGTTTCCTGATATGGCAGGAGATACTCCACTCCTCATCATCTTGTGGCCCCAGGGAAATGTAATGTCAGGAACCTGAATGAATGTTCTCAAAACAACAGAAACAACCGAGTAGCACATTCACTCTTAATAACACGCCTCTGCTCTGTGAGACAGAAAACAGACTACAGAAACCAATATGGCCTGAGTGACTCTGAGTTCATATGAGCACGATAAGGGGTGGGGATGCAGTTAAGAATCAAGGAAAAATTTTGTTTTGATATACCACAAACAAAAGGAATGTTTATATATATTATACTTAAATGTGTACATAAAAGTATGTACACCTCTGTTAAGTCTTTACATACATACTTTCAGCCTTTCTTTACTTTCTCATTTAACATTGGCATTGACAAATCCAAACTTTATTGGGAAAATTAACCTTCTACCATAAAAATTAAGAGTTTAGATTGACTACATTTTTTTAGGTCAAATAGAAAATATCTAAATGAAAACACACAGGGGAATTGAGACAGAAATTTTCAGACAATGAGTACCAATTTCCCTGCTTTAAAACCTTGCTTAGAAAGCTTATTATCAGACACCCTACCTCCAAGTTTCCACCAGATGCCGTCTCAGCCAGCCCAGCAACAGCCTCATCTTCCCCATGGATTTTATGGTCCCGCTACTGTTGGCCATGGTGCTGGTCAGCTAGAGCCCGGGAGGATCTCTGGCCTGTGATCTGTTTCAGAACCACGTGCTGGTTGGCAGGCAGAACCTCAGGCTCCTGGCCCGAATGAGCACTCTCCCTTCGCTCCTGTCTGTAGGACAGAAAAGGCTTCAGTTTTCCCCAGCAGACGGGGGAGGGTGACCAGCTCCAGGAGGCCCAGGAGCGCTCTTCCACACAGAGTGCTCCTCTGCTGCCTGGGACACCACCCTCCTGGAGCAGCTCCGCACTGGACTCCTGGGGCAGATGGAGGACTTCCATGCCTGCCTGGGGCAGGTGACGGGAGAGGAGGCCTCTGCCCTGGGAAGGATGGGCCCCACTGTGGCTTTGAAGAGGTACTTCCATGGAATCCATGTCTACCTGAAAGAGAAAGAATACAGTGACTGCGCCTGGGAAACTGTCAGAGTGGCGATGATGAGAGCCCTCTCTTCATCAAACAGTTGTGAAAAAGGTTAAGAAAGATGGATGGAGATCTGAACTCACCTTGAGATGACTCTCACTGACTAAGATGCCACCTCACCCTTGTACACTCCCCTGTGTTCATCTCAGTTAACTGATTTCTGCTTTAGCCACCAAATTCATTGAATTACTTTAGCCGATACTTTGTCAGCAGTGATAAGAAAGTAGATATAAAAGTATTCAGCTGTAGGGGCATGAGTCCTAAAGTCATGCCGGCCGTGAGGTTATCTGTTGCTGATTAACTTATTCCTTCCTGCACCTAACATACTTATAATATTTGTAAAATTACAATTCATCTAAACACCACATTAAATTTTCTAAAACATGTTTAGCATTTCATATTATTAAAATTGCACTTTGTTCTTTTTATTAAATTCTTATGAAAGAAAATGTTTCTTTACTCAAAAATTAAATCCAATCCTCCATTTAACATATTATTAAAGAATGCACATTTACATTTGTTTATTCATTCATTCCATTCATATCATACATATACATTGAGTACCTACGAGACAGACTGTGTAGCTGTCACCAAGGAATACAAGGGGATAAAGCAAATGTAACTCCTCCTGCATGGAAACTCTCAGTCTTACAGAGAAGAGGACATAAAAGCAGTATTATTTTATTTCAATTATACTAAAGACTGCAAAGAGAAGTAAAGGAAATAATGTTCTCACATGGGTAGCGTTAGGTACATATGATGCTGGATACAAATAATATTATATATACTTTCAAAGCTACCTGTTCAGATTCCCTGGTAGCTCAGCTGGTAAAGAAGCCACGTGTAGAGTAGGAGACGCCCATTCGATTTCTGGGTCAGGAGATTCCCTGAAGAAGGGATAGGCTACCTACCCACTCCAGTATTCTTGGGCTTTCCTGGTGGTTCAGTTGCTAAAGAATCTGCCTGCAATGCAGGAGACCTAGGTTGGGAAGATCCCCTGGAGGAGGGCTGGGTTACCCACTCCAGTATTCTTGTCTGGAGATTTCCCGTGGACAGAGGAGCCTGGAGGGCTATAGCCCATGGGGTCCCAAAGAGGCCACCACTAAGAACCACACGGCACAGAAAGTCAATGAATTCTCTTAACCTAGTTTCAAGGTACCAGAATCCGGGGAGTCTATTAGATAGACATTACCGAAACATAATTATTTCTATAGAGTTTACCTAAAAGCTCTTTTTTCTCCTTACTCTTAGAGAGCATAGACCATTAAAGTTCCAGAGAGCCAGGTAGATCATTTACATGGCAAAGGCACAAGAGAAATACCAATTCCTTCCAGCAAGCTGGCTTAACCAATTACAAAAGGCTCACTTTGATATAGTAGCAGAGCTAGCAGAGGCCATTGTTCTCCAGACCTCTGGGCAGCCCCCATTCAACAAGGACAGCCACCCAAAGGCCCCATGTCCTAGGACAGGCACTAGGGATTTCCCTGTTGCTTCTGGGATTCCCCCTGCAACTCTTGGGCACCCTATTGTAGCTAAGGGCCACCTCAGGAATACCCTGCAGTTTTTGGATTACAGCCAGCAACTTTAGGGCCCCCTGGGTGAGTGGACAGCCACCTCAGGGTCACCCAGCAACTTTCGGGCCCCACATGCTAGTGGGTGCCCCCAATAACTTTCCTTTCCCCATCCTGTCTCTTGGCTCTCACAGGTGTTTCTTCCATCTCCTGCTGGAACCGATTGATCATTGGGTTGTACCCTGCAGGCTTACAAGACCTGTGTTTGCCCTGCTTCAAGACCAAAGAAAGAATCTGCCATCAAGAAGAGGCATGGATGGTTTAATGGATGGCAGGAACTTACCTGTCTAAAGCTAGGTTCTGGAGCAACACCTCACCATGTGTGGTGCACTGGGGGTGGAGAGTATTAATACATGGTGACAGGCTTCATTCTGAGAGCAATGGAGGGGTGGGAGTAGAGGGTGGGGAAGTGGGGGAATGGGGAAGGGGGGCGAAGGAGATGGGGGAGAGATTGCTGGTCATTGGGGGAGTGAGATCAGGTGGGCTCATTAATTATCATGGAAAGCAGTAGAGGGACACGCCCCTCACCACCTGTTTGATAAAAAAGATCAAATCTGGGGCCTGGGACAGGTACAGAGAAAAGCCAGTCATAGGGTGTATAGGGCGCATAGGGGGTACTGGTGGGGCAGGGCTTGTACAGAGATAAGAAACCAGCCATCCTGTTTGGCCTGACCATACATACTTTATTGGGAAAAATCACCAGTGATCATCAGGGCCTTCAGAGTTTTTTGCTGGTGAAGGTTTGAACTATCCTGAGAATTACTGCAGTGGGGTACAGAGACATGGAGTGTGCCAGGGCTATTTAAAATGCAGTTGATAGATTTGCCTGACCCGCGGATTTAACAAACCTCCAATGTGTAAAAATTCAATGATCCAGGAAATGGGATAAAACAAAGTATGCCGGTACTTCCTCACAACGTAGCAGTTCCCCGTATGCTCTCCAAACTCACTCGTCCTTTCCCTGCACCAGCCATTCATACAGCTCTTTCCTGTTGCTTTGTGGTTCTGGCGATGGGTTTCTCCTTAAGAGTGCAAAGCAAAGTCACTCATTCGTGCTGACTCTTTGGCACCCATGAACCATAGCCCGCCAGGCTCCTCTGTCCATGGGATTCTCCAGGCAGAACACTGGAGTGGATTGCTCTTTTCTTCTCCAGGGGATCTTCCCCACCCAGGGATCTAACCTGGGTCTCCCACACTGGAGGCAGATTCTTTACTGTCTGAGCCACAGGGAAGCCCTGACAGTGCAAAGCCACCTCTTACAAGTTTGAGTCAAAGTTCTAGGCTTTTCAGAAACTCTTATGTAAGAGGTTATTGTTTTTCTTGAGAGGAATACTTTGGGAATGAGAGATTGTTACAATACTGTAACAACAGCCTTGGCCAAAATGACCTAGAAAGCAGGATCCCTTTTCCTCTGGAGGCTTTAAAATAATTACGGAGGAAGCGTGCCACCTACTGGCCCAGATGGACTAGGATATTGATCGAGTCTGTAGAACAGGCTTCTTGCTCTTCTAGGCAGAAATCTGTCTTCTTATTAGCATTTTCTTCAGAGCTAGGGGAGGATCTTTCCTGGAAAGAACTGACACCAATAACTTGAAAAAGCCTGTTTCCTCATCTTTCATACTTTAGAGAGGAAAATACTCCCAGCTTCAGGCAGGACATGTCTTGGCCTAAGGAAGCTGCGAGGCGAGCAAGGTCAGGATGTGTTTCTCGCTTCCAGGCTGCTCATCTGGCCAAGGTTGCACATTCATCATTTGCTTTACCTACTTTAACACCCTTGGAGCCTTGACCATGGCATGCTGGGTAGGGAAACGCATGGGGAATCAGAGAAAATAGCTCCTGTTTGAAGGTGCATTACCTCTTTCCTAAACAGTATGTTGCTCGTTGCTTGACTTCGGGAGAAAACTGCCAATGTCCCTTTGAATAATAACTGCACTGCATCCACCTTCCACCTTGACTCAGTAGAGAGGTGACGCCGCTCAGTCGTGTCCGACTCTTTGTGACCCCGTGGACTGTAATCTACTAGGCTTCTCTGTCCTTGGGATTCTCCAGGCAAGAATACTGGAGTGGATTGCCATTTCCTTCTCCAGGGGATCTTCCCAACCCAGGGATCGAACCCAGGTCTCCAGCATTAGAGGCAGACGCTTTAACCGCTGAGCCACAAGGAAAGCCCAGTAAGAGAGAACACAGACACAAATAAGGGTATTTCAGAAAACACAATTGTTGGCAACCAATAACCTGGGTGTACCTACTTGGGTAGAATTGAGAACCAGTAAGGTAAAGAATTACAGTAATTGAGGAAGTAAACCAGGAAGAGAGAGTGAGAGAGTGGGTGTCTGTGTGTGCGTGTTTGTGTCTGTGTACTGATTAAGTAGCAGGGAATGGCTTCAATATAAACTAGATCTCTCATCCCAGCTTTAGGTTACAGTCTTTAGATTGCTTCTCTCCAGTTAATGGATGAGAGGGCTAATAGCTTATAGTGAACAATGTCGGATTCGTGATCTCTCGTGATCTCCAAAGATTTAGCTCTGGGAGCAGGGACCATGCTTGATCTCTCAACAACTTTTGTATAGCAGAGTTTTATTAAAGTATAAAAAGAGACAGAGAAAGCTTCTCACATAGACATTTAAATGGGGATGGAAGTGCCCCACTCACTAGCCTAAGTGAGAGAGCTATATACTTTTTAATTGGTCATTAGAATAAATCAAAAGAAAGTCTCAAGGTTTAAAGATCTTACTAGACCCACTCCCACCAAATATATTTTAAGATAATGAGATTAGAACTAACAATAGAAAGATCTTACCAGACACACTCCAATAATACACATCTTAAGATAAGTCAGAAGATTCTGTTAAGGAGAAACATGTCCTCCAGCAATATATATTGTTCTATTGACTAAGACAAAGCAATGTAGAAAAAAAGATTGTTCTTTTCTCCTCTTTGGGAACTCCAGAACCTATCTCCACTTGGAGAGCCCCAAACCCCTCTCTCGTCCTTGGGGACCCCCAACTTCTTATCAATCTGCCTAGGAATTGACATGCTCAGAGATCTTTAATTTCTAGGTGAAACACATGTCAGTTGCTCATTTGAGTATGACTCTTCCGAGACTCCGTGGACTATACCCTTGGTGTACTGTTCATGGGGTTTTCAAGGCAAGAATTCTGAAGTAGTTTGCCACTCCCTTCTCCAGTGGACATTTAGTCACTTATGACCAACCTAGACAGCATATCAAAAGCAGTAAACATTACTTGGGCAACAAAAGTCTGTCTAGTCAGGCTATGGTTTTTCCAGAGGTCGAGAATGATAATTTGACCATAAAGAAAGCTGAGTGCCGAAGAATTGATGCTTTTGAACTGGGCTATTGGAGAAAACTCTTGAGAGACCCTTGGACCACAAGGAGATCCAGCCAGTCTAATCTAAAGAAATCAGTCCTGAATAATCATTGGAAGGATTGATGCTGAAGCTGAAACTCCGATACTTTGGCCACCTGATGCAAAGAACTGACTCCTTGGAAAAGATCCTGATGCTGGGAAAGATTGAAGAAGGGAAGAGAAGGGGATGACAGAGGTTGAGATAGTTGGAGGCATCACCGATTCAATGGACATGAGTTTGAATAAATTCTGGGAGTTGGTGATGGACAGGGAGGCCTGGCATGCTGCAGTCCATGGGGTCACAAAGAGTCAGACATGACTGAGCGACTGAACTGAAATGGACTGTACTAGCTAGGCTCCTTGGTTCATGAAATTCTCCAGACAAGAAAACGGGCGTGGATTGTCATTTCCTTCTCCTGTATGTTAAGTAAGTTTTCTTATTTTTTTTTCTTTCTTTAACATTTTGGGGACACTTTTGGGGCAAGACTACGTGGATAATTTTTGGACTCATCTGGCTGTCTTTGTGGGGGTTCCCCAGGTGGCACTTGTGCTAAAGAACCCACCTGCCACTGCAGGAGACATAAGACACCTGGGTTTGATCCCTGGGTCAGGAAGATCCTCTGGAGGAGGAAATGGCAACCCACTCCAGTATTCTTGCCTGAAGAGTCCCATGGACAAGGGAGGCTGTACCTTGGGTCTCAAAGAGTCAGACATGACTGAAGCAACATAGCACGTACACATGCCCGTCTTGTGACTGTTTAACATCCTTCAAACATTATGATTCTTCCACTGTTTGGCTGAGGTTTTTTTAGGTTTAACTTGCTGCTGCTACTGCTGCTAAGTCACTTCAGTCGTGTCCAACTCTATGCAGCCCCATAGATGGCAGCCCACCAGGCTCCCCCGTCCCTGGGGTTCTCCAGGAAAGAACACTGGAGTGGGTTGCCATTTCCTTCTCCAATGCATGAAAGTGAAAAGTGAAAGTGAAGTCGCTCCGTTGTGTCTGACCCTTCATGGACTGCAGCCCACCAGGCTCCTCTGTCCATGGGATTTTCCAGGCAAGAGTACTGGGGTAGGATGCCATTGCCTTCTCCGAGATTTAACTTACACTTTGCTATTTTGTCAGCTGAAAAGTCACTTATCTTTCTTCACTTTCATGATGTTCAGATATACATGTTTTATTTTCTCCACAAACAACAATTGTTTTGCTTTCTAAGTAAGTGGAAAGGAGAAACAAAATATCTCAAGTCTTGAAAATCACAAAAATTTGGTGAAGCCCCTCTGCCATTCTTTATTTCCCTTTGTATTAAACCTGTACACCCGTGGCGGATTCATGTTTATGTATGGCAAAACCAATACAGTATTGCAAAGTAAAAAAAAAAAAAAAAGAAGAAGAAGAAGAAAGAAATGGAACTCAACCCAGCAGGAGAGACACAAACTCCGACCAGCAAATCACTATGTAAAATATAAGTACTAAATCTTTTATTGTTATTTAAATTTAAAATGAAATATCATGAGTAAGTAAAGAAACAAGGCTATTTCTCCCTGACACAGTCTGAGCCTCATGGCTTTGCATTCTGAGCACGAGACAGAGATGGATAGACAAGTCAGCCCAACAGACAGATGAACCGCATGAACAAGGAAAGGTCACTTTTTTCCCGTGATATAAGCTTCTATTAATACATCACACCATCCCTGAATTCCCTATAGCCAACTCAGAAAGTCTGAGATAAACAAATGTTCAACACATTAAGTAAAAGTGATGAAAGCTGTAGTGGCAAAATAAAAATTGTCTACTGAAGGTGTAACCATTGCAATTGGATCATGCCTTCACCTACACAGACAGAAACACACTTTATCTCTCAGTAAAAAACTGGTGGAAAGAAACAGTGATGTCTAGTATATTATTCCTGACTGTCAGCTTGAAGAAAAAGTCACAATCCAAAAGTTGAGAGTTATGTTTTATTTAGTAGGAATTCAGGAGCCAGTATTTCAGTCACCCTGAGAAAAGTGCTCCAAGGAGGTGGGGATAGAGGCGAGGTTATATAGTAGTTTGCAAGAAAGGACAGGTAGTTTGAACCTCAAAGGTGTTTTTGTGAAGTAGAGAAAACCAGATATCTCAAATTAAGGAATTTAGCACTTTGCTATATAAGGGAAGATGCAAAACTCTGAGCTCACAAAATCATTCTTTTCATGCATCTCACCTATCCTGGGGCCATGCACCTTGCATTTTTCCACATCCTGAGCTCCCTTGGGTTCACCTTAGGGCGTGGCACAATCTGGAAGCTGTCAGACCAGGGGTATATTCCTCCTTCCTGAGCACCCTGCTAAGTCGCTCCAGTCGTGTCCGGCTCTGTGTGAACCCATAGATAGCAGCCCATCAGGGTTCCCTGTCCCTGGGATTCTCCAGGCAAGAACACTGGGGTGGGTTGCCATTTCCATCTCCAATATAGGAAAGTGAAAAGTGAAAGTGGCGTGGCTCAGTCGTGTTCGACTGTGACCGACCCCATGGACTGCAGCCCACCAGGCTCCTCCACCCCTGAGATTTTCCAGGCAAGAGCACTGGAGTGGGCTGCCAGTGCAGCTGCAGACTCTGAGGACTGTGTCATCCTGGTTGACTGATACGGCAGGAAACACGCCATTCCTCATGACCTGTGGTCCCGTGAAATGAAACCTCAGGAACCTGAATGAATGTTCTCAAAAGAACAGAAACACCTGATTAGCTCATGCACTAATACTCACAAGCCTCTGATCTGATTAAAACAGAAAATAAAATATAGAAACCTATAGGAGCTGAGGGACTCTGACCTCTTATATATAAGTTAAGGAGATAAAAAATGCAGTTCAGAGTCAAGGAAATATTTTGTTGCTGACACAAAGAAAAGAATCTTTACATATATTAAAACATGTACATAAGTATGTACATGTGTGTAAGTCTTTACATCCCTACAGAACGTCAGCCTTTAATTAGTTTCTCATTTATTTGATATCCATTTCGAGTGACAAATCCAAGGTTTAGTGGGAAAACTGAACTTCTATTGTAAAAATTAAAACTATTGATTACATTTTCTGGGTCAAATAGAAAATGTCTAAATGAAAACACAAAATGGACGTGAGAGAGAAACTTCTAAAAATGAGAACTGTCTTCCATATTGAAAGCCTTGCTTCAAATTTATTGTTCCCTTTAAATAATATCTGCACTTGCATCCCTTCCACTTTTCTCTGGAGTAAGAGAGAACACAGACAAAAATAAAGGGATTTCAGAGAACACAGCTGTTGCCAACCCATAGCCTGGGATGTGTCTATTTAGGTAGAACTGAGAACTATTAAAGAAATCGGAATCTAATTCAGGAATTTACCATGATGTGTATGTGCGTGTGTATGCATGCCTCTGTGTGTGTGTGCACGTGTTTGCTCAGAGAGTGGGGAAGGGTTTCAGTTTATCCTTCAGTTCAGTTTAGTCAGAGACTCTTTGCGACCCCGTGAATTGCAGCACGCCAGGCCTCCCTGTCCATCATTAACTCCCGGAGTTAACTCAGACTCACGTCCATCGAGTCAGGTATGCATCCAGCCATCTCATCCTCTGTCATCCCCTTCTCCTCCTGCCCCCAATCCATCCCAGCATCAGAGGTAGCCAAAGTACTGGAGTTTCAGCTTTAGCATCATTCCTTCCAAAGATATCCCAGGGCTGATCTCCTTCAGAATGAACTGGTTGGATCTCCTTGCAGTCCAAGGGACTCTCAAGAGTCTCCTCCAACACCACAGTTCAAAAGCATCAATTCTTCGGCACTCAGCCTTCTTCACAGTCCAATTCTCACATCCATACATGACCAGTGGAAAAACCATAGCCTTGACTAGACAGACCTTAGTCGGCAAAGTAATGTCTCTGCTTTTGAATATACTATCTAGGTTGGTCATAACTTTTCTTCCAAAGAGTAAGCATCTTTAAATTTCATGGCTGCAATCACCATCTGCAGTGATTTTGGAGCCCAAGAAAATAAAGTCTGACACTGTTTCCATTGTTTCCCCAACTATTTCCCATGAAGTGATGGGACTAGATGCCATGATCTTCCTTTTCTGAATGTTGAGCTTTAAGCCAACTTTTTCACCCTCCACTTTCACTTTCATCAAGAGGCTTTTTAGTTCCTCTTCACTTTCTGCCATAAGGGTGGTGTCATCTGCATATCTGAGGTTATTGATATTTCTCCCGTCAATTTTGATTCCAGCTTGTGTTTCTTCCAGTCCAGCGTTTCTCATGATGTACTCTGCATATAAGTTAAACAAGCAGGGTGACAATATACAGCCTTGACCTAACTCTTTTCCTATTTGGAACCAGTCTATTGTTCAATATCCAGTTCTAATTGTTGCTTCCTGACCTGCATACTGATTTCTCAAGGGGCAGGTCAGGTGGTCTGGTATTCCCATCTCGCCTATATCTATCGAATCTCTGCCTCTATTTACAGACTTGTCTTTAGATTGCTTCCCTCCAACTGACAAATGAGAGGGCTCTCTAATTCATATGCTGAATAAATTTTCTTCCTTTTCTTCGTTCAACACTTTGGGGCCCCTTTTGGGGGCAAGACTACATGTACAATTTTTGGTCTCACCTGGCCATCTTTGTGGAGGCTTCCCAGGTGACACTGGTGACAAAGAACCTGCCTGCCAGTCCAGGAGACATAAAGACCAGGGCTTCATCCCTGGGGCAGGAAGATTCTCTGGAGGAGGAAATGGTAACCCGCTCCGGTATTCTTGCCTGAAGAGTCCCATGGACAGAGGAGCCTGTCCACAGGGTCACAAAGAGTCAGACATGATTGAAGCGACTTAGCATGTGCACCTGCCTGTCTTTGAGACTGTTTGACAACTTTCAGATATTATGATTCCTTCCATTGTTTGGTTGACCTTCTTTAGATTTAACTTACACTTTGCCATAGCATCAGTAAAAAAGACATTTGTTTATATTCTCTCTCATGGACTTCAAAATTATATTTGTTTTATTTTTGTCCGCAAACAGCCATCAAGTTTTGCCTTTCTGGAAAGCTGAAATGAGAAACAAAAATCTCTTCTCTTAAAAATCACAGACAATATGGTGAGGCCCTCTGCCATTCTGTTCCTTTCTTGTCTATTAACCCTAGGATGAAATGTAAAGGAATGCAGCAGGGAGAGAGAAACTGGCCAGTAAATCAATATGCAAAATATAAGTTCTTAAATTTTTTTCTGTTTTTAAATTTAAAACAAAACATCAAGAATAAGTATAGACACAAGGCTATTTATCCCTGACACAGCCTGGGCCTCACTGCTCTCCCTTTTGAAAATGAGACAGAGATGGATCGACAAGTCAGCCCAACAGAAGGATGTAGACTGAATGAACAACTGCAGGGCACTGATTCTGGGACATAAGCTTTCAATAACACGTCACACCATCACTGAATTCCCTATACCCGATGCAGAAATTCAGAGCAAAACAAATCTTGAACACTTTCAGTAAAAGACTTGAACGATAAAAGCTGTAGTGGCAAAATAAAAATTGTCTACCAAAGGTGTAACAACTGCCATTGGATAATGCCTCCACCTACTTAGCTCTCCACACTTCAGCTCTCAGCATCTGAGGGCTGCTGACACTTGATAGCTGGGGACACGGATCCAGAGAAGAGAAGGTCATCACTGAGAAGTCCCCTCCTTCACACAAACACTGCACGGAAGAGAGTGGGGATGCTGGAAGATGAATGATTTTGCAAAAAAAGAGACAAGCCCCTCCATAGTAGAATTCTGAGTTCTCAGGATGTGGTTAGCCTGCCCTTCTGGGTGAGGCCCAGAGAGTCTGGTTGAGGACACTGTCATTCCAGAGGAAAAGTGCTACTAGAGGTGATAACCACCGTGTGAGTGAGGTGGTGCTGGAAAGGCAATTAATTATCTTGGAATAAGAATCTTCACACGTACATGCATCAGAAAAGAAGCAGGATTCCTGGTGGGGGGTATTGGCACAGCCTGTGGAAGACTCCAGATCTACCATAAAAATCAGGTTCAAAGAAACGACGCTGTCTCATCCATTGTTCCTGACTGTTGATCGGAGCCTATTATACACAGTGAAATAAATAAGCCAGAAAGAAAAATAGCAAAAGAGATACAGATGTAAGGAACTGAATTTTGGACTCCGTGTGAGAAGGTGAGGGTGGGATGATATGAGAGAATAGCACTGAAATATGTAATTTACTGTATGTGAAGTGGATCGCCAGTCCGGGTGTGATAAATGTGACATGGCTCTGAGGGGTGGTGTGCTGGGACCACACTGAGGGATGGGACAGGGAGGGAGGCGGGAGGGGTTTCAGGATTGGGGACATGCACACCCATACATTCATCAATGTATAGCAAAACCCACTACAATACTGTAAAGTAAGTAGCCTCCAATTAAAATAAACAAGTTAATTTAAAAAAAAAAAAAAGAATGACAAATTAAAAGTTGAAAGTTGTTTTATTTGGTTGGAATTAGGGAAGCAGTATATCAATTCACCCTGAGAGATTGCTTCAAAGAAGAGAGGGGAAAAGTCAGGTTATATAGGAATTTGCAAGAAAGGGGATGTAGTGTGAACATCAAAGTATTTTTGAGAATTTAAGAAAACCATCTATCTCAAGGAAATTAGCACTTTTCCTTTGTACGGGAGACGCAAGTGTCTGGGCTCACTGAAAACATTCCTTTCCTGCATCTCAGCTCTCCTGGGACAGTTTTCCTTGCATTTTCTAGCATCTTGCACTTTTTTCACATTCTGAGTTGCTTAGGTCCACCTTAGGGAGTAGCTGCAATTTGGTAGCTGTTGAAAAGGCAGAGGAACCAGAGATCAAATTGCCAACAACCTAACTGCCATCATAGAAAAAGGAAGAGAGTTCCAGAAAAACATCTATTTCTGCTTTATTGACTATGCCAAAGTCTTTACTGTGTGAATTACAAGAAACTGTGGAAAATTCTGAAAGAGATGGGAATAGCAGACCACCTGACCTGCCTATTGAGAAACCTATATGCAAGTCAGGAAGCAACAGTTAGAACTGGACATGGAACAAGAGACTGGTTCCAAACAGGAAAAGGAGTCCGTCAAGGCTGTATATCGTCACTCTGCTTATTTAACTTATATGCAGAGTACAGCATGAGAAACGCTGGGCTGGATGAAGCACAAGCTTGAATCCAGATTGCCAGGAGAACTATCAATAACCTCAGATATGCAGATGACATCATCCTTATGGTAGAAAGTGAAGAGGAACTAAAAAGCCTCTTGATGAAAGTGAAAGAGGAGAGTGAAAAACTTGGCTTAAAGCTCAACATTCAGAAAAGGAAGATCATGGCATCTGGTCCCATCCCTTCATGGGAAGTAGTTGGGGAAACAGTGTCAGACTTTATTTTCTTGGGCTCCAAAATCACTGCAGATGGTGATTGCAGCCATGAAATTTAAAGATGCTTACTCCTTGGCAGGAAAGTTTTGACCAACCTAGTTAGCATATTGAAAAGCAGAGACATTACTTTGCCAGCAAGGTTTTGTCGAGTCAAGGCTATGGTTTTTCCACTGGGCATGTATGGACGTGAGAGTTGGACTGTGAAGAAAGCTGAGCACTAAAGAATTGATGCTTTTGAACTGTGGTGCTGGAGAAGACTCTTGAGAGTCCCTTGGACTGCAAGGAGATCCAACCAGTCCATCCTAAAGGAGATCAATCTTGGGTGATCTTTGGAAGGACTAATGCTAATGCTGAAACTCCAATACTTTGGCCACCTCATGTGAAGAGTTGACTTATTGGAAAAGACTCTAATGCTTGGAGGGATTGGGGGCAAGAGGAAAGGGGGACGGACAGAGGATGAGATGGCTGGATGGTATCACTGACTCTATGGATGTGAGTTTGGGTGAACTCTGGGAATTCGTAATGGACAGGGAGGCCTGGCGTGCTGCAATTCATGGGGTCGCAAAGAGTCAGACACAACTGAGCGACTGAACTGAACTGAGCCCACAGGTGTATTCCCCTTCCTGAGCACCCTGGAAGGCTGGAAAGTCTTGATGACTGTGTCATCCTGGTTTACTGATATGGCAGGAGATACTCCACTCTCATGACCTGGTGGCCCCAGTGAATAGTAATCTCAGGAACCTGCATGAATGTTCTCAAAAGAACAGAAACACCCGAGTAGTTTATTCACCCTTAATTACAAGCTTATCCTCTATGAGATGGAAAAGAAAATACAAAAATCAATATGGCCTAAGTGACTCTGCATTCCTATCCGTAAGATAAGGAGGGAAAAATGCAGTTAAGAATCAAGGAAAATTATGTTCCTGACATAGGATAAACAAAAGAAATGTTTATCTACATTATACCTAAATTTGTGCCTAATAACTATGTACACGTCTATAAGTCTTTCCATATGTACATAACTTAAGCCTTTATTTAGTTTCTCATTTAATTGATATACATTTACATCGACAAATCCACATTTTATTGGGAAAATTAAACTTCTACTGTAAAAATTAAGAGTTTAGATTGACTACATTTTGTACGTCAAGTAGAAAATATCTAAATGAAAACACAAACAGGAAGTGAGAGAGGAATTTTCGGATAATGAGTACTGTCTTCCCTATTTAAAGCCTTGGTTAGAACGATCATCATCAGAGAACCTCCCTGAAGGTTCCCCCAGACCCCATCTCAGCCAGCCCGGCAGCAGCCGCATCTTCCCCCATGGCCTTCGTGCTCTCTCTACTGATGGCCCTGGTGCTGGTCAGCTACGGCCCGGGAGGATCCCTGGGTTGTCACCTATCTCGGAGACTCATGCTGGATGCCAGGGAGAACCTCAGGCTCCTGGCCCGAATAAACAAGTTCTCCCCTCATTCCTGTCTGAAGGACAGAAAAGACTTTGGTCTTCCCCAGGAGATCGTGGAGGGCGACCATCTCCAGGTGGCTCAGGCCTTCTCTGTGCTCCAGGAGGTGCTCCAGCAGAGCTTCAACCTCTTCCACACAGAGCGCCCGTCTACCGCCTGGGACACCACCATCCTGCAGCACCTCCGCACTGGACTCCAACAGCATCTGGAGGACCTGGACACTTGCCTGGGTCTGGTGACGGGAGGGGGAAGACTCTGAACTGGGAATGATGGGCCCCATTCTGATCGTGAAGAAATACTTCCAGGGCATGCATGACTACCTGCAAGAGAAGGATTACAGCGACTGCGCCTGGGAAATCGTCAGAGTGGAGATGATGAGAGCCCTCTTTTCATCAGCTACCTTGCAAAAAGATTAAGAAAGATGGGTGGAGATCCGAACTAACCTTGATGATTCTCACCGACTAAGATGCCACATCACCCTGCTACATTCACCAGTGTTCATTTCAGAAGTCTCTGATTTCTGCTTCAGCCACCGAATTCACTGAATTACTTTAGCTGATACTTTGTCAGTAGTAATAAGCAAGTAGATATGAAAGTATTCAGCTGTAGAGGTATGAGTCCTGAAATGATGCCTGCTCTGATGTTATCTGTTGCTGATTTATTTATTCCTTCTTGCATCTAACATACTCGAAATATTAGGAAATTTGTAAAGTTACATTTCATCTGTACATCATATTAAAATTTCTAAAACATGTTTACGATTTTGTGTTTTAAATTTGTACTTTGTTCTATTTATTAAATTATAGAAAATGAGTTTATTTACTCAAAAATGAAACTCCACACCCCCAGTTTAAAACTTTATTAAAGAATCGGTGGTTACATTTGTTTATTCATTTCTTCCATTCATATTATACATATACATTGAGTACTTACATGACAGACTGTGTAATTCTCTTCAAGGAATACAAGTGAATAAAGCAAATGTAGGTCCTACTGTGTGGAAACTCTTAGTCTTACAGAGAAGAAGACATGAAAACAGTATTATTTTATTTTAATTATAGTAGGCACTGTAAAGAGAAGTAAAGGAAAAGAATGTCCTCGCACGGGAAGCTTTAGGTCCAAATGGTGCTGGAAAGACAAATAATATTATACATCTTCCTAAGCTGCCTGCAGGGCTTCCCTGGTAGCTCAGCTGGTAAAGTGTGAGCCTGCAGAGCTGAAGACCCTGTTCAGTTCCTGGGTCAGGAAGATCCCTTTGAGTAGGATAGGCTACCTACCCACCAAGTATTCTTGGGCTTCCCTGGTGGTTCAGTTGGTAGAGAATCTGCCTGTGATGCTGGTGACCTGGGTTGGCAAGATCCCCTGGAGGAGGGATAAGCAGCCCACTCCAGTATTCTTGTCTGGAGAATCCCCGTGGACAGAGGAGCCTGGAGGTCTGCAGCCCATGGGGTCCCAACACAACTAAGCACACGGCATAGAAAGTCCATGTATTCTCTTCACTTAGTTTCAACTTACCAAAATCCAGGGAGACATTCTGGACATTACCTAAACACAATTATTTCTATAGAGTTGACCTAAAAGCACTATTTTCTCCTTACTCTTAGAATCACAGACCATAGTTCCAGAGAGCCAGGTAGATCATTTACATGGCAAAGGCACAAGCGAAATACCAATTCCTTCCAGCAAGCTGGCTTAACCAATTACAAAAGGCTCACTTTGATATAGTAGCAGAGCTAGCAGAGGCCATTGTTCTCCAGACCTCTGGGCAGCCCCCATTCAACAAGGACAGCCACCCAAAGGCCCCACATCCTAGTGGACAGGCACCCAGGGATTTCCCTGTTGCTTCTGGGATTCCCCCTACAACTCTTGGGCACCATATGGTAGTGGAGGGCCACGTCAGGAATACCCTACAGTTTTTGGATTACAGCCAGCAACTTTAGGGCCCACTGGGTGAGTGGACAGCCACCTCAGGATCTCCCAGATACTTTTGGGCCCCACATGCTAGTGGATGCCCCCAATAACTTCCCATCCCCCGTCCTATATCTTAGCACTCACAGGAGTTTCTGCCATCTCCTGCCTGACACCAATTGTTAGGTTGTACCCTGCAGGCTTACAAGACCTTTTGCCCAGCTTCAAGACCAAAGAAAGAATCTGCTGTCAAGAACAGAGGCATGGATGGTTTAATGGATGGGAGGCGCTTTCATGTCTGGAAGCTAGTTCCCGTTGTAACACCCACCTTGTGTGGGGCACTGGGGGTGGGAAGTATTAATACATGATGACAGGCTTCATTCTGAGAGCAATGGAGGGATGGGTAGTAGAGGGTGGGGAAGTGAGGAATGGGGGAGGAGGAATGGGGAGATGGGGGAAGAGATTGCTAGTCCCAGTGGGAGTGAGTCAGATGGGCTCATTAGTTATGGAAGCAGTAGAGGGACAGGCCTCTCACCACCCCTTTGACATTATAAGATAATGGGATTAGAACTAACAATAGAAAGATCTTACCACATTCAGTCCCATAATACACATCTTAAAATAAATCAGCTGGTGGTTGTTAAGGAGAAACATATTCTCAAGCAAGATACATTGTTCTATTGACTAAGACAAACCAATGTTGGAAAAAAAGTTTGTTTTTCTTCTCCTCCTTGAGAACTCCAAACCCTGTATCCTTCTACAGGGCCCCAGACCCCTCTCTCCTCCTTGGGGTTCCCAGGCTTATCAATCTACCTAGGAACCGAGACTCTCAGAGATCTCTAATTTCTAGGTTAAATACATGTCAGTTGCTCAGTTGAGTACAACCTGTTTACAGCTCCGTGGACTGTATCCTTTTCATACTGTTCATGTGATTCTCAAGGCAAGAATACGGAAGTGGTTTGCCATTCCCTTCTCCAGTGGACCACATTTGTCACTTACAACCAACCTAGACAGCGTATTAAAAAGCAGAGACATCACTATGCCAACAAAGGTCCATCAAGTCAAGGCTATGGTTTTTCCATTAGTCACATATGAATGTGAGAGTTGGACCATCAATAAAGCTGAGAGCTGAAGAATTGATGCTTTTCAACTGTGGTGTTGGAGATGACTCTTGAGAGTCCCACTGAATGCAGAGAGATCCAAGCAGTCCATCCTAAAGGAAATCCGTCCTGAATATTCATTGGAAGGACTGATGCTGAAACTGAAACTCCAAAACTCTGGCTTCCTGATGTGAAGAACTGATGCTTTGAAAACATCCTGATGCTGGGAAACATCAAAGGTGGGAGGAGAAGGGGGTGACAGAAGATGAGATGGCTGGATGACATCAGTGACACAATGGACATGAGTTTGAGTAAGCTCTGGGAGTTGGTGATGGACAGGGAGGCCTGGCGTGCTGCAGTCCATGGGGTCACAAGCCTCAGACACGTCTGAGCGATTGAACTGAAATGGACTCTACCCACCAGGCTCCCAGTACACAGAATTCTCCAGGCAAGGAAACTGGAGTGGGTTGTCATTTCCTTCTCCTGTATAGTAAATAAGTTTTGGTTCTTTTCCTTCCTTCAACACTTTAGGGAAACTTTGGGGGAAAGACTACATGGATAATTTTTGGACTCATCTGGCTGTCTTTGTGGGGCTCCCCAGGTGGCACTGGTGCTAAAGAACCCACCTGGCACTGCAGGAGGCATAAGAGACCTCGGTTTGATCCCTGGGTCAGGAAGATCCGCTGGAGGAGGAAATGGCAACCCACTCCAGTATTCTTGCCTGGAGAATCCCATGGACAAGGGAGCCAGTCAGGCATGACTGAAGCGACTTCCCACGCACACATGCTTGTCTTTGTGACTGTGTAACATCCTTTAAATATTAGATTCTTCCACTGTTTGGCTGAGATTTTTTAGATTTAACTTGCACTTTGCCATTTTGTCAGCAGAAATGTCACTTATCTTTCTTCACTTTCATCACATTCAGATATACATGTTTTATTTGGCCCACAAACATCTACTGTTTTGCTTTCTAGGAAAGTTAAAATGAGTGACAACATATCCAAAGCCTTGGAAATCACACAAAATGAGATGAAGCCCCTCTGCCATTCTTTTATTTACCTTTGTACTAACCCTAGGATGAAATGGAACATAACCCAGGAGGAGAGAGACAATCTTAACCAGCAAATCACTATATAATTATAAGTTCCTGAATCTTTTATTGTTCATTAAATTTTAAAAGAAACATCATGTGTCAGTAAAGAAAGAAGGCTGTGTCTCCCTGATACAGCCTGGCCTCATGGCTCTGCATCCTCAGCACGAAAAAGAGATGAACAGACAAGTAGCCCAACATTCTGATGTACCGCGTGAACAACTAAAGATCACTGATTCCTGTGACAGAGGCTTCTAAGAATATGCAATACCACCTCTGAACTCCCTATAGCCACCTCAGAAATTCTGAGGAAAGCAAATGTTCAACAGTTTAAATAAGAGGTTTCAGTGATAGAAGCAGCAGTGGCAAAACAAAAATTGCCTACTACAGTGTAACTATTGCAATTGGATAATGCCGCCACCTGGGTCGTAGTCTCACCTGGAAAATCCCATAGACGCAAGAGTCTGGCGGGCTACAGTCCATAGGGACGCAACGGATCGGACACGACTGAGCGACTCACACACACACACACGTAGACAAAAACCCACGTTAGCTCTCAGCATCTTGGCTGCTGACCCTTGATACTCGGGGAAACAGGTCAGAAGAGGAGGTCATCACTGAGAAAGTGGGTCCTACACAGAAACACTCCAAGGAGAGGGTGGGGATCCTGGAAGATGAATGATTTTGCAGAGAAAGAGATAAGCCCCTCCACAGTAGATCCTGAACTTCTCAGGATGTGGTAAGCCTGCCCTCACGAGTGAGTGCCAGAGAGTTTGGGTGAAGGACACTGTCATTCCAGACGAATAGTGCTATGGGAGGTGAAAACTACCTTGTGAATGAGGCAGTGTTGCAAATATAATTAATTATCTTGGTTTAGAATCTTCACATTTAAGTGCATGGGAAAGAAACAGGATTCCTGGCGGGGGTGTTAGCACAGCCTGTAGAGGACTATAGAAGAACCATAAAAATACGGTGGAAAGAAGCAGCCAAGACTAGTATATTATTCCTGACTGTCGACTTGAAGAAAAGTGTCACAACCTAAACGTTGGGAGTTACGTTTTATTGAGTGGGAATTTAGAAGACAGTATTTCAAGTCACCCTGAGAGAAGTGCTCCAAGGAGGTTGGCGGGGGAGAAGGGGGAGCCAGGTTATATAGAAGTTTGCAAGTATAGGCAGGTAGTCTGAACCTCAAAAGAATTTTTGTGAAGTAGAGAAAAACAGATATCTCAAGTAAAGGAATTTAGCACTTTGCTATGTATGTGAAGATGCAAGAGTCTGGGCTCAGTGAAATCATTCTTTTCGTGCATCTCACCTCTCCTGGGGCCATGCGCCGTGCAGTTTTTCACATCCTGAGTTCCCTTGGGCTCACCTTAGGGAGTGGTTGCAATCTGATAGCTGTCAGACCAGGGGTATATTCCTCCTTCCTGAGCACCCTGGAGGACTGGAAACTGATGACTTTGTCATCCTGGTTTACTGATATGGCAGGAAACACTCCATTTCTCATGACCTGCGGTCCAGTGAAATGTAACCTCAGTCACCTGAATGAATGTTCTCAAGAGAGCAGAAACAACTGATTAGCTCATGCACTTGTAATTATAAGCCTCTGCAATGGCACCCCACCCCAGTACTCTTGCCTAGAAAATCTCATGGACGGAGGAACCTGGTGGGCTACAGTTCATGTGGTCGCTAAGAGTCAGACACGACTGAGCGACTTCACTTTCACTTTTCACTTTCATGCATTGGAAAAGGAAATGGCAACCCAGTCCAGTGTTCTTGCGGGGAGAATCCCAGGGACTGGGGAGCCTGGTGGGCTGCCGTCTATGGGGTTGCACAGAGTTGGACACAACTGAAGTGACTTAGCAGCAGCAGCAGCTCTGATTAAAACAGAAAACAAAATACAGAAACCTATATGGGCTGAGGGACTCTGACCCCCTATGTATAATGTAAGGAGAGAAAAATGCAGTTCAGGAAACATTTTGTTCTTGATACAAAGAAAAGGAATATTTATCTGTATTAAATGTGTACATAAGTATATACATGTGTATAATTCTTTAAATCCCTACATAACCTCAGCCTTTAATTCGTTTCTCATTTATTTGATATCCATTTGGCGTGACAAATCCAAAGTTTACTGGGAAAGAAAATCACGTATTGTTAAATTTATAAGAATAGATTGATTACATTTTCTGGGTCAAATGGAAAATGTCTAAATGAAAACACAAAATGGATGTGAGAGAGAAAATTTATGACACTAAGTACTGTCTTTCCATTTTAAAGCCTTACTTTAGATTTATCATTTCCTTTAAATAATAAGAACACTTGCATCTCTTCTTCCTTGACTCAGTAGTAACACAGAACAGAGCCACAGTAAAGAGATTTCAGAGAAGACAACAGTGGCCAACCAATAGCCTGGGGGGTGCCTATGTGGGTAGGATTGAGAACTAGTAAGGTAATCCAGTTTTAATTCAGGAATTAACAAGGATGTGTCCATGAGTGTGTGTGTGCATGTGTACATGGGTATGCCTGCGTGTGTGCACGTGTGTTTGCTCAGTGAGTGGGGAAGGGCTTCAATTTTAAATCCTTAGGTCTATCAAATCTCTGCCTCAAGTTTCAGGCTTGTCTTTAGTTTGCTTCTCTCCAAATGACAAATGAAAGGGAACTCTATTTCGTTTCTTGAATAAGTTTTGTCCCTTTTCTTTCTTCCTTCAACACTTTGGGGCCCTTTGGGGGTCAAGCATATATATACAATTTTGGTCTCACCTGGCCATCTTTATGTAGGATTCCCAGGTGACTCCAGTGGTAAAGAACTTGCCTACCAATCCAGGAGACATGAGTCCACGGTTTAAGCCTTCATTCGGGAAGATTCACTGGAGGAGGAAATAGCAACCCACTCAGGTATTCTTGCCTGGAGAATCTCATGGTCAGGGGAGCCTGTCCATAGGGTCACAAAGAGTCAGACATGACTGAAGTGACGTAGCACATGCACATGGCTGTCTTTGAGACTGACAGCTTTCAAATATTATCATTCCTTCCATTTTTTCATTGACCTTTCTTCAACTTACACTAGCCATACTGTCAGCAAAAAGACATTTGTCTATATTCTCTTTCATGACATTCAAATTATATTTGTTTCATTTTTGTCCACAAACAACCCTCAAGTTTTGCCTTCCAGGAAAAGTTGACATGAGAAACAAAAATCTCTCGTGTTGAAAATTACAGAAAATATGGTGGGCCCCCCGCCACTCTGTTCCTTTTTTTGTATTAACCCTCGGATGAAATGTTTAGGAACGCAGTAGAAGGGACAAAGTGGCCAGTAAATCAATATGCAAAAACTAAGTTCTAAAATGTTTTTTTCTGTTTTTTAAATTTAAAACAAAGCATCATGAGTAAGTAAAGAAACAAGGCTAATTCTCCCTGGCACATCCGGGGCCTCACTGCTCTGCCTTCTGAGCACGAAACAGAGATGGATCTACAAGTCAGCCCAACAGAAGGATGTAGACTGGATGAACAACTGCAGGGCACTGATTTCTGTGACATAAGCTTTCAATAATAGATAACACCATCACTGAATTCCATATACCCGACGCAGAAATTCTGAGCAAAACAAATGTTGAACATTTTAAGTAAAAGACTTGAATGATAAAAGCTACAGTGGCAAAATAAAAATTGTCTACCAAAGGTGTAACAACAGCCATTGGATAATTCCTCCACCTACTTAGCTCTCCACACTTTAGCTCTCAGCATCTGAGGGCTGGGGACACGGATCCAGAGAAGAGGAGGTCATACTGAGAACTCCCCTCCTTCACACAAACCTGCACTGGAAGAGGATACTAGGGATACTGGAAGATGAATGATTTTGCAAACAAAGAGACAAGGCCCTTCACAGTAGAAATCTGAAGTTCTCGTTATGTGGTTAGCATGCCCTGCTGGTGAGGCCCAGAGAGGTTTGTTTGAGGACAATGTCATTCCAGAGGAAAAGGGCAACTGGAGGTGGTGGAGCACCACCTTCTGAGTCAGGTGGTGCTCAAAAGACAATTAATTATTTTGGAATTAGAATCTTCAGAACTACATGCACCAGATAAGAAGAAGGATTTCTGGTGGAGATATTGGCGCAGCCCGTGGAAGACTATGAAAGTGAAAGTGAAGTCTCTCAGTCGTGTCTGACTCTTTGCAACCCCCTTGGACTGTAGCCTACTAGGCTCACCTGTCTATGGGATTGTCCAGGCTAGATGACTGGAGTGGTTGCCATTTCCTTCTCCAATAGATCTTCCATAAAAAGCAGGTGAAAAGAAACCATCATGTCTTGTATATTGTTCCTGAATGTTTATCTGCAGCCTATTATACACAGGGAAGTAAGTCAGAAAGAAAAACACCAATACAGTATATTAATGCATATATATGCAATTTAGAAATATGGTAACGATGACCATATATGTGAGACAGCAAAAGAGACACGGATGTAAGGAACAGAAATTTGGACTCCATGTGAGAAGGTGAGGGTAGGATGATTTGAGAGAATAGCATTGAAATATGTAAATTACTGTGAAGTGATAGCCAGTCCGGGTGCAATGAATGTGACACGGTGTCAGGGCTGGTGCGCTGCGACTACACTGAGGGATGGGACAGAGAGGAAGCAGGAGGGGCGTTCACGATGGGGGACACATGTACACCCAAGGGTGATTCATGTCAATGTATGGCAAAACCCACTACAATATTATAAAGTAATTAGCTTCCAATTAAAATAAATAAGTTAATTTAAAAATAAAAGAAATAGTGACAACCTCAAAGTTGACAGTTATGCTATATTTATGGGAATTCAGAAGATAGTATCTCAAGTTACCTTGAGGGAATTGTTCCAAGGAGATGAGGGGAAGAGTCAGGTTATGTAGGAGTTTGCAAGAAATGGGGGCAGTCCGAACATCAAAGTATTTTTGTGAATTAAAGAAAACCAGCTATCTCAGGTTAAGGAATTTACCACTTTTCCTTTGTATGGCAAGAGGCAAGAGTTAGTGACAACATTCCTTTCCTGAACCTCAGCTCTCCTGGGGCATTTTTCCTTGCACTTTCTTGCATCTTGCATTTTTTCACTTCCTGAGTCACCTTGGGCTCACCTTAGGGAGTAGCTGCAATTTGGTAGCTGTTAGTCCACAGGTGTATTCCGCCTTCCTGAGCACCCTGGAGGGCTGGAAACTCTTGATGACTGTGTCATCCTAGTTTCCTGATATGCCTGGAGATACTCCACTCCTCATGATCTGGTGGCCCCAGGGAAATGTAATTTCAGGAACCTGAATGAATGTTCTCAAAACAACAGAAACAACCGAGTAGCGCATTCACTCTTAATTACAAGCTTCTGCTCTGTGAGATGGAAAACAGACTACAGAAACCAATATGGCCTAAGTGACTCTGAATTTCTATGAGTAAGATATGGCGGGGGAATGCAGTTAAGAATCAAGGAGAAGTTTTGTTTTGACATACCACAAACAAAAGGAATGCTTATATATATTATACTGAAATGTGTACATAATACGTTTGTACACCTCTGTAAATCTTTACGTACTTACATACTTTCAGCCTTTCTTTACTTTCTCATTTAACTGATATACATTGGCATTGACAAATCCAAACGTTATAGGAAAAATTAACCTTCTACTATAAAAATTAGGAGTTTAGATTGACTACATTTTCTAGGTCAAATAGAAAATATCTAAATGAAAACACACAGGGGAATTGAGACAGAAATTTTCAGACAATGAGTACTGTCTTCCCTACTTAAAAGCCTTGCTTAGAAAGCTTATCATCAGACACCCTACCTTCAGGTTTCCCTCAGATGCCGTCTCAGCCAGCCCAGCAACAGCCTCATCTTCCCCATGGATTTCATGCTCCCATTACTGTTGGCCCTGGTGCTGGTCAGCTAGAGCCCGGGAGGATCTCTGGCCTGTGATCTGTCTCATTACCACGTGCTGGTTGGGAGGCAGAACCTCAGGGTCGTGGCCTGAATGAGCAGACTCTCCCCTCACTTCTGTCTGCAGGACAGAAAAGGCTTCAGTTTTCCCCAGCAGATGGTAGACGGTGACCAGCTCCAGGAGGCCCAGGCCACCTCTGTGCTCCACGAGATGCTCCAGCAGAGCTTCAACTTCTTCCACACAGAGTGCTCCTCTGCTGCCTGGGACACCACCCTCCTGGAGCAGCTCCACACTGGACTCCTGGGGCAGATGGAGGACTTCCATGCCTGCCTGAGGCAGGTGATGGGAGAGGAGGCCTCTGCCCTGGGGAAGGATGGGCCCCACTGTGGCCTTGAAGAGCTACTTCCATGGAATCCATGTCTACCTGAAAGAGAAAGAATATAGTGACTGCGCCTGGGAAAGCGTCAGAGTGGAGATGATGAGAGCCCTCTCTTCATCAAGCAGTTGTGAAAAAGGTTAAGAAAGATGGAGGGAGATCTGAACTCACCTTGAGATGACTCTCACTGACTAAGATGCCACCTCACCCTTGTACACTCACCTGTGTTCATCTCAGTTAACTGATTTCTGCTTTAGCCACCAGATTCATTGAATTACTTTAGCCGGTACTTTGTCAGCAGTAATAAGCAAGTAGATATAAAAGTATTCAGCTGTAGGGGCATGAGTCCTAAAGTCATGCCGGCCGTGATGTTATCTGTTGCTGATTAACTTATTCCTTCCTGCACCTAACATACTTATAATATTTGTAAAATTACAATTCATCTATACATCATATTAAAATTTCTAAAACATGTTTAGCATTTCATATTATTAAATTTGTACTGTTCTTTTATTAAATTCTTATCAAAGAAAATGAGTTTCTTTACTCAAAATTAAATCCAAACCTCCATTTAATATATTATTAAAGAATGCGCATTTACATTTGTTTATTCATTCATTCCATTCATATGATACATATACATTGAGTACCTACGAGACAGACTGTGTAATTCTCACCAAGGAATACAAGTGAATAAAGCAAATGTAGCTCCTACTACATGGAAACTCTCAGTCTTACAGAGAAGAGGACATAAAAGCAGTATTATTTTATTTCAATTATACTAAAGACTGCAAAGAGAAGTAAAGGAAAAGAATGTCCTCACATGGGAAGCCTTAGGTACATATGATGCTGGATACAAATAATACTATATATAATTTCTAAGCTACCTGCGTGGCCTCCCTGGTAACTCAGGGAATGAATCCACCTGCAGAGCAGGAGATGCCGGTTTGATTCCTGGGTCAGGAGATCTGAAGAAGGGATAGGCTACCTACCCACTCTAGTATTCTTGGGCTTTCCTGGTGGTTCAGTTGCTAAAGAATCTGCCTGCCTTGCAGGAGACCTGGGTTGGGAAGATCCCCTGGAGGAGGGCTGGGCTACCCACTCCAGTATTCTTGTCTGGAGATTCCCCATGGACACAGGGAGCCTGGAGGGCTATAGCCCATGGGGTCCCAAAGAGGCCACCACAAAGAAGCACACAGCACAGAAAGTCAATGAATTCTCTTAACCTA
The DNA here is from genome assembly GCA_917880005.1 of Nanger dama. Lineage (NCBI taxonomy): Eukaryota > Metazoa > Chordata > Mammalia > Artiodactyla > Bovidae > Nanger > Nanger dama. Next base: position 7,044,198 of record CAKJTW010000094.1, on the reverse strand, counting down.
GTTTCAAGTTACCAAAATCCAGGGAGACTATGTTAGATAGAGGTTGAAGTGAAGTGATGTGATGTCACTCCAGTCGTGTCCGGGTCTTTGCGACCCCATGGGCTGTAGCCTACCACGCTTCTCTGTCCATAAGATTTTCCAATCAATGGTCCTGGAGGGGATTGCCATTTCCTTCTCCAGGGGATCTTTCCAACCCAGGGATCAAACCTGGGTCTCCCACATTGTAGACAGATGCTTTACTGTCTGAGCCACCAGGGAAGTTTAGACATTTAGAAGTTTAGATAGACGTTGAGGTGAAGTCACCCAGTCGTGTCCGACTCTTGTGACCCCGTGGACTGTAACCTACTAGGCTTCTCCGTCCATGGGATTCTCCAGGCAAGAATACTGGAGTGGATTGCCATTTCTTTCTCCAGGAGATCTTCCCAACCCAGGTATCGAGCCTGGTCTCTTGCATTGGAGGCAGACACTTTAACCTCTGAGCCACCAGGGAAGCCCAGACAAATGTTACCTAAACATAATTATTTCTATAGAGTTTGCCTAAAAGCTCTTTTTTTCTCCTTACTCTTAGAGAGCATAGACCATTAAAGTTCTAGAGAGCCAGGTAGATTATTTACATGGCAAAGGCACAAGAGAAATACCAATTCCTTCTGGCAAGCTGGCTTAACCAATAACAAAAGTCTCACTTTGATACAGTAGCAGAGCTAGCAGAGGCCATTGTTCTCCAGATCACCGGGCAGCCCCCATTCAACAAGGACAGCCACCCAAAGGCCCCATGTCCTAGTGGACAGGCACTAGGGATTTCCCTGTTGCTTCTGGGATTCTCCCTGCAACTCTTGAGCACCCTATTGTAGCTGAGGGCCACCTCAAGAATACCCTACAGTTTTTGGATTACAGCCAGCAACTTTAGGGCCCCCTGGGTGAGTGGACAGCCACCTCAGGGTCACCCAGCAACTTTCGGGCCCCACATGCTAGTGGGTGCCCCCAATAACTTTCCTTTCCCCATCCTTTCTCTTGGCTCTCACAGGTGTTTCTTCCATCTCCTGGCTGCCACTGATCGATCATTGGGTTATACCCTGCAGGCTTACAAGACCTGTTTGCCCAGCTTCAAGACCAAAGAAAGAATTTGCCATCAAGAAGAGGCATGGATGGTTTAATGGATGGCAGGCGCTTACCTGTCTAAAGCTAGGTCCTGGAGCAACACCTCACCATGTATGGTGCACTGGGGGTGGAGAGTATTAATACATGGTGACAGGCTTCATTCTGAGAGCAATGGAGGGGTGGGGAGTAGAGGGTGGGGAAGTGGGGAATGGGGAAGGGGGGCAAAGGAGATGGGGGAGAGATTGCTGGTCATTGGGGGAGTGAGATCAGGTGGGCTCATTAATTATCATGGAAAGCAGTAGAGGGACATGCCCCTCACCACCTGTTTGATAAAAAAAGATCAAATCTGGGGCCTGGGACAGGTACAGAGAAAAGCCAGTCATAGAGTGTATAGGGTGCATAGGGTGTACTGGTGGGCCAGGGATAGGGCTGTACACTGGTGGTGTACAGAGATAAGAACAGCCATCCTATTTGGCCTGACCATATATACTTTATTGTGAAAAATCACCAATGATCATCAGAGCCTTCAGAGTTTTTTGCTGGTGAAGGTTTGAACTATCCTGAAAATTACTGCAGTGGGAGACAGAGACATGGAGTGTGCCAGGGCTATTTAAAATGCAATTGATAGATTTGCCTGACCCAGGGTTGTCACAAACCTCCAATGTGTAAAAATGCAATTATCTGAGAAATGGGATAAAACAAAGTACGCCCGTACTTCCTCAGTTCAGTTCAGTCGCTCAGTCGTGTCTGACTCTTTGCGAGCCCATGAATCGCAGCATGTCAGGCCTCCCTGTCCATCACCAACTCCCAGAGTTCACTCAGACTCATGTGTATCAAGTCAGTGATGCCATCCAGCCATCTCATCCTCGGTCGTCCCCTTCTCCTCCTGCCCCTAATCCCTCCCAGCATCAGAGTCTTTTCCAATGAGTCAACTCTTCGCATGAGGTGGCCAAAGTACTGGAGTTTCAGCTGTAGCATCATTCCTTCCAAAGAAATCCCAGGGCTGATCTCCTTCAGAATGGACTGGTTGGATCTCCTTGCAGTCCAAGGGACTCTCAAGAGTCTTCTCCAACACCACAGTTCTTCCTCACAACGTAGCAGTTCCCCGTATGCTCTCCAGATCACTCGTCCTTCCCCTGCACAAGCCATTCATACAGCTCTTTCCTGTTGCTTCATGGTTCTGGCGATGGGTTTCTCCTTAAGAGTGCAAAGCAAAGTCACTCATTTGTGCTGACTCTTTGGCACCCATGAACCATAGCCCGCCAGGCTCCTCTGTCCATGGGATTCTCCAGGCAGAACACTGGAGTGGATTGCCACTTCCTTCTCCAGGGGATCTTCCCCACCCAGGGATCTAACCTGGGTCTCCCACACTGGAGGCAGATTCTTTACTGTCTGAGCCACAGGGAAGCCCTGACAGTGCAAAGTCACCTCTTACAAGTTTGAGTCAAAGTTCTAGGCTTTTCAGAAACTCTTATGTAAGAGGTTATTGTTTTTCTTGAGAGGAATACTTTGGGAATGAGTGAATGGCCTTGTTACAATACTGTAACAACAGCCTTGGCCAAAATGACCTAGAAAGCAGGATCCCTTTTCCTCTGGAGGCTTTAAAATAATTACGGAGGAAGCGTGCCACCTACTGGCCCAAATGGACTAGGACATTGATCGAGTCTGTAGAACAGGCTTCTTGCTCTTCTAGGCAGAAATCTGTCTTCTTATTAGCATTTTCTTCAGAGCTAGGGGAGGATCTTTCCTGGAAAGAACTGACACCAATAACTTGAAAAAGCCTGCTTCCTTAGCTTTTGTATTTTAGAGAGGAAAATACTCCCACCTTCAGGTAAGACATGTCTTGGCCTAAGGAAGCTGCGAGCGAGAAAGGTCAGGATGTGTTTCTCGCTTCCAGGCTGCTCATCTGGCCAAGGTTGCACATTCATCATTTGCTTTACCTACTTTAACACCCTTGGAGCCTAGACCATGGCATGCTGGGTAGGAAATGCACGAGGAAACAGAGGAAATAGCTCCTGTTTGAAGGTGCATTACCTCTTTCCTAAACAGTACGTTGCTCGTTGCTTGACTTCAGGAGAAAACTCTCAATATCCCTTTGAATAATAACTGCACTTGCATCCACCTTCCACCTTGACTCAGTAGTGAGAGAGAACACAGACACAAATGAGGCTATTTCAGGAAACACAGTTGTTGGCAACCAATAACCTGGGTGTACCTACTTGGGTAGAATTGAGAATTTGTTTATTACAATAAATCAAAAGAATGTCTCAAAGTTTAAAGAGCTTACTAGACCCACTCCCACCAAATACATTTTAAGATAATGAGATTAGAACAATAGAAAGATCTTACCAGACCCACTCCAATAATATACATCTTAAGATAAGTCAGAAGGTCTTATTAAGGAGAAACATGTCCTCAAGCAAGATACATTGTTCTATTGACTAAGACAAAGCAATGTAGAAAAAAAGTTTGTTCTTTTCTCCTCCTTGAGAACTCCAGAACCCTATCTCCTCCTGGATAGTGCCAGACCCCTCTCTCATCCTTGGGGACCCCCAGACTTCTTATCTGTCTGCCTGGGAATTGACACGCTCAGAGATCTCTAATTTCTAGGTGAAACACACGTCAGTTGCTCATTCAAGTATGACTCTTTTGCGACTCCGTGGACTATACCCTTTGTATAGTGTTCATGGGGTTCTCAAGGCAAGAATACTGAAGTGGTTTGCCACTCATTTTCCAGTGGACAACATTTAGTCACTTTTGACCAACCTAGACAGCATATCAAAAAGCAGAGCAACAAAATCCGTCTAGTCAAGGCTATGGTTTTTCCAGAGGTCAAGTGTGGATGTGAGAGTTAGACCATAAAGAAAGCTGGGCGCTGAAGAATTGATGCTTTGATCTGGGCTGTTGGAGAAGACTCTTCAGAGTCCCCTGGACTGCAAGTAGATCCAGCCAGTCCAACCTAAAGGAAATCAGTCCTGGATATTCACTGGAAGGACTGATGCTGAAGCTGAGACTCCAATACTTTGGCCACCTGATGCGAAGAACTGACTCCTTGGAAAAGACCCTGATGCTGGGATATATTGAAGGCAGGAGGAGAAGGGGATGAGATGGTTGCATGGCATCACCAATTCAATGGACATGAGTTTGAGTAAATTCTGGGAGTTGGTGATGGACAGGGAGGCCTGGCGTGCTGTAGTCCATAGGGTCGCAAAGAGTCAGACACGACTGAGCGACTGAACTGAAATGGACTGTACCCGCCAGGCTCCTCATTCCATGGAATTCTCCAGGGAAGAAAACTGGAGTGATTTGTCATTTTCTTCTCCTGTATGTTAAGTAAGTTTTGTTTCTTTTTTTCTTTCTTCCATCAATACTTTGGGGACACTTTTTGGGGGCAAGACTACATGGTAATTTTGGACTCATCCTGCTGTCTTTGTGGGGCTTCCCACAAAGTTTTAAATTGTTATTAAATTGTTTACTGTGTGTCTTGTAATGAGGGCATGGGGAGGATGTGGTCACTTATAAATAGAATGGACAATGAGAAGAGGACCTAAACCTAATCCTTCATACCCTGAGTACTAAGGGTCAGGCAGAGGAGAGTCAGCAACAGGCACTGAGGCAGGGGGCAGGGCAGTGAGAATGACATAAGGAAGAACAGGGAGAGACTACTGAAGGGAAGGAGTGTATTTCAAAGACACAGTGATACCTACAGGGTGGGTGAGGACTGAACTGTCCCAGTGGACCTGAAACATACGCCACTCGTGACGTTAGCAGGATCTAGTTTAGCAGAATGAACGGGGCAGAAACCAGGTGGGAGTAGGCTGAAAAGGAAACACAAGAATGAGAATTAGGAACACTGTATAGAAAATTAAATTTGTTTGTGAAGTGGAGCAGTGAAACAAGACAGCACATTGAGGAGATTATGGGTCAAAATGCCTGTGCACATTTTTTCTCATGTTTTCTAAGAATAATTTTCAAAGGATGGATGAATTGCCAGAAAACATTTTAAATATATGACTTATTTGATTTAAACAATTGCTTAGATACTTGATTTGACACACTGTTTTTCTGGCTAAAAATTAATTTAGCATTGTTCTAATTAGTCATTTTGTAGTGAATTTCAACAGTAATCCATTTCGCTGCTAATTTAAATTCTTTGTTCAATCAAGTTTTACAGTCAAGCTTCATTTTATCTGCTATTCCCTTTAGTTTTATATTGGTAATTTATATTATTTATCATTTTATAATATCTAATCGTTGACATATGCGTTTTCTCTATGTTATAGCCACTTTCTGTTGATGGATATGTGTTTTTCATTCCTTCTGTGTACACAGAGCTAGACAGTCCGTTGTATATTTTGCCAAGCACTGTTTAGAACATAGAATCAAGCCTCTCCCTAGTCACATTCATTCCTCTTTGAACTTATATGTATTTGGTGCCCTTTCTTGTTCGTCTGTTTTTACATTAAATTCAGTATTTCATTAACTTTTTTTTTCCTTTTTGATCTATGTTATGAGAATCTAAATTGCTTTTTGTTCGAGTGTCAGGCAAGTTTCCTGGAATATTTTATTGAAATATCATTTCTTTCCTCATTAACAAAAGGTATATCTTTTGCATAAATCTTTAGCTAATGATCAGCATCTAATTAATTCTGATAATATGGCAATTTTTGAGGTTTTTTTTTTTTTTTTTGCTTTATTAATACTTCGGAGAAGGCAATGGCAACCCACTCCAGTACTCTTGTCTGGAAAATCCCATGGGTGGAGGAGCCTGGTGGGCTGCAGTCCATGGGGCTGCAAAGAGTCAGACACGACTGAGCGACTTGACTTTCACTTTTCACTTTCATGCATTGGAAAAGGAAATGGCAACCCACTCCAATGTTCTTGCCTGGAGAATCCCAGGGACGGGGGAACCTGATGGGTTGCCATCTATGGGGTCGCACAGAGTCGGACACGACTGAAGTGACTTAGCAATATGGTTACTGAACTTTACTCACTGCTACACGGTTTTATTACAGCTACTTTAAAACTCATTTAATGCTTCTGACTGAGGAAGTCAAAGTCAAATATTCCTTTTGTTTTTAAATATTGTTGCTTGCATTATTTCTTAATTAGTTTTAGAACTGTTCTAAGGTTAAGAACATTGGCTTAATGAGAATCACAAACGTTTGTGGATCCCCAAATGGCCAATTGAGTGCTGAAAGCTGAGCACCAAAGAATTGATGCTTTAGAACTGTGGTGTTGGAGAAGACTTTTGAGAATCCCTTGAACTGCAAGGAGATCCAACCAGTCCATCCTAAAGAAAATCAGTCCTGAATATTCATTGGAAGGACTGATGCTGAAGTTGAAACTCCAATATTTGGCCACCTCATATGAAGAAGTGACTCATTGGAAAAGACCCTGATGCTGGGAAAGATTGAAGGTGGGAGAAGGGGACAGAGGATGAGATGGTTGGATGGCATCACCAACTCAATGGACATGAGTTTGAGCAAGCTCTGGGAGCTGGTGATGGACAGGGAAACCTGGTGTGCTGCAGTCCATGGGGTCACAAAGAGTCAGGACCTGACTGAGTGACTGAACTGAACTAACAAAGAAGAGACATTCAATAAAAATGAAAGAAAGAAATGGAATCAAAGATTCTTTCTCCCAAAACCTAAGGCTAAGAACTTCTATTAAATAATATATAGGAAAGTTATAACATTAGCCAGGAAAAAAAGAACAGAGAAAGAGAGTTTAGTGGTCACATAAATTCAAATTTAAGAAATGATGGCAGAAATTCATAGTCTGAGACTTAAAGATTCATACATACCTCACAAATGACCCACCCATTTGCCTGGTTGGTATGCATATATATGTATACTTTTCTTTTTAAAATTTTAATTTTAAATTATATTTAATGTGAAAAACTTCTCCCAGTTAATTTAGTACTGTTACTTGGCCCTAAAACCTCTGTCAGTTCAGTTCAGTCGCTCAGTCGTGTCTGACTCTTTGCGACTCCATGAATCACAGCACGTCAGGCCTCCCTGTCCATCACCAACTCCTGGAGTTCACTCAGACTCACATCCATCGAGTCCGTGATGCCATCCAGCCATCTCATCCTCTGTCATCCCCTTCTCCTCCTGCCCCCAACCCCTTCCAGCATCAGAGTCTTTTCCAATGAGTCAACTCTTCCCATGAGGTGGCCAAAGTACTGGAGTTGCAGCTTTAGCATCATTCCTTCCAAAGAAATCCCAGGGCTGATCTCCTTCAGAATGGATTTGTTGGATCTCCTTGCAGTCCAAGGAACTCTCAAGAGTCTTCTCCAACACCACAGTTCAAAAGCATCAGTTCTTCGGCACTCAGCCTTCTTCACAGTCCAACTCTTACATCCATACATGATCAGTGGAAAAACCATAGCCTTGACTAGACAGACCTTAGTCGGCAAAGTAATGTCTCTGCTTTTGAATATGCTATCTAGGTTGGTCATAACTTTTCTTCCAAGGAGTAAGCGTCTTTTAATTTCATGGCTGCAGTCACCATCTGCAGTGATTTTGGAGCCTCAAAAATAAAGTCTGACACTGCTTCCATTGTTTCCCCATCTATTTCCCATGAAGTGATGGGACTGGATGCCGTGATCCTCCTTTTCTGAATGTTGAGCTTTAAGCCAACTTTTTCGCTCTCCTCTTTCACTTTCATCAAGAGGCTTTTTAGTTCCTCTTCACTTTCTGCCATAAGGGTGGTGTCATCTGCATATCTGAGGTTATTGATATTTCTCCCGGCAATCTTGATTCCAGCTTGTGTTTCTTCCAGTCCAGTGTTTCTCATGATGTACTCTGCATAAAAGTTAAACAAGCAGGGTGACAATATACAGCCTTGACATACTCCTTTTCCTATTTAGAACCTCTGTAGTCATATCCTATTTAATGGTCAGATGTTATTAACTTGTACGTTCTAAATTATTGGAGAACCAAGCAGCTGGGTTGTTAAAGCAGAACTAGGGGTGACTGAGCGGCTGCTTGTGCTGAGCTTCCAGCAAGCTGTGCACAGGTCCTGCCCATGCTCGGGACTTCAACAGCTCAAGACACATGTGGTCAAATGTGGAAAGGATGAAGGAAGACAGGGTTGCAGCTAAGGTGACCATGAGCTTCAGTGGGGGATCATGGGGCACTGTCAGGGAGAGGCAGGTGTGCCATTAGCAATGTGGCCACAACTCAATCCTCCCTATCTGCCATGTCTGCTTCTGCAGAGATCAAGATGCTCCTGAAATCCAGCAACACACAGAAATGCAGTAAATAGGGGCAGGTGCAACACCAACATAGCCTACAAGTCTACACAAAAACAGTCCCAAATTTTGCCTGAGTCGTGAGGTGTTGCACGTCGTAGTAGGGAAAAGTGGCATATCTTAATGTTTCTCCAACAACAACAACAACAAAAAAAAACAAGTGATTTGCATCATTAATTTCTGGAAAATAGGCTTGACTGATATCTGGGATCCAGTGGATGGTGGGCAGTTTCAGGAAAGCCCACACCCTGCTGTCTTCCCTGAGATGTCTCTGCAGCATCTTCAATACAGAGGCCCAGGATATTTGGAATAAGACCTTCTTGGAGAAATTCCACATTGGACATCATCAGTAGCTGGAACAGCTGGAGATGTGTTTGAGACGAGAGAAATTTAGGAGAGAACTTGCTAGAAGTGAGGATTCAAAACTGGTTGTGAAGATCTACTTTCAAGGAATGAACCTTTCTGTAAAGGGGGAAGGATACAGAGCTCCATGGTTAAGAAGTTAATGCACTGGAAATCAACAAATACTTTCTCTTAATTAACAAATTTGTAAAATCAAGGGGGTGGGGGAAGAGAACTAAGCTTTCACAAAACAGTGGCAAAATGATTCTTACAAAGTTCAGGTTTTCATGTATTTTAGAAGTTGCTTTAGCAGCTGAAAACTGAAGTCTAGAATCAGCAATGGTGACCTTAAAAGCAGAGAAATATGAATTATACTCAGCAATTTAAGCCTGACAGGTTTAAATCAGTTACCATGTATTTATTTTGTATATGGTGTTTATATCCTATGGAACAAAGTGTTTTCATTACCATGTATAAAATTTTATTTTGTAAACATACATGCAATTTCTCAAATGTAATGTACTCATGTGTTCAGTTTTTAATGCACACAAAAACTGCAATCAAGTTGATGCTTTTCTGTGTGAGATCTATGCTAGAAACAAGGAATACCTGTATTTCTCTGGTTGATTTTGGGCTGAATCTCAGTGAGGTATCTTTGTTCATGACCCATCAACATATTAAATTCTTGGGATGAGGGAGAATCTCTGGACACATGACGTAAGTCAAAGAATGATTAAGTCCACACTTCCAGGTAACAGATTTGAGGATATGGACCAATAAAGAGCTGGACGTGCTTTTACAGACAAGAACTAAGAAAGGAGACTGCAATCATAAAACAGTAGTGCTTGAGTCACAGATCCCGGGAGTGCTCCTCCACTGTGTATTGGTCCTGTTCTGATATTGCCTTGTATCTAAAATAATGCCTTTGTTTATATGTATAAAACAAAGCTGGAAATATGTCCAGGCAGCTGCAGTTTAGAAAGCACCATTAAAAAGCACATGTGTTTACAGCCACATCCATCCCAAGTAGAAATGTTAGAACAGGAAAACATCCTGCAGCGATAATGACTGGAGAGTGGAGGAAACGCAGTCAGTTCCACCTGACAATTCAGACGGTCAACAAATAACCTGGGTGGAAACAGGTTTGCGTATTGGGAGAATTTGATTTAGTTGGTCTAGCAGCCAGTCAGTATCATTCAAATATGCGTTGCCGGGGTCCAGCCCTGGTGGATCCAGGGTGATTCGAAGGTGGGGACGGAGTAGGCATCCTAGGAAAAACTTATTTAATTACAGATAGAGAGGGACTAGGAATTTAGCAGAGAAAAAGAGGCCAAATAACTTGGTTAACACAGGTTACCAATCACCACCTACAAAGGCCGCAGGCGTCTTCCCGTTCTCCCGAAGGAGAGGAGGCACTGAGGCCCCCGGTCCGATCTTAGAAGCCCAGGCATAATTAGTAGGCTTGGTGGGTCCTATGCACCAGATGGGAATTCGGCCAGAAAATAGTAAGAGAGAGAGAAAGGGGCTGAATAACTTGGCTCACGTGGGGTACCAATAAAATTCCAGACAAGGAATTTGCACCATCTGAATGGCGGGCACCCACGCTCCAGATGGGAATTCAGCCAGAAAATTGGGGAGCAGAGAAGAACGACATGAGGGAATCAGTCTTTCTGGAACTGATCCGATTTCTTTATTTTTCAGGTTTGTTTATATACCTTCTGTTACACATAGGGATGAATACAGAGTCACGTGGGGGTCAGCAGACCTGACCCTTGTCACAATCAGGTATTTCATATAAAATTATACAAAGGTCTTATGAGTTTTTACATCATCTTCTGACCATGAGGTCCACTGACATTTTATGGCCCTTTCTGATACCGGTCAGTTAACCAGAAAGCTTGCTTTTCCAGGAGTGATTTTTAAGGCACCACCCTCCAAATAAAGATGCATTCCTAGAGGGTGAGGGTGTAGTGAGTTACAATCAAGAAAGGAATTTACTTAACCTAAGGTTTAACATGATTAGTCTTAAAGGTTAATACTTATTTCTCTTATATGCTTAAAGGTTAATACTTATTTCTCCTATATGCTAGTTATATTTATTATAAGGGTAGGGAATATGAAGACTTAGCAGCAAACATCAGTCCAACAAATGAAAACCCTTCACCAATGTTCCCTTTACAATCTATTTAGTCTTAAGATAGTGCTAAGGTTACATTTTTGCATAGCAAGGACACAGTGATTCATAACAAAGTACAGTAGTCTATAACAAAAGAGAAAATTCATTAACTCAAAAGGTCTAATATTGCTAACATCAAAAACTACTATATTTCCTTTTCTATATTCCAAATACATTGATTAATATATTCCCGGGTGCCTAAGGATATGAAGGCCTGTGGGCAATCAAATGAGAAAAGCCCTATGCTAATACTCCAAACTCTCTGTTGAGAGGTTGTCACACAAGCTAGTCTGTCAGCAGAGAGGTTTGACCTGAGCCACCCTTGTCACACCCAAGGCAGGGAATTAGCAGTAATTATTGGCATGACAAATGAAAAACCTTTCACTAATATAATTCCTAATCAACCCACTAATACTATACTAATAATTTTCTAACTTCTCCAAAGTGTCTGTATTTAGAAAGTTTTAAAGCATCCCATGCCTCTCACAGTTGGGAGGCTGTAAACAATCACATGCGGCTGGACAACCTGATCAGGCAGGCGAGAGAACCTTCAGAGTTTGTAAGCTGAAACACTCTTATCATGCCCAGGAATTTTTATTAACTGGGGCTGCAAGTTAACTCCTTCTCTGAGAGAAATGGTTATGGGGGAGAGCTCCCTGTAAGGTACTCTGGTTTTGGGGTAGATGCTCGGGAACAGGGGATCTCCTGAGGCTTGATCACGCCTTTGCATATGCCAAGCTTCTTTTCCTCATGACCTTTGCCATGGGCGGAGTTCCTCACACTGGCTCCCAACAATGAGTGAATGGTTACACGTGTGTGTGTGTTGGGGAATTCATGAGTGTGCCTTTGTTTTTGTGTTTTGGAAGCTACTGGGTTACAGTAGCAAAAATCCTAGTGTCTACAAGGAAACAGTGTATAAAGAGCACTTAGAATATTAAGACTTTGTCAGCTATTTTTAATGTCTGAATATGTTGTATGTTCCATTATTTTTTATGGCTTTGAGAAATGTTTATTAAGGTGTGAAGATAAGTTACTCTGCTCAGAAAATGGCATGGGAAGCTATCATTGAACTCTACTGTTGAAACTCTTGGTAGTGAAAGCTTAAAACTGAGTTGAAATATTATAGCTTTGAAACTTTTTAAATGACATAATGTGCTAATGTAAATCTGAAATCTTATATGAGTCAAATATTTCTGCTGATTACCTGATGATGGATACACATCAAGTTTTCTATATTGTTTTATTTTTGCTTGTTTTCTTTTTAAGAGGAAAATTTCATAAAAATTCTACCTTGAAGCTGTTTTTCCTGGAATGTACTTTGGTGGTTTGTCACTAAGTCATGTCCAACTCTTGCAACCCCATGGACTGTAGCCTGCCAGGCTCCTCTATCCATGGGATTCTCCGGGCAAGAATACTGGAGTGGGTTGCCATTTTCTTCTCCACCTGGAATGTATCCATTCACTTCAGTTCAGTCGCTCAGTCTGTCCGACTCTTTGTGACCCCATGAATCGCAGCACACCAGGCCTCCCTGTCCATCACCAACTCCTGGAGTTCACTCAGACTCACATCCATCGAATCGGTGATGCCATCCAGCCATCTTATCCTCGGTCGTCCCCCTTCTCCTCCTGCCCCCAATCCCTCCCAACATTAGAGTCTTTTCCAATGAGTCAACTCTTCTCATGAGGTGGCCAAAGTACTAGAGTTTCAGCTTTAGCATCATTCCTTCCAAAGAAATCCCAGGGTTGATCTCCTTCTGAATGGACTGGTTGGATCTCCTTGCAGTCCAAGGGACTCTCAAGAGTCTTCTCCAACACCACAGTTCAAAAGCATCAATTCTTCGGCGCTCAGCTCTCTTCAGAGTCCAACTCTCACATCCATACGTGACCACTGGGAAAAACCCATGATTTCAATTTGAAACAGTAGAGGGCAGAATAACATTAGTCACAGAAGGCACTTGCTCATTGAGTCAATGTAAACAAATGAATTAACTGCAGGTATTCTTGTCTTGTTGCATTTGGTTAGCTAACATAATACAATGTTATACTCAGCCTTAGGGAATACAATTAACACATTTTTTACCAGTGGTTATCCATTCAAATATGCTTCTTAGCAAAGAGATACCAGAGGACAAAGCTAAGTTATTGAAATCAGAATGGAAAAAGTTCCCCACCTCTTTAAAAAAAATAATGATATTGGATGTCTGATACTGTCAGATTAGATAGTAAATAACCACACAGGACTGGTGTTAGGCTGACATCCTCATTTTAAACCTTACCTTTTCCTCTTCATTTTGCATTATTTACTTATTCTAGATTTCTGTAAACATACTTGATTTATTTCAATAGGATGGTACATGGAAGATTTTTGCACAGTTTTTTCTAAGTTAGTTACCACAATCGATAAGGCAATCAGTATTGTGGATTTTTGACCCACTACTGGGAACAATTCAAAACAATCTATTCATCAGTATTTAATATGAAAAAAATAAACTTTTACCTCAAATATTTTGATGTGATATTAAAAAGAAATGAGTAATATATGCATCATCTTTTAAAACCCCAAACTAGTGAGAAATAACAGAAACATGAGAATAATATCAATCAGGTTTCTTTATAAACAGGAGAAATAATAAAGTAGAATACAGGTATACCTCAGATATTTGCAAGTTCAGTTTCAGGCTACTGCAATAAAGCTAATATTGCAATAAAGTGAGTCACACAAACTTTTTTATTTTCCAGTGCATCTAATTTCTATTTACGTTATATTGCAGTCTGTTAAGTGTCCAATATTATGCTAAAAAATAATGCACATACCTAAATTAAAAAATACTTTATTGCTAAAAAATGCTAACCATCATCTGAGCCTTCAGTGAGTCATAATCTTTTGGTAATCGTAACATCAAAGATCACTGATCGTGGATCACCATAACTAATACCATAATAATTTAAAAATCTGAAATATCATGAGACTTACCAAAATGTGACATAGACACAAAGTTTGAAAAATGGTGCTGATATACTTGTTCAATGCAGGGTTGTCACAGACCTTTCATTCATAAAAAATGCAATTATCTACAAAGTACAATAAAAGAAAATATGCCTGTATTCTTGCTAAAAATTAGGTAAAAAAAAAAATTATGCCTACTTTCCCTCCTAGTATTTAACACTGCGGTGGGAATAATAACAAGTTAAAAATATATGAAGCAAATACAAGGGAAGCAAAATTACTACAACAACTAGAAAATACAGTTTCCAAGGCAAAGTATGATTAACTTTGAACTCTGTTAATGAACACTCCACCATAAATCTAGCCACTCTTCACTCCTCTATCACCATGGATCGGCTTTGCCAGTTTCTAAACTTCTTATAAATGAAAATAATGTTAAAATACTTTATCTATGTCTAGTGCTTTTGTTCAATATTATATCTGCGACATCATCCATATTGTTTTGTGTATCAATAATTCATTGTTATTATTATGCACTATGTTGTTAGAATAGATCAAAATATATGTGTCAATTCTATTATAATAGTTTAGCTTTGTTTCTTTGGCATGTGTTGGGACTACTACGATGAAAGCTTCTGTTAGCATACTTGGACTTTTCTTTTGGTGGATCTAAGCAATAATTTCTGTGGATATATGACCAGGGGTGGGTGGAGTGGCTTTGTCACAGGTGTGTGTTTACATGTTTATCTTTATAGATAGTACCAAGCACTTTCCAAAAGTTTTAGTAGTTTATACTTCCATCATCAACAATTGTATGTATTTTATTTTTTTAATATTTTTAGTTTTAGCTATTCTGGTGTGTGTGCTGTGGTATGACATTTTGGCTTTAAATTGCATCCCATGAGCAGTCATGATGTTGATCACTTTTTTTCAAGTTTATTGATCAATTGGAGATTCTCTTTTGTGAAGTGTGGTTTCACAAAATATGAAGATTCTCATTTTCTTCTTGATACTGAAATACATAACTTAAAAATATATAAGAAAGATACAGACATAAATAAGCTAGAAATGCAAGTAAGTTCATAATCTTTGGAGTTTTTTTTTAACCTGGCTGGTCTGACAACATCATGATTGTCTTTGGGACTGGCATGGGATTGTTCTGATCCATCCAAAATGTGTCCTTAGTAGAGTTTCATTGTACGTTCATACTCCATGCAGGTAAGAGATTTTGGCTAATTCTGTACCAGAAGTCCTTTTCTCAATTGTCTTTCTTCCCTAAATTGCATCCTAGAAGTTCTTCTTTCATGTTAATTTTATCTAAGAGAAATCTTTCTGATTGAAATAGATACATGTACAGAAATTTCTGCTGTTTAACTTATTCAGCAATTCCTGGAAGTGTTAAAGGTAAGTTTAAAGCAAGATACTGAGTTTTAGGAGTCCTTTTTAGTGAAAATATTTGCACTAAAGAGAAAATAAATTTATACTAAGAGGCGCAGATACATAGTATAAGATCTAGAGTAGTGCTGGAGAAAACAATCAGGATGTACTTTATTCATCCATTAACTACTATGAAAAGCCATATAGCAAAGAAGACATTAGAATTCAGGAATCAGTTACTTACTCTTAAAGTTATATCAATGTTTTTATTCATTAAATGAGAAACATATATTAAAATTTTCTATTTATATATTACCAGAAAAATATGATTTTTATCCAAAATTCTGCCTGTCCCATCTCTGTCTTTTAACAGTATAGTGAAGTGTTTGGTTCCTTTATACTGTCTCTGGTGATACAAACGCAGGAGTCATCATCTTCCAGTACCAACTCTGGGAGACTGAGCTAAGACAAGCTTCCTTTTATTCAGAAAAATGGAAATACTGGACACAATTTAAGAGTCAATTTTAAGTACATAGCTAAGAAGAAAAAAAAAAAAACAGAATGGTATGTACGTTCCAAAAATTAAAAGGGGGTTTAAAGATCTCATTTCTTACCCTCCTTCCCTCAAATCCTACTCCCTAGAAATAATGAGACATCAGTTTTTCCCAGTGTAATCCATTTAATATCATTCAAAATGGTATGAAAGAGCTTGGATTTAGGTGAATACTCTTTACCTAGAATAATTTAATTGCTGTGTAGTATTCCACAGCATGAAGGGGTCAGTATTTACGTAACCAAATCCTCTGTAATAGCACATTTGACTACAATTACCCTTTATATAAGTAGGGCTGCAAAAACTAAATTTGTATTCCCATTTGAGTAGGGAATATAAGTACCTAGAACTGCATTTGGTGAGTCCAGTGATTCAAAAATGTTGTTAATTTTTACCAAATTAATTACTGATATTTGAAAAATTTTTTGTTTCTACTATGTATAGGTGTCAGCTCTTATCCCAACCATCAGCAAGCTATTTTGTTCTTTATTAGATTTTTCCCTATAGAATGCTACAATTGAATCCTTGATATGTCCAAACTCATCTCTTTGTCCTTCTAATTTCAATCTATGGTAGAAATCTACCTAGCTAGAGGCATTTTGGGGACACTTTTCTTATTTATTTTAGCTCCTGAATGCTATCCCACCCACAAGAGTGTGTTCTCTCTCCCTTTCTCTTCTTCAGTTCAGTTCAGTTGCTCAGTCGTGTCTGAATCTTTGTGACCCCATCAACCGCAGCATGCCAGGCCTCCCTGTCCATCACCAACTCCTGGAGTTTACCCAAACTCATGTCCATTGAGTCTGTGATGCCATCCAGCCATCTCATCCTCTGTCATCCCCTTCTCCTGCCTTCAATCTTTCCCAGCATTAGGGTCTTTTCAAATGAGTCAGCTCTTCACAACAGGTGGCCAAAGTATTGGAGTCTCAGCTTCAACATCAGTCCTTCCAATGAACACCCAGGACTGATCTCCTTTAGGATGGACTGGTTGGCTCTCCTTGCAGTCCAAGGGACTCTCAAGAGTCTTCTCCAACACCACAGTTCAAAAGTATCAATTCTTCGGTGCTCAGCTTTCTTCACAGTCCAACTCTCACATCCATACAACTACTGGAAAAATGATAGCCTTGACTAGATGGATCTTTGTTGGCGAAGTAATGTCTCTGCTTTTAATATGCTGTCTAGGTTCATCATAACTTTCCTTCCAAGGAGTAAGTGTCTTTTAATTACTTGGATGCAAACACCATCTGCAGTGATTTTGAGCCCCCAAAAATAAAGTCAGCCACTGTTTCTACTGTTTCCCCATCTATTTGCCAGGAAATGATGGGACCAGATGCCATGGTCTTAGTTTTCTGAATGTTGAGCTTGAAGCCAACTTTTTCACTCTCCTCTTTCACCTTCATCATGAGGCTCTTTAGTTCTTCTTCACTTTCTGCCATAAGGGTGGTGTCATCTGGATATCTGAGGTCATTAATGCTTCTCCTGGCAATCTTGATTCCAGCTTGTGCTTCATCCAGCCCAGCGTTTCTCACGATGTACTCTGCATAGAAGTTAAATAAGCAGGGTGACAATATACAGCCTTGATGGACTCCTTTTCCTATTTGGAACCAGTGTGTTGTTCCATGTCCAGTTCTAAATGTTGCTTCCTGACCTGCATACAGGTTTCTCAAAAGGCAGGTCACGTGGTTTGGTATTCCCATCTCCTTCAGAATTTTCCACAGTTTATTGTGATCCACACAGTCAAAGGCTTTGGCATTGCCTTTCTTTGGGATTGAATAAACACTGACCTTTTCCAGTTCTGTGGCCACTGCTGAGTTTTCCAAAATTGGTGACATATTGAGTGCAGCACTTTCATAGCATCATCTTTTAGGATTTGAAATAGCTCAACTGGAATTCCATCACCTCCACTAGCTTTATTCATAGTGATACTTCCTAAGGTGCACTTGACTTCACATTCCAGGATGTCTGGCTCACAGCAGACATCACACCATCATGATTATCTGGGTCACGAAGATCGTTTTGTACAGTTCTGTGTATTCTTGCCATCTCTTCTTAATATCTTCTGCTTCTGTTAGGTCCATAACATATTTGTCCTTTATTGAGCCCATCTTCACATGAAAGGTCCCCTTGGTATCTTTAATTTTCTTGAAGAGATCTCTAGTCTTTCTACTAGACACAAATGGGTCCTTTAAGGTATTTTTCCTGTAACTACACAATTTGCTCTGGAACTATGCTTATTTCTTTCCCAGTTCCATCTGTCCTTTTTCCCCTCTACCAGTTTCTCCCTCCCAAGCAATGAGAATAGTTTAGAAGATGTTACTTTAAAATTTCAGCTATATGGAATACACTAGCTAAGACTTCGGTTCTTAATGCTCTCAAATTAACTGTTTTGATCAGATTTATGATCAACTTGTTCATCTGACATGAAACCAAATGAATCTGTTATTGAGAACAAATAAATAAATTTCCCAAGGGATCTATGCCTTGTTTAGTACAATGCTTATACTGAAACTTAACTTGGAATAAATTTCACTAAAACAACAGGTATTTAGCTCTCTTACACAGAAAAAGTTACTTGATTTACGAGTCAAGGGAACCTGCCTTTTGCTTTAATCAAACCTCGCTCCACCCTTACCAAGAGTACATAATCTCCTCCTTCAGAACTTAGCTGAACAGGTTTCCATACTTCTAAGAAACTGGATTCCTCTTCCATTTAATGAAAATCCAAGAGACTGTTTCTGCGTTATGATCCTTTCCCTGCATACTTGTAATGTGACTCTGGCTATTTGTCTCTAAATACTCATTACATGCTGGCTATTTCCTGTCTACCCATAATGTTTAAGTATACAATTCAAAGAGATGAGGAAACTTGCCATCAAGTCTTCACTAATAGTTGGCAAAAAAACCGATCCAGTAGTCCCCCATTTTGGACAATAACAAGCTAGCTTTCAAAAAGAACAATGGGAAAAAGTGTTACACAACAACTATAAAACTGAGCCATTTACATCATTTGCATGTATTTTCATAATTTTTCCAACATATTAAGCCTTCTATAAACTGAACAGTAATTTCAACCTGATACCAGTTGTTTCTATATTACTTGGCAACTGAAAACATGACTAACCATCACCAGACTGACGGGGCCAAAGGCCCAGAAAGGGCAAATTCAGAAAAGGATTGTCTAGGAAGACCAGAGCAATCAGGAGAGAGGCTCCGACCTGGATTTCTGCCTTACACATCGTGCCATTACTTTACTGTGCCCTAAATATACAAGGACAGAAACCACCTTTCATCAGAGAAAGATAGATACTTCACTTCTTACTCCAAGAAGCAGTTTATCCAATATCCCATCTAGGAAAAGTAGAGAAATTGAAAAACAAAAATGAAAAACTTTACCCCTTAGCTGCTGCTGAGTCACTTCAGTTGTGTCCAACTCTGTGCAACCTTATGGACTACAGCCCGCCAGGCTCCTCTGTCCATGGGATTCTCCAGGCAAGAGTACTGGAGTGGGTTACTATGTCCTCCTCCAGGGGACTTCCTGACCAGGGATCGAACCTGGGTCTCCTGCATTGCAGGCAGATTCTTTACCGCTGAGTCTTATCTCTAGACAGAATCCCCTTACATATAGAATTGCCCATGACAATATGGTATTGATATTCCTTCTTTCTTTTAATACTATATTTTAAATTTCTTCATCCATTCAGTATTTAGATTGACCCTGTTATGTGCTCAGGTAAAGAGATAAGATTTCATTTGCCTACTGTGAAGCGTTAATTGTTCACACTCCAGTTGGAAGAAAGAGAAGTAACTGATTACACTACAATGCAGTTTGGGACACGGTGAAAGTAGTGATCTGGAGGGGCACAGATAGAGTCAGAGAAATCAGACTATAAGGGCTTTCAGTGAAGGAAAAAGTTTTAAGTGAGTCATGAATAGCAAAAATGAGACATTAACACATATTTGGAAAATAATATGCACCAAGTCAAGGAAACAGAATGTGAGTTTGGGTTTCCTATGGCCCTAAAGGGAAGTTCTATATGCTATGCCATTGGAGGTCAGGTGCTGAGAAGACAGACTTTGAGACACAATTTACCATGCAAGGAGTTTAATAGGGAATACTATGGGATCAACACTTCAGGGAAGAAAAACCAGGAGGATGGAGACAGGGAAAGCTGAGTTGCCACGCAGTCACAAAGTGGCCTTGGCCAATTACAGTGAGGAGCTCTGAAGGTGAGATGACCCTTCAGAGGTGGAGTGAGGGGTTTGAGCCTTTATACCTCCACACCAGCCAGTCATTGAATACAGGCAGACCTCAGGAAGGGAGAGAAAACTTGGGCTAAATGCCAAAAGCAATTCTGGGAATGAACCCCAAATCTCTTTATTTACCAAACATCTACACACCTCAACAGAGATTACTGAACCACTTGCCACTTTACCTTGGAATCCTCTATCTTTTAGAAGTTTGGTTTCTTTTGTGTCTGCAGCATATTCTTTGTCCACCTGTAGTGAGAGCTATAGTTGCTGTTTTTATTTCACTCAGCCACAGGTATGAGAATCAGAAACTCTTATAGAAAGAAATTTGGTTTGGACCGTTTTCCTTAAAAGGCAGTTATTGCTATGGGGTATAACTGGGGTACTGAAGTCTCTATATACAGCTGCTTTAAGAGAGAAAAAGACTATCTAATCTGCTGCTGTGAAAAGGTAAGGACAAAAAAACCATCCTTACCAACTACTATCTAACAGCTACCTTAC
The DNA here is from genome assembly GCA_917880005.1 of Nanger dama. Lineage (NCBI taxonomy): Eukaryota > Metazoa > Chordata > Mammalia > Artiodactyla > Bovidae > Nanger > Nanger dama. The sequence continues at coordinate 7,023,702 of CAKJTW010000094.1, read as the reverse complement.
CATCTCTATAGGATGCTCACTTCTCTCCAGGTACTGTGGGAAAACGAGAGGTCGGGAATTGCAAGGAGAACATGGCTTTATCTGTTAAAGTCTACCACAGCCGTCAAGAAATAGGAATGTGGTTAATAATGTGTAGTCACAGGATCAACAGCATCAGCTTCATCTAGGAATTGTTAGAAATGCCAATACTCAGTCTCCACCACAGTGGATCAGAAACAGTGGGGATGGAGCCATGTGATCTGTGTTTTAACAAGTCCTTCACGTGGTTCTGATGTGCTAGAGGCAGTGTTTAATTTACTGCATGTGATGAGTATTCTAAGCCAAATCTCTACAGGGGGCCAACTTCTTTTTTAAATTTAATTATTTTAATCAACTAATTAACTTATCTTCTGTCCACACCACATGGCATTTTGGATCTTAGTATCCTTAGTTCCCCAATTAGGGACTGAACTCATACCCCCTGCAGTGGAAGTGCAGAGTCCTAACCACTGGACAACCTGGGAATTTCCTATTTGTTCTTTGTTTAAATCTCAAAAATAAAATAACTTTATTTGTCTTGGATCTAAAATGAATCCATATTTATGAGAAAATTATTTAATTAGAAAAGTGTTGGTGTGTTGCAATTCATGGGGTTGCAAAGAGTCGGACACGACTGAGCAACTAAACTGAACTGAAGAGAATGGAAATTCTATCACCCAGATGGCACTGCTATGAACATTCTAGTGTAATTTCTTTTCAGACATTTTTTACACATATTTGTAAAAATATGATGATACTGTACCTATTACTTTGTAACCTATTTTTTATTTGATTTAGTAATCTATTTAGCTCAGGACATGTAGATGTAACAATGATAATTCAGATGACTCACTGAATGAATGAACTTACCTTTACTCTGAGCTCACTCAGGTATTGCTAGAAGGGTATCTAGTTTTATAAAGTATTTCTCTTTCTCAATATCTCTCTAAACTTAGAACTTCGGATTTAAAGTTTTAAAATGGTACACATATTTCAATTCAGTTCAGTTGCTCAGTCGTGTCTGACTCTTTGCAACCCCATGAACTGCAGCACTCCAGGCCTCCCTGTCCATCATCAACTCCTGGAGTTCACTCAAACTCACATCCATTGAGTCCATGATGCCATCCAGCCATCTCATCCTCTGTCATCCCCTTCTCTTCCTGCCTCCAATCCCTCCCAGCATCAGAGTCTTTTCCAATGAGTCACCTCTTCGCATGAGGTGGCCAAAGACTGGAGTTTCAGCTTTAGCATCATTCCTTCCAAAGAACACCCAGGACTGATCTCCTTTAGGATGGACTGGTTGGATCTCCTTGCAGTCCATGGGACTCTCAAGAGTCTTCTTCAACACCACAGTTCAAAAGCATCAGTTCTCCAGCACTCAGCTTTCTTCACAGTCCAACTCTCACAACCATACATGACTACTGGAAAAACCATAGCCTTGACTAGATGGACCTTTGTTGGCAAAGTAATGTCTCTGTTTTTCAATATGCTATCTAGGTTGGTCACAACTTTCCTTCCAAGGAGTAAGCGTCTTTTAATTTCATGGCTACAATCACCATCTGCAGTGATTTTGGAACCCAAAAAAATAAAGTCTGACACTGTTTCCACTGTGTCCCCATCTATTTCCCATGAAGTGATGGGACCAGATGCCATGATCTTAGTTTTCTGAATGTTGCACTTTAAGCCAACTTTTTCACTCTCCTTTTTCACTTTCATCAAGAGGCTTTTTAGTTCCTCTTCACTTTCTGCCATTTAAGAGTGGTATCATCTGCATATCTGAAGTTACTGATAATTCTCCTGGCAATCTTGATTCCAGCTTGTGCTTCCTCCAGCCCAGCGTTTCTCATGGTTAGCTTGTATTAGACAGCTAAGGCAGTTATACATGCAGGATGTCAACTTGAGCTGAATGTCTGGGGAAGCATTCGTCTATAAAGTACTGGTGTTAGCTTCTACATATGACCTGCTGTAAGTTTCCACCTGGCAGCTTCCAAATGGAGAAGTGTTCTGTTCACCTTAGTTCTGAGGAAAGAAATGTCTACGGGTGAAGATACACTGTAATCAAGTAATTCAAGATTTTGAGAGTATGGGAACTTGAATAAGGAAATCCAAAAGGAAATTATTATCTTTATTGTCATCTTTATATTTGCCAGTAATATTTTACAATACTGTTCAGGTCTGTAGTGTCTAGAATACAATGCAAGCTTCTGAGTCAGGCAGACTTGAGAGGCAATCTTTGCTCTGACATTTGCTCACTCTGTGGCTTGCTACATTACTTTGAGTCAGGTACATACTTGACTTTATTACAGTCTTGTTCTCACCTGAGGAAAAAGATAATATCAGAAACTACGTTGCAAGATTAACTTGAATTGAATAACATGTTAAATAATGGATTTGGTTTTGAAAAAGTTCCTGGTTTAAATAAAACAACAAAAATTCTATAGACATGAGAAGCAAATAACCTGTAAGGACAGTTGAATTGATAAATACTTCTTCTTTCTCCACTTCCCTATCTCTGCACGAACTTGAAGGTACCTGGGCTGAAATATGAAGCTGACAGACTTCCTCCTCACTGCCCAGCCTCTGTTTCCTTGCCCTCTGCCACTGCTGCAGCACACCCTGCCTAGGTCTCAGGATCCTATTTGGTTCTTCCTCGTTCCTTTCAAGCGAAATCTGGAAGCACTGGCCGACAGTTAACACACGTTAATTAAACTGAAAAGGAATATGCTCCTCAGCAAGCTTTTACAGCCAGCGATGACTTTTAATTAGAATTATACGATGAACCTAAAGCAGAGAATGACATAAAGTGATAGAATGAGCACCACATTTCTGGGCTACAGCTATGCGTCTCACATTGATGACTGTGGGAAAGTCACCAAGCCTTAATGACCTTCAGTTTCTCCAGCCTCACACTTGTTCCATGATGATTCTGGGAGCTCCTGGGTGGAAGAGCTGGAACCCCTTCCTCAACAGCATCTCCTCTCCTTTGGCATTAATACCCTTCTTTCCAGCTCTCCTCCCACCCAGCCCTTGCTTCGGGACAACCCAAGGGCAAGCTGGCTCATTCCTGTTTCTTCTAGCCTTCGTCTAACACTTCCTTTCACCAACAGGACTCCTCCATGTATATTTCTGATAACTGTGACTTGTTAGATATATTTTATTATTTTAATTTGTACCTTTCAAACGACTAAAAGTCAAAATATAAAAATATGTGGTAAAGCCTCTTCTATCCTGTCCTCTTCCCTTAGTTTCTCTCCCCAACCCACTCCACAAAATACAGGTTATCATCATTGTAATTTATTGCTTGTATGTTCATGATTTATTCATATAAAAGTAAGGTCAAATATAGAAAATTTGTATTACATTTTAATCTCAAATGCAGCGTTTTATATACAGTCTGCATCGTGCCTATTTTTATTTTTTTTAAGTCTGCCTCTTGCCTATTTTTATGTTCCTTTTTTTTCCCCCAGTATGCTAACAGTACATCATTCTTTCCTCCAGCTGAATAGTTTTCCTTTGTGTGAATATGCCTTAATTGTCTCCAACTGGAAGGATTTGGGTGTCTCCCTGTCTTTTGATATCATATATAATGTTGCAATGAATAATGCTGTATGTAAGTCACTTCACATGGATGCAAGTGTTTTTACAGGACATATTGCAAACCTGCACTTGATGAATAAAGGTATACATGCATCTGTGATTTTAACAGAGTTCACCAATTTGCCTCCACAGTGGTTGTGCCAATTTCTGGTGCTCTGGAAAATTATAAGAGCATCCCTCCTCCAAAGTCTCCATGATAGTGTTTTAAAAATTGAATTCTACTCATCTATCTGCTAGGTTATAAGTAGCATATTATTCACTTTTAATTTCTATTTTTTATTGTTATGTGTGAGGTTGAACCTCTTTTCATGCATTTATTTTTTCCTCTGCAAACTGCTTATTCATGTCCTTTGGCCTTACTTCTATTGTGTTGCCTATAACAAATAATCAGTGTGTGATGTTATTTTCAGAACTTGCAATATAAATTATTCCTAATATTTCTCATTGTTGCTAGCAATTTCTGGCAAATAAAGAAATCACTGGACAGCACTCAGAATGGGAAAAAATATTTACAAATGAAGCAAATGACAAGGTATTAACCTCAAAAATATACAAACAGCTCATGCAGCTCCGTATCAAAAAATAAAAAACAACCTAATCAAAACATGAGTGGAGACATACAGATGGATAACAAAGACATACAGATGGCTAATAAACACACGAAAAGGTGCTCAACATTCACTAAGTAGAGAAATCAAAACTATAGTGTGGTATCACCTCATACCAGTCAGTCTAGCCATTATCCAAAAACCTACAAATAATGAATCCTAGACAGAGTGTGGAGAAAAGAGAACCTTTTACACTGTTGGTGGGGTGTAAGCTGACACAGGGACTATGGAAAACAGTATGGAAATGCCTTCAAAAATTAAAAATAGAATTACCATATGTTTCAGCAATCCCATTCCTGGGCATATAACTGGAGAAAACTATAATTCAAAAAATACACGCACCCCAATGTTCACTGTAGCACTATTTACAATAGCAGGACATAAAAGCAACTTAACTGTCCATCAGCAGAGGAATGGATAAAGAGGATAATATTCCATTATGTATATATAATTACATAATATTACTCAGCCAGAAAAAGGAGTGAAATTGTGCCACTTGTGGAGACACAGATGGACCTAGAGACTGTCATACAGAGTGGAGTTAAGTCAGAAAGACAAGAGAAACATTATATAATTGTCATCTACACGTGGAACCTAGAAAATGATACAGATGAACTTATTTGCACAACAGAAATAGAGACACAGACATAAAGAATAAATATATGATGTGATATCAATAGGGAAAGGGAGGTGGCTCAGATGGTAAAGCGTCTGCCTGCAATGCAGGAGACCTGGGTTCAATCCCTGGGTCAGGAAGATCCCCTGGAGTATCCCCACTCCAGTATTCTTGCCTGGAGAATCCCATGGACAGAGGAGCCTGGTGGGCTCCAGTCCATGGGGTTGCAAAGAGTCGGATACGACTGAGCAACTAACACTTTCACTTTCATGTATAAAATAGATAACTAATAAGAACCTACTATACAGCACAGGGAACTCTACTCAGTGCTCTGTGGTGACCTAAATGGGAAGAAAATCTAAAAAGAGGGAATATATGTATACATATGGTTGATTCATTTGCTGTACAGCAGAAACTAACACAACAGTTTAAAGCAATTATACTCCAATACAAATTAATTTAAGAAAAAAAAATCACTGGGATGAATATTCAATGGTAAGCAAAGTATTACAGTGAAGATAAAGTTCATTTATCTACTTGGCCAGCTTTTATGAAAATAGACCAATTTGAAGAATAATTATGAAATATTAGTAAATCGCTTCAACTCATAAAAATTTCAGATGGACAGAAAATACAAAGTGACATTACAAAATAAAAACAACTGTAGTCAATGCGCATCATCTTTAAAGCAAAGATATATATACATACACACACACACACACGCACACACACACACACACAACCAAAGAATAGTACTACTTTAAAACAAAAAGAAATCATAGTGCCTGGAGAAATCCTACTACTCCTCTGTGCTATGCTTTGGCTCTTCCTCCACATGGTTCAAGTTTCCATGCCCTGTTCACTCAGCTTTCTTGTGAGTCGGAACACCAAGAACAGACACCGGTTGATTTCTACTTGGACAATGGTCCAGGCACAGCTGCTATAGTCCTGGCTTTCCAGGTAATCATGGATCCTTTGGAAATACATTTTAACCTGTAATCTAAGGTTCTCACTGCCCAAGGTGTCACCTTTCTTCTTTGCTTGCAGTCTCATGAGTGCTTCTAGGTATTCCAGCTGTTGAAGAAGTTCAACAAGGAACTTTTCTGTGTGACTTTCCTCCCAACCATCAAGAGATACAATTGCCCTGAAGAGGCTGAAGATCTGTTGAAGCATCTCATGAAGAATGGCCAGTACTTGTCCTTTCTGATACTGGTGAGGATTCACAGACTTCTGGGGAAGCAGGAAGTTTTTCCTGTGTGGTAGACACTGCTGAATTGACGAGGTCTGCAGTTTATTCAAAAACTTTAAACTCTCTTGGTTCACTCTCTCTTGCTGACAAAGAACAAGTTTCAGCTCTTGGGAGCAAACAGTGGAAGAAGCCAACAGAACCAACACAATTTCAAAGAAAGCCTTGTTAATCATGGTGAAGGTCAAATATTCCACTTATCTCTGTGCAGACTGGATAAAACTCCAGCTCTAGTGATTATTTGTTTTGTGTATCTTATTCTGGAAAGTGTTCTCTTTTGTAGTTTTGTTTTCTAATGTTGTCATTTCTCCAAGTTTACATGTTAAGCTTTCTGGTTCCCTTTTCACAAAGTTTACGGGACATTTTTTCCACTTTCCATTGTGTTGGCTTATTTGAGGAAGTAATCAAAAGAATTTGTTTTCTTTGCATGTGTTCCTTGAGACAATAATAGACTAGTCATGCAAAATGATCTTCTATTACTCTCATTATTTATTATACACAAAGTTTCACACAACACAATATGCTTTCTAAATATTTAGTCAAGCTTATTAAAGTTCTTTTACTGAGAGTAAGTTTTTCTTTTTAAAGGAATAGTCTTTCATGGAGTTATGTTTATCAGAGGCTTAGCAGCACATATATGGTGTGTGTGCGGGTGCGCTAAGTCACTTCAGTCATGTCTGACTTTTTGCGACCCTATGGACTGGGGCCCACCAAGTTCCTCTTGTCCATGGAAATCTCTAGGCAAGAATGCTGGAGTGGGTTGCTATGCCCTCCTCCAGGGGACCCCTCTGACCCAGGGATCAAACCCAGATCTCTTACATCTGCTGCATTAGCTGGTGGGTTCTTTACCACCAACACCACCTGGGGAGCCATAACACAGGCAAAAATTAAACAAGAAAAATTTAACTGAGTAAATTTAAAGGTCAAATTGGTTCCACCAAGCTATAGAAAAGGAAAGGTTTTAAAAGTAGAAAGCGAGCAGAAAAAAAGAAAATTATTAACAAAAAAAAGTACTATTTCAGGCAAAGTTGCCTTCCTAAGGGGGATGGAGGTGCATATACACAGATTACTTCACTATTGCTAACCAGATAATTCTAGGTTGACTGGTTAAAGGTTACATTCCTGGGGTGTTGAAATTGCAATTAAGTTAAATATTAAGTCGTGGTTTGCTGGCATGGAGTTTAGCATAAGTAATTCCATTTTGGGTCTGTTGTCTCCTTTTTACACTACTAAATTTAAAACCTCAAGTAGAACTGTATCTTTGCACAAATGCTTGAACAGATTAACCTTAAGATATGTATCAGCAATCTTAAATTGCTTTGTGTCTTAGCCAAGCAGTTCAATATCTAAGATTCTAGCCTATGGAAGTAATGAGTGAGTGTCACGCAGTCATGTTCGACTCTTTGCGACCCCATGAACTGTAGCCCACCGGGCTCCTCCATCCATGGGATTTTCCAGGCAAGAGTACTGGAGTGGGTTACCATTTCCTTCTCCAATGGAAGTAATATAAAAAGGAAAATATTAGCAAAGGAAGATTGCTATAAAATTATTGCAATTGCAGAACATTAGAGACACCATATAGATCCAACAATAGTGGAATGGTTAAATAAATGTTAGGAAATCCACATAATGAAATGCTATGTAAACATTATAAATAACAACATCATATGTGGAAAGACCGAGGGTACCAATAACTAAGGAAAATCAATATGACTAGTTTACATCAGTAATGCTTCTTGAATTACAAATTCCATATTCTTTTTTAACAATTACCTTTTAAATTAATCAATTTTTTTTATTGTGCTGGCTTTTGTTGCTGCATGCAGGCTTTCTCTAGGCGAGGTAAGTTGGACCTCCTCTTTGCTGTGGTGCATGGGGTTCTCATTGTGGTGGATTCTCTGTTACAGAGCACGGGCTCTGGGTGCACAGGCTTTACACGTTGCAGCACCTGGGTCCAGTAGTCACAGCACATGAGCTCAGTAGTTGTGATGCACGGGCTTAGCTGCTCCACGGCATGTGGAATTTCCCCAGATCAGGAATTGAACCTGTGTCCCCTGCATTGGCAGACAAGCACATTCTCACTCACTGTACCACCAGGAAGTCTCCAGTTCCATATTCTAAATTCTTCGGAATAAACCCCCAATCAACCGTTCCAATCTTATCTCTCACTGTTGCTCCAAATGCGGTATACGGGTGCATGCTCAGTTGCTTCAGTTGTGTCTGACTCTTTGTGACTCTATGGGTTGTAGCCTGCCAGGCTCCTCTGTCCATGGGATTGCCCAGACTTGTGTGTGTGTTTAGTAATATTTTCTTTCTCTAAAACATCACTTGTTGCCTCCTTCATTCCAAGTACCTGTCTGTCCAAGGACTAAGGACTACTTCTCCTTTAGGGCCTAGACTGCTCCCAGGGAGCTATAATCTCTTCTCTGGATCCTCACAGAACTTTGCACCTTTAAGATACTTTTCTTGGTCTGTCTTATAAATGGTTATTTATTTGTCTTACAGCCTTCTAACATTAAGACATCTTATGAATGTGTAATAAACACTCCTATTTTTACTGTCTATACAACTATGCTGCTGCTGCTGCTAAGTCGCTTCAGTCATGTCTGACTCTGTGCAACTTCAGAGACGGCAGCCCACCAGGCTCCCCCATTCCTGGGATTCTCCAGGCAAGAACACTGGAGTGGGTTGCCATTTCCTTCTCCAATGCATGAAAGTGAAAAGTGAAAATGAAGTTGCTCAGTCGTGTTCAACTGTTAGCAACCCCATGTACTATAGCCTACCAGGCTCCTCGGCCCATGAGATTTTCCAGGAGAGTACTAGAGTGGGATGCCATTGCCTTCTCTGCTATACAACTATAGTAGGAGCTTAATAAACCCATGTTGTCTTAGACTGACAATGTGCTCTACCACAAAGTAATACAAGACGTTACATCTCATATTTGACCTTTTTTTTTGTTTTGCAGGTCACTGAGTGAGATCACAAGCACTGGAAAGAGAATATAAACATGCGTGGCCTCATTATCCACCAGCTCAATTATATGTTGGTGTCATCTAGTCAGTCTGATCTTAATAAATTAAGTCAACATGCTCCATGGAGGAATCTTTTTCCTGTTCAAAAGTTCAACTACATCAATCAAAAGGTTTCAAACATTTTGGGTGCTGTGGAATTTGAACTTTCAGATCCAGGTCCATGAGAGTCAAATTACAGAAATCTCTTATCTGAGCTAACAAGGTAAACAGGCTTTAAGCTTATGTCAAGGAGTGGGAGTTGGGAAGAAAAGAAAACTTCACACTGAACTGGACAGAGTAGAAACCATTCAAAGGTAGTTATGTCATGTTAAACTTTGTGCCCTGACTTTAAACTTAACATCCAAGTCATGTACAGTTTGCACTGAATATTGTTCTGTAAAGCATGTCTTCTTTGAAAAGCTTTTAAACTCTTCACAGGATCAAAAATTACCTAGTAATTCCATTAGTGCTGCTGCTGCTAAGTCACTTCAGTCGTGTCCGACTCTGTGCGACCCCATAGATGGCAGCCCACCAGGCTTCCCCATCCCTGGGATTCTCCAGGCAAGAACATTGGAGTGGGTTGCTGTTTCCTTCTCCAATTCCATTACAGTTATTAGTTATTTGACATCTGTACCTGTGTTTCTCTGCTTGCTGGTGTCATCAGGATGACAAACGTTTGAATACTTCATTCATGTTTTCACATCCAGGGCAACTAGTAACTTTATAAAGTGATTTAGTGGCTAAAGGGCTCTGTTCCTTCCCACTGGCTGCTACAGAAGCCAAGTGCTTAAGGAAATGGTAGAGAAAAAGAAGAAATCTGTCATGTTTTATCAGCTGTATTATGGAACTTGGATTTTGAAGTCACAAAGACCTGGAATGTAATATTCTCTCTACCAACTGCTGCTTGTGTGACTTTGTGCAAATTAATCTCTATCTGCCTCAGCTTTCTCATCTCTAATTTATAAAACAGTTTTGAGGATTAGCAGATAATAAGTAAAAATATAGTATGGTGCCTAAGGGTTCCCCTGGTGGCTTAGTGGTAAAGAATCCATTTGCCAATGCAGGATTCATGGGTTTGATCCCTGGGTTGGGAAAAGCCGCTGGAGAAGGAAATGGCAACCCACTCCAGTATTCTTGCCTGGGAAATTCCATGGACAGAGGAGACTGGCAGGCTACAGTTCACAGGGTCGCAAAAGAGTCAGACACAGCTTAGCGATCAAACAGTAGCAACAACATGGTGCCTAAATTATGATAAATTACTAATACATATTTGTTGACTTCCACCTCAGTTCAGTCGCTCAGTCGTGTCTGACTCTTTGCGACTCCATGAATCGCAGCACGCCAGGTCTCCCTGTCCATCACCAACTCCCGGAGTTCACTCCATCGAGTCAGTGATGCCATCCAGCCATCTCATCCTCTGTCGTCCCCTTCTCCTCCTGCCCCCAACCCCTCCCAGCATCAAAGTCTTTTCCAATGAGTCAACTCTTCACATGAGATTGCCAAAGTACTGGACTTCCACTTAACAAATACTAAATCAGCCACATTCTTCCTAGGGATTCATAGTTATGGTAAAATATTTTTATAGATAGAACAGAAGAATTAAAAGTGAAACATTTTTATCTTCTTGTGGCTCTTTTGAGCTGAGTTGCTCTGGGCTTCTGAAAGGGTCTGATCTCACTATATCTGAATATTTTTTTATTGTGGCAATAACTCCACTAGTGTTTTTAAAAAATTTCTTCTTCTCCCACTTCTTCTCTTTCTCTTCATCTTCCTTCTCTCCCTCTCCCCTCTCCCCCTTCTTTCTCCATTTCTGTGTCTTGGTCTTTCTCTTGCTCAATAAAGACCTACGGTAATTTATAACATATAAAAAGAATAATACCTGTTTTGATAACTCTCCAGTTACTTCATCAAGACGACAAATTTTTGACCTGATCTCAAGATAAATCTATAAATCTTTAATGCAGAGCTTCAGGAAAACTGTAAGGATAGTTGAGAAAAATTGCTAATCTGCACTCAAGACTTTCACATTATTTTCATCCAATTGACTATAATAATGTAAAACTGTATTAATTCCCAAATGCTAGAGGATTTGCCAGATATCATTCTGTTATTGATTTCTAACTTGAATTTCTTGTGGTTAAAGAAATTTAAATTGATTGAGATGTATTTCATAGCTCAGAATATGTTCTATCTTGGCGATCGTCCCATGAGAACTCAAAATAATTATATTCTGCTTTTGTTGGCTGAACTGTTCTATAAATGGTAATTAGGTCAACTTGGTTGACAGTGTTGTTGAAATTTTCTATGCTCGCTCTCTCATTTGTTCTTTCAACTATTAAGTGACACCTTGAAATCTCAACCAAAAGGAGACTTCTCTACCTACTGTTATTATTTCTATCAGTTTTTGCTTCATATATCTTTAAACTCTTCTGTTAGGTACATCACATTTAGAATTATCATGTCCACTTGATGAATTGACTTTTATTTTAAAATGTCCCTCTTTTCCCTAGTAATATTCCTTATTCTTAAATGAACTTTGTATAATATTATATACTTGTGCTTTTTTAAAATTAGTGTTTTCATGGTATATCTTGTTGTATCCTTTTACTTTTAACCTATACACTTTTTTTTTCACATTTAAAATGAGTTTTGGACTCTGTGGGAGAGGGAGAGGGTGGGATGATTTGGGAGGATGGCATTGAAACATGTATAATATCATATAAGAAACAAATCACATCTACGTTCGATGCAGGATACAGGATGCTTGGGGCTGGTGCACTGGGATGACCCAGAGGGATGGTATGGAGAGGGAGGAGGGAGGGGGTTCAGGACTGGGAACACATGTACACCCATGATGGATTCATGTTGATGTATGGCAAAACCAATACAATATTGTAAAGTAAAACATAAATAAAGAGTTTTTTATATATAGTATATAGTTGGATCTTACTTTTTATCCAGTCTAACAATCTTAGTTTTTTATTGTAGTGTCTGGGCCATTTTCATTTAATGTGATTATCAATGTGTCTGGGTTTACATCTACCATTTTGCTATTTATTTTCTTTTAAAAAAAATTTTTTTTTAGTTTTATTTCAGCCATGTTAGGTTATCCATGAGCTGTGAAAAGCTATGCTACTTGATAAATTCATCAGTTCTATATACTACTTGGTAAATAAGCTTGACCCTCTGGTGTTTCACATACCTCAAATCAGTTATCTTTTATGCCTTAAGGAGAAAAAAAAATCAGAGAAAAGTTGTATTTGTCACATGTATGATACATCCTATGCATTATCCTGTATTGAACATAGACTGGCGCTTCGTTTCTTACATGATAGCATACATGTTTCAATGCCATTCTCCCAAATCATCCCACCCTCTCCCTCTCCCTCAGAGGCCAAAAGTCCGTTCTATACCTCTGTGTCTCTTTTGTTGTCTCACATAGAGGGTCATCATTACTATCTTTCTAAATTCCATATATATGTGTCAGTATACTGTATTGGTGTTTTTCTTTCTGGCTTACTTCACTCTGTATAATCAGCTCCAGTTTCATCCATCTCATTAGAAATGAGTCAAATTTATTCTTTTAAGGGCTGAGTAATACTCCATTGTGTATAGGTACCACAGCTTTCGTATCCATTCATCTGCTGATGGACATCTAGGTTGTTTCCATGTCCTGGCTATTATAAACAGTGCTGCAATGAACATTGGAGTACATGTGTCTCTTTCAATTCTGGTTTCCTCAGTGTGTATGCCCAGCAGGGGGATTACTGGGTCATAAGGCGGTTCTATTTCCAATTTTTTAAGGAATCTCCACATAGAGGAGATTCCTACATAGAGTGGCTGTAAACTAGTACAGCCACTTTACATTCCCACCAGAAGTGTAAGAGGGTTCCCTTTTCTCCACATCCTCTCCAGCATTTATTGCTTGTAGACTTTTGGATCGCAGCCATTCTGACTGGTGTGAAATGGTACCTCATTGTGGTCTTGATTTGCATTTCTCTGATAATAAGTGATGTTGAGCATCTTTTCATGTGTTTGTTATTCATCCATATGTCTTCTTTGGAGAAATGCCTATTTAGTTCTTTGGCCCATTTTTTGATTGGTTCATTTTTCTGGAGTTGAGCTGCATAAGTTGCTTGTATATCTTTGAGATTAGTTGTTTGTCAGTTGTTTCATTTGCTATTGTTTTCTCCCATTCAGAAGGCTGTCTTTTTACCTTGCTTATAGTTTCCTTTGTTGTGCAGAAGCTTTTAATTTTAATTAGATCCCATTTGCTTATTTTTGCTTTTATTTCCATTAAACTGGGAGATGGATCATAGAGGATCCTGCTGTGATTTATGTCGGAGAGTGTTTTGCCTATGTTTTCCTCTAGAAGTTTTATAGTTTCTGGTCTTACATTTAGATCTTTAATCCATTTTGAGTTTATTTTTGTGTGTGGTGTTAGAAAGAGGTCTAGTTTCATTCTTTTACAAGTGGTTGACCAGTTTTCCCAGCACCACCTGTTAAAGAGACTGTCTTTATTCCATTGTATATTCTTGCCTCCTTTGTCGAAGATAAGGTGTCCATAGGTGTGTGGATTTATCTCAGGGCTTTCTATTTTGTTCCATTGATCTATATTTCTGTCTTTGTGCCAGTACCATACTGTCTTAATGACTGTGGCTTTGTAGTAGAGCCTGAAGTCAGGCAAGTTGATTCCTCCAGTTCCATTCTTCTTTCTCAAGATTGCTTTTGCTATTCGAGGTTTTTTGTATTTCCATACAAATCGTGAGATTATTTGATCTAGTTCTGTGAAAAATACTGCTGGTAGCTTGATAGGAATTGCATTGAATCTGTAGATTGCTTTGGGTAGTATACTCATTTTCACTATATTGACTCTTCCGACCCATGAACATGGTATATTTCTCCATCTATTAGTGTCCTCTTTGATTTCTTTCATCAGTGTTTTATAGTTTTCGATATATAGTCTTTAGTTTCTTTAGTTAGGTATATTCCTAAGTATTTTATTCTTTTCGTTGCAATGGTGAATGGAATTGTTTCCTTAACTTCTTTTTCTACTTTCTCATTATTAGTGTATAGGAATGCAAGGGATTTCTGAGTGTTGATTTTATATCCTGCCACTTTACTATATTCATTGATTAGCTCTAGTAGTTTTCTGGTGGAGTCTTTAGGATTTTCTATGTAGAGGATCATGTCATCTGCAAACAGTGAGAGTTTTACTTCTTTTCTGATTTGGATTCCTTTTATTTCTTTTTCTGCTCTGATTGCTGTGGCCAACACTTCCAGAACTATATTGAATAGTAGTGGTGAAAGTGGACACCCTTGTCTTATTCCTGACTTTAGGGGAAATGCTTTGAATTTTTCACCATTGAGGATAATGTTAGCTGTGGGTTTTTCATATACAGCTTTTATTATGTTGAGGTACGTTCCTTCTATTCCTGCTTTCTGGAGAGTTTTTTTTTTTATCATAAATGAATGTTAAATTTTGTCAAAGGATTTTCTGCATCTATTGAGATAATCATATGATTTTTATTTTTTAATTTGTTAATGTGGTGAATTACATTGATTGATTTGCAGATATTGAAGAATCCTTGCATCCCTGGGATAAAGCCCACTTGGTCATGATGTATGATCTTTTTAATGTATTGCTGGATTCTGATTACTAGGATTTTGTTAAGGATTTTTGCATCTATGTTCATCAGTGATATTGGCCTGTAGTTTTCTTTTTTGTGGTGTCTTTGTCAGGTTTTGGTATTAGGGTGATGGTGGCCTCATAGAATGAGTTTGGAAATTTACCTTCCTCTGCAATTTTCTGAAAGAGTTTCAGTAAGATAGGTGCTAGCTCTTCTCAAAATTTTTGGTAGAATTCAGCTGTGAAGCCATCTGGACCTGGGCTTTTGTTTGCTGGAAGATTTTTGATTACAGTTTCAATTTCCATGCTTGTGATGGGTCTGTTAAGATTTTCTATTTCTTCCTGGTTCAGTTTTGGAAAGTTGTACTTTTCTAAGAATTTGTCCATTTCTTCCAAGTTGTCCATTTTATTGGCATATAATTGCTGACAGTAGTCTCTTATGATTCTTTGTATTTCTGTGTTGTCTGTCGTGATCTCTCCATTTTCATTTCTAATTTTATTGATTTGATTTTTTTCTCTTTGTTTCTTGATGAGTCTGGCTAATGGTTTGTCAATTTTATTTATCCTTTCAAAGAACCAGCTTTTGGCTTTGTTGATTTTTGCTATGGTCTCTTTTGTTTCTTTTGCATTTATTTCTGCCCTAATTTTTAGGATTTCTTTCCTTCTACTAACTCTGGGGTTCTCTATTTCTTCCTTTTCTAGTTGCTTTAGGTGTAGAGTTAGGTTATTTATTTGGCTTTTTTCTTGTTTCTTGAGGTATGTCTGTATTGCTATGAACTTTCCTCTTAGCACTGCTTTTATAGTGTCCCACAGGTTCTGTGTAGTTGTGTTTTCATTTTCATTCGTTTCGATGCATATTTTGATTTCTTTTTGATTTCTTCTGTGATTTTTGATTATTCAGAAGGGTGTTGTTCAGCCTCCAAACGTTGGAATTTTTAATAGTTTTTCTCCTGTAATTGAGATCTAACGTTAGTGCATTATGGTCAGAGAAGATGCTTGGAATAATTTTGATTTTTTTGAATTTATCAAGGTTAGATTTATGACCCAGGATGTGATCTATCCTGGAAAAGGTTCCGTGTGCACTTGAGAAAAAGGTGAAATTCATTGTTTTGGGGTGAAATGTCCTATAGATATCAATTAGGTCTAACTGGTCTATTGTATCATTTAAAGTTTGTGTTTCTTTGTTAATTTTCTGTTTAGTTGATCTGTCCATAGGTGTGCGTGGGGTATTAAAGTCTCCCACTATTATTGTGTTATTATTAATTTCCCCTTTCATGCTTGTTAGCATTTGTCTTACATATTGCGGTGCTCCTATGTTGGGTGCATATATATGTATAATTGTTATATCATCTTCTTGAATTGATCCTTTAATCATTATGTAGTGGCCTTCTTTGTCCCTTTTCACAGCCTTTGTTTTAAAGTCTATTTTATTGGATATGAGTATTGCCCTGCTTTCTTTTGGTCTTTATTTGCATGGAATATGTTTTTCCAGCCCTTTACTTTCAGTCTGTATGTGTCCGTTGTTTTGAGGTGGGTCTCTTGTAAGCAGCATATATAGGGATCTTGTTTTTGTATCCATTCAGCCAGTCTTTGCCTTTTGGTTGGGGCATTCAACCCATTTACATTTAAGGTAATTATTGATAAGTATGCTCCTGTTGCCATTTACTTTATTGTTTTGGGTTCGGGTTTATACGACCTTTTTGTGTTTCCTGTCTAAAGTCTATCCTTTAGTATTTGTTGGAGAGCTGGTTTGGTGGTGCTGAATTCTCTCAGCTTTTGCTTGTCTGTAAAGCTTTTGATTTCTCTTTCATATTTGAATGAGATCCTTGCTGGGTACAGTAGTCTTGGCTGAAGGTTATTATCTTTCATAACTTTAAGTATGTCTTGCCATTCCCTTCTGGCCTGAAGAGTTTCTATTGAAAGATCTGCAGTTATTCTTATGGGGATCCCCTTGTGTGTTATTTGTTGTTTTTCCCTTGCTGCTTTTAATATTTTTTCTTTGTGTTTGGTCTTTGTTATTTTGATTACTATATGTCTTGGGGTGTTCCGCCTTGGGTTTATCCTGTTTGGCACTCTCTGGGTTTCTTGGACTTGGGTGATTATTTCCTTCCCCATTTTAGGGAAGTTTTCAACTATTATCTCCTCAAGTATTTTCTCATGGTCTTTCTTTTTTGTCTTCTTCTTCTGGGACTCCTATAATTCGAATGTTGGAATGTTTCATATTGTCTTGGAGGTCTCTGAGGTTGTCCTCATTTCTTTTAATTCGTCTTTCTTTTTCCCTCGCTGATTCATTTATTTCTACCATTCTATCTTCTATTTCACTAATCCTATCTTCTGCCTCCAATATTCTACTATTTGTTGCCTCCAGAGTGTTTCTGATCTCATTTATTGCATTATTCATTATATGTTGACTCTTTTTATTTCTTCTAGGTCCTTGTTAAACCTTTCTTGCATCTTCTCAGTCCTTGACCCCAGGCTATTTATCTGTGATTCCATTTTGATTTCAAGATTTTGGATCATTTTCACTATCAGCATTCGGAATTCTTTCTCAGGTAGATTCCCTATCTCTTCCTCTTTTGTTTGGTTTGGTGGGAATGTCTCCTGTTCCTTTACCTGCTGGGTATTCCTCTGTCTCTTCATCTTGGTTATATTGCTGCGTTTGGGGTGGCCTTTCTATATTCTGGGAATTTGTGGAATTCTCTTTATTATTGAGCTTCCTCTCTGTGTGTGGGGTTGTATCAGTGGCTTGTCAAAGTTTCTTGATTAGGGAGGCTTGTGTTGGAGTTCTGGTGGGTGGAGCTGGATTTCCTCTCTCTGGAGTGCTGTGAAGTGTCTAGTAATGGGTTATGAGACGTCAATGGTTTTGGAGTATTTTGGGCTGCCTGTATATTGAAGCTCAGGGGCTTGTTCTTGTGTTGCTGGAGAATTTGCGTGGTATGTCTTGCTCTGGAACTTGTTGGCCCTTGGGTGGTGCTCAGTTTCAGTATAGGTATGAAGGCGTTTGATAAGCTCCTATTGGATAATGTTCCCTGTATTCAGGAATTGTCTGATGATCTCAGGATTTGGACTTAAGCCTCCTGATTCTGGTTTCCAGATTTATTTTTACAATAGCCTCATGATTTCTCTATCTGTACAGCACTAATGTTATAACATCTAGGTTAAAGATGATAGGTTTCTCCACCTTGAGGGTCGCCCCTAGAGGATCGCTGAGTTACTTGGAGGAGAGAAGAGGGAGGGGGTAGTTAGAGGTGAGTGGAATGGGATGAGGTGGAATCAAAAGAGGAAAGAGCAAGCTAGCTCGTAACCACTTTCTTGTGTGCACTCCAAAGTCTGGACCTCTCAGAGGTGGTCACAGAGTTATACATGGAAGAGGAGAGGGAGGAAGTAGATAGAGGTGACCAGGAGGATAAAAGAGGGAGATGCAAAGGAGGGATACAGATCCGGCCAGTGACCAGTTCCCTGAGAGTTCTCCACCTTCTGGAACACACAGAGATTCATAGCATTGGGTAGAGAAGAGGAGGGGGAGGGAAGAGACAGAAGCCACCTGGTGGAGAAAAAAGAGAGTCCAAAGGAGGAGAGAGTGGTCAAGCCAGTAATCTTGCACTCATGCAAAATTGGGTACTGAAGATTGGGTTTTTAAAAGTACAAACTTGGCAACAAATACCAAAATGCCAAGATTAAAAATCTGGAGTGGAGATTGGATTTTCAAAGATAAAATAGTAAAGAAAAGAAGAAGAAGGAGAAAAAATTAAAAAAAATAGAAAAAAAAGACTCCAGAATTATTAAAAGACAACAACTTCCACCACCAAAAGGACTATATACGGCATTTGCTTTAAAGATAGGGGTTTTTTTGAAAAGTAATATTAGGTTATAAAAATAATAAATAGAAATATAGAGGACTTAAAAATTTAAGCACGTTTAGAAAAAAAAGATGAAAAAGAAAGAAAAAACAAGTTTTTTTCAAAAAAATTTTAAAGAAAAAAATTCTTAAAAAAATCACGCTTCCACATCAACCCCACCCCCTCCAAAAAATTTGATCATAAAAGTAGTAACGGTATATCTGGCGCTTTCTCTGTTGTTGTGGGCTGTGTGGGGTCGCTACCAAGGCAGTTCCCTCTGTTTGACTTCCTCTGTTTGCTGGTCTCTTCCGTGTCCGATTTCCGTCTTGACACAGGGGTGGGGGGTGGTGGACTCTGCACTGGGCTTGCCCCTTCTCAGGGCACACACCACTCAGGCTGTCCGTTGCTCTGCAGGATAACCATCTGGGGCCTGCCCAAGGCTTCATGCACCTCCCCAGTCTAAGCCGCTCAGGTTTGGCGCTCAGGAAGCCCTCCGAGTCTTGGATTTGGTTGAACCTGGGCTTTGTTCCCTTCCCAGGTCTGAGTATCTAGGAAGTTTGGCGTGCACAATAGCTGTGACTTCTGGCCTTTCCGGGTTGCTCAATTTTCTGGGAGTGCCACTGGGGCTCTTTCTCAGGCAGATGATGACTGTTCAGAGCCCCCCAGAAGTCTTAATTAGCAAAGAAACCTGCTTGCAATTTGGTAGGTAATGTCTCTCTTGAGCTGCGATTGCCCCCTTCCAACACTTAAGGCTCTGGCTGCCTGTCGCCAGAGGGGGATGGTCTGCAGCCAGCTATTTCTGATCCATCCTTTGTTCTGTGCGTGGGCCTGTTGGTGTCTTATGTTCGAGCGTTTCGCGTGTTAGCTATCCCAGAGTCTGGTTTGCTAGTCCAAGATAGTTCATTCTAGCCACGCGCAGACCTGATTCTGGCCACGTTATGACCCAATTCTTGAGAAAAGCCCTGCAGCCTACGTCTCCCGCGGCCCAATTCTTAGAAAGCACTGTCGCTGGTACCTCGTGCTCCTCCCTGCCCAACCCCCACTGCTACTGTCAGAAGCAGGCATTTGCGCTGCTTATCCGCGGGGGGTTTTACTGTTGAATTCATAATCTGTTGGTTTTAATTATTTATTTATTCTTCCTTCCTGTTATGTTGCCCTCTGTGCTTCCAAGGCTCGCCCCAGACACGGCTGTGAGAATGTTTCCTGGTGTTAGGAAACCTCTCTTCTTAAGAGTCTCTTACTGGGACGGGATTCCCTTCCTGGGACAGGGCTCCCTCCCTACCTCCTTTGTCTCTATTTTCGTCTTTTATATTTATTCCTACCTGGTTTTGAAGCCAATGATCTGCTTTGCTGGATGCTTGATGTCCTCTGCCAGCAATCAGAAGTTGTTTTGTGGAATTTACTCAGCGCTGAAATGTTCTTTTGATGAAGTAGTGAGGGAGAGAGTGTTCTCCCCATCCTATTCCCTCCACCATCTTTTTCTCCCCCTATTTATTTTCTAATTGCCTATATGTTCTCTTTCCTTTAGATTAATTTTTAAAAAGTGATTCCACTTTATCTCTCTACCATTGGTTTATTAGCCATTTTATTTTTACAATAGCTTCTCTACGGTTTATAGTCTATATACCATTTAAAGTATACTGGAAGGATGTTACAATGTATGTCTATCTCCTCCCTTACACCCTTTGTACTATTGTTGTCAGATATTTTCATATGTTTTAAACCTCAAATGCATTGATATTGGTCCTTTAAATTAGTCAATTACATAGTAGAGAGATTCTGGAAATCTGTTTTCTATATTTACTCACATATTCACTATCTAACCAACCATACCTACCATTATCACATATTTACATACACAGATACCATTCCTAGTGGTCTTCATTCCTTTTTTTAAAAAAATTGAAGTATAGTTGATTTAGAATGCTGTGTTAACTTCTGCTGTATAGCAAAATGATTTAAGTTGTACACATGCATACAATCTTTTTATTCTTTTCCATTATGGTTTATCACAGGATACTGAAATATAGTTCCCTGTGCTATGCATGATGACCTTGTTTTTTGTCCTTCATTCCTTCTTATAGATCTAAAATCTATGTGGTATTATTTTCTTTCTTCTTGAATACCTTCCTTTAATATTTCTTGTATTTCAGTTTGACTAGCAATAATTTCTCTTGGCTTTTGTCTGAAACATTTTTTTTCATTTTTGAAACACTTTTTACTAGGTATAGAATTTTAAGATGACAGATTTTTTTCCTTTCAGAACTGTATTAAAGGTATTGTCCCACTGTCTTTTGGTTTGTATAATTTCTGAAGAGAAGATTGCTATCATTCTTAATTTTATTCCCCTGTACATAATGTTTCTCCTTGTTCTCTGACAGTTCTTAAGATTTTCTCTCTGTAATTATTTTCAGCAATTTGATTATGATGTGCCTTGAGGTAATTTTCTCCTTGTGTCTTCTGCTTGGGAGTTTCTTGAATCTGTGCTTCTATAATTTTCATCAAAATCAGAAAAGTTTTAGACCTTACTTTTTCCAACATTTTTCATCTTTTTTCAGGACTCTGTTGTAGATATGTCAGACCATTCAGTAGTATCATACAGGCCAATGATGTTTTGTTCATTTATTTTTAGTCTTTTTCTCTTTTATTTTTGATAATTCAATGGCTATAACTTCAAGTTCATCTATATTTTCTTCCTCTCTGAATTTCAAACTCTGACAATCAACTCAATGAGATCACTGATATGTTTGGGTTTTCTCCTCCTCCTCCTCGTGCTGCAGCCTAGAAATTTTCTACATATTAAGCAGGAGCAGTAACAGGGCTAACTATATTTATTTCCTTTTCTCAAGGACCATTATCCTATGTTTCCTGTTACTCAGTATCTGAAAGCTATTGTATCATATGTTTAATTCTGTTTTTCAGTTTAAAGTGGGAGGGTGCATTGAGTCATCTATCATGCCTGGAAGTTGAAGTTCTCTCAACATTAATGATCTAAATTAGAAGCTAGCAGACTACAACCCATGGGTCAAATCCAGTTTGCTACTTGTTTTCATAAAGTTTTATGAGAGCACAACTGTGCCCATTCTTTTATGTATTGCATATAATACTTTCATGCTCTAACTGGAGACTTGAGTAGTTGTGACAAAAATAGGCTTTGTCAGTGATTTCTTAGTTTATCATTTGAATGTATGTTTCTGTTTATTCACTTTTACCATAAACTGAAGATCTAATGTGACATTTCTCCAAAGAAAACATACAGATGGCCAATAAACACATGAAAAGATGCTCAACATCACTAATTATTAGAGAAATATAAATAAAAATACAATAATGTATCACCTCACATCAGTCAGAATGGCCAGCGTCAAAAAACCTGCCAACAATACATGCTGGAGAAAGTGTAGAGAAAAGGGAACCCTCATGCACTGTTGCTGGAATGTAAATTGATACAGTCACTATGGAAAACAGTATGGACATACCTTAAACTAAAAATAGAACTACCATATAACCCATAAATCCCACAACTGTCCATATACCCAGAGAAAACCATAATTCAAAAAGATATATGCACCCCAGTGTTCACTGCAGCGTTATTTCCAATAGCCAGGACATGGAAACAACCTACATGTCCATCCACAGTGGAATGGATAAAGAAGATGTGGTACATATATACAGTGGAATATTGCTCAGCCATAAAAGGGATGAAATTGGGTCATTCATAGAGATGTGGATGGACATAGAGAATGTCATACAGAGTGAAGTCAGAGAAAATCAAATATAGTATAGTAATGAATATATGTGGAATCTAGAAAAATAATATAGATGATATTATTTGCAAAGCAGAAATAGAGACACAGACATAGAGAACAAATGTATGGATACCAAGGGGAAAAGTGAAGGGGCAGAATTGGGAGACTGGATTGACACATGTATATTACTATGTATAAAACAGATCATTAATTAGAACATATTGTATAGCACAGGGAACTCTACTTAATGCACTGTGGTGACCTGAATGGGAAGGAAGTCCAAAAGGGAGAGGATATATGTACATGTACAGCTGATTCATTTTGCTGTATAGCAGAAACTAATACAACACTGTAAAGCTTCTATCCTCCAATACAAATGAGCCTAAAAAAAAAAAAATTCACGCTGTATAAGAATCCTGACTACATGAGTTAAAAATGCACCAAAGCAGTTCATTAGTAAGGAAGGTATTTAAACCAAAGCATGGCAATATAAGATCAATTACTTATAGCCTAATATCAACTTGCACTGTTTTCAAGAGAAATAAAGTTTGCAGCATCTAATAGTCTAATAACTATGGTCAACAACACATTATTGCTTTGACCAACTGAATTGTTCCCATAATGCATAAGCTTACTAATCACTCTAACTTATATTGAGATACTTACTGGTTAGTGTTAAATATTTCCCTTGTTTTGCCTTGATTACTACAATGGACATTTATTGCTTTCTGCCCATTCACTGCCATCACCTTTCTGGGGACTATGGGTAAACACATCCTGACTTCTCTGCCTACTGTTTGTTCTTGCGCTTTGACCAGACTCAACAAACTACTAACTGGCTCACTTTGCTCTGGTTTCAGTGATGATTTCAGGAAAGGTCATTTGTCCCAGTGATTTCTCAGCAGTTCCCAAAGTTTTTGGAACCAGGGACTGATTTCCTGGAAGACAATTTTTCCACAGACCAGATGTAGAGGGGATAGTTTATAGTTTAAGGGTGATTCAAGTGCATTACATTTATTGTGCTCTTTTTTTTAATTTTTGGAAATAGTTTAATGTGAAGCAATAAGGAAGGAAATTTTAACATATGTAATATCAGAATATGAACATATATTAAGAGAATCCTGTGATAAAGCAAAAACAATTGTTCCCCCACCTTCATTTTCACATGTAGTTATGGGATTCACAAGCTACTCAGTCATTATTATGCTTAATACTGTGAGGATCAAATAGCTTTTGAAGAGATTTTGTACTATTTGAATGTAATAGTTAATGGATTCTTAAGTGGTGTTAGTAAGACCATTCTTACCACAAGAATGGAAAATTGTGCACTTTATTTCTAGTCTAATGCCACTGCTCCTCTGCAGCA
Organism: Nanger dama; assembly: GCA_917880005.1. Lineage (NCBI taxonomy): Eukaryota > Metazoa > Chordata > Mammalia > Artiodactyla > Bovidae > Nanger > Nanger dama. The sequence goes on along the minus strand of CAKJTW010000094.1, from coordinate 7,000,023 downwards.
GGTACTGGTCCTTGGCCTGCAGGCTGGGCACCCCTGCTCTACCCCTATTTTCTGAGCATAAACTTGCAAATTAAATTAACCATATTACTTTATCTATCGTAGAATGCAGGAGTTGGAAATGACCTTAAATAGCATGTAATCTCTGCTTCCCTTACTTTTCCTGAAAAAAACTCGTTCTGAAGCCAAAAATTGGGTAGAAAAGAGGACGCATTGTGCTGGAAGGGGGCAGGGACCACTGGTGGTCCAGATCCCATGGTGGGATGGCAGAGTTCAAAGAGGGTGGGGCTTGTCTCTGAATGGAGAGATTACCTGGCATGAGATGTTGGAGCCTGAGAAGACTGAGTATCTGCAGGGAGTGGGAAGGGCAGCTGCTACAAAAAGTCATAGGCTGAGTTGGGTGAGAAAAGCAGTTTCCAATGGAAAAAGTTTCAAAGTACTGTACTACAAAATTTTATTCTTTATTTGTAAAAGTTGTATAGATTTAAATGAAGTTTTAATACACATGTACATCATGACATGGTTACAACACTCAAGCTAATGAACGTGTCCATCACCTCACATAATTATGTAAATACTTACTAGTTTTAAAAAGTGAAAGAGTAATTTTGCAGTGGAAAAGCCCAGTAGCTACAACCTCATTCACAGGATCAAAGTGAACCCCAAATGGGACAAACTGAAATCATAGATGACCAGAAAAGATGCAACTCAAACAACACAACATTCCCTCTGTACTCTTACTGCCAAGTGTAAATAACTTTAATCATGAAGCACCATTACTTAAACTCAAACTGAGGAACACTGCACAAAACAAAACAAGTCAAAAGGACCAAAGAACTGCTACAGAATGAAAGAAACCAAAGGGACTTCCAGTTTTCAATTCTGCATGTAAGGAGCAAGGAAGTAGTGACTCTGTCTCAAGAGTAACAAGCTGAACAGGCCAATAAATCAATAACTCTTTCAGAATCCATACAAGGGAAGACACAGGGCAAATTGCTATCCCTCAAATTATGGAGAAATAAAGGAGAATACAGGGAACAGGAGTTCACCAGAGCCAAGACTCACAGGAGGAAACCACTGTGGGAACCAGTACAGGGAGGAAAACCTGAACTGTTATTGATTAGCTGCTGAATGCTCAGTGAGATGAAAGGATATCCCAACTGAATACGCAGTGTGATTCTGAACAGTCTTTATTTGCAATTAACGATATTACTGAAAATTGGACAAACCTAAATAGGAAGGCTGAGTATTACACGGTACTAATGTAACAATGCTGATTTCTCAGTTTTGATGATGGTATTTAGGTTATATGGGAGAAACATTCTTATTTGTAGGAAATAAACATTAAAGTATTTGAGAGTATTAGAGCATCAGATTGGCAACTTCAGGTCAGTTGCTCAGTTGTATCCGAATCTTTGTGATCCCATGGGCTATACAGTCCATGGAATTCTCCAGGCCAGAATACTGGAATGGGCAGCCATTCCCTTCTCCGGAGGACTTTCCCAACCCAGGTCTTCCTTCTCCAGCATATCTTCCCAACCCAAGAATCAAACTGGGGGTTCCTGCATTGCAGGCAGACTCTTTACCAACTGAGCTATCAGGGAAGCCCCAGCTTAAATAACCCATTTTTGAAATGCGGTAACTGAGGCATCATAGGGGAGAGTACCCTTCTTTTTACACATTATCATCATCTTTACTGTTCTTTCTTCACCTCTTCATAGTTTAATTTAGGCCAAGAATGGCAAAAATGCAGGGTAAAAAAGGCTACATTCCCCACTATAAATATATCAATAGAGCATGATGTTTTAGCTCATGAACTCTAATATGCAGCATATTAGATTTAATCCCAACTTTATCTAATTTGTCTGTTGGTCTTGGGCAAACTATTAGCATTTCTGTGTCTGTTACATTAATGTAAAGACAACTGTCATAATGGCATCCCATGGAGCTTTTGTAATATCTAATTGATATAATCCAATTAATGTGCTTGTCTCAATGTATAGCACATGGTCTGTGCTCAATTAATATCAATATGGTATTTGTATTAGACATGATTAATAGATTATAGCACTCTTTTCCACTGATCCCTAGGTAACTGCTTTCAATATAGCTCTCCAAGCAGACCCCTATTAATCAATCACAGCTGCAAATAAGATGCTGTCTATCTTCCATGGATGGTTTTTCAGTAAATGTCGATTAATCCAAAGAAAGAAGGACCAAGTGGTCACATGTTCTAGCAGCACTTACATGACATGTACTGTTCCTCACAATACTAATTTATTCAACACATTTTTATTGATTGCTTATTTTCCTGTCACTGCTTTAGACCTATTATTCAGTGAGGCAGAGATAAAGATCATCAGAATGTGGTTTAATTGGATTAGGATGGCTGAGGAGGGAGGGAGAAACAATCATCAAATTATATAGAATAATATAAAATAAGAGTTTAGATCAGAATAAGATCAGTTGGGAGCACCTTTTGTTCCCATCTATTGACCTCCTGGTTATAGAATTTCTGTACATAGAGTGAGCAGAGCAAGCAGCCTAAGATCAACCCCTGAAGAGAACCAGTATTTAAGAAATGAGTAAAAGAGGACACCACGAGGGAACGAAAAGAGTGACTACTACATTGGTAGAAGGAAAGCCATTCTTCAGGAAAGGACAGTCTAACAGTGTCCAATGCTGCCGACTGGATAAGCAAAATAAAGGACTTGAAAGAATATTTTGGAGTTAATGCCTTGGAAGTCATCAGTGACTTTAATAAACAGAATTTTTCAATAGGGTATTCTGGGTGGGAGCCAGATTTCAATGCTTTTAAGACGTGGAAAAACAATGTAAGCAATGCCAACAAACATTTGATCACTCCAAGGAGGAGAAAAATAAGAGTACAAGCAGGAGTAGCATGTTAAATCTTGAAAAATTTTGTTAATTTCTAACTTTTGACTTGTTTTTAAAGTGAGAAAGACTAGTGGTTGGCTGGAAGAAGACAGTAGAGAGACAGAGGAAATGGAACTCAAGGCAGGCTTGGTCTTTAGCAGGAAGGAAAGAGGAAAGAATAGGCTTGACACAGGTGTGCAGGTGTGGAAGAAGAAGTTCAGAGTTTTATTCTGATGGTTTCTATTTGGTTTTTCGGTGAAGCGGTAGGTTAGATCACTTGAAGAGCCATCTTTTGGATCGGTACTTGCCTTGGCACATGCTACTTCTTCTGCCTTCAAAAGTTCCTCTTATTTTCCAACCCCTCTTCTCTGGGCTTTTATGCCTCCCAGAGGGCGCTAGCGATAAAGAGTCTGGCTGTCAACGCAGGAGACACAAGAGACACGAATTTGATCCTTGGGTCGAGAAGATCCCCTGAAGGAAATGGCAATCCACTCTAGTATACTTGCTTGGACAATCCAATGACAGAGGAGACTGGTGGGCTCCAGTCCACGTGGTTGAAAAGAGTCAGATACAGCTGAGCATGCACACACCATATACATGCTCTTATAGCCCCATTCATTGTTCTCATCATGGTCTGTAAGATTTGTGATTATTTTATTAATTTCTTTCTCTCCCAAGAAGGCACTAGCCCAGTCTTTGTTTTGGTTACATTGAAAGTCTGGCACATTATATTTCTAGCTCTGAATATAGTAGGGATTCAATTAAAAATTGGATGTGTAAGTGTTTTTAATTCAAAAAAGGAGAGCTATTCTAGGTTTAAGAGAAGGAACAAGATTTAGGGTTGTGATAGCAAAGAATGTGAGGAAGAGACAGCTGATCAGGCACAAGAGTAATATCGACCTGGTGTGGCAGTCCTTTATGTGTTAACTTCACTGGGCAACAGATTTACATACTTGGCAAACATTACCCTTGATGTTTCTGTGACAGAGTTTCTGGATGAGACTTACACTTAAATCAATGGACTCTGAGTGAGATGGACTGTCCTTCATATTGTGGATGGGCCTCATCTAATCAGCCAGAGGTCTAAATAAAACAAAGAATCAGTCTCCTACAAGCAAGAAAGAATTCCACAGTGACTTGAATTGAATCAGCAACTTGCCTTGTACAGCCCACTGTACAGATTTTGGATCTGCCAGCCTCCAAATGTCACTGTGTGCATAACACACATCTCATTAGCTGACTATTACACTAGGTAGACTGCTCAACCTAAGTGAATAATGGCATCAATTTTACCTTGCTTTGAGCAGAAGCAGAGAAAGTCCACAGTCCACCCAGGATTGGGGTTTTGCCAGGTGATATTCCACTGAATGAGAATGAAATAATTTCAAGATATTAGTAAGAGAGTAGTGGAAGTGTGGACCCTGGAACTGTTAATAGGTGAGTACGGACTATATAATTAAGTGATCAAGTTCAGGAGTGGGACAGTTCTCCTAAAACCCTCTGATGCTATTTCACAACTGACTTCTGATTTTCTCTAGTTTGAATACTTGGTTAGATAACATTGTTACTTGTGTGTCCATACATAAGGCAATATCCAAATAATAGCCACTGCTTACTGAATATACACTGTCTAGGAAACACTTCTGAAAAAGCTTTACGTAGTCAGTCTTTAATCTTCTTCCTTTCTCTCCCTTTCAAACCTCAGCAGGATATTTTGGTAAAATAATATGAAGAGAATCTTAGTATTATAACACATCAAAGTTAAGAGAAGTGGTCCAGATAACAAGAGAGAAATTTGTCCTGTGTATGTTCTGACAAATTAAATGACCTAAGCTTTTATAAGATAAAACAGTAAAAGGTACCCAAAGCTCTTTAAAGAGAAAAGCTTTAAAAAGGCAAGTATGAGGCATAATCTTGAGGACATTTCATCTTGTAGCCAGAAGTGAACCAGGAAATTAGGCAGGAAAGGGAAGAGAGGTTTAATCCAAGGGAAAATGAAGGGATTCAATGAATGGGATAGGACCTTGGACAGATGTCCAAGATAGTCTCTACGGACTGAAAAGTATCTCAAAGGGAAAAGTAAAGAAATGGCTTGTATTTTCTCTGACTGCCAAGTGGGTTCACTGTTGATTAATGGTAAGACAATTTCCTTTCCAGTAGTAGGCAACACACCCACAATTGTTCAAAATCATTTACTTAACTAACAATTATACCTCTTACTTTGAGGGAGACACTGTTCTAGGCAAACTACCAATATTAATTCATTTAATCCACACTATTATATGAAGTATTATTATTATCCCCATTGTACAAACAAGGATGTTCAAAGATATATTAAATACAAATGCTGTACATCACTAAGAAAATGCATTAATATTATTTCTAAATTTTGTTTAGGATTTTGGAATTAACATATATACACTACACAAAACAGGTAAATAACAAGGACATACTGTATAGCACAGGGAACTCTATACTCAGTATCTCATAATAATATATAATGAGAAAAAATTTAAAAGTATATATAATTTTAAAAGAAAAATTCTAATTTTTATAATGCTTGAGAGGGAGGTCTTATTATTTCCACTTAAATATGAAAAGGAAAAAAATACTTTTGATTTAAAGAATTAAATAACATTTCCAACCCCATGGACTTGTACTTCCTGTTATGAGGAAATAATAGGGTCAAGAATTACCCTCCCATCAGAAACAACTAGAAAATTAGACAAAACACAGGCAACAACAATTTTTGGTCATTGGATAACAGGTAGTGGAAGACTGTGATCCTTGAAATGAGAAACAAATGACACTTTTTGCTTGGAGGCAATTTCTAGACTAGACTGCAGGGAGGAGAAACCTCCCTGGACAATCTGAATTGAAGAAAGAGAGATCAGAGTTTGTAGCGCTCAACAGAGCTAGAATTTGCAGGGCACAGTAGCCACCAGCGTGGAACTATATAAAATTTGAGAGGTATATTCTTGAGCCTTTGGGTGTTACTAATGGGTGTATATGTTAGGTAAAACCTTATAAAGCACAGCAAGTACAATCTTCAGAAGAAAATAATTACCATGAACTTTTAAGCTAAAGAGCCTATTCAGGACTGGAAATCATTCAAGTTTCCACCAGCCACATAGGAGAATACATCAGGCATTCTATTAGAGACTCCTTAAAGAGCCACTTTTATATGTGGAACTAAATCAGTCCTAAAGTAAAGACTACTCTAGACCTGTCAACAGAGCTTAAGAATGAGACTAGAAAAAACCAAACTCATCTGCAATCAATATGACTGCCTGACAGAGCAAAATCCAAGATGCTTACAAGAAATACATAAAAATCCAGTATACTAAAATATAAAATCACAATGTCTGGCATTCAATTAAAAATACTGCACATATAGAAAACATGACCCATACCTAGGAGAATAATGAGTTAATGAGTCAGACAGAGAAATAATGGAGTCAGGCCCCACCCTGAAATAGTACTGCTTCTGAAATCCAGCACACTAGAGGTACAGTCCGTGGTGAGTTAGTTAACCTTAGTAAGTCTCCACTTTTGTTAAACTGGCATGCTATTAATAACATGGAAGTTGTAAGAGTTAAAATAAGGTAACATACATAAATTGCCTAGTATTAGCAATTTAATATTTACTTATTTCTTGCCCTTCTGAAGTCCTCTTCCCCCTTCAGTTCATATTTACCTAATATTATGAATTCTTCCTCAGGTCGAAACTGAACTAAGATTCCATATCACTGGCCTCTGATGCCAAATATCTCAGTTTAGGCTTATCAATTCTTCCTTTCCTGAAGCAACATTTGAAGGATTAAAAGAGACAAACACCAGAGAAGTCACTGTAACCTCACAGAGCTTTGTCACATTTGGGGTTCATTAATCTCACAGTCTCGAGAAGACCTTGGTCGGCTTCACTCCTTGGTAGAGCAAAGAGAAAAATAAACCAGCAGACTATAAAATACTAAAGAGTTGGAACATTTGCCCTTTGACTTCTTAACCTAGCCTACACATTTTTCAAGGCTCTAAGCAACTATCAAGAGACAGAGTTGTCTGAAATCAATACTACTACCTTATATAGCCACCCAAAAGCAGATAATGAAGACTGGTGCCTACCTGGCCCAGAGATCAATGAGTTTGCTAAGAAATGTAGTCTGACCACCTCGTCATACATTTCTTTTGGTATAAGACTGGAAGGATGATGAGTGCAGAGGTTATGACCTAAAGTGGTTCCAGGAAATTCTTAGATTGGTGAGAGTATTATCAAAAGACCAATGAGTTGGTAGGGTATCTAAGTGGTCTATAAATTGCCATGCCAGGAACACAAGTTCACTTGAATTTTAGGTAAAAATACTCTTTGTAGGTTAAGATAATAAGTGTTGCCTCAAGTAAACAATGTGCTCCTCTAAATAAATAAACTAAAAACTAAGACAAGATATTGCAACTTAAAAATCTCACTAAAGGTGTAGAAGTAGATTTGCAAAGTTCTTTATGAAGGCTGAAAATTTATGCCTAGAACATGGAGGCAGAAACACTGAACAGATTTAACTTAAATTCAATTTCAATTTTCTAGGCTTAAATTCTTATTAACATTGGGTCAATTTATCTTCATAATCAACTTCCTGAGGGCACCTCAGTTTGATCCATCTGTCACTGTCAAACTGCATTGCATTGCAGGTGGATTGTTTACCAGCCGAGCCACCAGGGAAGCAACCTGGTAAGTCAGGAAAGCTAATCTGTGCGGCTTTGGGTCACATGTGAATGCAAGATGAGGAAGGTCATTCTAAAGATGTAAAATGGGGAGACTGCTTCCCCAGAGTGGCCCCTCTGGAATTCAAGACGAGATGCCTGAGAAATGGTAACACAGAGCCAACAACAGGTAGCAACTGGGGCGTGGGTGGAGCAAACTGGAACAAAGACAGGGTCTTTGATAAGCATCTTGTGTGGCGACAGTTCTCCCTTTGGGGGTAGAAACAGAGGTTTTATAAAAAGTCTTTAGACTCAGAAACAAATGTCCTCTTTGTCACTGTGACTGGGTAGCAAATACAGCCAGGTCATAAAATGAAACCACTGATTAGCCTTGGGAATATAAATGGAGACTCTTCCTGCTCATCTCACCCATCCTGAAAGTCAGAACAAGACTAAGATCACCCTGAAATGAACTGACTCCTCTGCTGGTGGTATACTGATACTTTCAAAATGATTCAGTTACACCAGTTTCTGACGTCCTTAGGATTTTTTTTTAAGTATGCATCAGTATGCACAATATATTTTTTTCAATTTTTAAAATTAAATTTTATTGGACTATAGTTGCTGTGCAATGTTGTGTTAGTTTCTGTTGTACAGCAAAGTGAATCAGCTATATGTTTATATATATCCCCTCTTTTTCAGATTTCCTTCTCAGGACTCATAATACTATGTACAAGGCAGAAAACAGCATTTTAAAAGAGAACATCTTATATCATAGAAGGGGAAAAATGGACACTATGAAATATTGCCAGTCGGCTGTTACTGGATAGAGTTGAATATAACGTATTGTACTACTACAACTTTGAGGTTATTTAGAGGAATTTCAGAAACCAAGGAAACACATTATTTTATATTCATCACATGGACTTTAAAAAAACATAATTTTGAATCATAGCTCATGGCCACATTTTTGTATTTTCACATTACCATCCCACACAGTTTAAGAAAAATATTGCTTTTTTATCCTCAAAGAAAGGTATGAGGCTAAAAACTATAGTACTTAATTTTAGATTTTAGTAAAATTGAACTTTTCCATCTCTAATTCATGTCTACTCAGCCGTTAGAAAATCACACACTGATGTGAAAAGAAAAGTGCAGATATGTATGGTGAGGGAGAAGGGAGAAAACCAAGGGCATGAAGACGGACAAAGCATTTTGTAATTCACTAAGTATAGGCACAACCACTCTTCTAAACAAGAAAAGCACTCAATTTTTTGAAAGCCTAAACATTTTATATTAGACATTAATTTTAAAAAGTATTAATAATTAAAGACTTCCCTGATGGCTCAGATGGTAAAGAATCCGCCTGCAACATGGGAGACCTGGGCTCGATCCCTGGGTTGGGAAGATCCCCTGGAGAAGGGAATGGCTCCCCACTCCAACATTCTGACCTGGAGAAATTCCATGGAGGGAGGAGCCTGGCAGGCTACAGTCCATGGGGTTGCAAAGAGTTGGATATGAGTGAGTGACTTTCACTTTTATTTTCAAGGTAAAGAAGACCACTGGTTCTTGGACTCAATGGAGCAAAGATTTTGCAAGTTAAAGCTAGATGATCTACTGCTAAAATGAAATAACGGCAAGCATTTCTCAATGCATATACAATAAGTTAATGAACAGAGTTTTCCAAATTGTTAAGCATCTTCATCATAAATTGGTCTTATACTAGCAGTGTGGGCAGCGATTTATCTTGATATCTCAAGGTGGTTTCTGATTTTTCCATAATATATAATTAAGGTTGTCATAGCAATAATTCATGAAGTTCTTATAAGAACACCATGACTCCTACATGTTCTCTCCCTTAAAGACATTAGAAAACAACAGACTAAGACCATTGAGCTTAAATAAAGAGAAAGGTACCCAGGCATCTTTCTGTGCTTCAGACAAAATGAGGACTCTGGCTGTTGTCTATGGAAAAGAAGAGCCTGGCCCATTAGGCAAAGTTGATATCCTTGGCCATCTTTTCAAAGAATGAAGTTTTTGAGACTTTTCTGGAAGGCAGTGCTGTCATTAATCACTCTTGATGTTCCTCCTAAAAGGCACTTGTTTTTTAAGTACTTGTTACTTCTTCAAAATCTAGACAGTGAGGGTTTGATATGACCTACTTAATGAAAACTGTCACTTTAACAAATATTTATTGACTGCCTGTCAATAACAGCAGTGATATTTAGATACTCTTCACTTGATTCCTAAGAGACTGGTTTTGATTTTTAAATCCGTTTTTAAATCATCACTCCTCTTGGCCTTCCTGAGAGAAAAATTGTTAGCTTTCAGATTCTCTTGCAATTTTACCATCTTTTAGGAGGAACTGGAGAATATACCCCCAAACCAACATACATTAACAAGGAATTACAAATATTAGCTAAAGGCAAGAGAAATGCCACAGAAGACTTTGCATATCAGCACACTACTTGATTACACTGAGTCCATTAATGCTTAAAAATTAAAGGAATGCTAAACTCTTTCTGGCTATAGCCATAAAAGGATGTTTTCAGCACATGAAGAAAAGTGGAAGATGAGATTAAATTAGAAACAGGCTATTTTTCTATGGGGCATATCATTTGCTGATATGTATGTAATACTCTGTATTACATATCTTCAGAATTAAATCAAGGTTGAAAGGTTTTGGGAATTCACAAGATATTAGACTTGACTTCTTTAATCTAGAAAAGCCTTTTCTTCCTATAATTTAACTCAATCACTGAACATTATTTTTGAGTTTAGCATTAAAAGATCTGATCAAAAGTATAACATGAAGAGTTACAGTCTCATGCGTACTTCAGAGTTTATTCAAAATTCTTGACAGCAATGATGAAGGATGGTAAGAGAGAGGACAAACACCAGAGAATGGGAATTGATGTGGGTTATATCATGAAAAGATGAGGAAAAGGAAAGACAAGGAATCTTTAAGGGTTAAGACTTTTGGAGTATCTGCATACTTAAATCTCACAAGTGTGTGAAGAAGTCCCATAAATGGGTGGTTTGATGAACAAAGTTCATTATGACATAGAGGAGAAATAGAGGAAGGGAAAGCCAAGAATTGGGGATGTTTTTAACCAATAAAATTATTTTAGTGTTTCTGTCAGTGTGATTAGGATATACTAGAGTAGGAAAATAATTCTCAACTTTTAAGCATATGTAGATACATTAATAATATTCAGCCCTGGCATTTGGTGAGTGTAAGCAGACATTCCTCACACCCTTTATGAAGAGACCCTCTGCCCACAATGCCTATGTCCTAGGTAGCCACGTATGTTTATTTAGAGATGACTGGATCAGAGGTGGTATGTGACACAAGAACTGCCTCCACCAGAACCCTATGTTGTGTTCAGGTACAAAAGGAGCTGAACCCATCAGCTTCTCACTCTTGGGAATTAGAACTGGGATACTGGAGACCCTGTTACAATTAACAGTGGCAGGGGAAGCTAAAAGGCTGTGGTGCAGACAGTCTGTAGGAGCAGGTGGTGGCACTCACATAGCAGCCCCTTCTAAACCAAAGCTATGAGAAAGAGAAAAATGAGTAATTAGAAAAGTGTTGGAGAAGACTCTTGGAGTCCCTGGGACTGCAAGATCCAACCAGTCCATCCTAAAGGAAATCAGTCCTGATTATTCATTGGAAGGACTGATGCTGAAGGTGAAACTCCAATACTTCGGCCACTTAATGCAAAGAACTGACTCAATGGAAAAGACCCCGATGCTGGGAAAGATTGAAGGCAGGAGGAGAAGGGGGAGGACAGAGGATGAGATGGTTGGATGGCATCACTGACTCGATGGACACGAGTCTGGGTAAGCTCCGAGAGTTGGTGATGGACAGGGAGGCCCGGCGTGCTACAGTCCATGGGGCCACAAAGAGTCAGACATGACTGAGCGACTGAACTGACTGAACTGCAAAAAGTGTACTGAAGAAGAAAATGGGGTAGACTTCCAGAGGGAATAAGGAAGCCATGAGCAATACACACACAGGAAACAACAGAAGAAAAGGGCATTCCCTTATAGCTGCTTTGACTCTTTGACACTGTCTCGTTGCAGTCATGAATCCTTACACTGGACCCCTTCTCCCTGAGGTAACCTGAGACTCTGACCCTGGAAATCAGTAGGGCTTAACCACATCAGTAGCTTATATAATAAAGCACTCCCCAAATGCCTGGGCAAGGAAATGAGCTCTCACTGAGCAGACGGCCTGCAGCGACTGTAGTGTTTCCATATGTGTGTGTTTTATAACTTAATAAAAGGTGATCCCTTGGAAATACTGTGTACATTACACAACAGTTGATAACCATCATGGCAAATTCACCAAACGTATTATATGTGTAAGGTTTTGAACTAGGTACTGTGAAGACATACACGAGGAACACAGGCATTCTCCCTTCACAAAGCACCCTTAGGAGTCTCTGACTAAACTTATTAACACCTCTACCTTGCAATGTAATTCTTCGATCATTTTCTATCTAATTCAGGTTCCCTTGTCATTTTCCATATGCAAAAAAGTACTACCCTATCAGTTTCCCTGGTAGCTCAGCTGGTAAAGAATCTGCCAACAATACAGGAGACTCCGGTTCGATTCCTGGGTTAGGCACTCCAGTTTCTTGTGCTTCCCTGGTGGCTCAGACAGTAAAGAATCTTGCAATGCAGGAGACGTGGGTTCGGTCCCTGGGTTGGGAAGATCCCCTGGAGGAGGGCATGGCAACCTCTCCAGTACTTTTGTCTAGAGAAGCCTCATGGACGGAGGAGATGGCAGGCTACAGTCCAAGGGCTCACAGAGTCGGACATGACTGAGTGACTAAGCACACATATAATCAAACTTGCAATGGCTTATCTCTTTCCTTAAACTGACTATGTATCCGGTACATGATATGTGCTTATTAAGTACTAAATGATGAACAAAAAACTGAGAAAGTCTAAGCCAAGACACAGAAGGTTGGGTACCAGACTTCTATAATTCTAAAAAAACTGCTTGAGTTTTTATACTCACTGAAGACAGTGATGCAGAATCATTAAATTTAGGGAAATTATTCATCCATAGACGCTAGTAATTTTAATTATAAAAGATGGGTTTTCCAGAAATAGACTTAGATAGGAAACAAATTTATGCTTCAGTTCAGTTGCTCAGTGGTGTCCGACTCTTTGTGACCCCATGAACCGCAGTATGCCAGGCCTCCCTATCCATCACCAACTCCCACAACCCACCCAAACCCATGTCCATTGAGTCAGTGATGCCATCCCTATCCTCTGTCATCCCTTCTCCTCCTGCCCTCAATCTTTCCCAACATCAGGGTCTTTTCCAATCAGTCAGCTCTTCGCATCAGGTGGCCAAGTATTGGAATTTCAGCTTCAACATCAGTCCTTCCAATGAACACCCAGGACTGATCTCCTTTAAGATGGACTGGTTGGATCTCCTTGCAGTCCAAGGGACTCTCAAGAGTCTTCTCCAACACCACAGTTCAAAAGAATTAATTCTTCTGCACTTAGCTTTCTTTATAGTCCAACTCTCACATCCATACATGACTACTGGAAAAACCATAGCCTTGACTAGATGGACCTTAGTCAGCAAAGTAATGTCTCTGCTTTTTAATATGCTGTCTAGGTTGGTCATAACTTTCCTTCCAAGGAGTAAACATCTTTTAATTTCATGGTTGCAATCACCATCTGCAGTGATTTTGGAGCCCAGAAAATAAAGTTAGCCACTGTTTCCCCATCTATTTGCCATGAAGTGATGGGACCAGATGCCATGATCTTTGTTTTCTGAATGTTGAGCTTTAAGCCAACTTTTTCACACTCCTCTTTCACTTTCATCAAGAGGCTCTTTAGTTCCTCTTCACTCTCTGCCATAAGGGTGGTGGTATCATCTGCATATCTGAGGTTATTGATAGTTCTCCTGGCAATCTTGATTCAAGCTTGTGCTTCCTCCAGCCCGTTTCTCATGATGTACTCTGCATAGAAGTTAAATAAGCAGGATGACAATATACAGCCTTGACATACTCCTTTTCCTATTTGAAACCAGTCTGTTGTTCCATGTCCAGTTCTAACTGTTGCTTCCTGACCTGCATACAGATTTCTCAGGAGGCAGGTCAGGTGGTCGGAATTCCCATCTCTTTCAGAATTTTCCACAGTTTTTTGTGACCCACACAGTCAAAGGCTTTGGCATAGTCAATAAAGCAGAAATAGGTGTTTTTCTGGAACTTTCTTGTTTTTTCCAAATGATATAGCAGGGAGAGGGTGGGGAATAAATTAGGAGTTTGGGATTATCAGATACACACTACTATATATAAAATAATGAACAAAAAGACCTAAATATGGCACAGGAAACAATCTTGTAATAACCTATAACAGAAAAGAATTTGATAAATATATATATATAACTGATTATATATACACAGATAAAATGAATCACTTTGCTATACACCTAAAACTATCACAACACTGTAAACTAACACTATACTTTTTAAAATGGTTTAATTTTTTAGTCTGTGGCCTTGTTACCAGTTAAATTTTTACCTTCATTTTTTCTTTCTTTTTCATTCTGAAGTGCCGATTCTTCTAAGATTAAAAACTGATCTTCCTCAAATTACTTCCTTTCTCTCTCCTCACCTTTCTCCCCAAAATACAGCAATAGAGTCAACATATTTTTTAACGGTTAGTCACTGAAGTCTACTATATGGATCCCTTACACAGTTTTAGAAATCAGGAAAGATTTGCAAGTTAAAAAGCAGGTGAGAAAACATGGGCAGATACCATCTTGGTCACAGAAATTCCAAGTGCTCCTCTAGAAATTCTTTTAACAGTCAGGTAATTAACTTGGAATCAGCATGTCAAGTAATTCATTTTTCAGCAATTAGATAGAACATATTTCCAAAAATGCAAACTATGAAGGTGGCCTGCTTCCCAGTAATACATCATCTTCCTGTAATGCCATCCCAGTTTTGTTTTCTCACACACACTTGATGATCTCCTCAGGACACATCTTTTGGACCTCTAGAATTTTAATCTCAAATTTAGCAAATTATCTTTGCTGACATTTTCTAATTTGCAATTCTTATGACATACACAGGCACTGTAAGGCAAATCTCCCAGTGGCATCTTCTGATTTAAGACTTTGAAGGCTCCCTAGACTATTTAAGAAAGGGTACCTGCTTTTGTTGCATAAACACAGGTGATGTGCCTGCTCTGTCAATGGAAACTGCCACCTTTGGGCATTAAGGACCCTTTTATCTGAAAAAAAGACCACACACCTAACTTCAAATACTTGCTCAATTGGATATTCAACATATAAATGGACTTTCTTCAACTCAGTTCAGTCACTCAGTCGTGTCCAACTCTTTGTGACCTCATGGACTGCAGCACACCAGGCTTCCCCGTCCATCACCAACTCCCAGAGCTTACTCAAACTCATGTCCATCTAGTCTGTGATACCATACAACGATCTCATCCTATACTGTCCCCCTTCTCCTTCCACCTTCAATCTTTCCCAGCATCAGGGTCTTTTCAAATGTGTCAGTTCTTAGCATCAGGTGGCCAAATATTGGCGTTTCAGCTTCAGTCCTTCCAATGAATGTTCAGGACTGATTTCCTTTACGATGGACTGGTTAGATCTTGCAGTCCAAGGGACTCTCAAGAGTCTTCTCCAACACCACAGTTCAAGAGCATCAGTTCTTCAGTGCTCAGCTTTCTTTATAGTCCAATTCTCACATCCATACATGACCACAGGAAAAACCATAGCTTTGACTAGACTGACTTTTGTTGGCAAAGTAATGTCTTTACTTTTTAATATGCTGTCTAGGTTGGTCATAACTTTTCTTGCAAGGAGTAAACATCTTTTAATTTCATGGCTGCAGTCACTGTCTGCAGTGATTTTAGAGCCCCTCAAAATAAAGCCTGTCACTGTTTCCACTGTTTATCCATCTATTTCCCATGAAGTGATGGGACCAGATGCCATGATCTTCGCTTTCTGAATGTTGAGCTTTAAGCCAACTTTTCCACTCTCTTCTTTCACTTTTCATCAAGAGGCTCTTTATTTCTTCTTTGCTTTCTGCCATAAGGGTGGTGTTATCTGCATATCTGAGGTTACTGATATTTCTCCCAGAAATCTTGATTCCAGCTTGTGCTTCCTTCAGCCCAGCATTTCTCATGATGTACTCTGCATATAATTTAAATAAGTTACCAATTGGGCTTTGCTTTCAAAGACACAACATGTATTATCTTTAGATCAGGGAAATATTAGTCGTTCCTGACAATAACTAAGTATACAATCATATATGCAATGTACTGGCAAAGTCTATTAACACTCAGAACTAAAATTTTCTTAATCTATGAATAATACATAAATTTCTCAGTTTGGACCACGCTTTGAGGAGACTTTACGAAACATCTCACCCAATCCATAAAGTTCTCCCCTGCTGCTCCAGAGCAGGTATTTGCTTACCTACACTTCCATTTTCCAAAATCTGGGTATGCAGGCAACTCTTCCACAATCTTTGCTATATACACTTATCATAAATATAACATTTTAAAACTCTTAAAACATTAAAACAAATTTACTTTCAAAAGGAAACTCTAACATGTATTTTTCTAATATACATTAAATAAGTACATAAGATGTTTATATGAGAATAGAACACATTATCTAATTGTCAGTGAAACTAAAAGTAGTACTCTGGTCTGTTTCGAGACACGTGACCAGAACAGGAAAGCCATTGTAGTGGATGCTCTAGGTGTCTTTTTGCCTCTGCATTTCCAGATGCACAAAGCTGTTAGTTTTGCTGCTATAGATATACTGACAAATAATGAGAACCCTATGATTTAAAATGTTATAGCCAGGTTAATAATAAAATGTTTCAATTTTATTAAAATTTCAATCATTTCAAAAGCAAACTTTTACATGGATAAAGGGAGAAAGGGAAGGTTGGAAAGAATTTATAAACAGTATCTTAGGACTTCATATGACTTCATCCCATTTCTGAAGCAGTTTCTTAATTTGAACTTCATAATAAACCAATGAGATAAGAGAAATGTATAGGAGTCATAGAATTATTATTATCATTATTTGAAGGTTGGTAAGATAAACCAGTGTTAAAACACAGTAAGAGAAGCTGGATCTTTCTTCAAGATCAAACTAACTACAATATCACCTTTTTTTCCTTTTTGATTGGAATTAGTTAGCAAATAAGTGATTCAGACTAAATGAGAACAAACATTCTGCCTTTTAACTCAAAAATCACAATTTTTCGGTGATTTTTAAATTGGACAGTAACAACATAAAGCAACAAAACATTTAACAAAGTGTAAATTACTACTGAAAATCAACTATTTTCTTTTTGTAGACTGTCTCCCAACTTGCCTATATGCTTAGTTTGCTTTTCTTTTTTCTTTCTAGTGTATCATATAGTCTTCTATAATTACCCCAATTTACAAATAAGGTAACAGGCCAAATGATCTGTCCAAATTCATATATACAGTTAGAAAATAACAGAACTGGGATTAGAACCTAGGTCTTTTTGCATGTTATGAAGTTCTTTTTATTACACCATATTGTCTCAGAAAGAGGTCTCCATTGTAAGAAAAAAAGTCCACGAAAGTCTAAATTTAAGAAATAGGTCAATTAAGACGTAATCCTTTAGTTTGTAGAAAGATTACCACCACAGAAGTGCTATAAATGTTGAAAATTTCCCTTCTGCATTATCAGACTTAGTCTCTAGCCTCCAGGAGCTCACATATCATTTGCAATTTAACAGGAATCTTAGAGAAGAATGTATATTTAGAGGCATAGGATTTTGGTCAATATCAAGTCAATTGGAAAAGAAAAAAACATCTTGGAAACTGTAAAGTGATCCAGCGGAGAAAAAATAATTGAAGTTAAAAACAAGCCCACAGAAGCACATCTGCAGCCGACGGTGCTCCTGTATGCAGTTATATGACCTGTTTATATAAGAAACCTCAGGGTATGAAGCACAATTACAAAACACCGCTCTAGTTTTCCATAAGCACAGATGCAGTGGGAAAGCAGGCTGCTTTCATGACCATGCCCAAGTTCCATACTGGAAATTGCATATATTTTTAAAAATCTGCCCTGTGGTTCAGGATTTATTTAAGACAAATGTTCTTGAAATATGGTACACTGTCAAACTGCATGAAGAAAAGGTGCTTGTTAAAAATGAAGATTCCTGAGTCTCAATGAAGACTTATTAAATCAGAATGTCCAGGGGATGGTTTGGGACCCATTTTTTGTGTTTTTTTTTTTTTAAAAACACAGGCTCTCCCAGTGATTGATAATACAACACTAAAGTTTAAAAACCACTGACTTGAGGAGATATTGGATACTTCAGAAAATTATTTTTTAGCCTCTCATTTTGATGTTCCTAGAGCCCAAGTTTTGTTCCCCCCACCTCATGATCACTTAAAATCAATCACAGTTTGAGTGTTTATTGAATTACAATAAAACACACTAAGATGTGGAGGAGTCATCCCAGTGAGCTTAGGGTTCATTTCCATCACAGATCCAGCTCATCAACGGTATTGACATCAAGGGGGTAGTGGATATCTTTCAATGGATGTAGATGAGTATAACAGAACTCTGAGAAAGGTAGAAACAGCCCAAACAAGCTCACAAAACAAGTTTTGAGAACTAAGTTGTGAGTTAAAAAAAAAAAAGTATTATACAACAGCAGTTCCTAGAATAGAGACAATGTCCTAGCCTATTGAATCTGCTTCCATTTTCTTTACTAGCAAGATAAAGAATGAATAAGGTGAGGTGGATCTCTGATTTTAGCTACAGCTATTGTGTGGATTCTTAAGAATGAATGGATAGTTGTCCATCCATCCTATCTATTTTTTATTCCAGGTGCAGTGTAAATAAACATTCTACGTTTGGGGGTAAAATAAATCATGGGCAATAGTAGCTTACATAATGACCCTTGAGGGCTGGCTGCTCTGTGCATTTATTTCTGACTGATAACTTGAAGAATTCAAAGAACAAAAAGAGGTGATAAATACACAAACCATCAATACTGAGGTGATAAATCCATACATAGTTCAGGTTAGGAAAGTAGCATAATATTACTTAAGTTACTTATCATACTGAATTTATAAAATGTTTCTCATCCTCAGGTATCAACAGAACTTTTACGAGGTTTGAAGACTAAAATTGCCTTACTTTGTATATTTTTGCTAAATTCACAGCTGAGATTAATATACTCTGAGGTGGCAAGACAAAAATGTATAATAAACACTTTTTGGATGTTGTAGTTATAATACCAAGAGTAACGATAAATAAGTCACAAGTAGTGACTGTTATTTTATTTCTTGGAAAAGCATCAAAATCAAAATAAAATTAAGTTTATTAAAAGCAGAACATTTTACTAAAACTTCAATGCTTAAAAAGAGGATCACAAGCAGCATTTATCACATATTTTTATTCTGTTAAGTGAATCTGTAAAAGTTGCTTTTAAAAGAGATCCACAGCCAATGAGCAACTCTAGAAATACAAGAAGTTAGAGGAGTGAGAACCAAACCAGAGAGAAGAATCTGAGACACTGGACAATGAATTCCTTGGCCTTTCAGAACCTCTGTCTCTCAAAAGAAAAGCCCTCGTGTTTTGGCAGAACACTAACACACATCCCATGGCTGACCACCTGTTTCTAGCTAGAGAAAAGTTAACTTTTCTTGGTAGTAAAATAAAATTTGTTGGGTATCTACTACAACTACTACACAAACCTCAGGAGGTTTAGACAGTCACTTTTTAGACACAAAGAAAGAACCATCTGGCTAAAACATCTCGTTTCTTTGTCTTAGGAATCCTGAAGGATTAGTAATATTATCTTCAATTTACAATTGAGAAAATTCTAGTTCAAAAGTTAAATGACTGTTCGAGAACACCAATGGTGAGATTCGAACCTAAATTTTATTCTGAAGCCCATGCTTTCCCCACAATCATGTGTTGACCTCCACGAGTCTATGGACCCAATGACAGACACAGTCATCCCTCAGTATGATTCCAAAATCCATGCATGCTCAAGTCCCTTATATAAAATGATGTAATACAGCTAGTGCTCTGCATTTGCATGTTTAATCAACTTTGGATCAAATTTCAGTCTGAATATGGAGGACTGACTCTATGCTGGGACAGTTTTAAAGAGTTAGATTTGTAAGCCCGGAAAGGTTTTACCAAAAGCATTCATAATGGGAAGAGATTAACATCTTTCCTGCAAAGAAAGTCAGGATGGAGTCTCAAATATATGTATTAAGGTCTTACCATGTGTCAGGGTCTGGGAATACTGTGGTTGATCAAGATACAGGGTCCCTAACCCTCAAGGAGCTTACAATCTAATGAGGGAGATAAAGACACTTAACCAGCCAACAAATGTGTTTCAGATAATGACCAATGTTTTGAAAACATAGGGCAGGACGAAAAACGGGAATGTGACAGCTGTTGAAGGGTGTGGTCAAGGAAGGCTTCTCTGAGGAAGCAATGTTCTTGTTAAGACCCAAGTGAAGAGGAAGAGGCAGGAACATCCTGGATGTGTTCAGAGATCAGCCAGAAAGGCCAGTGAGGCTAAAATAGAGAGACTCAGAGCATGGCAGGTGAGGTCAGGGAGGTGAGTGAGGTCAGGGGCTGCATCTTGGCAACCCACATCCAGGGAATGGCACGCCTCCAGAGCACCGCTTGGGGGAGCGGCACGCAGGTGGCCATAGCTGCTTTCGGACAAGAGAGATGGCAATATGTTGGCATAGCAGGTTCGCAGTTCAACAGCTATGCCAGCATCTTGCCTCCTCTCCAGTTCCAAGTTACAGGAGCAACACCAAGACTCTTCGGCATTTTGCTTTTCCAAAATCTTCCCTTCCACCTGAGGGAGGCAAAGCACACCTGTTAATCAAAAATGCAAACTGGTTTCTGAATATTACAGCACAAATCTTAGAGCATCCAATTTTGAAGATGTAGTTTAAGCATAGGAAGGTTGTGGCCTAGTTTCCTTTTTTTTCAAGGCCTTTGATCTAAAATGAGCCCTGAGAATATTTACTGACTGCTTATGAGACAACAGGGGTGGTGGGGAGGAATTCTGACAAAAATTTTAAGCCAGTTAAGTCTAAAGTTGATGACAGTTAATTGTAAGTGATTACCACTATATCTACAGCCCAAGGTACATTCCAGTGGCTCTCAGTACAGTTTTATTTTTTACTCTAATAACTCTATTGGTCAATTCCTGCCACTTAGATGTACTCAAACAATAACAAACTGTCACCATGCGATGTGTAGTTCACTGCTTTATGTGCTCTGAAAAACAGGGCCCCTCTGAGCCAATAACTACCAGCTGGGAACGTAATCCAGTAGTGCATTTGCAAAAGCACCACTCTATGTGCAAAGATGTTCACTGAAACGCTGTTTTTAACAGCCAAAGAACTAGAAACAACCTGAATGTCCATCAACGTGATTGATATTAGCTAAATTATGACTTATATTATGATATAGTCTCACAATCATGTATTTTATCATTCTTACAAAAGATTATAGCATAAAAATAATGATGTGGGGTATGAGAACTTTTGTGTAAGTGAAAAAGTATGCATAATCACGTACATAGCCTGGGGTATACATATAAATTTCTTCTTGAAGGGTACATGAATGCCTTATTCTTTTAAATAATGTTTATTATTTTAAAAGGAATCAGATGACAGCATTATTTAGTTTTCTTCTTTATATACATTTCTAATAAATAGTATTTACCAAAAAAATGAACCTAAGATATATCCACGTAAAGATAAAACATTCAACTGCACAGTGCTACCAAGATACAGCTAAGAAAGAACCATGCTCACTTAAACTTGATCAATATCTACTGCATTTGCCAGAAACAAAGCTCACTGTTTCCTAAGTCTGAAGCGAGGTACATATACACACGTCCACTCACACATGTGTGCTCTGTGCTATGCATTTCTAGTGGGAGGACAGGAGGTAATGAAGGTTCTATTGCACAAGATCCTGTAAAAACTGTCCTGGGGCTAGAGAACTGGTGCAAGAGGTACTAACTGAAATTCTGAAATTCTAGACTACAATTCAAGTTGACTATGATCTATTAATGTAAAGGTATTTAGGAACTTTTGGTTCATCAAGCACAGAACATTAGTTCAAAATTAATGGTAAATACAATACAGATTAGGTTATAAAATGTACCACTGAATCAAGAAGATTTAATTAAATCAATTTTCTCCCCAAAGCTTAGTTTTTAAGAATATTCCTAATATTCATAATTCAGAGGCATTTTAGAAGGAACACACAATGTATTTGAAAACATTAATTCCCTGTGACTTCTTCAGATTCATCCTGCACATGCAAAAGAAAACTGACTGTCAGCAACTATCTGATGTACCAGTCAGATACAGCAGATACCTGAGAATTCATACAGGCTGTTTTAAATGAAGATCACTTCAAGGGAAAGACAGGATGATATAATAACTTGTCCTATGTTCCTCTTCCTTATTTACTTGCATTTTTTAAAAACAGGAAGAAATTTACTTTTGTAAATTCTCAAATAATTGCTCAGTTTATAATTAAAAAGTCTAGAACATGGGCATGTCCTCCTGTTAAAGAAGCTGCTGCTTTTAAAAGCTGGGTCCTTTTGCTAATTTCTCTGATGTATCCAGGGAATACGGCTTCCATCAAACACTGGTAACAGGTACCTCCTCACCACATACACCTTAGATAAATTTCTTGCAAAAATACAGCCTAATCATGTGTTATGTTACAACTGGAAAGCAGGAAAAATATCATGGGTACCTGATTATAGCCTTTAGCAGTTAAGGTTAAACTCTGAAAAATACTGTCAATGAAGTACCCTGGAGAAAATGCAGGCCCTGTTTATTTTTTTCCCCTAAAAAAGAAGAATAAAAATAATGTTTAAAAACACCTCAAACCTCCTAAACCTTTCAGTAGTAAAATTGACAAAATAAAAGTTTAAATTACGGAATTTTCAAACTATTTTAACTAACTTTAAATTCATTTAAATGAATAATCTGATTTGATTTTGTAAATAACTGATTTATAACCACTCTGGCAGCAGATCCAGCACGTCTCAGACATGAGAGGGACAGGAGGCAGTTAGCTATACCAGCTCCAATTAGTACTCAGATACAAAAAATGAGAACAACTCGATCACAGAAACCAAAAGAAAACTGTATAACTAATACTCAATGTGGTTTTTTTCTTTTTCTTTTCCAGAGCTGGAATACAGTCTACTTAACGCTTCATTAAAAGAAAAAAAAAAAGTTTTCTAAAAATGGCTGGAGGTAGAGGGCTGATTATGTATAAAGAGCTAGAATGGCCTATTTTTCAAGTACAGTATTATGGAAAAATTTGTGGTCCAATCAAGAACATCACTGTGGAGAAAAATAACATTCAGTGAATGTGTTGGTATTGCTTTTGGGAACAGACAACTTGACAGGATGTGCTTAAAGCTACTCCCCAATTGATAGAAGCCAGATGTGTGCCTGCCCTGCATCTGGGGAAAAGTCATACATATATATAATTACATATACATTTATAGTTATACATATTTAATTATATATGATCATATATAATGATATATAAAAACCAGACTACATAAAAATATGTAACTAAATATAAATAAATAAAAATCATATATTTTAATTTAGAAATATTAATAAAACACAACTGAATATCTATATCAAGCATCAGAAACAACCCCCAAGATGTAACCACTAAATTAAAGAGGAACTGGCAGAAAGAGTTGGATTTTTATTGCTTGCCCTCCCCACCAGCCTCTGGCTTTCCTGCTGGAAGATCTCATTCACCCCTCTGCCATCCCCTCCCACCACACACACACAGACTGTGGCACCTACCAGGCTTGTTCTCTACCTCCCTAATTACAGTCCTCCATCCACTCCAAACTGCCTTTCCTCTTTGTCTAAGTTCTCTGTGGGAATAATAAGAAATGTATCCCTTCCTTATACTGCAAATGGTTCAAAGGCTTAAGCTTTCAAGGGGACCAAACTTCTTTAGGAGATGAGTACAAAATTAGATTTTAGAAGATATGGAAGGTGGTTTTAATAGAGGGGTCATTATCCTACAACTTTTTGTGTAAAGTAGCCCAAGATTAAATCAATTACTCTTCTCCCAAATTCATATAAACACAGTGAGAAAGGAAGGTGTGGGGAGGAAGAAAGAAACAACTCTCCTGAGGAAATGGTATGTGCTTTTACACTGTTCCCCTATTTAATCCTCAGAAAGGTGGGTTGTAGTGGGTATTATTATCCTCTATAAAAGACTGAGCTGAGGCTGAGAAAGTTTAACTATCTTAAATAAACAGCCCAAAGTGAATTTACCAATAATTCTGTTACTTTAACAATTTGTTGGGCATCTATTATATGCCAAGCCATATGCTAAAGACAGAGTGTTTGTCCACAGTGAGTTTCCCAAGTTGGGGGAGGGGTAAAACTATATATTTCAACTTAGTTTGGTAAGTCCTATGATCAAGCTACACACAAAGTATACTAAGAGAAAACACGGCATTGTGACAGATTACAATCATGGCCTCAATTCTCCCTGTATTCACATCCTGGCCATGTAATTCTGCAGTACCCATTCTGACTCAAGCTACGTTAACAAGATAGGATGCAAGCAGAGCTTAAAAAGCACGGTGAGACTAGGCTTGCTTGCTCTCTCTTGAGCCTTAGCCATTGCCATGAAAATATACCCAGGCTGCTCGACTGAAAAATCAGGAACATAAAGCAAAGCCTCCCTGGCTGTTCCAGCCAAGGGCAGCCAAGATCAGCCAATAGCCTGCCAACTCTGACATGTGGGCATGCCCAACCAAGATGAACAGAGGTGCTTAGGTGACCATCTCTGATATGAGAGCAAATAAACACTTTTGCTGAACTCCTCTGGATTTTTTTTTTTTTTTGGTTGTTTGCTAGGTGGTAGTATTGTCTAATGACAAGAGACATAAATAATGATTATGTGTCTGGGTCAAAATTATCCTGAGAGCAGTGTATGCCACGTTTCTTCGAATGGTTCATTTCACTAAAGGCATAGCAAAGTCAACTGACACCCAAGTTCCTTCTAGCACTCTGCTGGTAAATTGTAGGATTTCAGTGAATATTTATTAATAAATGAGTAAACTTTGATCGAGCACTGTTTTGCTAGATGATAGGCTCCTTGGGGATAGGAGGCAAGTCTCATTTATCTCTGCATACCCAGAACACAATGTGATAAAACGCCTTTAACAGAAAGGTCAGTCAGTATTTGTTGAATGAGAGAATAGTAAGAATATAAGTTATATTATCAGATCAATGGGAAGCTGCCA
The DNA here is from genome assembly GCA_917880005.1 of Nanger dama. Taxonomy (NCBI): domain Eukaryota; kingdom Metazoa; phylum Chordata; class Mammalia; order Artiodactyla; family Bovidae; genus Nanger; species Nanger dama. Next base: position 6,975,088 of record CAKJTW010000094.1, on the reverse strand, counting down.
AAGAGCTGTAAGGAAGCAACAGTAGTAGACTTGTTTTAAAACTATAAATCTTTTTTCCTCTAAGTTTTAACACCTTTTATGTCTTTATTTTCCAGACTTGTGATTTGTCAAGATGACTCTGGCTGCTCATTAATGGTTAATGGATGGAAGGGGCCAGAATGGAGGCACAGGGACCAGGTAGGGGCCACCAAGGTTGTCCAGTCAGAGATGTTGTCAGCTTGGATTAGAAGGAATAAGAACACAGATCTCAGCTATATTTGGGAGCCGGAACAGAGAAAACTTGCTTGAGGACTTGAGGGCCTAAGGAAATAGAAGAACCAAGAAAGACCCAGGGTCCTAGTCTGTGCTCCTGATGGGAAGCGGTGACTTTCACTGAGATTGGCAATGCTGAAAGAGGACAAATATTTTTAAAACGTAGACTCCTAATTACAGAGATCATGAGTTAATCCAGTATAAAGCCACCATCTGGAACTTCAATGTAAAGAATTTGTGGTATCAGTTACTACAAGACTGATGTTCCTTGAATGGTAAATTGTTATCTGTTGCACTAGAAAAGTTCATTTACCTTCTGTGGGCCAAAGCAATCTGAAGGAAGGCCATGCTGGGTCTTTGGTAGAGGACAAAATACAGCCCTGCTGTGGAAATTTCTTGAACTACATTAAACCTTTAAAGGAAATTAGGCTTAAGGAAGTAAACAGTGTATGTGCCACATTTGAAATCAGTTTTAAGAGACTAAGGATGAATCCGTTCTTTCTTAACAAATTTTCCATAGACCTAAAATTTGAAGGAGACTTTAGAACATACGGGAAGTAGGCACTCTTGCTTTGCTCCCTTACATTCACCTTAAACTCCATACTCCTAGAATTTAATTTAATGCAATTATTATTTTTTTAATCTAATTGTTTAAGGCCATGATTCAGTTATCCTTTTGAGCACTGCGAAAGCCACCACACTGTGGTCTACACCAGTGTAAAACCACTGGCTTGAACTGATAACTGGCATCTTTTCCTAAAGATTTCAGTCCTTAACCAAGCCCTTTAAAACATGTCCTTTATTAAATTAAAGTGTTTATTTTTTAAACAGTTCATTACTTTATGTGAGTATGAGTCATTCTACTTTTTTCTTGATTTCATGGCCATGGACTGCTACCCCAATCCCAGTTACCTAAAATTGTGTGCTGTTGGTCTTACAAGGGCTGGGGTTATCAGAGACTAGGGACAGATAAACCTATCAACACTTCTAGACACAGACTGGAGCATTCTGATGGTGGGTGAGCTATTATTTTCATGTGTGAAAATATGAAAATATAGAGAATGTGCTGTTCTGAGTTACAATGGGGATGAGTGACTTAGTGATAGAAGGTACCTGCTGAAGCCCAGCCAAGGGGAACCCTTTGACCACTGATACGGTGTAGTGCATCTCTTAAAAAAACAAAATCTTACAAAAATATTGAATCATTGTGTTGTATATCTGAAATCAATATACTATTGTAAATCAATAAAAAAATCTTTATAATGTTGAGTTTCCCAAAGGGAGGATGAATTTAGAGTATCAGTTCAGTTTAGTTCAGTCACTCAGTCTTGTCCAACTCTTTGCGACCCCATGAATCGCAGCACGCCAGACCTCCCTGTCCATCACCAACTCCCCAGAGTTCACTCAGACTCATGTCCATTGAGTCGGTGATGCCATCCAGCCATCTCATCCCCTATCATCCCCTTCTCCTCCTGCCCCCAATCCCGAGTACACAAAGTATCAAATACTTTACATCTATTCTGTGATTCACTCCTAACTCCAAACTGAAGAGTAGTTGAGTAAATTATCTCCATTTTATGCATGAGGAAACTAAACCTCAGAAAGGTTTTAAGTAACCAGTTTATAATCACATTGCCAATAAATGTTATAGCCAGAATCAGCATGTCTTCCCCCATGCACTGTATCTGTGCTCCCACATTGAATTCCAACTTCACCAGCTTTACTTCCCACCTACCAACATGGCTCTCCTTTTGCAGCTAGATTTATCTCACTATCTCCCTAGCATGTCAGAGACACCCCCGGCACCACTGTGCTCATACTATTTCATCTGTCTCTGAAATATTCTTCTAAATGATCATTCTGCTTCACAGTTAAAAAGGATCCACCCAAAAGGGAGCACTCTGAACTCAAAGAAATGATCCACCAAGTTGATTCACAGCAAATCTATAAATGACTCAGTCTTTTTCTTTGTCAGTCTTTGGGATAACAACTAAATATAATAAAAATATAAAATATGCTAGATGGTTACCTGTGAGCCAACTAACATCAAATTCAGACGTAAAGAACACATTACAGGAAACTCTTCCAAGTAAACCAAAAACCAAGGGCTCTTAAGTATCTCCGTCATCTCTAAGTGTTGGACAATGCTGAGCCTTAGATGCTAAGGCTCCAGCTCTTTGCACCCTCCTAACTCGCCTCTTGGTTTACCTGGAAAACCAGAATTCATCCTTAAGACTGCTTAGGTAGTGCCATACTGCTGCTGCTGCTGCGTGTCATGATAAACGCTAACAAAGGAATAGACTAAGGAACGCCAAGTTATTATACATATTCACTGGAGGGTTCCTTCGTTTTTGTTTTTAATGGTCTCTTGCAGGTGATTTTGGTGCTACTGGAAGGTTGACAAACTGGGCCCAATCTGTGTATACTTCTGCTGTAATTAAAATCCAATGCCCCAAGCCACTAAGGATTATAGGGAAGTTTTCAGATCCAGAGACTACCAAGGCTCCAAGAAGAGCTGGATTCCAGAAGAGGGCTTTAGGAAGGAATGTGGCCTGAGTACATCAAGGAGTCATTGCATCTGGTCCCATCACTTCATGGCAAATAGATGGGGAAACAATGGAAACTGTGACACACTTGATTTTCTTGGGCTCCAAAATCACTGCAGATGGTGACTGCAACCATGAAATTAAAAAGACACTTGCTCCTTGGAAGAAAAGCTATGTCCAATCTAGACAGAATTTTAAAAGTAGACATTACTTTGCCAACAAAGGTCCTTCTAGTCAAAGCTATGGTTTATCCAGTAGTCATGTATGGATATGAGAGTTGGACTATAAAGAAAGCTGAGTGCGAAAGAATTGATGTTTTTGAACTGTGGTGTTGGAGAAGACTCTTGAGAGTCCCTTGGATTGCAAGGAGATCAAACCAGTTAATCCTAAAGGAAATCAGTCCTGAATATTCATTGGAAGGACTGATACTGAAGCTTAAAACTCCAATACTTTGGCCACCTGATGCAAAGAATTGACTCCTTGGAAAAGGTCCTGATGCTGGGAAAGATTGAAGGCAGGAGGAAAACGGGAAGACAGAGGAGGAGATGGTTGGTCGGCATCACCGACTCAATGGACATGAGTTTGAACAAGCTCCAGGAGTTGGTGATGGACAGGGAAGCCTGGCATGCTGCAGTCCATGGAGTTGCAAAGAGTCGGACACGACTCAGTGACTGAATTGAAATGAACATCAGAGAGACTGGAATGAAGGCCATATAGCATGGGCCACAAGTAATGTGGGGTAGTGGGCGGCAAGGTGAACAGTCATAGGGAAGAATAGCAGTAGTAACAACAGTGCTTGTCATTCGTTTCTACTCTATTCGGACACCATGCTCAGCTTTTATATATGTCATTGGAATATTTCCAATCCTCCTAAAAGCACTGCAAGGTAACATCAACATTCTCTTTTTATTCTCTTTACAGAGAATATATAAAACTGATGCCATCTAACCTAACTCCAATTCATGAAAAGGAGTTCTGTTTTGAATAAAAACAATATAATACATTACTTTTTCCAGCTGTACTGCCCTTTTGCTAAATGTATCTCCTATTTCTTGTTTAGGGTTAAAATTTTCATTTTAATACCTACTTGCTGCTGCTGCTGCTGCTAAGTTGCTTCAGTCGTGTCCGACACTGTGCGACCCCACAGACGGCAGCTCACCAGGCTCCCCCATCCCTGGGATTCTCCAGGCAAGAACACTGGAGTGGGTCGCCATTTCCTTCTCCAATGCATGAAAGTGAAGTCATTCAGTCATGTCCGACTCTTTGCGACCCCATGGACTGCAATCTACCAGGCTCCTCCGTCCATGGGATTTTCCAGGCAAGAGTACTGGAGTGGGGTGCCATTGCCTTCTCCGAATACCTACTTTCCCATAAATACCTACTTAGGGAAGATAAATATTAATAGGTGTTAAACAAGAATCAGAGTAAATATGCATATTTTCAGACATTTTCTCTAAACTACTCGAGGTGTTCTGGAAATACTTATTAAAGTGTATGTTATTTTCCCAGTAAATGTCTATAAAAACTCAAATAAGTTCAAGGGAAAAAAAAATAAAACAAAACAAGGAGAACAAAAGAAAACCTGGAGAACCAAAGACACAGACCAGTTTCAGTGAAGAGGAGGCAAGTCCAAACAGTACAGAACTTGGCTGTGTACTGAAGGGGCTGCCCTCTGGGCCACAGAAGCAACATCATACTTTAATTGTCATCACTAGTCTTTTATGCTGCTCTTTCTGCCAGCATTTGGTAATCTGATATAACCACAGGAAAAAGTGCTTACCCCCAGATGGTGAAGAAGTCCTTGCCCTTGACATTTTTGTTTTTCATAGAACTGGGTATATTACTACAAATATGTTTATCTTTTATTACAGTGAAGATCCACTTACATATTCCTAATTATGTTTCTGCTCATATTTACAAAAATTATTTTTACTAAAAGACCTATGTATATCTTGTTACTGATGTCAGCCTGTGATGACTGTTTACTCAGAAACTTAAACGCAAAATCAAAATAATTTCATTTCCTGATGACAGTTATTAACTAGTATGTGGCGTTCTAAGGTAAATAAAGACGTTATACTTTTAAGACAGAAAGAAAAGAGTCTTTGCCTTGTTAATCTACAATTAGCTTTCTCTCCTAGAGACATAATTTATAAATACTTTAAAAGGGAGGGACAATTTAACTAGGTAATTTCAACTTTGTTTCTATTGTGTTTGATATCCAGAAGAAAATGCAAACTATTCTATTATTGCAAAGTATCTGCTACTGTAAGGGCGACGTAATTTTTAAAGACCTGAACAAAGAATTAGGCTGGAGTGTTCTGAAAAGAAGCAAACAGGTGACAATGCACTTTTCAAACACAATGGGATGGTTAGAACAGAGCCAGGGGCACAAGGATTTAAAAAAAAAGTTGGTAAAAAGAAAACATAAACCAAAACTACAACTCATTGCTCTTCATTTAACACATGAGATAATGAATAATGAAAATGTCTTCATACAATAAATACAGTTTCACATTTAGACCTTCATAATATTTCTTGAAAGAAATGCCTATTTTTAGAAATACTGTTCTATTTACATTATGCCTTAGAAATCTTACTAAAAATTTACTCTGTAACTTAAGACAATTCTACTGAGCTATATCAGAAACATTAAAGCCACAAGCACTTGGAAAAATGTGTATTTTCCCAATAAATTTAAATGTTAAGAACTACATTTATTTTTCATATATAGTAACCACTTAGAGTATATGACCACCTCATGCGAAGAGTTGACTCATTGGAAAAGACTGTGATGCTGGGAGGGACTGGGGGCAGGAGGAGAAGGGGACGACAGAGGATGAGATGGCTGGATGGCATCACGGACTCGATGGACGTGAGTCTGAGTGAACTTCAGGAGTTAGTGATGGACAGGGAGGCCTGGCGTGCTGCGATTCATGGGGTCGCAAAGAGTCTGACACGACTGAGCAACTGAACTGAACTGAACTAGAGTATATGACAGAATATCAATGAATAAATCCTGTGAAAATACAACTCTTCATCTCCAATCACATTTGTAAGCACAGATAATTGCTTCTCAACAGAGCTGAGACATGGACAGAGGAACCTGGTGGGCTATGCAGCCCATGGGGTCACATGAGTCAGACGTGACTGAAGCAACTTAGCACACAGCACACACAGAGCTTTATCACTCAAGTTCTGATTTACAAAATGTCTTAAAAGCAGCATAACTATGAGCAATTTTGTCCCAATTTCTATATCAGAACATTAGACTCCAATCTTCCAGAGAAGAAGCTAACTTTTCATTTCCTCTGCATTTCATGATCAGTGAGGGTACAAGCCTGGAATTCATGCTAAGAAAATTCTTCTCCTTTCTGGGAATTTTAGGGCTTTCAGAGCTTCCAACAGAACACGGGTTCACAAGCCCTTGCAGTTTACTAGAATTCTTTGAACTTGAAAAAGCTGACTCTTGGGACCTCAGAGCACAGTGAATAAATCAGACTTCCTAGAGATAGGGCTGGAGCACTGGTATATTTATAAAAGCTCCATATGTGATTATCATGTGCCGGCAGGGAGAGAACCACAGACAGAAGGCTTTAAGACAGATGGATGGTTACATCACGGTCAGCTTAACAAGCAAGTGAACCAATGATGCTGAGTGGAGAAAAAAAGAGAGACGCCTCCACAAAGAACTGATAATGATTGGTGATGTTAGGCAAATCCTCTGAGTCCCCTAGGGGGCAGAACTGGAGGCAGAAAGCAGAGCAGAACACAGGTCAACTCTGAGGGCAGGAGTTTATTCAAGATGCTCCCTCAACCTCACTGGTCTTTCCTCTCCCTGCGGCTCCCAGGTACATACTGTCCCTGTGATTCTCCCCTCCCACCCTTGCACCAGATTTCACTCCTTTATGAGTCAATTCAGATTATCTAAAGGAAATGTAATCAACTCATGCCCAGATTACAGCCTACATTTGAGGCCTTAAAACATCACTATTTTCTGGAGACAAATGTACATTATAGAATAAAAAGGCTATACATGTTCCAGCTGTCTTCTGGGTTTACCTCTCCAAATCACCTCTCCACCCTACCCTCTTGCCCAGGCTGACCTGTAACTGACTATACAAACAATTCCCCTGACCTCTGACTTCCTGTTGGGGACAGCATTGACAAGTCCTGAAAGGAGATCAGAGGGAAGGAAGAGAAGGAAACTGGGATATACATTCCCCTGGCTTGCTCGCTGTAAGGCTGCCACAGATCAAGTGTGCACCTCGGCCCAAAGCCACAGATTGGTGCAAAGGCAGAGGTCCTCTCAAAGTGGCTCTCTTCCGGCAGGTTCCAGTTATTCCCACCCCTCACCTTCCTGTCTAGGACTGCAAACCGTCTCTGTTCTTACAAGCCCTTCTTACTCTGCCCCCTTTTTTAAACAATTCCTTTATTGAACCCAACAAGACTTACCCTAATTTGAGTGATCTGTTTCCAGACAGGCTCCTGACATATATGTTGGCCATAGATTTTCACTTTCCGGTTTTTCAAGAAATATGAGAGATGTATGCAAAGATTCAGGGGTGTCACGAGCTATTTTGAAGAGATATATCAGAGACAAGACTAATCAAAATGGATATCACCTGTGTCCCAGAGGCCTGCTACTGGGCCAGGAGAGGCATTAAACTGGATCATGAAGAGTCAACAGAAAGGGGACTCAGGATGGATAAGGTAATGACTACTTTTTCATCACTAATGAAATATTCCAGTATCTCAGCAAGTATAGCCAAACCAGATGAACGTTCGTGAGTCCTGTATATAATGCTGTTTATTGTAGAATGGATTATGACAGCAAACACACAAACCAAAAAAAATGGACAAAATTTATATTGCCAACAATAAATTATAGCAGATTCATGTCTTCAAAGAATAGTTACTAATACATGCAGATAATTACAAACAACTTGGAGAAAAGAAAGCAGTTACAAATAGCACAGGCTGTAAAATTCCAATTTTGGTTAAATATGTGTGTTTACATACATTTAAATTAGAGTACAAAGAGTGAGGATATATGAAAAAATGTTAATAATGTTTATCTGAGTAGAGAAATAATAAGTTATTTAATTTTTTTTCTTTAAAAATATTTTTCTCCAAAATTTTTGCAAATAAATTTAATTATTATAGCAAAATAACTTTAAAAAATGACGTACAGTTAAAAAAAAAAAAACCTTGATACATTACATTTTATATTGAATCTTAAAGCCATTTTAGTGATTATGGTGAACATTTTCACTTCATCTCAACTAAGATTTATTGCTTAACCTTTATAGACCAGATTAAAGAACTGACACACTTCAGCACTGATGAGCTAACCACCAAGTGGAGAAGGTGGACAGACTAAAAATAACACATCACACTAATACAGGCAAGAACAAAAACAGCTGAAGATTTTAGAATGCAGGGAAAGGAGAGATGACTTTTGTCTGGAAGGAGGTCACGGAGAGCTTCACAGAGGAAGTAATCACTGAGCAGGGCTGTGAAGACTAAACACCAGTTCAAAAACCAGATAAGGCAGGAAAGAACTTTTCTAGGAGAGAAACAGTTCATGCAAATGATCTCAGGCATGAAACAGTCAGGAGCTAACGGGAGGAATTAGCTCTGCTCCTCCTAAAATAGAAACTTGCAAGGATCTTGACTTTGAGGGCAGGGAATAAACATTTATGAAAAACATACCATATGACAAGAATTGAGTTAGTTCTGTTTTTTTTTTTCGTCCTCCCAACCAAGACCATATCACAAATAAGAAAACTGAGGCCCAGAGAAGTAACGGCTATTTTAGACATCTCTGAAATTACACCTTCAAGGTTAATTCTACATTGTTATGTTTATATGAAATCTTCCCTTCCCTTTTTCATATTGTATTCTATCAGTTGCTCTCATTACATGGAAAGGATTAAGATATGAATTATGGTGTCCAGGGTTTCGGATTTATTTATCTACCACAGAACTTCCCTCTTCCTAACAAGAATTAAATATTAACTCTCTGCTTGTATCTGTCCAGAGATGGGGGTGAGGCAGTGTGTGTGTGAGACTGTGTGTATGCGCATGTGTGTGTGGTGGGGGCAAATAGGAATGGGACATGTCATAAATGTAAGCAGTTTGGGGAGCAAGTAATCAGAAAATAATGCGTGTCATATTGGAATAACCACCTTAAAGGTGAAACCGTCAACGAAAGCAAGGAAATTCAACAAAGGAATTAAATTCTTTTAAAAGTACAGGATTTTCTGAACTCTGGATCTTGTAGAATTTATCGTAACTATTGACAAATACTTGTATTTGTGGTTTTGACAATATTTTCCAATATTAACCATTTTAGACCTCTTATTTTTATTAGAATGGGTTAATTCTGGAGTTATTAATTTTTGCTACTTCCTAAGTATGAAAAAAGTAATTCTTTAATAATATGCCTATGTGGACCAAAATCTAAAAATGTTTAATATAGGTATTAGGTCAAGGGTCACTCTACAGCCTCCTGGACAATGCAGGAATCAAGTTAAGTTCAGTCCATCTCTCACCCATTAGGGGATTTCACTTGGGCATAAATTTATTTGGCCAAAAGAATAAATTCAGTTTTTCTTCAGTACAAACCAAATTACTTTCTTAGATGTTTATTACTTTACTCCACTTAGATCTTCTGTCTTTGAAGCCCAGGCATCCTATTAAGAATCTTTCAATAATTCTATTATAGCTCAATTATAGCTCAATCTTATGCCACCTGACTTCAATGGAATATTCTCTGTAAAAAGCAAGCTGACTTGAGTTCCTTTAAACTTTTAGAAAGTTAATTAACATTCACCAAGCACTTTGAAGATAAAATGTGTCGCAAGTAGTAATTATTTTTTAAAAATAAAACCACAGGGAGCTACCATTCTACAATTTTGGTGCATCTTCATTATTTTTTTAATCCACAGTTCAATATCCCTCAAAGTGAGGAGGCGGTACAGATATAAGCATATAGCCTGTATTTTCTTTCAAGTAAATGCAAAGTCGGGCCAAAATAAAAATGCACTTTTCACACCACATTTTGCTCTCCAGAACTTTCAGGCATGGAGCCCATTTAAAAGCACTGTTTTGGATGTGAAAGAACCACCACTGCATCCAAAAGCAGCATGAAGGAAACGGACCAGCTTTAAGTCCCAGCTCTGACTCTCAAGGCCCTGTGATCACAGGCCACAACTCCCATTAATCCAAACCTGGAGACACAGACTGTATCGTCTGTGCAGACCCCTCCACCCAGCCATAGCACGACATCTGTGTTACCCCAAATAATGAAGTGTTAGAATTCAGCCTATTTTCTCTATGTGTCAAACTGTCAAACACCATGATTCAGACTGGCTGTGGAAATTTGATAAATTATATAATTAAATTTTTAACACTTTAATAGACTTTAAAAGAATGCTCTCTCAAAACTCCTCATGTATTTAATAGTGGAAATCTAGTAATTTAGAAGAACCCATTGATTTCCTTGTAGCAAGTTATAAACTGTGATGACGCTGAGGTTAGATGTCTGCCCTCTTGGTGGTACCTCTGCACATTAAGCCTTTGCACTGTATAGCCTTTATACAGCTCATGTTTGTGTGTGTGCCCACATACGATTTATAAAGTGAATACATGGTAGCTGTTTATGGAGGTCAGGGGCCCTTGGCAGAGGAAGTGTGAGCGTTACTGAGACTGAGCACATCAGAAAACCTATTAATAGAAAATTACTTGCGAGGCTTGGATTTCTATAGAAAATGGCTCACTGCATTCAGTTTGTCAAACTCCTGACAGCCTTCCAATTTACTAACTTGATTAGCATAAAATGCCCAGTGGCAAAAGCAAAAACCAAACTGTTTAAATCTTCTCTCACTCTGATGCTGTCAAAAAAAATTTTTTTAAGATTTTAAAGGATGGTCAACAGGTTTAAAGAAACTTAAAACATTTTAAATTCTTAGGTCTACTTAGAAAATAATGTTGTTTTTGTATGTTAGCATTTACTTAGCTTTTGTCTGTACCAAGCAGGCATTTTCTAAAGTTAAAACCAAAATTCAGTGAAAAGCACATTGTTTGTAATGATCTGAGAGAAGTTGGCTAAGTGAATAAAATTTTAAAAAGCATTTACTCTTTTAGGACTCATAATTGCAGTATTCTGTTAGTAAATCTGTAAAAATTTCATATCATCTCTATTAAAGATTATGCTTCTGAATTAGCAACCTTTAAAAGTAAAATTAAATTAATTCATAAATTTAAATAGTATAAAACACTGCAGATTTGAATTTAATTACTAAATACAGTCCCAAGTCCAGGAAGATGATAAAATAGCTATCTTCTGTGTTACTGGAATAACATTTGCTTTCTTCCTCCATCAGTCCTACTAGAATTTTACCTGTGGTGATGAAGTATTCCACAACACTAAGGGTGGTAATTTCAAAACCTCATAAAGTTAGTATTCCTGTGTCTTTCAAGCTAGCAACTAACCAAGCAGAATATTTTCATATTAAAAGTCCTGCAAAGCTATGAAAGGTTCAACAAGTTAATACCGATCTACAGAGGAGCCAGCAGAAAATAAAATACATACCAAAGTCATGCGTGGATAGAGGGCAGAAAATTTCTGGAATGGTGAGAGAAACCCTGGTGTAGCATATTTTGCCCTGGCAAACAAGGTCGGTCCTGGGTGCTTCCTTCCCAGGAAGCTGAATGAACGCTTACTTTTAAAGCGCCCGTTCCCTGAGGTGCATTTTCTCAGGAAGTTTTATAAAATGCAAGCATAACAGTGCCTGTTTTGACGAATATACCATCTTTTCGTGCTCACAGGCACTTGTGTCTTGTCACTTGGCGGACTTCTTAAAAAGAAGCCCTGCCATCAGAAATTACTGAGATATAAGAACAACAATTTTTAGGAGGCGGGGATCGGAAGAGTCAAGGGCAACATAATTTCTCTTGTTAGTGTTGTAATCATAGGTATAGTTACCACTCAAGCCAAATGGAAGCTGAAAAGTCTTGAAGATATAAACTAGAAGAAAAGCTAATAGGGATACTGTAGATTATGATTCAATTAAAGGAAGAATCACAGGATTCTTAGGATGTGAAAACTTAGATGGAATCTTTATTGGACTAGATTGGGGATAGTCTAATTTCCTTAGTTAACAAATTTAGAGAAGTAAAAGCAAGTCATCTGTGAGACCCATAACCTACAAGAAATGTCAAATTCACATTAAACGTGCATGACACGATTTGCTTATCTAGTGTGTGGTAGGAGATACAATAGAGAGTAAGGCAGGCTGCAGAGCGGGCAGCCTCAGAGTACTGTTTCCTCTGTTCCTGACAACTGCGACAGAGCCGGCAGTCCATGCACAGAAGGATGTCAAAGGCTCGACTGCTTTGCAATTAAAATTTCTTTTGGAACATTCTGCCCTATGTCCTCAAACATTGTTCTTGTCTGTAATCTCTACGTATTCACATGGACATGGAATTTTCCAGACAAGAATACTGGAGTAAATCTGACTTTTTCTGAGAGGGTAGGAGGTTGGGGAAAAAGTTTTTGGCTGCTCACTGCACACTTGGAATTTTACATAACCACTCTCAGTTAATCTTGATCATCACCCTGTGAAATATGGTATTACATCCATTTCACATGCGATAGAACTGAGGCTCCAGAGGCTGAAGCGATCTGCCAAGGGCCAAAGAGCTGGGAAATGGCAAAATCAGGATTCAAACCCAGTTCTGTCTTGCTCCAGCTCAGAGCACGTTTAAAGCACGTTTTAAATATCTAATTCTTGTTCGAGGAGTAGGCAGGTAAGCCATGAAGCAGGGTTTTCTCTTACTATAGCATTACTGTGAGACTTTCAAGTGATGATTTTGTGCTTGAAACTATTATTGAAAGAGAGGAAAAGTGTGGTCTTTCAGATTAGCCTGCTTGTTACCTTCTTGTTCTCAATACCTTTTCCTCAAGGCTTCCAAATACTTTCCTTCCATATTCTATTATCTTTAATATAGACTTCCATTTATCTCCCTCCACTCTTGGAATTAAACAGAACCAAACAATGCTGGCTCAAGTACTAAAATGGTGTTGGTAGTCTGTGATCATTCATGGTGGACATGCTCTCAATATGTGATAAACAGCAGCATTTTTACTTCTCCAGTTTAACTCTGATGCAGTTTCTACAAATTCTTGCCATGTGATATGATGACCTGGCCATGCAACAGGAGAGTATGTATCTGTTTCCCTAAGTAGTAACCAAAGAATTCTGAAACAAGATCTGCATGTGTGTAAAAATAAGTATGATGTGTGATGGTCACAGAATTCAAGTAGCTTCGTTCACAAAGCTTCAGAGTGGCATGATCTACATTACTAAGCAAGCTTCATTCCAGGGCCTATGCTTCTAACTACTTGGCTATTTTGGGTCCCAACAGAATTGACTATAAATAAAATTATTAATCACCTTAGACAAAATACGACGAGTCTAGTAAGAGCAGAATCAAAGGATAAACCATGTTTTGAAAATGAATACTAGAATATATGAGTTGTTCTGCTTTTAATCAGACATAAATTATCAAACAGATGAGGTAATTTCAGAAAAATAAAACTAGTATGAAACACAGAGAAAAAGGAGTAGGCGTTCATGAAACCATGAGAATTACATTTTTATGTGACCCACTGTAGGAAATGCATTTCACATCACGACCTGTTACACAATGCATGACATGTTACAAAAACAAGTTTTACAAAGCAATACTTAGAATCACTATGTGCAATACACTTTGTTATTTCACTACTTCCTTTCTTAAATAATCTTTATGGTGACGCACAAAATTGATCTCATGATATACAAAGGGGTCTGGCCCACACTTCAAATACCTCTCTGCCAGAGGACTGTCAAATTCTGTGTTGCCACTGCCTTTATCTTGTTCGAGGGAGACAATATTAATGGATCACAGCATTCTTTCCAATGAGTCAAGTCTCAGGACCCTTTCCAAACTCGTGTTCTAGGCAGAAAATATCAATTGGAGTTGGGACAAAGACATGACAGGCTCACTATCTAAGTTCCAAACAGACAGGGTATAGAGCTAGAGTAGCTCTTTTAGTTACTTGCTCTCTTTATATACTTCTTAGCACTTGCTTTGTGACTGGTACACAAATATCCACTAAAAAGATGAATCAGTAAATGGTCACTAGGATTTAAGAGGGTAAGGTTTGGCTCCAAGAGTTCCTCTGTGAATCTTTTCTCTCCCTCTCTTGGCAAACTTGTTATATCTTTAAACGTAACGTTTTCATGATTCAGTGGTTTAGAATACTGTATGTACCCCCCTTCTTTCCAAATCCCATCTTGTAATAGTAATCTGCAATAGGCTAGTTGATGTTATCTCTATTACTTTCAAAGACAACTGGTTCACAATGAAAGAATTACCAATTTTTTTGAAGTTGAAAACCATGGATTATAAAGTCGAAAACCATGGCAAAGTTCCTTAATAAACTGGTCCTGGAAGGAAGGAGAAAACTGACAGGTCAGGACCTGGGCTGGATATCAGTACATCTATGCTCTCACTTCAACCTTTCAATATGATCAGTTTCATAGCATTGCCCCATCTTACTTGTGGGGCAAAGTGAAAAAAGAAGTGAGGTCATACAGTAAGTGTCTGGCAGAGACAGTACTGAAACCTAGGTATTTCATTGCTCTTTTATTACACCTCAGCTACTCCTGAAAATGGTATATTAAGTTACAAAGAAACAATGACCAGAAGCCTTGAATCCATTTGAAGTATGTGAATGTAACATGTTATCATACTGCAAAAATAAAACCCAATACCTTAGTAATATACTTCATCATATAACATTATTTTTTCTTCACTGAATCTCTGTGAGTTTTTCATTGCTGGGTATATTTTTCTTGGCAGCTGTTAATCTTGGCTCAGACATAAATTCTTACTGCAGACAAATTCAAATGTGTTAAGTCCTCTAACAGAGAGAAAAAAACAAGACTCTGTGTGTGTTTATGTGGGTCAAGTGCAAGGGGAAACAATATATGATTTGGGGGTGTGTAGGGCAGTTAAAAGAAGTTACAGGCAGAACCGCAATTTTAGCCTTTGGGCTCTCATCAGAGGCAGTATGGAGAAGGAAATGGCAACCCACTCCAGTGTTCTTGCCTGGAAAATCCCAGGGACGGAGGAGCCTGGTGGGCTGCCATCTATCGGGTCGCACAGAGTCGGACACGGCTGAGGCGACTTAGCAGCAGCAGCAGCAGCAGCAGCAGAGGCAGTATACAGAGAGGGAGTAGGAGAGAGCAGCATGGGTCAAGTTTAACTCACATCCACCCCCACACAAGTGTACACAGCTTGATAAAGTCATAAAATCTACAATGTGTAATTTGTCCAATCACAATCATGAGTCACTGTAAGAGTTACTAAGAAGGTCATTTGAAAAAAGTAATTTCTGCTATAAGTTTACAACAGTGGTTCCTAACCAGAAGCAATTTAGGGAACATTTGGCAATGTCTGGAGACACAGTTTTGGTTGACACAACTGAGTAAAGGCGCAGGATGCTGTTACAGATTCTACAAGGCTTGGACAGACACCCACAAGAACAAATTATATGGTCAAAATGTCAAGAGCATCAAGGTTGGGAAAACTTGGTTTACAGGTGACACGGTTATCTGGGCAACCCAACTATGATACTCCAGCTGCCTCTCTGGCCTCAGTCTCCTCATCTGTAAAATGGAGATAACAAAAGACTCGTTTCATGGGGTTGCTGTGAGGGTTAGAGTCTTATTATGTAAAGCATGTAGGACAGTGCCTGTGGCACAGGGAGTGCTCACGAAATGTTTTCATCACCACAACCATCTTGACTACTATCAAAACTCATATCATTGTGCAGGCAGGAGACCCGGTTCAATTCCTGGATTGGGAAGATCCCCTAGAGAAGGAATACCCACTCCAGTATCCTTGGGCTTCCCCTGTGGCTCAGTCGGTAAAGAATCCGCCTGCAATGTAGGAGACCTGGATTCGATCCCTGGGTTGGAAAGATCTCCTGGAGAAGAGAAAGGCTACCCAACCCAGTAGTCTGGCCTGGAGAATTCCATGGACTGTATAGTCCATGGAGTTGCAATGAGTTGGACACAGCTGAGCAACTTACACTTTCTCATTGGAAATAATTTCAGAAAGATCTCTATTACAGTAAATCATCCAATCATACTTAAAAATACATGAGCTCATTTGATTCTCACCACAGCCCTGTGAGGAAGGTATTATATTAGTATTAACCTGGTAGCTCAGATGATAAAGAATCCGCTGCAGTGTGGGAGACCTAGGTTCGATCCCTGGGTCGGGAAGAGCTCCTGGAGGAGGGCATGGCAACCTACTCCAGTATTCTCGCCTGGAGACTCCCCATGGACAGAGGAGCCTGGCGGGCTATGGTTCATGGGGTCGAAAAGAGTCAGAGACATGACTAAGTGACTAAGCACACAGCACAATTTAAAGAATGTAAAAAGTGAGGCAGAGAGTTTTTAAAAGACCTGTTCAAATCACAGAACCAGAAATTAAGTGCTGAGCTGAGACTCAAACACAAGGTTCCCAACGTTAAAGTACAAGTCCGTTCCCCTGAGTGGTATCTGTAAGTGGGGGTGGAGGAGGGAAACAACAAAGACCAATGTAAAGAGTCTTCCATCCACAGTAACCTACTTAACTAAGTTACTGCTAGACTGAGCAGGTAACTAGTAACATTCACTAATTTCCTCTGTGTTCACTCTCATACATGATTATGCAACCTATACGGCTACAGTCCATGGGGTCACTAGGAGTTGGACATGACTGAGCGACTTCACTTTCACTTTTCACTTTTATGCATTGGAGAAGGAAATGGCAACCCACTCCAGTGTTCTTACCTGGAGAATCCCAGGGACGGGGGAGCCCGGTAGGCTGCCGTCTATGGCATCGCACAGAGTCAGACATGAATGAAGTGACTTAGCAGCAGCAGCAGCATCATTTTCTAAAGTACCACAGGTTCTAGCAGCTACGTTGGTTCCCGCTGACCCAAACAGAATTCATCATCTGCTATTATTTCTGTAAGTTTCTTTTGTTCTTGTCATACTGTTTCTATTATACTAGCTTTTGGATTCCAGAGATTTTTTTGAAGTATCTCTGGTGACAAACTTGTCTGTTTTGGCTTTTTTTTAAATAATTTAAATTTCAGGTGACTGTCAATCTGTGTGTGTAGTCCCTGTTTTTCATTTCAGACACAAAAACAGAAAATGATTTCTTACTTTTAAATAGCTTTACTTTATAATTTCTTTTGTCAAAAATCTCACTTGAAATGCTTGGATTTGGCAGTGTCCCAGAATGTTTTTTTATATCATTTGCCTCATAACCTCTTTTTCCCATGCACATAAAAGGTCTGCTTTTCTGGGTTATAACCACTCTGCTCCAATGGGTCTCAAAAGAGGAATTCTGATGGAAAAAAAATAGAGTTTTAATTATTTTTACTATTTAAATGTCATTTCCCCATTAATTTCCATTCAATTCCATTACATTTTTACTTTCTTTTCACGTAAATTTAATTTGTCTAATTTTGTCCTTAACATTTTTGTTTTGACCTCTGAACTCTTTTTTTTTTTAATTAAAGTTCTCTTTGTTTCTCTGTGTTTTAATCCCTGTTTTGTTCAGCCTGCAAACTGACTCAGTCCACTCTTTAGCCTGATCTTTTTGCTCTTTTCCTGAGTCCCAACACTGAATTTCAGATACCACAAAATGCTGGTGTGAAAGGGGCCTTTGCAATTATCCTGCTCAGGAGCACAGGATCTTTAACTTTTACAAAATAAAAATTAACAAGTCCCTATCTCTTTTGCCATGATAGAGAGCAGAGGAAGAAGCCAAGGGAAATGGAGAATGGTGCTAAAGGAAAAGCTTAGGTCCAAGTAGTGCAAACCTATAAAACAAAGCAAGGAAGAGAGAGAAAGAGAGGAGGGTGTGGAGGCTGTGTATATGGAATGGTAGTGTCCTCCCAAGGAGAGTTCCCGTTAAGTTCCTTAGAAGAGGTACTGTGGCAGGAGGCACTTGAAACTGCAAGCAGAGCTGTTAAGATGGACCACACTTCAGAGACTCTTAGCCAGCTCTGAGGTGTGCCCGCAGTTTACACATCGACAGCTCAGGTGGCTTACCTAAAGCCACAAGTCAGTACTATAAAGATCCAGATCCAGCACTGGAACACAAGTCTTCCTCTACTGCTCAAGCCCACTTTTCACCTCATTCCTTTACTCTTTCTCTCGTGGGTTCAGTTACCGGAACTCTGGTCTAAACTCGTGGCTTGATTATGACAGGCTCTGACAGATTTTCCTCAATCCTCACGTCTCCTATAGGCTTTGTACCCACACAAAAGGTCAGGTGTAACAATAAAGAAGAGTGAACGACCATTTACTTAACGCTCACATCAATCACTGAAGAAGATGCAATTATTACCATTTCCCAAAAGAGGAAACCGAGGTTCAAGACGGTGCAGTACCAGCTGCACAATTAATGGTAAACTACCCACAACTTGTCTACCACAGTTCAACACACAAACGCATATTACAACTCTCCTGGACAAAGAAATGTCTTCTTTTCACTCATTCCCTACATTCATTGCTTCAAAAAATATTCCTGAATACCTATTATGGATTCAGGGTTCCAGAGGTTTTAACTATATTGCAATTCCAGTGCCATGGTTCCAGAAAACAACCACAAAAAAACTGTCTATACAGGGTTTTGAAATGATTTTCAGAGAAAATTAAAAGTCATCTAAAAATCAGGCTTAGTACTTTAAAGACACTACCTATTTCTTTCGGTCACAAACACTGTTACCTGTATCTCTTCTCTGTCGTCTGTCAAACCTGGGACATGAAAGGCTTTGAACTAGTTCTAAAAAAGTAAAGGAAAAAAAGTGCTATAACTGAGAACATTCAAACTGCTATACAAATGACTCCCAGGTTTTTTTTTTACAAGAATTCCACAAACATTTTGCTTAATAACTGTGAAGTATAGCAAAGTAATCAACAACAGAGAGGTGGCACAGGAAAGATTTTAGTTTGTATCTCAGTTTCACAATCTTTATTAGCTGTGAACCCTTTATTCTCACCAGGCCATGGTTTTCTTGTCTATAAAACTGGAATAATCATGGTGCCCAGAATGAGCTGGCAACAGTAAGGCTGCTGTGAAGATTATTGCAGGTAATTCAGATAAAGCACATCGAATAAAACACGGCACACAGAAAATGGTTAATAAAGAGAGCTATGAGTGCCATCATTACTGCTTTGGTAATTAGAAGAATTGGACACACTTTAATATTTGTTTTTGAGAAAAGATCTAGATGAACCCCAACCCTAGTAGTTCTGGAAAAGTTTTGTGTTAGTTCTAGATTAACATCAATTCTGAAATAAAAGCAGCAATAATAAACTATGCTATTCCATTTATAGTCTAATATTCCCAGTATAAACTACATTTTTAGGTGAGCTAATAAAGCCATTCAGCATATCTGCATTTTTCTGAAATATATAGTTCTCATATCATGCCTTCTTTACTAAATGTTGCAAAAATTTCTACTAACACTTAATGGTTAGTATAATGAACATCTTTAGAAGGAAGATTTACTTTTCAAAAAAATGTTTTTAAAAGTGTTCTTAACTGATTGATAAATTAGTTTTCTAGTATCATTGGTCTCTTTGCCACAATGTGTTAATTAAAAAAAGGAAAAGAGAACACGAACTGTTACCAACTACTAAATACTTTTAAAAGGAAACTGACTTCTGTCAAAAGCTTAGCTCATCTTCATCAATAAATATGATTTACTGCTACTTCTCCAGACTTAAAAAAAAAT
Source organism: Nanger dama (assembly GCA_917880005.1). NCBI lineage: Eukaryota > Metazoa > Chordata > Mammalia > Artiodactyla > Bovidae > Nanger > Nanger dama. Next base: position 6,955,429 of record CAKJTW010000094.1, on the reverse strand, counting down.
CCAGTTGGTTAGTCTCTTATTTTATATTTCTTTTCATTACCTTTCTATTGTTGACAAAGATATTTTTAGTACTTTTGGTTGAAAAGCTACAATACTGAAAGAAAATATTATTTTGTTAATTTAATATTTAAATATTAAGATGTCATATTTTTTCCTCTTTGGTATGAAACTAGAAATTTGTTTCCAGATATTAAAGAGCTATGATGAAATTTTAATTATTCAGTTACTAGAAGCAATTAAAATGCTACTTACACATCAGTCCAGGTACTAACCTATAATTTTTTTAACTTCAAATTACAATTCAAACTATTGGTGTTATAACTGACAGTTAATACACAAAGATATTCACTTAAGAAGGAAATTAATGTTACTCTTTTCATTAAAAAATCCTAATTTTAAAAACAAAAATAAATAATAAAACAACATAGAATCATATCATTATTAGGGTGCTGGCCAACATGCAGCAGCAGCAGCAGCAGGATTTTAAACTATTAGAAGTCAGGCTGTGAGCTATAAATTGTCTCTTTTGCTTTTTTAAATTTAGTAGAGTTCCATTCTTATCTATAAAAAGGAAATCAGTTTTAAGTTATAGCACAGAATATTTAAAGGAAATGTCAAGTGACAGTATTTCCAGTTAGTTACTTGAAAATCCATTCTAGTTAAAAGCCAGTTAAATGCTAGTTTATAAGGCTTTTCATTCACTCTAGGCAGATTTTGCAACAAAGAGCTCTCACACCTTTCATTGCTTTAGTCTTACTGTTTCTTGAGACTCTTTTTAAAGTTAATGAAGTTGAGATGATAGGTAAAAGGTCAGATTTAAACAAGGAAAAATTACCAGAACCCCACAGGGTTATTTAATAATGATTTTATGACCTGAATTTTCACTTGAACATGCACTGTAATTCACAAATCTCGGGCTATTTTAGAAAGATTTTACCAGTTTGACTTTGTGAGGGGGACCAATTCTTTACTTGCATCAACTTTTAAACTCCATAACAGTTTCACCTCAAATGTCTAATAACAATTAGTCTTTACTGATCACTGGATGTCATATTTAGATCAACTAGAAAAGCACACACAAGTTTCTGATAAAGGCCTTTCTGAGCTGATTTATCTTATTTTATACATATCCAACTTATTAATGAGGCCAAAGTCCACCTGAAATTTGACAAAGACAACTTAAAATGTCCATTGTCAGATGACACTGGGTTTTAGACATAGTTCTTTTCCTTTCCTGCTACTCTTTTCAGAATCAGGATTACTTCTAAGCAAAGAACTTATATGTACAGTAGGAGGAAGAAAGTCCAACAGAGAATTACTTCAGCAGTATTGGAACAGCTTTTACGTGACCAGTGCTATATCATCTCGGTCATACTACAATGTACTTTTCGAATTGTACTTTTCACCACTTTCAAATTGTAATCCCCACCCCACCCCCAACACACACACAAACCAGAGAACTACAATGTAAACCATAAGTAATTCAAGATAAGTGAAAAACCTAACTGCATTCTTAAGCCGCAGTCTCCTGCATACTACCCTGGAAAACTTATAATCAAATAATATTCTGGGTTTTTTTTTTCCTTTCCAATTAAGGTTGAAAGCAGTTTGAACAAGGCTACTGCCTATAAACAAATGGCACTAATTTTCTTGTTTGAATGTAAGTCTTTTAACTTCAGCTGTTATGCCCTTGGCAAGGAAGTGGGGCTGAACTAGACAAGACTAAAAGATTTCGTGGGTTTGATTTGCTGTGGATCTGAAGCTGGTTTTGCAAATGGCAGAAGACAGCTACTCCCTTTCCTGCCACTGGAATCAGTGTAAGAGGACAGTGGGGAATCTGAGAATTTCTCTTCTGGTTCTGAATTCATGTGGACACAGGCTTACAGGGCAGAACTATGCTCAGCCCACATAGCTTGTTTCATTAATCTTCTCCTCACAGTCTTTCCTCTCTCAGTATCCAGTGCTTTGTAAGAGGCAGGGCAGATAGAGAAATGGAAACTGGGCCACAAACTGAATGCCCCCAAGGCCAATAAAAATTACATTTTCCCTTTCCAAAAATATAATTTGTAATTAACATAACCATTCTTATTTTACTCAAAGGATTAGTGCTATTTGTGATTTTAAAATGTAAGTCCCTCAAAAGAGGCATTTCTCTCAAATGGAAATTATTTAACTTTTATAATACATTTAATTTATAAACTGTCCTCAACTGTTGAATAGCTTGGAAAGTGGTATATAGATAATATTTGATCAAGCCATGAGAAAGGATTTTCAAACCAGTTTATATTTTTGGTATCCACTGTGTATTTTAACCTCAGTAACTATATATTGGCTAAAAAGTCAATCAGAATATGAAGAAGAAAGCACTAGGGAATCTGACTGATGTGCATAAATTTTGACCCCAAACTCTTCTTTTTCACCCTTCCTTGCTGCAAACCAACACACATGTACACCATAGCCATGCTTGGATTTCCAGCCCCCTTCATTCCAATCCTCACCAAAAATATTTTGATAATTGCCTGGACTACACACATAAGATACAGAGAAAAAAGTCTCCACACTCTTGAATAAAGCAAACACATTAAGGAGCTTATACTGCACCAGTGCAATGACTGATTTACTTTCTATTCAAAGGTTTTTTAAAAAGGACAAAATTTTAAAGTACTCAAGTGAAAATACACTTCAGAATATAAAGTTCACATTTCATTGTTTCTCATTTAAGACTGACCTACTCTAGACTCAACAAGTTGTTGTTTTTTTTTTTTTTTCTAGTCTATAGAAATATGTTTCAACAAAAACAGACTTTCTTCTCATACAAATGTTTAAAACACTTGGGCGCTTACTCCTAAGGAAACAATCTATTAAATACATGAAGAAACTGTTAAAAAACAATTATTGATTCTTTTGCTAATTTACTTTAAGATTTCAAAGAACTAGGACTCTAAAAATCATATCATTATATGTATTCTAAAATGTCTTCAAAAAGCCATTTGGTCTTAAAGCTAGATTTCAATCCTGAAATGCTAGTAAACAGGAATTTAATCTACTTTCTTACAGTTTAAATTTGGTGGGACCCCATGGATGTTTATATGTTAAAACTACCTAGATGCACTAAATGAAGAAAAACCGTGGCAATGTAAATTACATAAAAAATTTAATGACACCTACTGTCATTAAGTATCAATGTCCTAAGTAAAAGACATCTTACAAATCTATTAATAAAGAAAACTGTCAATGTAAATGATTTAAAATACTTGGAATTATCCCAAATAGCTACCAACAAAATTTAACTATAACTTAAAAATTTTAAGGCAAATCAAGATAAATATTTTTAACCTGAGTAAAAATCACATGCAGAAAAATTCTATTTCATTCAGTTTAATATTGTTCATTTAAGGATCTGAGATTTACAAGTATGCATTCTCATTAAAGTTCTAAAAGTACAAATACATAATTTTATGCTACCTTTTAATTTTACTTCCTCAAGCGTTCTAGAGCTTCTAAAATAGTTATCCAGTTATTACACTGTACAAAAACAATACCTTTATCTTTTCTTCCCACTTGCATTTTAAAAACATGCTCAAGAATAAAGCATTTTATACCTCCCTTCCTAATCATCTATTTAAAATTTCAAAAAGAGCCAACAGTTCACATTATCAGTCCAAGCATTGTGTCTGATGCAGGCTTTTCAGAGCTATAAAACTTCACCTAGTGAATAACTGTACTTTTAAAGGAGCTTCTTGAGGGTTCCCCACTTTTACCTATTATATTTTCGAATCTACAACAAAGTCCTAATACGGCATAAATAAAGATAAACATCACATGCTGATAATTTCATAAAGTCTGGTAATTCTACGAAGATAAACAAAAACTTTCATTTCGGGGTCTAAAATTCTACTTATGCGGTTTTTTATACCCTAAGTTACGGAAGTTGTTCAACTTTCATGAGGCTCTATCACAAATTAAGAAAGGAAGTGGGGGCGGTAATAGTTTTTATGCACGGGCTTAAACCACTGTTACTTTTATATCTGTCTCTTAAAATCAAGATAAAGGCCTTCACTTAAGGATTAATGTCTGGAGACCATGAAAAATAAGCAATATTAGGCTTGAAAAAATAATCAGTATTAGGCTTAAATAATAAAAGTCAGTCCCTTCCCCAACCAAACACAAAACTCCACAACAACTAAATCTAAACTTGGCTGTCAATTTCCAATCAAATTTTTACGGATTCAAGCAACATTTATTTAAAAGAAAGTATAAAGCAGAATACTGTTCATATTTTTGTCCATGAGAGAAACATTTTAATGCAGAGGTAATAAACTCCAGAGGAAAAAAAATAGGATCATTTTCCTAATTCACTTCAAAGCTGCCTGGATTTCAATGAACAAAGCTGAAAGGCCCGACTACAGAAACTAGAGATCCCTGACGATGAGGGGTGTTCAACCACAGCCTCAACTCCAACCCAAGTGTAGGTCTTGAGCTGTCACTCGTAGTCCGAATACCACTTAACGCAGGAACAAAAACGGTCCCGTAAGAAGCCGGTTAACAGGTCACTTATGCTCAAGTTTTCCTTAACCTCTCCCCTGCCAAAGCGGCATTAGACGAACGTCTCTGTCATGTTTTTCGCGACAGCCATTGTCTCGCTGTAGGATCGCTGGCTCTTCCAGCAGTGAAATACTGCTGGCGACGCCAGGATTTACAAAGCATCATTTTCCCACCTGTAAGAGGCGAAAACAAACTCTAATCCTACCAGGAGGGGATGTAATATACACGCCCAACTTCTCTTCACTCTAAGAGGGGAAACCGCGCAAGTTGTAAAGCGGCAGTAATTTTAAATAGCAGTTGGGCTCTCATGAAACGTCAGTGGTTGAAAGCTCTCGCTCCGCACTCGCCCCTTGAACCCACATATTTCCTTCTTCGCGGTTTAGGGGAAGAAAGCGAAGAGCCTAGGACTTCGGAGATCCTGCCAGGGAAACAACCTGCTATGTGGTTCCGCGCAGAGCCAGGGCCGCGGTGTCCCGGGAAGCGCCGGACGCGGCCGCAGCATCCTCGCTCGGGCGCCCGCGGCCCTCGGACCCGGGCGCGCACTGCCGTGTGCCAGGCCCCGAAGCTCCCTCTCGACTCGGAGTTCGCCTGGCTTCCCGCGCGTTCCTCGCTTACCTGCCGGTAGGGCTGGGGCGCCGAAGCTCCGTGCGGCCTCGCGGGGGCGGGGAGGGGGCCCAAACAGGGGGCGGCACCGCGCTTCCCCTCCGGTCGCCGCTTCTCCTCTTGGTCCGCGCGTCTTTCTCCTCTCGGCGCTGGACGCGGAACCAGAGCGTCCCTGGCCCGCGCCCCAAGTTGTGCGCGAGTCAAAGCCGCACGCGAAGCACCTACAGGGGAGGCCGCCCGGACCCCAGAGGGGTCCTCTCGTTAGCGCGGGCGCAGGCGGATACCCCCGCACCTCCGCCCGGTCCACACCTGCCGCCGCCGCCGGCGCCGCCGCCGTCTCCGCTCCTCCCTGGCTCCGCCCCTTGCCCGCCCCCGGCTCTGGCCGCTGCTGCCGCCGCCGCGGCCGCGGGAGGGAGGAGGCGGGAAGCGGCTCCCTAGCCCGGTGCGTGAGCTGGACGCTGCGCCTCCTCCCTGGGGCTGGGCGGACCCAGGTCTCCACACTGCAGCGCGGCTCCGGAGTGCCGGAATTTGTTGCGGGGAGCGGCAGCCTTTTTCGAGTGGGAGCGTCTCGCGGAAAGTCAGGAGAGCTAAGGAAGGGAGAGAGTGCCCACCTGCGCGAGCCCGAGCTCCCCGTGCGCTCGTCAAATCCAAACTTAGCCAAATGCACAGCGGAAATGCCTCCTAGGTCGGACCCCTGCATTTGCAGGGGTCTTCTAAAAACCTGGCTGATAGGATGGGCCCCTGGTGTAATTTCCTTTAGAACAAGCGGGGAGCTTTCCATCCCGAGTGGCCTCTCCCCTATGCGCAACGCTGTAGGTGCCTCGAGGCCCGTCTCCGACGCCGTCTCCACCGTGCAATTTTTCCAGGTGCCCACCCTCGTCCAGGTTTGATTTCGCCCCCTTTTGGACAGCCAGGGCTCTCTGAATCTCTCTCTAGGCCTTGCCTTTGGGTGAGAGCGCTTTTGAAATGCAGCGGGCCGTCTCCAAACACAGTAGTTATTTTTATTGTACTCTCTGTATTCATTTTCAGTACTGTCGTCTAGAATTAAAGGGATTTATGCTTCCCTAACCCTTTCCACTTGTGTTTTAATTCCTTGAAGGTAAAGGCTGTAATAAGTTGCTCACCTCTGGAAATTTTCAAGCAAATACTGAGCAGTACTTAGAACTCGCCAGATGACCTAGCAGGAAATGCTGACTGGCCTACTTACTATATTCTCTGAATACCTATATATCCTCTGAAAGCCAAGCATGGCGTCTTGCACCTAGATGTAGGATGGGGGCGGAGGTCCGGGGAGATTTTGTTTCTGTGAGAGAAAGTAATTAATTTTGGGCAAAGGTCAGTCCGATTCCCTCATAGTGGTATTTCATTTATGGTGGCAGGTATCTCCATGTAAAAAGTCATTCAGTCGAAGTGAAACATATTCATCAGATGTTCCCTAATGAGTTGGCACTTCCTAAAGGATCCTTTCCTTAGTCAACTATAGAAAATAAGTCAAATGCAGTTTAAAAAGTTTATGTATTATATAAATTAGATTTGCAAGAGCACTTGAACTCAAGGGCTATATGAAAGATTCAAATTTTAAAATTTCTTTATAAACTACAGTTGAATAAAATATATTTTATGCCTTTTGTCCTGTACTACACTTAAGTGTGTATTTTGAGTTGAGAGGTCAGTAGTATTTCATGGTTAATATAATAAACAGATAGGAATCAAAAAACTGATTTGTACTTCAGCTTAAAACAGGTGATTTCATGAATTCTGTTTTAAAGAACAGAAATCTTAAGCCATCTTGACCCTCTTGACCAAGAAATAAAGAACAAAATTTAACAAGTTTATTTATATTAAGATATTCCTGATAACTCTTGAAAACTGAATTTTCAAAATTTATAGTCACAGTATAAGGGAAAAGTCAGATATTTTGCAAATCATGAAAAATGTGCCTTGGGATAGAAAAGATTATGAACTTTATGAACAATTGTGTTTTAAAATGTATTTAAATATATAATATGTGTTTTATATATATAACACATGTTTTATATATATATATATATTCAGTGAAACTTGTTCATAGAAAACTCAAAAGTAAAAGCCCTTTTTTGAAGTGAAAAAGAAACCCACTAACTTTATCATGGAAAGCACAGAATCATCTAACTCAAATAGCTGTTTTAAATATAATATATAAAAAGGAAAAAGATTTCATTATAAGTGGGTTCCACTAGGTAAGACTTTATGCAAATCCGATAGGAAAAGATATTGAATAAGCAAGTGTAAGCATTTCATTTGTCGATCATATTTTTAACCTTCCATAAGCCCAGAATGTTATAGAAAAGATTATACAATTAACTAAAATTATGTATCAAAGCACCATGACTAGAAAAGAGCCAAAGAAAGGATAATTCATCTCAAATAGTATCAACCCAAACAAAAACTATCTTAAGCCCACAGAAAAAGGATTATCATTTAGACTTCAATTTGTGGCAAACAAGCTATTTTCCCTGAGACAAACACATAATATCACAGTAAACCAAGGAGTAACAGAATGCTGCCATAAATGGCCCAAACTTGCAAAAGTTAATGTCTGTTGAAACTAGATAGTGGGTATATGGGTATCTGACATTTTGAAATATTCCATAATTTACAATAAAAATTGAAATAAATAAGAAAATATAACAATGGTAAGTAAAACATTGAAGTAAATTGAAAATTATTTGTGATTCCCCATTTGTTCTTCCACAGTTTTTAATAATTCGGTTGTCTTCCATTGGTAGTCTTTTGTGCCTGTGATCTCATACCTGCTAACTTTCTGGGTAAGAGTTCTAACTGTAGAGAGAGGCAGAAAGGAATCATTTTTGGTGCATGTAGACAGGGGAAGTGAATATTTCTAGAAGAAACAATGCCATGCTTTTCAAGTAAATACTCTAGTTAAAACAGAAACAAGCCGGGGAATTCCCTGATGGTCCAATGGTTAGGACCCTTGGCTTCCACTGCCAAAGGTTTGGGTTCGATCCCTGGTCAGGTAACTAAGATCTCACAAACCACATGGTATGGCCAAAAAACAAACAAACAAGCTGAAAATGTTATAGGACATGTATTTTATTCTGTGCTGAGTTTGGACTGTCATTTTGCATGGTCGTGTTATTTTCTTTAAACAATTAGTCAAAACAAATTTTGTTTCACCTAACTTCCATAAAGTAGGGACAGTGAAAGACATATTTATAGTATTAAAAATAAACAATACGATCCTTATATTTTTTATGAGAACATTTATTGAAAGTCATGATTTTCATTCTCTCGAACATGAAGTGACATCTTCTTGGATTGTGGACACCCCACCCCACCACCCCCTGCCATTTTAGGAACTATTACTAAACTTTTCTTAATTTAAAATATAATCAATAAATCCAGTTGCTACAAATTTTTCACCAGTTGCTAACATACAGAAAGTTACTCTCTGGTTCAGAAATAAATCTATCTTTCTGATCAGTAGCCTTGTTTGTCTTTGATTCGTTCATATTTTGAAGATTCAAAGGATGGCAGTGGTATCTATAAAGGAGAGTGGTGGTTCTTTACTCCAGCACACACATTGATGATACAATTATGCATGGGCTTGGCATCAAGTATTAAATTGTGATAGTGTAATTTTCTGTACTTGTTAACTCTGATTCCACATCTTGCTCTTCTCTTGAAAGCAATGATTTTAAAGGGAAAATCTTAAATCTTCTCTCATTTAAAGAGATAAATCATTCATATACATTACTTGTAATCCATCTCGGATCAAGTCAATCCTAAAGGAAATCAACCCTGAATATTCATTGGAAGGACCGATGCTGAAGATGAAGCTTCAACACTTTGGCCACCCTGGTTGACTCATTAGAAAAGACCCTGATGCTGGGAAACATTGAAGGCAGGAGGAGAAAAGGACGACACAAGACGAGATGGTTGGTTGGCATCACCAACTCAATGGATGTGAATTTGGGCAAGCTCTGTGAGATGGCGAAGGACAAGGAAGCCTGGCATGCTTCCTGGCATGACCCCCATGGGGTCGCAAAGAGTCGGACATGACTCAGCGACTGAACAACAACAAAACATTAAGTACCACAGAAGTAGATAGAGAGCTATTTAATACAAAACTCAGATCATTTTGGTCTTATACAAAGGAAAAAAGTCAGTTTGCTCTGTCTACCTAACACCTGGCAACATCTTCCTCTTTGTATAGGTTTGGGGTCTAGTTGAGGAGTGAGATGGGACAGCGCAAGATATGTAAGACAGGAAGATGGGAGGGGCTGCTCTAAAGTGCTTTGCAGGAAAGATAAGAACCAGTCTTACTATTAATAGTAAGTGTGCCCCATAGACTAATAGTATCAACATCATCTGGGAATTTGCAGAATCCTAGATCCCATCCCCCAGATCTTCTGAACCAGACGATATGTTTTGAGAAGATCCCCAGTTGATGTGTATGCACAGTAATATTTGGGAAATGCTGGACTACAGAAATTCTGGAGTTAATACAAACATTTCTAATCCTGTGGTTTAGGTTCCCTGGATTTTCTTACAAGAGAAAGGCAGAAGTCTTCCGGCCATTAATACTCCTGGAATTTTTATTAAGGTCTCAAATAGGAAACAAGATTCTTGGGGCAAGGATTTTAGAGCAGCATTAACAACTGAGCCATTGGAATCACAGATTAATAGAGACATGAAGATATCTTGAGAACTTATGTCATGTTTGCCCTACTTTCTGGACATATTTTTGTTTGTTTATTTTTCAAGGTCTTCAGGACTACATCAAAGCCTCCAAGGCAGGTCTATGAGTGAGTTTCAGGGACTAACAAATGCAGTGAATATAAAATGTGACTGTATATTTCTATTTTTCTAAAAGAGAGTTGTTAGTGTTCACCAAATTCTCAAAGGAGTTGCCCCTAATTGTTTAAGAACCATTGGTACATCTTATTTCCCTCTAAATCTTATTTCATTGTGTCATTGCTCAGAAGTTAAGTTTTTCTTAAAAAATATAAACTTGAAACACTGCTTATTTTAACTTTCATTCCTTTTGTTTCATTATGGACAGCATATGGTCAGGACCATAAAAAGAAACCTCAGCGTCAGTACTTTGTCTTTTAATCAGTAGTCTAGGAAAAATGTTTTCAATGATGAAACTCTTTCTAAATCATTAAATATTTAAGGGTCAACTTAAAGATTCTGGGAAACCTGTCCCTTTGTGTGTGTATGTGTGTCTCCCAATAGTAACAGGGCATACACTGATGAGTTCCCAGAACCACCCTTGACTAGACGGACCTTTGTTGGCAAAGTGATGTCTCTGCTTTTCAATATGCTGTCTAGGATGGTCATAACTTTTCTTCCAAGGAGTAAGCGTCTTTTAATTTCATGGCTGCATACACCATCTGCAGTGATTTTGGAGCCCCCAAAATAAAGTCTGACACTGTTTCAACTGTTTCCCCCATCTATTTCCCATGAAGTGATGGGACCAGATGCCATGATCTTCGTTTTCTGAATGTTGAGCTTTAAGTCAACTTTTTCACTCTCCTCTTTCGCTTTCATCAAGAGGCTTTTTAGTTCCTCTTCACTTTCTGCCTTAAGAGTGGTGTCATCTGCATATCTGAGGTTATTGATATTTCTCCCAGCAATCTTGATTCCAGCTTGTGCTTCTTCCAGCCCAGCATTTCTCATGATGTAGTCTGCATAGAAATTAAATAAGCAGGGTGACAATATACAGCCTTGACAGACTCCTTTTCCTATTTGGAACCAGTCTGTTCCGTGTCCAGTTCTAACTTTTGCTTCCTTACCTGCATACAGGTTTCTCAAGAGGCAGGTGAGGTGGTCTGGTATTCCCATCTCTCTCAGAATTTTCCACAGTTTATTGTGATCCACACAGCCAAAGGCTTTGGCATAGTCAATAAAGCAGAAATAGATGCTTTTCTGGAACTCTCTTGCTTTTTCAATGACCCAGCGGATGCTGGCAATTTGATCTCTGGTTCCTCTGCCTTTTCTAAAACCAGCTTGAACATCTGGAAGTATGGATGTGAGGGTCAGACTGTAAAGCAAGCTGAGCGCCGAAGAACTGATACTTTTGAACTGTGGTGTTGGAGAAGACTCTTGAGAGTCCCTTGGACTGCAAGGAGATCCAACCAGTCCATTCTAAAGGAGATCAGCCCTGGGATTTCTTTGGAAGGACTGATGCTAAAGCTGAAACTCCAGTACTTTGGCCACCTCATGCGAAGAGTTGACTCACTGGAAAAGACTCTGATGCTGGGAGGGAATGGGGACAGGAGGAGAAGGGGATGACAAAGGATGAGATGGCTAGATGGCACCACCGACGTGAGTCAGTGAATTCCAGGAGTTGGTGATGGAAAGGGAGGCCTAGTGTGCTGCAATTCATGGGGTTGCAAAGAGTTGGACACGACTGAGTGACTGAACTGAACTGAACTGAGGTACCATCCTAAATTTTAGCCCATTCTCTCCTTATTCAAAAGGAAGTAGATTGATTATTTCAAAGAATGTATTTATCATAGAAAAGGAGAAATGTAAAGAAATGATGAAATCTGTTTAGAACCATTCGGAACAATGTAAGTAATGTTATGCTGCTTTTATTAGGAAAAGAAAGTATTAATACATCTTGCTTTAAATAACTCTTGTCAATTTAGCACCCTAAATTAGAATTATTTTAGAATAATACAAAATATGTCTTAGTCATCCCATTATTCTAGCATTGTAGTGGGTGAAGTGGAAGATGTTTTTAGGCTTTGGAATGAAGCACAAGTATTTTATTTCTCACTCCACCTCTTACCTGGGATAAATCCCCAACTTCCTGGTTCTTCAGTTTTCACGCCAGTAAAAATGGCAAAAACCCTGTAATACCTACCTGTTACAGTTGTTATAAAACTTAAATAAAATGATGTATATGAATTGACTGGTAGAGTGGAGGGCACACCATCTGTTTTTCTGAGGCGAGAGTTGGGGGAGACACACACAGACACACACTGACACACACACACACCATTTCCCTTCAGCGTTTGTAATGGTGCTGCTGCACACCTAGTGTATTTGGTATGTATGGAACACACCAAAGACGTTTGGACGTCTTTGGGCAGTTGATTTTAAGGCTGAAAAAGTCAGCAACATTTGGAACCACATCAAGGAGTCGTCTATTCCCACTGCTATCCACTGAATGACTAGTTAATAAAGGCCATGCCAGTGTGCATGTTGGATACAGGAAAAAACAAGTTCACGACCAGGAAACCCGGCACATTTATTAAATCCCTGTCCAGCCCTGCAAAGAGAGCTAGGATCTAAGCAGATGTCCAACTGAGACCCAAATTGTGGGTGTGTATTTGTGTGAAAGGAAAACAAATGCAGATTATCTTCATGGCCACTACTCGCCCTCCACGAAACTATCTGAAATGAGAGTGACGTGTTGTAAGGAAGACGTGTCAATACATATCCAATAGCCTGAAATAGGAGGCATTAATATCACTGGGGTGTATTTTAAATTATTTTAGAAGAGGAAGCATGAGAGGATCGTCTTATTCTCTTTCTGGCTATTTTATAAATCTCCAATATCTGACCTTTGCACAAATATATTCCTACAGCAAAACTTTTATCATCAGGGAAATTTTCCAGACATGATCCTAACCTCCCTTCCTTCTTGCTCAGTTGCTTTGTCTCTTGTTTTCCCACAATTAAAAAACAAGCCAAAACAACTCTGTAAGATCATTTGCTTTGTATCTCCTCCTCCTAGCCTTTCAGGGACAACACTGGGCCATATTTATCTTTGTTTTGCCAGCCTGGCCCATCTCCAAATTCATAGCAGATCCTCTACAGATCCAAAAGTGAATACCCTGTGCCAGCATTTGCATTTCTCAAACTTCCTATCCCATGCTAGATGTTCCATGAAAAAATCGAGAGTCGGGTTTGAGGAAACTTGGTGTTAAAAAGTTAATTTAAAAAATACATGACTTCTCAGAAATTGAATATTCTAACACACATGTACTTCCCAAACATTTCTGACCATTGAACTTCCTTTCACTTTTCTGGAGTTTAGCAGGGCAAAGTTTTCAAAACTCAGCTCTGATCCAAACAAAAGCAGTTTACACATTCAGCAGCAGTTCTTTAAGGCTTTCTAAACTAGTGTGTAAGACTTTTCAACAAAACACCAAAAGATTCGCAAGTACCAGATTTTCAGCAATATTTAATACAGTGGAATACGAGCACAATGAAACAATTTAGATTCCCCCTGCCTTGGAGTGCACTGTAATAGGATTTCACGTAGGCTGGATATGAATCTGACTAATGCTATTTTACCTAACGTAAGCCAATACCAAGGGCAGAAGAAGGGAAATGTTTGGCACAGTATTTTGTCAGACAATGCTGTCAGCATTGCAAATATAATTACAGTTTTAGACATGTACCATATATTTTCCACTCACCATCCTGGGAAGACGGTCTGAACCGATGGAGTGTACAGGAGAAAGGTGACTGTTAGAAACAGATCCTTGCAGGTGGATCTTCTTATATTGGGTTTCCTCCTGGTTCTTTTCTATGTCACCTGAGTCTTCTACCTTCCCTTTGTTTTCAACTTTCCTCCTTTTCACTCTCGTCCTCCTCAGAATCCTCCTCTCATCCTCCGCCTACTTTTCCCAACTTTTATTAAATCAGGGCTTTTATTGTTTAGTCACTCAGTCGTGTCTGATTCTTTTGTGACCCCATGGACTATAGCCCACAGACTCCTCTGTCCATGGGATTCTCCAGGCAAGAATACTGAAATGGATTGTCATTTCCTCCTCCAGGGAATCTTCCCAACCCAGGGACAGAAACTGTCTTCTGAATTGTAGGCAGATTCTTTACCACTGAGTCAGCAGGGAAGCCCATCTGGCTGGTAGATCATTAAACCAACACATAGAATATTAATTTAATTGAAGATTTGTATTAAAGATATATCACAATGCAACATAAGCACTGGCCTACCAGAGCTGAGAGTGACCAGAGGTTTGGAGAGAGGCCTATAAAGTATCCCACTCCCTAAATACTGAATCCAGGGTCAAGGGATGTCCACAGGTAAGGGGCCAGGAATATAGGAGGGACGCTGGAGGGGCCACAGGGTAATAGCTATTTATTGCTAGCTCAGGGGGCTTCCCATGTGGTGCTAGTGTTAAAGGACCCGTCTGCAAAAGTCAGAGACATTAAGAGACATGGGCTTGATCCCACGATTGGGAAGATCCCCTAGTGGAGGACATGTATTCTTGCCTGGAGAATCCATGGACACAGGAGCCAGGTGGGCTACAGTCCGTGGGGTCACAAAGAATCGGACACGACTGAACCAACTTAGCACGCATGCACACCACTGCTAGTTCTGAGCTGTATCAGTGTTTAATCTGGTCATACCAGCACATACCAGATGCAAATCAATCCTACATTCAATCACTTTTTCTGAATGCCTACCATGTGCCAGGCATTTTGTTAGACCTTGAAGATAGGGTTAGGAGCAAGATTTTTATTCTAGTATCAGATTCCCTAACAAAGTGATCAAGAAGCAAATTAAAATGAAGTTATGATTATTTTTATTTATCTAACATAAACCACCCCAATCTATAATTAGGTTTGGGGAAAAAGGGGAAATAAGGGAAAAGGAGGCTAAACTTGGGAGCAGAAGAAGAACAAAATTACACTTAAGAGGATAAATAGCCATCCTGTGACATCATTTGAAAACATTGCTTCACTTTTTGAAACATCTTTGCTTAAAACCTTTTCTAAACAATTTTTCATTGCTTATTCAATTTACATAACCATGGAAACTGTGGGTGAACATGATTGCTGAACATGTCTTTAAAAAGAAAAACAATAATATCTTAGTGTCTATTGTTCTTAATTGGAGTATAAAAAATAATAAATTTGTTGTATCCTATTTGCTCTGAAGTTATAAAAATGTGGTTATTGCTTATATAAAATATAATACTTTAAAACTCTGTTTTTAGCATCTGAAATATACATTGATACTTTATCTCACTATCTCTTTGGCTTATTGGAAGAAGAAAAGCTAATCACAGAGCTCCTTCTTCTAGGCAGAGTTCAAGATCCACTCACTTGCGATCCTCACAATAACCTTATAAAACTATAATCCTAATTTTAATAAGAAAACTGAGGCTCAGTCAGGTTATGCAGCTTGACTAAGATGACACTGGGGAAAAGTAAGCATTCTAACTGATGAATCTCATAATTTTAAGAAACTACTGATAAGTTCAAATTTTCTAAGAAATTAATCATGTTGCCTTAAATCTGTGAAATCAATACTCAGTATCATCTTGTGTGTTAGTCATTCAGGTGTGTCCAACTCTGCAACCCCATGGACTGTAACCCGCCAGGCTCCTCTGTCCATGAAATTCTCCAGGCAAGAATACTGGAGTGGGTTGCCAATTCCTGCAGTATCATCTTACATTATCACTAATTGAACAAATCACCATTTGACAGCCCTGGTGGCTCAGATGGTAAAGCGTGTATCTACAATGCAGGAGACCCGAGTTCAATCCCTGGGTTGAGAAGATCCCCTGGAGAAGGAAATGGCAATCCACTCCAGGACTATTGCCTGGAAAATCCCATGGACAGAGGAGCCTGGTAGGCTACAGCCCATGGGGTCGCAAAGAGTCAGACACGACTGAGCGACTTCACTTTCACCATAAGAAAAGAATTGAGATGCAATATACACATAAACAATTCACTGTATATTTATTATGTTACAAGACACTCTTCACCTGAATTGATTTTAGAGTTGAAATGGGGCCTAATATGTATGAAACAGATATAAAAGCTTCTTGAAAATATAATCCATTATCTACTGCATATCTAAAGCAGTACGTCAAGGCTGTATATTGTTACCCTGCTTATTTAACTTATATGAAGAGTACATCATGAGACATGCTGGACTGGAAGAAATACAAGCTAGAATCAAGATTGCTGGGAGAAATATCAATAATTTCAGATATGCAGATGACACCACCCTTATGGCAGAAAGTGAAGAGGAACAAAAAGCTTTTTGATGAAAGTGAAAGAGGAGAGTGAAAAAGTTGGCTTAAAGCTCAACATACAGAAAACGAAGATCATGGCATCTGGTCCCATCACTTCATGGGAAATAGATGGGGAAACAGTGGAAACAGTGTCAGACTTTATTTTTGGGGGCTCCAAAATCACTGCAGATGGTGATTGCAGCCATGAAATTAAAAGACGCTTACTCCTTGGAAGAAGAGTTATGACCAACCTAGATAGCATATTCAAAAGCAGAGATATTACTTTGCTGACTAAGGTACGTCTAGTCAAGGCTATGGTTTTTCTTGTGGTCATGTATGGATGTGAGAGTTGGACTGTAAAGAAGGGTGAGCGCCGAAGAATTGATGCTTTTGAACTGTGATATTGGAGAAGACTCTTGAGAGTCCCTTGGACTGCAAGGAGATTCAACCAGTCCATTCTGAGGGAGATCAGCCCTGGGATTTCTTTGGAAGGAATGATGCTAAAGCTGAAACTCCAGTACTCTGGCCACCTCATGCAAAGAACTGACTCACTGGAAAAGACTGTGATGCTGGGAGGGATTGGGGGCAGAGGAGAAGGGGACGACCGAGAATGAGAGGCTGGATGGCATCACGGACTCGATGGACATGAGTCTGAGTGTATTCCGGGGAGTTGGTGATGGACAGGGAGGCCTGGCGTGCTGCGATTCATGGGGTCACAAAGAGTCGGACACGACTGAGTGACTGAACTGAACATCAGAATGAACTTTCACTGTCTAATGTGAGTTCAAAGCAATCTAGGCCTTTTCATTCCAAACAATACATCCCCAGAAGAATGTATGTTTAGCCCCAACACAAGATTCTATCTCATTTGTCTGCTTTTACTTTGTCTTAAGAACTAGTGCTGTGTTCCTCCCTCGTGGTCTAGTGACTAAGACTTCGCGCTCTGTTGCCGTAAAGGCCCAGGAGCAAGCATCGAGAATGAAAACAGAACACGAAATCTGGTGCAATGGATCTGGGGACCTGCAGCCCTTATTGTACTGAGGTGCAGAGTCCACTCTGAATCCAGCTTTTATTTCTAACTGCAGACTACAAAACTTTCTTTGACCTTTCTTTCCCAAGACACTACACTGACATAGTCCAGATCTCCTTGTTTTTACCCCAGGCCGTTCTCTTCTGGGATAGTCTCATCTCAGGAACAGTCAGCAAGTGTGTAGGCAGTGTTCATACCTAATGCCGACCCCGTGTTCCAAGGCCCCTGCCCAGTTGTACTCCCTTCTGGGTCTGGCCTTGAGGTCTGTAATAAGGCTATTATTCTAAGAAAAACATGAAAAATAATCAACACAGTTTCTTGATATATTCTATTTTTCCAGGTGCTATTTCTATGAAATTTCTCAAGGCTGTGAAAGTACATTATTAGCAATTCCCACAATAGGACTCCCAATGCAGGGGGCTTGGATTCAGTCTCTAATCAGGGAACAAGATTTCACATGACAAATCAAGAGTTCAGATGCTGTAACTAAAGATCCCACATGTCCAAATGCAGAGTGAAGAAGACATATGATGCAACTAAGACCTGGCTCAGCCAAATAAATTAAGATTTCTTTAAAGTAATAATATAAAAAGCCCTAGGGCTAAACCTCTAGCTGTGTATATGAGTATTCGCTCTTAGGTTTAAAAGTGGACTGTCCTTGCATGGCAGGTTTATCCTCTGTTTTCAGTAGGCTGTTTTACACCCTTTTCCCCATACAAATCACTTTAATCACTTTTGACGAATTCCTTAAACAGAATGGGAAACTTGACATGAAACAGAATAGGAAATAAAAACGGAGTATAGAGGAAAAATAGAAAATAAAAATTTTTATGAGAAAAATACAAAGATGAAATTATGTATATGTAGGTATGTGGGCATACTGTTTATATAACAAGCATACAGTTTTCACTGTGGTTTAAAAGGATAGATCTAAGAAGATAAGGGGAGGGAATAATAGGGACAGCAAGACAATTGATATTTATAAAACAACAAAAGGTATGGGCTTGGTCTCTGAATTCCAGAATGCATGAAACTTCAGTAAGGACAAAATTTTAAAAGGCCATTTGTGGATAAAATCAGTGTGATAATAACAATTATAATATGTAAAAGTCATATTATTGCTGTTTTAGTCACTGAGTCGTGTCCCACTCTTTTTCAACCCCATAGACTGTAGCTCACCAGACTCCTCTATCTATGGGATTCTCTGGGCACAATACTGGAGTTGGTTGCCATTTTCTTCTCTAGGGGATCTTCCTCACTCAGGCGTCAAACCTGTGTCTCCTGCATTGGCAGGGGAATTCTTTATTGCTGAGCCATCAGGAAAGCTCTACTACCAGTTTTCAAAGCTATAGAGTGATTTATAATTTATTGTCTTTTCAAGGGTTTCCCTCATGGCTCAGAGGGTAAAGCGTCTGCCTGCAAAGTGGGAGATCTGGGTTTAATCCCGGCTTGTTCAAATGTTAAATGCCACAGAGGTGTCATTTTGACAACTGAATATTTTGGTACTATGCGTGGCCATAAATGCTTGTTAATGAGTTCTAGTTAACAGAATGCTTGAATAAATGAACTTTATGAATATTAGGGTGAATCAGTTTTTATTCTAGTTTTTAAGTTTGGTAGAAAAGTGTATTTCTTTATACATATGGTTGTAAACTAGTGAAAGTTTAAAAACTTCAGTACATGCGGTCTGAAAAATGAGATGCAAAAGATATATAATTGAATTCATAAATTTGAACTAGTATATGATGGAACCTAGAGATATTCAAGGGAGAGTTCAAGTTTTAAGAAAAATAACAGGAACACCACCAGAGAGGTAAAGCATTGAACTGAAAGTATTTTAGGTTGTGGTAGCAGTTATTTTCTTATGTTTAATCTCTTGAAATTGTGTATAAATACACATCATGCCTCCAAAAGAATTTAAAGAGAAAACTGGATCCATAAAATGATTAAATTGTATACATTTCTTAAAGGAATAATTTTTGGTTTTGGCCCATAATGAAAACTTGTGAGGAGAAAGGAGGAATATTTTGAAATGAAATCCTTCTAACCAAATTAATTCTAATTTTCTCATTTGATTTAAATGCAGCTGAACAATAAAAAATTAAAAGTAATTATTGACACATAATGAATATTAGTGATTTTTATGTTCTTTTAAAAGTATCTTAGAATTAATATGTTAAAGCCTTCTGAATATCAATTAAATCACTGACTTGATATTAGTTAACCAACTCTTAATATATTTTTCACTTGTTAAGATATTAATGTCTTTGGCATTTAGGAAAAGTATAGCTTGTTAATTGATACATCATTCTTTTTCTCTACTGGTATACAATTTCTGGTTTCCTAAGCTAAATGCCTTCTCAGAATTATGTTCTCATACTTCGTCTTGTCATCTTATTTTTAAATACAACCCTTTAAGACACACTTATGCTACAAGTTCATTGTTCAAGAGCTCTAATTTTACAGTCTTGAAAAACTGTAGATGGAATGGGCCCAAACTTACATCAACTCCCTATGAAAATGGGATTTCTGTATATGTATGGAAGAATATCATTTGCACTATTTCTTCATGTATTTAAATCTTTTAGAGATTATCCTGGATTCTAACATCTCTCATAATTTGGACATTTTTCCATTTTCATTTCTGTTGTTCAGGGTACTTTTTATCAGATGCAATCAAAATACCTCTCCATATTTGTACCAAATACATACGTTTGTCTCCTGCTGTTATTTTTGGAAAAATAAACCTTTTGCTGATATGAAATGAGGGAATGAGAAGATTGCTTAGCTTTTCAATGATAAAATAAGAGAATAGAAGAAAACCCAAGTAGGGGACTGGGAAATGGGACTTAAAATCTGTTCGAATAGTATTGCATTTGACATTCTGCTTTTTAGTATTTATCTCTTTACCACCAAAAACACTCAAGCCATCCCTCCTCCCAAAATCTTAAAGATAAATGTTTTCCTTCAGAAAATCAGAATTTAAAACTGCTGCCATCAACAGAGGATTCTGAGAAACATGAGAGGGGTCCCTGGACTGGACTAGAGGAGTGAAAATAAGGTAAAAGGCAAAGCAGAAGGAAAGAGGATGACACATCTTAGAAAGGAGAATGCTTTGGCCACCTGATGCGAAGAGCCGACTCATTAGAAAAGACCCTGATGCTGGGAATCTTTGAAGGAGAAGGGGACAACAGAGGACAAGATGGTTGGATGGCATCACTGACTCAATGGACATGAGTTAGACCAAATTCCAGGAGATGGTGAAGGACAGGGAAGCCTGGCATGCTACAGTCCATGGGGTCACAAAGAGTCAACAGAATGGAGGGAACTGGGAACAGGTGCACAAATGGTAGACCAGATGAAATCCTAGACATGAGAACATTCCATTAGTACTTAGTTACTCACTGGCAACTTTGATATATATAAAGTATATATTATATATATATATATATATATATATATATATATATATAAATGTGAATCTTGCTCTATACTAGAAACTGGCTAAGACTACAGAAATGTAATCAGAGATTCCTAACTTCACTTATAGGTGGTGGGCACACTTAACCTAGGTAAATAATGGTTGACAGTGTTTTCTTTTATCTTAAAGATGTTAAGAGTTAAAGTTGTGTAGTGGAGAGACCAAAAGACTGGTGAAATTTGGGTTCAATTAGAATTCCACTTGGCTTTGTCCCCAGACCCTTCTCTCTGTATCGAGTAACAATACTCATTTGCAGTTTGAGCCTTGTCATCACAGCCAAACACACAAAAAATGATTTCTTTGGAATAACTTAGATTTTAGAGGGCGGTTTCAGAGAGAAAAATCAATGTAGCTTACAGCACAAGTAGATTGCTAGCTGTTACAAAATTCTCTTTGTAATTTCTTTTATTCACTGTAGAAGGAAAAAATACAGAGAGAAATGCTTTGAATACAAAATATACAATGGTACAAAAACTATTTGCTGATGAATTTGGTTCACTCAATTATTTGGAATAGAATAAGGGAAAAATTGAACTGAGGAAGTCATAGAAATGATTTTATTTATTCTTCTCATTTTATAGATAAGGAAATAAAGTCTGATGAGATACAATGAATTACCCATGGTCACAGAGCTAACAACTGGTAAGACCCCATGTCTCCAGGTTCTACACTCTAATTTTTACAACACACTATTTTTCTTGCAGCATTTTTATACTTAAAATGATACCTTTTAGACATTCAGTTCAGTTCAGTCACTCAGTTGTGTCCAACTCTTTGCAACCCCATGGACTACAGCATACCAGGTCTCCCTGTCCATCACCAACTCCCAGAGTTTGCTCAAACTCATGTCCATTGAGTTGGTGATGCCATCTAACCATCTCATTCTCTGTCATCCCCTTCTCCTCCTGCCTTCAATCCTTCCTAGCATCAGGGTCTTTTCAGTAAGTCAGTTCTTCGCATGAGATGGCCAAAGTATTGGAGCTTCAGCTTTACTATCAGTCTTTCCAATGAATATTCAGGACTGATTTCCTTTAGCATTGACTAGTTGGATCTCCTTGCAGTCCAAGGGACTCTCAAGAGTCTTCTCCAATATCACAGTTGAAGAGCATCAATTCTTCTCTGCTCAGCTTTCTTTATGGTCCAACTCTCACATCTATACATGATGGCTGTAAAAACCATAGCTTTGACTAGATGGACCTTTGTTGGCAAAGTAATGTCTCTGTTTTTTAATACACTGTCTAGGTTTATCATCGCTTTTTTCCAAGGAACAAGTGTCTTTTAATTTCATGGCTGCAGTCACCATCTGCAGTGATTTTGGAGCCCAAGAAATAAAGTCTGTCACAGTTTCCACTGTTTCCCCATCTATTTGCCATGAAGTAATGGGACTGGATGCCATGATCTTAGTTTTTTGAATGTTGAGTTTTAAGCCAGCTTTCTCACACTCTTCTTTCATTTTCATCAAGTGGCTCTTCAGTTCCTCTTCACTTTCTTCCATGAGGGTGGTGTCATCTGCATATCTGAGGTTATGGATATTTCTCCCAGCAATCTTCATTCCAGCTTTTGCTTCATTCAGCCTGGCATTTCACATGATGTACTCTGCATATACATTAAGTTTCATATGCTGTACTCTGCATATAAGTTAAATAAGCAGGGTGACAATATACGGCCTTGACATTCTCCTTTCCCAGTTCAGAACCAGTCCATTGTTCCATGTCCGGGTCTAACTATTGCTTCTTGACCTGCATACAGATTTCTCAGGAGATAGGTAAGGTGGTCGGGTATTCCCATCTCTTTAAGAATTTTCCAGTTTGTTGTGATCCACACAGTCAAAGGCTTTGACATAGTCAATAAAGCCAAAAGGAACAGACCAATTAAGTGGCTATCCAGAGATGGCATACAGGTAGTATATTACGAGAAGTGGCAGATCATGGAGGACTTCTCTGAAAGCCATTAGGTCCCAAGTTCTTTGGAGTAGAGATATTATATTATTTATTTCTCTATTCCCAGTGCCAACAACATATAGCTTATTCAATGGCTTTCTTCTGCTGACACACAGTAAAGAAGCAAGACAGTAAAAGGAGCATAGTCTAGGTTCAAAGTGAGAAAATCTACTTTGATGGGTGAATGACAAGACAAAACTAGAAAATAGGTAACAGTGAAAATATCTTTAATTTCAGAGGCACAGGAACATTTAGAGGCTAAAGTCACGATACTTGGGGCTTACTTTAAAACAATTGAGCAAAGAGAAAATAAATGAAGGAAATATGGTAAAATAATAGCACCTTAAGGTAAAGTGGTTGGTATATGGGAGTTTATTATGATATTCTCTCTACTTTGTAGACTATTTGCATTTATGATAAAGCTAAGATAAATGTGATATTACATTTTCTCATTTCAACACTGTCACTGTTCCCAGTTCTCATAGGAGAGAGAGTGCTGCTGCTGCTGCTAAATTGCTTCAGTCATGTCCGACTCTGTGCGACCCCATAGACAGCAGCCCGCCAGGCTCCGCCATTCCTGCGATTCTCCAGACAAGGACACTGGAGTGGGTTGCTATTTTCTTCTCCAATGCAGGAAAGTGAAAAGTGAAAGTGAAGTCGCTCAGTCGTGTCTGACTCTTAGTGACTCCATGGACTGCAGCCCACCCGGCTCCTCCGTCCATGGGATTTTCCAGGCAAGAGTACTGGAGTGGGGTGCCATTGCCTTTTCCAAGGAGAGAGAGTACCAGTTTGCAAATGTGAACCATCTCTGAGCCTAACTTTCTTTGCTGGGTCCACTTCTGTCCACTATCAGCAGGGAGTGTGAGGGTGATTCATCTGTTAAGGCAGATCACAAAATTTTTATGCTGAACTTCACCCAATAGGGGATGTTCAAATATGTGACACTTTCCTCATACTTGGCCTCAGAAGCTTGCAGACTTGAGGTAGACAACCTACCACTCCGGGCCCTTTCTAGAAAAGGCACTATAATTGCATCTACTTCCAGGTTGTTGTTAGGATCTAGAGGATAATGTGTACAAATCACTCAGCACCTTGCCTGCAACAGGGTGAGCACCTAGAACGCATTAAGTATTTTTAGCAGCAGTCAAAATTGAAAAAGAAATGTATTCAACTTCATCAGGAATCTCCACACAGTAGTAGAGAAAAAATCCCCACTTAGCATAACTCAATTTTCTCACCTCAAAGGCATTGTGTGGGTCTTTCTCTCTGAACAAATGGAAGTTGTTTTTCTTTCCCGTAACAACATTAATTCCTTTGATTAGAGAGTGAGAAGGCCATTGGACGATTTCTGAACTCTGACTAAGCAGATACAAAGGAGATGATAAAAGCTGGGTTTGTTGAGCAGGTCTTGCTCATTCCAGAATGATGACACAAGTTTGGGTTAAGGATAGTGAAGATGCATAAAGCAGTTGTACTGACATTTTAACTGAATTCTTTAAGCCATGTTTATTAATGCCCTGCCCTCTGGATACTCAGGCAACCACCCTCTCTCTCTGTGGAAGATGTTCATTTCAGAGGTGTGCCTTTGAGTGAACTGAAAGGACCCCGAGGAGAATGCCTGTCTTTCCTGCCCCCAGCCCCCTCCTGTCCTCAGTAAATCTAAATGCAGGGCTTTCATCTTCTCATCTCTCAGCCTAGGTCTCCTTTTGTTTGGTGATGCCCTGTTAGGTTGCTTTGTGTTGGTTTCTCTGGGAGGCCTGCCAACCCCAGCCTCAGAAAAGGTTCGAAATGATTGAGATCAAACGCTTTGAGACAGTGTTACATTTCCTTTTCTTCCCCAAGCTTGTCTTTGTTTAGTCCATGCCCTGTTTTGTCTTAAATCTTCTCTCCCTCATGTAGTGCCTCTACAGCCACAGAGATTGCTAGGCCATAGAATCTTTGAACTGATCCTAAGAGTGATCAAATCCACCTGCCCAATATAGGAATCTCTTTCACAACTCTAACCCATGCTTATGTTAAAATATGAATTGCACACACTTCATAAAAGGGAATTTCATTACTACAAAGGGTGTTAATTTCATTTTTAACCAAATTTTTAGATATTTCTCCATATCTTTTAATAGAGTTGGGCAGAATGTCTATGTGATGAGTAGCTATCGTATTCCCTCTTCTCTTATTTGTCTTTTCTTTATCAGATTAACCCCATTTTCTAAGCATTAAGGAGAAATTAAGTATACAAGTAGACAGTAGCCATAAAAATAGACAGATACACTTCATGGAATTTATTCAACAAATGGCCCAAAGTGTGGTTCAGAAACTGTACTACATTCTGGGGATATATAGTAAATGTTTACATTCCCCTCAAATTCATATGCTGAAATTCTAACCTATCACTGTTGACAGTGTTAGGAAGGGGAATGTTTGGGAGATGATGTGATCATGTGGTGGAGGAACTCTCATGAATGAGATTAGTGCCCTTATTTAAAAAGTCCCCAGAGAGCTCCCTTGCTCTATCACAGGAGAACACAGGAAGAAGACAAGCCATCCACCAGGAAGGGAATCCTCCCCAGACACTGAATTTGCTAGTATCTTGATCTTGCATGGCTCAGCCTCCATAGCCCTAAGAAATACACATCTGCTATTTATAAGCTTTTGGTCTGTGGCATTTTGTTATACAAGTCTGAATGGACTAAGACACATAATAAGACTCATAGCAGTGTCCTCACAAAGTTTACCATCTAGCAAGAAATACAGACATTAGAAAGGCAATTAACCAAAGACAGCCACAGGGTAAAAATGAAAGTGTGTAACAGGAGCACCTTTCCTAGGTAGGTGGTCAGGGAAGTATCCCTGAGGAAAGAATATTTGATCTCAGACCTGAAAATATTTAGGAATTAGCCAGGCAAGAAAGTATGTGTGTGGAGGAGACAGAGGTGGGGAGGGATGAAATAAGACATTCTAGGCTGGGTGGTTGGTACTTGGGTGGTTCTGAAGTGAGCAGGAATTGAAGATACTAAAGGGGACATGAGAGGTTAGAACTTTGTGAGCAAGGAAGGGAGTCTTATGAGGCTGAATCTTATATGGTTTTGGACTTTACTGTGAGAGTAATAAGAAATGAAGGGGGAATTTTAATTTGATAAGTCATAAGATTTCCAGACATTGTACCACTTCAGCCTACCTGTCTTGGACAGACTCTAGTTGTTCACCATTCTGCTTCAGATGTGGTGCAAGGCACTGACCACATGTGCTATGCAGGGTCTGGCGAGTTCAGACTGGGCTGGGCTGTAGCCTCCTCTGCCCTGGACATCCTAAATGGTGTTATTTGTTTGGATGGCCACTAAGTCATGGCTTATTATGTAAACCCTGTGGTCTAGTAAACCAACGCCTGGTTTGAGTTGGATTTTTGACCCTAGGTGGACTACAAGGGAACCTTATGCCAAACAGGGATGTCAAGGATTAAATTCATATTCTCTTTCTGCATCTTATTTAACCTGTATAATTTGAGTTTTGCTGTCATTTTGATTTTTCTTCTTTCTTCCATAATATGTTTCTCATTATAAAAGCAAACTTGTAAAATATAGAAAAACATGGCAAAAATAGAAATCATCAATAATTAAATAGAAATAGCTACTATTATCACTGCTATTTCTATCTTTCTATAAGTATCATTTTCTACACCTGAGATCATATTGTATTATATTATAGCTTGTTTTTTTCCATTATTATTAGGTCATAAGAGTTTATTTTCCACTATAATTAAATGGCCTTCATATGTGCTTCTTATTTAAGGATGTTTAAGGTTCCTGGTATTTTACTTTACAAAAGAATATTTTTATATTTAAATATTTGCTTGTATTTCAGAATATTTCCTCAGATTAGAACCCTATCTCCATATTTAAAACTTCCTTGATACATAATTACAAATTGCTTCAACAAATCTGCTGACTAAATTTATACTTCTACCTGCGCTGTATATTTTGAATAAACCATGCTAATTAAGGTCTTCCCTTGTGGCTCAGCTGGTAAAGAATCCACCTGCAATTCAGGAGACCTAGGTTCGATCCCTGGGTTGGAAAAATCCCTTGGAAAAGGGAAAGGCTACCCACCCTAGTATTCTGGCCTGGAAAAATTCCATGGACTATATAGTCCATGAGGTTGCAAAGAGTCAGACACAACTGAGCGAATTTCACTTTCATGCTAATTAATGGGAGAAAATTAAATTTCATTATTATTTTAATTTTCATTTGTAATTATTAATGACATTAATGATTTAAAATTTTGTCATAAGCTACTTCTATCTCCCTTTGGATAAACTGTATCTTTTTCCTATATATGCATAGTGATCTTACTAAGTTTCTTATACATTTGTGTAATCCTTTTCTATGTAAGGATTTTAATTCTTAGTTTTCCATAGCTCCCATAAGTGTTCATCTCAACCCATTTGGAAATTTTAATTTTGTGATATAAAAATATAGACAAATCTTTAAATACAGCCTTTTCTGTGTACATACTATTTGAGTGTTATTATAGTAAAAGGAAAAAACCACAGAGGTTTCCTTGCCTGATTTACTTTCTGTTTCAGTTTGACATAAGCTTAAAAAAAAAAAGTAAAGTAAAAACAAGCTTTAATGGGCTTCACTCTAAATAAATCTTATATAAATCCCTTCAAATGCAGTTAGAAATAAGTCAGGAAGAATCTTATTTCTCTAATAAAACTAAAGACTTAAAAATGTAATTGAGGGTATGAGTTGGGGCCTGCAAAGATTGTATTCCAAGACTTGCCTTAGTATTTTATAGTGTGCATGTATTTCATTGAAGAGAGAAAAAATTAATAAGACTCACATGATTCTTTTCTGGTACATGGTAATTACTCAACCACCATCAAATAAATGGAGTTAACTTATTATTTGTTGTAACTTTTCTTTAACCCAGTTCTCCTTAGGAAGGACTTTGAAATCAAACTGTTCTGAACCTACTTTCTAATCTATAAAATGAGGATAAAAATTTAGACTAAACACCACAGTGTATGTAAAATACTGAGCCTAGAGCCATCATCCAGGAGACGGTCTGTTCCTGCTACATGTCTCTACTCGGCCTCTCAGTCCTGTCTCAGGGTAGGAAAAGATTCTGCAGTTCTTGAGAAAGAACATGTGTGTATCTGAGTGCAGGCAGCCTCCACTGGCATAACCCCAGTAGCATGTCAGGCTATCCAAGTGGAAAAATACATGACAACTGAATTTTGCATATTGAGAGTCAACTGTGTAGCTAGTATTGTGTGAGGCACTGGTCATACTGAGAATAATAGAACTCACTGCTTACATTCACAAAAGGAGTATTGGAACCTTTTGAGTCAACACTGAGAAACGCTGATCAAACTAATTTACCACTAGGTCTAGCTTTGCCTATATTGCTGCTCCAATTTAAAATTTTCCTGGAAACAAGGAGCGATCACACTGATCGCCTGGCACTGGAGTATGGGGGAGATAGCTCTGCACATGTACCATGTGATAATCCAGAAGAATCAAAGAAAATAACGTATTTATTGAGTCAACTAAGTAAGGAGGCAGGGGTTGTTACAGCACCCCATGGTACCATCTAATGTCAGAAGAAGTGGTTTTCATGTGATTCTGATGAAATATTCCAATAAAGAAAATTCAAATAATAAAAGTAAGTCACTTGCTCCCAGAGGAATTGCTGACTCTTCTTTCTTGTACAGGGCATGTTACTGACCACATAACTCTGTGGGATTTTCAAGTTTCTTGGACAAAACTGCTTTTAATAGTTCCTATGATTTTATGTTCTTATGATTCACATTTTTCTTGTACAATTATTTTTTTATCTTCAAGCTATGTATTCTTAAAGCTTTGCAAAACTGAGACATTTAATCTTAGAGAAGAGATTAACCTTTTATCTGCCTGGTTTCTTTTACTTAGTAGGATCGGAACATACGTCTTATAACCTACAAAATATATGATATCAACTGCCAGCATAGAAGTCACTGAATCTTTTTACAGGCAGTTTTTCTCTTAAACTAGAAGAAATCCTAATTTAAAGAGTACGTGTAAAAGAAAAAAAGAACTTGTTCTCATTTCTTTCAATTTGTGTGTATCTAATGTTTCTCCAGAATTCTTAAGTATTAATAAAACAAATTTTAGATGTGTTTTTATTATTTCCAAAAGTAGATCTGATTCAAACACATTAAATAATTTCAAATGGAAGTTCTTTATTCCTTTATTCCTCTTTATTCCTTAAGAAACCATCCACTTAAATATCAGGTGAGTCTTTGTGCTTCCAAATTATATTACCACTATTCAGTTAAAAACGTGGTAAGTGGACTTTTGTTACCAACTTGGTAATACTCTTGGATTCTCCTCTCTTTGCACCTATTTACTTGACTTTTCAGGGAGCTATTTGCACAGCCTAATGGGCTGTTAAAGTCACCTGTCTGGTTCAGAAGTGTTGGATTTTAGGGAGAGCAGGCAGAATATAAAAATTGAAAAGGACAGGAAGGGAAAAGAGAAAGGAAGAGAGAAAAAGAAAACTAAAGAAAAAAAATCTTAGGGTAATATAGATGTGTTTTAATTAATTTGGATATTTTCTGAATCTTCTGTAATGCAGTCCGTCACGGCCCCAGCAGATTTATTTTCTCTCAAGTCTGGGTTGTAGGAAGTTTGAAAAAGGAATTGGAAAGTGATAAAAGTCTTCCATCCTGGTATTTTCTAAGTGTAGGCAGTCCATGCCCAGTCATGAGGCATTTGCTGGATCATTGTCATTTTATAAGTTAAAGCCAAGGGAAACACTCACGCAAACAGCACTAACACCCTTATGGCAACAACCACTCTGGAGATTGTGCGTTGAGACAGGAGTCATTATCATTTTCTACCCCTGGTCTTTCTGATCACTTGTATGCCTTCCAACATACACATAGGTCCAAAGGAACATACATGTGATTTAACCTTATAATGTGTAGGTAGAACTGCTTGGTACACACAGAATTCAGCTCAGGTGCTATGTCTGGGGGAAAACTATTCTAAGTGATTTAGAAAGGGTGCTATAAATCTGAAACTGATTTTAACAGGTTCTAAAGTGTAGCTATAATTCGAGTCACATATATAGTTTTGCTTGCTATAATTTCTAAATATTTTATTTTGAACTTTATTAATTTGCTTCCTTAGTTTTTAACTATTCTGATAAACATAAAAAGAAGTGCCAACGATTCCTCTTCTTTCTCACTATGTTCTTTTTACAACTTTGTTTCTTATTAAACGTCCTGTAATTCACCAAAAGGCCAGGAATTAATTTTAATAATTTATTTGGAGTGTGTATATGTGTGTGTTTGAAAGAACAAGAGATAGAAGGAGAGAGAGAGGATTGTCAAAAAAGGCTGCCTGGGTAGTGTTGCAATAAGCAGAGAGAATTGTCCTTGAACACAACTGTGCTGTTAAGCTGCTTTGGGGGCACAGGAGTCATAACAACTTTTTAGAGAGTAGAAAAATGAAAAGTGAAAGAAAAGTAGAGTTTCCTTGTGATAGAATTATGTCAGAACATATATGTGTTATACATTTATCTTTGCTGCCATAATTTAGTTTATATTGAATTTTCATATTTATTAATTTCTATGGTATATGCCATGCACTGGATACATAGTTAGAATTTCTAAACCTGCAGCTTCTTAGAGGAAAGTGTAAAATTATTAAATGTGTTCACATAAACTTAAAAACATACTATTTTGGTCTTTATTCTCTAGGCTATAAAGAAAAATTTAAATTCACATTTTTTTTTCCTCCACAACTTTGTCCTTGTTTCTATTGTTCTGATTTCCAGTGTGGGATAATGTGTTTGTAGTTTTAGCTGCTGGCTATGTTCAAGGGGTTGCAACTATGCACGAGGAACAACAGACCAGCTTTTAGTTAAGGGTAACTATATACCAGTCACCAATAGCTGTCAGCATTTTGAGAGGTTAGATTTTACCAGGATATCTTTGAATGCTGGATATTGAAAAGGAAAGAAAGCAATCTATAAATGTGCATAAAACTATAACTCTCATAAAATCTTTAGGAAACGTTTCATTTTTTTTCATTCAATTTGAGCGTAGCTGCATTTTGTTTCATAATCATAATGCTTTCTTAATCAACGTGGGCTTGCTTTCTTTAAGTATTCCCCTTCCCTTCAGGCCTTGGTGTGTCTTTGAGTCTCAAACAGGAAGACAAACTCTAAGGATAAGGAATAACTTCTTCTCTGTACGTGCTGAAGTATGTTTTAAAAATGTTTGAACAAGTCCACAAAATCTGAGCCAAAAATAAAGAAAGAAAAGGAAAATGATACAGAACAAAAGAGTAGAAGTTTGTTACACACACGCAAATGCACATACTTGTATCTTTGGAGGTTCTTTGTTCTCTGGTTACCTTCTTACCCTGAAAATGATGTTGGCGTGTTTTCTTCTGAAAACCACATCACATCACAGATCTGATACTTGTAATGTCAAATATTAGCTTTAATACATAAGATACTATATGCATTTTAAACGGAAACAGTTTATAGTCATGCTAAGAGAAATTTCTAAATTTCCTTCTTAATTTTACAGATATTATAATAGAAACACTAATGATTGAATCAATACAGTTCTTTGCAACTGAGAGTTGTTTTCTGTGTAAAGTCCTTAGCCACATCTACTCTGGATCTGACAGCAAAAACAGTAGGCAAGAACTCAGACTCTGGATCGAGACTGTCTGGTTTCAAATCCTGGCTCTGCCCCTGGAAGCTGCATGGCCTTGAGCAAGTTGCTCAACCTCTCTACCTCAATTTTATCATCTGTAGAGTGGCCAGACTAACAGTACCTATTTCAAAGGGTGGTTGTGAGAGTTAAATGACCTGAAAGATGTTTAAAATTGTGCCTGGTACATAGAAATCGTCAATAAATGTTAACTATTATCATCAGTCAGTCAAGCACCTCTGCAATACTTGGGAGCTCAAACTGGACACTGTTTTTGGGAGGAAATTGATGGCTGCATATTACTGTATATTCCACTAGTTCTTGTTATTAGAGGAAACATTTAAAGACCATTGACCAAGGAGGAAGCTAGCCTTGTATAGTTGGATCCTGCCAGTTGTAGCCATCCCAGATCTGGCTTCCCACTTCCCTGACTGGCCTGGCCTTCTTTCAGTTTTGCAGATCTGCTCCCTCATTTTTAACTCGGGGTTTTAATCATTTACATTGATTAGCCGTTTGGCACCTCCTCTTTTTGTTTGCTTTGTCTGTCTCTCCAAACGATGATTTCCAGCTTGCTCTGACCCTCGTATTTAGCTCCTAAGATGTCCCCAACACCTCCGTGTGCATCATCCTTCAGTGCCTATTTTGTCTCGTTCAGCCTTGCCTCCTCTTTTTCCAGCTCCCTGCTCCAGGACTTATGGCAGAAAGAGGCCTTAGAAAGCGTTGGTTTGGTAGCTTAATACTCAAACCCTAGGAAAGGCACTCCTTGGTTTCATAGAAGCTACAGAATGTAGCAGTGATCCACACATTTTAGGGTACACCAGAATTATTCAGGGTATGTTTAAAATGCAGATTTCTGAACCCTTTTCCCAGAGATTCTGATTAAGTCTTTGATAGGGTTGATGAATTGGCATTTTAATCCACACACTAGGTGCTTCTGAAGCAGACTTGTCTAAGAAGCTTAATTTGAAAGCGAGTTGACTAAATTTCTGTCCTTGAATATATAGTCTGCTATATTGGCCTCTTCTACAAATTCCTTTCTTGTTTTCTGGAAAACACTGTGCACTGGGCCCACAATTATGCCTAAAAATAAATACATAGTGAAAAGGAAGAGGGTGCGGAAATAGCATTTTCCCCAGGGTGAGAATTTTTTCATGCCTCCCGATTCTTACATCAATAAGTTTAGGTGGCCAGTAATATACTTTTGTCCATATCTTACCTTTCAGAAGACAGAAAAGAACCCATACTTTCCCCAAACTACACTTCTATATTATTCTTAAAGAATTATCTATTTACCCCTTTAACATTTCAGATATTTTCAGAATGATCACTTACCCCTTTAAAAGAATATGCAGCCGGAAGATTTGGGAAAAAACTGAAACGAATTCTCTGAGCTATGATTCTTGAGTCAATTCTTCACTCATTTCCCCCTCTTTTAGGCATCTTCATACCCACATGCCTGAATTTGAGCCTTATGTCACTACCGCTAACCTCAAGCCAGAGGCCAAGAGAGAAGAATAGAGCTTTCTTCACTGAGCAAGGCTGAGTAATGCCATAGTCTCACCTTCCCTGGGGCTCAGTGTGCCACTGTAGCCCAGCCAACTCTGGTCTTTTCTGGGAGTGGTCCAGCCCCAGCCTCCTGCCTACATGACCTGAGTGAGCTATCCTTGCCAGACTTTGAAACTTCTGTCTATGAAACATTTAAACTACGCAGGCAATGCTGAAACCCATTCTTCCTTCCTTGCTTCTCTGGTTTGGTAAGTCTTCCTTTCCATAACACAGTCATGTGTGGAGCATAATTTGATAGAGCCTGGCTCTGTACTAGAAAAGGAAAACATAGTCTCTGCACTCCAGGTGTTCATCAGCTAGCCAGGAAGTCAGAAAAATAAAAGGCTCAAGTGCATGGTGAATTGAGCCATAACTGAGGATGGACCAAGTGCACCAAAGTGTTGTCCCATACTGATCTGTGACTGACAGTGTCCTTGGAGCCTGTGAGGCTCCTGGGATCCAAGTATCGCAGTCACCTAAGCTCTCTCTCTCCTCATGACTGAGGTTCTAGGTCACTAATGCATAACCTAAGTCTCACCTAATGCATAACCTAAGCTCTTCCTTTACTGTTAATAAAACATAAAAGGTGCTTCCATCTCCCCTCAGTAGGAAATTACTTTTTCATCAGTTGAAACCCTATAATTCTTTACTTTCACATTCCTGTGGTGCTTACTTAAGTTTACCTTGCATTATGGCTATTTAAATACATGCTTACTCTCCCTTCCAGATTAGAGATTCCTTGAGAGCGTGGACTACTCACCTCAGTGCCTTGCACGGAGCACCATACATAATTGATGCCTAATACGTATTTGAACAAGTGAATCAACAGTGACAACAAAACTCTTCTGATAAAAGATCTTGAACCTGAGGTATCAGAGATTTCCCTAGTATGAATCATTTCCTTTTGGTTTTATATTATGCAATCCTCCACCTCTGGTCTTGGGAGAGGGGGAAGCAGGGAACCAACCAAGTCAGGCCCTCAAATTCTGATAAATTTTAGCAGATCCAGGAGTTTTTAAGTCTATAAATAATATATTGAAAGACAAATATAAAAAATTCCAGTTATTCCATGTTTATATGTTAGTAAATACTCTGCTCACAAAAATCAGATGTGTAAATCTGAAGGCTAAGTTGTTCAGTTTATTGAGAAAAAGACACAATGAAAACAATGACAGGAGAAGCTCTTCAAAACTGCTGATTTAAAAGTACTTTACCTCGACCTTGAAGACTAAGTAAAAAAAAAAACTGCATGTAGAATATTTACATAATTGTTAGGACATCAGATAAAATAATGAAAGGGAAGAAAGCTGAGCATTTACATAGATCTTCTCCATGAGGCCCTATGCAAATGGCTTTTGTGTAGAATATCTGTCTATTCAGTATCTATAGCCACTGAGTGACATGGGTGTTACTGACTCGAAGGAGTCTAAGAAACTTGAACAAGATCACTTGTTCAGTATGTGGAGGAGCCAGGCTACACATCTAGTTCTATCTAACTCCAAGTCCCATCTTCTTTAATTATGTTGGTTAAGTATCAAAGATGTAGCTGAGTCACCAAAATGAGGTACCAGAGATGTCTCATTTCAATACATTTTTAATGTCGTATAAGTAAAATTAATAATTTATTCACTCTGCAGATGTAGTCTTTTAGTGGCTACATTATTGTTCAAAGTTCTTATGTATTATAATATGCAGCATGGGAACAGAGGTACATGATTGCATTAAATGGCCTTAAAAGTATAGTATAAAGTGATTAGATTTAGTATGTGTGAAAATCCCCAAATAAGTTATCATACAATTAAAAAACACTGAGGTTATGATTTGGTGACCTTTTGGAAGGAGTGCCCCATACTACTGATACCTCTCATCATAAGAGATTGGAGTTGACGGATAGGAAGGGGAGGCATTTAAATTCTTCCCAACTCACTTTTCTTGGTAATTTTCAGTTGTTTTATTTATAAAATGGGAAAAATAATAGTACCCACTTGGTACAGATATAAAACTAGATAATGTATATAAAGTGCTTATCAGAATGACTGAATAAATCATCTATTTTAACTATTGTTCTTAAAGTACAAACATTTACTCACTCAGTATTCATGTAGCAAATACATATTGAGTATCTGAAAGTGCCGGGCAGGATAAATACAATGTGAATAAGACAGACAAGATTGTTTACCAATGAAATTAAGATTTAATTTGAGTAGTTGTATTGCTAATAATAGTAGTATCTGTTGAGTGTACATTGTTGGTAAGTGCCTTGCCTATCAGTCACACAGGTTAGAATTATTATCTCCATGTATAGTTGGAGAAGTTGAGGCTCAGAAATAATAAATGACATTGCCACAGCTAAAAATCTCCTGACTGAGGCACCTGATATTTACCCCAGAACTACTGGTTCAAAGTCAATGTTCGTTTCACTATATGCCAGACTTCTAACTGGGTCCTTAAGCTCAAACGTTTCCGGCTGTTTTCCTTATATTTGCAGAATGTAGTTTCACGGAGTAATGGCTTAAACAGCTTGATGCTATTGTTGGGGTAAAGGTAAAAATGGATAGGGCTTCCCGGGTGGCTCAATGGTAAAGAATCTGCCCGCCAATGCAGGAGATGTAAGAGAGGCAGGTTCGATCCCTATGTTGGGATGACTCCCTGGAGGAGGGCATGGCAACCCACTCCAGTATTTTTGCCTGGAGAACTCCTTGGACAGAGGAGCCTGACAGGTTACAGTCCATGGAACTGCAAAGAGTTGGACACAGCAGAGGGGACTTAGCACACACAAACCTATAGAAGGGGAAATGGTGCCATGGGAGCCTAAGAGAACTGGAGCCGTAGAGGAGAGGCTGTCTAACTGGAGCTGTAATCAGTAGAGAAAGGAAGATGCAACCACAGCATCAAAGGCAGATAGTATGAAATATCCTCCCCTTGATCTCCTCCTAGTTGTTGTTGTTGTTTAGTTGCTAAGTTGTGTCTGACTCTTTGTGATCTCATGGTCTGTAACCCACCAGGCTCCTATGTCCGTGGGATTTCCCAGACAAGAATACTGGAGTGGGTTGCCATTTTCTACTCTAGGGGATCTTTCCAACCTGTGGATCAAACTTGCATCTCCTGCTTGGCAGGCAGATTCTTTACTGCTGAGCCACCAGGGAAGCCCCCTCCTCCTGGTACCTCCTACTAATTGAACCCAGCTGGAAAACAAAAAGAACGTGCATTCAGGTGCTACGGTCCCCAGAGGTCAGTCTTTCTAGGGTCCATAGCAGGGCAGAGAAGAGTGAAATAGTTCTGAAGAGATTTAATCCAAACTCAAAAGATACCAAACTACGTAACTGAAGAATGTTCAGCACAGCACACCCGTGGCAGGAGCACCAAAGCTACAGGACCAGACAGAGGAGTGCGTGGGAGGCGGGGGTGGGGAGAATGTCCTGGTCTCTCTCCTTCCAGTCTGCTGCCAGCACCTCCCATTGGCTAAACTCAATTCCTTGTTTTCTGTTTCTTCATTTTTACTGCTACTAATTGTCTGATCAATTAGGAGGTCAGCATAGTTAATGGAGGGGAAATTCCAAAGCTCTACGGTGATACATACATCTTTTCAGGATTTGGTGGGATTGACCATGTGCTCTGTCTTGAAACCCCATTCTGGCAGGCTCCTCCGACATCTGACTTTCCTGTTTTAATGTCTATGATATGTGTGTGTGTGTGTGTGTGTTAGTCGCTCAGTCATATCCAACTCTTTGCAACTCCACGGACTGTAGCCCACCAAGTTCCTCTGTCCATGGGATTCTCCAGGCAAGAATACTGGAGTAGGTTGTAATTTCCTTCTCTAGGGGATCTTCACAACCCAGGGATTGAACCCACGTCTCCCACGTTGCAGACAGATTCTTTATCATGTGAGCCACCAGGGATGTCTCTGTGGTAGCAGGTATAGATTTTACACACCATATGGCTTAAGCAAATAAAGAAGATTTAAAAAATATATATATATATATATATGTATGTATATTTATTTATTTATTTGGCTGCACCAGGTGTCAGTTGTGGCACATGGGATTTTTTTCTTTTAATCAGTTATGGTATGTGAACTCTTAGTTGTAGTATGTGGGATCTAATTCCGTAACTAGGGATTGAACCTGAACCCCCTGCTTTGGGAACATGGAGTCCCAGCCCCTGCACCACCAGGAAAGTCCCAAGAAGACATTTTATTTCATTCCAAATGAACCTAGTGACTTTCAAGTCCATTAATGTGGAAAGACTTGAATTTATCAAATCAGTATCACTGAGGCTTTTTGTATTAATGCATAGGGCTCTTCTCTGCTGGAACTGTTTCTGTTCTCTGGCTCTGTAAGTCCATGGAGGCTGCTGCTGGAAACTCGGTGGCCTACCCCTGCTGACTCACTGCTCACTCATGAAGTTTGGCACTGTGACTCTTTCACTTGCGTCCTCTGTTCATTCGTGGCTTTCACCGGTCTCTCTGCCACTTCTGCTGAAAGCTCTCCTATCCCCATTTTTTTCGTTAATAACTAGCCATTTTGACCTGTTATCTTTTGTGATAACTGCTTGTGAGAAGTTGATTTCTCAATTAGTTCATTAGACATGCAAAAGATTTTGGGATCTCTTATGTATCTCAAGGAATTCTAAAAAGGTTGGGCAGTGGGTGGAGAGAGCTGGAGGAAGCTCTTTCAATCCATGCCCTGCCTAGGTCTGTGAGTAAACCTTTCCACTTTGCTCTAGCTACTCCAGTTGACAAAAGACCCTCAAGAACTCTATATCCTTCCAGAGGTTGAAAAAGGAGCACAGAGTCCCTTGTTTTTCAATCCCAAAACCCATCTGGGTACCTCTGTCTCCCACTCAGATTTGAACCCTGAGGTGACAACTCTCACTAGCATGCGAACACCCTTGATCTTTTTATCCTGTTTCTCTGCTGGTTTCTCCTTCCCTCAGTGCAGAAAGGATTCCTACTTCTCTCTCTATGGTACAAAATCTGCTCTTGAATGATCATAAATTCTAATAGATTCTACAGTCTAAAGAAGAGAGTACTCTGAATTCACCAGACTTTTAGATGTGTGTTGGGCGGTGGGGTGGGGAGGGGAGGTGGGGCAGGGGAACAGGGATGGGGCTTACAAAAATAAAAGCTTTCTTTTTCAAGGTTAGTGTCTCTATCACTGACATTCAAGGTCTTTTTTGGAGCTCAAAAGAATAATCTTTTTTTCTTCTGAGATTTTCCCCTCTCAACATTATTGTTTGTTTCCTTAACACATTAAGCCCCAGCCTCAGAGTTTACAGTCAGTGATACATGAAAAGGAATTGGCAAGAAGGAAAAATACAGTACATTGGGTAATGTTTGAAAATCTTATTGTTAGACTGCCTTTGTCTGCTGCTTTTCTGATTTCTCTGCATTCTCCTACATTGTCAACAATAATATTAATCAAGTCATTATTAGTGAATAGCGTCAGTTCTTTCTATATATTTTCTTTCACTGCCTAATATAGTTTTGTGCCTGTAGTTCTTCTCTTCTTTGAGAACATGTATCCTTGTGAGATTTGCTGAAGGTAGGGACTTTTTCCCCTAGAAAAATAAACTCAAGTATATAACACATTGTCTTAGCCATTCAAGCTGTTATAATTAAAAAGAAAACAAAAACATGGACTAGGTGACTTGAACAACAAACATTTGTTCTCACAGCTCTGGAGACTAGCAAGCATCAAAGTGTTGGCGAATTCTGCCTGCTGTGAACCTACTTTGTGGCTCATAGACCACTATCTGCTCACTGTTTCCTCGCATGGCAGAAAGGGCAAAGCAGCTCTCTAGGGTCTCTTTTATAAGAGCACTAACTCCATCAAGGAGGGCTCCACCCTCAATACCTAGTCACCTCCAAAATCTCACCTCCTAATATAACCACATTGTGGGGAGTTAGGATTTTAACATATGACTTTTGGGAGGATACAAACATTCAGTCCATAGCACATGTGAAATTTTCAAAAATTAGTTTAAGAGGTTTATGGAGTTTCTTAACTCCATTAACTTCTATTAATGAAACCATGAGGGATACAATTTCCTGAGTTAAGACAACCTGTCTGCCTTGTTCATTGCTATAGTCACAAGGCCTGAAACAGTTCTTGCCACTTAAAAAGTACTCAGAATCGATTATCCAGTTAAATGAAAAAATTAATATCTCCAACTCTTACCTCTCTCCTGAATTCTAGCTCATTTTGCTAACAGCCATTCAGATATCATATCAGAACATTAAACTCAATATACCCAAACAGAACCATTATCCTTTACTTTTGTTGCCTGTTCAAATCAATATTTTATTCTTCAGAGTCACTCTGACGCTACTGTCAGCATCTTTGACTCCTTCTTTTCTCCCTTTACATGCAGTTGGCTTTCCCAAACCCTACTGATTTTATCTCTACAATATTTCTCAGTTTCCCACAATCTATTGTAATTCTATCAAAAAGGTACTTTGGGGGTTATCTATCCAGCTTCAAATGACCCACAAGCTTCAATCCCTTACTCACGGGATGGGTTCCAGGAAGCTATGTTTATCTCCTGCCCCCTTGTCCATAGTTGGTTGGACACCTGATCAAAACCTGGCCTTTCACATTCTGTCTTTTAGGAATCTGGAATTAGGACTTAGAAATTCTAACTCACCTTAGATTAATTCCTCAAAAGAGGATATATAAAAACTAGAGAGTTTTGAGACATCTACCTTCAACCAAGTGGAGTGAATAGCAAAGGAATAAGATGCTGAGAGAAAAGAATTCTTTCATTCCGAGAACAGGAAGAGCCAGCAAGTCAGAATCCAGAGCCACATCCAGGGTTCCTGACTTCCCTCTCGCCAGGTTTCTTTCTATTCTCAAAAGTCTGGCTGTAGTCTTTATCATAAGACCTGTAGTGCACCCTTTTTTACTCTTATATCCTTTTATTTTTCTTTTTAAAATTGATTAATTTAGTTTAATTGGAGGCTAATTACAATATCATGGTGGGTTTTGCCATACATTGACATGAATCAGCCGTGGATGTACATGGGTCCCCCATCCCGAACCCCCCTCTCACCTCCCTCTCTGTCACATACCCTGGTTTGGCCCAGTGCATTGGCTTTGAGTCTCCTGTTTCATGCATCACACTTGGACTGGTCATTTCATATATGGTAATATACATGTTTCAATGCTATTCTCTCAAATCATCCCACCCTCGCCTTCTTCCACAGTCTGAAAGTCTGTTCTTTGTATCTATGACTCTTTTGCTAACTTGCATATAGGGTCATTGTACCATTTTTCTAAATCCCATATATATACATTAATATACTGTATTGATGTTTTTCTTTTGACTTACTTCATTCTGTATAATAGGCTCCAGTTTCATCCACCTTATTAGAACTGACTCAAATGTGTTCTTTTTAATCATTGAGTAATATTCCACTGTGTATATGTACCACAGCTTTCTTATCCAGTCATCTGCCAATGGATGTCTAGGTTGCTTCTATGTCCTAGCTATTGTAAACAGTGTTGCAGTGAACATTAGGGTACACATGTCTCTTTCAATTCTGGTTTCCTCGGTATGTATGCCCAGCAGTGGGATTGCTGTGTCATATGGCAGTTTTATTTTATTTTATTTTATTTTTTTAAAATTTTAATCCAGTCTGAAAAAATACTTGCAGGTAAATTAGAGCATTTATATTAATTCTAATTGCTAATACATTCAGATATATTACTATCATTCTTGTTTATCATATGGCAGTTTTATTTTCAGGTTCTTAAAGAATCTCCACACTATTATCCATAGTGGCTGTATTAGTTTGCATTCCCACCAACAGTCTAAGAGGGTTCCCTTTTTCCACACCCTCTCTAGCATTTATTGTTTGTAGAATTTTTGATGGCAGCCATTCTGACCAGTCTAAGATGGTACCTCATTGTGGTGTTGATTTGCATTTCTCTGATAATGAGTGATGTGGGGCATCTTTTCATGTGTTCATGGCTAATATACAGTTAGCCATCTGTATGTCTTCTTTGGAGAAATGTCTGTTTACTTCTTTGGCCCATTTTTTGATTGGGTCATTTATTTTTCTGGTATTGAGTTGCATGAGCTGCTTGTATAATTTGGAGATTAATTGTCAGTTGTTTCATTTACTCTTATTTTCTCCCATTCCGAGGGCTGTCTTTTCACCTTGCTTATAATTTCTTTCATTGTGCAAAAGCTTTTAAGTTTAATTAGGTCCCATTTGTTTAGTTTTGCTTTTATTTCCACTACTCTGGGAGGTGAGTCATAGAGGATCTTGCTGTGATTTATGTCAGAGAGTGTTCTACCAATGTTTTCCTCTAGGAGTTTTATAGTTTCTGGTCTTATATTTATATATTTAATCCATTTTGAGTTTATTTTTTTGTATGGTGTTAGAAAGTGTTCTAGTTTCATTCTTTTGCTGGTGGTTGAGCAGCTTTCCCAGGACCACTTGTTAAAGAGATTGTCTTTTCTCCATTGATTATTTTTGGCTCCTTTGTCAAATATAAGGTGTCCATAGGTGCATAGATTCATCTCTGGGCTTTCTATTTTGTTCCATTGATCTATATTTCTGTCTTTGTGCCAGTACCATACTGTAGTGATGACTGTAGCTTTGTAGTATAGTCTGAAGTCAGGCAGATTGATTCTCCAGTTTCATTTTTCTTTCTCAAGATTGTTTTGTCTGTTCTAGGTTATTTTTGTTTCCATGCAAATTGTGAAATTATTTGTTCTAGTTCTCTGAATAATACCATTGGTAGCTTGATAAGGATTGCACTGAATCTATAGATTGCTTTGGGTAGTATACTCATTTTCACTATATTGATTCTTCTGGTCCATGAACATAGTATATTTCCCCATCTATTTGTGTCACCTTTGATTTCTTTCATCAATGTTTTATAGTTTTCTATATATAGGTCTTTTGTTTCTTTAGGTAAATTTATTCCTAAGTATTTTATTCTTTTCATTGGAATGGTGAATGGGATTGTCTCCTTAATTTCTCTTTCTATTTTCTCATTGTTAGTGTATAGGAATGCAAGGAATTTTTGTGTATTAATTTTATATCCTGAAACTTTGCTGTGGTGGTTTCTTTAAGGTTTTCTATGTAGAGGATCATGTCATCAGTAAACAGTGAGAGTTTTACTTCTTTTCCAATCTGGATTCCTTTTATTTCTTTTTCTTCTCTGATTGCTGTGGCTAAAACTTCCAAAAACAGTAGTGGTGAGAGTGGGTATCCTTGTCTTGTTCCCGACTGTAGGGGAAAAGCTTTCAATTTTTCACCATTGAGGATAATGTTTGCTGTGGGTTTATCATAGATGGCTTTTATTATGTTGAGGTATGTTCCTTCTATGCCTGCTTTCTGGAGAGTTTTTTATCATAAATAGGTGTTGAATTTTTCAAAGGCTTTCTCTGCATCTATTGAGATAATCATATAGTTTTTATCTTTCAATTTGTTATGTGGTGTATCACATTGGTTGATTTGTGAATATTGAAGAATCCTTGCATCCCTGGGATAAAGCCCACCTGGTCATGATGTATGATGTTTTTAATATGTTGTTGGATTCTGTTTGCTAGAATTTTGTTGAGGATTTTTGCATCTATGTTCATCAGTGATACTGGCCTGTAGTTTTCTTGTTTTGTGGCATCTTTGTCTGGTTTTGGTAGGGTGATGATGGCCTCATAAAACAAAGGAGACTATAGCAAAAATCAACAAAACTAAAAGTTTGTTCCTTGAGAAGATAAATAAAATAGACAAACCATTAGTCAGACTCATCAACAAAAAAAGGGAGAGGAATCAAATCAATAAAATTATAAATGAAAATGGAGAAATCACAACAGACAACACAGAAATACAAAGGATCATAAAAGACTACTATCAGCAACTGTATGCCAATAAAATGGACAACTTGGAAGAAATGGACAAATCTTAGAAAACTATAACCTTCCAAAACTGAACCAGGAAGAAGCTGAAAATCTTAACAGACCCATCACAAGCATGGAAATCAAAACTGAAATCAAAAATCTTCCAACAAACAAAAGCCCAGGACCAGATGGCTTCACAGGTGAATTCTACCAAAAATTTAGAGAAGAGCTACTCAAACTCTTCCAGAAAATTGCAGAGGAAGGTAAACTCCCAAACTTACTCTTATATCCTTTTAAGAAATTTTCTTGATTTCTTTGTTTGCTTTCTCTAGCTTGTGGTTTTCTATTATTTATGGGGCTGTGTGTTAGAATGCAACTTGCCCTGTGTCAGCTTCCATTAAGGTACAATAATAGATGATGTATCTTATTGTTAGTTGAGAGGTGGAGTATCATGGCTATAAACATTGACACAACTTTTGAACTATCTCATTCACATAAGGCTATAAAAGAGCTGACAGTGAGGAGAGCTAGAGAGAAGTTATGAGAGGGTTTCTTTGCAGGGACTCCAACTTCCTAACACCGGGGCTCTTAATTTCTAACAAACTTCAATAGGATCTGGCTGTGTGATCCTTTAAAAAGAGATCCTGTCCGTGAGAGAATGCCTGCAGGGTATTGTAATGCACAGAGGGAAGATCAAGAGCATCCAGAAAGAGAAAAGGAACCTCTGTCAAGAGCATGCAGTTTAGTTGCAGCTCAAGTGCAAATTTTGTGCTTAAAGTCTGGCCATTACTGGCTTCTGTATTCTGCTTATTCTATTCTCTTTCTCAACACAATAGACTTGGATATGAAGGCAACTTACCTGCCAGTGGGTTGGCTCTCACCATCTGGCTAAGATGTCTTAATTGGGAGGTACATGAGAAAGATAGGTGTGACACCCCAGCCTTATCTCCTGTTTAAAGCAACCCCTGGCCAGAACTTAGTTACATGGACACACCTATTGGGAAATATTAACTTTAGCTTGGCTACTATTTGATCAGCTAATACTTCAGAGTTCTCTTACTATTAATCATAAAAAAAAAGGTAAGAACAAATACTGAGGGCAACAGGTAATCTCATCCACAATTCTCTTACTAATTTAATTGACCTTACATTCTACTGGCTGATTATTTTTGCTAAGGTATAATATGATCATTTCACTTATCATCTCAAAAAATTTCAATGATCTTGAATTGCCTACTGAATGAAGTTCAAACTCAGTTTTCCTTAAAAATAATTCTTAGTGCTTTATTGACAGATATACTACAGACTTAATCATCCA
Organism: Nanger dama; assembly: GCA_917880005.1. Classification (NCBI taxonomy): domain Eukaryota; kingdom Metazoa; phylum Chordata; class Mammalia; order Artiodactyla; family Bovidae; genus Nanger; species Nanger dama. Next base: position 6,911,390 of record CAKJTW010000094.1, on the reverse strand, counting down.
TTTCTCTATTCTTTAACATTTATATATTTTCCTTTCTTTTTCTAGTATAAGCAATGTTGCCTTAGAATTCTTGTAGTTAACATCACTGTATTAGTCACTTCTAAAAGTATATTTTATAGCTTTTTACTCATAGTCCCACGTGTCATTTAACATATAGCATAGGATATATGGTTACTAAATACTTGCTCAGTGAGTAACAAGTAGACTAAATCTGCCATGAAATTGCAGAGCCATGAACTGCAGAAACTGATTCACAAAATAAGTTAAAATAATTAAGCAAGTTTTAACATAAAGCATCAAAGCAGAAATAAGAAAGAGAAAAAAATAACATTAAAGTGCCTAGAAATTTTAATTAATTGTATTAGTTAGGTAATACCAGCTGCTGAAACAAATAAACCCCCAATTATAATGACTTAACAAAAAACTATTTTTACTGAAGTAATTGTTCTCTCATAGCTCAGTCAGTAAATAATCCACCTGCAATGCAGGAGACTTGGGTTTGATCCCTGGGTTGAGAACATCCCCATGGCAACCCACTCCAGTACTCTTGCCTAGAGAATCCCCATGGACAGAGAAGCCTGGTGGGCTACAGTCCGTAGGGTCTCAAAGAGTCAGACATGACTGAGTGACTAATAACACAGCACAATAGTTAAATACTGATCTTCATGTTTGGAGAGAGGAAGAGGGAGGAGGTAGTGGTAGTTTTTCAGAAGCCAGGTTGACCAAAGCTCTGTGTCTTTAATAAAGTGGCTTCCAAGGTCATTCCTGGTGCTAACATATAGTCAGAAGAGAGGAGGAGAGGCATGATGAAGAAGGCGTACCTTCTTCTTTACAGCCTTGGCCTGGAGTTACACGGTTCTATTTAGATAAAGGGGGCTAGAATTAGTAGTCCCTGGCTGAGCAGCCTGTCCCAGCAACAATCCTTCACCAGGGAAAGGAGCCTAAATCTCTGGAGGACAGCCATCTCTCTCTCACACATTAGCATTAGTTGAATAATATTAATTTTTCAAAAGTCTTAAAATCTGAATAGATTACATGTATGTAGAAGGCAATGGCACCCCACTCCAGTACTCCTGCCTGGAAAATCCCATGGATGGAGGAGCCTAGAAGGCTGCAGTCCATGGGGTCGCTGAGGGTTGGACACGACTGAGCGACTTGAATTTCACTTTTCACTTTCATGCATTGGAGAAGGAAATGGCAACCCACTCCAGTGTTCTTGCCTGGAGAATCCCAGGGATGGGGGAGCCTGGTGGGCTGCCGTCTATGGGGTTGCACAGAGTCGGACACAATTGAAGTGACTTAGCAGCAGCAGCAGCAGCATGTAGAGGAGAGGGGAACTGCAAGGAGTGGTCTCTCATTTTACTTCTCTTCATTTCCTTTGAAATTTTCTAAGAATTTCATGGTAGCCTCTCTCTTCTACTTAATGCTAAGGTTGGAAATAAATGCAAGAACAGATAACTTCTGAACTTAAATTTTCTGAATGCAGGGGTCATCACTGTAAAGTGAAAAGAGCTTGGACTTAAGACTTATACTTAAAGTCCTAGCTAGCCCACTGCTAGATATGTTTTTTTGGTATAAATGATTTAACTTCTCTCAGTCTTAATTTGCTCATCTATAAAATAGGGAGGAGCATTTGGCTCTTGTGTGACAGTAAATATAAAATGTGGTTTCAGCCTCTTTTTGCCTTTTAAGAACTTGATCCTACCCAGGCTGGGTATGCTAAGTGATCTCACACAGTGTTGGAGAATTTATTTTCCTATTCACCCTCTCATATTTATTCTATAACTGGCTCCTCATCCTAGTTTTTCTCCTCCCCTGGTAATGGACCTAGACATTCATTCTGCTCTTTGCAGCATATCCCTTTAGTTCAATGCCAAGTCTAACTCTCTGCTAACAAAACTTGACTCAGTATCTGTGTTTATTTTTATCTCTATTTTAGCCAAATTCACTCATGATCTCTTCTGAGTAATTCTCTTCTCAACTGACTCTGGAGCCTGGAATTCCCTTTCTTATAGATTCCCTTCTAGAATTTTCCTGTTATTTTATAAAGAAAATCAATATTACTTATTCCCTTCTGCTGATTAAATCCCAAAGCTGTTGAAGCCATTGTCCTGCTCTCTGCCCTTATCCCATTCTGAGCTTTCTCTTGTAGCCTTCAGAGGATCACTTGCTAGACTGCACATATCAGACTCTCATGAAGTCTGCTAAGGATGTCATGTGGGGAATTCATTGAGAGCCTTTCTTGCATGTCACTCTGAAAAATGCAATGCTTACTCAGACCATTCTGTTGTAATCTTGGCCTCAAAGACGGCTGATGTAATAACAGCTTTCACATCATCATCTTTTCTGACTGCTTTAGACAGACAGACAGGTAGCCACAGGCATTGCTAACATAAGCATAGGGACAAGCTCCAGCTTTCAGCCGGTGTTTCCCTCCTCTTTCCCTTTCTTTACCAGCTGCCGATGGTAGAGAATAAGCCTCAAAGTATGAACTGTACTAGCTAATATCCTGGATCTGGCTGGGCATTCCTCACTTTCATCTCCCTGGCATTCTTTCTCAAACCATTACATGTTTCCAATGAGAATGGCATGTTCCACCTGGAACTTCAAATAGAGCAGGAAAATGAGATCACTACAGGTAAAAATGCATACAGCAGACATTTGCTGTTATTTCTGGCTAGCCAACAATCATAACCTCATTTCATTTTGGAGCCCTCCACACCCCTTCTCCCAAAATGTATGTGCTTTGGTGAAAAGGAGGTATACAGGCCTAGATGTTTCTTTTCTAAACAACCACCTGGTGACTTGAGGATGTGACCGAGGTTCCTACCTGGGACTTGAAGAATGGCGCAAAGACTTTCAGATATTCACTTAAGCTGTGATCAGTAACATTAGAATAGCAGTGGCAACAGCCAATGCTGCTACAGAGGTACAGAGGCCACAAGTGTCAGTGCCAGCGCCCTGATAGGTCTTTGTGTTTGGCCTGACCTTGACTATCTCAAGTAAGATTTCGGAAATGGAGTCTCCAGCTTCCCTATCCATGCAGTAAGCTACCTGACAGCCTTCCAATAAATCTTTTTACTCTATACACTAACCAAAGCAAATTTTTGTGTTTACAACCAAGAACTTTAACTGGAACAGTTAAAGTTTGGCTTAGGAAATCTCATGATACTGCAAAAAAGGAAGGGCGCTACTTTCTAGATATATAACCTGAGCTTTCATCCTGGTTCTGCCACTCAACTAGCTATGTATTTTAGGACAAGTCACTGAAGGTGCCTCCAGTTTTCATTGATAAAATTGATAAAATGGAAATAATTAAGCTGTTTCTAACTTCCCCCTCTGGTATATTTTCTTTAATGTCCCCTTTCCTTGTCACATGAATGAATTCAATAAAAAAAGTTCCTACTATGAGCAGTGTTCACAGATTCAGCCCCCAAATGCACCACTTCTTGAGATATGAAGAAAGGGGAACGCTCATACACTGTTGATGAGAATATAAATTGGTACAGCCACTGTGGAAAACAGTGTGGAGGTTTCTCAAAAAACTAAAAATAGAACTATCATATGGCCCATCAATTCCACCCCTGGGTATATATCAGGAAAAGAAAAACCCACTAATTCCAAAGGATACATGCACTCCAATGTCATAGCAGCATTATTTATACTTGCCAAGATATAGAAGCAACCTAAATGTCCATCAATGCGGGGGGGCACTCCGCAGAAAGAGTAGAGGCAGTGGAACATCCCTCAGCAAAGCCGAGGGGTTCCCAAGGAGAGGTGAGCCTGCTGTCCACCAACCCAGCCCCTTGGCGAGCGAGAGACAATCAGATGCGACAGGGGTTCCGGCGAAGCAGTTCCGCTTTATTGTTGCAAACTCCCAACTTATATAGACAAACAGGAGGGTTTTAGGAGGGACTTTCCATAGTTGCACCAATCACATTAAAGGTCAAATCATCATGTGCCTTCATTATAACAGGAGTCTATGGAGATCACACACTGTCTACGTGCACAGAGATCAACAGAGCCAATCAAAAACTTTGACAGACAACACAGACCCTGCCCCCATCTCTTCCGCCAGGCGCCATCTTAGGTTTTCCACCGCAAAGCTAGCCCCTTTGTTTTTAAGATTTCCCATTTAGGGCCCCACACATCAATAGATGAATGGATAAAGAAGATGTGATATGTATATATAAAAAATAAAAACTCAAATAAAAAAATGGGTGGAAGACCTAAATAGACATTTCTCCAAAGCAGATATATAGATGACCAACAAACACACAAAAATATACTCAGCATCATTAATTTATCAGAGAAATGCTAATCAAAAGTACAATGAGATGTCTCACACTAGTGAGAATGGTCATCAGTAAATGCTAGAAAAGGTGCAGAGAAAAGGGAACTCTTTTACAGTGTTGGTGAGAATGTAAATTAATATAGCCACTATGGAGAACAGTATGGAGCTCCTTAAAAATTAAAAATATAACTACCATATGACCCAACAACCCCACTCCTGGGCATATAACCAGAGAAAACCATAACTTAAAAAGAAATATGCACCCCAATTCTTATTGTAGCATTATTTACAATAGCCAGGACATGGAAGCAACCTAAATGTCAATCAGTAGAGGAATGGATAAAGAAGATGTGGAACATATACAATGGACTATTACTCAGCCATAAAAAGGAATGAAATTGTACCATTTGCAGAGATGTAGAGTACAACATGAGAAATGCTGGGCTGGATGAAGCACAAGCCAGAATCAAGATGCCAGGAGAAATATCAATAACCTCAGATACGCAGATGACACCACCCTTATGGCAGAAAATGAAGAGGAACTAAAAAGCCTCTTGATGAAAGTGAAAGAGGAGAGTGAAAAACTTGGCTTAAAGCTCAACATTCAGAAAACGAAGATCATAGCATTTGGTCCCATCACTTCATGGGAAATAGATGGGGAAACAGTGGAAACAGTGTCAGACTTTCTTTTTGGGCTCCAAGATCACTGCAGATGGTGATTGCAGCTATGAAATTAAAATGCACTTACTCCTTGGAAGGAAAGTTATGACCAACCTAGATAGCATATTCAAAAGCAGAGACATTCCTTTGCCCACTAAGGTCCGTCTAGTCAAGGCTATGGTTTTTCCAGTGGTCATGAATGGATGTGAGAGTTGGACTGTGAAGAAAGCTGAGCACCAAAGAATTGATGCTTTTGAACTGTGATGTTGGAGAAGACTCTTGAGAGTCCCTTGGACTGCAAGGAGATCCAACCAGTCCATTCTAAAGGAGATCAGTCCTGGGTGTTCATTGGAAGGCCTTATGCTAAAGCTGAAACTCCAGTTCTTTGGCCACCTCATGTGAAGAGTTGACTCATTGGAAAAGACTCTGATGCTGGGAGGGACTGGGGGCAGGAGGAAAAGGGGATGACAGAGGATGAGATGGCTGGATGGCATCACCAACTCGATGGACATGAGTTTGAGTGAACTCTGGGAGTTGGTGATGTACAGGGAGGCCTGGCGTGCTGTGATTCATGGGGTCTCAAAGAGTCGGACACGACTGAGTGACTGAACTGAACTGAACTGAGAAGGAGGTAGAGTTTGTCACACAGAGTGAAGTAAGTCAGAAAAAAAGAAAACAAATATATAATATTGCTTATATGTGGAATCTAGAAAAATTACACAGGTGAAATTATTTGCAAAGCAGAAATACACAGACATAGAGAACAAATATATAGACACCAAGGGGGAAGAAGGGTGGGATGAATTGGAAGGTTAGGATTGACATATATATTCTACCATGTATAAAATAGGTAACTAAAGAGAACCTACTGTATAGCACAGGGAACTCTACTCAGTGTTCTGAGATGACCTAAATGGGAAGGAAATCCAGAAAAGAGGGGATAAATATATATGTACATTTGATCCACTTTGATGTACAGCAGAAACTAACACAACACTGTAAAGCAGCAATATTCCAATAAAAATTGATTTAAAAAGTTTAAAGGATGAAATTTGGCCTTTTGCAGTAATATGGATGGACTTGGAGGACATTATGCTAAGTGAAATAAATCAGATAGAGGAAGACAAACACTGTGTGATATCATTTATATGTGGAATCTAAAAAATATAATGAACTAATGAGAAGAGAGAAAAGAAGCAGATTCACAGATACAGAGAGCAGACTAGTGGCTACCAGTGGGAAGGGGATGGGGGGGAAGGACCTATGGTGGTCGGGGAATGGGAGGTGCAAACTTTGGATGTAAAACAGGCTACAAGGATGTATTGTACAACACCAAAAATATAGCCAATATTTTGTCATAAGGGACTATAAAAATTAAGAAACAAATCAAATGCACCACATCTCCCTCTCAAAACTGGTATTCTTTCATACTATATTGGTAATTGTACTCTCTCTTCACTGAGTTTTTCTCCAATACCGTCTATCCCTAATATTCTACTACTGACTTTCAAGTATGACACATATTCTCAGAGAAAAAATACACCCAAGCATGGAGTTACCAGCAGTAAATGATCACTTAGCCTGGAAAACTATGGGATCCCGCTTTTCATTTGCTTCCAATGATGAGCATCCTCAGACTTCCACCTTAAAGATATAGTATTAGTCAAGATAATGCAAGTTAAAGAGGCAGCTGCTCTGCAAAGTACTACATGGTTAACTATTCCTCAGCATTGGTCCTCAACTTAGTGTTCTTTTTCTCCCAGTTTGGATTGGTCCTTTGTAATCAATAGAATGTGGCAGAAATAATGCTGCATGAATTTTGAGGCTAGGTCATAAGAAGCATTAAGGCATCCACTGTGTATTCTTGGAATGCTTGTTTAGGGGAAGCCAGTCACCATGAAAGAAGCCTGACTACTTGGGTTTGATCCCTGGGTTGGGAAGATGCCCTGGAGGAAGGCATGGCAACCCACTCAAGCATCCTTGCCTGGAGAATTCCCATGAACAGAGGGATCTTGGCAGGCTGCAGTCCATGGGGGCACAAAGAGTTGGACACGACTGAGCAACTAAGCACGCAGCACCCTGGGACTGCCATGTTGTAAGGAAGCCCAGACTAACCACATGGAGGGAGGAAAGGAGCAGAGGAGAGATGGGGGAGACTGAGAGATTGATGTACAGCCAGTGCCTCACTGTTGCTGGTATCTTGGCCCAGGAGCCAGATGTGTGAGTAAAGGAAGCATCTTATACATTGACCCTGGCAGATACCACATAGAAAAGAACTGGAGTCCAAGGCCCTAGTGAAGACATTCCAGCCTCTCCAGCTGAGGCCCCAGATGTCAGAGCAGAGGTAAGCTGTTCATTCTGTGCCCTCTCTGAACATTTGAGCAGCAGAACAATGAGCATAAGAAAATTGGTATTGTTTTATACTATTAAGATTTAAGGTGATTAATGTAGCAATTAGGGCTTCCCTGGTGGCTCAGACGGTAAAGCGTCTGCCTGCAATGCGGGAGACCTGGGTTTGATTCCTGGGTCGGGAAGATCGCCTAGAGAAGGAAATGGCACCCCACTCCAGCACTCTTGCCTGGAAAATCCCATGGACAGAGGAGCCTGATAGGCTACAGTCTATGGGGTCGCAAAGAGTCGGACACGACTGAGCAACTTCACATGATGGTACGTTCACACATATAGCAATAGATAACCAAAACACACCATCTTATTATGTTTATTATCAGATGGATGAATGAAATCTTCCTTGAGCAGAATTCAATTCACGGTAAATGAAAGAGAATCTATTTTCAAAGATCCAGTGAAATGCCTACAGAATACTACCAGTGATGTAGCTCATATGCCACCACCCCCACTGAAGTCTTTGCTAATAGATGTCAGCACTTTGTCCCACTGAGAGCACCCTTGATGTCCTGTCATTGCAGGGGTCTGTGCAGCCAATGTTGTGGGCACGTGTGATGGAGCCTACTTACCAACCCCATCTCAAACATTTACCTTTCTCCTTGTTCTTCAAAAGACTCTGAATTACTAAACATTCAAGATTAGGCTTGAGGGGTTTTTTGATGAAAAATTTACATCATCTTTTATCTAAAAAGAAGCAACAAATTGAGAATCTTTTAAAAAGATTGAACAAGTATTTGATTGAATGAAAAGGCATCTTCTAAAAATGTGTGGAATACAAAGCATATATATATATATATATACATAATATAATAAAATATAAACTAGCTTGATGGGATTTAAAGAGTTAAAACTTTATGTATTTTGCTGTTTATTTTTCCCCCAATTTTCTACAAAGAACACATTTATCTTTTGTAGTTAAGAAAAAAAATGAAATTTAATCATGAATACCCAACCTTCCTAAAATACCTAACAGTACAAAATGGGCACTGATCAACCTGGTGCATACCTGTTGGGTATTATAACCTTGATCATACCAATTACTACCACTGAGATGGCCAAAGAAAATTGCTTTCTATATAATGCCTTTGCTGGTGCCTCTAAGGAAACAGGAACTTAATGAATTAAACTATACACTTACTTTAAGGGAACATCAACTTCTCAGTTAATGGAATTTGGAGGATCCTCTGAAGTCATCTTTATTTACCAGTGTCAGTCAGGGTCCTGGAAATAGAAATCAGAGCAATAAATATTATTAATCAGATTTTGAGAACTGAAAAGACCAAAAGGAACAGTAGGGTATTTCAAAGGTAGTGATTATAGGAAGCAGCTTCTACTACTAAGGCTGAGGAACAGGTTGGGATTATTAGAAGTTAGCAGCTAAGAGGAAGGGCCTTTTAAGAGCCAAACCTCTGAGGAAAAGGTATTGAGTGTGTCTTGTGTGGTACCTCTGACCTCTGATGGGGTGAAATCTGTGTCTGGCAAGATGAGAAAATTGCAAACTAGAACCAACTTCTATGCAAGCAGCTGCTGCTGCTAAGTAAAGAATCGGTTCTGACAGGCAGCAAACACACAGGAAGGAGCAAGTCCCTTCCCCCTCCAGCTTTCCACCTCCATCCTGTGCTCTCTGTTGACAGAGCTGGGGAAGAACTGTGGTTTCCGAGGACCAACCCAGAGTCATAAACAGATTATAGGATAAGAGACACTATAATCTCAATATCTACCCTGTCTCTGCAATGCAGCTGGGAGTGCCCATTTCCAATATGTTATATTTAGCCAACATTAAGTATAATAATGTGTTATGAATATATAATGATGGATCATTTTATATGTATTAAAAACCATCTTTCTAATAATCATGTCTACTTCTACTTCTGCTTTATTGATTATGCCAAAGCTTTTGACTGTGTGGATCACAACAAACTGTGGAAAATTCTTAAAGAGATGGGAATACCATCTACTTCTACTTCTGCTTTATCAACTATGCCAAAGCTTTTGACTGTGTAATCACAACAAACTGTGGAAAATTCTTCAATAGATGGGAATACCAGACCACGTGACCTGCCTCCTGGGAAATCTGTATGAAGGTCAAGAAGTAACAGTTAGAACTGGACATGGAACAACGGACTGGTTCAAAATCGGGAAAGGAGTACATCAAGGCTGTATATTGTCACCCTGCTTATTTAACTTACATGCAGAGTACATCATGATAAATGCTGGACTGGATAAAGCACCAGCTGAAATCAAGATTTCTGGGAGAAATATTAATAACCTCAGATATGCAGATGACAACACTCTCATGGCAGAAAGTGAAGAGGAACTAAAGCTCCTCTTGATGAAAGTGAAAGAGGAGAGTGAAAAAATTGGCTTAAAACTCAACATTCAGTAAACTAAGATCATGGCATCCAGCCCCATCACTTCATAGCAAATAAATAGGGAAACAATGGAAACAGTGGCAGACTTGATTTTCTTGGGCTCCAAAAAAACTGCAGTTGGTGTCTGCAGCCATGAAATTAGAAGACACTTGGTCCTTGGAAGAAAAGCTATGACCAACCTAGACAGCATATTAAAAAGCAGAAACATTACTTTGCCAACAAAGGTCCATCTAGTTAAAGCTGTGGTTTTTCCAGTAGTCATGTATGGATGTGAGAGTTGGACCATAAGGAAAGCTGAGCACCAAGAACTGATGCATTTGAACTATGTTGTTGGAGAAGACTCGAGAATCCTTTGGACTGCAAGGAGATCCAATAAGTCCATCCTAAAGAAAATCAGTCCTGAATATTCATTGGAAGGACTGATGTTGAAGCTGAAACTCCAATACTTTGGCCACCTGATGCGAAAAGCTGACTCATTTGAAAAGACCCTGATGCTGGGGAAGATTGAAGGCAGGAGGAGAAGGGGTCAACAGAGAATGAGATGGTTGGATGGCATCACTGACTTGATGGACATGAGTTTGAACAAGCTCTGGGAGTTGGTGATGGACAGGGAAGCCTGGCTGTACTCCATGGGGTAGCAAAGAGTTGGACACCACTGAGCAACTGAACTAAACTGAATAGCCATGTCAACCAACAGGTAATTGTAAACAAACCCTTGCATGATGCCTGAAAGCTTTTGGACTTGAACTCAGCTAAAACCTGGAGTGAGTCTTCATTGCTAAAGAAGGATCAGAATGGCCCATCCTTAATTTTTGTAATTTTCTTTTGCTCAAGAAAATTGTAACTAGTTTGAAGATCTCTGAAGTAATCTTTTCAGTAAGCTGAACTTTCAATAGGAGTGCATCAACTTATATTAGGGGGTCTTTATAAGAAAAACCTTCTGATTCTAAAGTTGTCATCAGAAATGTATTTTCTGTATCAGAAATGTATTTCCAAATCACACATTATCCTTTTTATGATGACTCCTGGGAGAAATTCCCGACTGATCTTGGTGCCAAGAACAGATATTATTCTTCTGAGCAGTCAGTTTTTATCTTATAGACTCTGAACTATATAAGTGATCACATTATCTTCACTTAGCTGCTGACAGATTAGCTCTCTACTGTATCCACTACTCCACTGTATGTGTGAGTCACCATAAAATGCACTTTTTATTCTATTTCTGTCTAATCTTTTCCCCTGATTTTATTTCCTTTATTCGACTTTTATAACGCTTGAAGACATTTCATGTTCCCATTATAAACTTCCTAATACACATTACAGAAAAGGCAAAATATATTTAAATACATATATAAGACAACAAATAAAAAGAGTTTTATAGGTATTCTTGGGAAAAGACCAGACAAGATCAAGTGATGCAATTTCAAGCAATAGGCTAAGTAAAACAATATATATATATATATATATAAATTTGAAAACAATGGAATATTTGAGACTGATGAAATGCTTACATATTTATTGCTGTCACTGAAGAATATATAATATAAAAGAAGAACTGATATAGTATTCATAGTTTAAATTGCATTGATTTTACTTTGTGGCTATCTTTGTATATCCCTCTGGGTTCTTATTTATGCATCAAGTTCTGTATTTTGTTTTAAACAAGAAAAAGTTTTAAAAGACTCTTCAAAGTTGTGCTATAACCTAAAATAACATTTGATTATATCCAGAATCCAAACTTCTTCCCCTCTATCAAAATATATTTCCATTTTAACACTGAGATCAATGTACAGCCACTTTTGCTAGAATATTGGCTCATAGTTGCAAATAATCCTCAGGACACAATTCCCAGATAAATATGAACAGGGACAAACAAAAGTAAGATTAACAAAATATGTGACAAATGTACAAATGGTTTTTCTGCTTTGCCAAAATATAAATCTCTTGACCTACCTCTCTGGGTAGTAACTGGATCTCAGGAGAGTCTTGTGCAGAGGAGAGAGAGGCTCTTCGGCTGAAGAACTCGAATTCCCTGCCCCCATTCTCGTGCCTGTCACTTTAAGAAACCTAAACATTCCACCAGCATTTAGGATGAACACTGGCTAGAAACATACTGTAATGTTTAACTACCATATTACTGTCATTAGGTCAATTAACATCTCTGAGCCTCAGGCTCCTAGGAAAATCGTATACACCTGCCATTGCAGATAATCAAAAGGATCTGGCTAGCTAATGTCGGTGATAGAAGAGCCCGTCTCAGAATAGGCCTCCAAATGGGGTAGTTACAGTTATTATTGCTAAATATCTCCTACATAAGAGGAGACAGATTATACTATATCCTCCTGGTGTTCCAGTTTTCTGTCAGGTTAGGGGAAGCAACTGTTGGAAGAAAAATCCATCTTTTAAGCAATCTGTTATTTTTAATTACTTGAGACTAAAGCCAGTGGCCAGAGTTTGAGTTGAAGAGGCTGGCTGCTTGCTACAAGAGGGGATTGGCCTTCTGGTGTGGAATAAGCGTCACCCCTGGAAATTTAAAATGACATTACTGTAGTTTTAGAAGCAATTTTGGCTCTTTGAGAATACCACATAAGAATTGTTTGGTGTCCTGACTGTGGTCCTTTGAAACATATGCTCTGTCTTGCCTGGTAACTCAGATGTCTAAGAGGTGCCACTTGCTGAAAATATCTTGAAGTCAGTCTTTTCCTCCCTGGTGGGAGCAGAAGGAACCACATGCTGTATAGGCAAAGCTATAGAGACAATAGGAAATTCATCCTGTTGTTCATAAAACATTTTCAAGAGAACCCTGCAAGAACTGCCCAGAGAGAGCTCTAAACTACTTAAGTAGCAACAATACTTAAACGTCCAATACTCCCCCACCAAACGATTGCCTTTTTTCCATGGGGGCCACTTCACACAATCATATAAGTGAAGAAGTGAAGTCGTTCAGTTGTGTCGGACTCTTTGTGACCCCCAGGGACTGTAACCTACCAAGCTCCTCCATCCGTGGGATTTTCTAGGCCAGAATACTGGGGTGGGTTGCCATTTCTTTCTCCAGGGGATCTTCCCAACCCAGGGCTCCTGTACTGCAGGCAGACTCTACCGTCTGACCCGCCAGGGAAGCCGACCATATATGAGACCATCAACTGAGAGAGATGACTAGGTTGTTGATTTACTCATGAATTTTATTGACTGTGGATGGTCCCAGTTCTCAATAGTTTTCCTTAAAACTCCACTCAGAGAGGACCCAGAAGAGTCTCTGACTCTGACTCATCTAATTCCATGTGTGGCAATATCTTTCATTGTTTTTACTACCACATGCTGTAGATTATTAATATTTATACTACTCTCCCTTCTGTTAGAATGGGAGCTTCTGGGGAAAACGTAATTTCTCTTTGCATTTCATATCTATATTGCCTTTTATATCTATAACTTTGTATTTCTATGTCACACATAATAGGTGTTTAATAAATATGAGTTCATTGAATTAAACAGTCTGCTCATCATGAAACCAGTGCATGAAGTGTTAGAAATGCTTTAAACACGTCCCAGCTTTGCTTACTCGAAGCTTAAATTTAGAGGAGCTTAGATATGCAGATGACACCACCCTTATGGCAGAAAGTGAAGAACTAAAGAGCCTCTTGATGAAAAATGAAAGAGGAGAGTGAAAAAGCTGGCTTAAAGCTCAACATTCAGAAAACTAAGATCGTGGCATCCGGCCCCATCACTTCATGGCAAATAGATGGGGAAACAGTGGAAACAGTGGCTGACTTTTATTTTTCTGGGTTCCAAAATCACTGCAGATGGTGATTGCAGCCATGAAATGAAAAGACACTTATTCCTTGGAGGGAAAGTTATGACCAACCTAGACAGCATATTAAAAAGCAGAGACATTACTTTGTCAACAAAGGTCCGTCTAGTCAAGGCTATGGTTTTTCCAGTGGTCATGTATGGATGTGAGAGTTGGACTATAAAGAAAGCTGAGCGCCAAAGAACTGATGCTTTTGAACTGTGGTGTTGGAGAAGACTCTTGAGAGTCCCTTGGACTGCAAGGAGATCCAACCAGTCCATTCTGAAGGAGATCAGTCCTGGGTGTTCATCGGAATGACTGATGCTGAAGCTGAAACTGCAATCCTTTGGCCACCTGATGTGAAGAGTTGACTCATTTGAAAAGACCCTGATGCTGGGAAAGATTGAGGGCAGGAGGAAAAGGGGACGACAGAGGATGAGATGGTTGGATGGCATCACAGACTCAATGGACACAGGTTTGGGTGGACTCCGGGAGTTGGTGATGGACAGAGAGGCCTGGCGTGCTGCGATTCATGGGGTTGCAAAGAGTCGACACGACTGAGTAACTGAACTGAACTGAAAATGGAGATTAAAAAGCACCAAGTCCAACCAACACATTATACATAATGGTTCTGAGAGGTGGAGAGGTAAACCATGTTACCTAAGGCCTCAGCTCTGACCCATGGCAGAGTCAGGATGGGCATCAACTGTCTGATTCTCCCTTCAGTATTTTCCATTGATACGTAATAATACATCATTTTAGAACCAGAAAACCCTTTCTGTCAGGGTCCTTGTTTCTGTTGGTTGCCCATGGCAACTAAGGTTTCAGTGGGATTTCATCTGGTTTGTGGGTATCCACGGGATGAGTGCCTTAATCTCCCCGTCCCATTCCTTAAAGTCTTCCCTTTGGTGTTCCAGAAGGAAAATAAAATTTCTCCCTGAGGATCCCATTCTGATTTTCCATTTGAACTTTCATTTTCTTTCTGTCAAAATCAATTGATAACAAATTTAAGCTAATTTTTTTTCCCCTCTTTTTGGATAAATTTCTCTGAGAATGAGAGCCCTCTCTCCATTGCTTGAATGTATTAAAACAGAATATTTAAACGTGTTTGTGATAGATCTTACAAATGAGATGTTTTGGTTGGTTTTTCCTAAGCTGAAAATGATTTTTATCAACCTTACAAACTGAAAGCATACATATCACATAAACTGCTATATCAGCTATATTATGATTTAAATCTTTATATAGAGGTGGTAGGCAAAAATGTCTATTTCTATAGAAATATTCCACAGGGTTTCAGTCTAGAAAGAATTTTTTAAGAGGAAAAAGTCTAAAACAGAAGGTATATCCTCAAAGAATACTGCACATAAGTTACAAAGTTAAAATAGAATTGGCTTATAACAAAATAATAATAACCACCATTTATATTTTGAGCTTATCATGTGTCAGGCATGATAACTGATAACTTTACTTTTATAAACTGACTCAGAGCTTATAACCACCCTATAAAGTGGACAGTACTATGATGTCTTTTATATAATAACTATAGTGTCTAGCACATTCACATCTTCTAGGCAACAGCTATATGCCAAAGCCTAATTTAAGCATGTCGGGTACTCTTATTATTTAATTCTTATATTGCCCATGAAAGATTAGCATCATCCCTAAGTGAAAACCTGAGGTTCCATAAAGCTAAGTCATTTATACAAAGCCATGTAGTTAGTGAATGGTAGAGCTGAAAGGCAAACCCATATTCATCTAGTCCAAAGTCCAAGTTCTGTTCACAGGCAGCAGTCCCCCTGCAGTCAGGCAGAGGTTTGTGATTACTTCCTATCCCTGAACCCACTGCATCTCTCCCTGCCAGCCTTCCACTATCTGTAGCCTGAGGTTCACAGGTTGACTTCATTTTGTTTAGCAATTGTATTCACAGTATTTAACAAGCAGAATTACATGGATATCATCCCATCAGCACCACTGGGGCCACAGACTTGGAGCAGAGGACATGGTCACTCAAGGCTTTATTATTATTATTTTATTTCTATGGGCATGCCCCATGGCATGCAAGATCTTAGTTCTCCAACCAGGGATCCAACCAGCACGCCCTGCATTGGAAGTGTAGAGTCTAACCGCTGGATCGCCAGGGAAGTCCCTCAAGGCTTTATTCTTGTGGAGGGTGTGTGTGTGTGTGTGTGTGTGTGTGTGTGTGTGTGTGAGTATGTGCGTGTTTGTTGCAGTGGGGAGGCTGATATCCCAAAGGTAGAGCCAAGAAGACTGGAATAATGAAATGGTGCTCAGGAATCTCAGGACAGTGCCTGCTTACCAACTGCCATGGAAATATTTTAGTATTTTCAGAAGTGACATTGGCATAAAGCAAATCCTTATCCAGTAATAAATTTCACACAAAAAGGAAAAACACTGGTGACTAATGACAGGAAGTAATGAACAGCAGTATAATGTAGAGATTGACTTGAAGCTTAGTCTCTGGAACCACACTGATTAGACTCAAATCTCTGCTTCCTAGTCGTGTGATACTGACAAATTGCTCAGCCTCTGTACCTCAGTTTTCTCATCTGTTAAACAGGTGCCATGATAATACTTAACTCAAATGCTGTAAGGAGTATTGAGAAAGGTCATCCAAGTAAAGCCCTTAGAAGATTATCTAATGCATAATGTGTATCAGCTATTTTTCTAAGACTCTATATGTCTTCAGAGGGCATCTTTCTGCCCTCTCTTTTATGTAGGGGATTTTAGAAGCCCTTCTTGTAGTACTTTGCCACCACCAAGCTCTTTATGCTCCTGTAATGTTCACTTATTTAATACTGCCTCTCAGAAAAGTTGTTTTCCTGCATTTTTCAATCTGAAAGTCTTAGGGTTAATAAAACTCTTAATTGGCTACATACAGTAAAGACATAGATAACCCAGAAAGACAGTTAATGCTGAAGATGATTCCTTCTTGGCTTTTATTTTATTATTTTTTTAATCTATTCAATTTATTTATTTATTTATTTATTTTTACATTACAATACTGTATTTGTTTTGCCATACATTGACATGAATCAGCCACAGGTGTCCACGATCTCCCAATGCCAAAGCCCCCTCCCACCTCCCACCCACATCCTCTCCCTGAATCATCCCGTGCACCAGTCCCATGCGTCCTGCATCCTGTATTGAACACAGACTGGTGCTTCATTCTTACAAGATAGTATACATGTTTCAATGCCGTTCTCCCAAATCATCCCACCCTCTCCCTCTCTCTCAGAGTCCAAAAGTCCGTTCTATACCTCTGAGTCTCTTTTGTTGTCTCACATAGAGGGTCTTCATTACTATCCTTCTAAATTCCATATATATGTGTCAGTATACTGTATTGCAGATGAATGGATAAGAAAGTTGTGGTACATATACACAATGGAGTACTACTCAGCCCTTAAAAAGAATAAATTCGACTCAGTTCTAATGAGATGGATGAAATTGGAGCCGATTGTACAGAGTGAAGTAAGCCAGAAAGAAAAACACCTTCTTGGATTTTAAAAAATACTTTTTGGAATTTGTCCCTTGAGGATTAACCTTTACTTCAATTCATCAGATATTTATAGAATGCCCATTTTGTGTCTTGTTTTATGGTATGCAAGGCATACAGAAATTAATAATATAAAGTCCTTGACATTGGGAGAATCAGTCTAGCATGAAAACAGACCTGCAAATAATCTTTTACAATAAAGACTTTTATAAGGTGAACGGAAGCATCCTCTCTGCTTAGGAAATCATAGGAAGTTCCGTGGATGGGTAAGTGTCCCCTTTAGGGGGCAGGAAGGAAGGGACATTCTAGCCAGGAGGACACCATGTGCAAAGGAAAACCATGGAGACCAGAAAAAGTGTGACACGTTCAGGGAACATCGAGGACCTCAAGGACTACAGAGAATGTTGTACCTGGGAGCGTGGAGGGGGAGGACCCAGACCAAGAAGGACTTCATTTGCTCTTCTGCAGAGCCTGGACCTAATCCTCTTGATGAAGGGTCTCCTCAGGAGGAGCAGAGATCACAGTGGCAACAGGGGGCAGGCTGGTTCTGAGGGGACATCAGGAAGAAAGTTAACTTTGTCTTTATGTTCCTCTTGCACTGACTTTGGCGATGCATTGTCCCTTTGCATTGTGACACCAGATGTACCAATTAGCAGAAGCCAGCTGGACCATAAACCATAGAGTATGCTGTGGACATGCTCTCAATGAGCTAGGCCTGTGCTTCTAGAAGGAGCCTCCCTCAAGCAGGGTTTATGTGTCCCTAACTTGCACTCCCACATCATTTGTCTCTATTTCTACAGTGCTCTTAGCACACTGATTTCTTCCATTACATGTCTAACTGCCACTCTGGCCAGGGCATCCGAGGATAATGCCTCTTGCTCGGGCCCCGGTGAGGTTGTAAGGCACTGGGCGTGAATAGGACAGCTGTGTGATCCCTGATATTCAGCGGCACTTTGGATAAAATCCCAACAAGGCCCTTCTTTAGTCCCATGGACAACTTGCACTCCACTAGCTCTTGCCTCCTCAAGACCTACACTGCATAACACACAAATATGCACACACAAGCACACATGCATATACACACACACCTTAACTTCAGACTACCCTGTGGCTTTGGAGCCACAAGGGCTCAGGCAGCTGAATCTAGCCAAGCAGCACTGTCACCGAAAGCACAGGCTGCAGACACAGACAAACGCTGTAGACAACGCTTGGGTCTCTCCCCTCAGATTCCTATGTGGAAACCCAACTCCCAGTATGATAGTGTGAGGGGGTCAGGCCTTCGGGAAGTGATCAGGCCACAAGGGTGGAGCCCTTAAAAATGGGATCAGTACTGTTATAAAAGAGACCCCAGAGAGCTCCCTTGCCCTTCTGTCATGTGAGGACATCCACCTATGAACCAGGAACTGTCACCAGACATCAAATCTGTAGACACCTTGATCTTGGACTTCCCAGGCTCCAGACTATGAGAAATAAATTTCTATTGTTTATAAGCCTCCCAGTCCATTCTGGAATGACAGCCTAAACGGATTAAGACAACAGGCTACAGTGGAAGCATAGGAGCAGCCTTGCCCCTGCAGACAAAGGAGACCCCCAAGCGCCACTGTAATGTCCTCCGCATTTGGGCCAGGGACCTGAGCGGCTCATGAGGCTGTGAACCACTATAATGTGGGTGTCAGTGTTAATTTGCTCTCATTTCTATATGTTACTTATATTTCTACCACCTAGAATTAATAATGTTAACGTTTTGTCATAGTTGCTCTCAGTGTTCTTTAAGAAACAAAACTTGTAGATAAATCTAAATATCTCTTAAAGATGACTCTCTCATTCCTCATCCCCTTTCCCAGAGGCTATGATCAAAATAAATTTTGAATGTGTACTACCAAATTAGTTTTCATCTTTTACATATATATAGTAGTATCCATATGCTGTCATTTTATTTGTGCTCTTAATTTTATAAAAGTCAGTATATAATTTTACTTTGTTTCACATATTATTATTATTTTACATACATTCTTGATGATTTTAACTGGCCTAGATCATCATATCATAATTTATTTATTTTCTTACCTACTGAGAGGCATTAAGGGAGTAATTTTTTCAGTGATACAAAAATATGTTATAATGAACATCTCTCTATCTCTATGCCTGCCTGTCTGTCTGTCTGTCTCTCATCTTAGTTTAAGACTTAGATGCCTAGAGAAGGTTAAGTTGGGGAGCCAATTTTGTGGAATAATGCATTAAATAGGTTTTCTTTTCAATGCAAATGAAAACCTCAACAAGGTATCACCTCACATTGATTAGAATGGTTATCACCAAAATGTCTACAAGTAATTAATGCTGGACAGGGCATGAAGAAAAAGGAACTCTCCTAGAGTGTTGGAAGGAATGCACATTAGTGCAAACACTATGGAAAACAGTGGTTATTTCAAAAACTAAAAATAGACATACTATATGTTCCAGAAATCCTATTCCTAGGTATATATCCAGAAAAGATGAAAGCCCTAATTTGAAAAGATACAAGCACCCCAATGTTCACAGCAGCACTATTTACATTAGTCAGGGCATGGGAACAACCCAAGTGCCCCAATGACTGACTTAAGGAGATGTGGTATATGTATATACAATGGAATATTACTCAGCCATAAAAAGAATGAAATATTGCCTTTTCAGCAACATAGGTGAACCTAGGGAATATAATACTTAGTGAAATAAGTCAGACAAAGAAAGATGAATACTATAGGATATCACTTACATGTGGAATCTAAAAATAATTAATAGAAACGTACAAAACAGAAACATACAGACATAGAAAACAAACTTATAATTACCAAAAGGGAAAAGGAGTGGGGGAGGAATAAATTAGGAGCATGGGATCAACAGATATAATAAATAGATAGTAATACATAAAATAGATAAGCAACGGGATTTACTGTATAGCACAGGGAACTATGTTCAATATCTTATAATAACCTATAATGGGTAGTAATCTGAAAAAGAATATATAACTAAATCACTTTGAATTACACCTGGAACTAACACAGTGTTGCAAATCAACTGTATTTCAATAAAAATATAGGTTTCCTTCTCTTAGGGTGTAAATATCATAAGGTCCTTTGGCAACTAGTACTCACTCAGTTCATCTTGGTTAAGTGAATGAATGGTGGAAATATGATAGGTAAATGAAAGAAGGATCAGTTAACAAGCTACTTTTAGATTTATTTATCATAAATATCTATTGTATGTATTTATTGTATATCCATGACTAATATTACTGGGAATCTACATCTTTAACAAATAACCTATTGTTACTTTTCTTTAAACTATTATTTAATACTTTTTAATGCATCTGTTTATAAGTACATGGATTTTTTCAAAGAGTTATAAAATAATTGCTTTTAATATTGCTTCTCTGGTGTCGCTGTTTGGAAAGTCCTTTTATTTTTATCATAAGCAGTGACACTTCAGCATACTTTTCTACATAGTCACAAATTTTTAATTAAGAAAGTATTCCTAATTTAGTCTCTAAATTAAGTGTTGAACTTAAAAGGACATAATCACAATGTATATGTGTTTTCAAAGATATCTTTATCTCTCCCTGTTCTTTTCACTTAAAATTACAAACACTATTCATGCTCATTGTAGCAGTATTTATTTAATCCAAAAATATTTGTTAAGGCTCACTATTTTCCAAGCAATCTGATATAGCAGGTAGATATAATAAGATGAACAGGTAGGAAATGAGAGATTCATATAACTCTTTCAACAAATGCTGCTAGATATCAGGGACTAAATCATGTCCTAAGGATACCAAAATGGGTAAGACATCATGACTGGTTTTTAAGAGCTTACTGTGGTAAAAACATAAAGAATATACAAGATGCTCTCTGCTGGGGAAGAACAGAGCATACAGTGTTATGGCACCCCTAGGTGATCTGGGTAGTTTCTGGTTGGCTGGAGTTGAGGTAAAATTAAGCCACTGTGCCATGTGGAAAGTCTGATAAAATATTAAGCCCCACAACTGAGAGATAATCAAGGCAAATGAAAGAAATAGTAGTTGTAGACTAACATCAAAGGCCTGAGTCAGGTCTAGTTTCTTAGTAACTTTATAAACTTAGAAGTTTATAACATAGTGAACATTTCTTACTCCTTTTCATATAACTTCATTTTGAGGGACAATTTAACTAAATTGAAGAGAATATTAAAACTGTGGCTCGAGAAGTCTTTCAATTCCTTTAAGGCCAGAAGTATATAACCACATTAAAAGTAAAATTTAGCACAAAGAACATTTTCAAGCTTTTAATAGGGAATGTGTCTGTTCTTACGTTTTCTGATCCAACAATTCTTTTCTAACAAACTAGAATTGATTTTTACCAAGGCTGTAAGCCTGATAGCTGTTTGAATGTGTCTTGTATATTTTGTTATCTTCTACTAGAAAAGAATAACATTGATTTGTATATTCTATCCTATTATACATGTGTTGGTGTGTGTAATTTCTTAGTGATGGATAAACAAAGAAATAAAATGATACAAGAATAAATTCCAGCTCTTATAACCTGAACTTCAAATCCTAACCTAAAGATATTTTCTCCTCTACAAAAATAATGGAAATAAGATCAAATGTACTTTCTTAGAAACACAATTTTAAGCTTTTTAAGAAGTCATTCATTTTAGAGTTTGTCCCTGGCTTCAATAAGAAAATAATTTCCTTAATCTTTTCTTTCCTTGAATCTAGTCTCCTTCTCTTTCTAATCTGTTTTGTTTTCCACAAAGTTCTTTTAAAACATGAAATACCCATATGTGTGTTTCTTTCTTCCCTTCAGCAGCTGCATTCTCCACCACATATTTACATAATCTGGTTGACCAGCTCATCAGTCCGTTCCTTCATGTGGAAATTACTGGAGTCCACAGGCCTCTCAGGGGTGGCACTGCACTAATTATTTGTATGACATTGCTAGAGGAGCCATACTTGCTCCGGACTCATTTTGAACTTATCAAGGAAGGATGTGGATGACATCAGGGAAGGATTTTACAAGACTCTGTCTAGACTGCCAAAACAATCTGTGGTGGGAGAAAATTGCGTAAATATGGGCTACCAGGAAACAGTCATTTTTCTTCTCCCCTCCTTGTGGTCTTTTTTGTGTGGGACAGAGTGCAGCCTGGGTTGGCAATTCTGTAAATTATACTCTTTGAATCATGTAATAATAACTCAAGGACCAGAATGATTTAATGCCATATGGTAAGTGAATGTGGGAATCATCTCAGACCAAATAAATAAATAGAATAAGCAAGTGACTCTGAGCTAGTTTTAACTTACATGTTTCTTCCAAATTTCTTAGCTTTATCCAAGGTTTTGTGGGTATTCCAGATAGACAGATACTCTAAGGATAAATAATAGATGGATAAGTAATGATCCAGAATTTCTCCTTTGTATGGAAGACAGTTTCAACCTGGAGCCATTGGTATGTATAAGGCAGTCTATGCCTGCACCCTAGCTACTTGGATCTGGTGGAGGGGAGCCCCTGATCAGTTTAATTAGAAAATAAAAAGATAGCCAATGCTCTCTATGTTCCAAATTGTGGGTTTTTTTCCAGACATACAAAGATCCACTGTCTTAATGTGATTATTTGCTTGGTCCAACTCTCTACGAGCATTACTGGGTGAGTTTTCTTCACTGAATCTACTTTTTAATTCTTGCACCCAAAAATCAACACAAAAAGAAAACAGATGCACTTCTTGAAGTGTTAGGCCCGACAAACCTGTGTTATAGGCAGCTTTATTCTCTATTTTTAACAAAGCCTGACACACAGAAAGGGAATCAGAGTTATATAGAACTGAATACAAAATCCTCCATAGTTTCCCTCTCTGTATTCCTATTCCATTTTTGGCCTAAATTCTGTTTACCCTGCCTACTAACCACCATATACCATTTACCATTATGCCACTTTAGATCATAAAAATCTATTCCAAACTGGTCTATTTGGGGCACAGTTTTTCAGACTAGATAAAAGTTACTGAACATTCAGACTAGGGTATAAGTGACCAACTATGCTGCATAACAAATCATCTAAAAGCGTACTAGCTTAAAACAGCTAATATTTTTGTTATAGTTCATGATTCTCTGGATTGGCAAGGACCAGTCTGGTGGTTTCTTTACCAGTCACAGTTGAATTTTCTTATGAGGTTGCAAGCAGATAGCCTCTGGGCTACAGACAGAACCTGGTAATTGGCTCCCTGTTTCTCTACAAGCCTTTCACCTTCCAGGGCCTCACCATATGGCCATTCTCTCTATCAGAGTAACCTGGGTTTCTTACATGGTGGCTTGTGGCTTTAAAGGAATAAACCAAGTTTCCAAGCCTTCCTAATGGGCTTTAAGGTGTCAGCAGATTGCTTTCTTCTGAGGCCCAACCTAGATTCATTGAGGAAACACAAACTCTGACTCTTGGTGGGAGGGACAGTATGTACACACACAGAGGAACAGAATTAGTTGGAGCCATTTGTAAAGATTAACTGTATACTAGGTATCTATCTATTAGGTAAGAAAGAAAGAGGAAGAGAGAGAGAGAGAAGGAAGGAAGGAAAAGAAAATGAATGAAAGAAATACACAAAAAGAAAACAAAAAGATTTTCACAAAAGTTGATCCTTTATCCTGTATTGAACATAAACCGGCGCTTTGTTTCTTATGGTCCAGAGAGGTGATATGGGGTGAGGGGTAGGAGGGGGGTTTCAGGATTGGGAGCTCGTGTACACCTGTGGCTGATTCATGTCAATGAATGGCAAAACCAATACAGTATTGTAAAGTAGAATAAAGTAAAAATAAAATTTAAAAAAATTAAAAATGAAAAAAAAAAAGTTGATCCTTTCAGGATGCACTTCTGTTGTTGGGCATCTTGAGCAGCATGACGGAAGTACAAAGGAGATGACCTGAGTACACTTCCAGTTCAAACTGCGCCAGGTGGAGACACTTTACATTGCCTTAAGTCAATCTGTTCTGGTCATACCTCCACATCTGTCCTGAGAACATAGCTCCACCTCAGCCTTAATTTATGAAGAACTGGGATGACCAGCTAACCTCATTACACAGCACAATCTTCTGCCATACAATGAGAAACCTTGGAGAATCTGTGAACTGGATAAGAGGTAGAGGCCAAGTAAGCAAGGGTAAAATGAGTATATATGAAGTCTTTGAGACAGAAAATGTGGCGTGGATGGGCAACAGTGAGCAGTTGAGGTTCAAAGGGAAATTGTCATTAGAAATCCAAGGTTCTGGTCCCATTTCTGTCATTTGCAGAGAATGTGACATCTACCAGATCACTGGAGTTCTTGAACCTAGTTTCCTCAACTGGCCAATGAGGGTGCAGAGCTGCCAGCTTTGTAGGTTGTAGGACTGAACCTACATGAGTACAGTAGAAAGAAATGCATGAGTACTATTCTTTTGTAAGCTTTTAAGTGTTTTGCCAATGCAAACTATCAAGAGTATAAGATGAGAATTAGTAGGAGCTTCCCCAGGGGCTCAGTGGTAAAGAATCCACCTGCAATGCAGGAGATGGAGGTTCAATCCCTAGGTTGGGGAAGATACCCTGGAGAAGGAAATGGCAACCCACTCCAGTATTCTTATCTGGGAAATCCCATGGACAGGGGAGCCTGATGGGCTACAGTTCATGGAACCACAAAGAGTCGGACACAACTGAGCACTCACAGACACACTCACCGTAGGAAAAAGCTAGACACATACTGTAGTTTATGACACATTATATGAAGAAAATAATATGAAACTTAAGTTCAGTTTAGCTGGAAGAAATTTAAAAGCACATAAGCCACATGGATGGCCTGAATAATAAATCTGTTCAATCTAAAAATATACTTTATAATGCTCTTTCATTTGAATTTATACTCTTGGTTTCTCTAAAATCATTTTAAAAGTTTTAGTTAACTAGTGTTATTTGCAATGCCTCTACATTTGTATTTAAAGCATAGATGAACATGAGCAGAAGTTATTCCATTATTTAAGTTCCATAGGTGTTTGCCTCTCAAATCCTAGGACAATTAGCAGACTTGCACTAATGCTTACATAAGACCTCATCAAGAACAATGAGTCACAGGGAAAATTGTTTTACGCAAAGCAGTTAAGTCCTTATCCTTGACTCAGAAAAACTGACTGGCTTTTGACCAGATGTAGTAAGGAGAGGAGACAGGGAGACAAGAGAAAGAGCTTTTTCCTCCTGCTCTTAGCACATGGTTCAAAGGGTGTGTCGACACATAAATTCTAGGAGTAGTACTGACACAT
This sequence comes from Nanger dama, assembly GCA_917880005.1. Lineage (NCBI taxonomy): Eukaryota > Metazoa > Chordata > Mammalia > Artiodactyla > Bovidae > Nanger > Nanger dama. The sequence continues at coordinate 6,886,070 of CAKJTW010000094.1, read as the reverse complement.
GAGTTTTCACACACATGTGGAATGAGGAGTTAGCTGAGGGTTTACTTGCAGCCCCGTGTGGGTTTTCCCTAGTCTCCCTGTTGAAAAATAAAGTGCCTCATTCACCTAAAGAGAATGACTCACTTATAGAGCCTCCCTTGAGCCCTGAGGCTCCAGGAACCTGTGTGTAGTCTCCAGGAGGACTACAGTGGATCAGAGCTGAGCAAGCAAGATGGGACACTTGCCAGGAACCAACTGCACGGGATTGAAGATGGCGCAACAGGTCATGATTCAGCACTCGGGAAAGTGGATTCAGGTAGTGGGATGATCATGCCTTTTCTCTATTTCACTCAAATTGATGTTAATGCCTCTTTGAAGAAGAAGGATGTCAAGATGACTCATTTTCATATTTTATCGCCTACTCTTAGAGCATAGAGTATCAGTCCTTAGAATTCTCTCCTTTCCGTGTTCGTAAATCACGAAGATACTACACCTGAAGAAACAAGCCTGTGAAGGGACCCCAAAGAGAAAGATTCACAGGTGTATGATAGACTGTTTCTTCAAGAAAGGACATTCCTTGGCAAATTTGACTCAGGGACACAGAACTTAAATGTTACACAGACAGCAAATCCAGATGATTTCTGTGAGTGGAGTCACAGATAAAATGTCCTTGAATAATATATCAACCTTGGATTTAAAGAATAGGACACATAACTTGTAAAATCATTCTTTCAAAAACTACTCAGTTTTGCTTAAATATTTGGAACCCTGAGATGGGAATATCTTTAAATTTAATCATTTGTATAAGAATTCACTGGTACTATGTACATTGTTTGAAGTCAGTTATTGCATAAAAATAAAAGAGGGGCTCTTAGGGAGAAAAAAGGACATGGTTGTTTGAGGAAATGCCTTTTGAGTCCTTTAATACAAATTATAACCAAATAAACTGAAAGACAGGAGAAAAATGATGTGATGGACAGTGGAAGGAGAGGTGAAGGGCTGTCTGATTTCCAGGGCCCTGACATAAACTCCATTAAGCCCACCACGATCCTGGTGGTCTGTGGGATCATGCGCCACAGACGTAGAGCTGTGCTTTGAAAAAGAAGCTGAGTGGTTGAATAAGCCATGGTAGCGATTTCCATCAGCAGAGTTCAAGCTCATATTGGAAGCCAACCTCCTCTCCGTGATGCCAGAGGGCCTCCATCTGAAGGTGACTCACTTGGCACTCTTCAACAGAATGGGGCATTTAATTAATCTTTTTTTAAAAAGTCCTACTGATTTCTCTTTCCTCTTGTGAGGTTTCTCAGGATGTACTTAAAACAATAATTTGATTCTTTTGTTTTCCTTAGCCATCTCAAGAAACTCACCTTAGAGGAGACAGGGAAAAACTGTGTGTATGTGTGTGCATGGGTGTGTGTGGATATATACACACATATATTTAAGTGTAGTGAAGTGAAGTGAAGTCGCTCAGTCGTGTCCGACTCTTCTCGATCAAATGGACTGTAGCCTACTAGGCTCCTCCATCCGTGGGATTCTCCAGGCAAGAATACTGTAGTGGGCTGCCATTTATTTAAGAGTGTAAAGCAAAGTAATAACCAGAAAGAGGTATTTTTCTTCTGTCACAGTTTTAATTTGCTCTGTCCATTTTTCAATTTAGACTGTTGGAATAAAAACCAAAGCTCACTTATTTATGTGAATGGTTCCTGGGGATGCTTCATTCATATACTATTTCTAAGCTAGGTTTTTTTTTTAAAGCATTAAAGAGAAATAAGAAATAAACTTTTCTGCTTTAAGACCTAATCTCTGTAGTGAAATGATTTTGGGGTGTGGCAACAGGTACAACGTGGGGTAGGCAGCATGCCACAGGGCAAAGAGCACCAGAGCTGGGGTCAGGAGGTCTTGATTCTTGCCCTGACTCTGGTTTTCCTTAGGTCATACTTAGCAAATTGGTTAACCACTTGGGGTCTAAACTTTCTAAGCTGTAAAATGAAAGAGTTGTATTGAGTCATCTTTATGGTCTCTTCCAGCTTTCATGTTTTATTATTCTTTTCATGGTATGTAAGTTGAAAATGTAGAAAAGTCACAGATATGAAAAGAGTCAATTCATTGCTTCTAATATCATGATATGATTTCATACAGAGTTGATCCAACAGCTGGAGGTCTTATTACAAAATGTTTAATGTTTGAAACATATTCAATTGACAAGGAAGTAGATGATTTTAGGTTGAATGTCCTACTAGACTACAAAGAATATAAAAATTAAAAATAGCATAATTAGGATCAGTTTACCTAGTCCAATTTTTCTTTCTCTGATACTAGCTCCAAGGGGGTATTTTTTATGATTAAATATCCATGTTGACTTGTGCTAAAGACTTCTACAACGTGGAGATAGCCCTTAAATGCCCATAATGTTGCCTTAACAATAAAGTTGACATATTTCAAGTTACATGTACCCTTCTGGCAATTATTTTCAGAAAAAGTTTAAATAGTATATGCTTTTCTTAGTAAATTAAGAACAAGACTCCTATGTCTTCTCTAAGGTCTCTTTCTAGGCAAGTCCATCCAATTGCAGAAATATATTATTTTTGTACAAACACCTAAGAACCAAATCCATATTGTCTGTGGAAAAGCCCTCTTGGAAGCCTCTGTGACAATTTAAATTCAAACTCATTGTCTTCCTGCCAAACTCTACTCCTCCTCATCCTGGGTTTTCTATCTTGGTTGTTGTCACTGTCTATCAGTCATCCAAGTTAAAACCTGGCAGTCATCTCTACAAATATTTCTAACTCACATACCACATTCAAATGTTTTAAGAACCAGCAAATTAGTGGCAACTCCATGTGTGTGTTTGTGTGTGTGGCTAAAACATTCTCTTATTATTTTCTGTGCAATGATACTGTAATTTCAATGTACCAAAATACAGAGTGCAGTTAAAGAATCTCACATGAAATTTAATTTTCTGTCAAATGCAATCCTCCCCACTTACCCAAATAACTGGATTTTACCTACATGGCTCTTAGCTTTTGGCTTCAATGTGGAAACTTCTTTGTTCAAGTGGTCCTAAGTCTCAAATCAATATGACTCATTTATGATTGGGGCAAATGACAGAACTCAGTTACAAATACCTACAAACTGAAACTCGGATGGGAATTTCCAAGTTACTGCTCCAGCAGGAGGAAAAGGATGGGCTAATCCCTTGATTACTTTTCTCAGAATAGAGGTTGAAATACTTTTCCTATTCTCCCCAATGGACTAATCCAATTAGCCTTTATACAGGTGAAAACCACAAGGCCTTAATCAAAGGGACAGACCTTTATACATACACACCAGTGCTTCTCAAAGTGTAGCCTCTAGACCACAAACTCTTGGGTGCCACCCTAGATCTTTTGAATAAAAACTCTGGGCACATATGCAGTAGTCTATTTTTACAATCCCTTCCAGTGATTCTGGTGCATGCTAGTCTGAAATCACTACTCTCCTAAACTAAAAACTGCAAGCATTGAATTTAAATATATCTTCATGTCTCCTTCGGTTTAGACATGCAAATATTTACTGGAAAAGATATCATGAACTTAGACCTAGCTTGTTAAAAACTAAGTCAGCTTTTATAATAGACAACATTACAAATAATCTCTAATCCTCACAAAAAGGAAAAAAAGTTCTTGATGGGGTAGCTCTAAATTTTACAAGTTTTGGTCTCCAAAGAAAGCAGCTTTACCTTGTTTTGAAAAGTCTACTGTAGAACCCTTTTATATCCATTTCCTCATATCTATTCTTACAATTGTGACCTGAATTTATGACCTGACCATAATTATTCACAAAGACTATTTAGTAGTTTCCTAAAAGTTTGGTGGTTTGATTGCTAAGTCATGTCTGACTCTTGCGACTCCATGGACTGTAGCCTGCTGGGCTCCTCTGTCCATGGAATTCTACAGATAGTCAAATCATGTTATTCCATTATTCAACATTGCTGTGTAAAAGTGCTTTTCCTATGTTTTAATTAGATCACAAATTACTCCTCTGTGCTGTGGTTTCAAACCTTCTTTCTATATAGTCTCTAGTTTGGTTACACTGGACCATTCACTAAGGCTCAAACATATATTTGCTTCAACAACTGGGCTTTTACTCATTGTTCTGCAAATGAAAAGGTCTTACTACATTTTTTATTAAAGTTCTATATCTTCTTCTGACATACTTTCTCCAGTTCTCACTGGAATTAATTTCATCCTTCCCTAATCCTAGGAAGAATGAAAGGGATGTTCAGTTCAGTTCAGTTCAGTTCAGTTGCTCAGTTGTGTCCGACTCTATACCTTCTAATTTTGTTGTGTGTTACTTTCTGGTTTAATCTTTATAACAATATAAAGTAATTCTAATGATTCCAGTTTTACAGATGAGAAAGTTGAGGTTTGAAGAGATTGAGAGACTTTCCCAGGACCACACTGATAATAACTGGTAGACATATAATGCAAATCCAGACCTATTTGTGGCTCAGGGCTGATGACCTCTTGATTTATTATGATGTGTCTCCATCTAACCTTTATTTGAATATTAAAGCACATATATGACTCTATCTTCCATAAACTGAAGGAAGGTATCATTTGCCTCAGATGCCTGTTGCTGTTACCATATGCTGTATATATAAATGCTTAATAAGTGTTTGTTGTAATGAAATTGAATTGAATCCCTTCCGAGTCACTTTTAACTGAGATATTTTTCAAATGCGATAATCTCTTTTTAACTCTGATTCTTCCTTAGGGAAATACTCTTCATTAATCTAGTCACTGTGTGAGGGGTGAGTGAATCAGTGCTGACACTGTTAAAATTTTTACTTTTTCACTTTTGCCCTGCGGACATTGCTGCTGGTGTGTGATAGACATCTTGGCTCAGCTCAGAGTTAATAAGCTAAATTGTTTGTACACACTAATGTAAAAGATTCCCCCTTTCTTCTTGCAGAAATTGCAGCTTGATTATTAATTAGGACTTAATTATTAATTAGGATTATTATTAGGGCTATGTGCATTCTGCAAGCTATAAGTTCTTCCCTGTCTAAGCTTTTTTAATTTTCAGAATGCAAAATAAAGGAACCATATTTGCATCAAGAAATTAAATGCAGTAGCAAATCAAGCAATGGTCTTGAGAGCTTAATTACTGTGTTCAGTCTGCTTAAAAGTGATTGAAACCAAATAATTGTCTCAAATTTTTGTTTCACATGTTCTTTGTAGATGTGAAATAGGTCGACCAACAAGTGTAGGCCTTAATAGTGGAGCAGCCACTGGCTTGGCTCCAGGCCTGTATAATCCAACCTGGCTTGATCTCCTTCAGGGAACTATGAACATCAGCACATTTCCCCAACTCCCAGCTGCCCAATTACCATCTCCCTCTGCTCTGTCTACACAGGCTTATCAGATGACTGGAGTCCTGATTGGCTACATCCTGACAAAAGCGCTTTTCTCTGGATACCACTTTCCCTTTCTTTTCATTGGTTTTTCTGTCTTTGAACTTACCTGCTCCTTTAAAGGACTCAGCAGCAGGTTGCTTGGATTCAAAGCAGTTGCAAGGGCTGGAAAGACTCAGCTAATTTATACTGTAAAAGCTGAAGAGACAGAAGGAAGGAAGGAAGAATGAAGACAGTTCCAAGAGGGGCCACTATGGAGTGAACTATTGATCTTTCTGTAGAGAAGCACCATCTGTGGAAGGGGGTGTTTCCGGGGGAGATGTAAGGAGAACAAAATTAAGTTGAATCACTTACCTGTTTTAAGAGGTCCAAATCAAGCGATCAAAGCAAAGAGTTTTACAGAATTTCTTGAACCACCGTTGGTTGCTGAAGAGAGAAAAAATTCATCCGAAGTCGTTAAGACAACCCCTATTCATCTAATTCAACTGAATTGTCACATGATCATCTAGTTTTTGAGCATAGGGGAGGAAATATAAGAATGAGTAACATTCTAGTTGTTTTTACAGCCTTAATTGCTTTTTACATTTCCAAATGTAATGCATTCCAGAAAGTCACATTCAACTGAATTTCCTGCTTTTCATCTATTTTTTCACCAGTTTCTCTTCCTGACCTTATTCTTCCACTCACCTTATTCTCTTAACATCTTTTAAATTTCAAAGAGGCAAACACTGGGGCATAGCCAGGTTTGGGCAATAGGCTTAGGGCAGGAAGGTGTGGTTAGGGTGGAGGTGGTAAGAAGGCATTCTAGTTCTTTTATTTTCTCATTTTGGGTCTGGTTAAAAATGCAGCCTTTGTATGTGTGGGTGTTTTTCTATGATGCATAGGTATGCACAACTCTGTTCTCTCAAATGACTAACTATGAGTGTGCCCATCTTGGAATAATCTATGACTTTATATTAGCCACAGGGGAAATTCTATAGTCAGAGGCAAATTTGCATGAGTGCTCAGTTTTTTGAATGATGTGTGTGTGTGTGTGTGTGTGTGTGTGTGTGTGTGTGTGTGTGTGTGTGTGTGCATGTGTTCTTAGTCGCTCAGTCATGTCCAACTTTTCGCCATCCCATGGACTGTAGCTGGCCAGGCTCATCTATATGTGGGATTTCTCAGGCAAGAATAGTGGAGTGGGTTGACATTTTCCTCTCCAGGGGATCATCCTGACTCAGGGATCGAACCTGCGTCTCCTGCATCTTCTGCATTGGCAGGCAGATTCTTCACCACTGAGACACCTGAGAAGCCCTTTCGAATGATGCAAACAATCAAATTCGTTCACAAAAAAATAGGGAGATTGATGTTTTTCATTTGGTTTTAATTTTGAGTGGGAATAACCATATATTAATTAAGGCACTTCTTTAAAAGATATCACTCTGAATAGATAAATACCTTCATAGGCATAAGCCAAGTTTAATTCACCATTGCTTTGGTAACATTAACACTTTATTGGGAAATTAATTTCCCGACAAAGAGGGGATAATTTAGTGATTCACAGGGAATTTCTGAGACTATGTGTCCAGAAATCTTTATAGAAAGATGTTTTATGGATGGTTGATGATTTGGGGGTTTCTGCTGCTGCTACTAAGTCGCTTCAGTCATGTCCGACTCTGTGCAACCCCATAGATGGCAGCCCACCAGGATCCCCCGTCCCTGGGATTCTCCAGGCAAGAACACTGGAGTGGGTTGCCATTTCCTTCTCCAAAGCTTGAAAGTGAAAATTGAAAATGAAGTTGCTCAGTCATGTCCTACTCTTTGCGACCCCATGGACTATGCCTGCCAGACTCCTCCGTCCAAGGGATTTTCCAGGCAAGAGTATTGGAGTGGGGTGCCATCCCCTTCTCTGAGATTTGGGGGTTGGATGGTTAGTAATGGATCTCTACAATCAAAGAATATTGAGACGAGAAAAGACCATGGAGATCACCTGGTATAACCTCTCACTCCATAGAGATTCTGTAGCGCTCAGATGTGTGACTCCAGGTCATCCATTCATTAAGGGCAGAGGTGGGTCTGGCCCTTCTTCACTTGCCTTTAAGCTACACTTCTTTTCATTCTATGGTGCTATGACTGTGAGCAAACTCTATCAGGCTCATACATGTTGAAAGACATAAAACATTCTTCAGTTTTTAACATTTTTAACATAGTGGGGATGACATAAGTGTTGGTTACAACCTTAAATTTGATCAAGTAGAGTTATGTTCTTATATTAACTTCCACGTTTTTTTTGTTTGTTTGTTTCCTACCAAAATAACTATTTAATGGTTACGGCCATCTAAGAGAATCACAGTGCAGCGTAAATAGCTCTGTGCAACATGTGGGTGGCTTCCCTGCTCGCTCAGTGGTAAAGAATCCACCTGCAGTGCAAGAGACAGAGGAGACACGGGTTCAATCCCTGGGTTGGGAAGATCCCCTGGAGAAGGAAATGGCAACCCACTCCAGTATTCCTGCCTGGGAAATCCCATGGACAGAAGAGCCTGGTGGGCTATAGTCCACAGGGCCGCAAGAGAGTCAGACACAACTTATCAAGCAAACAATATGTGAGGAACACTCTGATTCCCAAATCCATTCTGATTTACACACAAATAATTTTTTTTAAACCACTTAATTTCAGCTTGTCATTTTTTTCTCATTTAGGAAGTTTCATTCAATTTTCATTCCAAATAGAAAAGTCAGTATTAAAGTTTTTGTGGAAATAGATTTTTAATGGAAGAAGGAAATAGGTGCATCAAATTAACTCTGAACAAAATTTACAAGGTTGAGTGGAAAAGTTTTTGACTGACTCCTTGGAGGGGATCAATTCCATCTTTATCATAGTGAATGAAATGAAGTTATCCTAAATAGTCTGAAATTTGAACATTGAAAATATAACTTCTTATTTCTTAAAATATTAAATATACCGTTAGTTGTTTGACCCAGTATCATTTAAGGGGAACAAGAAAGTAAATATGAAAACATTCAGGGTATTTCCCCAGTCATAATTCTGTCAATTTGTGTGCATAGATCTACTTAAGTTACATACTCTTTGTAATTTTCTGATGTAATATTAAAAACATTTAATCTTCATTTTGAAATATCTATCTTCCACATTATTTCTCATTCCCTTTTCATTTTTCCTACTTTTCCTAATGATATCAGAGGAAAAACAGTGAAGCAGAGAAAAGGAATATATACAAAGTTTTTCTGTTTTTATTTCTGACCAAGGTTAACACCAACAGTTATAAGTCAAACTGGTAGCATGTCAGTTCAGTTCAGTTGCTCGGTCATGTCCGATTCTTTGTGACCCCATGAACCGCAGCATGCCAGGCCTCCCTATCCATCATCAACTCACCAAGTTCACCCAAACTCATGCCCATTGAGTCGGTGATGCCATCCAACCATCTCATCCTCTGTCGTCCCCTTCTCCTCCTGCCCTCAACCTTTCCCAGCATCAGGGTCTTTTCCAAGGAGGCAGCTCTTTGCATCAGGTGGCCAAAGTATTGGAGTTTAAGCTTCAAGATCAGTCATTCCAATGAACACCCAGGACTGATCTCCTTTAGGATGGACTGGTTGGGTCTCCTTGCAGTCCAAGGGACTCTCAAGAGTCTTCTCCAACACCACAGTTCAAAAGCATCAATTCTTTAGTGCTCAGATTTCTTTATAGTCCAACTCTCACATCCATACATGACTACTGGAAAAACCATAGCCTTGACTAGATGGACCTTTGTTGGCAAAGTAATATCTCTGCTTTTGAATATGCTATCTAGGTTGGTCATAACTTTCCTTCCAAGGAGTAAGCATCTTATAATTTCATGGCTGCAATCACCATCTGCAGTGATTCTGGAGTCCCTAACAATAAAGTCAGCCACTATTTCCATTGTTTTTCCCATCTATTTGCCATGAAGTGATGGGACCGGATGCCATGATCTTCATTTTTTGAATGTTAAGTTTTAAGCCAGCTTCTTCACTCTACTCTTTCACTTTCATCAAGAGGGTTTTTAGTTCCTCTTCACTTTCTGCCGTAAGGATGGTGTCATCTGCATACCTGAGGTTATTGATATTTCTCCAGGCAATCTTGATTCCAGCTTGTGCTTCTTCCAGCCCGGCGTTTCTCATGATGTACTCTGCATATAAGTTAAATAAGCTGGGTGACAATATATAGCCTTGATGTACTCCTTTTCCTATTTGGAACCAATCTGTTGTTCCATGTCCAGTTCTAACTGTTGCTTCCTGACCTGCATACAGGTTTCTCAAGAGGCAGGTCCGGTGGTCTGGTATTCCCATCTCTCTCAGAATTTTGCAAAATTTAGACTTAAATTGAAGAATGTGGGAAAACCACTAGACCATTCAGGTGTGACCTAAATTAAATCCCTTATGATTGTACAGTCGAAGTGAGAAATAGATATAAGGGACTAGATCTGATAGACAGAGTGCCTGATGAACTATGAATGGAGGTCCATGACACTGTACAGGAGGCAGGGATCAAGACCATCCCCAAGAAAAGAAATGCAAAAAAGCAAAATGGCTGTCTGAGGAGGCCTTACAGATAGCTGTGAAAAGAAGAGAAGCTAAAGGCAAAGGAGAAAAGGAAAGATATACCCATGTGAATGCAGAGTTCCAAAGAATAGCAAGGAGATATAAGAAAGCCTTTCTCAGCAATCAATGCAAAGAAATAGGAGAAAACAATAGAAAGGGAAAGACTAGAGATCTCTTCAGGAAAATTAGAGATACCAAGGGAACATTTCATGCAAAGATGGGCTTGATAAAGGCCAGAAATGGTATGGCCTTAACAGAAGAAGAAGATATTAAGAAGGTGGCAAGAATATACAGAAGAACTGTACAAAAAGATCTTCACATCCCAAATAATCATGATGGTGTGATCACTCACCTAGAGCCAGACATCCTGGAATGTGAAGTCAAGTGGGCCTTAGGAAGCATCACTATGACCAAAACTAGTGGAAGTGATGGAATTCCAACTGAGCTGTTTCAAATCCTAAAAGATGATGCTGTCAAAGTGCTGCACTCATATGCCAACAAATTTGGAAAACTCAGCAGTGGCCACAGGACTGGAAAAGGTCAGTTTTCATTCCAATCTCAAAGAAAGGCAATGCCAAAGAATGCTCAAACTACTGCACAATTGCACTCATCTCACATGCTAGTAAAGTAGTGCTCAAAATTATCCAAGCCAGGCTTCAGCAATATGTGAACCATAAACTTCCAGATGTTCAAGCTGGTTTTAGAAAAGTTAGAGGAACCGGAGATCAAATTGCCAACATCCGCTGGATCATGGAAAAAGCAAGAGAGTTCCAGAAAAACACCTATTTCTGCTTTATTGACTATGCCAAAGCCTTTGACTGTGTGGATCACAATAAACTGGTAACATATACCCTTGATATTATGTGATCAGAATGGCAATTTACCTCTGTGGTCTTCCCCCATAAACATATAACCCCAGTTTAATCATAAGAAAACATCAGTCAAATCCCATTTGAAGGGGATTCTACAAAATCTTGACCCATACTCAAAAGTCTGAGAAACTATTAAACCAAGGCTAGGCTAAGGAGACTTGATTGTTAAACTTGATTGTTCCTGGATGGAACCCTGAAACAGAGACAGAGATATTAGGGGGAAAATGAGGATACTGAGATAAAGTATGGACTTTAGCTAATAATGTATCAATACTGGTTCATTGATTGTAACAAATGTACCCTACAAAGGTAAGACATTAGTAATCAAGGAAATTGAATATGGGATATATAGAAACTCTCTATACTATCTATGCAACAATTCTATATATCTAGACCTGTTCTAAAAAATAAAGTTTTCTAAAGCATATTGGAGTCTCCACAACAGATATGGGAAAAGGAGTGGTGAGGACATTTTAGCAGAAGGTCCAAGTGTGCAAAGGCATAGACACCATAACCCACTCTCCTCTTTCTCTTCCATTTTATTAATACTGCTGAGTGAACCAAGAATTACAAGCCTCAGTATTTTACCTATATAACATTACTGAATGAACAATAAATTTGGAGATAGAAATCTGGGCATTGTTTTTTTCTCCCACTTCCTAGCCATGTGACCATGGACCAAGCGCTTAATTCTAAAGCTTATTTTTCTTATTTGTAATGTGGAATTAACAATGCCTACCTAATTAACTGTTACTCAGTTGCTAATTCATGTCTGACTTTTTGCAGTCCCATGAATTGCAGCACTCCAGGCTTCCCTGTCCTTCACTATCTCCCTGAGTTTGCTCAAACTCATGTCCATTGAGTTGGTGATGCCATCCAACCATCTTGTCCTCTGTCACCCCCTTCTCCTTTTTCCCTCATCTTTCCCAGCATTAGGGTCTTTCCCAATGAGTTGCTCTTCACATTAGGTGGCCAAAGTAGTGTAGCTTCAACATTGTTTCCTTCTAGTGAATATTCGGGCTCGATTTCCTTTAGGATTGACTGGTTTGATCTACTTGCTGTCCAGTGGACTCTCAAGAGTCTTCTCCAGCACCCCAATTTGAAAGCATCAGTTCTTTGGCACTCGGCCTTCTTCATGGTCCAACTGTCACATCTGTACTTGACTACTGGAGATACCATAGCTTTGACTATATGGACTGCTTTTTAATACACTGTCTAAATTTGTCACAGCTTTTCTTCCAAGGAGCAAGCGTCTTTTAATTTCATGTCTTCAGTCACCATCTGCAGTGATCTTGTAGCCCAAGAAAATGGAATCTGACACTGTTCCACTTTTCCCCACCTATTTGCCATGAAGTGATGAGAACGGATTCGGTGATCTTTCTTTTTTGAATGTTGAGTTTTAAGCCAGCTTTTACACTCTCCTGTTTCACCTTCATAAAGAGGCTCTTTAGTTCCTTTTCACTTTCTGCCATTAAAGTGGTATCATGTGCATATCTGAGGTTGTTGATATTTCTCCAGGCAATCTTGATTCCAGCTTGTGCATCATCCAGCCCAGCATTTTGTATGATGTATTCTGCATATAAGTTAAATGAACAGGGCAACAACATACAGCCTTAACTACTTTCCAAAGTTTGAACCAGTTCATTGTTCCAAGTTTGAATCCAATTTTGAACCAGTCCAAGTTCTAACTGTTCTTTCTTGTCCTGCACACAGATTTTTCATTAGTAAGACAGTTATAAAGATGAAACAGAAAAAAAGAGATGTGAAATAATAAGGAAATATTGGGATTATTTTTTTCTTTATACATCCTGACTGCTCTGTCCATTCTTCTCAGGCCCATATGCTAGGTGACTGGCTCTGTTTCTTCCTTGATCAGACTTGCTGTCATGCGGCAATAGGCAAAGTAGTAACACTATCAAGTGAAGAACAGGAGGTTGGTTCTAGACCTCGCTTAACCTGGGAGATGGCTATACTGGAGTGTTTTAATGTATGCAGACGGTATGTTGACAGAAAGCCAGGGTTCAAAGTGCACATTCTCCACTGTCTGCTGCATCAGTTAATATCTCTATTACATATTATGGATTATAAATTCCTTCATGTTATTAAGCAGTTCTTATTTACAGTTACGCATTCAGTATTTGGTGTGCATGCTCAGTCACTCAGTTGCGTTCAACCCTTTAGACCCCATGGAATGTAGCCTGCCAGGTTTCTCTGCCCATGGAATTTTTCAGGCAATAATACTGGAGTGGGATGCCATTTCCTACACTCCAAGTATTTGGTATATGTTATATGCTAAACAAATGAGTGATGATTGAGATTGAAATTTCTGTGTGCCAGCTTCACAGTTCAGTTCAGCTGCTCAGTCGTGTCTGACTCTTTGTGACCCCATGGACTGCAACTCACCAGATTCCATGTCTGTCACTAACTCCCGGAGCCTGCTCAAACTCATGTCCATCGAGTTGGTGATGCCATCTAACCATCTCATCCTCTGTTGTCCCCTTTTCCTCCTGCCTTCAATCTTCTCCAGCATCAGGGTCTTTTCCAATGAGTTAGTTTTTCACATCAGGTGGCCAAAGTATTTGAGCTTCAGCTTTAGCATCAGTCCTTCCAATGAATATTCAGGACTGATTACCTTTAGGATTGACTGGTTGGATCTCCTTGTAGTCCAAGGGACTCTGAAAAGCCTTCTCCAATACCACAGTTCAAAAGCATCAATTCTTCAGCACTCAGCTTTCTTTATAGTCCAACTCTCACATCCATACATGACTACTGGAAAAACCATAGTCTGACTAGACAGACTTTTGTCAGTAAAGTAATATCTCTACTTTTAATATGCTGTCTAGGTTGGTCATAGCTTTTCTTCCAAGGAGCAAGTGTCTTTTAATTTCATGGCTGCAGTCACCATCTGCAATGATTTTGGAGCCCAAGAAAATAAAGTCAGCCATTGTTTCCATTGTTTTCCTCATCTATTTGCCATGAAGTGATGGGACCAGATGCCATGATCTTAGTTTTTTGAATGTTAAGTTTTAAGCCAGCTTTTTCACTCTCCTCTTTCACGCTCATCAAGAGGCTCTTTAGTTCTTCACTTTCTGCCATAAGGGTGGTATCATCTGCACGTCAGAGGTTATTGATATTTCTCCTGGCAATCTTGATTCCAGCTTGTGCTTCATCCAGCCCAGCGTTTCTCATGATGTACTCTGCTTACAAGTTAAATAAGCAGGGTGACAATATACAGCCTTGATATACTCCTTTCCCAATTTGGAACCAGTATGTTGTTCCATGTCCAGTTCTAACTGTTGCTTCTTGAACTGCATACACATTTCTCAGGAGGCAGGTCAGGTGATCTGGTATTCTCATCTCTTGAAGAATTTTCCACAGTTTGTTATGATCCACACAGTCAAAGGATTTGGCATAGTCAAAGTAAATGTTTTTCTGGAACTCCCTTGCTTTTTCCATGATCCAGCGGATGTTGGCAATTTGATCTCTGTTCCTCTGTCTTTTCTAAATCCAGCTTGAACATCTGGAAGTTCACAGTTCACGTACTGTTAAAGCCTGGCTTGCAGAATTTTAAGCATTACTTTACTAGCATGTGAGATGAGTGCAATTGTGCAGTAGTTTGAGCATTCTTTGGCACTGCCCTTCTTTGGGATTGGAATGAAAACTGACCTTTTCCAGTCCTGTGGCCACTGCTGAGTTTTCCAAATTTGTTGGCATATGAGTGCAGCACTTTGACAGCATCATCTTTTAGGATTTGAAACAGCTCAGTTGGAATTCCATCACTTCCACTAGTTTTGGTCATAGTGATGCTTCCTAAGGCCCACTTGACTTCACATTCCAGGATGTCTGGCTCTAGGTGAGTGATCACACCATCATGATTATTTGGGATGTGAAGATCTTTTTGTACAGTTCTTCTGTATATTCTTGCCACCTTCTTAATATCTTCTTCTTCTGTTAAGGCCATACCATTTCTGGCCTTTATCAAGCCCATCTTTGCATGAAATGTTCCCTTGGTATCTCTAATTTTCCTGAAGAGATCTCTAGTCTTTCCCTTTCTATTGTTTTCTCCTATTTCTTTGCATTGATTGCTGAGAAAGGCTTTCTTATATCTCCTTGCTATTCTTTGGAACTCTGCATTCACATGGGTATATCTTTCCTTTTCTCCTTTGCCTTTAGCTTCTCTTCTTTTCACAGCTATCCGTAAGGCCTCCTCAGACAGCCATTTTGCTTTTTTGCATTTCTTTTTCTTGGGGATGGTCTTGATCCCTGCCTCCTGTACAGTGTCATGGACCTCCATTCATAGTTCATCAGGCACTCTGTCTATCAGATCTAATCCCTTGAATATATTCACATTTATGACTAAATCCATTGTTTCATTTAAACTTTGAAATTGTTCTAAAAGGAGGAAATTAATACATTCATTTTACGACTTAGATTCAGATGTGACCAAGGATCCAGGTCCAGGCCTTGGCTTGTGCAAATCTGAATACCTCTGTCTGGAAAACTCTTCTTTCTGTTGCCATCACGTTTACTCTCTTACCTCTTATATACTTAAAAAAAAAACACACACACACACACAAATACCACTTTATCCTTGAGGGTTTCTCTAACCATCTTATATAAAATTTCAAATCTTAGTCTTGTCTCTCAACCTTCTCTCCCATAGCCTGATTTATTTTTCCCTATAGCAATAATCACAATTTAATTTCCTGAAGAATCTACTTTTATATTTTATTTATCATTTTCCTTTCTCTTTCCCTTACACACACAGACCATGTTTTTGTCTATTTTGTTTACAGCAATATTTCTAGAGCCTTGAGGAGTGCCTGATACACTGAATGAAGGGGTGAATAAATGAATGAATAAGACTTGGTCCTATTTATCTTAGCAGAATGACCTCAGGCAAGATCATATGTCCTTTCTCTGTGAGTTCTTTTTCTCTTCACTGGCAGTTGGGGCCTGGTATCCACAGGTTGAATTCAGTTCTACCATTTTTATTATCTACAGTGAATAAGAAGATTTTCAAATAAAGTGGTTTTTTAAAATCTTTGTGGAGTTTGTTGATATTGCTGTTGTTTTATTTGTTTCAATGTCACTTAGATTCCTTCATTAGAGATTAGGAGTACTGATTGGAATTCAAGAAGCTCTTGGATGTTCCGAATGAAATTTCAGCAGCCCAAGCTATGTAAGAGAGAGAGAATAATATAAAACCTGGGAAGTTTCTTTACTGTGTCTTTAAAGACTCGCTTGCTTACAATGTTTATTTGTGCTAAGAGAAAAAAGAAGACAGGATGAGAATGATGGGGGTGGAATAACTTGAAAGTTCAAAATGTTAAGTTAATGACGGTAGAGGGTGGTACCTCAAGGCTTGAAGGACAATTAGAAAAGGAATTATATTCAACGGGATGTTTTGCTTCTTTTGACCCACGTTGGCTTTAGAATTTCAATTTATATAAAAAATGCTTTGGGTTTTCTGTGGTGTGATAGGAATTAATTTTCTTTTAAATTCTAACTTTGTTTGTATGAGTCTTTCTGTGTGTGTAAATTGAGAAGGATTTAAATGAAGTTTAGCACCTAGATCAGTTGTTTTCATATGAAGAATCACATAGGAATCTTGTAAAAATGCAGATTTCTGGGTCCTTCTGAAGCCCCGTGAGCCTGTAAATGCTGCAAGAGTAGGAATTTGTCACTGTTGTTCATCGCAGGGTCCTCAGCATCTACAGGTTCTGACACATAGCTGGTGCTCAACATAAAATGTTGAATGAATGAATGGGAATCTAGGGTGGCAAGTCCTGAGAACCTGCATATTTGAAAGTTCCCTTGGCACTTCTGTGTAGGAAATCCCCCTCCCCAAATCCAACCACAACTGAGAAAGTTTAATCTATACTTTCCAATTATTCTCCACTGTACAGCAGTGATGTCATCACACATTTTTATTGTTAAGTATTACACATATTGAGAAAACTTAAATGTCAGTTTAATAAACTATTATAAAATAAAGAGCCATGTGACCACTACCCAGGAAAAGAAATAGAAAATCAGCACTCTCCAGAAGCTTCCCTTGGATCTCTTCCCAGTCATGACATCCTCTTTCTCCCATGAAGAGACTCAGAACCCTGATTTTTCTGGAACTCAAAATCCTTGCTTTTCTTTACTATTCCCCATCTACATGTGCATTCCTAAACACAATAACTTAGTTTAGTTTATAAATAAATAGAACCATACCATATGTTTGTGTCTGGCTTCTTTTATTCGGTCTTTGTTTGGGCAATTCACACGCACTGCTGGGAAAATCTGTTTGTTCATTTTCTTTCTGTTTGCTCTTCCATGTACAAAATGGTTCATCTGCAGGACCTTACTGTTGTAAGTGAAAGTCAGGCTGTTTCCTGACGTTTTAATCAGCAAGAGAAAATACAGATATAGATACAACCGATGTAGATAAGGTATGCTGATACCCTACGAGTGTTTTATATGTAACATTGTGCTTTAAAAGAGCACACCCAGCAACAAGTAGTATTGATTTTTATCAAGTAATGGCAATCCACTCCAGTACTATTCCCTGGAAAATCCCACGGACAGAGGAGCCTGGTAGGCTCCATTCTATGGGGTCACAAAGAGTTGGACACAACTGAGCGACGTCACTTTCACACTTTCAAAATTTAATGGATTTGTGTTAACTGAAGTATATAAACTGCTGGTTCTCAGAGCCTCTGCCTCTTACACTGAAGTTTACAGAGCCCAGGGAGAGTGTAGCCAAATGTTGACAAGTAAGGGCTTTCGAGTCAGGCTACTTTCGTTTCATAGCTGCCTCTTCCATTTACTATCTGTGTGCTCTCGGGCTACTTACTTACCTGCCAAACCTCAGTTTTCTTGTCTATAAAGTAGGGGTTTTATAATAATACCTCATATGATCATGGCAGTGATTAAAAACAATAATGCCTGAGAAGCACCTGATTAATATCGGGCACTTACTATGTGCTAGGTGTGCTGCTAAAGGAAATAGTTCATTTACCCTCCTTTGACCTAGAAATCTACCAAAGAATTGTGGGAAATGCAAAGGTATGAAAGGCAAGAGCAACTTGAGATTTGGGTTTCTAGGGTCAAATGAATTCTAGTCCAACTCTCCTGCACATTTTAAAATAGCATAGAATAACCACGAAAAGTGAACCTGGGGAGTTATTTAGAGACATACTTGTGAGGGATGCAATTTTTCAATGTCTTTTCTTTAATGAACTGTGACTCATTTTATAAATAAAATGGCCTCTTTCAGCTATTTCCTCTGAACAAGGAAGGCTTAGGCTGGCAGAGTTACGCTAGACTGAGAACTTCATTATCTTATTCTGGAAAGTCATACAATATAGGTCTAGAGGGATATATTAATAACGAAGTAAGTCTCTAGTAAGAGATATGATAATACAACAAGAGGCTTTAGTTATAATAAGTATTAACATATATTAGTTGCTCATCTTTGTATCATAACACTAGGCACTAAAGTAAGTACATGTCATACATAAGATGGTGTTTTTCTCTGTATTCTTCCCTTTCCTTTCACTTCATTTAATTAGAAAGTTAAAGCCAAAGGAGAAATGTAGCAGGGGGAGTGGAGTAGGGTAGCTCAGCAATAAACAGTGTGATCCCAAGTATATCCTTCTTCCATCCCCCTCAGTCAACTTGCTATTGCATGCTGATCCAGAATTGTGTGTTCAATATGTTAGCATGCGCCACAAGTGCAAAGCAAGCACTTGCAATATGACCAGTCTGAATTGTAATGCTCTGCAAATGTAAAATACACACCAGTTTTCAATGACAGTATGAAACAATTAATGTAAAATATCTTGTTAATACATGTTGAAATAATATCTTAGAAATATTGAGTGAAATAAAATGTTTTATTAAAATTAAACTATTGTGCTTCTTCTAACTTTTAAAAATATAGCTTCAAGAAATTCTTAAATTACATGTACAACTTGCATTGTATTTCTGTTAACAGCCTGGGTCTAGAACCTAGAACAATTCAGTGTAAAGGGTCAATATGCAAAGGTTAACTTTTAAAACAGCCAGCAGGTGTGAGAAGTGTTAAACTGAGTTATTAAAATAAACTTCTATTTCTTACATGCTTGAGTTTTTCTATCGATATTCAAAACTGATGCCTGATCTCATTTAATCCTCACAAGAACCCTAAGAAGATATTATCCCTGTTTTAAAGTGGAAGAAACTGCAACTGAGAAATGTTAGTGGACTAAGTCCAAACCCCACATCCAGGTACTGGATCAAAGGCAAGAAGTCTTCCTCCAGAGTTCCTTTGAAATGCTAGACAGACAGTGCTGCCTCTCTAGAACACAAGGGCTGCAGTAAAATGACTACTAAAATCAGTACATTTGACATATCTGATGCACCCTTTCTTCTTCAAAGAACAAATAAAATCTAATCTATCAGCCAGGCTGAATTTCCCAAGATGGTCCAATGCATGTCCCTGCATCGAAAAGACAGAATGAGATTCAAATTCTGAACCAAAAGAGCTGCCTAGATGCTTTCAGTTTCCATTCTTGTGATATAAAAACAACCAACATACAGGATAAGCCTTACTTTATATTTGTGTAGTTTTCCACAGTTTACTAAACACTTTCTCATAAATAGTTTCTTTAATGACAACTGGGAACCAGGAAGGAGTAAGTGACCTGTACAGGGTCTAACAACTCACAAGGCTGATGCATCCTGGATGAACTCTCTTGCCACTGCACTGTGTTATAACGCACAACACTCCTTGTAGAAAATAAGCAAGAAAAAAAAAATCATTTGTCTACCCGTTTATTCATTTGTTAAATGAGAGTCTACTGCTCAGTATTAGGGATCCAATGGTGAACAAAATTTGATATCTTCCCTAAAGAAGAAGTTCTAGTGGAAGGATTTACATATAAATACTGATCATTGGTTATGTTTTCTCTGGAGAATCTTGACTAATACAAGAGTCTTAGTCAAGACTAATCTTGACTAATTAGTCAAGACTTAATCTTGACTAATACTAATCCCTCTAGAGAAGGGATTTACATATAAATAATGATCATTGGTTATGTTTTCTCTGGAGAATCTTGACTAATACAAATGCTGGAGAAAAGGGATGGGAAAAAGGCAATGATGATTCCCAGGTTTACAGTCTGGCATTTTAAAGTGTTGGGGAGGTTAGTCATTGATCAATATCAGTACTGCAAAAGGAAAAAAAAATCATTTTCCACTTTTCAGATGATGATACTCATTTTCCATCCCCCACCACTTTTAGCAAGGAAAAACTCATCATAGTTAGTTATTACAAACTCACATACATATATATTTAGCTCTCTTTCAGCAAGTAGGCTTGTCATCTGCTATATAATTTTCCTCCCTATTTGAGCTAATAGAAATAAACAACTGAAAAGGATTTAAGTTCTGGTATAGATAGCATATTAACTGTACCAAACATTTTCAAGGAAAAAAGAAAAACACTATAAAATCCTGGACTGATTGATATCATTAAGTATAGAGAATATAGAGAGGTTGGGCAGAGAACTTTATGAGATTTTATCACATCCTAATTATGCTGAGAAGACTCTTGAGAGTCCCTTGGACTGCAAGGAAGTCCAGCGAGTCCAACCTAAAGTAAACCAGTCCTGAATATCCATTGAAAGGACTCACGCTGAAGCTGAAACTCCAATACTTTGGCCACCTGATGTGAAGAACTGACTCATTAGAAAAGACCCTCTTGCTGGGAAAGATTGAAGACAGGAGGAGAAGGGGGACAACAGAGGATGAGATGGTTGGATGACATCACTGACTCAATGGACATAAGTTTGAGTAAACTCTGGCAGTTGGTGATGGACAGGGAGGCCTGGCTTGCTGCAGTCCATGGGTTGCAAAGAATTGAACATGACTGAGAGACTGAACTGAACTGAATCATGCTGAAATTACAGTGGACTCGCAGATGTACTGTAGGAGACAAGATGACCAGGGCTTTTGTTTAACCCAATACATCCAAATCCCATTTTTAAATTGTGCATTTGATTCCATTTAAAAGATCAAATGTGGAAGTCTTGGAAAACAAGCAAAAAAAAATCTATAGGCCCTTCACAGAGAAGTGGCTACTTATGCTTCTGAAAGGAGCTGGGTCAGCACTTCACTTTCTAGAAGGTGAGGTTGTTTGCAGATGTCTCTTTTCTACCTTTCTTTCCTGATAATGGTTTCTTTTAATGTTATCTTCCCTTTGATGATTTCTCTGTTTGATAGAGACTCCAAAGAAGGTCAATGAGAAAAATGAGATGCTCAGATCTTTCTCAGCTGACTTTAAAAAGATTTGTAGGGCAGCAAAATGTCTATAGCAGCCATGCAAAAGTTTCAATCATTCTATAGATCCAGGAATATTTTTATTACATGAACTAACTTGCTTTTTCTGTCTTAATACTGTCTGGTAGGATAGAGTTTGTGCAAGTGAGCACATGCAGCCCGAATAAACACAGATCCAGTTAAGGAATTTCTTCAATTTCTTTACAGTATGCCTTCATTTCTATTAGAAGATAAGTCTCAGATAATCTAGCAATGGCATATGAGATGAGAAGGGTTTGTAACCCATTAGTACTCATGGAATTGGTTTCGAACAGCACCTTATACTGAAGTCTAAACGTAGAATAGAACCCTAGGTATTCTTGCTTGGAGAATTCCATGGACAGAGGAGCCTGGCAGGCTACAGTCCATGACGTCACAAGAGTTGGACATGACTTGGCGACTAAATCACCACAAGAAACCCAAGACAGGTAGAAAGCTGGAATAGTCCCCTTATTCATGCCTTTTTGTCTTTTGTAAGTAGTAGGACTCTTAAGACTCCATAGAGGAAGTATGAGAACTACTTACTCAATCAATATGTGGAGTTTATTATGTAAATCATAAATTTACTCATGGAAAATAATGATTGGATTTTGAAACACTTTTATTCTGAGTATGGTCCTAACTCAAATATTTGGGATTTTTAAAATAATTGGTTCTTAATGTGCATGTTTGATAGACTTACCCTCTGTTCAGTTGGTAAATAATAGCTATTAAAATTATTGCTCAAGATACATGATTAGGAGTCTGATCATTTAGCATTTCATAACAAAGTTACTTGGATCCATTCATTTCTGACAATATGATGGATGAAAGATCCTGAAATATTTCAGGTAGAAACCATCTAGCAATAGGAGGGATGAGAATACACACACACACACACACACACACACACACTCAAACACACACACACACACACACTCAAGCACATAAACACTTTTAAATCAGTGGAGGACAATGGAAGAAGATAAGGATCATCCCAGGTGCAGAAGAAACCAGTTCACAAAGGAAAATAAGCACTGAAATTGCCCTAAGTGCATGAATAAAGCTCTGTGACTAAGAGTTTCCACACAAGGCAGTTCCTATGAAGAAGGGGGCTATGATCTAAGCCATGGCATAGTGCAGAGTAGATAGCTTCAGAAAACTCAGCAGTGGCCACAGGACTGGAAAAGGTCAGTTTTCATTCCAATCCCAAAGAAAGGCAATGCCAAAGAATGCTCAAACTACCACACAATTGCACTCATCTCATATGCTAGCAAAGTAATGCTCAAAATTTTCCAAGCCAGGCTTCAACAGTATGTGAACTGTGAACTTCCAGATGTTCAAGCTGGATTTAGAAAAGGCAGAGGAACCAAAGATCAAATTGCCAACATCTGTTGAATCATTGAAAAAGCAAGAGAGTTCCAGTAAAACATATACTTCTGCTTTATTGATTATGTCAAATCCTTTGACTGTGTGGATCACTACAAACTGTGGAAAATTCTTCAAGAGATGGGAATGCCAGACCTCCTGACCTGCCTCCTGATAAATGTGTATTCAGGTTAAGAAACAACAGTTAGAACTGGACATGGAACAACAGACTGGTTCCAAATCAGGAAAGGATTATGTCAAGGCTGTATATTGTCACCCTGCTTATTTAACTTATATGCACGGTACATCATGAAAAATGCTGGGCTGGATGAAGCACAAGCTGGAATCAAGATTGCTGGGAGAATTATCAATAACCTCAGATACACTGATGACACCACCCTTATGGTAGAAAGCGAAGAAGAACTAAAAAGCCTCTTGATGAAAGTGAAAGAGTAGAGTGAAAAAGCTGGCTTAAAACTCAACATTCAAAAAACTAAGATCATGGCATCTGGTTCCATTACTTCATGGCAAACAGATGAGGAAACAGTGGAAACAGTGAGAGACTTTATTTTGGGGGCTCCAAAATCACTACAGATAGTGACTGCAGCCGACGCTTGCTCCTTGGAAGAAAAGTTATGACCAAATTAAACAGCATTTTAAAAAGCAGAGGCATTACTTTGCCAACAAAGGTCCATCTAGTCAAAGCTATGGTTTTTCCAGTGGTCATATATGGATGTGAGAGTTGGACTATAAAGAAAGCTGAGTGGCAAAGAATTGATGTTTTTGAACTGTGGTGTTGGAGAAGACTCTTGAGAGTCCCTTGGACTGCAAGGAGATCCAACCAGTCAATATTAAAGGAAATCAGTCCTGAATATCCATTGAAAAGACTGATGCTGAAGCTGAAACTCCAATACTTGGGCCATCTGATGCAAAGAACTGACTCATTTGAAAAGATCCTGATGTGGGATTGAAGGCAGGAGAAGAATGGGATGACAGAGGATGAAATGGTTGGATGGCATCACCAACTCAATGGACATGAGTTTGAGTAAACTCTGGGAGTTGATGATGGACGGGGAGGCCTGGTGTGCTGCAGTCCATGGGGTCGCAAAGAGTCAGACACGACCAACGACTAAACTGAACTGAACTGGATGACCCACACAAAACAGAGCACATGAAGGTTTGTACTGTACTTGATTGTAAGGTCAGTTGTTTCAGGAATTTTGAAAGTTGGTTAACTTCATACTGATGACTTGAAATAAAGCTATGGTGAGAATATTTACACCACAGAAATCCATATAGACTATAAATCAGGGCCTCTTCTTTCTTTCCAGACAGTTATTTGTTTAACATTTACCAGTACATCACTTGGAGAAGGCAATGGCAATCCACTCCAGTGTTCTTGCCTGGAGAATCCCAGGGACGGTGGAGCCTGGTAGGCTGCCATCTATGGGGTCGCACAGAGTCGAGCACAACTGATGCGACTTAGCAGCAGCAGCAGCAATACATCACTGGTCACTTTACAATAAAATGCTTGACTGACACTGAATGAAAATCTCCCCAGAGAGGCAGATAGCAAAGGAAAATATCTGTTTTAGTTGAGCTCTTCATAGCAGTTGAAAAAAAAACTTCCTCTGAGATTTCAAGGTCAACTAAAGCTCTCAAAACATTTAGTCCTAAATGCATATAATTATGTGGTTAAGGAAAAAGATTTCTAAGGCAAAATTTTTATGATAAAATTTAGGGTTAAATTTTAGGCTACAGTCTAGAATTGGTTCAGGGGTGGTATATGATAAGCCTAAAATATGCCAGAAAGCAAGGAAGTGATCTAAGAATGATAAAGACACATCAAAATAACATAGGACCAGTTTGACAGAGCTCCTGGTCAAATCCAGGACAATCTGTATCATATTAACACTATGGGATATTACTTAGCAATAGAAAGAAAGAAACTACTGATACAACAATACAGACAAATTCTCAAGTGCATCATGTTTAATGAGAGAAGGAGACACTAAGATTACCTACCATATAATTCCACTGCCATAAAACATTAGAAAAAGAAAAACTGTAGTGACAGAAATACATCAGCTGTTGCCAGGGGTCGATATTGAAGGACAGTGGATTAACTCCAAATGGACACATAGGAACTATTTAGATTATGAAATTGTTATCTATTATGATTGTGGTGGTGACTTCCTCAATAAACCTGATGAAAAGGAAAAAAAAGAGAGAGAAAGCTATTGTCACTGTTAACATCAAACAAAATAGACTTTCAGGCAGGAAAGACTATGGGACAAAAAGGACATTTCATTATGATGAAGGGCTCAATCTTCCAGGGAAATAGTAGAATTCTGAAGTCGTTTTACTACATGTATAAAGCAAAAATTCTAAAAACTAGAAGGAGCAATAGATAATTCCACGGTCACACTGAGAGCCATTAACATCTTTTCTAATGACTTTTAGAACAAGTACACCTTCCACACAAAAATGAGTATATTAACAAATGATTGGTAACAAACTTGACCTTATTGACACCCAGCCACTGCAGAGTACACATTTTTTCATGTGCATGTGGAATATTAATAAAAATCAACCATTTCTTAACAAATGTTAGATAATTGAACTCATCCACAGTATATTTTCTGAACACAGTGGAAATAAGCTAGGAAAAATGTTGAGAAAAGATAACTAGAAAATCCCCAAGTACTTCTGTGACATAATAATATATCTCATCTCTTTCATCGGTTCCTGGTTCGTGGCACAGGGAGCTTCAAAACCCTTGGATTTTCCCCTATAGGCTTGTCTTTTGCTTTTTATAATGAGTCACTTTGACTATCACTTCATGGGAAATAGATGGGGAAACAGTAGAAACAGTGTCAGACTTTATATTTTGGGGCTCCAAAATCACTGCCAATGGTGACTGCAGCCATGAAATTAAAAGACGCTTACTCCTTGGAAGAAATGTTATGACCAACCTAGATAGCATCTTCAAAAGCAGAGACATTACTTTGCCGACTAAGGCCCATCTAATCAAGGCTATGGTTTGTGGTCAGGTATCGACGTGAGAGTTGGACTGTGAAGAAGGCTGAGCACTGAAGAATTGATGCTTTTGAACTGTGGTATGAAGACTCATGACAGTCCCTTGGACTGCAAGGAGATCCAACCAGTCCATTCTGAGGGAGATCAGCCCTGAGATTTCTTTGGAAGGAATGATGCTAAAGCTGAAACTCCAGTACTTTGGCCACCTCATGGGAAGAGTTGACTCATTGGAAAAGACTCTGGTGCTGGGAGGGAATGGGAGCAGGAGGAGAAGAGGACGACAGAGGATGAGATGGCTGGATGGCATCACGGACTCAATGGACGTGAGTCTGAGTGAACTCCAGGAGTTGGTGATGAACAGGGAGGTCTGGTGTGCTGCGATTCATGGGGTCGCAAAGAGTCAGACACGACTGAGCGACTGAACTGAACTGAACACTTTGACTATACCAGAGTTTATGCTATGAGGTCACTCACGGTAAGCTCTTAGATAGTGTCTAGGGAGGAGCTGACCACATCAGAAAAAACGAAGCACCTGATTAGAGGCTCAGAACTTTCAGCCCAATTCCTCCACTTCCACGGAGGGGAGGAGGCTAGGGATTGCGTTCGATCATGGAGCCAATGATTTAATCCATCATGCTGTATAATGAAGCCTTGATTAAATTCTGAACACTTCCTGACTGGTGAATATATTCATGTATATAGAGAGAAGACGGCTCTACCTTGACTCCAAGGGGACAGAAGCTCCCATGTTTGGAACCCTTCCAGTCTTGCCCTATGTACTTGCATGTAGCTGTTCATTTGATTCCTTTATAATAAAAAAACTAAATGTAAGTACAGTGCTTTTATGAGTTCTGTGAGTCATTCTTGCGAATTACTGAACTGAGGGTATATGGGAAGTGCTGAATTTGTAGCTAGTCAGGCAGACGTGTGGTTGCATTGTGAACATCAAGGACAAGCAAGTAGCGTTTGAAATGGGGCAGTCTTGTGGGCCCTTAACTTCTGGAGTCTGTGCTACCTCCGGGAAGCTAACATCAGAATTGAATTGAGTTGTTGAACACCTAGATGGTATTGGAGAATAGATGTCAAAAAGCAGTGTGGAGGTTAAGAAATACATCTCTTAATAATTTATGGATTGAAAAGAAATACTGCTGTATTTAAAACCATTGGGAGATACAATTGACCCTTGAACAACACAGGTTTGAACTGTATGGGTCCACTTATACACAGATTTTTTTCAACAAATATATTAGAAAAAAAATTGGAGACTTGCAACAGCTTGAAAAAACTCACAGGTGAACTGTGTAGCCTAGAAATATTTTTAAAAATCAGAAAAAGTTAGGTATGTCATGAATGCATAAAATACAGGTAGATAGTATTCTATCATTTTATAGGCATAAGTGGGTGATATGTAACATGAAGTTAATACCCTTAGTTTACTTACCATTTTATAATTTTGCTTTCAAAGAATACTATACAGTGTGCCTCTCACTCTCTCTCATAATTGGAGAAACTGCCTATCAGCCTATCATCACAGGTAAGCATTTTTAAAATATAACAATGTTTTCATTGTTGTGTTCACCTATGGCTGATTCGTGTCAATGTATGGCAAAACAAATACAGTATTGTAATTAAAAAAATAAATAAATTTAATAAAAAAATAAAATAAAATATAACAATGTTTTCAATACTGTATTATGAATATGACTGTAAAATTGTATAATGATTCATTTGTTGGTGTATAGGCTAGTCTTACACAGTACACTAGGCTACCATAATGCAATCATATTATTTGTTATCAGTGCATGAATGGCTAAACTTATAAATAATTATGAATTTATTTAGCACATTATATTTTCCTTTTTGATGTGTAATATTAGTAATATATATAGATCTACGGTGTTTTGTATCACATAAGACAGTAGTGATATATACAGACAACTCATCTTGTAAACAGATGCTAGAAGATGATTGTATTGACAAATATAGAAAAGTTCTATAAATGTATTTTCTCTTCTTTATGACTTTCTTAATAACATTTTCTTTTCTTAACTTTATTGTAAGAATGTAGTATATAATACATATAACTTACAAGACATGCAAATCAACTGTTTATGTTATCAGTGAGACTTCTGGTCAACAGTAGGCTATAGTTAAGTTTTGGGGAATCAAAAGTTATATGCAAATATTCAACTGTGTGAGGGTTTTGTACTCCTAACCCTTGTGTTGTTCAAGGAGTCAACTATATTTTGAAGTAAATTACAATGTTATGAACGCAACATATCAAAACTTGTAGGATACAGCTGAGCAGTGTTTTAAGGTAAATTAATAGATAGAAACACATGTCAGAATAGAAGAATAAAGGCAAAAAACATCTAAATTTTCACTTCAGGAAGCTAGAAAAGAATAACAAATCAAAACAGACTATGTAGGGGGAAATAAATAACAAAGACAATAAGAAAAAAATCATATTATTGAATAAAATGAAAGCCAAAAGCTGATTCTTTGAAACAATTAATAAAATTGAAAACTTTACCAGGACTAATTAAGAAAAAAGACAGAAAATACAAATTACCAAGAGAAAGAATAAACAGATGATGTCACTACAACTCTTATAGAAATAAAGAAAAAACACATAAAAATGAATATTATATACATGACACTAAGAAATTTGACAATTTAGATGAAATGAGTAAAGGGAAAAATACAACTTAACAGAAACAGAAAATCTGAATAATCCAGTATCTATTAAATAAACTGCATACACAATCTTAAACTTTCTCACAAAGAGAACTCAGGCCCAGATCACTTCACCACTCAATTCTTCCTGATATTTAAAATAAAAATAATATACCAATCTCAGAGAAATTCTTTCAGAAACACATTAAAAGGAGCTCTTCCTAACTAACTTTATGAAGATGATGATTAAATATAATGTGAGATCCTGAGTGGGACCCTAAAGCAGAAAAGACATTAGGCAAAAATAGAAGAAATCTGAAAAAACTATAGATTTTAGTTAATGTTGGCTCATTAATTACAGCTAATGTATCATACATGTGTAAGATGTTAATAAGGGGAACTGAAGAGTATGTGGCAACTCTCTGTACTGTCTTCTCAATTTTTCTGTAAATCTAAAACTCTTCTAAAAAGTTGTCTTTTAAAAACCTTAAGAGATAAGAATATTCTGGAAATTTAAGAAAGATAAGCATACACCAATAAAATAACTGCTTTTATACTGAGATGATTACCAAAAACAAACATATCAAAATAGATTTTAAAAATAATTTTTGCACCCCCATGTTCATATTAGCACGATTTACAATAGCCAAGACATAGAAGCAATCTATGAATGGATAAAGAAGATGTGATGTATATATATACCATACACACACATATTCTACAATGTATATATTTATTTATACATATACATACATGGACTGTTACCCATAAGAAAGAATGAAATAATGTCATTTGCAGCAACATGGGTGGATCTAGAGATTATCATATGAAGTGAAATAAATCAGACAAAGAGAGACAAATATAACACTTATATGTGGAATCTAAAATATGACACAAATAAACTGATTTATAACATAGAAACAGACTTATTGACATTCAAAACAAATTCATGATTAAAATGGAAAGTTGGGGAGGGATAAATTAGGAGCTTGGGATTAGCATATACAAACTACTATATACAAAATAGGTAAAAAAAAAAACCAGGGATCGAACCTGGGTCTCCCACATTGTAGACAGACGCTTTACCGTCTGAGCCACCAGGAAGTCCCAATTGTTTAGCACAGGGAACTATATTCAAAATCCTGTAATAAACCCTAATGGAAAAATATGAAAAATATATATATGTGTGTGTATGCGTATTTTTATTATTTATTTATTTTAACATTGTAAATCAGCAATAAAAATAAGTAAATAATAAAAAAAGATTTTAAGGCTGAAGAGCATTCACAGGGTTAAAGAATGTCAGTATATAATGATAAAAGCTTCAAATTACCAGAAGGGTATAAAATATCTAAGTCTGTATGCACCTAAAATACAGATCGAAATATTTAAAGCAAAATTTGACCAACCTATCAAAAATGTATAAACTTGCCATCATAAAAAGAGATATTAATACACTTCTCTCACAAGTATACAAAAAGCAATATAATGTAAAATATAAGTACAGTATAACTACAAATATGATCTCATGGATAGACATGGAGCCCTGCATCCAGTAACTGAAGAATACACATTCTTTTCAAACACACATGGAACCAAAAACTGACCACGTATTGAACCACAGAGTGGGTCAAAATGAATTTTAAAAATCAGTTTCATAAAAGTTACTTTTCTGGGACCAGGAGAATTAAGTAAAAATCAGTAACCAAAAGTAACAAAGCTTCTAGACCAGAAATTTTCAAAAGACCTTTAAATTACCGTTGAGTCCAAGGCGAATCATAACATTACTATATATATCAAGCATGTGTGATGCAGTAAGAGCAGTACTTAAAGAAAAATGTATAGCTCTAAATATGTTTATGAGAAAAAGAAAGGTTGAATAATCATGAACTAATTACACAACTGATGAAGTTAAAACAATAGAATAAAATAAAAGAAAGTAGAAGACATAGATAATTTTAAAATATGGACAGAAATTAAGGAAATAAGAAATAAAGCTATAACAGAATCTACAAACCAAGAGCTTATGTGAAAGTTAATAGCATTAACAAAATATTATCAATACTGATCAAAATAATAAATAATAGAGCCAAAACACCAGGAGTAAAAACATTAAAAATGTAAAAGAACTAAAATATAGAAGATTAAGGAGATAATCAATAAGTTAATAGGAACAAGTTAATGAATTAAACTTGATAATTTATTTAAAAATCTAACTCAAGAAGTAAAAGAAAAATACATATTATTCTATAACCACAAAGATTGAATTCATATTTTAAAATTCTTTGAAGAAAATTCCAGGGCTGGATGGCTTTAGATGGTTAGTTTCACCAAACGTTCAAAAATCCAATAATTACAATCTTACAGAAATTTTTCTAAAGAATTGAAAAAGAGGGGATGCTCCCCAGCTCTTTCTGACCCCCTGACTGGAAAGGATAGTATAAAAAGGGAAAATCAAAAGGTCAATCTCACTCCTGAACAGATTTTTTTAAAACTATCACATTAAACTCAACATTATATGAAGAAGACAATATTTCATGGACAAGAATGGTTTATCCTAGGAATGCAATGTTATTTTAAATTAGTGTGACAGTGGAGTGGGAGTAGGTAAAATCCCGGTTAAACTTCCTCTCCCATGCTCAGAGTGAAAACTGAAAATAGATCTCCTCTTGCACAGCGATAAGTTCTGCGTGATACCATTAAACATCCTGAGGAACCAGTTTTTTCAGACATTATATCTTTGCATCTATTCATTTGGAAATAAAACTGGATTTCAACTAGTTTTCTTAAGCAAAGGGATAATTTACTGGCAATCAAAGATTATAATAAATGCTGTCTCTATTATATAGGCATTGATAATACATCATCTGGTTATCAACAGGTTTTCTATTTTGATAGACCCAAACTATGGGGGTGATCTCTTCATTCTTCTAACCTGAGACCTCAGTGAAGGCATTTAGAACAAGCATTCTGTTCTAAAATGGGAACTGTGAGTCTTAAATACCTGTGTGTGTGTGTGTGTGTGTGTGTGTGTGTGTGTGTGTGTAGCCCTCCCTATGTGTGTTGGTAGGGCTAGGGGAGGCAGTAGAAATGAGCAATGTCTTGACTGGTTCTCAATAATAATGGCTGCCTTGTGCTACAGACATGATGCTAAGTGCTTTCAACATATTTTCTCATTCAATCAACACAGTTTTGTAAGAAAAGTCTTAGGGTCCATGCATCTGCTATAAAGATGTTAGTAAAGAGAACGAAGTTTTATGACCATATAACAAAGGTATTTTCCCCTTATGTAGTGACTGGAAGATTCTGATTATAATCAAATAATTTAAAGAGTCAGCAGACTACAGGCCTACATGTAGTTAACTGATGTGGGAAAAGGGGCAGAGTTCAGTCCCCAGTTGACACTCTTCTCATTTGAAAATGATGAGAAGATTTTTTGGATGCTAGTCTGGGAAAAGGAGTAAAGATGATTCATTTACTAATTTGCTGAATGGCAGCTTTCAGGCTGTTTCTTGGTCACTGATGTTGTAAGAAATATATTCTTCTACATTGTTATTTTTTTAATCTCACAAATGTATCATGAATTTAAAAATCCCCAATATTTCTTCATGATACTAATAAGCCCTATTTTCTCTCACCAGAAGCATCCAAGTTCATTGTCAACCCCTCATTCTCTCTCAGCTTCAGTTTATACTTAACTTGCAAAGATATCGCTAGCATTAGAATATCGTGTGCAAGGCACCTCGTATACTGCCTGTCACACGGTAAGTGCTCAGTTAAAGGTGTCCATCCCATCACTTCTGCTTTACTTTCTATATAAGCAGATTGCTATGATTTTTGCACAAGAAGGCATATGTTCTTTCATTATAGCATCTTTCAAACTTATTTAGTTTATTAAAATAAAGTGAGGATGGAGAAGGCAATGGCACCCCACTCCAGTACTCTTGCCTGGAAAATCCCATGGATGGAGGAGCCTGGAAGGCTGCAGTCCATGGGGTCCCTGAGGGTCGGACATGACTGAGCGACTTCACTTTGATTTTTCACTTTCATGCATTGGAGAAGGAAATGGCAACCCACTCCAGTGTTCTTGCCTGGAGAATCCCAGGGATGGGGGAGCCTGGTGGGCTGCCGTCTATGGGGTCGCACAGAGTCGGACATGACAGAAGTGACTTAGCAATAAAGTGAGGAAACTTATAAATGTCTAATGGAAAAAGTTTAAGACACTATCTTCAGGTAAGATGTTGTGACTTATAAGACTTTTGTGATGCAATCCCTATACAAAGCTTTTTCAGCCTTCTTACCAGCCCCTATCTGCAACTTTACATGGCAGCAAAGGAGAAAAGGAAAGATATAAGCATCTGACTGCAGAGTTCCAAAGAATAGCAAGGATAGATAAGAACGCCTTCCTCAGCGATCAGTGCAAAGAAATAGAGGAAAACAACAGAATGGGAAAGACTAGAGATCTCCTCAAGGAAATGAGAGATACCAAGGGAACATTTCATGGAAAGATGGGCTCAATAAAGGACAGAAATGGTATGGACCTAATAGAAGCAGAAGATATTAGAAGGTGGCAAGAATACACAGAAGAACTGTACAAAACAGATCTTCACGACCAAGATAATCATGATGGTGTGATCACTCATCTATAGCCAGACATCCTGGGATGTGAAGTCAAGTGGGCCTTAGTAAGCATCACTACAAACAAAGCTAGTGGAGGTGATGGAATTCCAGTGGAGCTATTTCAAATCCTGAAAGATGATGCTGTGAAAGTGCTGCACTCAATATGCCAGCAAATTTGGAAAACTCAGCAGTGGCCACAGGACTGGAAAAGGTCAGTTTTCATTCCAATCCCAAAGAAAGGCAATGCCAAAGAATGCTCAAACTACCGCATAGTTGCACTCATCTCACTTGCTAGTAAACTCAATGCTCAAAATTCTCCAAGCCAGGCTTCAGGAATACATGAACCATGAACTTCCAGATGTTCAAGCTGGTTTTAGAAAAGGCAAAGGAATCAGAGATCAAATTGCCAACATCCGCTGGATCATGGAAAAAGTAAGAGAGTTCCAGAAAAACATCTATTTCTGCTTTATTGACTATGCCAAAGCCTTTGACTGTGTGGATCACAATAAACTGTGGAAAATTCTGAAAGAGATGGAAATACCAGAGCACCTGACCTGCCTCATGAGAAACCTATATGCAGGTCAGGAAGCAACACTTAGAACTGGACATGGAACTGGTTCCAAATAGGAAAAAGAGTATGTCAAGTCTGTATATTGTCACCCTGCTTATTTAACTTATATGCAGAGTACATCATGAGAAACGCTGGACTGGAAGAAACACAAGCTGGAATCAAGATTGCTGGGAAAAATATCAATAACCTCAGATATGCAGATGACACCACCCTTATGGCAGAAAGTGAAGAGGAACTAAAAAGCCTCTTGATGAAAGTGAAAGAGGAGAATGAAAAAGTTGGCTTAAAGCTCAGCATTCCGAAACGAAGATCATGGCATCCAGTCCCATCACTTCATGGGAAATAGATGGGGAAACAGTGGAAATAGTGTCAGACTTTACTTTTGGGGGCTCCAAAATCACTACAGATGGTGACTTCAGCCATGAAATTAAAAGACACTTACTCCTTGGAAGAAATTTTATGACCAACCTAGAAAGCATATTCAAAAGCAGAGACATTACTTTGCCAACTAAGGTCCATCTAGTGAAGGCTATGGTTTTCCCAGTGGTCATGTATGGGTGTGAGAGTTGGACTGTTAAGAAAGCTGAATGTCGAAGAGTTGATGCTTTTGAACTGTGGTGTTGGAGAAGACTCTTGAGAGTCCCTTGGACTGCAAGGAGATCCAACCAGTCCATTCTGAAGGAGATCAGCCCTGGGATTTCTTTGGAAGGAATGATGCTAAAGCTGAAACTCCGGTACTCTGGCCACCTCATGTGAAGAGTTGACTCATTGGAAAAGACTCTGACGCTGGGAGGGATTGAGGGCAGGAGGAGAAGGGGACGACAGAGGATGAGATGGCTGGATGGCATCACGGACTCGACGGACGTGAGTCTGAGTGAATTCCGGGAGTTGGTGATGGACAGGGAGGCCTGGCGTGCTGCGATTCATAGGGTCGCAAAGAGTCTGACACGACTGAGAGACTGAACTGAACTGAAACTTAGTTATTTGTATCTCTTTTACACATGATATTCCCTTAACCATATTGAAAAGACATTTTCGGTTTTTTAAAAAATTATTTACTTTATTTGGAGGACAATTACTCCACAATTTAATATTGTGGTAGCTTCCGCCACACTTCAACATGAATCAGCCTCAGGTGCACATGTGTCCCCCGATCCCGAACCCCCCTACCTCCCTGCCTACCCCATCCCTCTGTGTTGTCCCAGAGCACCAGCTTTGAGTGCCCTGCTTCATGCATTGAACTTGCACTGGTCATCTATTTTACATACGGTAATATACATATTTCAATGCTATTCTCTCATATCTATCCCACCCTCACCTTTTACCACATAGTCCAAAAGTCTGTTCTTTACATCTTTGTCTCTTTTGCTGCCTTGCATATAGGATCATCATACCATCTTTCTAAATTCCATATACATGTGCTAATATACTGTATTAGTGTTTCTTTTTCTGACTTATTTCACTCTGTATAATAGGCTCCAGTTTCATCAACCTCATTAGAACTGACTCAAATGCATTCTTTTTATAGCTGAGTAATAGTCCATTGTGGATAACTTCTTTATCCATTCATCTGCCGATGGACATCTAGGTTGCTTCCATGTCCTAGCTATTGTAAACAGTGCTGCAGTGAACGTTGGAGTACATGCGTCTCTTTCAATTCCAGTTGCCTTGGTGTGTACGCCCAGCAGTGGGGTTGCAGCATCATATGACAATTCTATTTCCAGTTTTCAAAGGAATCTCCACACTGTCCTCTCTAGTGGCTGTGTCAGTTTGCATTCCCACCAATGGTATAAGAGGGTTCCCTTTTCTCCACACCTTCTCCAGCCTGAAATGACATTTTCTTATTTTATGCCTGGCTAATTACTCTGCAAAGCACTATATCCTTAGAGTCTTCTATTCTCCATTCTCATTCCACTCCCTGGCTGAGTTTGGTACTTTTCCCTTAGGTTTTCACAGCATTCCATGCTTACTCTGGCATTCATCTATAAACTGAATTATTAAAGATGATTTTCTTAATCGTTTCTCCCACTAGACAAGAAATCTTTAATATTGGGGTATGTGTTTCTAAATATTGTCAGAATCTGCTCCAGTGCCTGGCTCATGGCTGGTGTTTCCCTAATGCTAGTTATTTGTTGAATAAGTATGCAGCGGGGTAACAAATATCAGTGAATTCCTCTCCAGGGACCAATGCTATCAGTGTGGTACCCACAGAGAGTACCTTAAGAATTCAAGGATAAAAAAACATAGCCTTTGCCAGTAAGGTCTTTTGGTTCTGACACTGACATCATGATAAACATTTTGGAACAAATATAAGTCCTTCATGTTAGTAAGTCTTTAATGATCTCTATTAATTGATAAAGAATGATAGTTATTAAGGGATTTATCTAAGAATTTCAAAAACCATATATTCAACAAGTATCTATTCTTTAAGCTAACAAAAAAATGAAATATAATAGTATTCAGTTTGGCAGTCCCAAACCATCTTCGTTCAAATTTTAACAGATTACCTCCTAGGTTTTAAGGAGGACAATAAGGATTTTATTACTGAATTAGTTCATAGCTGCCCTATTTCTTTACATTTCTGATTTGTTAAATTTTAATCTTAGCTCCTTTGCTGAAATCATTCTGGCCTAGGTAACTTTTTATCTTTTTTATTTTCCTTTGAAATCTGAAGGATTTTCAACATTTTGATTGTAATCATCCATAATAGAACCAAAATAAAGTCTTTATCAGTTCATAGGCCAAGAAAGGCATTTTGAGAATTTGAATTATTATAAAATGCAAGCTGAAAATATTCAAAGTTGTAAACATAGTGTGAATGTATAGTTAAGAAAATCCGCTCGGTGATCTCAGGCTTGTAAATAACTCAGAATTATTTCCACTTGGTTAAAGGCCAGTTTGTTAAATTCTATGACTATTTTTGGGAAAGTATGATTTTAAAGACCATGAAAAAAATCTAATGTTTTTCTTCTCTCTTTACTGAGGTCTTTCCCCTTTTATAAAGCCTGTACTGGTTCACCCACAAGAGACTGTTTTACATTTGATTTTCTGAAATGAGAAAATTTCTTCCTGCATGTCAAAGAACATATTCTTACTATGATGATACCACGGTATGTCATGACAAAAGTAAAATCTTTCTCATTTTAATCTATCTTTTACCATCCCTGTGTTATGACTCCTTTTCAGTGTATCTATGTGTTTTGCTTACCGAGTCCCTCTTTCTGGCTACAGCAGGTTCTAGTTGAGATTATTTAGATATAGATGGTGTTGGGATCACCAAGGATAAGCTGTAATGCTTTTTGCATGACTTTGTCCTCCTTTCCACAGTGACTCTGGACACAGAAATAAGTGTCTCATGGTGGAAAGCATAGTGGTCCAAGAATCAAAACTGCATGCTTCTAGCACTTCCTAGTTGTGCTCACCTTGTAGGTCTGCGAGGCTTCTACTCATCCTTGCACCATTATAAGGGGGAGACTCCCTTTGTCAGAGGATTTTAAAAGAATTATAGTGGTCATGGTAATCGACTCCCCTGCAACATTTCGTCTTTAGATGACTAATGTAAGACAGTGATTTCAAATGGCTGTACATTAGAGTCACCTGGGAAATTTTTTAAACTCTGGGTGCCCTGGCTACACCCCAGACCAATTAAATCACAAGCTCTAGGATTTGGGCCAGAATTTTTTTTTTTTTTTTTTTTACATTTTCCCAGTGATTCCAGTGTGCAGTCAAGGCTGAGAACCTTTGATCTTGGATATGCCATAATTTTGCTTGTAACCAGTTTATGAATGAGCATGAGATCCAGTTTTGGCTAACAAAATGCAAAGCAAAGACTGAAGGAAAGCTTTGGGAAAATATTACCTTTTCCCCAAATAGATACAAGAAGTAAAGAGACTTATTAAAAAGCCTAGGGTTGAAAACATCTCTAAGAGACAGACAGAGCTGCCAAATTAGACAAAAGTGGGACCAAACCTTGGGCATGGAACATGCCTAACCTCTAAGCTTCCAGTTATTCAAGATTATAAATTTTCTCACCGTATAAATAAAAAATCACTTTTCCTCTTACTAGGAATTGAAACATTCTAGGTGGTTCACTCCAGATGGGAAATATTGATTTTACTTGTGGCTGCTGGCACTTGAGGTCTGTGGTTCTTGAGTCTGGCTACATGTTAGGATGGGTATCACTTTCAAAAATATGTGAAATCTTGAGCCTCACCCCAGACCTACTGAAGCAGAATCTTTGGGACAAAACCTGACTATTTTTTCAAAGCTCACCAAAAGACTTAAATATGGCCAGGGGTGTTTGAAAATAATTACTTTTATAATAAAGAGAGAAATTTTTTAAAAATACAGTTATTATATCATGCAAATTCGGATGGAAAGAATTTAAAACATTATCTAATATTACTTTATCACTGCACAGATGCAAATTTTGAGGCCCAGGGAGGTGAAATTATTTTCTCAAAGAAAAACATTAGTTTATTAATACATGTACAAAAGTTATGTCTAGATCTGTAATTTGGTCTTTCTGTAACTGAGTATTTCTCTTATTCTCAATCACTGGATTGGGATGTGGGTTTATAGATTGTGGACATTCCTCTTTAAACAAATCAGCTCAAAGACTGCCTGAACTACATACAAAAAGATATATTAATATATTGTCCAGCTAACATGTAACTTCTACCAGAGGTTTGTTTCATGCCTTCTTGTGCTCAGAAATAGTATGAGTTAATTCCATTGGAATTTCCTTGCCCTTTGCTCTGCTGAGGTTGAATGTGGTTGGAAGCCAGAGGTCTAGGGGGAAAATTGCCAATAGTTGAAACAATATCTCCTGTCAGGTTTGTTTGATCTCTTTGTGTTTTTTACCCTCTAGGTTTGTCCTTGGATACTTTCCCCCTGCATTAGGATTCTTTAGCTTTCTATAGAGAACATTTTAAATAATTGACACCAAATGAAAATTGGTATTTAGGTTGGGGATTTCTTATCTCACATACCGACTTTTGTAGAATATCTTGTACACTGTATTTCCAGTGAAGAAAACTTGCCTCTACCTAGCCCAATACTAATAATTATTACTTTATAATAATGAATACAGTATCCCATTTGGAAGAGAGCTGGAAACAGAACGTCTTCATCAATTAGGTTCACATTTATAGGTAAATTGTATGTGCCTACTAAATTGCAGTAATAGTTATGACAAACCTAGATGGTATATTAAAAAACAGAGACATCACTTTGCTGACAAAGGTTCGGATAGTCAAAGCTATGGTTTTTCTAGTAGTCAGGTATATGGATGTGAGAGTTGAACCATAAATAAGGCTGAATGCCAAAAAATTAAGGCTTTTGAACTGTGGTGTTGGAGAAGATTCTGGAGAGTCCTTTGGAGACCTAGGAGATCAGACCAGTTAATCCTAGGGGAAATCAACCCTGAATATTCATTGGAAAGACTGATATTGAACCTCCAATATTTTGGCCACGTGATGTGAAGAGCTGACTCATTGGGAAAGACCCTGATGCTGGGAAAAATTGAGGGCAAGAGGAGAAGGGGGGTGACAGAGGATGAGATGGTTGGCTGGCATCACTGACTCAATGGACATGAGTTTGAGCAAGCTCAGGGAGACAGTGATGAATAGAGAAGCCTGGCATGCTGCAGTTCATAGGGTCACAAAGAGTCAGACATGACTGAGAGACTGACCATCAACAGCTAAATGGCAACCTACTCCTGTAAATCCCATGGACAGAGGAGCCTGGTAGGCTATAGCCCATGGTGTCTCAATGAGTGAGACATGACTGAGGGACTGAGCGCGCACTGAGCAAGCATAACCGGCAAAGTTCAGCATGTTGCTTCTGAAAAGTATATGCCTTTTCCACAGTCAGTGTAAACTTTGATGTTATCAGGGTGAAACTGTGGCTCTTCGGACAGCCCTGCTATTTATGGATTCCTTACCAGCTCAGAATCTGAAGTGTGAATATGAAGGGGTTCTATGCTCTTCATATTTGGGTTACCTTGGGGCACAGTGCATAGTGGTTTGGGGCTATGGGCATGGAGGATTTATGCTCCTATACATCTAATATAGATAATAAAATAATTTTAAAACTATATATATAAATTTAAAATATTAATACTTTGTTTCTGTTCTCCCGTTTCTAAGATTTTGTCTTTTTTCCCCCTGAGAGCTAGTCTCTAGGAGATTTGAAATACTAAAGCTCAACATACTGGTCATAAAGTGGGAAAACTGATAGAAGCCAGAAAAGGAAGCCCATTCTGTTTCATCCCTTTAGGTACCTTGGAAACTTTATGTAAGTAAAAGTAATAGAATAAAGTAAGAAAGTTTGGAAAATACTTGAATGAGTAAAAATTTAAGGTATTTTAAAAATTGGTACAGCAAATACTTTTGCATGAAAAACAATATAACCTCTGTGATAGCAAGAGTTAAGTCTAAATTAATGTTTCCCAAAGTACAGTCTGCAGAACAATAATTATAAGGGTACAAAATAAAGTTACATGAAAAAATTTAAGTGAGTAGCTTGGGGAAAATGAGTTAAATGGGATTTTTCAAAGGCTTCAATACTTTACTACAGAGTGTGATCATCCAAAAACAAAGTTCTAATCTGCCATGTTTTCCAAACATATTTGAGCATGTGATTTTTTTTTAATGAAGCATTTTGCAGGAGTGAAGTTGATCTGTATCCATCTGTGGTATCTCCAGGACCACAATAAAGATTTCTCTGCTGTGTTGGAGTGGATTTCTGAAAATGGGAGAGAAGAACCAGAGGCTAAAGGCTGGAATGCACAGTGCAAATATTCCTGCAGATAATGAGCATCAGAATAGCCCACAACACAGCCTTGACACATGTGTATATCAGTAACACAGGGCTGCTGTTCCACCATCCCTGAAGAGTCACTGGTTCCACTCAGTTACAAAAAAGGCATCTACACTTTCTTTTTGGAACTTGACTTAATTTTTCATTAAAAGTCCTACTTTTATTTAAATACACTACACCCTCCTCCCCACGAAAACGCTACATAATACCTTCCCAACAGTAGTCATGTTTCCAATCAGTATCCAACAATTGAGCTCATTTTGTTACTGTTGCTGATGTCATGAATTTTTCAGCCAACTTTCCTATAAAAAGCTGGCTCTCAACCATATTAACTAGAAGCTGCATAACAGGATCAAAATGAGGTGTCTCTTTCTGACTTTGGCTTTCTCTTCCAGAATTAAAATGATAACCATCATTTATTGAGCTTTGTACTATTAAGCACCTCTGTACTGCCTCTTCTCTTTAAAACAAGCTGTGGAAGTAGCCATTATTATCTTCATTTTACAAGTGAAGAAGCTGAATCTTGGAGGGTTTAAGCAGCTTGCCAAGATAACCAGCTGTCTCCCAATAAGCCGGTACTTCAATAGAAGTTGAAAAAAGCATATTGATGACTCAAAAGGTCAATAACAAGAAACAAGTTAGTTTGTAAACATCTAATAAGTCAAAAGTGGCAGCTACTTCTCTTTCTCTTTAATTTGGTAAAAATCTAAATCCTCTCTTCTTTTAAATGACCAGTTACAGCAAACTACCAAACTGATCAAATCCTGTGTGTGTGTGTGTGTGTGTGTGTGTGTGTGTGTGTATTAGGATGGATAAATGACCAAATATCTGAATGATTTTTGTAATCAAAACCTTGTACTTATAAGCTGGAAAGCCAACCATGGGAGAAAAGTCCAAATATAAAATTAATGCAATAATGGTGTTTATGTTTTTATTACCCCATAATTATATCATTCCTGTGATTGTTTTTCTTTTCATGCTGGCCTATAAAATGTTGCTGCCTCAACCTGT
This sequence comes from Nanger dama, assembly GCA_917880005.1. NCBI lineage: Eukaryota > Metazoa > Chordata > Mammalia > Artiodactyla > Bovidae > Nanger > Nanger dama. Next base: position 6,844,831 of record CAKJTW010000094.1, on the reverse strand, counting down.
TTTAAACATCTACATCTGTAGGATTAGGACCAGTGATGTTTTGCCAGTTTCCATGAAAGAGAAGCCAGACGTACTGAACCCACCTTCTTTGATAGTTACAGTCCTTCATTAATACGACACCTGGCACTCTCAGCTTATTCTTTTTAGTGGAATTGTCATGGTCTTTAAACAACAATATGTTCTCTGTCATGAGAAATATGTCATAAAATTGATTATTCTACTGGTCTTTATACTTTGCTGTCATAATTTACATTAGTTATCCTCTTACTGTAAATAGTGATTTATTGTAAGGTTAAGATTGCTTATTTTTGAAAGTGAAAGTGTTAGTCACTCAATTGTGTCCAATTCTTTGCAACCCCATGGACTATAGCCCACCAGGCTCTTCTGTCCATGGGCTTCTCCAGGCAAGAATACTGGAGTGGGTAGTCATTCCTTTCTCCAGGGAATCTTCCTGACCCAGAGACTGAATCCAGGTCTCCTGTATTGCAGGCAGATTCTTTACCGGCTGAGCCACCAGGGAAGCCCTTGCTTATTTCTAGGTTTACTTATTCAGATAAAATTTTCCATATGATCTTTTTCATTGCTATCAAATCATTTATTCCAAAGACATTTTTATCTGTCCTTACTCATTTTGCACTATTTCAAATGCTGCTGAAATTCATATTAAAGTATAGAGATATAATTAACTCTAGGTTTACCAATTCGTGGGTGGTTTTTTTTTTTCATCCTCACAAAAGGATCATCAAATTCCTATAAATGCCAAGTTTTCAGTATGACTGCATTTCTAGAAGTCCACTTGCTAGCAAATTTTTAGGACTCAATCTCTTACATTAAGTGAAATATGTATGCCTGCATAAGTAAAAAGTATCCTACCTAATATATTGTTAACTTTAAAGATGCATTCCAATATACATTAGGTAAAATTCTATTTGATTCCACTTATATGAGATACTTAGAATAGTAAAATTCATAGAGTCAGAAAGTACACTGGTAGATGCCTGAGGCCGGGGGTGGGAAGGTGAGGGAGAGAGGATGGGGAGTTAATGTTTAATGCGGACAGAGTTTCAGTTTAGAAAAATTTGGAGATGGATGATGGTGAAATTTGCACAACAGTGTGAATGTCCTTGGTGCCACTGAACTGTCCAGCTAAAATAAAAAATAGTATATTTTATGTGACTTTTATCACAATTTTAAAAAGAATCCTACCTAAAACTTTAAGGTTTGTGTCTAGAAACAAAAAATTGCTACTAAAAACTATACTAATTTGAACCATCCATATCTGTTATCAATTAAAAAACACTGTTAGAATAAATAAGTATTTAACAGTATATCTATATTTCTTTCTGGCATGACCCCAATACTACTGATTATTTTAAATTTAAATTATCTATTAAAATACATTTAGCCTTTGCCTCAGAATTATTTTCACTATTTTAAAAATACAAAACACTAAAATTGTTAGTAGATAGAGCCTGTTAAAGTTGGCCTCTGGGTTTGTCTATTCTGCTTGGAAATGTTCCAGACCACTCTGACTTTGACCTTGTAATCCAGTATTTGCCAGTCAAAGCAGCATTGTGTAAACCATCCTGTAGCTCTTCCTTGACCTACATCTCAGCAGCTTGACTACTCTCCCATCAGCCCTCCCCCCCCGCAGCAGTAAAGGGCAATGAGTACAGTTCTGTGACTTCTCCTTTGGTTTTATAATCAAATGATGCTGAGGGAACAAGGGGCTCTGGACCCAATGTAGAAATGACCATAGTCTAGATCTATGCTGCTCATTTACAGTCAACCTCAGTGTATAGTCCACGGACAACTTATAGCTGAATACACATCTGATGATTGTTCAAAATGTAGATCCCTGGGTCTCACTCCAGATGTACTGGAATCAGGGAAACTCTCTGGAGTCTGCAAATTTAACAGGCTCCCCAGCTGTTTCTCATGCACATTGAAGTTCAAGCACCACCATTCTAGATGGTCAGACTCACTTTACTGCATGTGCTGCAAAAACACACACACATACACACACACACACACACATATAGGAGACATCTATGAAGATGGCACAATGAGAACTTTCAGTCTCTTCTAAAGAAATTTCCCTGGAATAGTTATGAAACTGTTAAAAACCAAAAATGTCCTAGGCAAGAACAATAAATGCCAAATTTAAGTACATACTAAGATATGACATTTTATAAGTATTTAAACCTCAAAAAACATTTTTGACTCTAAAATGGAATTATGATTCCCACATCATAACGTGTGGGTTAATTGCTCAGTCGTGTCTGACTCTGCAACCCCATGGACTGTACAGTTTGCCAGGCTCCTCTGCCAATGGAATTCTCCAGGAGTGGGTAGCCATTCCCTTCTCCAGTGAATCTTCCTGACCCAGTGACTGAATCCAGGTTTCCCGCACTGCAGGCAGATTCTTTACCATCTAAGTCACCAGGGAAGCCCATTTCCTAAAGGGATTGTGGGGATTAAACAGTAAGGCAAATAGGGAAGTTATCATAGCACTGGGTATATAGGCAGCACTTACCAATTGTCCACACTTGTTCTCTCTCCCCACTGAGATTTTTGTCAACTTATGTCCATCCCTAGCTAGGTGTATAAGCTGAACATTTGCTGACACTACTGAGGTCTGAGCCACCTCCTTAAGAGTCAATAGGGTTTGATATTATTCTGAGATCCTAAACCCCAAATTTTTAGTACATTAGTTTCAGAGAACTTACACTTCTGTACTGATTGCTGGTGTTTATACAAATCTACCCTGCCTTCCACCTATTTTTTATATCCACCCAGAACCCTGCCAGGAACTATGATTCAGGTACTTTTCAGATATCAACTATTGCTAAGGTCTAGAAGCCCCTGCTGAGACCTCTTGATCCCTTACGTGTCAACAACACTAGTCTAAGACACACTCACTGCCCCAGTGAGGCTCCATGCTGCTGACTCCAGTTTATAGAGGAATTCTCCTGTGGGTCCCAGTTCCCAGTCATTTCCTTGCTGGCCACAGTACTCTCCCTCTCCTCCCAGAATGTGTCATATCTTGGAATGTTGTTGTTCAGTCGCTGAGTCACTTCCGATTCTTTGCAACCCCATGGCCTGCAGCACGCCAGGTCTCCCTGTCCTTCACCATCTCCCAGAGTTTGCTCACACCATGTCCGCTGAGCCAACAATGCCATCCAACCATCTCATCCTCTGTCCCCCCTTCTCCTCTTGCCCTCAATCTTTCCCAGCTTCAGGGGCTTTTCCAATGAGTATTGGAGCTTCAGCTTCAGCATCAGTCCTTCCAGTGAATATTCAGGACTGATTTCCTTTAGGATTGACTGGTTTGGTTTCCTTGCTGTCCAAGGGACTCTCCAGAGTCTTCTCCTGCTGGAGAAGACCACAGTTTGAAAGCATCAGTTCTTCAGTGCTCAGCCTTCTTTACGGTCCAGCTTTCACATTTGTGCATGACTACTGGAAAAACCACAGCTTTGACTATACAGACTTTTGTCAGCAAAGTGATGTTTCTGCTTTTTAAAATGCTGTCTAGATTTATCATAACTTTTCTTCCAAGGAGCAAGCATCTTCATTTCATGGCTATAGTCACCATCTACAGTGATTCTGGATCCCAAGAAAAAAAAAGTCTGTCACTGATTCTACTCCCCCACCCCCGCCCCATCTATTTGCCATGATGTGATGACTGGTTGCCATGATCTTAGCTTTTTGAATGTTCAGTTTTAAACCAGTTTTTCACTCTCATCTTTCACCCTCATCAAGAAGCTCTATAGTTCCTCTTCGCTTTCTGCTATTAGGGTGGTATCATCTGCATATCTGAGGTTATTGCTATTTCTCCTGGCAATCTTTATTCCAGCTTGGGATTCATACAACCTGGCATTTTGCATTATGTACTCTGAATTTAAGTTAAATGAGCAGGGTGACAATATACAGCCTTGATGTACTCCTTTCCCAATTTTGAAAAAGGCCATTGTTCCATGTCTGGTTCTAACTGTTGCTTCTTGACCTGCATACAGGTTTCTCAGGAGGCAGGTAAGGTGGTCTGGCATTCTCATCTCTTTAAGAATTTTCCACAGTTTGTTGTGATCCACAAAGTCAAAGGCTTTCGTGTAGTCAATGAAGCAGATGTTTTTCTAGAATTCTTTTGCTTTCTCTATGGCCCAACAGATATAAACATCTGAAAGTTCTTGATCATGTACTGCTGAAGCTTGAAGGATTTTGAACACTACTACTTTGTTAGTATGTGAAACAAGTCCAATTGTACAGCGATTTGAAAATTCTTTGGCATTGCCTTTCTTTGGAATTGGGAGGAAAGCTGACATTTTCCAGTCCTGTGGCCACTGCTGAGTTTTCCAAAATTGTTGTTATATTGAGTGCAGCACTTTAACAGCATCACCTTTTAGGATTTTAAATAGTTCAGCTGGAATTCTATCACCTCCACTAGCTCCATTCATAGTAATGCTTCCTATGGGAAAAGACCCTGATGCTGGGAAAATTTGAAGGCAAAAGGAGAAGAGGGTGGAAGAGGATGAGATGGTTAGATTGCTCAGATTCATGTCCATTGAGTTGGCGATGCTGAGTCTGGAAGACAGTGAAGGACAGGGAAGCCTGGTGTGCTGCAGTCCATGTGGTTGTGAAGAGTAGGACATGACTTAGAGAATGAACAACAACAATGCTTCCTAACGCCCACTTGACTTCACACTCCAGTATGTGTGGCTCTAGGTGAGTGACTACACCACTGTGGTTATCAGGTCATTAAGACCATTTTTTGTATAGTTCTTCTGTGTATTCTTGCCACCTCTTCTTAATCTCTTCTGCTTCTGTTAGGTCCTTGCCTAACTAAGCTTGGAATGTAGCCATCACTTTCTACAAGCCTCCACATGAAATGCAAGACATTGAACATACACCCTCTCTTGCCCTTCAGCCCCTCTCCCCGTTGCTCCTCTACTCACACACTGTCTTTCCTTTAGCTTTGATTCAGGTTCCTTTCATATTTATTTGCTTCATAGATTAATCAAATGAAAATTAATACCAAAAGTACGCCAGCACAGACTATGATAAAAGTTTAAACTGTGCGAAATCTACAAGCATCTAAACAAGGGGGAAATGCCTGTTACAGCTTACTATGGAAAGAGCCAAAATCAGGTTATTTTCAGATTTCTTTTGTGTTTTATCACCAACTCTGTGAAAGAGTTGTCACAGAGTGATAAGTGTATCTCTCTCAAGGAAAAAAATCAAAGACCCAGGAGTTTCATAAAAAAACAAGCTGGGTATAAAGGAAAATAAGATACTATCTGATTCCTAACATTTCAGAAATATACCACTTGAGTGTTCTATTTTATGAAAAAAGGAAGCATAAAATGAATCTGAATACTGAATAATATTTTCCCATTTCTAATATATTTTCAGGGCTATATTCCCTTAATAGCTAGAAGGGAGAAACAATAGCCACTTGAGAAGAAGTTTCTGCTTTTTGTTGGTCTTGGTGTCTTTTATTCCCATATGTATGTTTCAGAAAAAGATGATAAGTATGTCATCTATTCATATTTTGAATAAATTTTCAACTGATAACAGGGTTAAATGCTATTTCAGAGTTTCATTGACTCCATGGAAGCTCACTATATAAAGCCGATTTATAGTCAGGAATAGTTTTATTGCCAGTTTCCTCAGAATTCACAGTCTAGAAGAGTCAGCTAAGAAATTTTCAGCTAGGAATTCCGTTTTATAAATTAAGAAACTGAGCTTAAATAAATTTTTATTAGAATATAGTTGACTTAAAATGTTTTATTAGTTTCTGCTGTTTAGAAAAGTGTATCAATTATACATATACATACAGTCACCCTTTTTTAGATTCTTTTCCCATATAGGTCATTACAGAGTATTGAGAATAGTTCCCTATGCTATATAGTAGGTCCTTATTAGTTATCTAGTGCGTATATGTCAGTCCCAATATCCCAATTTACCCTTTCCCCATTTCCTCTCTCATAGCCATAAGCTTGTTCACTACATCTGTGACTCTATTTCTGTTCTTTAAATAAGTTCATCTGTACCCATTTTTTAGATTCCACATATAATTGATATATGATATTTATCTTTCTCTGTTTGACTTATTTCACTCAGTATGATAATCTCTAGGTCCACCCATGTTGCTACAAATGACATTATTTCATTCCTTTTTATGGCTGAGTAATATTCCATTGGATATATATTCCACGTGGATAACTTATTAGTGTTAAGTCACAAAAATAGTGAATGGAAGAAACAGGTTCAAACTTTGCCTTTATGACACCAGAGTTGGTAGCTTTGACTCCTTTGTTGTCACTCCCATACTGAATGGGGAACACAAACATGCCCTATGTCTTGTGCACAAAATGAGATTAATTTACATGCAGAATCTTCTCATGGAACTCCTTTGCTACCCAACGTGATCTTAATTAATGTTTGTTCTGATGATACAGTAAATTCAGGGGTACAGTGTCATCTGAGCTGCTAAAGAGCATGAGATGCAAAGCCCTTTACACACTGTATTGAAAGTATATGCTTATAAATTACAGACCTTCCCTGTTAGCCTATGACCATTTGGAAGGCATGGTATTTCCTTATCTCTTTGTTAATGGTGTCTATTACTATATATAACCAAAAGTTGCCGATTTTGTAATGGACCTTTAAGATAAGAGAGGCAAACCTGCCCATAGTATTTGTGAAGTTCTGGGACAAATGAAAACTTGCAGTTCATGGTCTTCCCCCCTCTTTTCCCTCATCCTCTGCCCACTCCTACACTAAGCCTCAAGGGCCCTTGAAACTTGTCTGGGGACACTCCAATCTGCAATGTTAAAGGTTTGTTTATACATCATGCAAATAGACCTCATTTGGCTGCTTCTCAGGCCTGGGATGTGTCCAGTGTCTCTGGGACATCACAGTGTCCCTTCAGAAGGACCAGGGAGTATGCTCATGCAGCCCTGGAGGAGGGCTTGGGTCCACTTGTGACAGAACTCTGAAGACCTGTGTATCAATACCGTGTCTGGCAGAGGGATGCATAGTGTCTGGTTAGGCCTAGCTTTCTTGATCCCGTTAACTCTTAGGACTAGGGGAGGGACACGCCATAGGAAGGTTTTAAAGTGTAAGATATAAATATGGTACTGAATCTTGCTATGACCTACTTTACAGAACGAGGAAATGAAAACTCAGAATCTTTATGTGCCTCATTCATACTCAAAAAACTAGTGAGAAGATCTGAACCAATGACTTCTAATGTCAAATCCAAGACATTTTCCACTATACCAGCTGTATTGTTGTGTTTCTATAGGGAACAGTAACAAATTATCCAGAATATTTAAGAGCAACAGATTCTCTCTTAACTTTTCTTTGCAGTCAAGGCTAGATTCTCCCTCTGGATATCATCAAAAGGTTCTCAACAACTTTATAACCTTTGGGCCTCTGACCTCTAAAGCACAGAATGGGGCTGATCGAGTGATAGTAAATTTGTAAGGGCTTCTGTCTCTTGTGGAGCAGAACTGTCAAAAGTGATGCTTGTTGTGTTGAAATAAAACTGAAGTTTTGTAAGAGCTGTAACTAGAGATTTCTTCTTATCGTAATATGTCACTCATCCCAGTTGGTTTCCAGTCTGGACAGGATTGTGGGAAATGAACATTTTCTTTCTTAGCAATTACAAAGACCAAATTGAGTATCAAGGAACTCTTAAGATTAGCATTTCTGGGTTCTAACTAATTTTCTATTAAATTAACTTTATTTAGTCAGGTTATATTGTAAACATACAGGATAATATGGTAAAATGTCAGGAAAGACTAATACTAAGACAAGCTTTCATATTTTATTTTAATTCTCTTTGTGACAGAAGCCTTCTCTAAATTGAAGATAATTAATTACTAGTCTTTTATTATAATTATTATCATTTATATGGTAAAGAATCTGCCTGCCATGCAGGAGACCTGGGTTCGATCCCTGGGTCAGGGAGATTCTCTGGAGAAGGAAGTGGTAACCCACTCCAGTATTCTTCCCTGGAGAATCTCATGGACAGAGGAGTCCTGTGGGCTACAGTCCATGGGGTTGAGAAGAGTTGGACATAGTTGAGTGACTTTCATACACACACATTATTATCATTATTACAATTTATTGAGTATGTACTTGAAGTCAGTGTCAAGTACTTTACATACACTTTTCTCTAAACACAATTGAGAATTTTTTTTAAGTAAAGAAAATGGGGCTCAAAACTCTCAAGTAAACTCATCTAACACCTCTGCGACTAAGCTAAGAGTGGTTACGTGGGAATTCTAAGCCAGGCTTGTTTTCCTTCCTTAGTTGTTTGCCTTTTATTTTTAAAATCTACCTGCTGCTGCTGCTAAGTTGCTTTATCATGTCCAACTCTGTGCAACCCCATAGACAGCAGCCCACCAGGCTCCACCGTCCCTGAGATTCTCCAGGCAAGAACACTGGAGTGAATTGCCATTTCCTTCTCCAATGCATGAAAGTGAAAAGTGGAAGTGAAGTCGCTCAGTCGTGTCTGACTCTTTGCGACCCCATGGACTGCAGCCTACCAGTCTCCTCCATCCATGGGATTCTCCAGACATGAGTACTACCTAATGGAGATCAAATTTGTGCTTTAACTTTATTCACCAGTCTATTTGAGATCCTAGTTGATAGTTTGATTGCAAGGGAGAATGGATAATATTTACATTATTAACCCTAGGAGAAGATGATATTTCTCATGCAATTTTATACCCCCACATGTATATTTACAATATTAATACTTTGGGAAGAAGATTTTCTTTGACATCTGCCTCGACCATCTAAAAGAGAATGAGGATCCTGAAAAAATAAAGACAGAGTACTAGGCCTATGTTTGGGAAATAGGGGTTGAGATTTGTGAGCCTAATATATATTATGTTGGCCAGATAGTTCTTTCAAGATTTTCATAACATCTTATGGAAAAACCCAAATGAACTTTTGGGTCAACCCAATATATATTAGGTTACTACATATCATAGTGTTTAAACACATGTTGCTAAGCACCATGTGATAAGTAAACAACAACTCTTCATGTGGGTGTTGGTGCTGAATCTGAGCAGGTTTCTAGGTTTCCTTCTAAACCTTCTGGGCTGTGCCATAAACCCCAGGAAGGTGACCTATTACCTGCATTTCTTGGTTATTTCTCATTCTGTTTTCAGCTCATCCTAGTGATTAGTTGGACGATCTCACAGAGACTGCTGGTCGCAGGAGCTTCCCTGCCATGCAGCCCCTCTGCCCTTCTGGAAGTGTGTCTCCCACTGGCTAAAGTAAGTCATTTTTCCCTTAGGGAACCAAATCCAAACACTAGAACTTCTCTTGCAGCCTGTAATTAAATCTGGCGGGCAGGTCAGCAGTGCCAGTGGGTCAGGAAAGAGAAGAAAAAGGAAGGGGAAGAAGTGGCATTTGTTTCTTGGCTGGTGCTGGTGCTTCTCTGAGAGGGAGGCTCTGGCAGCCGGACAGTGATGTTCCTGTGCCCAGAATATTCGTGCTTGTTCAGAGCCTGCCAGCTGGCTCCAAAATGGTTCTTCCCAATCAGGGCTTTCGTGTTCACTCAGCACTGGAGGTTGATGCGCTTTCCCGGTGGTCCCTTGCTGCCCAAAGATCTTTTCTGCATTCACCACCTCAGATTATAACACAGCAGAGCTTCTTATACATTAACGTGCAGCACAATTGCTTGAAGGGCTTGTTAAAATAAGATCCCTGGACCCCTCCCCGCTGCCTTGCACAGGTATTCTGGTTTAGTGAAGCCTGAGAACTTGCGTGTCTAACAACTCCCAGGTAATGCAGATGCTGTTTGTTTATAGCTACTGAGGCTTCAGGTGGTCAAGGGAGGAGAAATGAGTTGAGATTAAGTGTCTAAAGACTAGAAAACAAAATGTATCTTAGTGAAGATACACAAGAACTCGGGTGCTTTCCAACATAAAATCTTCTCCATGATTTGCTTTAAAACATAGTTGAGGCCATCGTTTATATCAACTATTGAGTAGGGAAATACTGTCCCTTTTCAAATTACATAGCATGAAATACATGAATCTCTCAAGTCTACAGTTTGATGAATTTTCATGAATGCACACATCCACTGTGATGAATAAGCTTGTAAGATATAGAACATTTCCATCTCCCCAGAAAGTTCCTTCATGCCCCTTCCTAGTAAATCTCCTCCTACTCCTCCCTTCCAGTAAAACACTACTTTGATTTAGTTAACAAAAAGTATTTTTCTTGTTCTAGAACTTCATATAAATGGAAAAATACAATGTATACTCTTTTTGTGTCTTGTGTATTTTGTTTTGGTCAGCATATTTTTGAGATTCATCATGCTATTGCACCTTCAACAGGTGCTCCTTTTTGTTACTTAATAGTGTTCCAGTGTAAAATATACTAAAATTTGTTTATCAATTCTCCTATTAATGAATGTTCTGATTGATTCTAGTTTTAGGCCATTTGAGTAAAACTGACATGAACATTCTTGTCTAAGTCTTTTCATAGAGCAGGGATATTTAATGTTTTCCAAAGTGATTACATCATTATACACACAGAGAGAACTTCTAATGCTTTCCAGTATTTCACGTTGTCAAGTTTTAAAATATCAGCCAATTTTGCTGAGTATGTAGTAGTACTATTACCGAAACCAAGCTCATACTGCTTGCCACATGACAGGGCAAGACACTGAGAGATAGGTTATTGAAACAAGAAACTCTCAGAAAGCCAGCAAACCAAGAAGATGGTGGACTAGTGTCCCAAAGAACCATCTTCCCTAAGTTAGAATTCAGGCTTCTTTTGACTAAAAGGGGAAGGTGTAAAGTCCTGGTTCTGGCCATCCCCTCATAAAGGGGAGGGGATATGTTAATTTCTTCCTCTCTGCACCCATTAACAGATGGACCTGGTCAGGAAGATTCCAGTGAGCTAAACAAAAGTAGTTTAGCTTACCACTCACTACTTGCGAGGCAGGGTTCCCAGAGATGGGCCATTATTATTATAAGCTTATAGGTAATAACCCTTTTAGTGATTAATTTGTAATATAATACAAAGTTTCTTCCTTATTACAGTATCCCATTATGATTTAGTTTACATTTTCCTGATGACTAATGATGTTGCCTTTTTATACAGTTCAATACAAACAATGAGGTGTAAACAGCCATCTCATTGGAAAAGACTCTGATGCTGGGAAAGATGAAGGCAGAAGAAGAGAGTGACAGAGGATGAGATGGTTGGATGGCATCACCAATTCAATGGACATGAACTTGGGCAAACTCTAGGAGATGGTGAGGGACAGGAAGGCCTGGCATGCTGCAGCCCAAGAGTCAGACACAACTCAGAGACAGAACAACAACAATGATGTTGAGCATTTTTTGTTATATTTTATGACTGCACAATAGCACTCATCTCACACACTAATGCTAAAAATTCTCCAAGCCAGGCTTCAGCAATACGTGAACTGTGAACTTCCAGACGTTCAAGCTGGTTTTAGAAAAGGCAGAGGAACCAGAGATCAAATTGCCAACATCCACTGGATCATGGAAAAAGCAAGAGAGTTCCAGAAAAACATCTATTTCTGCTTTATTGACTATGCCAAAGCCTTTGACTGTGTGGATCACAATAAACTGTGGAAAATTCTGAAAGAGATGGGAATACCAGACCACCTGACCTGCCTCTTGAGAAATCTGTATGCAGGTCAGGAAGCAACACTTAGAACTGGACATGGAACAACAGATTGGTTCCAAATAGGAAAAGCAGTACAGCAAGGCTGTATATTGTCACCCTGCTTATTTAACTTATATGCAGAATACATCATGAGAAATGCTGGGCTGGAAGAAGCACAAGCTGGAATTAAGATTGCCTGGAGAAATATCAATAACCCCAGATATGTAGATGACACCACTCTTAAGGCAGAAAGTGAAGAGGAACTAAAAGCCTCTTGATGAAAGTGAAAGAGGAGAGTGAAAAAGTTGGCTTAAAGCTCAACATTCAGAAAATGAAGATCATGGCATCTGGCCCCATCACTTCATGGGAAATAGATGGGGAAACAGTGGAAATAGTGTCAGACTTTATTTTTTGGGCTCCAAAATTACTGCAGATGGTGACTACAGCCAGGAAATTAAAAGACGCTTACTCCTTGGAAGAAAAGTTATGACCAACCTAGAAAGCATATTCAAAAGCAGAGACATTACTTTGGCGACTAAGTTCCGTCTAGTGAAGGCTATGGTTTTCCCAGTGGTCATGTATGGATGTGAGAGTTGGACTGTGAAGAAGACAGAGCGCCGAAGAATTGATGCTTTTGAACTGTGGTGTTGGAGAAGACTCTGGAGAGTCCCTTGGACTGCAAGGAGATCCAACCAGTCCAGTCTGAAGGAGATCAGCCCTGGGATTTCTTTGAAAGGAATGATCCTGAAGCTGAAACTCCAGTACTTTGGCCACCTCATGAGAAGAGTTGACTCATTGGAAAAGACTGTGATGCTGGGAGGGATTGAGGGCAGGAGGAGAAGGGGATGACAGAGGATAAGATGGCTGAATGGCATCATGGACTCGATAGACATGAGTCTTTGTGAACTCCGGGAGTTAGTGATGGACAGGGAGGCCTGGCGTGCTGTGATTCGTGGGGTCACAAAGAGTCGGACACGACTGAGCGACTGAACTGAACTGAATGACTATTCACATAACTTTCTTTTCAAATTTTCTGCCTACTTTAAGTACTTTGGACTGTTTGGCTTTATTTAAAAAAAAACAACTTTATTCTATGTTACAATACTTTATTGGTTTTGCCATACATTGACATGAATCAGCCACAGGTGTACACGATCTCCCAATGCCAAAGCCCCCTCCCACCTCCCACCCCATATCATCTCTCTGGATCATCCCATGCAGCAGCCCCAAGCATCATGTATCCTGTATTGAACATAGACTGGCTTTTTATTATTGAGTTCATTATGTATTATGATTATAAATCTTCAGTTCAGTTCAGTCGCTCAGTCGTGTCCGACTTTTTGCGAACCCATGAATTGCAGCACGGCAGGCCTCCCTAAAGTTTTCTACTTAGTATTTTCTTCTGTTGTAGAATATCAAGAACAATAGAGGCCCAAAGTAAAGGTCATCTTTGGATAATATCCTCTCAACTGAATGAGAAATATTTAATGAAATTCAGATTAGTGTCTCCTGTAATCAGTGTGGGGCAGTTTCTTTTACCAGTCAAAGAATTTCCCTGATCCATCTCACCTGTGTTTGGTTTTGGTCCAAATGCCTAGAATTCCTGATGCTGGGAAAGACTGAGGGCAAGAGGAGAAGGGGACAGCAGAGGATGAGATGCTTAGATAGCATTATTGACTCAATGGACATGAGTTTGAGCAAACTCAGGGAGATAGTGAAGGACAGGGAAGCCTGGCGTTCTGCAGTTCATGGGGTCGCAAAGAGTAGGGCACAACTTAGCAACTAAACAACAACAATGCCATCAGTCAGGCTTCTATCTGCTCTTTTTGGTCAGGAAGATAATGTTTAAAAGGATGTGTTTTGTCTCACTATGCCTGATCTCAGTGTTAACACACCTGTATTTGCGGTACAGTACAATGAAGAATGAGAATATGAGTCAGATGCCGTGACAATATATTTCCTTTTAGCAAATAAGAAGTGTGCTGGCCCACCTGTCTTTCCACCAGTACTGCCTTACCACCAAATAGTCAAGCTCCATCATCCAGAGCCATATATTTACATATCATTTATTTACAACTCTGTTTAGTATATCAATAAGATTTCTTATAGGCTTCAACATAATTAAGGAAAGCTATTTACCATGCCAGATACCAAGCCCAACAGCTTTATTTTCTAGCCAGCCTATCTCTCTTTCAAAGAAAACTTAGCAGAATGGAATTAAGTAGAAGTGATGCTGTTAGATAATTTTAAACCTTTTGTAATTTATAAGAAATTAGAAATAAGGCCTTTGTAAACATTGGCACTTCGTTAGTAATGCATTTCTTGTCATACACGTCACAGTCTACTGTGGTATATTAGGATATCTGGGCTCTCCTTTGAGTTATTGACTGATTACTTGTTGAAAACCTTTTTCTCATGTGTGGACTTTCTGGGCTGCCCTTTATCTTCTGCTTTCCTGTTTCTCTGAAAATTATCACCCCGTGCACTGAACTTTTTAAAAAAAGCCTTAGGGAAGGTTCACTGATTCTGAAGAAATAAGTTTGGTGCTAGTTCTTGGAGAATAAGGGAGAGTGACTGTGCATAGAATGCAGCGTCTACCATAAGAAGAATTGATCTGCTGCTTTTCCTGGGCAATTTAAAGGAGACTGGAAGAAAACTCGTGGTCAGAACAGGCAAGAGATAGAAGGATTTCATTTCTAGAAGCTAGAGATTTGGGGGACTCAGCAGCAGTTGGGGTAGAAACAGCATAACATAGAAGTCTGATGTGCTCAAGATCTAGAGCAGGTGCCTGTCACTAATTCACTTTACTACCTAAAAACCAGCAGGGAACTAAGAAGTACTAAGTGTGTTCTGTTTATCAGACATTCAGATACATAATTTTAATTAAATTCTTCAAGGTATGCCTAGCAGCTAAGCGTTATCATCCCCATTCCACAAAAGAGGACACCAAGTCTCAGAAAGTTTAAGTAACTTATCCAAGTTTACACGGTTACTAAGACAGAATTCAAGCCTGATTCCAAAATTCAAGCCCTTGTACAAAACCATGCTGGCTCCTTGAGCTTCAGTCTGCTCATGAGTAAAGGGAAGGAACACTAGCAGAGGCTTTCTGGTGTCTCTTTGGTCTTTAGCAAGCTCTCATTTTGCATGCGTAGGGACATGAAGGCTGTAAGAGATAGGAGTAATAGAAATACACAGTGTGCTTTAACTTCTGGCACAGTTCTTCATCTAACATAGTGTTGTTATCTTCCAAAATTACGAAAGGAATGAATGTAAAAATCCAAAGTTATAAGAAGATAAGACTTCAGATTTAGAACCCAAACAGCAATATAAACGCTACATATTCATTCTCTCCATACTTTGCAGAAAAGATCTTTAAAAACAAAAATATAAATTACACAGTGCAACAATTAGCATATAAATTGTTAAAATTATCAGATTAAAACCTTGGTCATCATGAGGTTTCAAATCTGACTCATTATTTTTAAACTGAAAAATAGTAAAGCTTTTAGAAATGATTGTCTTATTTTACTCCGCTTTTCAAAGTGCTTTATGTTTTGACTGAAAGCATTAGACTTGTCCAAATATTTCTCACATGATTTACTGGCTGGGAAAATGGAATGAAAGCCAGAAAGAAGGAACCAGGTATAACACTCATTTCCAAAGAGAGGTAACCAAGAGCAACACATTGTAGGCAAATGGATGGTTTTCTTTCTACACTGAAATGTGCTTCTAAACATAATGCTGAACAGAAAACTAACTGAACTTGGGAGGGGACCACTTTTGGGGAAAATTCTTACATGAACATTTCCTAGATATGATTCCTATCGTCATTTTTATTTCTAACAGGAGCAACTAACGTGACAATTATACTATTCTACACTGAGCGACTGAACCGACTGACTGACACAAATGTGATCAAAGAAAAGGGGAAGGTAGGCTTTATTTTTGTAAACACAAAATAAACTTTTCGTCAGCCTTTGAGTTAGGTTTTCAAAGGAGCTGGATTTTCTCTTTATTACTAGTTGAGTCTTGGTTTTCTAAGTTGTATTGCTTGTGTCCCTAAACCAATAAAAGTGTTACAGTGAGTTGCTATTGTTTAATGAAAGATGGCATTTTTCCTTTTCCCCTCTGTCCATTATTTCTGAATCTTCTTTTAAGAGTGTGGAGCAATCAAATGGCCCAGCAGAAAACTGTCGGAGCTGTAAGTTTTTCGTCTGGGAGCTTCACATCTAAACGTCCCCATACATTTTATCACATCCCCAAAATGTATCTAAGGGTCTCGCTTCCATTACTCCTATATAGTGAAACTAAGCAATGTTTAAAAGCATTATTTTATTATATTTGAAACAGAACAAAACAAAATACCACATATTTAGGTATTTTACTTAAAAGTGTTGGCAATCTAACGTGATACTTCACAGTGTAAAGAGGAAGTACTTTTTTCTTCTCCTCACACTAAGTAAGCTAAAGATTGTAAGTTGTTGTTAATGATACTTCAATCTAATTTTAAGCAGATACTCAGTTTACGTCTTAAAAACATTCAAATGACACAGCTAATTCCTATTCACATTCGAAGATAGTATCCCATTGCAAAGAATAAGAGCTTAATTTGTAAATTCTCCGGTCCTGCCAAACCAGGGGCTGAAGACTAGACTTGCCTAAACTCGCAGAAAGGGAGAAAACTGCAGAGGGCTGCAAAGGGAACTAGGCGCTTTTGTTCTGGTTGGATGGGGAGAGGGGGACAGGGCAGGCATAGCTTTCTTGCCTTTCTTCCCCATTCACTTGGGACAGGGGCTTTTACCTCAGATTAAAACTTCAAGCTCTGCGTAGACTTAGGTCCTGAAACGTATGTGTGAAGTATTAGCACTCTCCGATGTATTTCGGGAACACTGCTTTCTTAACCAGTATGGAAAACTTAACAGAGTACTAGATAACACCTGATAAGCTATTATATAACTATTTTCTGCACTTTCAGTTTCCCTATATGCCCCAAATTATTTTACCTTCCATGGAAAAAGTAAGGTAAAATTAGCTGTAAAGGATGTATTTGAGCCTCTAAGTCCTTGAATGTTATAAAGATACACATAAGGGAGTAATAATTATGACTTATTCTCTCCGTCTGTCATGCCCACTTGCTTAGTCAGCTGTGATTAAACCTTAATTAACTTGGAAAAAGGTTACTGTAAATATCACAGCTAAATACACTAAACACTGAATAAAGCAGGAAACACTGCATGATTTTTAATAAAAAGGCAAGGAGTAACTCATCTTTTCCTTTCTCTTACGCAAATGACCTGAATACCATCCGGCACCTACCCTAAGACTGACTCTAAAACATGTCATCCTACTTGAACACCTTCTAAATCAAGTCATCTTATTATATTTTTTGAACGGACCTTGGTATTTTTTTTCAAACTAGGTCAGAGCATATCTTGGGTTATTTTATATTTGTGATGCCAATAAAAATGTTGAATTTGGTTATTTAAAAACTCATCAGAGTAAGTACTGTAAGTGAAACAACTGGGAGTTGTCTGGCAATTTTCTTTATAAACATTATTTGAAAACTTATTTCAATTTGAAAAAGTAATTAATACTTAAGAATGATGTCTTCTCCTAATTGCTTGGAAGATTTACAAGTTTCTGATTTTCCAAGCAATATGGTGTTTATAATAAATCTCCCAGAAGTCTAGCAGGGTAGCAATTTTTTTTAATGCAAGTATTTTTTCCCTAATATTTTTCTTCTAATGATAATAGTTTCCATGGCTTCTTTGCAACATTCTGGAGTGGAATATGAGCAGCATAAGGCAAAATTGCGATTGTTGAGGGGAAAGGACATTTCAATGGAGTATGTTGGAACTGATATTGGATTTATTTCCAGACTCTAAGCTCTATAGAAGTGCTCTGTGTAAATGTGTTCATAGAGTGTTAGATCTCATTATTTTTTGTTTTGTTTCTTCCCAAAATGAAGATAAGTCCTCTTGGGGGAAAAGGTCAGTCATTTTTTAACACAATCAAGAGTTAATAGAACAGAATGAAATCTATATTTCATAATGCTCTGAAACTAAACCCAAAAGCTGCTTCTATCATACAATTGTATTGAAATGTTTTTATGAAGGCTTGATCAGAAAATTATTAGTTTGATCAAGATAGTTTTTAGGGATTTT
The DNA here is from genome assembly GCA_917880005.1 of Nanger dama. NCBI lineage: Eukaryota > Metazoa > Chordata > Mammalia > Artiodactyla > Bovidae > Nanger > Nanger dama. Next base: position 6,827,000 of record CAKJTW010000094.1, on the reverse strand, counting down.
TATATTTTTTCAATTAAGTTCAATCTTTTTAAATGTAAGTGGAAATTTTGCCTATCTTCTTTATTTTTATTTCTTGAAACAAAAGGATAAAAATTAGGGAAAAAATTAAAGAAAACTTCAAGTATATCCTTTAAGTAAAAGCTTTTGGTGACACAAAATATGATGCTGCAGGAACAGAGCATAAATAATTTGCATTTCTCTGAGACAGAAGAACTAGATATGCACATTACTAAAGTAAGGAGTTATGATCTGAATTAACCTTCTTTAAAGACAGCTTTAGTGTGAACTTCAATACTCAAACTTCAAAATTTTAACAGAACAGCATCATGGTTACATATCACTTTAAAAGTGCACATTTGTTTTATGTCTATGCATACATTTTAAATGCATGCTGCTGGTTTTCCTATTCAAATGTTTTCTAGTCTTGTTACCAGTTTTGGGTTTTCCCAACTTTTATAAGAACATAAAAATGAATCATTTTATTTTATCTAGTAAATACAGAAGCTATATCCTATGGTGGTATAGGGGGGCTGAAGAAGATTTCTTTAAAACCAGTACAACTTCCCCTATGAGGTTTTGGACTTTCCCATAGATGTTTGTCTGTCAGGAACAAATAACCACAAAGTATCCAGGCTCACTTGGGACCTGGATATCTGAAAGTCCAGCCCAGAATACTGGCAGCATCCAGAAGACAGTGTGCTCTTTTAGATGGGTACTGTTTTCTTTCCAGGGAAACTGTCGAGGCAGAGGAGTCTCCATGGAGGACTCTATAGCTAGAAAACCAATTCTAGCTCTGAAAGTAACAGTGTTCAACTTCCTATTTATATACTCCCTCAAGGGATTTGAAAATCAATATAACTCCTTGAAACTTTAAAGTGACATCTAAAATTTGTCCAAAATGTAAGTACAAATTAAGTAATTTCCAACTTATTTTAAATATTCCCTTTTAAAAGTAAAGTTGTTACAAAATTTTAAACAGCATCTTAGGGAATATAAATGCTAAAGTGATTTAATCCTCTATTATCATCCACCTAAAAGAATAGCAGTTCAAAAATAAGCTCTTATTTAACAACTGGAAATTAAATTTTTCCTTTTATTTTTTTGAACTTGTTTTTCCATTTCCCTTCCTTATCAGATTTTATTCTAATTTCATACAATCTTATTTATGTAATACAATTTTATTCTTTTTAAATAAGAAAGTAACATATTTATTTCCTTATTATGCTTAGTGCACTTGTTCCTGAAAGTGACAATGTGAGTAAATCCTAAACAGGGAAGCAAGGGAGAAAGTTTTTCTCTAGCAGTGATGATAAGGAAAGTGGTAAAGACACAGATGTCAGGAGGTCAAGGCAGGAGCTGGCTCTTCCTTCCAGTTGGTCCAGGCCTTGGTCTGCCCACCATCGCATCTTCTAACAAGTACATTCTCCAGTAATGGTGACTGCTACCCCCACTCAGCCTTCTGTCAGTCTTCATAGAAAAGTCAACGTAATTTTATTCTTAAAAATCTCTGTTAAAAGCTATTATACTTTTTCACAGCAAAAATGTAAGCTAAATTTACTTTTTAAACATTTCTTAAGTGCTAAATGTTAAAAAATTTCTCCTGAATTTTCCAGGGGATCTTCCTGACCCAGGTATTGAATCCAGATCTCTTACATAGTAGACAGATTCTTTACAATTTGAGCCACCGTGAAGAATCCATGATTAGCAAAAAAATTGTATTATTGAGTTATGTTTAATATAATTGTGTTAAAAGATTGGTAAAGAAATTAAAAATAATAGAAGTAATATTTTTAAAATGCCTCTTTTTGTATGTGTATTTCTCAATGAAATGGATCAGTCAGAATTTTCCCACATGGATCTGAATATGAATACTCCTTACTATTAGAAAGAGTTAGGGGTTAGTATTAATCCTGTTCTTGTTTGTCATTTTAATTGAGGTTAGTGTTAAAAATCCTTATTTGTAGACGGGGATGGAAGGACACTTAATTATTATAGTTATGACACGTAAATCTTGACTTTCAAACAGCTTTTATGTAAAAATTTATATACTGGTATATCATAAATAATTATTTTTAAAGATCTATCAGCTGAAAATTTAGTTATTTACTTATTTGCTTTGTGGAAAGCAAAGAACTAGAGACTGTCTGTGATTTGTTACCCAGACATGAAATTCTTTTCACTCTTTTATTCCTGTATTAGCATAGCTAGTATTTTCAAGTATCCCTTGTCTAGTATCACTGCTAAAATGTTTTCACTCTAGGCCCATGCAATGAATGAAAAATATGACTCTCTCTTGTAAGGTTGCAAAGGTCAATAATAAATGTAGATCCACAGACCCTTAGTGAAGAATTCACAGGAAAGGTATGGCTCTGAAAATATCCTTAGCTCTCTCTGTGTCCTGGACAGGTCTCTGTAAACCCCTATCTGAGTACTCTTTTTGAAGACCACTGTTTTGAAGCATCTGTGGGCCTGTGATAGCCTAGTAGCACTTGCCTTGACATAACTAACATAATAAGTCAGTGTAGTATAGCAGAAAAGGACTGGATTTAACAGTCCAAAAGCATGGTTTCACCTATTACCTCTGCTCTTAGCTGGCTATGTGCCGCTAGAAAACATCACTTTAATTCTCTGGACCTCAGCTTTCTTATTTGAAGTTGGACTAGAATAGTGTTTCCCAAAGCTCAGTGGCATAATTTTAGGTGGTATAGCTATAGATTTTCTTTATCTGTAATACATTTCTTTTATGGTTTGTTAGAAAAATCAGTGAACTCATCAGCATGCTAAATCTATGATTCTAGGGACTTCCCTGGTGGCCCAGTGGCAGCTAAGCCCACACTCCCAACGCAGGGGCCCAGGTTTAGTCCCTGGTCAAGGAACTGGCTCCCACATATGGCAACTAAGAGCTCATGTGCCGCAACTAAAGGCCCATGTGACTCAACAAGACCCAGTGCAACCAAGCCAGCCAATTAATTAAAATTCAATTTTAAAAAACTATGATTCTTGAATATAGTCTTTAAAAATTAATCTAAAAGGGGGAATACTTAAGTTTTTAATAATTTATTTTTTAAATTAAATAATAAAATATGTAAAATCCATGAATATGCTGCTAAGTCGCTTCAGTCGTGTCCGACTCTGTGCGACCCCATAGACGGCAGCCGACCAGGCTCCCCCATCCCTGGGATTCTCCAGGCAAGAACACTGGAGTGGGTTGCCGTTTCCTTCTCCAATGCATGAAAGTGAAAAGTGAAAGTGAAGTCGCTCAGTTGTGTCCGACTCTTCGCGACCCCATGGACTGCAGCCCACCAGGCTCCTCTGTCCATGGGATTTTCCAGGCAAGAGTACTGGAGTGGGGTGCCAGTATGGGAATTAATTAAATTTGAGAAACATAGTTACAAATACTCTATTCCACCAAATCCAAACATTGTATGATTTTATGAAAAAGAACTGGAGGAAAATAAAAATTAAGGGAGGAAACGGGAGAAGAAACAAAGGGAGACAGGAAGAACTTTATGAAATAGACTTTAAGTAAGTCTATTTCTCAGTAGGCTTGTAAAGTGCCATAGTCACGGATGGCACATATCAACCCACATCAGAAACTCCAAAAAGCAAGTTCAGGCAAATTATTCAGTTAAACATTCATAGATAGATGTTTTAAAGGCAGAATAACAATTATGCAAGTCAGGCTTTCTCAACTGGTTGAGCATAAGCTAAAATCTTTACCACATCTGCACAGCCAAGTGATGTGGCAATTTGATGTAATTACCTGGGCAAGGCAGGCAAATAAAACGTACCACAAAATTCAGGGGACTGAGTTACGTACATACATCACCTATCTTTACTGATCAAATTATCCAGTTAATCTATTCACCTTCTTGTCACATCCCCTGTGTTGCCACAGCCAATTCCAATGCTGGAATTTTAATTAAGACAGTCTACTGAGAATAGAGGGGCTTCCCTTGTAGCTCAGTCAGTAAAGAATCTGCCTGCAGTGCAGCACACCCAGGTTGGATCCCTGGGTCGGGCAGATCCCCTAGAGAAGGAAATGACAACCCACTCCAGTATCCTTGCCTGGAAAATCCCATGGACAGAGGAGCCTGGTGGGCTGCAGTCCAACGTGGCGCAGAATTGGGCATGACTGAGCAATTAACACTCCTGCTACTGAGAATAAATGCCCTCCAAGTAAGTGCGGGGTTTTTTCAGATTAGTAAAGAAATACATCTTTTAAAAGGTTAATCATTACTCAGAGATAAAGAATACAATGAATTACTCTATATTAACGTGAACAATTTTCTAAGCCTTGTACATCTTGGGTGTAATGTGTAAATACATCCAGCTAGTTATATAAAAATATTTTTCACTTCATCTTTATGTTATCATGGTCAATTTCCTTGGACTCTTATAAGTAAGATATTAAGAATAAAATCTACCTTTATTCTTTCTTTCTGTGTCTTAATCTTTTATTTTAGAATCAATAAAATGAAAATTGTTCAGCTAAATAAAAATCTTTAATGTGCACACACAGACACATGTACACTCACACGTGCACACTGGTACACATAAATAAACACCACCAAAGTTTCTTTTAGAAATGTCATAGTTAATACATATTAAAAATGGACCTATCCAAGAAGTATGTAAAAAGTGAATCTCAGCTATGCCTTCAGCTAATGCCTTGCTTCTCTTCTTGTCCTATATTCTAACAAAGAAAGAGCGGTCACCCTTTATGGTAGAGTTTCAGTGTCTCTTGATCTCAAGTGCCTTTTCTCTAAACAACTATAGTAACTTTATATTTATGATTTTATGAAGCAATTTCCATTTTCCCTATTCAGTATGATAACCTTATGGGATAGTGATACCTAGAGAAAAACTGATCAGTTTCTCTGAGCATTTCTTTTTCTAGGAACATTTAGGATACCAAGGCAATACTAATAATAGCTGCCATTTATGGGAAACATTACTAGTAGTGAAGTTGTATGTGTAAAAAAATCTTTATCATTCCTCACAACATTGTAAGGAGATATTTTATGTATAGATTACTAAGCAGTTCTCTAAGAGTAATATGCCCAGAGGCATACAGACAGTAGTGGGATTTGAACCTAAATCCATCTCTTACTGAAGCCAGGAAAACTTTTTTATACTCCAAACCAATCCCTTATTATTAACGATTACCGCTTAATGTTTGTTGAATGAAACCTAATTCTCAAATATGCTCTTTCCAGATGGGCTTTGATAGCAGATGTCAATCCAAAATCCTTAGGTAGCTAGGATCAAGCAGGAAAAGGCTGGAAATTTTCCAATTGATTATGAGTAATAATGAGCAATCTGGATAATATATAAACCCATTCACACCAACTCTTCTCCAAATCCCCCAGAGCACTTTTATTTAGCAGGGCAGGCCAGAGAAGCCCAACTGGCTGCCTGAAAGGAAAGGTGGGGCAGGAGAAGCTTTGCTCTAACCTGGGCAGGTCATTCTATCACCAATATAATCCTGGAAGGGTCCAGTTTTCATAAGTATCCATCCTGAGACAAATCCAACATTGATTGAGCCATATCACTATGGTAAATCTATGTTCCCCTGAATATCTCAGAATGAGGGGAAGCTGACAATGTGAACACTCAGTGGTGAAATATCTGAGGATAATGCTCCTTGAACACTTGCAGGTTGTCACACACATTATTAATGTAAGTAATCATGTGTTATAGGTGTTCTGAATGATGCTCTGTTGAATTTATGTGCAAATACCAAAGCCTATGCTAAAATATAATAGCAATAAGCCCACATTCAGACACTGGAACAAAGGAGTAGGCCTATTGCCAAGATGAAGTTAGATAATGCTTATAAATCACACTGGCAAACCCTTTCTCTATATTACTCCATATTAATCTGTACCATCCCTTTGTAGCAGAGTATGACATGTTTTATTTTTTCCTTTTTCCAAGTTAGGAAACAGGTTCAGAGAATAAATAAAATTTATTGAATACTGTGTCCCAGTTTCTGTGCTTAGGAAATAGCTCACATTATCTAATTTAACCCTGTCACAAGCTTAAGAGGGAAATTTCACTGTTACTCTATTACATAAGGAAATTAAACGCAGAGAAGTAAATCACCAATAGTCGTGTGGCTGGTAAGTGGTCTGCTGAGATTCTAGCACAGATCTGTCTGACTCTAAAACTCCTTTAGCACCATGCTACATTTATTTGATAAGAATTTAAAGGATTTGCCCAGAGTTTCCAATCTTAAAACCATCTCTGCTAATTCCAAAGTCCTTTATTTTTCCACAACCACAATCTCCTCAATATTTAATCTAGTAATGGATTTTGAGTGGATTCTTCCTTGCTAAGAATCTCTAAAGTAAAGTGATTTACTCTATGACGGCTTCCATCCAATTAAGAGGCATATCCACCAGGAATAAATATCTTCTGAACATCCACCAAACACTGCTGAGCTCACCAAAAGGAACCCAGTGGCTTCTGGAACTTCTAGCAGCAACATGTTTCTCTAAAACCAACTAAAATAGGTACCTTTTCAGGTTATGTGTTTACTGTAAGCAGGAGTAGGGAAATAAAACAATTCCATTTCCCTTTGTGCTGTTTGAGGAAGAGAGGTGAAAGCCCAGCTTTTACCTTTGAATCATATACCTTGGATTGTAGGTCAGGCAAATTGGTGGTCACCTTCAGGTCCTAACCCGCAGAGCAATCCACCTCAGGAAGCCTCGTCATTCAAGAAAGTTAGGTGCCAGGTTCCACAAACCTGGACTTGCTGGGGAAGGCCTCTTCAGCCAAGAACAGCACAATCAGCAAGGGGTAGTGGGAGGTGGAAGCAAGCTCAAGGCTGGCAAGTAGGCAGGGTGAGTCACTCTTTTGAAGTGGAGTGGTTATTCCAAACACAGCAAAGGTGAGCAAGCATTTCCTTCCCCTGACTACTCTGACTACTGGGCAACAGCCCCTTTGTGTAGGCAACTGAGTCACAGGACAGGAAGGCTGTGGAACCAAGGGAGCGGACATTGCTAGTATGTGGTGTTATACAAGTTTTACTGAGATGAATTTGGTCTTAGCCTGGTAACATTTCAGTCCGCTCTACAAAGTAGCTACCTCTTTACTGTATTTCTAAAGCCCTTCCCCCACTGCTCCCTGTTCTTACTGGGGATGCCAACTGAGAGGTGTCCATATTTAGCAAGACCTTTTCAGCAGAGTTAACGAAAGGACTCAACTAACTTTAGTAAAAAGGTCTGTGTATGCATTTGTCTGATTGTCTTACTTATAGAACGAAAATGTCATAAAGAAAAGATTATTAAACCCCTTGGTGGTTCTGGGAATGCCTGGCTCGTTCATAGGGACAGAAGATTCAAATGCTGGGTCATAGTGGATCCATCTGGCCCAGATGGATCTATCTGGACTATAGAAAGCAGATGGAAAGTACTGCCATTCCCAGTGGCTTTGACTTGGGCCTGATGCTGGTATCTCAGCGTGCTTTCTGATGCCTTTCTGCGCTCTTCCAGGGAGCAGAGCCTAGAAGCCTGATGACATTTCCTAGACCTCATGTGAGTTCTGATACAGGATCCTCTAATAAGAGACACTTGCATGAGATTGGAAAGTAAAAGGGAAGGCACCATTATTGCTTTGGCCATAGCAAGACACAGAGAGTCTTTGGCAGATAGGGACCAGAGCCTCTGCCAGTGACTTCTGAGGACCCTCCTGCAAATCACCCACTTTGGCACTGCAGACAGCTGAGATCGTCCATGGAGGTTCCTTGAAACTCCTGTACTTTCTGATTTCCTGAACTTTGATGGTAGTTTCTCTGATTTTTCTTGTCATCCATGTTTTATAATTCCTTCAATTCCTTCCTTTTTGAAGTAGCTTGAGACTGCTTTTTCTTTGACCAAACCCTGACTGGTACCCACTTTAAAAAGTCAAGGAATGCATCCAAACAATTTGCTTTCTACAACTTATTAAGGATCTATTTCTGTCCAGTTATTCATCTTTTTCAAGTTTTTTCAAACATATTTTCATTGAGTAATTCTTCTTGGGGCAACGAACTACAAAATGTACTACCCAGTCATAAAGTATATTTCAATTATCTGTTCCTTTTAAAAGTATTTCAAACCTTGGGGCATCCTGGCATAATATTAATTAAATATATATTCATCTGCCATATGTCCTTTATCTCGTTATGGTTATTGATCATATTTAAAGTATTTTGGTTGTTTAACCTCTTCTTAGATCAAAGAATATAATTTTTAACCTGAATTTCATTTTTTAAATTTAATTGTCCTTGACTAAATCTTTCCTGGACAAAAGGTAGAAGGAAAGACAGAACTGAGTTAATTCTTAACAGTAGTATCCAAAGTATTGAAGTATTATATATAAGCTGAGTAAAGAAACAAGATAAGACTTTGAGAGAAATTATCTCTGTAAATTAATGCCTTCCCTTCAGAGATCAGTCTTAATCTTTGTTTCCTCCTGTCTCTTTTCAGTTCAGTTCAGTTCAGTCGCTCAGTTGTGTCCAGCTCTTTGCAGCCCCATGAATCGCAGCACACCAGGCCTCCCTGTCCATCACCAACTCCCGGAATTCACTCAGACCCACACCCATTAAGTCAGTGATGCCATCCAGCCATCTCATCCTCTGTTGTCCCCTTCTCCCCCTGCCCCCAATCCCTATCAGCATCAGAGTCTTTTCGAATGAGTCAATTCTTCGTATGAGGTGGCTAAAGTACCGGAGTTTCAGTTTTAGCATCATTCCTTCCAAAGAAATCCCAGGGTGATCTCCTTCAGAGTGGGCTGGTTGGATCTCCTTGCAGTCCAAGGGACTCTCAAGAGTCTTCTCCAACACCACAGTTCAAAAGCATCAATTGTTCGGCGCTCTGTCTTCTTCACAGTCCAACTCTCACATCCATACATGACTACTGGAAAAACCATAGCCTTGACTAGATGGACCTTAGTGGGCAAAGTAATGTCTCTGCTTTTGAATATACTATCTAGGTTGGTCATAACTTTTCTTCCAAGGAGTAAGCGTCTTTTAATTTCATGGCTGTAGTCACCATCTTTAGTGATTTTGGAGCCCCCTAAAATAGTCTGACACTGTTTCCACTGTTTCCCCATCTATTTCCCATGAAGTCATGGGACCGGATGCCATGATCTTCGTTTTCTGAATGTTGAGCTTTAAGCTAACATTTTCACTCTCCTCTTTCACTTTCATCAAGAGGCTTTTTGGTTCCTCTTCACTTTCTGCCTTAAGGGTGGTGTTATCTGCATATCTGAGGTGATTGGTATTTCTCCTGGCAATCTTGACTCCAGCTTGTGTTTCTTCCAGTCCAGCGTTTCTCGTGATGTACTCTGCATATAAGTTAAATAAGCAGAGTGACAATATACAGCCTTGATGTGCTCTTTTTCCTATTTGGAACCAGTCTGTTGTTCCACGTCCAGTTCTAAGTGTTGCTTCCTGACCTGCATACAGATTTCTCAAGAGGCAGGTCAGGTAGTCTGGTATTCCCACCTCTTTCAGAATTTTCCACAGTTGATTTTGATCCACACAGTCAAAGGCTTTGGCATAGTCAATAAAGCAGAAACAGATGTTTTTCTGGAACTCTCTTGCTTTTGCCATGATCCAGTGGATGTTGGCAATTTGATCTCTGGTTCCTCTCCCTTTTCTAAAACCAGCTTGAATATCAGGAAGTTCACAGTTCACGTGTTGCTGAAGCCTGGCTTGGAGAATTTTGAACATTACTTTACTAGCATGTGAGATGAGTGCAATTGTGCAGTAGTTTGAGCATTCTTTGGCTTGCCTTTCTTTGGGATTGGAATGAAAACTGACCTTTTCCAGTCCTGTGGCTACTGCTGAGTTTTCCAAATTTGCTGGCATATTGAGTGCATCACTTTCACAGCATCATCTTTCAGGATTTGAAATAGCTTTATTTTAATTTCATTTCCCCACTAGCAAAGGAACTAGGCTTATTTTAGATACTACTTATTTGAAGCTCAATACTGTAGGTAAGAGATCTGAGTAGCTTAAACTCTAAACTTTGTCATTGTTGGATAAGCATCTAATCAAAATGGAGTGAATAAAATATAGATGAATAAAAATAAAAATAGATGAATGAATTTGACATTGTTGGGTACACTTTACTTTTGCATGCAGGAACTATACTGATAGAAATACTCTGTGAGATTGTGGATAATGCTGTTTGATTACTTGGCTTTCTCAGAAAGTAAGAGTTTAGGTGTTCACTGTCCAAACTTGATCATGTCTCCTCCCTTTGGGTTGTACCATGAGACTTTCCATATAAATCAGTAGTCATAGATTGGAAGCCCAGACCACAGACCAAAGACAGTATGCATATTCAGTTACTCATTCATTAACTTATTTAAAAAACGTTGATCAAGTTTCTATTATGTGGAGGTTCTGTGCTAGGCACTGGGAATATAGCCATAAACAAAACAACCCAAAATTTCTATCTCCAAGAAGTTTACATTCTATTGTTGTAAGAGACAGCGGAAAAAAGTCAAATAAATAAAATGTATATGTGTTAGATGGTAAGTGATTTCTAGCAAAGTCAAGCAGAAAAAGGTACAGGGAGTTGGGGAGAAGATGTGATTTCAAATGGGGTGACGAGGAAAGGCTTCACTGAAAACAGGATATTTAAGACAAGGCTTGAAGGAAGTGAAGGGTGGGCTGTATGACTCTTTAGGAAAAGGGACTCCAGGCCAGGAAAGTGCTGGGTGCAAAGGCCTTGAGACAGAATAGTGTGTTGCAACTAGACACACTGAACGAATGAGGGCAGGAGAGATTAGAGAGCTGTAGGCGGGGGGATCATAGAGATAACGAGGGCCTGATGGTGGCCATGGCGAGAGCATGGTAGATAGAGTAGGTAGATGTATTGTTAGTAGTCAGCCCATTGGTTTAAGAAAAATCAGTTAGCTTCTAATACTTTAAAAGTAAGATATTTTCTATAAACATTCTGATTTCTAATATTCCTTGGGAAAAAATAAGATTTGGCACATTAGATATGTATTACCACACTGTGGCCAAAAGGCTGAGCAGTAGCTTCCCCTTTAATATGATTCCAGGGCTCTCCAGTGGCCTGGAGAAGTTAAGTCACTTCAGTCGTGTCCAGCTCTTCGTGACCCTAAGGACTGTAGCCTGCCAGGCACCTCTGTCTATAGGATTCTCCAGGCAAGAATACTGGAGTGGGTTGCCATGCCCTCCACCAGGGGATCTTCTGGATCAGGGACTGAACCCACATCTCTGACAACTCATGCATCAGCAGTCAGTTTCTTTACCACTAGCGCCACCGTGGGAAGCCCCAGTGACCCTTATTCCCCTAGTTTTCTCACACACGCCTGCTCCACTAGGACCTGACGGGGTTTTTGTTTGTACCCTATCAATGAAGAGTTGATTAGGCAATTAGCACATGGAATGCCCTTTGACCTGCCTTGATCTCTTCCTAGTCAAAGTTTGGATGGAATGACTCTGGGCCTTGGGGGCTCCTGTCCTAGCTAAGGACCCATGTTGCTCTCTAAATGACCACAGATCACTAGCATAAATCTGCAACAAGAGTGATTATGTCAGCACAATAACAGATAAGATTCAGGTGTCTGTCCACTGTACACTCAGAAAGACATGGCTATGGATCAGCCTGCTAGAAACTGTTGTTCTGGTTTTACTTGGGGCATTAAGAACTGTCTTTGAGTTGTTTTATTTTTTTGAGTATAAATGACCTACAACACTATGCTAATTCAGAGGGCACAACATAGAAGTTAATATTTCTATACATTACAAAAGGATCAGCAAGATAAGTGTAGTTACCATCCATCACCACACAAAGTTATTGCAATATTGTTATGTTAAGCTTCCCTAGTTGCTCTGACGGTAAAGCATCTGTCTGCAATGCAGGAGACGATCCCTGGGATGGGAAGATCCCCTGGAGAAGGAAATGGCAGCCCACTCCAGGATTCTTGCCTGGAAAATCCCATGGACTGTGGAGCCTGGTAGGCTACAGTCCATGGGGTCGCAAAGAGTCAGACACGACTGAGCGACTTCCCTTTCACTTTGTTTCCCCATGCAGGACATTTTATTCCCATGACTCAATTATTTTGTACCCAGAAGTCTGTACTTCTGGTTTTCCTCAACTATTTCCCTCATGCCCCCACCCATCTCCTTTCTGGCCACCACCTATTTGTTTTTTGTACCTATGATTCTGTTTCTGTCTTGTTATATTTATTTGTTTGTTTTGTTTTTCAGATTCCATACATAAGTGAAATCTGTGGTATATATCTTTCCCATCTTACTTAGTTCAGTTAGCATAAGACCTTCTAAGGCCATTCACCTTGTCTCAATATTTCATTCTGTTTAATGACTGAATAGTATTCCATTGTCTAAATCTTCTTTATCCATTTATCTGTTGGTGGACACTTCTGTTGCTTCCATATCCTGTGTATTTAAATAGTGTTGCTATGAATATTGGGGTACATATATCTTTTCCAGTAAGTGTTTTCATTTTCTTTGGATAAGTACTTGGAAGTTGAATTGCTGGATCATATAGTAGTTCTATTTTTAATTATTTGAGAAATCACCATACTGTTTTCTATAGTGTTTGCACCAATTTAAAGTTCCACCCATAATGCACAAGGGTTCCCTTTTCTCCATGTCCTCACCAAAAGTTATTTGCTATTTTGATGACAGCAAGTGTGAGGAGATATCTCCTTGTGGTTTTCATTTGCATTTCTCTGATGATTCATGATGCAGAATGTGTTTTCATGTATCTGTTGACTATCTCAATTTCTTCTTTGGAAAAATGTCTCTTTGATTTCTCTACCCAATTTATTGTTTGCTTTTATATCCAGAGTTCTAGTTTTTGACAGATAACATTGAGGAATAGAGTTTAGCTATGTTTCCACATGCCTTTGTATGGTGGAGGTGAGCAGGAAAAGCGGGGGAGAGAAAAAGTGTCCAAAGTCAAATAAAATGAAGCTCTTTAAATTTGTGGTATGCTTGTCCTCTACTAATTGTCAATACCAAGTAATTGATCTGGACTATTTGGAAAATCCACAAGGCTTAAAGACGATCAAATGGCCTCTATATGGATGGTTTTCTTGTCGTTTACTGATAGGCTGATGACTCAAAAGCTATTATATTTTTATCTTCCTAGTTCTTCTAGCCAAAAGTTAGGACTGAGTCAGCCAAATGCTTCCAAAATGAATTACAGAATGTATACTTACTCATAAGAAATGCCATTGTATACAGCAGACTTGTTCTGGGGCAGTACCAACTTGTGCCTGGTAAATCTAGGCATTTAGTGTTGTTGTTTTTTTTTTTTTAATTAAAAGAACATGAGTAAGATTGATTTTTGTAGCTAACCTGAGCCTTAATAAGTCTGCATTAAAGAATGGCCATTCAAATGACAGTTTAGAAAGTTCACATTAAATACTTCAGAGTAAATCTAATCCCCAAACAGTTTAAGGTAAAAAGATACATAGCTATTTAGTTACTTTCTTTAAAATGATTCAATAGAAGATAATTGAATCAATCCTAAATGTTCAGCTCCAATACTTCTCCCCTTAAGTGAGAGAAATGCTTACAACAGTAAGAACTTAATTCTAAAGTAGGTCTAATGGGAGTCTGGTGTGTTTGGGAAGGGCTCTGACAGCAAGCAAACAGAAATAGTCTCCACAGTGTGAAAGACAAAAATGGAAGAATCTCACGGGGTCATGGATAGAAGCAAAGGCAACTGCAGCTATGACTACAGTGAAAGTGAGTTAGAGGATCAAATACTTACCAAACTTAGACACTATAAATTGTTCATTGAAAGTGCAGGACACATTGGTTGAAATTCAGTGTTCACTCTGTTGCTGTCCTGGGTTGGATTTCACGGGAAAGAGAGTAAGAGACAAAGATTTTTGTGCTGGAAATTTAATGGAGGTAGCTAGGAAGTAACACCTGTAAGAAAGTAAAAGAAGCAGAACTGGGAAGAGGAAGAAGTTTATCTTTGATTCAGTAGCAACAGAGGTCACAGTTGCGCCTGTGGGAAACTCTGGGGTTGGGATGACACATCAGAGTTGTCCTAAGTTGAGGGGCGTAGTCCCTTGGCCAAAGGTGGTTCTGAAGAAGGGACTCATCTGTGAACTTTCATAAGCCAATGTGGCAGCTGAAGCAAGGAACACCTCAGTCATGAAAAGGGAATGTGGGTGGTGCTCTTCAGCAGTTACTACGGTTAATGTAGTTTCCTCTCTCAAAGCCATAGCGCTGGAAATGTTGAATGACACACCAACTTCCCTGACTTAACACTGCACAGGGAGTATCCCACGAGGAAGCGTGGTACAGTGTGTCATTTGGATGCAGAAAACCTAGGATCAAACTGTACTGGGCAACTTATTAGTTGAGAGCAGGGTCAGCTACATAATTTACACGGCCTGGTATGAAATGTAAGTGCCGAGTCCCTTGTTCAAAAGGCAGGAAAACATGCCATTAAAAATACTAAAATACAAAGCTTTTTTTTCCCCCTTCTAGCTGTCTCTCTCCTAACTTCTTATGGTGTTTTGATTTGCCATTTAATGCTGTTCTAAATACAGAAAACATTAAATTTAAATTATTAGCATATTTATCTTGATATTGAGCAATACCAACCTAAAGTGCAAATACAATAGCATTTATATCATATGTGCCTATGTATTTCATTCTTAACAGAACAGTGAAAATGTTACACAAAACTAAGTTAGCTATTCTATTTCACTTCTTGATACACACAAATTCTACCAACACTCTCTCCTTTTAACTTACTGATAAGTAAGGAAGGACTTAAAAAAAAAGCGATGGGTTTCCCTATCGTTTTCTTTCTTCCTATGTCATAATTCTCAGCATAAGTGATTGGATCATATAGATAAACAACATGAGTGTGGAAGAATATGATAGAGTTCTTTGGTTGTTTGTGTTTCTTAGAACACCGTTTTCTTTTCCCACATTCAAAAAAAAATCTAATTTTAAAAGTAAGTTGACTCGATCATAGATGTCACATGCCTGCGTTGTACTTGACTTGCGTCTTTCTGAACTTCTGCATATCCCTCAGCAGAATTCTGGGCCCATGAGGTAGTGAGGAATGGCACATATACTACTGTGTGTATCCCATCTGCTCATACTTATACTTCATCGTTCTATCAGACTTCCCTTACAGAAAACAGATTAGAAGACAAAATTTTTAAGAATTACAAGACAGTCACATCAGAATATTAACCTGTGAGAAGGGTACTGCTGCTGCTGCTGCTGCTGCTAAGTTGCTTCAGTTGTGTCCAACTGTGTGTGACCCCATAGACAGCAGCCCACCAGGCTCCTCTGTCCTTGGGATTCTCCAGGCAAGAACACTGGAGTGGGTTGCCATTTCCTTCACCAATGCATGAAAGTGAAAAGTGAAAGTGAAGTCACGCAAGTCGTGTCTGACTCTTAGCGACCCCATGGACTGCAGCCTACCAGGCTCCTCTGTCCATGGGATTTTCCAGGCAAGAGTACTGGAGTGGGGTGCCATCTATTCTACACTACTGCAAATGTTTCATGTCCAGGAAGCTGGCCCAGGTCTTCAGTCTTTGTAAATCATTTAATCTCTCTTAGCCTTTGTATCATCATCTATAAACTGGGATGATTATGCCTAGCAAGTTGACTTAAATGATTTTCAGAAAAACTAAAATATGTAAAATTTCTCTGTAAGGAGGAAGGAGAACTAACGTTTACTGAGCTTCTATTACGAGTCCTACTCCAGCCATAGCTTCCCTCATAGCTCAGTCGGTCAAGAATCTGCATGCAGTGCAGGAGACCCAGGTTCAAGTCTTGGGTGGAGAAGATCCCCTGGAGAAGGAAATGGTAACCCACTCCAGCATGCTTGCCTGGAGAATCCCATAGACAGAGGAGCCTAGTGGGCTATAGCCCATAGGGTCCCAAAGAGTCAGGCGCAACTAAACCACCACCACCACTCCAACCATTCTAAAATACTTGCCTCATGACAACCCCAGGCACTCTCTAACCTGTAAGCCCTTACATATTTCTTAGTCTTAGAAGATAATTCCTGTATCTCTGAACCCTTTCACTTGGTAATACTTACTCATCCTTAAATTCCAGCTTTGATGTTACTTGGTGCAATAAATGTTTGTTAAGCACATAATATGTGCCAAGTGTTGTGCCAGAGGTTAAACTTAGAGACTCTGATCCACATTTCCAAGATGGGTTAATTATCTTCCTCTTGTGAAACTACCTTTATGATAGCATGTATCACATTATACTAATATATTGCCTGCTTGTATGTATGTATCTCCCCTAGACTGTCTCCCTGATTTACTGAAGATATTTCCAGTGTATGACATGGGTACATAGTGTCATAAATAAATATTGTTGATAGACTAAGTGAATACTAGCTATTATTGGAAAGAAGAGTGAAGAAGCTGAATCAGCAGTTGAAACAATGGTCTGAACAAGGAGAGAAGAATGGGCTGAAGAAATTAATCCATATATCAATACTGGAATAAATAGTAATAACTAAAAGTTTAATATACAAAGGTAACATTTACTGCACTTTTATTTAGCGCAGGCACTATGCTGTGATCTTTTTGTATGTTATTCTTTAAGATATTCATTTTGTTTATTTGGCTGCACCAGGTCTTTTCTGCAGCACGTGGGATCTTTAAGCTGCAGCATGTGAACTCAATTGCTGCCTGTGGGGCCTAGGTCCTTGCCCAGGGACTGAACTGGGCCCCCTGCATTGAGAGTACAGAGTCTTAGCCACTGGACCACCAGGGAAGTCCCCTGTATGTTATCTAACTGAATATTCTCAATTGTCCTGTGAGATAAGGACTATCAGTAATACCACTTTTAAAATGAGGAAGCCAAGAGTTAGAATAAATAAGTAACATTTAGCAGAGCTTTTCAGCCCTTCAGTGGTAGAGCTTGGACTTGACTTCAATTCATCCAGCTTCAAAGTTGTTCCATTAAGGACCTGGAGATATTAATGACAGCAAAGAAATGATGAAAATGAAGGTAGAAGTTCACTAGACAAACTGGAGGTTAGGATGAGAAGACAGAAGATTCCATTTTAAGACAGTTCAGAGGTAGGCAGTCCATCTAGAGAAAGACAAGGTGCAGAAGAGCTGATGTGTGAAGGCACTTACAGGGAAAACTCACTCACTGGCAGCGAGCAACTTCCAGCCACTCTCAGTGAGATGAGCTGTCTAAATTATATTAAAGGGAAAATGCTATGCCAAAATTCTCTTTCCAAAAATAAATCTTCCCTGACTCTCCCATTCTTCCTTTGAACTCACATAATCCTGTCTGTGTCTAAATTATAAAACAGTATTTAGAACATATGTGTATGTCTTATTTCCCCATGCTACTTACACAATATATTATCTACTTCATCCTTAAACTTTTCTAAAACACCTAGGAATGGTATCTTGCATACACAAGATACTCACTTTAAAAGGTATTGAATATATTACTTCAGTAAAAATAAAACTCCAAGTATTTTTGAACTTTCAAATGAGAAGTGGCTTTAAAGTTTCTCTTCTGTCAAAAGGCAATTATTTTAAGTGTTGTTTATATTCCTTGAAAATTTGACACTCTTTTGAAAAGAATAAGAAATATTACTGATTTTTGAATTATATTATTACATTCCTCAATTCAGTTTTGACACTGTTTGCATGTTAAAGAGATCTCCTAGCTAAGCTGGTAGCAATGCAATTTTTTTCATATAAGACAATAATTAAAAAGACACAATTTTTTCCACTGAAATGTACCTACAAGTAATTGTGGCCATATGATTGATTTATAATAACTTAACAGTCCTATGAATTGGAAGATTCTACTGACACTGAAAGATATTAAACCAAAGAAACCCAAAATATTGTAAGCCCCTATTTTATTTGCTATTTGATTTATTGAGGAGAAATGAAAATGAAGTTTTGATAGATTTCAGTTTATTCCACATTAAAAGGGAAAGTGAGACTAAACTTTCAACTTCCATAAAAATTAATTTTCTTTCAAGAAGGAAACCTCTGGTTTGTGTTGCGATAAAATTATATTTGACTGTTGAGTCATTGCTGTCTTGTAATCCTGAACATGCTTCCACTGAATTCAGGAAAGGCTATTTGAGTTCAGTAGAACACCTGTGTGGAGAAGGCAACGGCATCCCACTCCAGTACTCTTGCCTGGACAATTCCATGGACGGAGGAGCCTGGTAGCCTGCAGTCCATTGGGTCGCGAAGAATCGGACACAATTGAGTGACTTCCCTTTCGCTTTTCACTTTCATGCATTGGAGAAGGAAATGGCAACCCACTCCAGTGTTCTTGCCTGGAGAATCCTAGGGACGGGGGAATCCGGTGGGCTGCCGTCTATGGGGTCGCACAGAGTCAGACACGACAAGCAACTTAGCAGCAGCAGCAGCAGCAGAACACCTGTGATTGCAGATGAATTTTAAATACTGGCTGCATCTGAGCATATTTTAAATGATGTGCATTATTATGTTAAAATCCTCTGAATCAATACTGACTTTGAAATTAGAATAAGTTGTTGAATCAGAACCTAGGTTACATGGAAAATCAAGTTCATTTACTTAGTGAGTAGAAATGTGAATGTTCCAACATGATATACAGAATCAAATTAGTTAGCAATGATTCTGTTGGCTAATTTGGCAATTCAAATCTTCATTTCCAAGCACCACAGTTATATTAGTCTGCTTGGGCTGGCATAACAAATTCCATAGACTGGGTGGTCTAAACAACAGAGTCCTATTGTCTCACGGTCCTGGAGGCTGAGAAGCCCAAGATCAAGGTGCCAGCCAATTCAGTTTCTGTTGAGAACTCTCTTCCTGGCTTGCCAAAGGCCACCTTCTTTCTGTGTCCTCACATGGCAGAGAGAGCAAGTTCTGGTGTATCTTCCTCTTCCAGGGCTCCAACCACCTCCAGACTGGACCCCACTTTTATTACCTCTTTTAACCTTTATCACTTTCTCACAGTCCCTATCTCCAAATACAATCATATTGAGGTTTAGGGCTTCAACACACACATTTGTGGGGGAACACAAACATTCAGTCCATTTCAGCAATATTAGTTTATTAAATTTATATATATTTCACTGTTTTGTCTAACTACTGGACTATTTCAGTTGCTCAGTCATGTCTGACTCTTTGCGACCTCATGAATTGCAGCATGCCAGGCCTCCCTGTCCATCATCAACTCCCCGAGTTCACTCAGACTCATGTCCATTGAGTCTGTGATGCCATCCAGCCATCTCATTCTCTGTCATCCCCTTCTCCTCCTGCCCCCTATCCCTACCAGCATCAGAGTCTTTTCCAATGAGTCAATTCTTCGCATGAGGTGGCCAGAGTACTGGAGTTTCAGCTTTAGCATCATTCCTTCCAAAGAAATCCCAGGGCTGATCTCCCTCAGAATGGACTGGTTGGATCTCCTTGCAGCCCAAGGGACCCTCAAGAGTCTTATCCAATACCACAGTTCAAAAGAATCAATACTTTGGCTCTCAGCTTTCTTGACAGTCCAACTCTCACATCCATACATGACCAGTGGAAAAACCATAGCTTTGACTAGACGGACCTTAGTAGGCAAAGTAATGTCTCTGCTTTTGAATATGCTATCTAGGTTGGTCATAACTTTCCTTTCAAAGAGTAAGTGTCTTTTAATTTCATCGCTGCAATCACCATCTAGGGTGATTTTGGAGCCCCCAAAATAAAGTCTGACTCTGTTTCCACTGTTTCTGCATCTATTTCCCATGAAGTTCTGGGACCAGATGCCATGAGCTTCGTTCTCTGAATGTTGAACTTTAAGCTAACTTTTTCACTCTCCATTTTCACTTTCATCAAGAGGCTTTTTAGTTCCTCTTCACTTTCTGCCTTAAGGGTGGTCTCATCTACATATCTGAGGTGATTGGTATTTCTCCCGGCAATCTTGATTCTAGCTTGTGCTTCTTCCAGTCCAGCGTTTCTCATGATGTACTCTGCATATATACTCTGCATATAAGTTAAATAAGCACAGTGACAATATACAGCCTTGACAGACTCCTTTTCCTATATTGGAATCAGTCTGATGTTCCATGGCCAGTTCTAACTGTTGCTTCATGACCTGCATACAGATTTCTCAAGAGGCAAGTCAGGTGGTCTGGTATTCCCATATCTTTCAGAATTTTCCACAGTTTATTGTGATCCACACAGTCAGAGGCTTTGGCATGGTCAATAAAGCAAAAATAGATGTTTTTCTGGAACTCTCTTGCTTTTTCCATGATCCAGCGGATGTTGGGAATTTGATCTCCGGTTCCTCTAACTTTTCTAAAACCACCTTGAACATCTGAAAGTTCACGGTTCACGTGTTGCTGAAGCCTGGCTTGGAGAATTTCGAGCATTACTTTACTAGCAAGTGAGATGAGTGCAACTGTGCGGTAGTTTGAGCATTCTTTGGCATTGCCTTTCTTCGGGATTAGAATGAAAACTGACCTTTTCCAGTCCCGTGGCCACTGCTGTGTTTTCCAAATTTGCTGGCATATTAAGTGCAGCACTTTCACAGCATCATCTTTCAGGATTTGAAATAGCTCAACTGGAATTCCATCTCTTCCACTAGCTTTTTCATAGTGATGCCTTCCAAGGCCGACTTGACTTCACATTCCAGGATGTCTGGCTCTAGATGAGTGATCACACCATCGTGATTATCTTGGTCATGAAGATCTTTTTTGTACAGTTCTTCTGTGTATTCTTGCCACTTCTTCTTAATATCTTCTGCTTCTGTTAGCTCCATACCATTTCTGTCCTTTATCAAGCCCATCTTTGCATGAAATGTTCCTTTGGTGTCTCTAATTTCCTTGAAGAGATCTCTAGTCTTTCCCATTCTGTTCTTTTCCTCTATTTCTTTGCATTGATCGCTGAAGAAGGCTTTCTTATTTCTTCTTGCTATTCTTTGGAACTCTGCATTCAGATGCTTATATCTTTCCTTTTCTCCTTTGCTTTTTGCTTCTCTTCTTTTCACAGCTATTTGTAAGACCTCCTCAGACAGCCATTTTGCTTTTTTGCATTTCTTTTCCATGGGGATGGTCTTGATCCCTGTCTCCTATACAATGTTTTGAACCTCTGTCCGTAGTTCATCAGGCACTCTATCAGATCTAGTCCCTTAAATCTATTTCTCACTTCCACTGTATAATCATAAGGGATTTGATTTAGGTCATACCTGAATGGTCTAGTGGTTCCCCTATTTTCTTCAATCTAAGTCTGAATTTGGCAATAAGGAGTTTATGATCTGAGCCACAGTCAGCTCCTGGTCTTATTTTTTGCTGACTGTATAGAGCTTCTCCATCTTTGGCTGCAAATAATATATCAATCTGATTTTGGTGTTGGCCCTCTGGTGCTGTCCATTGTAGAGTCTTCTCTTGTATTATTGGAAGAGGGTGTTTGCTATGACCAGTGCATATTTTTGCAAAACTCTGTTAGTCTTTGCCCTATTCATTCCGTATTCCAAGGCTAAATTTGCCTGTTACTCCACGTGTTTCTTGACTTCCTACTTTTGCATTCCAGTCCCCTATAATGAAAAAAGACATCTTTTGGGGGTGTTAGTTCTAAAAGATCTTGTAGGTCTTCATAGAACCATTCAACTTCAGCTTCTTTAGCGTTACTGATTGGGGCATAGACTTGGATTACTGTGATATTGAATGGTTTGCCTTGGAAACGAACGGAGATCATTCTGTCATTTTGAGATTGCATCCAAGTACTGCATTTCAGACTCTTTTTTGACCATGATGGCTACTTCATTTCTTCTAAGGGATTCCTGCCCGCAGTAGTAGATATAATGCTCGTCTGAGTTAAATTCACCCATTCCAGTCCATTTTAGTGATCTGATTCCTAGAATGTCAGTGTTCACTCTTGCCATCTCCTGTTTGACCACTTCCAATTTGCCTTGATTCATGGACCTGACATTCCAGGTTCCTATGCAATATTAAGTTGTACTCCAATAAGTTGTATTATACCACTGGTTCTCAACCCTGGCTGCACATCATTATTGTTGTTGTTGATGTCATGATGATGAACTGCCCATTTAGAAAAAAAGGGGGATTTATGCATTTTATTCAATCATCTTTATCTAAAATGTATTTGAGCTACCCACCTGATTTTTTAACTAGCCAAGACCATAAGAGACTGCCATAAACAGTTACATGCCAACATATTGAACAATCTAGAAGAAATGGATAAACTTTGAAAAACATATAATCTTCTAAGGCTGAATCAGGAAGAAATAGAAGATCTGAATAGATCTGTTCCTAGTAATAAAATTGAATCAGTAATCAAAAAATTCCCAACAAACAAAAGTCCAGAACCAGATGGCTTCTCAGGAAAAGTCTATTAAGCACTTAAAAAGAAGCTAATGCCTTTTCTTCTTAAACCATTTCCAAAAATGGAAGAAGAATACTTGTGAATTCATTCTATGAGGCCAGCACTACTCTGAGGCCAAAACCAAAGACACTACGAAAATAAAATTAAAAGCTAACATCCCTGATGAACATAGTTGTTAAAATCATCAATAAAATATTAGCAAACCAAATTCAACAATACAGTTGAAAACATTATGTATCGTGGTCAAGTGAGATTTATTCCAGGGATACAGTACTGCAAATCAACCATGTAATACATCACACTAACAAAACAAAGAAAAATCACAGGGAGATCTCAACAGATGCAGAAAAAAACATTTGATAAAATTCAACATCCATTTATAATAAAAACTCTCACTGAAGTGAGTATAGAGGAACATGATAAAGGCCATTTATGACAAACCCACAAGTAACATCATGCTCAATGGTAAAAAGTTGAAAGCTTTTTGTCTAAAATTAGGAAGAAGACAAGGATGAACACTCTTGTTACTTCTATTTAACGTTGTAATAGAAGTCACAGCCAAAGCAGTTAGGCAAAAAAAAAAAAAAAAAAAATCCAAATTGAAAAGCCATGCATAAAAGTTTATTAATTAATAACAAAGGAGACAGGAATATGCAACAGGGAAAATACAGTCTTTTTAATAAGCAGTGCTGGGAAAACTGGACAGCTGCATGTAAAAGAATAAAGTCTAGCTCAGTTCTCTCACTCAGTCATGTCTGACTGTTTGTGACCCCATGGACTGCAGCACACCAGGCTTCCCTGTCCACCACCAACTCCTGGAGCTTGTTCAGACTCATGTCCATTGAGTTGGTGCTGGCATCCAACCATCTCATCCTCTGTTGTCCCCTTATCCTGCCTTCAATCTTTCCTAGTATGAGGATCTTTTCTAAAGAGTCAGTTCTTTGCAAAAGAATGAAACTGGAACAATTTCTCATATCATATACAGAAACAAATTCAAAATGGATGTAAGACCAGAAACCATAAAACTCCTAGAAAAAAATAAAGGCAGAACACTCTTTTTGACGTAAGTCATAGCAATATTTTCTGGATCTGTCTTCTCAGGCAAAGGAAACAAAAGCAAAAAGTGAACAAATGCTACCTAATTAACCTTAAAAGCTTTGGCACAGCAAAGGAAACCATCAACAAAATAAAAAGACAGGGAGCTTCTCTGTGGCTCAGTGATGAAGAATCCACTTGCCAATGCAGGAGATACAAGTTCAAACTTTGGTCCAGGAAGATCCCATGTGAAACAGAGCAACTAAGCCCAAGTGCCACAACTACTGAGCCTGTGCTCCAGAGCCGGGAGCTGCAGCTGCGGAGCCCATGGGCCACAACTACTGAAGCTTGTGCTGGAGCCTATGCTTCGCAACAAGGGAAGCCCGTGCACCAAAACTGCAGAGGAGCCCCTGCTCAGCACAACTAGAGAAAAGCCCATGCGGCAACAAAGACCCAACGCAGCCAACAATAAATAAATATAATTATTTTTAAAAAGTCAAAAATAAAAATACAATCTACTGAATGGGAGAAAACATTTGCAAATAATATGTCCAATGAGGGGTTAATATCCAAAATGTTACAAACAGCTTACACAACACAATATAAAAAAGCAATTTAAAACAAGACAGAAGACCTGAATAGGCATTTTTCTAATTAAGGCACACAGATGGCCAACAGGCACATGAAAAAATGCTCAGTATCACTAATCATCAGAAAAATGCAAATCAAAACCACAATGAGATAGCATCTCACAACTCACACCTGTCAGAATGGCTGTCATCAAAGACCAAATGTTAGAGGGGATGTGGAGAAAAGGAAATGCTAGTACATCACTGGTGGGAATGTAAAGTGGTGCAGCCTTCGTGGAAAACAGTATGGAGTTTCCTCAAAAAACTATAAATAGAACTACTATATGATACAGCAATTCCACTGCTGAGTATATATTCAGAGGAAATAAAAATACTAATTCAAAAAAATACAGGGACCCAATGTTTATAAAAGCACTATTTCACTATTTACAGTAGCCAATATATGAAAGCAACCTAAGTGCCTGTGGAGATGAAAGGGTAAAGATGTGGGATATATATATCTGTGTATGTGGGATACATTTACACACATACACACAACTGGAGAGGGCGATGGCACCCCACTCCAGTGCTCTTGCCTGGAGAATCCCATGGACGGAGGAGCCTGGTGGGCTGCAGTCCATGCGGTCGCTAAGAGTTGGACACGACTGAGCGACTTCACTTTCACTTTTCACTTTCATGCACTGGAGAAGGAAATGGCAACCCACTCCAGTGTTCTTGCCTGGAGAATCCCAGGGACGGGGGGAGCCTGGTGGGCTGCCATCTATGGGGCTGCACAGAGTCAGACACGACTGAAGCGACTTAGCAGCAGCAGCAGCATATACACACACAATGGAATATTATTTGTCCCCCCCAAAATAATAAAATCTTGCCATTTGGAACAACATGGATGGTTCTAGAGGTGTTTTGGTTACTGAAATAATTCAAACAAAGAAAGAAAATATTGTTTGTTTTCATTTACATGTGGAATCAAAAATCAAAACAAATGAACAAATAGAACAGAGATGGACTCACAGATACCAAGAGCAAACTAATGGTTACAAGAGGGGAAGGGGTAGGGGAATGGCAAAATAGATGAAAGGTATTAAGAGGTCTGAACAACTAGCATAACATAAATAGGTTATAAGGAGGTAATGTACAGCACAGAGAATATAGTCAGTATTTCATAATAACTTTGGATAGTGCATAATCTATAAAAATATTGATCAATATTGGATCATTGTACACCTGGAACTAATACGACTGGAAGTCAACTATACTTCAATAAATTTTTTAAACATTTACTAAAATTGTAATTTCTAATTACCTTAAGTTTATACTTGGAAGCATTGTGGTCACTTAACATAATTACACAAGACGACTACTCAACTGGATATTTCAAAACAGCTCTTATATATTAGATGTAAAAAATAATAATAACCTAGTGGTTACCCTGCAGCTTTCAATTTAAATTTGCTCTAAGGAGTTCTAGTAGTAATAATAGTAACAAACTTTCTTAATAAACATAAATGTCAATTTTTACAAATTTCTCTCAGAGAAATGTTCAGATATATTGTATTTCCCTGTGCATACAAGTTCCATGGATATGCTGGTATACCACAACAGAAAGTATTCTAATAACTTTGTACAAAATAATATACTCACTCCAGTATCCTTGCCTGGGAAATCCCATGGACAGGGAGCAGCCTGTCAGGCTATGGTCCACAGGGGTCACAAAAGTGTCAGACAAGATTTAGTGACTAAACAACAACAAAATGTATAACTAAATCACTTTTCTGTACACCTGGAACTAACAAAATTGTAAATCAAATATACTCCAATGTAAAATAAAAGAAAAAATATATGCTAATATACAATGTAAATATTAGGCTAACAATAACTATTGTGTCTAGATATAACTGATAAATTAGTATTTTTTTAGATATAAATTCATTTATTTTAATTGGAGGTTAATTACTTTACAATATTGTATTGGTTTTGCCATACATCAACATGAATCTGCCACAGGTATACACGTATTTCCCATCCTGAACCCCCTGCCACCTCCCTTCCCGTACCATCCCTCTAGGTCATCTCAATGCACCAGCCCCAAGCATCCAGTATCATACATGGAACCTGGACTGGTGATTCATTTCATATATGATATTATACATGTGTCAATGCTATTCTCCCAAATCATCCTACCCTCTCCCTCTCCCGCAGAGTCCAAAAGACTGTTCTATACATCTATGTCTCTTTTGCTGTCTCGCATACAGGGTTATCATTACCGTCTTTCTAAATTCCATATATATGCATTAGTGTACTGTATTGGTGTTTTTCTTTCTGGCTTACTTCACTCTGTATAATAGGCTCCAGTTTCATCCACCTCATTAGAACTGATTCAAATGTATTCTTTTTAATGGCTGAGTAATACTCTATTGTGTATATGTACCACAGCTTTCTTATCCATTCATCTGCTGATGGACATCTAGGTTGCTTCCATGTCCTGGCTGTTATAAACAGTGCTGCGACGAACACTGGAGTACACACGTTTCTTTCAATTCTGGTTTCCTCAATGTGTATGCCCAGCAGTGGGATTGCTACTAAAACTCCAGTATATTTCATTTGGTATAATTTTTAATCTCTTTAAAGTTATAAAGTTCTTTGATATTTGATTAAAACCTCTAGAATTTTCTTTCCAGGAAAAAAAATACATTTACATATAGATCATATTTGGAATATACTCTTATGAACTCATCGACTATGAAGCTTTTTCATGAATTTCCAGTTAAAAAGCACCTCCCTAGTTTATTTAGAAGGAATCTTAACTGTCAGAAATTCAGTTTCCAAATCAGTTTCAGGGACATGAACAAAATACGACAATCTGTCCAGCTAAGTCTAATTTTAAAAAGATAATTGTGGAAGAGAAAAAAAAATCTTGATACCTAAAACAGGCCTTTTAATAGATCTCATGGATGCTAGAGGCTGGAAGGAAATCCATGTAATGCTCTGGTTTCACATGACTGTCTGCCACTGAGGATTGCCTTAGAAAATCATCCTCAACTCACTCCTACCTTCACCTTCCATTACCAGGGATAACATTTTGATTAAAAAACAACCAGGTGATAAATACCTTTTGGTTGTACCCTTTTCCTATTTATTCACTTTGTGAAAAGCTTAAGCAGATGTGATTTGTTTGCTTCTTTCTCTCCAGAATATTTTTATTTTTGCATTCTATGATTTGGTAATAACCTTATATCATGTATCAAAAATCAATTATTTATGCATTCATTCAACAAATACTTACTGAGATCTTACTATGTATTTCAGTTCAGTTCAGTTTCTCAGTCGTGTCAGACTCATGCGACCCCATGGACCATACCATGCCAGTCTTCCCTGTCCATCACCAACTCCTGGGGTTTACCCAAACTCCTGTCCATCGAGTTGGTGATGCCATCCAACCAACTTATCATCTGTTGTCCCCTTCTCCTCCTGCCATCAATCTTTCCCAGCATCAGGGTCTTTTCAAGTGAGTCTGCTCTTCACATCAGGTGGCCAAAGTATCGGAGTTTCCACTTCAACATCAGTCCGTCCAGTCCTGGAGGAGATCAAGACTGATCTTCTTTAGGATGGACTCGTTGGACCCTCCTTGCAGTCTAAGTGACTCTCAAGAGTCTTCTCCAACACCACAGTTAAAAAGCATCATTCTTCAGTGCTCAGCCTTCTTCACAGTCCAACTCTCACATCCATACAATGACCACAGGAAAAACCATAGCCTTGACTAGACGGACCTTAGTCGGCAAAGTAATGTCTCTGCTTTTTAATATGCTATCTGGGTTGATCATAACTTTCCTTCCAAGGAGTAAGAATCTTTTAATTTCATGGCTGCATACACCATCTGTAGTGATTTTGAAGCCCCCCCAAAAAAAATAAAGTCAGCCACTATTTCCACTGTTTCCCCATCTATTTCCCATGAAGTGATGGGACCAGATGCCAAGATCTTAGTTTTCTGAATGTTGAGCTTTAAGTCAACTTTTTTCACTCTCCTCTTTCACTTTCATCAAGAAGCTCTTTAGTTCTTCTTCACTTTCTGCCATAAGAGTGGTGTCATCTGCATATCTGAGGTTATTGATAGTTCTCCTGGCAATCTTGATTCCAGCTTGTGCTTCATCCAGCCCAGTGTTTCTCATGATGTACTCTGCATGTAAGTTAAATAAGCACAGTGACAATATACAGCCTTGACCTACTCCTTTCCCAATTTGGAACCAGTCTGTTGTTCCATGTCCAGTTCTAACTGTTGCTTCCTGACCTGCATACAGATTTTTCAAGAGGCAGATCAGGTGGTCTGGTATTCTCATCTCCTTGAGAAGTTTCCCACAGTTTATTGTGATCCACACAGTCAAAGGCTTTGGCGTAGTCAATAAAGCAGAAATAGATGTTTTTCTGGAATTCTCTTGCTTTTTCCATGATCCAACAGATGTTGGCAATTTGATCTCTGATTCCTCTGCCTTTTCTAAAATTAGCTTGCACATCTGGAAGTTCACAGCTCACGTATTGCCGAAGCCTGGCTTGGATAATTTTGAGCACTACTTTACTAGCTGTGAGATGAGTGCAATTGTGCAGTAGTTTGAGCATTCTTTGGCATTGACTTTCTTTGGGATTAGAATGAAACCTGACCTTTTCCAGTCCTGTGGCCACTGCTGAGTTTTCCAAATTCGCTTGCATATTGAGTGCAGTACTTTCATAGTATTATCTTTTAGGATTTAAAATAGTTCAACTGGAATTCCATCACCTCTACTAGCTTTGTTCGTAGTGATGCTTCCTAAGGCCCACTTGACTTCACATTCCAGGATGTCTGGCCCTAGGTGAGTGATCACAGCATTGTGGTTATCTGGGTGATGAAGATCTTTTTGTACAGTTCTTCTGTGTATTCTTGCCATCTCTTCTTTATATCTATATGTTTAGCGTATGCTGTAATGTGGGATCCAATGAGCAAAATCACAGTTCCTGCCCTCATTGATCTGACAGTCTAGTCAGAGAGACAAACCAGAGTCAAAGAGTAGCATAATAATTACAAGAGTCATAGTGCTATGCAGGAAAGGTACATGGAGCTACAAAAAGCCATAATTGTAGTACTGGATGAGTCAGGAGGTCAGAAAAAGAGCTGAATGTGTTTCAATTTAAGAAAGAGTGAGAGTTAACCAGGTGAGTAAGAGTAGAAAAGCACTCCTATACAAACATCCATGTCCTCTTTCTCTGAACTTGCTCAATTTGGTCTGTGCTAGGATATTTGTATCTTGCTCTAACAGTCAGTGCAAAGGCCCTGTGGCTATAGCAAACTAATTGAATGTATCAGTTCAGTCCAGTTCGGTCACTCAGTCGTGTCCGACTCTTTGCGACCCCATGAATTGCAGCATGCCTGGCCTCCCTGTCCATCACCAACTCCCAGAGTTCACCCAAACTCATGTCCGTCAAGTCGGTGATGCCATCCAGCCATCTCATCCTCTGTCATCCCCTTCTCTTCCTGCCCTCAATCCCTCCCAGCATCAGAGTCTTTTCCAATGAGTCAACTCTTCGCATGAGGTAGCCAAAGTACTGGAGTTTCAGTTTTAGCATCATTCCTTCCAAAGAAATCCCAGGGCTGATCTCCTTCAGAATGGACTGGTTGGATCTCCTTGCAGTTCAGGGACTCTCAAGAGTCCCTGAACTCTTCTCCAACACCACAGTTCAAAAGCATCAATTCTTCAGCACTCAGCTTTCTTCACAGTCAAACTCTCACATCCATACATGACCACAGGAAAAGCCATAGCCTTGACTAGACAGACCTTTGTTGGCAAAGTAATGTCTCTGCTTTTCAATATGCTGTCTAGGTTGGTCATAACTTTCCTTTCAAGGAGTAAGCATCTTTTAATTTCCTGGCTGCAATCACCATCTGCAGTGATTTTGGAGCCCCCAAAAATAAAGTTTGACACTGTTTCCACTGTTTCCCCATCTATTCACCATGAAGTGATGGGATCAGATGCCATGATCTTCGTTTTCTGAATGTTGAGCTTTAAGCCAACTTTTTCACTCTCCTCTTTCACTTTCATCAAGAGGCTCTTTAGTTCCTCTTCACTTTCTGCCATAAGAGTGGTGTCATCTGCATATCTGAGGTTACTGATATTTCTCCTGGCAATCTTGATTCCAGTTTGTGCTTCTTCCAGCCCAGAGTTTCTCATGTTGTACTCTGCATGAGCACAGTGACAATAAACAGCCTCGATGTACTCCTTTTCCTATTTGTAACCAGTCTGTTGGTCCATGTCCAGTTCTAACTGTTGCTTCCTGACCTGCATATAGGTTTCTCAAGAGGCAGGTCAGGTGGTATAAGTATAATTCATATTGCTCTTGCAACTACATATTGTTTCATTCAGAGACTTGGAGCCTCAAGATTTTTTGAGGACAGAAAGATTTCCTCTCCTTCTGCATCTAGATATATAGATAGTTTGGCTATAAGGAGGAACTTTGGATCTGAACATGAGAAAAGACGACTACTAGCAGCTGTCAAATCACACAATCATTCTTTCTCAGGTCTTGGTGTTTTCATTAGGATAATCTATATAGGAACATTTTTGCAAATATCTTTATCAGATAACTCTAAAGAAGACATATAAAATGTAGTGGATGTAAGCAGTGGTGATAATTTCAGTAATAGTGGTAGTATTCTTTTCTAAAACCCCATCCTGTTCAATGTTTTCCATAAATTGATTAAATGGAAGCCACAGAGCTTCTTCTATCTGGCAAAGGCTAGGAGTGGGAGGAGATTTTTAAGGCAAGGTATATGAGTCTGTAGAGAAAGCATCCATTTTATTGGCTTTTAAATAGAAAAAGGCCATTGTCTGTGTGTTTTGGGAGAGTGACTGTTCAGGAAAAAGAGCTAGACTCAGGGAACTCAAACCTGGGCTCTTTAACAACCTAGAGGGGTGAAATGAGGAGGAAGGTGGGAGGGACGCTCAGGTGGGACATATATATATACCTATGACTGATTCATGTTGATGTTTGGCAGAAACCAACACAATATTGCAAAGCAATTATCCTTCAATTAAAAATAAATAAATTTATAAAAGACACCTACAGCTAGGAATCTGCAGAGCATTTTACAAAATAAAGCAAAACCTATTGGAAAAAAAAAAATCACATAAAAACGTTTAAAATATTCTTGGAACAAATTTAATTCTTAGGCCAAGGTTTGACCAAAACACATAACTGAGCACAGATGAAATTGAGTAAGGCAAGTTAGGACACAGAAGAAGATCCTGTGGGGCCAGCACAGAATCACGTCCTTATGCAGATTATCCTGGGTGCTGGAGAGTGAAGAGTCGTCATCCCAGCACCCAGCTTGCATTCTTAGTTAATGTGCAGAATAGTTATAGGCTCTCATCTCAAAACACGGTTTCAGACATTCCCAGAAAGTCCTTTCTTGCCTGTATAAACTCATGAGTAGTTACAAACCTACAAAAAGATCCTGCGACTCAGTAAATCCTTTCTGACTATTACCTAAAACCCGGATGTCAAGATTGAACACGATCAGTCAATTCTGCAGAGAAAGCAATGGCACCCACTCCAGTACTCTTGCCTGGAAAATCCCATGGATGGAGGAGCCTGGTAGGCTGTGGTCCATGTGGTCACTAAGAGTCGGACACGACTGAGCAACTTCACTTTCACTTTTCACTTTCATGCATTGGAGAAGGAAATGGCAACCCACTCCAGTGTGCTTGTCTGGAGAATCCCAGGGGCGGGGGAACCTAGTGGGCTGACGTCTATGGGGTCACACAGAGTCGGACATGACTGAAGTGACTTGGCAGCAGCAGCAGTCAATTCTGTCACTCAACTGAATTCTGTATTGATTTCTATTTTGTGTTCCCTTACCACATCTTGTTAAATCCTCATGTTCTCACAAAACTTCTAGAGTAAGTTATGTATTTAAAGCCAAAGCAAATTGGAACTATTCTGACCAAGCCAACCTCTCCCGATGTTTATCGGTACATCACTTTCTAACCTATATACAGCACTGTCTCCCTCGCTAATGGGCTTAATGTAAACTCAACCCAATGGTCTGTGTTAAGCTGTTTCACCTTCCAGCTGAACAATGCTCCCCTTTAAGAAGCATCAGAGAACCAAAATTGCTAGATGAGACCTGACTCAACTTGTTTCTCTATTGTAGCCTAAGATTAAAGCATTTTTTCACCTACTTCCTCCCACCCCCTCTTTTCTAATCCTCTATCCGGCTGATTCATAACAGCTGTTAAATAACTAGACATTTAGGTAAAGGCAAACTGAACCTATAAATCAATGTGTGTGATATAATAACCAACTCTTTCCGGCACAGCTTGCCTTGTTTTGCTTTTTATTATGCTGATTTCAGCTGCAGCATATATATGAAGGGGTTTAGCACAATTGTAAATACTAATCTCCAGGCTGCTAATGTCATCACAGAAATGGATATAAGTAAATGAAACTTACAGTACATTCCTAGACGTATGATGGGAGATTCTGAAGACATATGCTTCCTCCAAGCTGTTGCAATCCTCCTGAGTGTGAGTATATGCTAGGATTGCCTTGTTTGTAAACTACAGAAGCCAATATCAGCTAGTTTCAGCAGGGTAGGGAATTTACAAGGGTACAGAATGTCTCATCAACCCAGCGGCAGGGATGTAGAGGGGCCTCAGAAGAAGACTGACACTAGAAACTAGAAAGCCATAAAGATTTTCTTTCTAGTTCATCTCTCTTTTTAAAATTGTATTTATTTATTTTTGGCTGTGCTGTGTCTTTGGAGCTGTGCAGGCTTTTCTCTAGTTGCAGAGAGCAGGGTCTACTCTCTAGTTGTGATGTGATGTGTGGGCTTCTCATTGTGGTGGCTTCTCTTGTTACAGAGCATAGCCTCTAGAACACAAAGGCTCCAGCAGTTGCGGCTCCCAGGCTCTCGAGCACAGGCTCGATAGCTGTGGCTCGGGCTTAGTTGCTCCGTGGCATCTTCCCAGATCAGGGATCAAACTGTGTCTCCTGCATTGGTAGACAGATTCTTTACCACTGAACCACCAGGGAAGCCCCCATTTCATCTCTTTTAGTCCATCTGTTCATTTTTTCCCCCTCTGCCTTGACTAGGTTCCTCTGTATGACAGATACTGGCTGGTTGTTCGGCAAATTCATTTTCCTTTTTCTGGGGACACATCTAGACCACATTTTCCATTAGGCGGAGACATGTACTCAATTCTGGCCTTCACTGTGAAGCCTGATCCATGAAAAGTTCCTTGTAATTCTCCAGTCTCTTTTTCTTCATCTGCTGGCAGAATGAAGACTGAGACCTTAGAGCAAAGTGACAGCCACAGGATAAAGGGAGCTCGAGTCCTGAATAACTGCATGCCTCTCCCTCCTGCTCTTAATGACATACTCCTCACCCCCACCCAACTACCATGGACTCAATGTGACTGAGAAATGACATTCTGTCCTGTTAAATTCTATTCCATTCTGTTAAGCTATTGTGATTTGTGATTCATCTTTTATAGCAGTTAGTATCACTCATGGAGAAGGCAATGGCACCCCCACTCCAGTACTCTTGCCTGGAGAATCCCATGGATGGAGGAGCCTGGTGGGCTGCAGTCCATGGGGTCGCTAGGAGTCAGACACGACTGAGTGACTTCACTTTCACTTTTCGCTTTCATGCATTGGAGAAGGAAATGGCAACCCACTCCAGTGTTCTTTCCTGGAGAATCCCAGGGATGGGGGAGCCTGGTGGGCTGCCATCTATGGGGTCGCACAGAGTCGGACACGACTGAAGCGACTTAGCAGCAGCAGCAGCAGTATCACTCAAAGTCTCCTTTCCTATTCTGGAAAATTCCCAACCTGCAGCTTCAGAGCATATATCTTACAAATACAGCCCCCAAATAAGGGTAAGTCTTTTCCCCATTGCTCTTATTTTCAGGAATCAGACTGATTGAACCAATGGGTCAAGTCCTACCCTTGATGCAGTAAACTATGAGGAAAGTGAAGTTGTCACATGCAAAATGGCCACTAGAGGGTTCACCAGGTGAAGAGAATAAAACCAAGACAGATCTGAGTTTCTCTTCCAGCTCTGCTGCTAACTTGCTGGATAGTGTTTCTTAATTAACACACTTAGCTGTTTTGGACATCAGTCCCCACATATCAAAATGAGAGATTTAGATTGTCATCTCCAAAGTCTTTTGCAACTTCATAACCCATAAACTTCCTATTATGCCTAGAAAACAATTCAACTCTTAAACAACAAAATGAGAGTTTCCTTGAATTTTCTCATCCTCAGCATAGAGATGCCCCAAATATCACAGGACCTTTATGCTGTTCCCAGACACCCTATTTGGTGTCTAACATAATGTAAATATTATACCCTGAATAATCATTGGAAGGACTGATGCTGAAGCTAAAGCTCCAATACTTAGGTCACCTGATCCAAAGAGCTGACTCATTGGAAAAGACCTTGATGCTGGTAAAGACTGAAGGCAGGAGAAGGACAACAGAGGATGAGATGGTTGGATGCCATCACCAACTCAATGGACACGAGTTTGAGCAAGCTCCAGGAGTTGGTGATAGACACGGAAGCCTGGCATGCTGCAGTCCATGGGGTCACAAAGAGTCAGACACAACTGTGTGACTGAACTGAACTGAACCGTGTAATAATTACCTTACAGAGTCACTGTAAGGATTTTTTAAAATTCACATTTATATGGCTCTAGTAATAAATGAATGCTTAATGAGTGCTTAAAAATGAACTTATCTCCTTATACTGCAATTATTTGTCTATCTAGCCACTAGAGTTTAGCACCTAAATATCAGACTTCCACTTTTATTGGCCTTCCTGTCATTAAGACACTAGCCCAGGGTCTAGCACGTAATATCTATCTAATAAATGTTATTAAATGAGTAAATAAATAATTGGTATTATATGGGATATTTAGTTGGTCTTATAAAAATATAAACTTTTCTTTCATATTAAAGTATTTCTCTCCTATTATAGTCCTTCAATTGATTACTTCTTGTTAAGGATATCTCCTCTTTTGCCAGAAGTGCATTTCTTTATGAGTAGCCTAAGGTATGACATCCTTAGGTCTCAGGGTTTCTAGGATGTGGCTATTCTTAGAATTATCTGGGGATCTGGGGAGCTGTTTAAATATACGGATGCCTAGGTCCCATCCAGACTTACTGAATTGGAATCTTGTGGGTAGATCCCAGGCATCAAGGTATTTTTAATGTTCCCCAGTATAGCATCCAGGGCTAAGAACCTCTATTCTGGCCTATCTGTTCATGTTGCAGCCATGTATTAAGTATATGTGTTTTTCACTTTTGTAACTTGGATTTTTCACTCCTCTACTTGTTCAACGTGGTGTATTAGGCACTACATTAGTCAGAATTACCCAGAGAAACAGAATCAGCCAGAGATGTATATGAGAGAGTGATTAAATTAGCTCATGTGATTGTGGAGGTTGGCAAGTTCAAAATCTGCAGGGTAGGTTGCAGACTGAAGACCCAGGGAAGAGCTGAAGTTTGAGTCCAAAGACAGTCTGCTGGCAGAGTTCCTTTTCTCAGGAGATCAGTGTCTTTCAGTTAAGCCTTTCGACTGATTGGATGAGTCCCAACAATATTATGGAAGGTGATCTGCTTTCTCAAAGTCTGCAGATTTAAATTTTTATCTCACCTAAAAATACTTTCTTAGAGAAACATCTAGAATAGCGTTTGACTAAATATCCAAGTACCATAGCCTAGCCAAGTTGGCACATTAAATTAACTATCAAGGGCACTTAGAATGTCAATTTTTCCCATTTCCTTTGTTAGTTAAAAGCAATTTCCAGTGACTCCCTGGTGCCCCCATAGGGCTTGCTTTACAAAAATCTATTTTATTTATGGTGGAGATTATGGCTGTTGCTCTGGAAGAAGCAAGAGAAGCAAACCTGAAGTGGAAGGGTTAAAAGTCTAACTCACAAGCCCAGCTCGAAGAGTGGCTCAGAGGATCCTACATCAACTGTCTTTGTCTGCCAGAGCTCTCCTATTTCATACTTGGCTCTCTGTGAATGTCTCTTAGAAAACTGAGCTACTATGTCTGTCAAGTGAATATGCACATTCATCTGTTCTTATGGGAATTATATCCAGGAAATCTAGATTAATCCCAGATCAAAACTGCCAGTGTAACCAACAGATTCTCCACTGAAAATAAGACACAACAGCTATGTCAACATGCAGTTGTCCTTTTCAAAAATTTTGATTCCAAAATTTGAACCTATTCCAAGTCCCTAAGTAAAGGTATATAGGGTATTTTCCTCACTTGGATACATGAAAATCCACTTTAGATTAAAAATCTCTTTACAATTTCACCTATGATTGCAAAGTTGAAATTATTTTAGGAAAGTACCATTGTTAAGCAGTGCAATCTTTTTCATCTAGATTGGATTGTCAGAACGTCAAAGGATCAGATCCCCAGAATTATTGAAAATATGCCTGATTTATTTGACCCCAAGCATTTCAAAACAGACTTTGTATAAAAGTCTGCAAAACATGTCTTGTAGCCAACACTGCTTTCATGCCAAAAACTCAAACTGGAATACAGTTTTAGAATGAAGTAGAGTTTTAAAGTAGTCAATAATTTCTAGTTAACCTTCAGTTTTTATATCTTTCACATTAAGTATCTGTATCACTGATTAAATTAGATGGTTTATAGATTGATTAATCCTATGAAATTTTAAGTGAATCTTTGAATGATAATTTCTGGTTTATGTGTATGTTAAATCATGCATCATCTTTATAATTAAACTAAATTACCAGTAGCATATTATTAATAATCCTACATTAAAAAAATCATCGCTGGTGTCAAAATTATTAAAAGTAATACTATCCAAATCATCCCAACAGCTTCTATTGCTAAAGGGGTTTGCAGTGCCTTTTCCAAACTAAAAGATCTTCCTTTTTCCTGATTGACTAAAACTATACCTAAAATATCGAATCATATCCATTTTTCACAAAATGAAAGTTTCATATGGCCTGTCTTAGTTCAAAGTGAATTAAAATAGGCATGTTTTGAAAGTTGTCACTAGATTTGAGGGCAAGGGGAGTAAGTTGATAGATTATGAAACTATTGATCCTTGGAGGAGTACTGCAAACCATGCACTTGGAAATATAAAATTACTTATAACAAGTTTTCTCACATGACCTTAGAGCTGTGTATTCATATAGTGGTGGAATAGAGCATAGTATCTCAAGAAATTTGTGAGATACATGGCAAATAATTTGTTATTATGACAAGCACCAGAAAAATAAGCTATCAGTTCAGTTCAGTCACTCAGTCGTGTCCAACTCTTTGTGACCCCATGAATCACAGCACGCCAGGCCTCCCTGTCCATCACCATGTCCGGACTTCACTAAAACTCACGTTCATAGAGTCGGTGATGCCATCCAGCCATCTCATCCTCTGTCATCCCCTTCTCCTCCTGCCCCCATTCCCTCCCAGCATCAGAGTCTTTTCCAGTGAGTCAACTCTTAGCATGAGGTAGCCAAAATACTGGAGTTTCAGCTTTAGCATCATTCCTTCCAAAGAACACCCAGGGCTGATCTCCTTTAGAATGGACTGGTTGGATCTCCTTGCAGTCCCAAGGGACTCTCAAGAGTCTTCTCCAACACCACAGTTCAAAAGCATCAATTCTTCGGCGTTCAGCTTTCTTGACAGTCCAACTCTCACATCCATTCATGACCACTGGAAAAACCATAGCCTTGACTAGACAGACCTTAGTGGGCAAAGTAATGTCTCTGCTTTTGAATATGCTATCTAGGTTGGTCATAACTTTCTTCCAAGGAGTAAGTGTCTTTTAATTTCATGGCTGCAGTCACCATATGCAGTGATTTTGGAGCCCCCAAAAATAAAGTCTGACACTGTTTCCACTGTTTCCCCATCTATTTCCAATTAAGTGATGGGACCGGACGCCATGATCTTCATTTTCTGAATGTTGAGCTTTAAGCCAAGTTTTTCACTCTCCTCTTTCACCTTCATCAAGAGGCCCACTCCAGTATTCTGGCCTAGAGAATTCCATGAACTGTATAGTCCTTGGAACGCAAAGAGTCAGACACAACCAAACAGCTTTTACTTTCAGAAAGCTTATAAATTTTAATTTTTAAAAATGTTACTCTCATGTTCTTTTATATTATTGATAGAGGTTTCACATAGCTGATGTTAGAGTCAGAATTAGAACTTAAAACTAAAAAATTATTCAGTATAATTCATCACAGTATTTTACCAGTTTTAAAAAATTAACAAAAACTTAGTACCACTAACACTTCCTTCATTATCCTTTTATTCACCAGACATGCAGATATGTTAATGGAAAATACTTTTCATAGAAGACAACTATTTTTATTGACCTATTAAGTTACCATCAATCTTTCTTATGTTAAACAATAACATTCTTTGATTAAATAAGAGTATTCTTATCCCTTAGTATTTAAAAAGTACTCCACAGACCAGCACCACAGGTATCTCCTGGGAGCTTTTGGAAATGCAGGATCTAAGACTCTGCCCCAGATATATTGAATTGGAATCTACATTTCACTTGATCTCCAGGTAACCTGCAACCATACTAGAGTTTGAGAAGCACTGTTCCAATTTATAGATGTTCTTCAAGTGAAATCAGTGACCATCTGTATTAGGATTACCTAGATAAAATATACATTTCCTGGATTCTTTCTGAGATCTAGTGGGACCTTTGAGAACAAATCGTTAATAATATTCTATGTGATTGTGATGCACATGAAATCTTGAGGAAGAAAGTACCGGGCATTTTCGTGTATCAGTATTTTGACCCATGTGTTTATATTCAACTCTAAGCCAGTAGCTACATGTTTATTGGGTCTGCTGTTCTTACAGGATTGGCTGCACTTCGTCAGTGCTTACTGGGCTTCCCAGGGGGCGCTAGAGGTAAAGAACCGGCCTGCAATGCAAGAGATGTCAAAGATGCCAGTTCGATCCCTGGGTCGGGAAGATTTCCTGGAGGAGGAAATGGCAACCCACTCCAGTATTCTTGCCTGGAGAATCTCATGGACAGAGGAACCTGGTGGGCTACAAAGATCGCAAAAAGTCGGACACGACTGAAGCGACTGAGCACGCACAGTGCTTATTGGTTCCTCCATCCTTTTGAGCCATCTAAGGCATAATCGGAAAACTTTCTCTGGCCCGTTTTATTGACTTTTCCCATATCTCTATTCATCTACTGGGGGAAAGAGGGTTTTGTACATCTCGAAGGTAAAAAGTCCTTCCCAAAAGAACTACCTGGGAGGCTAACTGTAGCTGATTCCTAAGGGTCTTTTACAGGAAGACATTCTTTTACTTCCAAAATAACACTATATTTATTTATTTTTGATTACTTTTTTTTCATACATTCACATGAATCAGCCATGGGTGTACATGTGTTCCCCATCCTGACCCTCCCTCCCACCTCCCGCCCCATTCCCATCCATTAGGGTCATCCCAGTGCACCAGCCCTGAGCACCCTGTCTCATGCATTGAACCTAGACTGGTAATCTGTTTCACATATGATATGTATATGTTTCAATGCTATTCTCTCAGATCATCCCACCCTCGCCTTCTCCCACAGAGTCCAAAAGATTGTTCTATCCAAAATACACTTTAAATTCATAATATAGTACTAAAGGCTTTCAAGGCTTTCTTTAAGGGAAAGGGCAATGCAAGAGAATCTCCAGTACCTGCTTCCAGTGTCTTCTCTGCCACCTATAAGTTACTGGCCTTAGGCAGATTACTTAGCCATTTGAGCCTCCTTGCCACACCTGTGAAAAGAAGATAATGATACCTGCCTAAAAGCTGGGCACTGTTCCAGACTGTCCCTTGAGATCCTCTCCAACTTTGAGATCCATGATTCCTTTATTCCATCAAACCAGCATATATCACAATAATCATCGTTTTGTGTTTCTACACTCTTGGATTCTTTCATCACTTTTCCTCTCCAATCTGTCATCTTCTTGAAGTCACCCATGTATACCTCTCCATTACAACTATTTTAATAAAAATGAATTTAGAACATTCTTATCAGAGAAATTGACTTTCCCAGAAGTTTAAAATTTAAGATAATTAACCTGTCAGAGTTCAAACACCATGTCTGTTAATTATGTATTTAAGTGGATGCAGGTGAAATGAATGGGTGTGGATAAAGAGAAATACTTGAGAAATTTAATAGTTGCCACTTAATTTAACTACTCTGAGCTCATCTAAGATGCATGAGAACTAAACAGTAAGGTGGAGTCTTGGAGGTTTCATCTGCAGTAGAAACAACTCAGCAAACACATCAATGAATACAAAGCTGTAAAATTTGATGAACCATAGAAGCTTACAAATTGAACAGAAAATTGCTTTAAATTCCTGCCCATCAAAAGTGACTTAATCTCATCTATGTTTTCTGAGTTTATTAGAGTTAAAAAAAAAAAGCCCTCTGTTTTCATAGCTTCTAACAATTTCCTAAGTACAGTAGAAGGGCAAGGTGCTTGTTGAACTACAGTGTGATTTGAATAAGAGACCACTTCTACTCTGAAGCACTCTTGTTAAACATTTCCTGAATGCTGCACTTAAGCAGCTGTCATGGTGCTCTACTTACAAAAGACTTGGTTATACTGGTTTCTGTTATATTTGTACCTTGATTCATAGATAAATGGCTATATGATGTATTGATTAAGAACAGAAGTGTTGAAATCAGGCAGACCAGGATTTGAATACTGACTGACTTACCAGTTTCATTGGGCAAATATCTTGTTTTCCCTCCTGCAATTGTGTTAATACCTTCTTTTGAAGAATGCTAGGGATTAAAGGAAATAAATTTACTTTAAAATAGATTTATGCAATCATTTATTTGCTCATTCATTTTGTCAGCAAATGTTTTCTATATGCCTTCTATATGTCCACTAGATGACAGGAATGATGAATCTCTGATAGTCAGCAGAAAATTAGCCAGATGAGCCACTGCCTTCAATGAGATGATATTCTAGTTGCCTGTCACAAATCCTGTCTCACAGTAATCACTGAACAGTTGATGATGATGACGATGACTATTTTTTATTGCTAAAAGCATATTGTGAAAGTGAAAGTGTTAGTTACTCAGTCATGTCCAGCTCTTCGTGACCACATGGACTGTAGCCCGCCAGGCTCCTCAGTCCATGGGATTCTCCAGGCAAGATTACAGGAGTGGGTTGCCATTCCCTTCTCCAGAGGATTTTCCCAACCCAGGAATCGAACCTGGGTCTCCTGATTCTTTACCATCTCCAAATTCTTTACCCTCTGAGCCACCAGGGAAGCCCCTAAAAGCATATTCTTTTATCCAAAATTAAATATTAAACCCAAAATACCATTAAACATTGAAAATGCACAGCAATAAATAAGTACATTGCCTGCTCTTGACATCTCCCATACGCACTTTTCCAAACTCCGTTCCTATGTGAAGGGATTAAACCTTGAGGTACAGCCAAGATGCCTGAATCTGCATCAAAAGGAAAAACTCTAAGTGAGCTTTAAAACTCAAGTTATATTGAAACTGCTCAGAAGAGAAGTATAGGGTGACGCTTCAGAGCATGAACTCTATAGACATGTTATTAGGTTTGAATCCCATTTCTGACACTTGCTAGCTTAATGACTTTGGATAAGTTAATTAATCTATTTCTGCTTTAATTTTCTCATATATAATGTAGCAATAATAATACTTGCTACCTCAAATAGTTGCTGTGGATAGTAAATGAGTAAATCCATGAAAGTCCTTTTCAACAGTGTCTGGCACAAGGGAGGATAAACAATGTTGAACAATATCATTATTATTATTATTAATGTCACAAAGCGCTTATCACTGGCATATGCGTGATAATGCCAATTAGGGAGAAATGTGATATGAGGTAACTAAAATGAACTTCCCTGGATGGTACAGGAGGAATAATTCAAACCCTGTGCATATGTCTATGTTTGGTTACCCTCTGCTATATTTTTCAAATTGTTAATTTGAATGTTAATAGATGTTATAAGAAAAAAAAAGACTTCTATTGGATATCAATATGAGTTAGGAAAAAGAGAGTTCCATAATCCATAACTTTAGAAGGATTAGACAGCTTTCAAAGTAAAACAGCTTTCTTACTGCAGGACTTCTCAGAGCCCTGGATATGCTAATACGCAAGATCATTTCCAAAAGGAGAATACATTATTTCCCAAAATTACTTTACCAAAGTTTTGAAGATTCATTGTTAAAAGAAATAAAGTTTGAGAAACAATGATATAGATGGGAGAGAGATTTATCTTTGAAGAGACATAAAGCATCATCCTTAATTTAGTCAACTGTTAAAAGAAAAGAAAAAAGTGATTTGAAACTGGTCAGAGGGAAAATA
Source organism: Nanger dama (assembly GCA_917880005.1). Lineage (NCBI taxonomy): Eukaryota > Metazoa > Chordata > Mammalia > Artiodactyla > Bovidae > Nanger > Nanger dama. Next base: position 6,784,629 of record CAKJTW010000094.1, on the reverse strand, counting down.
GAGAAAGTGGAATAGTCAATGGTGTGCTAAAGCCAGCTCATACTGTCTTATGAGACTCAAAGATTAAATTTTCAGCAAGTTTGAGAGTCAATTTTTAAACAGAGCCAGTGTGTTTTCAGCTTTATTAGCGTATTATTGACCACAAGATATTTAAAGTGTACAATGTGATGATTTGACATATGCATACACTGTGAAAAGATTCCCCCATTAAGTTAGTGAACATATTCATTATCTAACATGTTTATTTTTTCTGAGACTATTAAATTCTAATCTCTTATCTGATTTCTCTGTTGTATACTTTCAGTTATGCAATACAGTGCTATCTACTATAGTCATCATGTTTTACACTAGATCCTGAGACCTTATTCATAGTATAACTATGGTTTGATTTTCCTATTTCCCCCACTCCTCAGCCACTGGCAATTACTCTTCTACTCCAAACAGAGACGTTATTTAAAAATAAACTATATAAGCTTACAAATAAATATGTAAAATTGAAAATGAACATCGTAAGTATTCAAAAGTAATCACTCCCTAAATATTTTACTGCATGCATTTTTTATTATTTATGCCCTTGAGGATATGTACATCTATTGCATCTGTATAGCAGAAATTCTACATAGTGGTGTGGTATCCCACATCTCTTTTCAACCCTATCCAGTGACTCAATCTTGGTAGGTTGAAATAAGTCTTGATGAGGGTATTTGAACCATAGAATTGGATAAATGCTATGGACCAGAGCTTGATTTATTGTTTTGTAGATTTTCTAGACTTAAGGATGCTATGGAGAAAATGTTAACAATGCAGATTAAACTTATAGAAGAAAAGCTATGACTAACCTAGACAGTGTATTCAAAAGGAGAGACATCACTTTGCTAACAAAGGTCCATAGAGTCAAAATTATGGGTTTTCCGGTGGTCATGTATGGATGTGAGACTTTTACCATAAAGAAGGCTGAGCACTGAAGAACTGATGCTTTTGAACTGTGGTGCTGGAGGGCTCTTGAGAGTCCTTGGGCAACAAGGAGATGAAATCGGTCAATCCTAAAGAAAATCAACCGTTAATATTCATTGGAAGCACTGATGCTGAATCAGCAGCTCCAATACTTTGGCCACATAATATGAAGAACCAGCTCACAAAGACCCTGACACCGGGAAAGATTGGAGGCAGGAGGAGGAAGGGGTAACAGAGTATGAGATGGTTGGATGGCATCACTGACTCAATGGACATGAGTTTGAGCAGACTCTAGGAGATAGTGAAGGACAGGGAAGCTTGGCATGCTGCGGTTCACTGGGTCACAGAGAGTCAGACACGACTTAGTGACTTAACAAACTTAAAAGTGTGTCAGGTCTGTGGTAGTTACACTGTCAATAAGACAAAGTTAAGAAAATTATCTTTCAGTATTCAAAAAATATTATGTAATTCAGCAATGCAGTCACCAGAATCATTTATGGACCAATGAGTGAGGTTCCAATACTGGAGATGTAAGAGACATGGGTTTGATCCCAGGGTTGGGAAGATCCCCTGAAAAAGGGCATGGCAACCCACTGCAGTATTCTTGCCTAGAGAATCCTATGGACAGTGGAGCCTGGCAGGCTACAGTCCATAGGGTCACAAAGAGTCGGACACAACCTAAGCAACTTAGCACACATGCACGCCCAAGTGAGTTTCCAACATACATCATCACTTTCTCACTTTTATCTTGTCCATTAACATAAATGAATAAGCCTTGTTTTGTTAATGTGATATATCATGTTGGTTGATTTGCATGTATTGAATTGTTTGGAGTATTCTCATGATTATTTATATTTCTGTGATAAGAAGCATATTTTGGATTCAATAATAGGGACCTACAAGCAAAGTCTATAGATTAAAAAACAAACTTGAAAACACTAACTCAGAATATTCATTCTGAAGTGAACCTGAGAGATCCTCAGACCCACTGCAAATTTTGACTAAATTCACATTATAATTCCATTATGTGCCTTTATGTTATCTTCAGAAAGATTAATGGATATCAGCAATTTATTATACTCTTTTCTTTTGCTTAGGTCTAAAAGTTTTTTTAATAAAAGAGATGGAAAGAAATTAAATATTTCATAGAGGGGGTGCATTAAATTGTTTTTAGCCATATTTGTCTGCCTTAAGTTTGGTCTTTGGACAGACAGATATCAGCTCATTTTGGAGCTGAAATTTAATAACAATTAACATTGGATAAAAGTCTGCATACTTGCATAGCTTCAAACCTTTTTTGTACTCAGTTCAGTTCATTTGCTCAGTTTCGATTCAGTTCAGTTCAGTCGCTCAGTCGTGTCTGACTCTGCAATCCCATGAATTGCAGTACTCCAGGCCTCCTTGTCCATCACCAACTCCCAGAGTTCACCTAAACTCATGTCCATTGAGTGTTGGTGATGCCATCCAGCCATCTCATCTTCTGTCATACCCTGCTCCTCCTGCCCTCAATCCCTCCCAGCATCAGAGTCTTTTCCAATGAGTCAACTCTTCGCATGACGTGGCCAAAGTACTGGAGTTTCAGCTTTAGCATCAGTCCTTCCAATGAACACCCAGAACCGATCTCCTTTAGAATGAACTGGTAGGATCTCTTTGCAGTTCAAGGGACTCACAAGAGTCTTCTCCAACACCACAGTTCACAAGCATCAATTCTTCGGCACTCAGCTTTCTTGACAGTCCAACTCTCACATCCATTTATGACCACTGGAAAAACCATAGCCTTGACTAGACGGACCTTAGTGGGCAAAGTAATGTCTCTGCTTTTGAATATGCTATCTAGGCTGGTCATAACTTTCCTTCCAAGGAGTAAGCGTCTTTTAATTTCATGGCTGCAGTCACCATCTGCAATGATTTTGGAGCCCCCCAAAATAAAGTCTGACACTGTTTCCACTGTTTCCCCATCTGTTTCCCATGAAGTGATGGGACCAGATCATGTCCAACTCTTTGCAACCCCATGGATTGCAGCACACCAGGCTTCCCTGTCCACCACCAACTCCCAGAACTTGCTCAAACTCATGTCCATTGAGCCAATGATGCCATCCAACCATCTCAGCCTCTGTTGTGCCCTTCTCCTGCCTTCAGACTGTCCCAGCATCAGGGTCTTTTCTAATGAGTCAGTTCTTTGCATCAGGTTTTTGAACTAGCTGCAAGAATTTACAACATTCTTTCCCCCTTCTTACCATCCCCTCCAATCAAACACTCATTTGCTCACTTTTTCCTCACCCAGATAGCTCATGGACTTACATCAGTGCTCAGGTTTCAGACACCAGAGGGGACCTCACAAAATGTAAGCCCACAATAATTATTATAACTCAAAGTTTTATTGATGTGTAATTTAACTGTGAGGAAGTTTGTCATTTGTCTTCCTCCATCTTTCCAACTACCTACCACCAATACTTCAACACTCTCCTGTTTTAATGTCTCGCGCATTTTCACCACTGATAATCTTCCTATGAAACGTGTAGTAATGCTTCACCTAACATTTCTTCCAACTTTTATTTTATTCCAATATAACATGATGAGATAAAATTTTTACATTCTCTCAGGTTCCACAGCCCTGTACCCAAACTCTCATATCTATGGAAAATTTAAATTGGTGTTAAAAATCACCCAGTCTGTTGTTTTCAAAAGTATGTACACAGGTTATTATTAGGCATTGGCATAAAAAGGATTGCCTTACGTCATGAATTCTGAGCACTTTTAATGTGCTAATAGAGTTGATTTTTTTTTTTTTTAAGATTAAGGAACACAGCATTTTCCAAATGCATGTGATCATGAAATGTTTTTCCTAGAACACTCTTTAGACTCCTGAGTTCCATGGAATACCACTTGAGTTAATTCCATCCTTATACTGCAGAAGGGGAAAATAGGACACATAGAGAAGAGTCAACTTGCCCAGAGTCCCTCAGATACATATGGTAGAATGAAGATTTACATGGTACACCAGCCACATTTCTTTCTTGGTTCTTATAAGAATCAATAGATCATGCTTCTGCTGCTGCTAAGTCACATCAGTTGTGTCCGACTCTCTGCGACCCCATAGATGGCAGCCCACCAGGCTCCCCCGTCCCTGGGATTCTCCAGGCAAGAACACTGGAATGGGTTGCCATTTCCTTCTCCAATGCATGAAAGTGAAAAGTGAAAGTGAAGTCACTCAGTCGTATCTGTCTCTCAGCGACCCCATGGACTGCAGCCTACCACGCTCCTCTGTCCATAGGATTCTCCAGGCAATTAGCTAGTAAATCAAATATGGATGAGACTAGAGGTAAGAGTCATTCTGAAAACTTATGGTTACCAAGGAGGGAAGAGAAGGATGGGACAAACTGGAGACTGGGGTTGACATATACATACTACTATGTACAAAATAGATAACTAGTAACAATCTCCTGTATAGCACAGGGAACTCTACTCAATGATGGTGACCTAAATGGGAAGGAAATCTTAAAAAGAGCATATAAATGTATTCGTATGACCGATTCACTTTGCTGTACAGCAGAAACTAACACAATATTGTAAAGCAACCATATTCCAATTTTAAAAAAGGCAAAACTCGTCCCAAGATGTGAACCCATGAGGTCAGACAAGTTGTGTGTATCAAAACTACAATGACAGAACAAGAATAGGATAGACATCCCCATTCCAAAAGGGGGAAATTGGAAAGAAGGAATGTGGGTCCCAAGGAGGTTCAAAACCCAACCGGGCAAATTTCATGAGATCTTAAGGCTAGAGAATAATACCCTTTGGCTTAATGCTCTTTGCAGGCCAATTGCAGAAGCTGTCTCACTTTCCTGACCCACTGGGGTGGTGGTTTTGCCCCCAAACCTCTGCTGGGCAGGGTTCAGCCCCACAGCTCCAAAAGGCCCCACTTTGGGCAGAAGTTGTCTGGCCTGTTGAAAGCAAGGTGATGACCTCCCTTTTAGAGACCAAAAGGCAATCCAGATGATTTCTGCATCATCTTTGGGATCAGTCTTCCTCCCTTGTCTTCAAAAATAGCACATGTTTGCAGCCAAACAGTTCTATGGTCCTGTCCTATAAAAACCTAGGGGTCTAATAAACTTCTTAATTCCTTCTTATCTCTTTCTTCTTCAGTTCCAACTGGTCATTTTCCTACTCAGGTGGCTGATTAAGTGCAGGGTTCATACCTACATCCTTTATCAAAAGGATGCTTCACTTCAGTTGCTCAGTCGTGTCCAACTCTTTGTGACCCCATGAATTGCAGCTCACCAGGCCTCCCTGTCCATCACCAGCTCCAGGAGTTCACCTAAACTCATGTCCATTGAGTCGGTGATGCCATTCAGCCATCTCCTCCTCTGTGGTCCCCTTCTCCTCCTTCCCCCAATCCCTCCCAGCATCAGAGTCTTTTCCAATGAGTCAACTCCTCACATGAGGTGGCCAAAGTACTGGAGTTTCAATTTTAGCATCAGTCTTTCCAAAGAATACCCAGGACTGACCTCCTTTAGAATGGACTGGTTGGATCTCCTTGCAGTCCCAAGGGACTCTCAAGAGTTTTCTCCAACACCACAGTTCAAAAGCATCAGTTCTTTGGCACTTAACTTTCTTCACAGTCCAACTCTCACATCTATACATGACCACTGGAAAAACCATAGCCTTGACTATATGGACCTTTGCTGGCAAAGTAATATCTCTGCTTTTGAATATGCTATCTAGGTTGGTCATAACTTTCCTTCCAAGGAGTAAGTGTCTTTTAATTTCATGGCTGCAATCACCATCTGCAGTGATTTTGGAGCCCCAAAAATAAAGTCTGACATTGCCACACCCTTAGCATTCCCTTCTGAATATACTTTATCTCTCTTTTTTGCAATATGGATAGACTGAGAACATTCCAAGTCTCAAAGTTCTAGTTCATTTTTTGTTAATAATTCTATCTTCAAGTCATGTCTCTCTTCCCAAATTTTACTATAATTAGTCAGGTGGAGTCAAGTTGCACCTTCAAAATTTTTTAGAAATCACTTCCAAAAACAGTAGAACATGAACACAGTTCTGCCAAGTTCTGTGCCACTTTATAACAAAGATCTGCTTTTCTCCATTGTCCAATAATGTGCTCCTTATTTCTACCTGAGGCCTCATCAAAAGGCTTTTACTTTATTTACCTTATTTTACCTTTTACCTTATATTTCTACCAAAATTCTGTTTATGATCACTTAGGTACTCTCTAAGAGGATTGAGGCTTTGTCTACAACTCTCCATTTTTCTTTCTGAACTCTCACCAGAATAGTACTTAATGGTACACTCACAGCAATGTAAGCTTTCCTAACCCCTACCCATTTAGCCAGTTCCAAAATCGCTTTCACCTTTACATATCTGTTATAGCAGCACCACAACCTCTTGGTACTGACTGCTGTCTCAGTTCAGGCTGCTATAATAAAATTCCATAAAATGGTGACATTAACAACAGGTACTTATTTCCCATAGTTCTTGGGGCCAAAAGTCCAAGAGCATGGACAGATAGATTCTGGTGAGAGTTTTCTCCTGGGTCGTACACTCCTGACTTCTTGTCATATCCTCATATGGTAGATAATAGAGAGAGAGAGACAGGAAGCAAGCTCTCTCGTTTGCTTCATCCATGAAGTACACATATCTTTTAGATCATACTTTTCCATTTTTGTCTGGGAAAATTAACTCACTATAGACATAAGATACAATAAATTTAGCAATAACAAAAGACATTTGACACATTTCATTAAAAATGAAAGTGTTAGTCATCCAGTCGTGTCCAACTCTTTGTGACTCTATGGACTGGAGCCTGCCAGGATCCTCTCTCCATGGGATTCTCCAGGCAAGAATACTGAAGTAGATTGCCATTCCCTTCTCCAGGGGATCTTCCCGACCCAGGGATCAAAACCTGGGTTTCCTGCACTACAGGCTGATTCTTTACCATCTGAGCCACTAAGTGAAGTGAGTGAAGTCACTCAGTCGTGTCCGACTCTTTGCGACCCCATGGACTGTAGCCCACCAGGCTCCTCCATCCATGGGATTCTCCAGGCAAGAGTACTGGAGTGGGTTGCCATTTCCTCCCCCAGGGGATCTTCCCAACCCAGGGATCAAACCCGGGTCTCCCACATTGCAGGCAGACGCTTAACCTCTGAGCTACCAGACACTAAGGAAGCCCACATTTCACTGAGTACCAACAATATACTAGGCATTGTATTAGGCCCTGGGGCTAAAATCGCAAACCACACACAGTCCTTGGCATCATGGAGTTTACCGTCTCATAAGGTATACCCACTAGTGAACAGGCAATGATGCAGTGTAAGTAAAGGATGATACAACACTACAGATGAGAGACAAGTAACCCAGATTTGAACGGGAGGAGGACTAGGACTATTTCACAGAGGAAGTGATATTTAAGACCTCTAAAAGATGTGTAGGATTTAGGTGAAGGTGAAAAGGTTCAGCAAAAGGGGTTCTAAACTAGAACATTTTCAAAGCTATGAGATTAAAAAGAACTTGACATGTTTGAGGAACTGATAGCATCTGAAGTATCAGGGTAAGAGACTAGGTTATATTCTTGCTATATCACAAAAGAGTGTGAGAGCCACATTAAGGATTCAGGGGGTCACACTGATGGACTGGGAGCCACTGACAGGTTGTAACAAGTGCTGGGCGCAGAGCTGAGAAGTGATACGAGGGAGTCAAAGAGCAGCTGGAAAGCTGTTGCAGTCATCCCAAGAAGAGATAATGACAACCATGCTAAGGGAATAGCAAAGTGAACAGGGAGAAGCAGGGAGAGTTTGTGAGGTAGAGTAACAGGATTTGGTGGTTGGTATGTTGGAAGAGGTAAGACAAAGCAAGGCAAGGATGAACTGGGTAGATGATGAACCATTCACAGAATAAGGACCCCGGGGAAGAGAATTTTTGAAAAATGGGAGATAAGACTATATTAATAGATACGTCAAGAGGAGATTGTTTCTTAATACATTTTTAAAGTTAGCATTCTATATAAAAATGCAAAATGTATATTGAAAAAGCGTATCACTGTCATACTATTGTCTTACATCAGTAAGGAATATACTAGTAGAGAATCCCTATTACATAATGTAGTAAAATTTGAAAATGATCTTTTACTCCTTTCCTAGAAACATAAATTATTTCTAATCCTCAACTACTACTGTATTGTCTGAGCTCTCCTGGTTTTAAATATATTTTTGATATAATAAAAGAGAAACTGACAGTCCAAAGTTATCAGACAGAAACAAATATAAATTGGAAGGCACAGATGGACTAAAATTTAAAGGCATTGTGTGCTTTTGATTCATACTTCCAGATTGCTTTGTGCACTTTTAAAAATATTTTTCTAACAGTTGGTAAAAACGCCCCACGTGGAATACCAACAATTGTAGCAGCTGGTGTTTACGGCAAATGACAAGGCTGAATTAAACAATTATTATCTCCATTTCAGGATGGCTTGTAAAAACAATATAGTTTTAAGAAGGCACTGACTTTTAAAGGAGGTCCAGCTGAATTCGTGTTCCTATCAGAGCTATAGTACTAACCTTGAGATCAAAATAGAATACTGCTAACATGGAAAAGTGACCTCAAAAAATCATGCAAAAGTTTACACAGCTTATAGCAAAACATATTCTGATAATAAATTACAAACTCACCTTGCTAGCTAAATTGGCAAAAGTCTCAAGAATTTTTATGTAAGAACTCTAGAAAATTCCTAGTTTTGAAAATCAGTAAGAATTCTTACTCTTTATAATCAAGGAAGGACACCATAAACAACAGAGATTGATTTTAAAAAGAAAAAAAAACACTTACCAAGTTAAGTAACTGCTTCTTCATTGATCATAATTGTGTTTTGCTTATTTGCCCCCATTTTTAATTTAAATAGCATCTCATAGTATTTATCTTTTTAAACTGAAAGTGGTGGGAAAATAATAAAGAAAGGAATTCATATTCACTTCCTTCTGAATTGAATGGGACATATGCTCCAGATACACGAGAAATCTTACTGAATGGTGGAAAATGTATTTTGCTGATAAAAACACCACAGATGTATTCAGGCACAAGATGCTGAACGCCATGCAGTTTTATATCAGCAGATAGAGATACTTCTCTAGTCCTATGACATGTGTATAGCTCATCCATTCATGTTTACAATTAGTTGGCAATCAGAACTTAATTGTGGGTTCCAAGCTATTAAAGAACAACCAGAGCAGCCAGGAATATAAAATGTAGAAAGAAGGGGAAAGGATTGCAGTTATCCTCTACTTGCTGCTACTTCTTCCTCTTAGCCATTTGCTAATTTATAGCTCAGGGCACCAAAGTCACCAAAAATAGTGTTCTAAAGTCTGCGGCAGTCTCACTGATCAGAGAGATGATAAATCAGAGTTCAGAACTTCAAGACAGACACTGTTTAAGGGACTAATATTCTGAAGAAAGGCTTCCTGGTGGCTCAGAGGTAAAGAATCTGCCTGCCAATGCAGGAGATGCTGGAGACATGAGTTTGATCCCTGGGTTGGGAAGATCCCTTGGGGAAGGAAATGGCAATCCACTCCAGTATGCTTGCCTGAGAAATCCCATGGACAGAGGAGCCTGGTGGGCCATAGTCCATGGGGTCACAAAGGAGTCGGACACAAAACACAAGTAAACAACAACACATTCTGAAGAAAAGAAAGCCTAACATTCTGAATGCATTTCACCCCTAAAACATTTGCTAATCCCTCAGCTGTGCACTGGTAATTGAGAGACAAAAACTGAAGTTCATGTCCTGTTAGGGAGACAGAGCCTAGTAAATACTCTGGGATTTCATTTAATATCCTTAAACTCTTAGATCCTAGGACCAAATATAAATTATAAACATGCTAGTTTTCACAAGTCCTGAGACATAACTTCAAATCAATTCAGTCCCTGATTGAATCAAGGTATCTTATTTGTACTGTATCTTCCTATTTATTTTAATTGGAGGCTAATTACTTTACAATATTGTAGTGGTTTTTGCCATACATTGACATGAATCAGCCATGAGTGCACATGTGTCCCCCATCCTGAACCCTCTTCCCACCTCCCTCCCCATCCCATCCCTCAGGGTTGTCCCAGTGCACCGGCCCTGAGCGCCCTGTCTCAGGCATCAAACCTGGACTGGCAATTTATATCATATGGTAATATACATGTTTCAATGCTGTTCTCTCAAATCATCCCACCCTTGCCTTCTCCCACAGAGTCCAAAGTCTGTTCTTTACATTTGTGTCTCTTTTGCTATGTCGCATATAGGATCATCATTACCATCTTTCTAAATTCCATATATATGTGTTATTATACTGTATTGGGGTTTTTTTTCTGACTTACTTCACTCTGTATAATAGGCTCCAGTTTCATCCACCTCATTAGAACTGATTCAAATGCATTTTTAATAGCTGAGTGATATTCCATTGTGTATATGTATCACAGTTTTCTTATCCATTCATCTGCTGATGGACATTAAAATCTTTTTGGAGAAAATTATTATATCCTAAAATCATGCAGAGTACATCATGAGAAACGCTGGACTGGAAGAAGCACAAGCTGGAATCAAGATTGCTGGGAGAAATATCAGTCACCTCAGATACGCAGATGACACCACCCTTATGGCAGAAGAGAAACTAAAAAGCCTCTTGATGAAAGTGAAAGAGGAGAGTGAAAAAGTTGGCTTAAAGTTCAACATTCAGAAAACGAAGATCATGGCATCTGGTCCCAGCACTTCATGGGAAATAGATGGGGAAACAGTGGAAACAGTGTCAGACTTTCTTTGGGGGGCTCCAAAATCACTGCAGATGGTGACTGCAGCCAGGAAATTAAAAGATGCTTATTCCTTGAAAGGAAAGTTATGACCAACCTAGACAGCATATTCAAAAACAGAGACATTACTTTGCCAGCAAAGGTCCGTCTAGTCAAGGCTATGGTTTTTCCAGTGGTCATGTATGGATGTGAAAGTTGGACTGTGAAGAAAGCTGAGCACCAAAGAATTGATGCTTTTGAACTGTGGTGTTAGAGAAGACTCTTGAGAGTCCCTTGGACTGTAAGGAGATCCAACCCATCCATCCTAAAGGAGATCAGTCCTGGGTGTTCATTGGAAGGACTGAATCTGAGGCCGAAACTCCAGTACTTTGGCCACCTCATGCAAAGAGTTAACTCACTGGAAAAGACTGTGATTCTGGGAGGGATTGAGGGCAGGAGGAGAAGAGGATGACAGAGGATGAGATGGCTAGATGGCATCACCGACTCTATGGACATGAGTTTGGGTGAACTCCGGGAGTTGGTGATGGACAGGGCAGCCTGGTGTGCTGCGATTCATGGGGTCGCAAAGAGTCAGACACTACTGAGTGACTGAACTGAACTTAACTAAAAGTTTTTCATAGACAGTATCCAATATTCAATATTAAATCAACTGGCATACATGTACAAAGGATCAAATGATTAAAGGCCATAAACAAAAATAGACAATGTCAACAAATCAAAAATCAAGATTCTGAAGTCATCAAACACAGACTTTAAAATAGCCATGATTAATATTTTTAATAAAAGAGGTTTAAAATGACCCTGTATGTGAGACAACAAAAGAGACACAGTGGTATAGAATGGACTTTTAGACTCTGAGGGAGAGGGAGAGGGTGGGATGGTTTGGGAGAATGGCATTGAAACATGTATACTGTCTTGAAAGAAATGAAGCGCCAGTCTATGCTCAATGCAGGATGCAGGATGCATGGGGCTGGTGCACAGGATGATTTAGGGAGATGATGTGGGGTGGGAGGTGGGAGGGGCTTCGGCATTGGGAGATCGTGTTCACCTGAGGCTGATTCATGTCAGTGTATGGCAAAACAAATATAGTATTGTAATGTAAAGTATTAAAAATAAAAAATAAAAATACAAAAAAAATAAATTGGGAAAAAAAAGACATAGAATTTCACCAGAGAACCAGAATCTACTAAAAAAATATCTAATTCAAATTACAGAATTTAACCATAATTAAAAACTCAAATTCAATACATGGGTTTAATATCATGGACAGTAGAAAACAAGATTCAGAATAGAGCTTGACAGAAAATATTAAAATTGGTACCAACAGAGACAAAAAGGAGAAAAAAATATAGAAAAGAACACAAGAGATATCCAGGACTTAGAGAAAATATCTAACATATGTGGGACTGAACTTTCTAAAGGAGAAGAGAGGAAATAACCTACCGAAACTTTTATAAAAGTAGCGAAAGACACAAAAAGTTTCAGATGTTCTTTGTACCCCAAGCAAGAGAAAACAATGAAAACCAAGCTTATATCCATCACCATAGAACTACTGAAAGCTAAAAAAAAACAATCTTAAAAGCACTCAGTGGAAAAAGATACATTACTTTAAAAAGAGTAACAAAAGACTAAGTGCTGAATTTTCAAATTTTTCAACAGAAACATCAAAAACCATAAGAAAATGAAATATCTTTAAAGCACTGAAAGAAGATGGTTGTCAATGCAGCATTCTTTATTTAGGGAAAATTACCTTCTAAGATGAAGACAAAGTGAAAATCTTTTCAGACAAACAAAAACTTAAGAGAATTTGTTGCTGCTATAGAAATACTTAATGAAGTTCTTCTAACAAAAGGACAATGATCCCAGATGGAGTTCAATCATACAAGAAGAAAGAAAGACCGCAAGAATGAATACATGGATATGCAGACCTAAATGAATAGTAATTGTGAAAATAACAGATAAAATAAATAAAATAATTTCAAATTACAACTTTGCAGTTTGAAAAAATACTGCCCCTACCAGACTTCTGAGCCATATATTCTAGCTGGTTGGCTGTGAGGGAGATAAGCACAGGATACTGGTGAAGGACAGAACAAGGGTGTCCAGACATCTTGGAGACATGGGAAAAGCTTTCCTGAGAAAGTAGTAGGCATAACTTATATCTCTGGTTACTCCCCTTAATACATTCTTTGTTCTTGAAAAATCAAATAGTCTACGGTTTCTTGAACATAGCCGGTTGCTTCTTCACTTAGGATTTTGCTCATGTTATTCTCCCTGACTAAAATGTAAACATGATTTCTACCTCACCTCCCTCATATGTTCAAATCCTTCAGGTCTGAACTTCAGTGCCTCTGGAACTTTTAAGCCCTTCCCTGGCCATACACCATCAACCATCCCTGATACCCCAATCCATACTATGATAATCTCTCTTTCATAAAAGAAATATGTGTTTATGTCATCTTGCTTATTAAGGTTTAGATTCTTTAAGAATGTCTTCTCTTTTTCATCATTTCATCACTTACTCAACAAATATTGAATAAATGGATAATGGATGGGTGCGCAGATGGATGGAGAAGACTTTATGACCATTCTCCAGATGAGTACAGACTTTGCTATGATTTGCCACTTGCTTAACTATCAGTCAAGGTCCATCGTGCCATTTTCTCTCCATCCCTGCTTTCTTCTAGTTTTAATCACATATTTTGGATCATCACTACAGCAGGAATATATTTGAGCTAGCGAAAAGTCTCAGTAACAAATTTTGACCTTGAAGTCAGTTAAAAGAGGAAAGTGGTAGCTGTTGATATTATGATTTGGTGATGGGGAAAATACAAAAGACAGTGTTTTTTTTTTTAATACATTCAACTGGTTTATAATTTTCAGAGTAAAACATCAGCAAGCACATGCCTTTGAGATCAGTGTTTCTCCATGTTGTTTTGTGTCTGGATCAGGACAGGGAAAGTAAACAATATTCACAGTAAAATGAAAACAAAATACTGAGTTGTTCTTTTGTGCAATGCACTGGCCTGCATACAGATAAAGTCTGCAAAAATAATCTATGTTCAGCCATGCAGAGATAAAAACTGCCACTAACACCAGCAATGTAGAACAGAAATACTGCCTGAACCTTCATATACACAATGAAACAAACCTCCTCAAATGAACACATGTGGTGTTCCCAATATTTTTTCTGGTAAATAAGCAGATGATCTCAGAAGATCAGAGTTTGCCATTGGTGCCTCTTGATTTTCTAGTTAAAAGCATTTTTAAAATGCCTGTGGTTTGGCCTTTGTGCAGTAAGTGAGTTTTCTATAGGCTATAGAAGCAAACACAAGAACTAGGCAAAATTAATAATGTATCCCATGGACTTTAAGTGCCTTAAAACAGATGTGACTAAATGCCTACCTACAATCTATTCTACCCTTCTCCCTAACATTCATGATCTTGTTGGAGATCTCAGTGTTCTCAGCTTAAAACAAAACAAAGTAAACAAAAAAAATATAGACATGTGATAGTGTTTCTTGAAGCTGAGGACAGGTCATGTGACATAGGTCTCCTCAATGAAATGTAAGCAGAAGTCAAGCACAAATTTTTGACAGTTACAATTATTTTCTTGGAATAAACACTACCTTCTTCTCTGTACCCCTCTCAGGAGTTCATGAACTCAGTGTCTAGGGCTGTACCACAACAGTTGTCAAGTAATCTGAAGAAAAAGCTGAGAATTTCAAAGACCTCTATTCTGATCACTCAAGATATGGAACTAATGTTAGTAATGCCAGCAATCTCCAGACTTAGGTGAGAAAAAGAACATGTGTTCTTTGAAAGCAACACAATTAAGGTTTTCAATTACATTTGGGCTGAAATTAATTCCCAGAATTAATCACAATGATTTCTTATCAATTTCTACTCACAAAAACCTAGTATATACTGTTTTTCTCAACAAAAGAAGAATGAATGGTGAATAAAGGAATGAACTATACAATCATACTAAGCAATCATTCTACCATTCATGGTGAATGTATTTGAAATGTCTAGGAAAAAAGTGTGAAAAAGCAATACAAAGTGCTATGGCAGGCAGCATCACCCCTTTTCAAAATAGACCACTGGGCATCGCAAGTTATAGATTACACGTGTGAACAAACCAACAGTGGTCACTGTTCTACCCATGATCTCCCTATGAGGCACAGATTCCTGGGACAGCCAACTTCTTCCATAAAGAGGCACTGAAATTTTGGAATCTGATGTGTTAGAACTAACTGCTTTTCTATGACCACTTAGATCAGAAATGGAGAGGGAAAATATGCCATGGAGAAAATCAGGAGAATGAATGTTAGGCCAATGGGGAATGCAGAAACAGAGGAAATAGCACTGGGTGGAGGGGGCGGAGGCAGGCTCCTTTCGGAAGGTCTCCAAGCAATATGCCAAGATTGACAGGTAAGGCAATGAATTTCCTCCCTTATTCTATTTAAGAACTTTCTGTGTCAAACATGTTTGACTTCACTGTTCAATGTCTGACTTCAGAAATACTAAAAGTAGTTCTGCACTATAGAAAGCTCAGGGACTCCTCTATAGCCTGCTACTCAAAGTGTAGCTCCTACACCGACACCATTAGTATTAACTGGGAGCATGTAGAAATGCAGGCGTTTGGGCCCTAACTTAGACTATTGGATCAAGTGCTTCTTTTGCATATTAAACCTTGAGATATACTCTGCTAGAAGGCTTACTAAAATATTGTCTGTCTTGATGTTTGAGTAGTTACTTAACTATATTTAAGTCAGTTGAGACACTAAAAATTCGTTTCCCCTTTGGTTTATAAATCCTCTCCTTAATAATTGATTCAGGGATTATAACTTCTCTAAGTCCTAGGTATCAAATAGTTTTTAGAATGTCTCTCAAACAACTTTTCTTTTTCATACTGTTTTATTAAATGGTTATGTTAAAAAAAAGTTTTGAGATAAATTGATACATGAAAGAAAATGAGTCTCCCTTCCCCTCTGCTGGAGGTTCAGAGAGATGTGTCATTCACCAGGAACTGCATTTACTAAATCTAGAAATTGGTCCCTTTAGTAATCGTTTTGTTATTTACTTCAAGGTGGGGTTCTGACTGTTATTTAAGAGCCTACAAAGCCCTTGGGAACCAGTCTTCCTGTTCTCCCTTTTGCCAATATAATTTCAATTGTAGGCAAACTCTAAATGAATGGCATGAAGAAAGGCCAAATGACTTGGCTGGAAAGTAGAAGATTCATCTTTACAGACATTCTTAAAGAAAATGAGTTATAGTGAGGTTAGAAAATTCAAACTCTATCTGCTCACCATGCCTATTCCAGAATGATACAACTGTGAGTAAAGTTATTGTCTCCAAACTTCTTCAAAGGAAGATGTCAGGGAGGGCAGAGGGTGGATAATTCACCAAGGATTCATTCCTCCTGCCCACAGACACGCATGTTCCTTGGGCAGAGTGGTTATAGTTTTAAACATTACAGCCAGATGTGCAAAGAAAATACATTTTCTTTATTTTCTTTGCAACCTATTGGATTTTCCTTGATGTCTATCAGAGGGAGTCTTTAGTTCAACTTCATAAATTGTCTGATACAATAGTCAGTTGTTAAATGCTTAATCTCTTTCAAATAAAAGACTCAGTCCTACAGGTTCTTCCTCCACCCAGGTCCTCTCCAAGAAGGCCCTAGATGAATGGAATCCTACTTTGTTGTCCTCTCCTTTCTTTTCTGGAGAATGGCTGCTTCTGGTGTCTCTCAGGAACCACCAGGTATGATTGCTTCAATTCCCAAGCTTGCAGGTATCTGCTGCTAAAATTTGAAGCAGATATAGCCTAGAGCCCCTCTCTCAGTTTAGTCACATCCTACCCTTCCTGAGTTATTTGGCCCCACTGTGGACCACCCTGGTACAGCAAACCCCTCTAAGACTCAAGCGTGTTCTTCATCTATAGCTTGGCCCTAGGCTACCCAACACACAGCCTCTATCATAGTCACTGGATGTCTTGCTTCAGGGACCTATAATAGACCCAACTCCCCACACTTCAGCTTTCTTCAGTGTCTGCCAAGGGGCATGCAGGCACCCTTGAGTTCCTTGTCTGCCTCCCTTGCTACTCTCTGCCAATGAGATATGCCATTGCTCTTGGCCATGATGGGGTAGTTGCTACTGGGACAGAATTCTACAAAGCCAACACAGAGGACAGAGGTATGGGGAGAACATAAAAACCTTATGTTCTGTCTTATTCTGCTTGTCTCCTCTTTTCTCAAGTATCTGGCTTTCCAATTCCTCTAAACCAGTGCTACTCAGATGACAATAATGGTCCACATCAAAACATGCACAGAAACTGAAAGTGAAGTTTTTATACTCTTAATAGCAATTTGGCAGAGTAATTTTATATCTATCAAATCTAATGCTTTTCTATTTACTTTTTCTCATAATTAACTTTTACTATGTTTTAAAAATCATAGCTGTTTTGTAGATACTGACACCTCCACCTGATGGGAAAATTTAACTCCATACTACCCACAAGCATTTAAACCCTATACTGGTTGGAAGCAGAAGTTTGATGCTGCTGACTCCCAGTTACTTCACCCCTCAACCAGTCAGAAGAATGCCCATGAAGTGACCATGCTTTCTTTGAATCATTACCTGCTGACCCCTCCAGGTCAGGGCACATTGTTCTGAGGGCACTAGACTGCTGTGGCCCTCTTTGCCAAGTAAAGCAATAAAATAATTTTTTTCTACATCAAAAAAATAATAAAAATCATAGGTGCAAGATGTATTAAAAACTTTTAAAATGTGATTCTTCCTCATGGTAAATTTGAGAGGTATGAAACCTCTATTTATCTACTTTTATTAAACAAGCTTTACACCTAGAATCATGGAAAGGGCATCCTCTTTGTGTTATGGGAGAAATATGAGATGAGTCCACCAGACTTAAACCTGGATGTGCTGGAGAGATTTATGACATCTTTTTTCTTGACAAAGCCTAGATTTTGAGCTTATTTTAATTTATAGATGCAAACCTAAATCTTATTTGACAATTAAAAGTTAAGCAGATTCCGTGTTCTGTTGGGGATTGTGTCCTGACACCCTTCACCTGAAGCACTAAAACCCATTGTCTCAAGGAGTGAGAAGCCCCAGAGCAACGTGATCTACAGAATAAGGACAAGATATATCAAAGGAAGGGCTTCCCTGATGGCTCAGTGGTAAGTAATCTACCTGCCAATGCAGGAGACCAGATTCTATCCCTGGATCAGGAAGATCTTCTGGAGAAGGAAATGGCAACCCACTCCAGTATTCTTGCTGGGAAAATCCCATGGACAGAGGAATCTGGTGGGCTACAGTCCATGGGTTGCAAAAGAGTAGGACACAACTTAGCGACTAACCAACAAGATCAAAGAAAATGTTATCTTTAGGTTGCCAATGTAAAAGGGTTGTTTGGAGAATGACTCTATTTCAAGAAAATCTGAAAAGAATATTTTTCATAATTTTAAAAAAGCTCACATAAGCAATCAATACAATGTGCCCCATGTGTTCCTGTTCTTTGCAAAAGAAGAAAATCTCCAGCAAACCATCAGCATTCAAGTACATGTTGCAATATCTGCAGTAAATATTGAGTCTCAGTCTTTTCCAGTAAAAAAGCCAATGAAAAGAATTTGTAGATGACATTTGAACAACATAAGTTGAACTCTGTTTCCTAGAGAAAGCTTGCACCAGCTGGGATGCCTGAAGCAGTTCTGGCACTAGGTGGGTATTATTACTATTAATATTTAATTAAGCTTCTGGCTGAGCGTCCTGTTGAAAGGATCTCTCAAAACTAACGTAACATCACCACTCTAACAAAATAAGACCTAAATTAGGAAACTAGAGAAAGCTACAGTGATTTCTCATCATATTTAACTACCTTAGATGTTATGTTGAATACATAGTTCCTTTGTTGCTACCAAATTGAAGAAAGGCTAAATTATGCTTGAACATAATTGTTTTGAGACTGTCTTACGTCCCACAGTTTCCCTGTTAGTGTCTTTTTTTCCTCTGCTCCTTACCTCCACCCCTTCTTCAGGGATCCAGACTTCAGTGTGTCTGCCAGGCCTGACCTCAACTCCAGTCAAAATGGAGTGAATCTGATGTGATTTATCTACCCAAGTTGATAAATTAACCAATTACATTATAACATGAGTGTCAGTCAATATATACTTAAGGAGTACTTGCATCTCTACTTTCTGACTTTGATTATAATTGTAGACTTTAGAAAACTGCAAGTCACACTATTATCTCATTTGAGAGAAAAGAGACTTTTCTTCAAGGAAAATCTGTAGTCTCCCCTATCCAGATGGACCTCTGCTTCCTGAGTGGAATCCATACTTTAGGTGATACAAGTAAAAGGGCAGTGTTTGTTTCACCAGCTCTGGAACCAGGCATGGCGGTGGCCCTTAAAATATATTCACATTATAGATTACTTATATTATGTGTAATTAGTCAACTAAATTTAGTTGCAATAGGCTCATTGATATACTGTCAAATTTTGTAGGAATTTATTTCACTTGGTAGTTTTTAGTTGTATTTATTCTAATGTTTGCATATGTATTATAAAAATATATGTTTTTACTTATTTCAATTTGGTAGCTTCCGTATTTTGGCATCAGTTTGTTTTTTGCTCTCAAATGTTTGTATTATCTGTCTTGGTCCAGGTTCCTCTCAAGCAGAATCTGAGGTGAGCAACCACGTACAGGTGGTTTATTATGGAAATGCTTCCAGCAGATGGGAGAAGTAGGTGGGGACGAAACAGGGAGCCAAGCATGGGTATGGTTCCAGATGAAGTCCCAGCCACAGGCTGGTCCTGCGGGGAGCTCTGAGACCCCACACAGGAAGGTCTGTCCTGACTTTTGAGGCAGTGGAGTTGGGCTTTTACTTTCACGTCAGTCACTGGCTGGCAGCCAGGAGACAGCAGTATTCCCAGGTGCTTCCCTTACTGGTAAGGCAGCTATGTGTTCAAGAACAGTCCTCTGATGGAAATAGTGGAGCCTTTATCAGCAAAGAATACAGTGGCTGGGGGACAGGCACATAGGGCTGGTGAAAGAGCCTGGGGACAGGGCATCTGGGAAGGAAAAACAGTCCTGCATAAAAGGCTTTGAAGAGATCGCAAGCACCATGCCTGGAGCACCTAAGAGATGAAATAAGCCTTGAAATCCAGATGGCTTCTGGCATATCATAGGTCTGCCAAGAGGTCTCCCCTTTCCTTGGCCTGACCTAATTCCATCTTTATCATCTCCTTTTCTCCTTTAGCCCAAGACCCAAGCATTGTCCATGGAGTCTGGTACACTTGAGGAATCTTCTACATCTCCAGAATTAAATAGAGCAGAGGAGTATTTTAGCTGATAAAATAAAATAGTGTTCAGCTATCTGATAAAATAAAAGAAATGGTTTTTTCAATAATTCATCTATTTTCATTATTATAATTTCATGTTTGCCCATCTTATCTTTTGATTTATTCTTACTTAACAATGGCCTCCAACATTTTAACCTCAAATGTTCTCTCTTATTTAATGATCTGAATCCAACTCAGGAGATACAAAGATCCCCTTTCTAAAATGATGTTTGCTCTCTAACTGACTTATTTTTCAAGTATAGTTTTCATGTATATATGTAAAGCCTTATGCTTCAGAATGGAAAAGAATGTCAGAGACTCTTCTACGAATGGAAGGAGACTTTATGGAATAAACTTTTTGAAGACCCAGGCCCCAGATAGAAATTGTGATCTTGGCAAAAACACTGCAAGCATGAAAAGAAACTTTGAATCTGAAATTCATATCTATTCCAGGAGGACATATCTCTTCCTTCTCCAGGTGGCCAGCTATTTTTCCTAGGAGTAATGATATACCAGGGACCTGTTGTTGGCCTCTGTGCTACAGCAATGGCCATAGCCAGATCAGCCTTGATGATGTGAATTCTGTGGTGTTGAGTTCATGCTTCTAATTCCTACCATTATAAAAGTTTTCTGGTTCTTCATTCCCACTTTGAGTTGAGAGTTCAAGGCTCCAAACTTATTGTTTTCTTTTATAAGTTCTCTAACACAGTCAGGAGCAGTTAACACACTCTAAAATCTTTCTAATCATCATTGTTGCACAGCAATCAAATGCAACCTCAACTTGGTCACTCAGACCCATACTCTTCATCAGCTCACCATCTCACACTGCTGCCAGTGATAATTTGAGGAATTATGACTCTATTACATGCCATACACTACCAGGGTTCAATTTCTACCTAACAAGGAGGTCATTCATGTGTTCATAAATAACACATATGTGAGCAATCCTAGTTTCAGAACCTTCTCCAGAAGGTCTGTTTTCATAGGCTGCTCTTGGTACCAAGTACTATATCATCCAAAGGCCTAGCAAGAGAACCAGGCACAGAGCAAGGCAGAAAAGGTGGATAAAAAGATTGCAGGAACAGGAAGGACAGATGAGATAGGATGCTTAAAAAGGGTCTATAACACAAAGCAGGGGTTATTACTACCTTTATTTTAAGAACTCTTTTATGCAGTTGTATTACAATTTCCAAAAGTTAAAGAAGATAAATATTAAAGTCCATGGAAACCTAACCCTTTGAAACTGATTTACATTAAGACTTTTCATTGGTATATATGTGTATATATATGTATGTATATATATATATATACATACATATATATATATATATATATATATTCGGAGAAGGCAATGGCACACCACTCCAGTACTCTTGCCTGGAAAATCCCATGGATGGAGGAGCCTGGTAGGCTGCAGTCCATGGGGTTGCTAAGAGCTGGACACGACTGAGCGACTTTACTTTCACTTTTCACTTCCATGCATTGGAGAAGGAAATGGCAACCCACTCCAGTGTTCTTGCCTGGAGAATCCCAGGGATGGGGGAGCCTGGTGGGCTGCCATCTATGGGGTCGCACAGAGTCGGACACAACTGAAGTGACTTAGCAGCATATATATATATATATATATATATATATATATATATATAAAAGATGCTTACTCCTTGGAAGAAAAGTTATAACCAACCTAGATAGCATATTCAAAAGCAGAGACATTACTTTGCCGACAAAGGTCTGTCTAATCAAGGCTATGATTTTTCCAGTGGTCTTATATGGATGTGAGAGTTGGACAGAAGAAAGCTGAGCACCTAAGAATTGATGCTTTTGAACTGTGGTGTTGGAGAAGACTCTTGAGAGTCCTTTGGACTGCAAGGAGGTCCAACTAGTCCATCCTAAAGGCGATCAGTCCAGGGTGTTCATTGGAAGGAATGATGCTAAAGCTGAAACTCCAATACTTTGGCCACCTCATGCGAAGAGTTGACTCATTGGAAAAGACCCTGGTGCTGGGAGGGATTGGGGACAGGAGGAGAAGGGGACGACAGAGGATGAGGTGGCTGGATGGCATTACCGACTCAACAGACGTGAGTTTGAGTAGACTCCAGGAGCTGGTGATGGACAGGGAGGCCTGGCGTGCTGTGACTCACGGGGTCGCAAAGAGTCTGACGTGACTGAGTGACTGAACTGAACTGATATATATACACACACACATATATGTATATGACATACATATCTATATATTTGTATATGGGCATGTTCTTTCTAATCTCTGCTTCTTTTTCCCATAGTTCTAGCTTTTGGCCTGTGTGCAACTCATTAATATCATATCAATTGGATTTAATGTTTGGTTTCACCGCTAGATTTACCGCCCCGTAGAATGACCACTGCCGAAGTCTCAGGTGTTAGGACCCATTACCACAAAACTGTATATCCAGGAGCTATTTCTCTGAGGCTCCACACAGACACCTAATTCCCTACTTTTCTTAGAACTGTTTTCCACTATGTTGTGCGATGTTGCTCGGACTGACATGATGAGGCATGACATAATAGGTATCAGGAGAGTCAGGAAAATACAGGGGGAAATTTGTCAATGAAAAAAACCAAAAACATAAAGCTTTCTGCCAGATCCTTCATTTCAGACTTGCTGGAAACTCAGACCTACCATCATGGGCTTTGGTAGTCAAAGCAAACTGAGTGGTACTAAGAAACCTTCGACATGTGTGAATTGGCAGCCTGTATTGTTTCTGATTCAGCATAATTTCTTAAGCTGCTTGGCATGTTTGTTCAGGATTATGAAGCATAAAAGCTCATGTCTTTTTTTTTTTTAAAGAAAAAAGAGCCTATTTAGTGATTGTGACAACTTACAAGATTAAGAAGACTGGCACTTGGCAGTCATTGGCCAAAGCTCAGAACCTTGGAAGGTGTGAGTGAAGATTTCATAGCCCAGATGTTTCCATGATGCTAGCATGCAAACTTCTACCTAGGAAAATCATTTCATTCTACTCACATGCAGTTGCCTTGCTGGGGATGGTTCCTTCTTGGCTCCTTTAGATCTGGATTAGATACCAGCATTTAGCACCACTTAGAAATTAACAGTACAGGGGTCAGTTGACTTGCTTAGTGGAAAAAAAAAAAAAAGTTCTCCAAAAACAGGGACATGTCTCAGTTCTTTTACATTTTAAACTTGCTGTCTTTCATGATCCTAATTAAATCCATAACCCAACTATCCAACTCACAAGTGAATTGAGGAGATGGGGCATAAGTGTGCAGCTGGAAGGGTATAAGTCCTCCAGGAAGCGTTCCCTACTACGAAACACTGCGCACCATACTGGGCCTTACCATACCATATTACATCCTGGCAAAGTTCCTAGCTTATCAAAGGGAGAGGGTAAGAAGCTAAGATTTTAATCTCTGGCTTGGCTTTACCCTCAAATTATTAGTCCCTTGAGGTGTCTTAATTAAATGCAGGCAGATACAATTTTTTGCCTGGAAAATATTCAATTTCATAAGCATTTGTTGAGAACCTACTATACATCCAACACTATTGTAGGTACTGTAAATACAACAGTGAGCATAAATTCCCTACCCTGCTGAAGCCTACATTCCAGAGGAAGGAGACATGTTTTTAAAAATACATAAAATGTATAAAGTGTGTAAAACAATGATGAGAGTAATAGAAATAAAGTAGGAAAAGGGGTGTCAAGGCAGGGATCAATTTTAAATAAGGTGATTAAGGAAGACTTTGCAGAAGAGAAGTCACCATTTCAGCAAGGACCTGGAGAAGGTGAGGGTGAGATCAAGGGAGGCTGCTTTGGCTGGGGCAGAGAGATGTGCTCAGAGAAAGAGAGGAGCCAAAGTGTAAGCTGTTGCAAGTCCCTATTGCTTCTACCCTGTGGTGTGATGAGAAACCTTTGGAGGATTCTGAGCATGACTAATGACTCTTATAAAAATCTATGACAGGTATTTCCCTGGTGCTGCAATGGTTAAGATTCTGCACTTTGAGGCAGGTGGTGTAGGTTTTGGGAACTAATATCCCACGTGCTGCACAATGTGACCTAAATCAATCAATCAATCAATATGGAGAATATTGATATTTAAAATATATATGTGACCAATATCATATATTGCTTTTATGTGGAATCTTTTTTTTTAAAAAAACAGTACAAGTGAACTTATTTACAAAACAGTAGTAGAGACATGGATGTAGAAAACAAACTTATGGTTACCAGGAGATAAAGGAGGGGAAGGAGAAATAGGGAGATTGAGGCTGGCATATTCACATTACTATATAAAATAGAACCTGCTGTATAGCACTGGGAACTCCACTCAACACTCTGTAATGGTCTACCTGGGAAAAGAATCTTAAAGAAGAAGATTTTATATTTGTACACATATAACTGATTCACTTTGCTATACACTCAAAACTAATAAAGTGTTGTAAATCAATTATATTCCAATAAAATTTATATATATATTTTTATATATATATATATATATTCCTTGGCAGTCCAGTGGTTAAGACTCCGTGCTTTTCACTGCAGAGGGCCCAAGTTGCATCTCTAGCTGGGGAACTAAGATCTCACCTGATGCGTAGCATGGCCAAATACATACATACATACATATATATATATGTATGTTGGGTGATCACACTATTAGACTCTCTCTAGCTATTTTGTTTGAACTGACTTCCAGGGGAACAAAGCTGGAAGCAGAGAACCTAGTCCAGAGGTCATTGCAGTTATCCAAATGGTGGTGATGGTGGCTTGGGCCAGAGTAAAAGCAGTGCGAGTCGTGAGAAATGGTCAGATTTCTATATATTTGGCAGCTGACAGTGACAGGATCAGCTGATGGACAGGACTGGAGTGGAAGAAAATGGGAGGTGTCAAGTTGGATATCAGTGAGCAACTGGAAACCTGGACTTTTGTGTGTAAGTAGAATCACCTGGGGCTTTCCTTGTGGCTCAGCTGGTAAAGAATCTGCCTGCAATGCAGGAGACCTGGGTTTAAACCCTAGGTTGGGAAGATTCCCCTGGAGAAGGGCAAGGCTACCCACTCCAATATTCTGGCCTGGAGAATTGCACAGATTGTATAGTCCATGGGGTCATAAAGAGTTGGACACGACTGACTTTCACTTTTACTTTCAGAATCACCTGACAGAGAAACCAAGCCAGATCCAAGCTGGATTTACATACTTAATGCCCACATGCCAAAGGAAGCTAATGTGTAGCTGTTTTCTTATGTCTTTCATAAATCGGCATGAATTAACTACTGAGGCATGTCATTTAAAGAACAAGATATGGTCTGTACACATTTAAGCTTCATAATAGTAAATGCTATTCCTGTCTCCTTAATTGGGAGTTGACATCACCCTCAGTCACCCTGTGGTTGACTTGCTCAGAGAATGCTACTGAGTTTCCCAAGCCTTAATAAAATCAGATAGTCTTTTACCTAATCTAAATTCAGGAGCTATGGAAAGAGAAAATGCAAACTTCAATGCATGAACATAAATGAAATAATATAGCAGAATACTATAAAGCTGAAGACTTAATACCAAAGTAAGTTTATCCTGCTGTAAAATCTCAGTCATAATATCTTTTCTTTCACAGTATATCTTTCTTTCTTCCCCATAGTTCTCAGCACTTCAGAATTTGAGTAGTCTCCGGGAGTTGGTGATGGACAGGGAGGCCTGGCATGCTGCACTCCAAGGTCACCAAGAGTCGGACATGACTGAGCAACTGAACTGAACAAAAAAATGGTTTAAAAACATTGGTCAAAAGCAACACTTTTGAAGGCAATTTCAATTTTTGAACACTTTCTGAAGACAATCTCAATTTTTAATTTGGAAATAAAAACGAGGGGAGTTCAAGAATCACCACTTTGGTCTAGTATTCTCATGCCCTTGGTCAGTTTCTTGCCGTGAATATCTACCATGTACTTTTGAAGTCATGCAGAAGAAGTTTTGAAAGTGGAAAAAGCCCAGGCCCTGGAGTAAATTGGGCAGTGGAAATATGACCAAGGGAAAGTGAGTCTAATTCTCAACTCTTATAAAATATAATAATGGATACTATTACTGGATAATAATATCTAATAGGGTTGATGTAAGCTCAAATTAATTAATGTATAAAGGACCTATGTAAAAAATATGGATTTAACAGGAACAGTTATTACTGTCAGCATTTTCAGTAAATAAAAACAAAACCTCAGTGAACACAGTCACATTTTTGGAGAAACATAGTTTTGAGATTATCCCAGGTTGATCAACAGATATTCTACTCTATCATAAAATAAGGCCTGTCTCCCAAGGACAAATTAGTTACCACTATTTGGTATCTTGTTTCTCCCCTCCTATTTATGAGCCATGCAGGGCATCACATGTTTCACATACACGACCTGTCTGTATTGTATTTGCTAGTTCATGATTCCAAACACAAAAGACTAGTGGCCACTAATCACTTGCTCAAGCCCTTGGATTTAATTATCTCAAAATTCAGCATCATAACAAACTAAGCTAGTGATTCTACAATAATTAAGAGGAAGTTTCTTTAAAAACTCTATCCTCTCCTAATCAAAGAAAGAGCATGGTGAACATGGATGATTTTATCTTGCTTCGCATGCCTTCCCTGTCTTTTACAAACAGACTCCACCTGCCTCACCGATGGGAGGGCTGGACACTTAAAACCTGGTGAGTTAAATTTATTCCCCAGAATTCTTCTAAAATTTTAAAAATCAGGGTGAGTTGTATTTAAGATGAAATCGAGAGACAGGGTTCACATTCATTGTATAGGCCATTACGATTCTCCAAGTGTGGTCTCTGGACCAGCAAAATCACCTGGAAACTTACCAGAAAATGCACATTCTTGGTCCTCACTTGAAACTGACTGAATCAGAAATCCTGGAGATGGAGTTCAAGAATCTGTTTTAACAAGCCTTCCAGATGATGCTAATGCACTCTTAGCCTTGAAAAACACCGGTGTGAGTAAACCCTGATTCACATCTTTGTCATATGAAATTACTCCAAAGGAAGAAAATAATGGAACCCATGGTATATTGAAATACATGGGACTATACTATAACAGTCTTGAACTACTTACTGTATGTTTGTAATATTAAACTAAGATGGAAAATGTCTTCAACTATCTTAGTTTCTGAATTTAAGGACCTTGGCTTTAAATTTCAAATGAAATTTATTAGCTGTGTCCAAAACCTCTATCATTCAGTCCTCCCTTGATAACTGAATGTTACAGACTTAGATTTTGCCTATAACAGTTGCACACAGTCCAGCAAATACACACACACACACACACACACACACACACACACACACAGCTTACTATATAGCCTAGATAGTAAGTTCAAATTCGAACTCTCATATGTGTCCCTCCGCACTGTGACTTTTAATTAGGAAGTCATAAAATATCTATTAATATTTTTAAATAATAATGCTATGTGACAGATGTGCCAAGAGATGTTGTAGCCTCTCAATGTGCTTCTTCCTGAGGCCTCAGACTCAAATGTTCAAACATTCAAACAATGATTGAAGCATGCTATGTGTAAGAAAATAGGAGGTGGTGAGGGCTATAGCAAACAGCAGCATGCCTGCATGCCTTGAATTCAGAGACATAAATTTTAAAAATTATGAAAACACCACAGGCTAAATGAAACATGTCAGTTGTTGGATTCAAATTTTATGAACCTTGGTCTATTCCTACCATATTCTTACATTGCACACCTGTGGGTTTAGGGGGTAAAATGAGCCCTGCCCAATAAAGAAGGAGCAAGGGACAACTCTGTGGAAAATAGGTATATTTCTTAACTTCCTCTTACCTAGGGCAACCCTGGGAAGCAGGCTCAGTGTCTACAGGAAATCTTAAAACAACAACAACAACAACAAACTTTTGTTGAGATATAATTCACATACCATGTGTTATAGGCAGAGTTGTAGTCCCTCAAAATACGTATGTTGAGTCCTAACCTCCAGTATCTCCGAATGCAACCATATCCAGAAGTAGGGTCTTTATTGAGATAATTAAGTTAAAATGAAGTCATTACAGTGGGCCTGACCCCAATGACTAGTGTCCTTCTAAGAAGAGGAAATGTGGACACAGACATAAACAGAGAACGTAAGAAGACACCACAGTAGAAGACAGTGATCGCCAAGTCAAAGGGAGAGGAATGGAACAGACCTTTCCCTCACGGTCTTCAGAAAAAACCAACCTTACTAATACCTGGGTCTTAAAGTTCTAGACTTCAGAACCATTAGAAGATAAATTTGTGTTGTTTAATCCACTCATTCTACGGTATTTTGTTATGGTAGCCCTAGCAAATTACCACATCATACAATTTAAATGGATTGTAGCATATTCACAAATACACTCAACCATCATCACAGCAATTTAAAATGTTTTCATTTGACCTCATAAAGTGTCCTGTATCCTTTAGCTATCAACACTCTATCACTCTACCCCTCTAAAGTACTGATCTACTTTCCACCTCTCTAGATCTGCCTGTTCTGAACATTTCATATAATGGGATCATATAATGTACAGTGCTTTGTGACTGGCTTCTTTCATTATGTGGATATACCACACTTGTTTGTCCATGAATTAGTTGATAAACATCTGAGTTGTTTCCACCTTTGGGATATTATGAATAATGCAACTCTCAACATTTGTGTAGAGAAAATTTTGTAAGGGGAAAAACCTTGTGTTTGTGGGGATCTAAAACCTGTTCTAAATGGACAAAAATGCCTCACTATTTCCTTGAGTTGGTTTCTGGCAAATTTCCATCTTTCTTATTTTCTCTCAGGCCTACCCATCATTCTTATTTTAAACAAGCTATCATCATCCACTCTCACAGACTGATTCATGGTTGATTTGTTCAACAACTGCATGGCATGGAGTTTACTGAAGAATATATGAGGACCCTCAGGGGAAAATAAAAGTGTCATTGTAGGCAGAGCATCGTGTCCATTAGAAGCTTAGTCTGGGAAAAGACATGTGGGTGAGTGAGTGGGTGGGTGTGGAGCTGTATTTGTGTTCAGAAGCGTTAAAGGTCTCCCCAGGTGTGGAAGGGCTGGCCAAATCACGTTAGCTTGAAATGCAGTCGTTGAAGTTCTGCCAGAAAAGGAGAGGCTTCTGAGTTAGATGAGGTGCACCTGGCCCATTAGCTCATCAGGCTGTTCTTCAGTGCTCACATAAAGATGTAATTTATTCAAATCCTATTTTCCCATTAGTTGTAACATGAGCCAATAAATAGTGGGAAAGTCACAGGATCTTGATTGTTGCTAAATTATATCATGGAGACCCTGAAAGAAGAAATTGATGCGTACACTGGATGGAGTAGGTCACCAACTCCCTGTTTTGACAAAAGTTCCTCTTTTTGGCATGGGGATGCAGTTTTTAAAATAAGGGCATTCTCATAGTAACCATATACAGGTGGGGTACACACACTGTGTCCCTATGGCAGGCTCATAAGAATAATGGTCTCACAACACTGGCTCAGCAACTATGTAATAAGCAGAGCACTTACTATGTGCCAGACATCAAGCTACATATGCCAGAGGTGCTGTTGTGAAATAAGAGGAGCATAGTCTTTGCCTCACCCCTGTCCCAGACTGATTTGTGAGCTAATGAATTGTTTCTGACACGTCTACTGAATATTTTAGTCCTGTAGAACCTGGTTAGATAGTAATATCTCTCTTACACTTTTCAATATTCTTAGACTCTTAACTATCAATATAACAACTAAGCACCTATATTTGCCAGACACTACGCTAGGCAGAACAAGATCAAGAATAACTGCAACATATGGTCCTTGATGTCAAAAAACTAACAATCTAAGAAGTGTTTGCGTGTATGCGTGCTAAGTCGCTTCATTTGTGTCTGACTCGTTGAGACCTTATAGACTGTAGCCCTCCAGGCTACATTGTCCATGGGATTCTCCACACAAGGAGTAGGTTGCCATGCCCTCCTCCAGGGGATCCTCCCAACCCAGGGATCAATCCACATCTCCCGCATCTCCTGCACTGCAGGCAGATTCTTTACAACTAGCACCGCCTGGGAAGCCCACAGTGTGTTTTATACTTGTGCAATTTTTGAACTGTGGTGTTGGAGAAGACTCTTGAGAGTCCCCTGGACTGCAAGGAGATCCAACCAGTTCATTCTAAAGGAGATCAGCCCTGGGTGTTCTTTGGAAGGAATGATGCTAAAGCTGAAACTCCAGTACTTTGGCCACCTCATGCAGAAAGCTGACTCATTGGAAAAGA
This sequence comes from Nanger dama, assembly GCA_917880005.1. NCBI lineage: Eukaryota > Metazoa > Chordata > Mammalia > Artiodactyla > Bovidae > Nanger > Nanger dama. The sequence goes on along the minus strand of CAKJTW010000094.1, from coordinate 6,754,256 downwards.
CTCTGATGCTGGGAGGGATTGGGGGCAGGAGGAGAAGAGGATGACAGAGGATGAAATGGCTGGATGGCATCGCTGACTCGATGGACGTGAGTCTGAGTGAACTCCGGGAGATGGTGATGGACAGGGAGGCTTGGCGTGCTGCAATTCATGGGGTCGCAAAGAGTCAGACACGACTGAGTGGCTGAACTGAACTGAACTGAATACCATAAACCATCGGATGCACACATACAATATACATGATGGAAGACTCTGGAACAGAGGTATAAAAAATGGGAGCAGTGAAGTCTTCATTCTTTCAAAGGATATGGTTGGTGGTTGTGCACAGGAAAAGGGCTTGGGGATTTCCACAAGGAAGTGAGGTTTGAGCCAGCTCTTACAGGTTGGAAACATTTGCTCAGAGTGAAGGAAGTGAAAGGAATTCTACGTGGAGGGAATAGCCTGAAGAGTGGCCCACATGCCTGGGAGCAGTGTTTGGAGGAACGGCAGGTAGGCGGACATTCTGTCTGTTTTTTTCTGTCACCTCCCGAAGACCAAAGGCTCAGATCCAGAGACTGTTCCAGTTAAACACTTCAGTGGAAAGTTAATACCAGTCTGTCATTTTTCATTCGAACACCTGTAAAGTCACTAAGCACATCAAAGTATGCTCCATTTTCTGGGGCTTACCACACATTCAATGTCAGTTTCTATAGGGGCAGAGGACAAGTTTAAAGGGAAAATAACATGTTTGATAGGATCTTGCCATGTCAACACTAAGTAGAGTCTAAGTTTTAAGTACGCTTTGTCTTTTATCAAAGTTGACTTGAGGTAGTCCTCCAATTTTCTGTGATAACTTTAACTTGGAAATAACTGTTCTTCTCATGAATCTATGTAAACTGGATTACTACAGGTCAAGGTCAAACTGTCCAAACCTGATAGAAGCATTGCAGAATACGGATACGTTCTGAAATCAGATTGCTGCTGTTGCTGCTAAGTCACTTCAGTCGTGTCCGACTCTGTGCGACCCCATAGATGGCAGCCCACCAGGCTCCTCCGTCCATGCAATTTTCCAGGTAAGAGTACTGGAGAGGGGTGCCATTGCCTTCCCCTGAAATCAGATTGCCCTGTTCTAAACCCTAACTCTTCTACCTTCCACATTTACTCTTTCTGAACCACACAAACTCAATTGACTTCAATTATTTTATCTGTAAAATACCATTGTACTTGCCTTAGGGGCTACTATGAAGATGAAATAAAACAGTGTGTGTATTCAATCTGGCTCCTATATGACACTGGAATATGTGAGCTGCTATTGCAGAGAAGTGGTGAAGACCCTCAGTGTCCTCTTGTTCTCATCTGAATCTGAATCCTGCTGCTGTACCATCTTCAGCAATTTACTTAGCTTCTAAGCTTTGATTTCCTCACTTGTAAACAGGACAGGAACATAGAATTATTGTGAAGATAAATTAGAGAACTATATCCCAAACTGGAAAAAAATCTATTGAGGAAAGAAGTATATGTAAAGTGATAATAACAATATCTGGCACACAGTAGGTACTCAAAAATAACATCTCTTGTTATTATTAATATTATTTAAATCATCAGTCAGTCAATTCAGTCAAGTGGCTCAGTTGTGTCTGACTCTTTGTGACCCCGTGGACTGCAGCATGCCAGGCTTCCCTGTCCATCACCAATTCCCAGAGCCTACTCAAACTCATGTCCATAGAGTTGGTGATGCCATCCAACCATCTCATTCTCTGTCAACCCCTTCTCTTCCCTTCAATCTTTCCCAGCATCAGGGTCTTTACCAACAAGTCAGTTCTTTACATCAGTAGCCAAAGGATTCCAGTTTCAGCTTCCATCAGTCCTTCCCATGAATATTCAGGACTGATTTCCTTTAGGATTGACTAGTTTTATCTCCTTGCAGTACAAGGGACTCTCAAGAGTCTTCTCCAACACCACAGTTCAAAAGCATCAATTCTTCAGCACTCAGCTTTCTTTATAGTTTAACTCTCACATCCATACATGACTACTGGAAAAACCATAACCTTGACTAGAAAGAACTCTGTTGACAAAGTAATGTCTCTGCTTTTCAATATGCTGTCTAGGTTGGTCATAACTTTTCTTCCAAGGAATAAGCGTCTTTTATTTCATGGCTACAGTCACCATCTGCAGTGATTTTGCAGCCCCCCAAAATAAAGTCTGCCACTGTTTCCACTATTTATCCATCTATTTGCCATGAAGTGATGAGACCGGATGCCATGATCTTTGTTTTCTGAATGTTGAGCTTTAAGCCAACTTTTCCACTCTCCTCTTTCACTTTCATCAAGAGGCTCCTTAGTTCTTCTTCACTTTCTGCCTTAAGGGTGGTGTCATCTGCATATCTGAGTTTATTGATATTTCTCCCAGAAACACTGATTCCAGCTTGTGTTTCATCTAGCCTGGCATTTCACATGATGTTCTCTGCATATAAGTTAAATAAGCAGGTGACAGTATACAGCCTTGATGTACTCCTTTTCCAATTTGGAACCAGTCTGTTGTTTCATGTCTGGTTCTAACTGCTGCCTCTTGAACTGCACAGAGATTTCTCCGGAGGCAAGTCAAGTGATCTGGTATTCCCATCTCTTTAAGAATTTTCCACAGTTTGTTGTGATTCACACAGTCAAAGGCTTTGGCATAGCCAATAAAGCAGAAGTAGATGTTGCCAACATCCGCTGGATCATGGGAAAAGAAAGAGAGTTCCAAAAAAACATCTACTTCTGCTTTATTGACTACACCAAAGCCTTGACTGTGTGGATCACAACAACTAGAAAATTCTGAGAGAGATGGGAATACCAGAGCACCTGACCTGCCTCTTGAGAAATCTGTATGCAAGTCAGGAAGCAACAGTTAGAACTGGACATGGAGCAACAGACTGCTTCCAAATTGGAAAAGGAGTACGTCAAGGATGTATATTGTCACCCTGCTTACTTAACTTATATACAGAGTACATCATGAGAAATGCTGGACTGGAAGAAACACAAGCTGGAATCAAGATAGCCGGGAAAAATATCAATAACCTCAGATATGCAGATGACACCACTCTTAAGGCAGAAAGTGAAGAGGAACTAAAAGCCTCTTGATGAAAGTGAAAGAGGAGAGTGAAAAAGTTGGCTTAAAGCTCAACATTCAGAAAACGAAGATCATGGCATCTGGTCCAATCACTTCATGGAAATAGATGGGGAAACAGTGGAAACAGTGTCAGACTTCATTTTGGGGGCTCCAAAATCACTGCAGATGGTGACTGCAGCCATGAAATTAAAAGACGCTACTCTTTGGAAGAAAAGTTATGACCAACCTAGATAGCATATTCAAAAGCAGAGACATTACTTTGCCAACTAAGGTCCATCTAGTCAAGGCTATGGTTTTTCCTGTGGTCGTGTATGGATGTGAGAATTGGACTGTAAGGAAGGCTGAGCACCGAAGAATTGATGCTTTTGAACTGTGGTGTTGGAGAAGACTCTTGAGAGTCCCTTGGACTGCAAGGAGATCCAACCAGTCCATTCTGAAGGAGATCAGCCCTGAGATTTCTTTGGAAGGAATGATGCTAAAGCTGAAACTCCAGTACTTTGGCCACCTCATGCAGAAAGCTGACTCATTGGAAAAGACTCTGATGCTGGGAGGGATTGAGGGCAGGAGGAGAAGGGGACCACAGAGGATGAGACGGCTGGATGGCATCACCGACTCAATGGATGTGAGTCTGAGTGAACTCCAGGAGTTGGTGATGGACAGGGAGGCCTGGCATGCTGTGATCCGTGGGGTCGCAAAGAGTCAGACACAACTGAGCGACTGAACTGAACTGAGATGTTTTTCTGGAACTCTCTTGCTTTTTCAATGATCCAACAAATGTTGGCAATTTGATCTCTGGTTCCTCCACCTTTTCTAAATCCAGCTTGAACATCTGCAAGTTCATCGTTCACGTCCTGTTGAAGCCTGGCTAGGAGAATTTTGACCATTACTTTGCTAGCATGTGAGATAAGTGCAATTGTGCATATATAAGTCATACTAAATAAATACTAGAGAAAAGAGATGAGTATATAAACATACTAAAGAAAAATTTATTCATATTTTCTAAACTTTAAAAAATTAATTTGGGGAGTGAAATAATTTTGAATACATTTTGGATATTTAATAAAAGCCTGACATTGGCCCTTTTGTACAGGGCAAATACTTTGATGACTATCCCTTTATTTGTATTAGAAATTTCCTGGGGACTTTCTGATCTCCAGTAGCAGTTCCTCATCTCTATTTTGATATTTAGCCATTATAGCTTTAATATCTCTTGATACATATGTTTGTTTGTTTGTTTTTTTAATTACAATACTGTATTTGTTTTGCCATCCATTGACACGAATCAGCCATAGGTGAACACAATCTCCCAATTGAGGGAAGTGTTGGGGTTGGTTTACCTGGGACTGTGAGGAATATGCAGTTTATTGGGAATAAAATGGAAGGAAAGTAGCCAGAATAGGTAGGGCTTACCTTAAGACTCACTGCGGACTGACAAGGTCTCTGCCAGGCCAAAGGAGAGCCCAGAGCAAGATGCGCTCATTAGAGTTGTCATGAGCTTGGGCCTAAGGGCTGGGCCCTCGTAGCCTGCCTTGACCAGTCATCCTGAGAAGCACATAACCCTAGCTTGGCTTACTTGAATTCCAGAGCACTTCAAAATGGGTATGTCCTCAACTTGAAAGCTGACATGGATGGTGAAGGGGGTTAGATGGAGGCCTTCAGCTAGAGTAATTTCTCATAGCTAGGCAACAAGCCCCTTCTCAGAGGAACATCTGAAGAGCGCATGAATGTGTCTGCCAGAGGAAGATTTCAGGAGATATAATGTCAACAATGGACCCTGACTGAGACTGTTCAGATTTCTATAATGGTATACCATAGGCTGGGAGGCACCTCAACAACAGAAATTCATTTCTCACAATTCAAGAAGCAGAGAAGTCCAAGATCAAGGCACTGGCAAATTCAGTGTCTTGTAAGAACCAGTTCCTGGTTCATAGGTAGTCATCTTGCGGTGTTCTCACATAGCAGAAGGGGCAAGGGAGTTCTCTAGCTTCTTTTATAAAGGCACTAATGCCGTTTATCAGGGCTCCACTTTCATGACCTAATCACCTCACAAAAGCCCCCCCTTCAAATATTATCACATTGGGGATTAGATTTCAAAATATGGACTTTGGGGAACACAAATATTCAGTGTATAGCAGACCCAGTGTGTGTACTTCCTCACATTTTCTTAGCCCCTACCTGTTCCTGGACTTGAGCCACTTTCCCAAGAAAGAGCCTTCGCCACCCTCAAAATCCCCTCATCTCCTATACTAGTCGTTTTGACCTCCCCTGGGTGCAGGCCAGGTTCACCTTTGGTCTCTGCTGCATCCACCATGATGGGAATGGCAGCAGCTCTGACGCTCACCTCAGTCAGTTAGACCCACGGAGGCTCTGGTTGCCTAACTTCTGAACCCAGAGGAGGGCCCACCCCAAGAAGACGTGGATCTGGCCAAGTAACCCAACCTGCTCGAAGTACAAGAGAATTAATGTCCCAAAGGCTGAATTCTAACTAGTGAGAAATGGAAGATTAGAAGGATGAAGCAAAGAAATCTCTCGTACTTCTTCCCCTTTGATGGACTGCCCCACAGTGCAGAGTTCCACATACCCTATCTCCATTGACTCCCACAAGACTGAGTGCCCGTCTCTCTTTTCTTGTATTGTTACAAGACACAAAACACAAAAACACACTACCTTTATCCCTACCTCATTTCCTTTTTGTTCTTTTCTCTTGCTACCCTGGAATCACAGTTCCAAATACAGTTTCAGCTTCAACCTGTTTTCCTGGACCTAAGCTGAGAAACTCGGGGAAGGCAATGGCACCCCACCCCAGTACTCTTGCCTGGAAAATCCAATGGACGGGGGAGCCTGGTGAGCTGCAGTCCATGGGGTCGCTAAGAGTCGGACACGACTAAGCGACTTCACTTTCACTTTTCACTTTCATGCATTGGAGAAGGAAATGGCAACCCACTCCAGTGTTCTTGCCTGGAGAATCCCAGGGATAGGGGAGCCTGGTGGGCTGCCGTCTATGGGGTCGCACAGAGTCGGACACGACTGAAGCGACTTAGCAGCAGCAGCAGCAGCAGCAACAGCAGCAGCAGCAACAGCAGCAGCAGCAACAGCAGCAAGCTGAGACACTAGTTAATTATTCTGTACTAGCTAGATGCCCAGCACTCTTCTAGGAGCTTTAAATATATCCTCACTGGATTCTCTAAACAATTCAATGACATCAGTATCCTTAGTACTGTCATTTCTGTTTTACAGATAAGAAACTGGGGCACAGAAATATTAAGGATCTTTCACAAAGTTCTATAGCTAGTAATGACAGACCTAGGATTTGAAGCACAGATGGTTTGCCTCTAGAGACAGGCCCTATGCTCTGTCTGCAGTTGCATTGGTCTTCAAGTCTGTTTCTATGGGTAAATGTATAGATAGTGCCAATTCCACTGGCCAAAAAGGCAGCCACATATTATCCAAAGGAGTATTGCTGAGTCAGACATAACATGAGAAATATTTGTCTAATTATAAAACTTGAATCAAGTAAAGGAAGATCATCCAGAGGCCTTGGAGGAATACTTGGGAGGTCTGGGTTCCCTCTGGCTTCCTCAGTTTAGTTAGCTATTTGAATTTGGATAAATCACATAACTACTTTGTACCCATTTGCTAGCTATTACATGAATGTATAATCCCTAAACTGCCTGCTTCACATGACTTTTGTAAGAACTAAGTAAGTCATATTCATTAAAACGTTTCTAAATACTGAATTATTACTACTATCTCAATAAGAATAATTCTACTAACAAAAGGCTTACTAAATATTATAAAATTTTATATCAGTTTTTTATATCTCTAAAAAGGGCTGAAGTAGACTTTTGAAGACACTTAAATATAACAAAATAATACAAATTTGAAATAACCAATAAAAATAAGGCAAAGGAAAATGTTGCCAAGCAAATAGATCTAGGAACAAGACCTCTAGCATAAATGCTATTTATCTTTGCTGGTAGAGGAATACACATTTTATTTTACACTTTCTGGAGCTAACATAAGGAAGGAAACATCATCAGTTACTGGATTAGTAGCATCCACAACTTGAAAACCAACCAGTTGCCTAAATAATCCTGACACTGATAGCAGAGAGAGATTTCTCATTTAGTCTCCACACAGAGGACATCACAGAAGTAATGAGTAGCATCCTCCCCAATATTCTAGCAATGCATACATTTTCCCCTTAGCATAGACTAATGACAACACACCAGAACATAGTCATAGAAAGTAATTCTGGGAAGAGCCCACACTGACATACTCTCTGGGATTCTGGCTTAATCCTGAGCTAGCTTTTATAATTGCTAGATAAATAAATAGAACATAATATGGATGATGATAATAACAAAATATTAATAGCTAAGTCATTTTATTCAACAGATAGATCTCCGTGCAACTACTCCATGAGCCAAATGCTGAAGAGAAAGCAGTGAACCAAAGAGATAAAAATCAATGCTGCCACTGAGCTTCATTCTAGGTAAAAGAGAGAAAATAAATAGATCAGTTAAATATATTGCATGTCTGGTATGGAGAAAGATAAAACTGAGAAGTGGGACAGTAAAACAATGCAAGAATTAAACACTATTGAAACAGCAGCGCAGAAATTCTCAAACAAAGAATATCCCGGAATGTGTGCATAAACCTGAACTCTTTAGAAACTATAACATTAGGAGGCTATAATATCCTTTGCTTTTTTCTGTGAATGGCCAAAGGAAAACTTGTATCAAAGTTGAATAGGCAAGTAAAATATTATTCAAGACCATTACTATAGGAGAGAGAAGCCAGAACTCAGTCTGAACTCAGTTGAAAAAAAAGGTGGAAGGGTCTTTAAGGGCTGAGACGATTAGTGGGAAAGCCCTGGAAGATACTCAGGCACTGGGGAGTGACTGATCAATGGGATAGTATATGGAGCACACTGAGTGTGCAAATGCTTTTCTCTGTGATCAAGCCATCTGTGTTTGCTAATTAGTAATGCCCATAGGCTCCTACCTTTCCTCAGAGCCTGGGAGATGATAGTGTTAGCTTCCACAATAATTACATTTCAAAGTGATGGCTCTGAGGTCCCTGAGAAAGACATTCCTGGGTTGTAAAACAGGAAAAAGATTTTAAAAAGAACAACAACTCAAAGGAGCAGAGAAATTGAGGTACAGTTATAAGCTTTCTTACATAACTGCCCTAGTAAAAGGGAACTCAGAGCCTCGAGTGAGGAAGAAGACTGTCCAATATTTAGTGATGATGAGAGAAACAGCCATTTTGGTGCACACGTACATACCCACACACACTTGCACATAATTTATCCTCAATATACAGGCTATGTTATTGGTGTTCATAACACTTCCTCTTTATTATATTAATATCAAATTTACATGATAGAATCTGCACAGTAAGCATTTTTTTAAATACTTTATTCTACGTTACAATACTGTATTGGTTTTGCCATACATTGACATGAATCAGCCACATTAAAGTGTATTTTATAATTATGTGAAAGTTGCTTTATATCACAGTGATACAACAGACAGAAAAAAATATGATTTGTACATAATCCATCATTGCTAATAGAATATAGACAAGCCAACAGGGGTAGGATATAGGTGTTTGACAAATGTTTGTTTGCTGATTATTAAACTTTGATTTCATGACCTATTTCAAACTAAAGTATCAGAAAATGTCTGCTACCTGCTTTTTTATGTTTTAAGAGTATTTGGGAAATACTTCTGGTGATTCCTAAGAACTATTTGCATCATCATGGAATACCACATATAAGGCTAAGAATGACTTTTAAAGAACAATACCCCAGAATCTCTGCAGCTAAGGAGGAAATTTGATAATGTTTACATGAGGAAGGTCAGAACACCCATCTTTCCAGCAAGAGGAAGGTTCATTTTCAATTCAAACTCAGTCTGAAAGATATTCTTCATTCTCAAGGAAGCAAAATTGAACAGTTCTTCTATTAAGGAGAATGTGGAGGGAGCAGACTGAATGAGAGAGAGCAGTCAGGAACTGTGCAACAGTGGCAGAAAGCAACAGATCCAGGCAGATGGAAAAAGAAGTTGTTCCAGAGATAACCAGAGGCCACAGTGTGGGGAAATATCATTATCTTTAAATATACTCTCAGCTGGTAAAGAATCTGCCTGCAATGCGAGAGACCTGGGTTTGATCCCTGGCTTGGGAAGATCCCCTGGAGAAGGGAAAAGCTACCCACTCCAGTATTCTGGCCTGGAGAATCCCATGGACTGCATAGCCCATGGGGTTGCAAAGAGTCGGACACGACTGAGCGACTTTCACTTCACTTGAGTATACTTGATAAAGACCATAAATGAAAGAATTCAATGACCAAGAATTTTTTTGCATGAAATGAATGGACTTGGAGGGCATTATGCTAAATGGAATAAGCTAGACAGAGAAAGACAAATACTGTATGATGTCACTTATATGTAGAATCTTAAAAAACCAAACAAACTAGTGAATATAACAAAAAGAAACAGACTAGTGGTTTACAAATACAGAGAAAAACTGGATATTTGTGGAAAGGTGGAAGGGACCAAAGGGATCGGGGATTAAGAGGTACAAACTATTAAGTAAAAAATGAAAAAGCGACAGGTATATATTATACAGCACAGGAAATACAGCCAATCATAAATATAGAATATAACCTTTAAAAATTATAGATTGCTATGTTGTATACTTGCAACTTATGATGTACATCAACTATACTTCAATTACAAGCTTTTTAATTAAAAATAGAATTTTTTATTACTACTAAAAAACATTGAAAAACAGAGAGACAGCCACCTTAATGAAGTTCAGTTGGGGGTATCAAGGCCATACAGATGAGTAAGAGGTATCTAAATGACAAAGAAAAAGAAATCCAAATAAGACCAAACCAGAGACAATTAGCCAACACACACTTGGCTTACCCCTAGAAAGAAACCTACAAATTTTATTTAGAACTTATAAGTAATTATGCTCAGGGTAATATACTGTAAAGTCTACCTAGTCTAAATTATTTTAACTAATCCTTCATTTTTCTCATAAAGTCTAGAAGCAAAAGACCCCACTGGATATACTAAAGATGGGAAATCAGGTCAGGGGAATCCCAACTGACCACAGCAGTTAAGATTCTGGTGCTCAGCAGGGCAGGAAGATAAACAGAGCCCAGAACCCTCCTGCATGTGTAGTAAGTCACTTGAGTCACGTCAGACTCTTTGCAACCCTGTGGACTGTAGCCCACCAGGGTCCCCTGTCCATGGGGATTCTCCAGGCAAGAATACTGGAGTGGGTTGCCATGCCCTCCTCCAGGGGATCTTTCTAACCCAAGGATAGAACCCCTGTCTCTTACCTCTCCTGCACTGGCTGATGGGTTCTTTATCACTAGCACCACTTGAGGGCCCAGTAGGATAGGGAAGATAAACCGAGCCTTCTTAGCAGGCCTGATTCCTATCTGGGGCTATTCCCAACACAGAGGTTGGAATAAGGAGGCCTACCTGCTGGGGTCCAGCCCGGTGGATCCAGGGTGATTCGAAGGGGAGACAGAGTAGGCATTCTAGGAAAAAACTTATTTAATTACAGATATATAGAGAGATTAGAAACAGATAGTGAAGTAGGAAAATTAGTGGAGAAAAAGAGGCTGAATAACTTGGTTTATGTGGAATACCAATCACCACCTACGTAGGCCACAGGTATCTTTCCATTCTCCCGAAGGAGAGGAAGCACTGAGGCCTCCCTGGTCCGATCTTAGAAGCCCAGGCAAAATTAGCAGGCTTGGTGAGTACCCACATTCCAGATGGGAATTCAGCCAGAAAAACGGGGAGCAAGAAAGAAATGACATGGAGGAATCAGTCTTTCCAGAAACTGATCCCATTTCTTTATTTTTTAGGTTTGCTTATATACCTTTTGTTACACATAGGGATGAATACAGAGTCATGTGGGGGTCAGCAGTCCTGATCTTTATCAAAATCAGGTACTTTACGTTAAAAAAAGGTCTTAGGGGTTTTACATCATCTTCTGGCCATGAGGCCTGCTGACATTTTACAATCCTTTCTTTCTGATAACCAAAAACTTATTTTTTCCAAGGGTGTTTTTCTTAAACCAGGCACCACCCTCCAAATAAAGTTGCATTCCTATAGAGTGAGGGTGTAGTGAGTTATAATCAAGAAAGGGATTTATTTAACCCAAGGTTAACATGATTAATCTTAAAGGTTAATACTTATTTCTCCTATATGCTAGTTATATTCATTATAAGGGCAGGGAATATGGAGATTTAGCAGCAAACATCAGCCCAACAAATGAAAACCCTTCACCAATGTTTCCCTTAAGATCTATTTAGTCTTAAGGTAGTGATAAAGTTACATTTTTACATAGCATGGACACAGTGATTTATAACAAAGTACAGTGACCTATTACAAAAGAGAAAATTCATTAACTCAAAAAGTCTAGTATTGCTAACCTTAAAAACTACTATATTTCCTTTTCTATATTCCAAATACATTGATTAATATATTCCCAGGTGCCTAAGGATATGGATGCCTGGCAGCAATCATTGACTCAACAATGAGAAAAGCCCTATGCTAATTAAGACTCTCAAAATACTCCAAACTCTCTATGCTGTTTATGGTTAAGAGGTAGTAAACAATCATGTGAGTAGTGGCAGAAGTATGGATAATCCTGTCACACAAGCTAGTTTGCCAGCAGAGAGGTTTGACCTGAGACACCCTTGTCCCACCCAGGGCAGGGAATTAGCAGCAATTATGGGCACAACAAATGAAAAAACCCTTCACCAATATAATTCTTGACCAACCCACTATACTAATAATTTTTAACTTCGCAAAAGAATTTACCTTTAGTAAGTCTAAAACATCTCGTGCCTCTCATGGTCGGGAGGCTGTAAATAATCACATGTGGCCGGACGAACCTATACAGGCAAGCTAGATAACCTTCAGAGGAGTTCGTAAATTGAAACACTCTTGTCATGCCCAGGAATTTTTATTGACTTGGAGCTGCACATTTACTCCTTCTCTGAGAGAAATGGTGGGGAACAGCCCCCCATAAAGTCAGAGGTGTAGGTGAGAGCATGAAACAGTAAAGTAGATAGACTCTGGTTGCTTGGGAACAGGGGGTTTCCTGAGGCTTGATCACGCCTTTGTGTATGCCAAGCCTCCCTTCCTCATGACCTTTGCCATGGGCGGAGTTCCTCACACTGGCTCCCAGCACCTACCAGCAATCTATTTCCCTTGTACTTCAAGTAATGCTTTTAAGGCATTTCTCACAAGAAGAACATAGTAGTGTTTAAGGATCCTTGGCTATACTCTGCAGACAGAACTCTCAGAGCTTCCATTGGAGGTAAACCATTTATTTTCTAAACAAAGGTCAAGATTAAACTTAAAGATTAACTTAGCTAAATCTCTAATACAAAGGGATTCAGTTAAGATTGGAGTTTACCTCTTCTTTCCTAAATCTCATAAGACATAAAATCTGTCTGAGGCACTAGAGAGCAAGGTACCTGATGCCCAGATGTTAGTTATGCTATTGTCTTGTCCTCTAGCACTTTGTGAAAATGAATCCATAGGAAGCATTAAAGCTTCCTCTCTTAGGGTTTGTTTTTTCCTCTTTGCATTTGACTTACTTGAACCCAGGATCAACATATGTGTGAGATGATTAGGTCCAAAAGAGAAGAGAAAATGGTGGTGTGGATTTAAGTTTCATCTTGTGTATCTGGCTTGACTGATCATTTCATCAGGGACAGTATGTATATTCAAAAATGCATCGAGTGGGTATAAGTAATCTCTATTTTCTAGGCATTTTAATAAAAATGGATGGCATCAGATATTGTTTTTGCCTGCAATGGGATTATCTTTAAAGGAAAATGATCAGTGCAAAGTGCACTAGGATTGTTCAATGTGGGTCCATCTGCAGCTCATTTATGTTTTTATGTAGCTCTGCCAATGTTTTCTACTTCCGATAGTCCAGGGAGTCACTGGCATCTTGTCAATTACAATAGCCAACTTCTCTACCTGTGCATATACAAGGAATTAGCAGCCATGTGCATTTAGGAGCTGTAGCGTGATACTGAATCAGGAAAAACACAACAGCAGCTCCAGAAAGCAAATAATCTCTCAGAAGATAGCAGGGATATCAGGTCCTCTGCCTTGGTCTTGATTTATATCTCCTCACTTTTTCCCTTTTGAAAATCTGGATAATATGCAAACTTTGATATACCAGGCTTTTTAATCCTTTTCAAGAAAACATTACACGTGTGAGATTGTCAGGAAGACAGTGCTGCTGCTCTTTCCAGAAAAAAATCAAACTTCTTTTGAGAAGACCCTAGAGGACTCAGAGCTTGTAAATGAAACCACACTGTTTCCTTTAGTTTAAGTTTTTCCCTACATGAGGAAAACTCTAAGATATACAAAAAGAGTTCTTTATGGCTGGACACTCTTATATTGCTAATGGTTTCTGACAGTGTGTTACAGCTTATTTAATCCAATTGAGTTTGATTATTCATGTCAGTAACAAGATAAACTGGTTGACAGAGGAAATTTTCTTCAGCCACTGGTTCATATCAAATCTGCAAATTCAGTTGTCTAGAAAAAAAGAGACAGCCAGAAAGACAATTCTAATCCAGGCTATTTCTGAAATTTGAATTTGACTATGAAGAAGGTATTGATTATGGGGACAATTGATACTTTCTCCAAAAAGCAGAGTAAAAACTTTCCAGTGGAGTACACACCATTCATTGAAATATCAACCATGTCCACACACACTGCTGAAGTTATACAAATCCTTCACACTTCCTAAAGAGAATAAATTCCCTCTTTCTTGTTTCCATGCCTTTGCACATTGTATCCTCTGCTCAGGATATCCCTCTCTGAATTGACAAACTTTCTATCCTTCAGAAAAAAAGAAAAAGAGCAAAAATAGTTCCTTGGCAATAAAATCATCCAGGAAGTCCTCAGTGTCCCAAAGCGATTTTTATATCCTCTTAGCTCAATGTCCTTCAGGCTTCTTTGCACATAGGCACCCCTGGGATCTGGCATGCCCTTGTTAGCAATGGCAGCTCAGTAGGATGCTATATGAGAAGGGAATGAGGGGTGAGGGACAGTGCCTCTTATTTACAGGATATGAACGTAATTTGAAATATAGTTCCCCGACCCCATCAGTAACTGGAGTCTCTCACTCTTACCCCCTCAAAAATTCTGGCTTATCTATCCACAATCCCCAAGTGCAGTCTATCACTGTCTCAGTTATTCCTCTTGTCATAACATCTTATGAATCTTTGTTTATACTTTTGTCTGTAATACTAGATGTTACTGTCTTTATAGTCATCATGCCACATCCCCTCGATACAGTCCCTCATACATAGTAGATGCTCTACAAGTGTTTATTCAGGGAAGAAGTAAGTGAATGAATATGTGTCGAAGAAAAAACTGATTTCTGGGACACCATAAGCAGTTAGCATCCATAATTGGTGAAGAAAGAACCAAAAAAGGAAGTACTTCAAACTGAAAAGGAAGGATACTAACTAGTACCATGAAACCGTATTAAAGTACAAAACTCATTGGTGAAGGTAAATACATTTGACAGTATATTTACCTTCACCAATGGATATATAGATACACACATATATATACACCATATATTTACCTTCACCTGTATATATTTCTGGAGAAGGCAATGGCAACACACTCCAGTACTCTTGCCTGGAAAATCCCATGGACGGAGGAGCCTGGTGGGCTGCAGTCCATGGGGTCGCTAAGAGTCGGCAGACGTGACGCAGTGACTTCACTTTCACTTTTCACTTTCATGCATTGGAGAAGGAAATGGCGACCCACTCCAGTGTTCTTGCCTGGAAAATCCCAGGGATGGGGGAGCCTGGTGGGCTGCTGTCTGTGGGGTTGTACAGAGTCAGACACGACTGAAGAGACTTAGCAGCAGCAGCAGCAGCATATATATATTTATATATATATATGGAGAGAAAGAGATACACACATTGTACATCTTAAATATAATTTTCATTTGTCAAAATACTTGCAAATTTTAAAAGAAGCAATAAACAAAAACAAAAGAAAAACTTATTTGAACATCAAGATGAGCGGCTTCTCTCCCATGAATGACTATGCTACTTTTAGCTATTCCCTGTCTCCATGGTAAAAGGAAATCTACTGAAGATAAGAAAGTAGAACAAACACTTCTGAAATATAACAAGCTGACAGTTATTTCATTTCTAGCCTCAGGACTTCCTTTTGCACTAGTCTCCAACTCTAAAAAAATTTGTTTGTACTCCTAAGAGGTGAGGCTGGGATGTCACCTCCGATAGGTTCAGAAGGATAATTGCCTCCGATCAAGTTGTCTGTCAGTTGTCACTGTTGCTAGTATCATCACAAGGCTCCTTAAGTCAAGAATCTGTTTGAAGTGTTAGTCGCTCAGTCGTGTCCGACTCTTTGCAACCCCACAGACTGGGGCTCGCCAGGCTATTCTGTCCATGGGATTCTCCAGGAAAGAATACTGGAGCTGGTTGCCATTTCCTTCTCCAGGAGATCTTCCCAACCCAGGCTTCCTGGCGGCTCAGTGGTAAAGAATCTGACTGCCAAGAATCTGTTTAACAGAAACAAAAAGAAATTGCTCCTTCCTAAATGTTCCATTTTCCCAAGCAGATAGCTACCTTGTTCACTGACTTAAAGGATTTTCTTTTTCTTTTTCAATATAAATTTACTTATTTTAATTGAAGACTAATTAAAATATTGTAGTGGTTTTGCCATACTTTGACATGAATCTGCCACGGGTGTACATGTGTTCCCCATCCTGAACCCCCTGTGACCTCCCTCCCCATACCGTCCCTCTGGGTCATCCCAGTGCACCAGCCCCGAGCGTCCTGTATCATGCCTCAAACCTGGACTGGCGATTTGTTTCATATATTATATTATACTTGTTTCAATGCCATTCTCCCAAATCATCCCACCCTCACTCTGTCCCACAGAGTCCAAAAGACTATTATATACATCTGTGTCTCTTTTGCTGTCTCACATACAGGGTTATCATTACCATCATTCTAAATTCGACTCTGTGGGAGAGGGAGAGGGTAGGATGATTTGGGAGAATGGCATTGAAACATGTATAATATAATATATGAAATGAATCGCCAGTCCAGGTTTGACGCATGATACTGGATGCTTGGGGCTGGTGCACTGAGATGACCCAGAGGGATGGTATGGGGAGGGAGGAGGGTGGGGGTTCAAGATGGGGAACACATGAATACTTGAGGCAGATTCATGTTGATGTATGGCAAAACCAATACAATACTATAAAGTAATTAACCTCCAATTAAAATAAATAAATTTATATTTAAAAATAAATAAATAAAAGGATTGTAAAAGTAAATAAATAAATATATTCCATATATATGCATTAGTATACTGTATTGGTATTTTTCTTTCTGGCTTACTTCACTGGGTATAATAGGTTCCAGTTTCATCTACCTTATTAGAATTGATTCAAATATATTCTTTTAATGGCTGAGTAATACTCCATTGTGTGTATGTACCACAGCTTTCTTATCCATTCATCTGCTGATGGACATCTAGGTTGTTTCCATGTCCTGGCTATTGTAAACGGTGCTGCGATGAACATTGGGGTACATGTGTCTTTTTCAATTCTGGTTTCCTCAATGTGTATGCCCAGCAGTGGGATTGCTGGGTCATAAGGAAGTTCTATTTCCAGTTTTTTAAGGAATCTCCACACTATTCTCCATAGTGGCTGTACTAGTTTGCATTCCCACCAATAGTGTAAGAGTGTTCCCTTTTCTCCATACCCTCTCCAGCATTTATTGCTTGTAGACTTTTGGATAGCAGCCATTCTGACTGGCATGAAGTGATACCTCATTGTGGTTTTGATTTGCATTAAAGGATTTTCAACTGAAATACTATATATACTAGCATTTTCTTGTACAGAGAGTAATATGCCCACGTATTAGAAGAAATAAACACACTTATTTACAAAGTTTATGGAACATTTCCCCAAATACTTTAGACCTATCATTTCTCAATAAGGGACTGAACTTTGTCCATCAGTTTGAAAAAAATTGTAATACATTGCCTTAACTTAATTACTTACGGATTTAACTTTCTTGAGTGTTGGGAGGGCTATGAGTAAACAGAAATAGCCTTAAGTTTTCCAAAAACTCTATCTTTGAGTCCATTGTACCAACACCTATCAGAGAGAAGTGAAGGAATAAGGAAACAGTGGTGGAGGGAGAGAAGGAAAGAGTGAGGACCATGGCTATTGCTTGAAACTTTTATTTCCATGTCTAGTTTTCAAGATCTGTTCTTATTTTTATATTTTATAGAAAATAGGTTTTGGAGGGCAGATACTGAACCTATCCATTTATTTGAAATACTTGATATACTATCCATTTAAACACCTAAAAGAAAACAGTCCATCACTATCAGAAAGTTTCAGAAATAATGAGATGCATTGAAACAATAACTTAAAGACTGGAGTTTTTAATTTTCTCCCAAACAATTGGAAATCTTTTGATATAGCCTTTTAAGTTATTCTAAGATTCTCTGAAACACATAAATATAAAATAAATCACAAATAGCATAACATATAACTGCAATATACTCTGATGTTAACTCCAGTTCTTATTCACCAGACAATAGGTGACATATCTAAACAGCTGTGCCAGTACTGAGTCTGGGTTTGTCTTTTTCCTGTCCTAAATTTATATTTCAAAGACTTGTTTATTTTTTTCAACACCCTCACATGGTGCTATTCCACAGTAGTCACTTTCAGGTAGCAGGACAATACATTATGAGTTTTGTGCACTTTGCATTTGTTCATATTCAGAGCTGCAAATGGAAGCTTTCCATCTCAGCCACCAAAACTTCATCAAACACATTTCTATCGTTCTTGTTATTTCTGTTTCTGTTCTGAATTATTCTTCTGTAAGTCCTTATGCAAGAAGTAGAGGTGACACTTTCCTCTGAATAATGTCAAATGCTCTAAGCCTTCTTTCCTGGATCACCAGATAACTGTGGAAGTGTTGGGACGCTGCTGTAGCTTTCAGAATTAATCAACCCTGCTCTCACTCAAGCACTGTCCTCAAGGTGCCTTTAGTGTTGAATTCTAAGTAGGATTGTTTTATTATTATTACTTATTATTTTTTCCAGGTTTATTGAGATATAGTTGACATAAAACATTGTAAGACACATTCTTGACCTGAATCTCAGATTAGTGTATCATAACTTGGCTTCTTAACCAGCTCTTAGTCCTCAACGAACATTTTTGAAAGGTGTTGATTAATTATTTAATGAGGAACATAGTCTACATACACCAATTTACTCAACAAACTTTCCCCAAGTTTCTAAGCACCTTTGGATATAATTAAAACAGAAACTGATAGTGGGATGTCAAACTCCCTTTTTCCCACTAAAGCCAGAGGAATTCAGAAGTCTAAGATTGGTACAAATGAGGGTTCAATTTCAATCTAAGTATCTAATGCTTGACTTTAAAGGTTTAACTTTAGTATCATAGTTAATGCTGCTGCTGCTGCTGCTAAGTCACTTCAATGGTGTCCGACTCTGTGCGACCCCATAGACAGCAGCCCACCAGGCTCCGCCATCCCTGGGATTCTCCAGGCAAGAACACTGGAGGGGTTTGCCATTTCCTTCTCTAGTGCATGAAAGTGAAAAGCGAAAGGGAAGTCACTCAGTTGTGTCCGACTCTTTGCGACCCCATGGACCACAGACTACCAGGCTCCTCTGTCCATGGGATTTTCCAGGCAAGAGTACTGGAGTGGGGTACCATTGTCTTCTCTGATCATAGTTAATAGTTTGTCTTATTTTTAAGAAGTTTTAGACTAGACCTTTTTTGTATAAGTATTTATTGAGAATCCACTAAGTACCTGGCAACTAAAACCAGAATGTCATTGTCATAATTCCCATGCAGCTTGCAACACAGAATCAAGGCAGCTAACTAAACAAGAAGTTAGGACGAAGACTAATGTGTGTTACGACAGAGGAAATTCAGGCAGTCTGGTGTCAAGTAAAAGTCAAGAAAAAAAAGCCTTCTGAAAGAAGTGCTAAATAAGAAGTTACCAAAGAGTGGGTGAGTTGACGTTGGGAAAAGAGTAGGGATGGAAGGATGCTTGGAACATTCTCCAAAGCATTTGTTTGTGCAAATGAAAGCACAGTGAAGACATGGAACTGACAGAAATTCAGAATGATTGGAATTCAGAGGAGAGGGTGGAGCGACATTAGATGAAGTTGAAACCCAAGGCTGAGAGAGAGGAGAAAACTTCAAGCCAGGTTAAAGAATTTCCCCCAAGGGATACCGGAAGTTATTGAAGGGATTTTTATTTTAGAAAAAAAAAATGTCAATGGCAACAATGTAGTCCACAGACTAGGGGCAAGTTAGGATGTAGGAGACCAGGCAAGAGGCTGTGAAAAGCCATGATGATCTGGATTTGGATAATGACAGAGGGAGGGCTGCCCAGGCGGTGCCAGCAGTAAAGCTGTTAGTGCAGGAGACGAAAGGTTCAATCCCTGGACCAGGAAGTACCCCTGGAGGAGGGCATGGCAACCCACTCCAGTATTCTTGCCTGGAGAATGAATGGACAGAGGAGCCTGGCAGGCTACAGTCCATGGGGTCCAAAGAGTCAAACACGACTGAAGCAACTTGGCACACACACACACACAAACACAGTGGCATGAGAAAAGACAAATGAATGGAGTCTGGAGATTTTTTTTTAAGTCAGATAAACTGGTTGGAGGGGAAGGGAAGGGAGAAGAAAAATAGGAAAAAGATAAGGAAGAATCAAAATGATAGCTTGAAAGTGAAGTTATTACTGAACTCAAAAATGTGATTAGAGGAATTCAAGCATAGAGCTCTGTTTTCATCAAAGTCTAAAAACAGTTTAAAAGATTCAGAATCTTTCTTGTTCAATGATTTTATAGGTATATATCTCCTTGTCATTTGGTGCTAAGAGAAAATATCATTTTTCAAGTCATTTCTAGCTCTGAGTTAAATCCATAGTACTATCTGTAAACCAACCATGGTCAAATTTAGACTTCAATTAGCCACCCTTACATGTAGGGAAAAACCAATATTCACACTTTTAACATTATAAAATACTTCTGTGTAAATATTGGTCTACTTAGAATAATTTGAGAAACTATAGATTGGGATAATTTTGATGCAAAATAGTCTGAATAAAACAATCAAGTATATTATCTACATGACATTGCATATTCTATAAGAGATGAAGTATTAATATATTCTTACATAAAAACAATTGAAAAAAACAAAATCTTAATGAATTCCAAGTTAGATTCCATTTTAAAGGATTATCAAAAGAATACAGAATATTAATCTATTCATGGCATAGAGAATATTCAATATTTATACATGATTCTTTAAAAACATTAATTACATGGTCTATAGCCACAGAAATGATTGATGAGAAAAAGATGCTGGAAAGCAGTCTACCAACAGTGCCTGTAAGTATCATGAGTGTTATAGAAGAGAGAGTGAAATAAAAAAGCTGAAAATAAACGTTGGAATTTTGTCCTTAGTATCAACATACTGGGAATATATTTTAGAAACCGGACATTAATAGAGGGGAATGCAATGAAGTCCTAGTAATCAACATATCATTCTGAGATACTGAGATTTTTCTAACTTATCCTCCCAAAATAGTCATTCAGTTCAGTTCAGTTCAATCACTCAGTTGTGTCTGACTCTTTGCAACACTATGAATTGCAACATGCCAGGCATCCCTGTCCATCACCAACTCCCAGGAGTTTACTCAAACTCATATCCATCGAGTCGGTGATGCCTTCTAGCCATCTCATTTTCTGTCATTCCCGTCTATTCCCGCCTTCAATCTTCCCAACACCAGGGTCTTTTCCAAGGAGTCAGTTCTTTGCATCAGGTGGCCAAAGGATTGCAGTTTCAGCTTCAACATCAGTCCTTCCAATGAATATTCAGGACTGATTTCATTTGGGATTGACTGGTTGGATCTCCTTGCAGTCCAAAAAGAGTCTTCTCCAACACCACAGTTCAAAAGCATCAATTCTTATATGCTCAGCTTTCTTTATAGTCCAACTCTCACATCCATACATGACTACTAGAGAAACCATAGCCTTGACTAAATGGACCTTTGTTGGCAAAGTAATGTCTCTGTTTTTTAATATGCTGTCTAGATTGGTCAAAATTTTCTTCCAAGGAGCAAATGTCTTTTAATGTCATGGCTGCAGTCACCATCTGCAGTGATTTTGATGCCCCCAAAATAAAGCCTCTCCGTATTTCCATTGTTTCCCCATCTATTTGCCTTGAAGTGATGTGACTGGAGGCCATGATTGTAGGTTTCTGAATGCTGAGTTTTAAATCAAAATTTTCACTCTCCTCTTTCACTTTCATTAAGAAGCTCTTTAGTTCTTCGCTTTCTGCCATAATGGTGGTGTCATCTACATATCTGAGGTTACTGATATTTCTCCCATCAACACTGATTCCAGCTTGTGCTTCTTCCAGCCTGGCATTTCGCATGATATTCTCTGCATAAAAGTTAAATAAGTAGTATGATGATATACAGCTTTGATGTACTCCTTTCCCAATTTGGAACCAGTCTATTGTTCCCTGTCCAGTTCTAATTGTTGCTTCTTGACTTGCATACAGATTTCTCAAGAGGCAGGTCAGGTGGTCTGGTATTCCCATCTCTTTCAGAATTTTCTAGTTGTAATCCACACAGTCAAGGCTTTGGTGTAGTCAATAAAGCAGAAGTAGATGTTTTTCTGAAACTCTCTTGCTTTTTTGATGATCCAACGAATGTTGACAATTTGATCTCTGGTTCCTCTGCCTTTTCTAAAACCAGCTTGAACATCTGGAAGTTCACGATTCACATACTGTTAAAGCCTGGCTTGCAGAATTTTAAGCATTACTCTGCTGGCATGTGAGATGATTGAAATTGTGTGGTAGTTTGAGCATTCTTTGGCATTGCCTTTCTTTGGGATTGGAATGAAAACTGACCTTTTCCAGTCCTGTGGCCACTGCTGAGTTTTCCAAATTTGCTAGTATATTGAGTACAGCACTTTAAGCAGCATCATCTTTTAGGATTTTAAATAGCTCAACTGGAATTCCATCACCTCCACTAGCTTTGTTCATAGTGATGCTTCCTAAGGCCCATTTGACTTCACATTCCAAGATGTCTGGCTCTAGGTGAGTGATCACACCACCGTGGTTATCTGGGTCATGAAGATCTTTTTTCTATAGTTCTTCTGTGTATTCTTGCTACCTCTTCTTAATATCTCTGCTTCTGTTAGGTTCATACCATTTCTGTCCTTTATTGAGCCCATCTTTGCATGAAATGTTCCCTTGGTATCTCTCATTTTCTTGAAGAGCTCTCTAGTCTTTCCCATTCTACTGTTTTCTTCTATTTCTTTGCACTGATCACTGAGGAAGGCTCTCTTATCTCTCGCTATTCTTTACTCTGCACTCAAATGGGTATATCTTTTCTTTTCTCCTTTGCCTTTCACTTCTCTTCTTTTATCAGCTATCTGTAAGGCCTCCTTAGACAACCATTTTGGTTTTTACTGTTTCTTTTTCTTGGAGATGGTCTTGATTACCACCTCCTGTACAATGTCACCAACTTCCATCCATAGTTCTTCAGGCATTCTGTCTATTAAATCTAGTCCCTTGAATCTATTTGTCACTTCTACTGTATAATCATACGGATTTGATTTAGGTCATACCTGAATGGTCTAGTGGTTTTCTCTACTTTCTTCAATTTCAGTCTGAATTTTGCAATAAGGAGTTCATTATCTGAGTCACAGTCAGCTCCCAGTCTTGTTTTTGCTGACTGTATAAAGCCTCTCCACCTTTGGCTGTAAATAATATAATCAATCTGATTTGGGTATTGACCATCTGGTGATGTCCATGTGTAGAGTCTTCTCTTGTGTTGTTGGGAGAGAGTGTTTGCTATGATCAGTGTGTTTTCTTGGCAAAACTCTGTTAGCCTTTGCCCTGCTTCATTTCATACTCTAAGGCCAAATTTGCCTGTTACTCTGGTATTTCTTGACTTCCTACTTTTGCATTCCAGTCCCTTATAATGAAAAGGATTTTGGGGGTGTTAGTTTTAGAAGGTCTTGTAGGTCTTCATAGAACTGTTCAACTTCAGCTTCTTCAGCAATACAGGTTGGGGCATAGAGTTGGATTACTGTGATATTGAATGGTTTACCTTGGAAACAAACAGAGATCATTCTGTCATTTTTGAGATCGCACCCAAGAACTGCCTTTCAGGCTCTTTTGTTGACTATGATGGCTACTCCATTTCTTCTAAGGGATTCTTGCCCACAGTAATAGATATAACGGTCATTTGAGTTAAATTCACCCATTTCAGCCCATTTTAATTCACTGATTCCTAAAATGTTCATGTTCACTGTTGCCATCTCCTATTTGACCACTTCCAATTTACCTTGATTCATGGACCTAACATTCCAGATTCCTATGCAACATTGTTGTTTATAGCATTGGACTTTACTTCCATCACCAGTCACATCCACAACTGGGTGTTGTTTTTGGTTTTACTCCATCTCTTCATTCTTTCTAGAGTTATTTCTCCACTGTTCTCCAGTAGCATAGGTTCACCTTTCAGTGTCCTGTCTTTTTGCCTTTTCATACTCTCTTTCTTCGCTCCACTCCCTGCTCATCCTCTGCAGCATAGAGGGAAGGTCATTTAAAGACAAAATGAGAAAATGGTTGTCTGCAAGCCCAGGAAGAAACTCCTCAGCAAACACCAATCCTGACAGCAACTGGTTCTTGGACTTCCAGCCTCCAGAACAATGGCAGCATAGAAGGAGGTGTGCTCATCTTCTCCTGCAAGAACTGCCAAATTACAACTTGCTGCTGAACAACCGTCTACAGGAGAATGTTGGATTCCCATCAAAAAAAGATACCCCACATCCACGGGCAAAGGAGAAGCCCAGTAAGATGGTAGGAGGGGCAAAATCATGTTTAGAATCAAACCCCATACCCGCCAGAGATGCTCAGAGGGCTCAAACAAAACCTTGTGCACATCAGAAGATCCCACAGAGATGGAGCCAGGCCTGCCTTTGAGTGTCTGAGTGTCTCCTGCAGAGGCACAGGTCAGCAATGGCCTGCCACAGGGGCAGGGGCTCTGGGTGCATCAGACCTTGTTGTGGCATAAGCCCTCTTGGAGTAACCCCACAGTAGGGCTGCCAGAACTTACACAGGACTGGGGAAATAGACTCTTGGAGGGCACAAAAAACCTGTGCACACCAGGGCCCAGGAGAAAGTAGTGACCCCTCAAGAGACTGACTCAGACTTGTCCATGAGTGTCCAGGAGTCTCCAGTGGAGGCGTGGGTCGGCGGTGGCCTGCTGCAGGGTTGGGGGCACTGAGTGCAGCAGTGCATGCATGGGACCTTTTGATGGAGGTTGTCATTCTTTTCTTTACCTCCACTATAGTTTGGCCTCAGGTCAGACAACAGGGAGAACAGAAAATTGGATTAAAGGTTTACTGACCATGGCCCTGCCCATCAGAACAAGACTCAATTTCTCCCTCAGTCAGTCTCTCCTATCAGGAAGCTTCCATAAGCCTCTTATCCTTATCCATCAGAGGGCAGACAGACTGAAAACCACAATCACAGAAAATTAACCAATCTGATCACATGGACCACAGCCTTGTCTAGCTCAATGAAACTATGACCCAAGTGGTGTAGAGCCAACCAAGACAGACAGGTCATGGTGGAAAGTTCTGACAAAACGTGGTCCACTGGAGAAAGGAATGGCAAACCACTGCAGTATTCCTGCCTTGAGAACCCCATGGACATTATGAAAAAATAATCACTATACAGCTACAATAGAAAAGGGTCTGGAAGCCTATCCTGAGTATGTACGTGTGTCAATAGTAACAAAATCCTCCTCTCTTCTGCCCTTAAGTCTGCTTATCATCCTGTGTTCCCTGTTTGAGTGATAGTTTCCACTTGCTGTTAGGCACCAAAATAAAAGTCTGGGAAGCATGCTAGACCTCGCCATTGACAATTACCAGGTCTCTTGATTTCAACCAATTGTATTTCTTAAATATTTTTCAAATTAATCTTTTGTTCTCTAGAATCACCTCTAGCCCTTGATGTCTCCCACCTAAATGACTACAACATTTTCCTAAGTGGGTTCCCCCTTGTTCAGGTTCTTTCTTTTCTTCCAAATCCATCATCTATGCTTCCACCAGACAGGTTTATCTGAAACACAGATCAGATCAGGTCACACTCTGTCTAAACTCCTTCATCACTTTTCCAGTGCTCCTTTCAGTAGATAGCTTTTACTTCTTTTTGAAGTGTTCTAATGGAATTTCAAATATTGTGATCCCAGAGACTTCCAGCCTGATATCAGGCTAACAGTTCCTCAGGAAACAATTATAAACTCTGCACAAAAAACTTTAAAAGCAATGGAGAGTGGCCAAGAGCAGCAGAAACGGGAGGTGATGTGACCCTTGAAATTATAGGATCACATTGGGTTTATGTAGCTTTTCCCCTGAGGCTCTCTCTGGTCTCTGTGGTATCTGGAATATAGAGTCAAAAAAAAAAAAAAAAAATCTGCAGCCTTAGTGACCTGAGAAATGAAATTAAGTACCTTCTTCTGAGAGAAGATGAAGTCACAGAAAGGGATGTCTTAAAAGTTGCATACAGCTGTCCTCTTAAATCCTTGCCTGTCTCCCCAGCTGCATGTGCAAGGAAGTAAAAGGAAAAATGACTGAAAGACTGAAAGCTCAAAAAAACTAACCGAATATTTTAGCTGCTACCTGCTGCAGAGAGGCAATTTAAAGTTCAAGTCCAATCAAATTGGAAGGGCTAGGTAAACTTTGGGGGTTTTCCACTGAATTCCAGAAAGTCACACATTGAAAATAAATATGACATTCCAGGACTAAGGGATTTTCTCTTGAACTAAGGACAAAGCTAAAACAGGCCGGATTAAGCAATTTGTTGAACCAAACTCTGTAAGTTCAAAATGTTCTGTCTATAATTTAACTGTCTACTAGAATAAAACTTAAGTCTGAGTGAGGGTTATCAAACTACAGTCTAGGGCTTGTTTTTTATGATCTTAAGACGAAAACGGTTTTTACATTCTTGATGGGTTAAGGAATAAGAGGAAGCAGAAGCAGAGGCAGGAGTGGCAGCAGAAGAAGAAACAAAAACCGTAAGTGGCCCACAGAGCCTTAATTGCTTATTATCTGTTCCTGTACTCATAGCATTTCTGTTCCCAACTCATAGCATTTCTCCAAGGACAGCATCATTGAGTATTTGTACAGAGATGCTTAAACATTTCAACTGTATTATAAAGTAAGTAAAAATAAAAACTCTGGAAGTTTCCTGGGGGTAGAGTGGTTAAGAATCCACCTTCCAACGCAGGGGACATGGGTTCAATCCCTGGTCAGGGAACTAAGATCCCACGTGCTGCAGGGCAACTAAGCCTGAGCCCTGCAACTACTGAAACCCATGAACTGCATCTATTGAGTCATGTGTGCCCTGGAGCCTGTGCTTTGCAGCAAGAGAAGCCATCACGAAGAGAAGCCTGTGCACGGTAACTAGATGGTAGCCCCTGCTTGCCACAAACTAGTGAAAAGCCCGCACAGCAACGAAGACCCAGCACAGTCAAAAATAAACTAATTAATTAATTAACTAGTTTATTTAAAAAGAGTGCTCACCTCTCCATAAGGACAAAGTCTTGGTTCCTGGATAAAGTAGTTGGGAAAGTTAAAAATGAACTTTATCTTCCATTGCCAAATTTGTATACATCTATCATTTATCAAGTTTCTCTTACATGTAGAATTTTATATGGCTCACAGAAGTTTGTGACTTGCATTTAAGTATAAGTTTGTCTATAAATGAAACCTGTACTTTTTCTATTATGTTTACCTTGCTGCTGCTGCTAAGTCACTTCAGTTGTGTCCAACTCTGTGCAACCCCATGGACGGCAGCCCACCAGGCTCCCCTATCCCTGGGATTCTCCAGGCAAGAATACTGGAGTGGGTTGCCATTTCTTTCTCCAATGCATGAAAGTGAAAGTGAAAGTGAAGTCACTCAGTCGTGTCCGACCCTCAGCAATCCCATGGACTGCAGCCTTCCAGGCTCCTCCGTCCGTGGGATTTTCCAGGCAAGAGTACTGGAGTGGGGTGCCATTGCCTTCTCCTTAGACCCTCTCAAAATATACATATCCATACATAGAGTTCAATAATTATCTGTTAATTTAACAACTAATGCTAAACTATTATATGGAATCCAGTGACATGTTACTCACTGGCCTTCCCTAGGTTTGGTCATATGTGTCCTGAAACCATCAAGTAAAGCCATGTCTGCACACACCCTGAACCAAAGCTGGCCAAAGCAGTTAGATATTTGCAGCTTCAGACTCATTCACTGAGTCAGTCTATAATTCGTCTTATTTCCCTAAACAGAGTAGTTAGTGAACCAGTATCAACCACCATGCTGCTTTCTTTGCCCAGCATCTGGCTGATTTGTTTTATAGATCAGTACTGAACTCCTATTTTAATACTATGAATTCCATTTGCCCACCTAGGCCTGGGGCTGCTGTTGGCTGAAGCCAGTCACTAGACATCTACCCTTCAGCATGAGTGGGCGCTACCCTCTTTAAGCACTGGCAAAGACCCTGATCAAAACCAAATTGGCCATTTGAAGCCACACTAATGACTTGAAAAATTCTCTATTTTCCATGCTATGAAACACCAGCCTAGACTGAGTATCAGTCTACTTTTTAGTCATATGGGCATTGAAAAATGTTCTGTTATGCATGAATGATTGTCCTATCAATGAAAGTCATGTCCTGAAAATCATGGCATTTCTCAATTACCTGATTCCCTCTTTTAAGCACCAGGTAGACATGGGGGTTCCCAATTGCTTAATAGCAGAGCCTGCTTAAGATTTGGAGTTTTCAAAGTCCAATCCCAAGGAATATTTATCTGACTATGAAGAATATTTGTGGTAGTATTTGTGGTTAGTGAGCATTCAATCTGAGGTAACACCCAGAAAACCTTACATATACAAAATAACAATAATAATATTAACTAGATGATGATTGCAGCCATGAAATTAAAAGATGCTTACTTCTTGGAAGGAAAGTTATGACCAACCTAGATAGCATTACAACAGAGATATTAGTTTGCCAACAAAGGTTTGTCTAGTCAAGGCTATGGTTTTTCCAGTGGTCATGTATGGATGTGAGAGTTGGACTGTGAAGAAGGCTGAGCGCTGAAGAATTGATGCTTTTGAACTGTGGTGTTGGAGAAGACTCTTGAGAGTCCCTTGGACTGCAAGGAGATCCAACCAGTCCATCCTAAAGGAGATCAGCCCTGGGATTTCTTTGGAAGGAATGATGCTAAAGCTGAAACTCCAGTACTTTGGCCACCTCATGCGAAGAGTTGACTCATTGGAAAAGACTCTGATGCTGGGAGGGATTGGGGGCAGGAGGAGAAGGGACGACAGAGGATGAGATGGCTGGATGGCATCACTGACTCGATGGACGTGAGTCTGAGTGAACTCTGGGAGTTGGTGATGGACAGAGAGGCCTGGTGTGCTGCGATCCATGGGGTCGCAAAGAGTCAGACACAACTGAGTGACTGAACTGAACTGAACTGAACTGAACTGAGTAGGCTCAAGGTAATCAAAAGAGTTCATAATGTGGAAGGGAGAGGCAGGAGAGTCAGTGTCAGAGTGATACAATGTGAGAAAGACTTAAATGGCCATTGCTGGCTCTGAAGATGGAAGGGCATCACCAAATGAAGAATGTGGACAGCCTCTAGAAGCTGAAAAAGGCAAGAAATAGACTGTCCCTTGGGGTCTCCAGAAGGCATACAGCTCTGCCAACATCTTGATTTTTGTCCAGTGAGACCCACATCAGGCTTCTCACTGATAAAACTGAAAGATAACTGTGTGTTGTTTCAAGCCACTACATTTGTGATAATTTGTACAGCAGCAATAGAAAACTAATACAAAGAGGTACTATTATTTCTCTGAATTTAAAGTGAGAAATGTTGGGTCCCAAGTAAGGAGAGTTAATTATCTCAGTGGACACATACTTTGTAATGAGACAGTCTCATAGTTTGGGTTATGAAGAAAGTGAAATTTCTGTGTATTTTTTTTTAATGATAGTATTATTTCAGCTACTCCTTCTCTAAAAATGGGTGTGAAACTATGATTGATTGCACTTGTCATATAGCACATAGCTTTTAAAGCTATAAAACTGGCCTGTGTATAATAAAGGAATTTTTTCTGAAACATCTCATTTCACAATCATGGGATGAATATTTCATATAACTCAAGCGACAAAATCATCTTCCCAGATCTGGTAAAATTTCCACGTAAGAAGTCCAAGAACTTTAAAGAAAGTAAGTAGAAGACAGTCAGCCAAGCAAAGAAATCTATCAGAAAATGTTTTAAATCTATCAGAAAATGGCTTAAAACTGGGAAGAGCATATGGATGTTTTTAACTGAGCTAAAATGCCATTTTCTGTTGTTGACTATATAAAGCAAATAGTTGTATCTCTTGAAATCGACCAGCTCATATTAGTATCTCTGGTATATAACAGAAGTTTAGTGTTTGTGCCAAATTCCTTAGGGGTGTCAGACACATCACAGGAGCATATTTCATGATAAGCCTTATGTGTGTTTTTATTAAATATCACAGTAAATCCTCACCTGCATAACTCTGAATAACATCTTTCTGTGGTAAATCCTTCACCAGGCAATGATCTATACTGAGACAAAAAAAATGCCTCAAGCACCTTCATTTTTAGTACTTTCTTCCAGTGACTTTAATCTATAGCTTATTTCATCAGCAGAGTACATACTGATATAGCTAATGGGGCCTAAACACTTTTTGGCTTAAAATGACATTCTCTAGGGAAATGAAATGTGCTTACTGGTATGGAGTCAGCTAGTAACATAAAAACTATGTTTAGCAATTTATTAATTTCATTTGTTAGGCTGCACAGCAGAGAGCCAAAACAATTGCTTTAATCTTTTGTTCCTTATCCTGTTTCTACCCACTGATAGAGCATCATTTAGGTGGCTCCTAGGGCTAAGCTTCGGAGTCTGCCCGGGGCAAAGCTTTCACACTGGTGTGGCTTTCTCTACCCTTCATCTTCCCAGGTCCAGCAAACAAACACTCCTGAGCAAGTTCTCATGTGCTTGGGCCATGTATTCAAGTCCCTTAATCACAGCCCTTAACTTCTGACTTTGTCTATGATGACTCAAGAAGACTATTTTCATCTTATGTATCTCCAATTATTTTATGTACACATTGTGGCTGTATTGTGCGCTTCCCTGGTGGCTCAGAGGTTAAAGCGTCTGCCTGCAATACAGGAGACCTGGGTTCGATCCCTGGGTTGGGAAGATCCCCTGGAGAAGGAAATGGCAACCCACTCCAGTATTCTTGCCTGGAGAATCCCATGGACGGAGGGGCCTGGTGGGCTACAGTCCACGGGGTCGCAAAGAGTCGAACATGACCGAGCAACTTCACTGTCACTCACTCTCACTCTCTGTGGCTATATTAGTCACCTTGTGGCATGATATTGCTACAAAACAAATGAGCCTTAAAACTCAGTGACCTACAGCAGTAAGCATTTATCCTTACATTTATGAATCTGTGCATAACATGGTTTGGCTAATCCAAGCTTTCTTTCAGGCTGTGGGTAGGCTACCCTTGACTCTTGGCTGTGGGTTCAGTTCAAGTCTGTCTCAAGTATCTTTGTTTTGGGGCTAGGCTCATGGAGAAACAGCTGTGGAGGCTATGTTCCTCTCATGGTGGAGCACTGGAGCATAAGAAGGCAAACAGGACCATTCAGGCACATTTCTGGTCTCTGCTATGTTACCCACATCTGATTATTAAAGCAAGTTACATTTCCAGGCCCAAAGTCAGAGACTAGGAACAATACGGTTCACACACATGAGGGAAAGGCAAGGGAGGAAATGATATAAGTATCTCATGGGAGAAGGAAGAATTGAGACCAAAAATTCAATCTACCACACTGGCCCATATCCACAGAAAATGTTGGGCTTCCTAGTGAACCAACTCCTCGAAGGAGAGGGGTAGAGAAGTATTTTTAAAAAGCAAAAAGCAAACTGCAGTTAGAAAAGCTATGAGTTTCCAGCAATAAATCAAATTAAACAGGTATATGATAGGTTTTATTTGCTAGCAACCTTATCCTTGCATTTTTAGCATAGTTACAATTCATCCACACCTTGTTTGATAGTTCCTGTCCCATTTTCTACCTGCATAGGCATCCTGCTACTAGCACTGAGGTTTTTAAAAATAGTGCTAGCTCTGGAGTTTGAAAGGCCTGAATTTTAACCATAGATCTACCATGTATTTGTGAAGTAACCCCGAGTGAGTCTTTGTGTGTTTTGTGGCTTAAGATTCCTTATCTTTAAATTATGGAGATATCTGTGCTGTTGAGTTCTTGTAAGGATTAGTCAGAACACATGTAATACTTCTGGCACATAGTAGGAGTCCAAAATAAGGACTTATTTTCTTATAATTTGTCCTTCATTTCTCCCCTTCTCTCTGTCCTTTGCCCAGGATCCACCATAGAAATTTATTTGTTGGTTCAGAATAGTTGGTGGACATCTGACCATCTATCTACTTTGACCATTTGTCAGTATACAAAGAATAACTTGGAGCCAAGCCATTCAGGGTTATCAGGAGCTTACCGTCTAAAGAATTTTCTCACAAATTGGCAAGTTCTTGATTTTGCTCTCATTCCTGTGAAGTATCTTAGGAAAATATAAGTATAGAATTTCAAGCATGTCACGTCTAACTGTACAATCAGCTTTCAACTAAGCAAGAAAGAAAAATGGATCCCACCTCCTACCAGGGTGCTCTAAGTCTACAGGGTTTAGAAGTTTAAAAAACTTCCTTTATAAGAAAGGATTCCTTGAGCTCCTACAACACCACCTCAAATTTAATGTTTAACTCCACCTCAACTTCCTAATATGTTTTCTAATTCATCAAAAATAGTGCAATCAATTGACAAACCACAGTCTGTTTTAAGAAGGTTGGCTTCATCTCTCTCACCACTGTAATTTTACCATTTGGCACAACAGATGCTCTATAAATATTTGCCAAATAAATAAAAGAACTAATGACTGAATTTTTTAAAAGCTATGATGGTGGTTTAGTTGCTAAGTCATGTTCAACTCTTGTGACCCCATGGACTATAGCCTGCCAGGCTCCTCTGTCCATGGGATTCTCCCAGGCAAGAATACTGGAATGGGTTGCCATTTCCTTCTCCAGAGGATCTTCCTGACCCAGGAATCGAACCCAGGTCTTCTGCATTGCAGGTAGATTCTTTACCTGCCAGGGGCCAGCGTGAGGAACTCTGCCCATGGCAAAGGTCATGAGGAAGGAGGCTTCAGCATACACAAAGACATGATCAAGCCTCAGGAAACCCCCTGCTCCTGAGCATCTACCCCCAAAACCAGAGTCTGTTTTTGCTCTCACTTACACCTTTGACTATCTTGGGGGCTCTTCCCCATAACTGTTTCTCTCGGAGAAGGTGTAAACATGAGGCTCCAAGGCAATAAAAATTCCTGGGCGTGACAAGAGTGTTTTGACTGAAGGTTATCTAGCCACCTGTATAGGTTCGTCCGGCTGCATGTGATTGTTTACAACCCCTCAACTGTGAGAGGCACGAGATGTTTTGGACTTAATAAAGGCAAATTCTTGTGGGAAGTTAGAAATTATTAGTATAGTGGGTTGGTTGGGAATTATATTGGTGAAGGGTTTTTTCATTTGTTGTGTCAATAATTGCTGCTAATTCCCTGCCCTGGGTGGGACAAGGGTGTCTCAGGTCAAACCTCTCTGCTAACATGATTGTTTACTACCTCTCAACCATAAACAGCACAGAGAGCTTTGGAGTATTTTGAGAGTCTTAATTAGCATAGGGCTTTTCTTCTTGTTGAGTCAATGATTGCCAGGCCTCCATATCCTTAGGCACCTGGGAAAAATTAATCAGTGTATTTGGAATATAGAAAAGGAAATATAGTAGTTTTTAAGGTTAGCAATACTAGACTTTTGAGTTAATGAACTTTCTCTTTTGTAATAGATCACTGTACTTTGTTATAAATCACTGTGTCCTTGCTATGTGAAAATGTAACTTTATCACTATCTTAAGACTAAGTAGATCTTAAGGGGAACATTGGTGAAAGGATTTTCATTTGTTGGGCTGATGTTTGCTGCTAAATCTCCATATTCCCTGCCCTTATAATGAATATAACTAGCATATAGGAGAAATAAGTATTAACCTTTAAGCATATAGGAGAAATAAGTATTAACCTTTAAGCATATAGGAGAAATAAGAATTAACCTTTAAGATTAATCATGTTAACCTTGGGTTAAATAAATTCCTTTCTTGACTGTAACTCACTACACCCTCACCCTATAGGAATGCAACTTTATTTGGAGGGTGGTGCCTGGTTTAAGAAAAAACACCCTTGGAAAAAATAAGATTTTTTGGTTATCAGAAAGAAAGGGTCATAAATGTCAACAAGCCTCATGGCCAGAAGATGATGTAAAAACCCCTAAGACCTTTTTTTATACATTTATGTGAAGCACCTGATTTTGATAAAGGTCAGAACTGCTGACCCCTGCGTGACTCTGTATTCATCCCTATGTGTAACAAAAGGTATATAAGCAAACCCCAAAATAAAGAAATCGGATCAGTTTCCAGAAAGACCGATTCCCTCATGTTGTTCTTTTCTGCTCCTTGTTTTTCTGGTTGAATTCCCATCTGGACCGTGGGTGCTCGCCACGTTTACTTACTTGCCCTGGTTTTCAAGCCCACACGAGAAGGAACCCAAGGAGGGGCACCTTCCGATATTCAAGTGGCACTGATGGCCCAACGTAGATGGTGCAAATTCCTTGTCTTGGAATTTTATTGGTATCCCACGTAAACCAAGTTATTCAGCCCCTTTTTCTCTCCTACTATTTTCTGGCCGATTCCCATCTGGTGCATGGGGACCCACCAAGCCTGCTAATTTTGCCTGGGCTTCTAAGATCGGACCGAGGGGACCTCAGTGCCTCCTCTCCTTCGGGAGAACGGGAAGACGCCTGCGGCCTATGTAGGTGGTGATTGGTATTCCATGTAAACCAAGTTATTCGGCCTCTTTTTTCTCTGCTAATTTCCTAATCCCTCTCTATCTGTAATTAATTAAGTTTTTTCCAAGGACGCTGACTCTTGTCTCTACCTTCGAATCACCCTGGATCCACCAGGGCTGGACTGTGGCATTTGCCAACTGAGCTACAAGGGAAACAAAACAAACTATAGAACTTCTAATTAAATACAAACTAAGCCCATTATTTTTATTTCTCAACTCAAAATGTATTTTATTACTCACTTCTATTGACTTTAAGCTGCTATTTCAAACTATCAGTCTTAGGCCCTAATATTTGGAGTATAATAAATTACTCTTTGAGATTTACTGTGTAGTAGCTCAGTTTTATACAGAGCATGCATGCAGCATTTTAGGGGTTAAGAGGAGGTCATTATAATCTACCCAGGGATATATTTGAATTTATAAAATGAATAATAATGCTAAAATGAAGTTTTCATTATTCCATAGTTTGATCTTTAAAGAATTGGACTTTATAATTTTAATTCTCATGAATTAAAAGAAGTCTTGCATCTAGGGTTATTTATTGTATTTTACCTGCTTTAGAGTCAAAAGCAAATGTTTGGCAATCATTTAAAGGGATTATCAGAATATCGCATTTCAGAATTTGAACTGAAGCAGCAGTTCAAGAGCTGCTAAGGAACTGACTAAACAATGAAGTTATGTGAGTGTGTATGTGTGGGTACACACATGTGTGTGTAGACATAACATATACAATATACTCTAATCCACCATAGATAATCATAGGTAATATTGTAATCATAAGTAATATTTTATTCATATAGTTTAATATATAATGAACTTATAATACAAAAGTTTAAATATAATTTCAAACAATGACTTAACTCTTAAAGTGCCCTTTTTTTGAAAAGGTTTCAAAGTAACATTTGTTTATTTTAATTACATTAATTTGAAAAAAATTTATAAAACTATAATAAAAATAATATATATAATGGGCATATTCCAATACACTTCATTGGCACCATCCAGGAAAAATAGTCCTATTACATTTTTGGTATATTTCTTTTCTTTTACTATGAGTATATATATATATGGGTAGGGTGTGTGTGTGTATGTACCCAGTTGTGTCTGGCTCTTTGTGGCCCCATAGACTATAGCCCACCAGGGTCCTCTGCCCATGGAATTTTCTAGGCACGAATACTGGAGTGGGTTGCCATTTTCTACTCCATGGATCTTCCAGAACCAGGAATCAAACCTGGATCTCTTGCATCTTCTGCATTGGCAGGAGGATTCCTTACCATTAGCACCACCTGGGAAGCTCATATGGGTTGAGGGAGGATTAATAAATACTGCATAAACAGCTTTGCTCTCTCTTTCTTTCACTCAACAGTACATACTATATAATAAGGATATCTTTCAAAGTTCTTTATTTGCATCATTTTAATGATTGTATAACATTCTATACTACATATTTAGTCAATCCTCTAATGTTGGTCATTTAAGGTATTTCAAATTTTATAATATTATAAATGAGACAGTAATTATTGTCTGCTGCCAGCTATTCTGTTCTACCCAGAAGCAGGCTTCAACCTAACTAAGTGGTAATGCTCCTTTTGGCCAGATTTTCAAACCAGGACAACTTGTTGGTCAGTTATCAAACAATAGAGTGGTGATTCTTTAGCCAGGTATTCACCCCTGGTTGAGCTACTCAAGGTCATCAGAGATCATATGTTCAGTGTTGAAAATAGTACTAATCAAAATGTGGTAATTGCAATGGTATTCAAAGGTAGACAAGATGGTTTTAGGTGGTATATTTAATGCATAATAAAATAATATCAATAGAGTAACCTCTTTGCATGAATACTTCAGTCAGTTTCAGTGATGATTTGTGCCTTTCATACATTCTTTGAACAAATTCTCATTCAAAATCTCCTAAATCCTAGGCTGTTTCTCAGCATGAGGAATGCCAGTTTAAACAAGATGTAAGTTTTCTAACTTCAGGAGGCTTGCATTGTAGCAAGCTGCTGCTAAGTCACTTCAGTCATGTCCAACTCTGTGCAACCCCATGGACGGCAGCCCACCAGGCTCCCCTATCCCTGGGATTCTCCAGGCAAGAACACTGCAGTGGATTGCCATTTCTTTCTCCAGTGCATGAAAGTGAAAAGTGGAAGTGAAGTCGCTCAGTCAAGTCTGACTCCTAGTGACCCCATGGACTGCAGCCCACAAGGCCCCTGCGTCCATGGGATTTTCCAGGCAAGAGTACTGGAGTGGGTTGCCATTGCCTTCTCCGATTCTAGCAAGAGAAACAATAATTAAAAAGTAAACAAATGTTTAAGTTCAGGAGGAAATTAAGAGAATGGAATATGACTGGGTAGGCTTGGATTCATTTTAGGAAGAGAGATCTGAGTATATATTTTCATTGGAGGTACCCCTTCTATGGGGAAACAGTGGAAACAGTGTCAGACTTTATTTTGAGGGGCTCCAAAATCACTGCCAATGGTGACTGCAGCCATGAAATTAAAAGACGCTTACTCCTTGGAAAGAAAGTTATGACCAACCTAGATAGCATATTCAAAAGCAGAGACATTACTTTGCCCACTAAGGTCCGTCTAGTCAAGGCTATGGTTTTTCCAGTGGTCATGTATGGATGTGAGAGTTGGACTGTGAAAAAAGCTGAGCGCCAAAGAATTGATGCTTTTGAACTGTGGTGTTGGAGAAGACTCTTGAGAGTCCCTTGGACTGCAAGGAGATCCAACCAGTCCATTCTAAAGGAGATCAGCCCTGAATGTTCTTTGGAAGGACTGATGCTAAAGCTGAAACTCCAGTACTTTGGCCACGTCATGTGAAGAGTTGACTCATTGGAAAAGACTCTGGTGCTGGGAGGGATTGGGGCAGGAGGAGAAGGGGACGACAGAGGTTGAGATGGCTGGATGGCATCACTAACTCAATGCACGTAAGTTTGAGTGAATTCCAGGAGTTGGTGATGGACAGGGAGGCCTGGCGTGCTGCGATTCATGGGGTTGCAAAGAGTCGGACACGACTGGGTGACTGAACTGAACTGAAATAACCCCTTCTATTAAATGAAGGAACGAGTCATGTAAAGATCTAGGGGATTAGCATTCTCAGTAGAGTGAGCAACAGGGACAAAGACATGAAAGAGAACAAGCCTGGTGCATTCTGGAAAACAAAAGCAGCCAGCTTGACTCAGTAGACTGAGCAAAGGGAAGCTGGTTAAGATGAAGTCAGGAGGGTGATTCAGGAGCCAGATTATAGAGGGCCTTGTAATATGTGACAAGGATTAATTTCTTCAAAGTGCAATAGCAAGTGTTCAAAATGTAATAGCAAGCCACAAGACAGTTTTAAGTGGATTTTAAGGAACAAATTTAAATTTTGAGAATATAATCTGCTGCTGTATGGAATATAATTGGAGGAATGCAGTAACAAAAATAGGAAGGCAAATTAGGAATTTAATTGATGTCACAGCCAGTTATAATAATAACTTGGACCAACATGACAGATGGATATGATGAGAATTGTCAGACTTAAGGTATGTTTGAAAGTACAGCAGACCAGACTTGTTGATAGAAGAAAAGTAATGTTTGAGAGAATAAACCAGGTATTTGATTGTGTAACTCAGTAATTATGTAACTTGATGTGTGTGCTATATACAGAAACCTCTTGAAAAGTCTTGTTATAAAGCAAAGGCCCAAAAAGCTGCTGGAACTAGAGTGTGATAATAAGTCTAGGAGGGTCATTTTATTTTATTGAGATGGGAGGTCTATGTGTATGATGATGAGAATGATCCAGTATTGAGGGTGGTGGGGATGGATGTTCACAGGGTACAGCAAGAGTTAAGGGACTGTCCTTCCGAAGAGCTGGACCTGCTCGTCCTTTGTATCTCGAGGGAAGAGCATAAGGGTAGGAGCAAGGAGGCCAGTAGATTTGGTAAAGGGGAGAGGAAACAATTTTTTTGTTCTTATTTTCTTCGTGAAATTTTTAAAAGTCAAGATTATCACCTGAGAGTGAGGACTGGGAAGGAATGTTGGAGCTTTGACAAATGAGAAGATATAAAGCACTCATTTAAAAAAAGAAAGAAAGAAAAAGTGGACAGGAAACTGATGAGAGGATTCTAGCAAAATTATCTATCCTACAGTTTTGAGATCTGTGGCAATACCCAAAAAGCAAATGTGCTTTTCTTCAATTTACTTAGCTGCTTAAATGAAAGTGTCAAGTAAGCAGAGTTTGGGTTTGGGTTTTGCCAAAGAAGCACAATGGAGACAGGGAAGAACAAAAGAATTGATAGTACATGAAAGGGAGTTATGGTGACATCTGTGGAATCTAAGATAGGTAACTAAAGAAGGACAAGGAGGAGAACTGGACAGAGAAGAGGTAAGGGGTGGACCCATGAATTATTGGAGTGGTAGGGTTCTCGAGGAGACAGGAACAGATGCTCTGGATATCAGAAAGTGGGATGATGGAAAAGAAGAATTTGGAGTTTACTAATAATCATAAAATCTAGGCTATGACTGTGGGAATAGGTGAACACAGTCAAGGATGCGCAGGTGGGAGGGAGGAAGAGATATTGGAGTGACGAGGTCAAAGAACTAGAATTGATCTCCCAAATAAGTGGTTCTGAATCGTTTCTGTTCATTCAGAGCAACCTGAGAGTTTAAAAAAAAACACACTCTAATACTTTAATTCCATCTTGACTAATTAATCTACTGACACTGGTTTAATAAAGGAAAGTACAGTGTTGATTTACAGCATGCCAAGCAACAAAAACAAGGTAGTTCATGCTCAGAAGATCCAAACTCCCTGGTGGATTTCAGGGAAGGGTTTTAAAGGTATCATTTGGGATGAGTGTTGCAGCTTGTGGACCTTCTTCTGATTGGCTAATGGTGAGGCAACAGGGTGATGATTTAGGAATCTTAATCATCAGCCTTCTGGTTCTAATCAGTCTGGGGTCTGCTTACTTGTGGTCAGCATGTAGTCAGCATCCTCCCCCAGAAGGTCTTAGTTGAACAACTCAAAGATACATGACAGATTGTTATGTACAGAAAGAATATTTTATCTGAACCATTGTCATTACTTTTCTTGCTTGACTGCTTTTCCTTTCTGTAATCCCTGTCTTCTATAATTGGTAACTGCTTGAGTCTGTTCTTTGCAACCTCAGGGAAAATCTAGAAGAGTAATGCCTTTCTCTACAAACAAGAAATGGAGAATATGGGGGCTTTTTTACCTGAGACAACTTCATAAGGTCCTGCTTGGTTTTAACCCCCACTTCTCTTTGATACTCTTCAATCTGGAGGGAACAGGGGTGAGACAGGAAACAGAATAAAGTTTCCAATAGAGATGTTAATCATAAACTTGGCAGGGGAACTTGGTTTTGGGGAACTTGGTTTTAGCGAACTCAATTTCAGGAGTAGTGGTGAAGGGAAACACAGTGAGCCAGCTGCTAAAATCTTTCATGCATGAAGCAGAATGACTGAGTGGATAGGAAATGAAAGCACTCTAACATAATCTCAAGGGAACTGGGGTTTCTGAAAGAGAAGCAATGATGAGAAACAAGGAGAATCACTATTATTCTATTCCTCCCTCTGATCTGGAAATGTGGGGCATGGAAGCAAAAACAATCATCCTTTAAAAAAGGGCAGCAGGTAAGCTGGATGTAACTGGGAGAGTCAGGTCTTAGAAGGAAATGTATCCAGAGAATAGTCTGAGACAAGAACTCAGAAAAAACAATTTAGAAAAGAGTGTGAACGTAAAAGAGGCTCAAGCCCTGAGTTCCAAAGGCTGCCCTAGCAAGGACTGCAGTTTGGGAAGGAATGAGAGAGTAGGTCAGGTAAAGGGATATTCAGAAATGTACAGATGAGAGTCCGTATGTTAATCTGAGAGGCTTGAGTTGTAGTGATTAGTCCCATGGTCTCTCAGGGAAAGGTGGACAATTAATTCTAAGGATCACTTCCTTCTTGGGATGTGTTGCTTAGGTAGCATGTGGTGATGAAGCAAGTGGAGGAACTAGGTAGGTGGAGTGGGAATCTGTGAATCTCAAGCCCTCTGAAGTTGGACTGAGAGCAGTGTCAAAAGCTGTAGAATAGCCCCACAAATGTAAGCGATGAGCTTTCCTTAAAACCTTTGACATGAGCAGTTAAATGGCCTGAATCTCAGAACATAATGAGTCCTGTTGTATTATCTATTTATGTGTCTGTTTATAACTAGGCTTTAAAATGCCCTAGCAGAATCTTTTTATTAACTTTTTACCCTCAGCACCTAGCACAGTGCTGGCTATGAAGGAAGTGCTTAATAAATGTTTGATGTACTGAAATGAACTGCTTAAAAGCTAAAGACAAGATTTTATTGCATCTAGAGTTAAGTAACCAAGTGAGGCACAATATTTTGTTGGCAGTTCTAGATTGCAATCTTACCAGGCTGGACCTACTGCTAAGAACACTTACATTTCTAACCACAAAGAGCACTTGTATTTTTCACTTGTTAAAATAATTAAATTAAAATAGTTTCTGCCAGGAATTGGTGCCACAATATATGTGGTTAAGTATTACATTAAGAAATCAATATTTCTAGCTTGCACTAAGTACATTAGCATCCCTTAATTTAGAAGCGTGAACAGTGTGTGAGCTTAAGATTCATTTCATGAGAAGATAAATTAGATCAGCTAACCCAAGGAGAAAAGGAGACCTCAACATAGTCTTTAGTTCTAAACTTTTTGTTCTATTTGGGGCATGGGTTTTCCCTTTCTTTGGAATTTGTTGTTTGGACTCTGAGCAATCTAACACAAAGCAAAAGCAAAGAGGAGAGAATCTCTGCTCAAAAATCTGCCGTCTGATCTCAGTTTCTTGTGGCAGAACCCTGTTGTATTTCTTCCTCATTTGTAATGATGTATTTCAAAAATCCAGGTACCAAGTGTTTAATCTAATATGTGATTTATGCTAGTATATTATTTTTAAAAAATCTTTTTATGCTATATATTAAAATAAAGATTTATTATGAGAGGGAAAATAGAACAAAACGATTCTAAATTTATGCAACCCAAATGCAATAAAAAAATACAAAGGAAAATATTCAAATATACAAAAATTTATAAAATCATAAATATGCAAATCACAAAACAGTTGAATGGAAAAATATTTTCATTAACTAGGAAAAAGGGTTAATAAGAAAAATAACCTCAATAGTTAAATAATCAAAAGATATGAATGACAACTTCACAAAGAGATATAAATTGTAAAGGAAATAAACTTAAGATAACAATCAAAATACTAGCTTATACTTAACAAATGAGCCAAACTAGATTAATAAAAATACAAATGCTAGTGAAAGTGTGGTATAAAATATTTGCACAGAACTTGTAATATTGTAATTTAGGGTAACCATTTTAAAAACTTATGTTGACATGTTATTGTTTTAACATTCCTACCTTTATATTTAATAATTCTAGCTCTTCAGTTAAAAAAAAGAAATCAAGAGAGTGGATACAAATTTTCTAAGATGCCCACTGACTATTTTCGATTGTAAAATCATAGTAGGAACAATCCATACAAATTATAACTAAGGGATAATTAGAGTACTACAAAAGTTATATGAAATCCGTAGACTGCTCTACAGAAAAAACTCCTCTTATTTATGGTTTCACTTTCAGTTACCTATGGTCAACCGCAGTCTAAAAGTTTTAAATGGTAAATTTCAGAAATAATTCATAAGTTTTTAAATTGCACACCATTCTGAGTAGCAAGAAAAAGCTTGCGCCATCTCACTGTCCCACCCAGGATGTGCGTCAACCCTTTGTCCAGCTATCCTGCCTTAGTCACCTAGCAGCCATCTCAGTCATCAGATCAACTATCGCGCTGTCACAGTGCTCATGCTCAAGTCACCCTTATTTTACTTACTAATGACACCAAAGCACAGGAGTAGTGATGCCTGCACTTCAAATGTGCCAAAGAGAAGCTGTAGGAAAATTCCCTTAAGTGAAAAGGTAAAAGTTCTTGACTTATTAAGGAAAGAAAAAAAAATGTATGCAGAGGTTGCTAAAATCTAAGTCAGAACTAACCTCTCTGAAATTTTAAGAAAGAAAAGAAATTCATGCTGGTTTTGCTGTTGTACCTCAGATTACAAAAGTTATGGTCACATTGTGTGATAAATGCTTAGTTAAGATAGAAAATGCTAGTGACTCAGTGGTAAGGAATCTGCCTGGCAATGCAGAAGACGCTAGGAGATAGGAGATGTGGGTTTAATCCCTGGGTCAGGAAGATCCTCTGGAGAAGGAAATGGCAACTTGATCCAGTATTCTTGCCTGGGAAATTCCATGGACAGAGGAGTCTGGCGGGCTACAGCCCATGGGGTCACAAAGAGTCAGATGCGACTCAGCATGCAGGCATGCACCACAAGATGGAAAAGAAATTAAGTTTATATCATGAAAAATTTTTAAGAGAAAGAGACCATATTCACATAACTTCCATTACAGTATATTGTTATAATTGTTCTAGTTTATTATTATTGTTGTTAATCCCTTACTGTGCCAAGTTTATAAACTAAACTTGATCATACTATATATATATATATATATATAAGCATAGCATATGTAGAGTTCAGTACTCAACATGGTTTCAGGCATTCAATGAGGATGTTGGAATGTACCCCACATAAGGGACTGTGGTAGTACATGACAGTGGAACAATGTCATGGATTATATTAATTATTATCAATATATTATAATTATAGTAATTATAATAATAATTATTATAATTAAATAAGCTTATAAAGTCTATTTAGCCACATGAAAAAAATACTTCTGTAGATCAACAAAAAATGAGAATTTTAAACTTATATATGCCCTGAGATTACACTCAATAAAATATATGGAATTTGGATTAAGATTAAAAGGAACTAACATTTTTAATATAACTATTTCAAAATGCATAATAGTAGTAGCTAATATTGGCAACCCACTCCAGTACTCTTGTCTGGAAAATGCCATGGACGGAGGAGCCTGGTAGGCTGCAGTCCATGGGGTCACGAAGAGTCGGATACAACTGAGCGAATTCACTTTCACTTTTCACTTTCATGCATTGGAGAAGGAAATGGCAACCCACTCCAGTGTTCTTGCCTGGAGAATCCCAGAGATGCTGGAACCTGGTAGGCTGCCGTCTATGGGGTCGCGCAGAGTTAGACACCACCGAAGAGACTTAGCACAGTATAGCATATTTACTAAGCACTTACTTGGGCTAAGGACTGCTCTAAGTACTCTACGTGTTTTATCTAATGTAATCCTCAAACCACCCAATTAAGTAGGTATTATTAACATGTCCACTTAGCAGATGAGGAAATGGGAGTCCAAAGAGGTTTAATGTTTAATAACTTTTTCATGGTCACTCAGCTACAGTTAGAAGGCAGAGGGTCAGAATTCAACCCCTGCCAATCTGGCCTCATGGTGACATAACAATGAACTATTTTCTTTTTCAAGCTGCTTTATACTATGGTTGAGACATTGCTTAAATGATTAACAAAGAAAGGTTTTTATGCAAACTGTTCTACACAGATAAAGCTAAAGGTATGGAAAATAGATCTCTTTAATCCTTTGCCATGGGGATTTCTCTAACTCCTAAGAATTATTTATTTAAAAGGAACTTGGAAAACGAGGAGCATTCCTTGTTTCTCCATTCCTGCTATCCTTCCTAATAAACCAGTCTCCGCTATAAGTGATTCAGGGAGAGTTAATACTGTCAGCTCTAGGGGACAATCAGCCCTATCTCCATACTGAGATAAAGATAATGCTTATAGGTGGCTCATCCACCCGGTGAGTACTATTACCATTCAGGTGTTGAAAAAACTACAATCAAATCATAGAAAATCATGCTTCCTGGGGGCACATGAAGAAATGCAAAGGCACAGGCTAGAAAAAAAGATACAATACCATATGATATCACTTATACCTAGAATCTAAAATATGGTACAAATCAACATATTTATGGAACAGAAACAGACTCACAGACAGAAGAGACTTGTTGCCAGTGGTGGAGGAGGGTAGGAGAGGGAAGGCATGCGAGTTCTGGATTAGCAGAGGCAAGCTATTACATATAGGATGGATAAACAACAAGGTCCTACTGTATACCACCAGAGACTATATTCAATATCCTGTGACAAAAGAACGTGAAAATGGAAAAAGAACGTGAAAAACAATATCTATATATATATGTATCACTGAGTCACTTTGCTGTACAGAAGAAATTAATACAGCATTGTAAATCAACTATACTTCAATAAAATTTT
Organism: Nanger dama; assembly: GCA_917880005.1. Taxonomy (NCBI): domain Eukaryota; kingdom Metazoa; phylum Chordata; class Mammalia; order Artiodactyla; family Bovidae; genus Nanger; species Nanger dama. The sequence goes on along the minus strand of CAKJTW010000094.1, from coordinate 6,709,712 downwards.
TTTAAAGATTATATCAAAACGATTGAAATTTTTTCCTCTTTCAAAAATAAAAGCCTGTAGGAAATCTCGCCTTGAGCATTTTTGCCCAATGTCATAGCAATCTTCTTTTGCTTTCCCTCAAAAACAAAAGTAATCTGAGTGTCCTCCAGCACACACATGCAGTTTAGATTCATTTTAGAGGAACAGTCCACTGGTGTCTCTAGCATAGCACGACACTACGGGGTTGTGGAAACATTTTCAGCAGACCCAGAATACTGATTCATCACTCCAAACTAGCCCTCTTCTCTAGCTCACTCCTAAGAATCAATATTCTTTTCAAATGTTCATTATTTTTATCTACAAATAAAAAAAAGAGTTTCTTTACAGTACTAAAAATGGCATTACAGGAGGCACCAATGTGAATGGCAACTCAATTGTACTCTGGGGGAAAAAGAAAACAATGGGAGCTTAAAAGGCAATAAAAAGAAATTACACAGGTTATCTTTACAGAGCTATGATTGGTGCTGGCAGGCATTCAGTCACTTGCTGGCAGCAGATAGGTTGCTAGGCTGTGATCTCTAAGGAATAAAGAATTCTAGGTGGTCTCCAGAGGGCTGGATCCAAAGTTCATGTTGTGTCAGGGATGGACACGTGTAAGCTCTACTTTCTTAATGACCTCCCAGCTCCCTCTCAGATCACTTTGAAATAAATGACTTCATTTCTTATTGATTGAAGCCACTGATACTTAAAGAGATTTGTGTTTCAACACCTAGTACTCTCAGCTAACCATCATTTATGGCCTCCTCACCTCCCAACTCTTCTCAACTTTGGAAGGCTCACCCTACTTCACCTCCTGCCTCCAGAACACACAGAATCACAAATTCAGTCTGCCACAGACTGGGCCTGTTAAGCAACAGTCAGTGTGACTGCCGATTAGGGCCTGAAAAGGAAGAAGGTATCCTTGGACCTAGATATGTTCACCAATCTTCAGTTCAGTTAAATTTCAAAGACTATCCTGGGGACATCTCTCAATGAAAGAAAGGGGGGGAACCTGTAAACAGAAGAAGTTTGAGATTGCGTCTCATAGGGGACTCATCAGTTCAGTTCACTTCAGTCGCTCATTCGTGTCCGACTCTTTGCAAGCCCATGGACTGCAGCTCGCCAGGCCTCCCTGTCCATCACCACCTCCCGGAGCCTCCTCAAACTCATGTCCATCACACTGGTCCGACTCAATGGACATGAGTTTGAGTGAACTCCAGGAGTCGATGAAGTGAACTGAACTGATGGTGGTGCTGGTGCTGGTGGTGTAGGCACTAAGTTGGGTCTGACTCTTCTGCAATCCCATGGGCTGCAATCTGCCAGGCTCCTTTCTCCATGGGATTCTCCAGGCAAGAATATGGGGGTGGGTTGCCATTTCCTGCGCCAGGGATCTTTCCAGTCCAAGGATTGAACCCAAATCTCCTGCGCTGCAGGCGAATTCTTAACTCCTGAGCCATTCAGGAGGCCCCCACCATGGAGGGGCCTCATCCACTTATTTGATGGGCTTAGGAGAGAAAAACTGAGTGCCACTGAGGAAGAAGAAACTCTCCCCCACACTGTCTTCAGACTCACACCTGTAACATCAACCTACCCCGGGTCTCTAGCCTACTGCCTGCTGGCACAGCTCTCTTGCTACAAACCAACTGATGCTTTTACAGAACCGAGAGTGTGAGCCTAGGATTAGTTCACACCTCTCATGATTACCCTGGTGGCTCAGTGGTAAAGAATCCACCTGCCATTGCAGGAGATGTGGGTTCCTTCTTTGGGTCAAGAAGATCCCCTGGAAAAGAAAATGGCAATACACTCCAGTACTTTTGCCGGGGAAATCTCATGGACAGAGGAGCCTGGTGGGCTACAGTCCATAGGATTGCAAGACTGGACATGACTTAGGGACTATACCACCACCCCATGACTAGCTTCCCTTCTCCAGTCCCTGACCCAAAAGAGAAGTGCGTATGAGATGCTTCATAAACGTTTCCATCATTCTGACTTTGATCCCAGCACAGCTGCTTCTGCTCTGCTAGCCTTCCAATGGTTAGCCAGGAAAACACTGGGTTTATTGGTGTCCATCACCTCAGTTTAACTCAGGTGCCTTTCCCCCAGAAAAAGATGAGAAGTTGTCTTTATAGTAAGAGTGCCTTTTCGATAGCAAAACCCCTCTGCTAGAAATACTTGGCTTCTTCTCCATAACTGTTGTTTTGTACCATCCCCCTCCCCTGCTGAAATGTATGCATTCCCTTTAGCCCTTTCCAGATGTCCCAAGATATGATTTTACCTCACTATCAATTCTGAGGGGACCATCTATTGATCCTAAAGGAGCAGTCAAACTAGATTGAGTTCTCCTCTTAAAATCCTGGACTTCCGGCATACCTTTAAAAATTAAAATAACACAGAGGTGACTGGAAGATTGATCACTCCTCCATAACAAGATTAAAAGTCATGGTTTTCAAAGAATGGAATTGATTTACTAATAAAATCATATCGTAAAAGCCAGTGATATTCCATTGCCCTGTTGTGTGTCCAGTCACTTCTCCTGATAAAACGTTTGCTTTATCCACATGAAAATGCAATTAGATCACACAGAATCTCCTATTTAAAACACTGTAATGCTCTGCACGCCCTACAGGGGAGAGTCAGAACTTCTTAGTGTATATAACATAAAGATCAAAGACATCACTGCTGATAGACAGGAGGCTGATGACTGTGCTGAAGGAGGAGAGACCCAGCGCAAACTGGGCGGTGCACGTCACCCCTGTCGCTGTGCTGGAACTTCAGCAGCATTGCCAGATCCTCTGGATTTTCTGGAAAGCCCGGAACCCCTAGTTTCCCATGTAAAGCATGCTAAATTTTACATGTCCCTGATTTAAGGAAAATACTGAATGAGCCAAACGAAACCAATCTAACTTCAAATTCAGGCCACAGGGCCCTCTTTGCATGGCTGGACTCTGACGTCTGCTGCCTGTAGGGCGTTACCTCTCACTCACCCCTTAAGCGCAGACGCTGTGTTCAGGTCATGTTCTGAGAAAGGCAGCTCTGTAAATGCCCTGCCTTCAGTCCCATGTTCACAAGCCCCTTCTTGCCTGTGAACACATAAGCCATATTTCATGATTCAGCTCAAGGGCCTTTCCTCAAGACACCCCTTTGACCCTGACTCAGACCATATTCACCAGACTGTCCCTCGTACCCTTCTCTCCAGACTCCATGTATCTTCTCCCCTTACATCTGTAATTTATTGCTCTTTTTATTTATCTGACTCCTCCTAAGAGACTTTAAACTCCCCAAAGACAGGAGCAGTATTTTATCAATTTCTCTCTCAGTGCAGGGCCTGGTACCTCATCATCACCACTAGCACACAGAGTATTTAACCGTGTTCCTGATGCCTTGCAAGTATTAACTTGAACTTCCACACCAAACTAGTAACATCCACCTCATTTGACAGATGAGGAAACTGAAGCACAGAATGAAAGATTCAACACCAAATAGTCTGGAATTGGACACTAATCTAGACACTTCTAGACACTAATCTAGAAGCACTGTCTAATGTTAGACCATGTTAGACTACATGGAGCAGCATTATTCTTTGGAAATAAAATTATATCTAACGGTCATTTTCTAATAAGGATCACTCTTTAGTACTTCTGATCCTTTTCTAATGTATCTTTCAGTTGCTGATCAAACAGAAAAGCTGAAAGACTATTTTATCAAGAAGGCAAAACTTCACTAAAATAATGTTTAAAGACTCTAAACCTACCTAGATTTCTGAATTCATCTGAACTCGATTCAGCCTTGGTGAAAAACAGTGCAGCTTGACCTGGTGATAACCCCATTAGGGAGTTTCATTTGGTGCAAATAGCAATTTAAGCAAATATGCCCTTCTGTTTTTTTCTAGTGCTCTTTGTTATTACAGTAAAATCCAAGTTTGAGTTTCATGTGGGAAATCAAAGAGCCAAAGAAAGGGACTTTTCATTATATTCAGAAACGCAAAGAAATGCTTTGTATTCCCATTCAAGCAGTTGTTATTTTTCTGCACAGCTAAGGAATGGAAAATCTAAAAAGAAACTAAGTGCTAGACTGGCCTCTGCTCTTCTACCCAGATGGAGGTTTCGCAGGGCTGTGTGAGTTTCAGGGTAAGTGCTGTCAGTCTCAAAAACCAGTAGGTCTGCATTTTCCTTTGCACCTCAAGCACTCAAACTGTAGACGTTGTTACTGTTTTTAATCTGATTATAAATGTCCAACTAAACCAGTTAAACGTTTAGAAAAGGTGAAGACCTGATAATACGTAAGAGACTTTGAGGTACTCTGTTGACACTCAAATAATGTAGCCAAGGACAACCTAGGAAGTCATTTAGTGCTATTAATCAGTAATCTAAAAGCATTGTGTCTGAGTGCAAGTGTCTTTTTCTAGGCTAACATCTGTGAAATGATCATTGAAAAATCTGATAAGGGAACATTGTTGAAGTACGCAGGAAAATCCAAATGATTGCCATCAATTACAGCTCGCCTTTTGTAAGGCTCAAACTTGACATTTTAAAACATTTTTATCACCTTGCTTCAAAATGAACAATGTACTCATGATTAAAATTCTACCTTCCTTTAATCTAGATACTTGTGACACAGAAGATCTAATCCTCTAGTTAGTATTTTTACTTCGGTAATTTTTAAAATAAAGTTTTCATACGTTCTGTCTTTCTCCACCGCCCCCCCCCACCCCGCCCCAAATAGTGTTCTGTATTTCTGACCCATGAAATGTGCTGCCACCTGCTGGCCACTGATACATATAGCTGCATATGAACAGTTTTGAGATTTTTGAGGAAAGAATTCTGAAAAAAAAAAAAAAAAGCGCCTTGTTCTATACAAGCAATGGAAGCTGAGGACAGCTGTTTAACCTTTAAATTATCACACTCTTTCTCATATGAAGCTCATATGACTCAAGCGTTAGACAATGTTGACTTGCAAGGTTAAAAGCAACAAAAAAGCTAACGTTTGCTGCCCCCTCCTGTTCAAATTCCTTAGCGTTTCTGAACTTTAAATTCTCGCTGAAACCAAACGTTCCTCTATTGGTTCACTCATATAGCCGCTCACTCAGTTTTTCATTAAATGAAAGAACGCAAGCCATCCTATGCACCTACAAACCATGCTGTCTGCAGGTGACTGAGACACAAAGCTGACCAAACCGACAAGGAGAGAACAAAGAATTTCAAGGCAAAATTACATGAAATGTTTTCACACGTCCCTAGAACCCATCAAAGATTGATTGAAGGCAGGAGGAGAAGGGGACCACAGAGGAGGAGGTGGCTGGATGGCTTTACCGACTCGATGGACACGAGTCTGAGTGAACTCGGGGAGTCGGGGACGGACAGGGAGGCCGGGCGTGCTGCGGTCATGGGGTCGCAAAGAGTCGGACACGCCTGAGCGACTGAACTGAACTGAACTGAGAACTCATCAAATCAGTTGAACAAAATCTGTGTTGCCTGGGCTTAGTAATATGAGGATGAGAAAGAGAATGGAAGGGGAGGACAAGTGAGGAGCGGGGGGAGGGAGAAGCAGAGTGTAGGTAGGCACAGTGAACATGGCGGAATCCAGTCATGACAACTTGCTGCATCCTCCTTAGTCCATTACAAGCGTAAAACTTTTCAGTAAGGCGCTTAGACGAGTTTAACACAAGCACGCTCCTTTTGGAGCAAGTTTTCTGTCTGATGTTTTAACTTTCTCCAGGGAGACCAGGAAACGTGCTCTGCTCTGCCGTTTCAGAGCACCTAGTGAAAGTCCCTCACCCTCACCACAATGTATGAGAATATCTGACTTTTCCTGACTCCTCTCACCAGATGGCAGTTCGCTAAGGGCTGAGAGGGGATAAACTCATACATCTTTCTCTCTTTAGCTGTTAGCTTAAGGCCCAGTACATGGTGGGAAGGGTAATACAGTCGTAAGAATTTAGACTTTGCAGTTAGATTGAGAACTGAATCTCAATTATCTAGTTATATAAATTTGAGAAGACTTCTTAAATGTACTGAGCCTCATGTGATAATTGGCATAATAACACCTATCCTTGTGCCTTCTCTAAAATCACATTCCACCTAGAATTTTATTATCTTAGTTTGTTTTAATCTCTGTAAAATTCCCAGATCCCTAGGAAAGGTAACATTAAAAACTGCCACTGGACATTTAAAATTTATCAAGAGTGATAGATGTGATGGACTTTTAGATGGCAGGTGGGGGTGGGAGAGAGAAGACTGAAGGCCTAAACAGACAAGGAAGCTTTTGAAAAAGGTAAATAAGCAGAAGAAGCGGGGTGAGGATGAGTCAGCTTTTCTCAGTCTCTTCAGCTCTACAATGGGGATTATAACAGTTAAATTCGTAGTTTTCAAGAAATATTAGCTGTTCTTATTGTTCATAAAGATTCACAGAAGACAAACATGACCCCATTCTCAATTTACTTTTAAGATATTATTTCCAGACAGCACATGGATTTAGCAGGGAAATAAGGAAAGATTATAAGTTATTTCCTATATTTTAATTTTTCTCCACTGCCCACAGGTGTGCCTCATGTTTTAAAAGCAGAATGAAGAGAAGAAACCACAGGTTCAGTTCAGTTCAGTCGCTCAGTTGTGTCCAACTCTTTGCAACCTCATGAATCGCAGCACGCCAGGCCTCCCTGTTCACCACCATCTCCTGGAGTTCACTCAGACTCACGTCCATCGAGTCCATGATGCCATTCAGTCATCTCATCCTCTGTCGTCCCCTTCTCCTCCTGCCCCCAATCCCTCCTAGCACCAAAGTTTTTTCCAATGAGTCAACTCTTCGCATGAGGTGGCCAAAGTACTGGAGTTTCAGCTTTAGCATCATTCCTTCCAAAGAAATCCCAGGGCTGATCTTCAGAATGGACTGGTTGGATCTTCTTGCAGTCCAAGGGACTCTCAAGAGTCTTCTCCAACACCACAGCTCAAAAGCATCAATTCTTTGGCGCTTGGCCTTCTTCACAGTCCAACTCTCACATCGACACATGACTGCTGGAAAAACCATAGCCTTGCTATCACAAAAATACCACATATTGGGGGGGCTCAAACAGCAAGCATGTTTCACAGTTCAGGAGGCTGGCAAGCCCTAAGGTCAAAGTTCTGACGGATTTGGCATCTAGTAAGGGTCTGCTTCCTAGTTCATAGGTGATTGTTCTCTTACAGGGCAAAAAGGTAAGGAAGCTCTCTGGGGTCTCTTTTATGAGGAATGAATTCCATTCATGAGATCTCCCCCTCCATGCCCTAATCACCTCCCAAAGATCTCACCTCTTAATACCATCACATGGGGACGGGTTAGGATTTCAACATACAAATATTGTAAGGACACAAACATTCAGCACATAACATTTGTCATAGCTCAGATAGTGACTTACTGAACAGAGCATATTATATCGCAACTGTATGTTAAAATGTAGTTGAGCACTTAAAACATCCTGGTCCTTTTTCTTCCAGAGCACAGAAATGCCCATGTCTCTTTCTTTTTCTTTCCTTCTTCTTCTTCTTCTTTTTTTTTTTTTTTTTTTGAGAATTCACGATGCCTATGTTTCACAATAAGAAGGAGATACAAAGAACGACTTAGTTACATAGATACTCTATGGCACATATTTTTATTTTCAAGCATTTTCATGTAGTGTCATTTTTATCTTGTTTAAAATGTATTTATTTTTAAAGTAGGTCCTTTTTAGTTAGCTATTTAAAATACAGTAGAGTGCACATGTCAATCCCAGACTCCCACTCTCCCCTATCTTTCCCCGCTGGTAACCATAAATTCATTCTCTAAGTCTGTTCCCTGTCTCTTTATGACAAGATTGCATACTCTTTGCTTCACCAGGGGAGGTGAATAGGCTTTAGGAATTCATCTTGATATTCCTTTTCTTACAATAGAAACAATAATAACTACCGCAGAGGATGTGAGGATTTTGGAATTCCAGGATGGATAGCCATTCTGTTAACCAGAGTACATTCCTCCTGTGCAGCATTGCTCTAGGCAGAGTGGTCAAGATTTTCCTTCAACAAATCCAAATAATACATAACAATTAACCTTTGGTGGGATCTCCAGAAGTGAAAGGACAGACACAATTTGAAGTGAACATGGAAGAAGAACAAGATGACTTGAATGGAAGCTATTTCTAGGCATTTTAGGGCGAAATGAACTCATGGTAGACATAAGTAATGGAAAAAAATTAAGAAGTAGAAATTGATTGGATGAAATAAGACAATTAAATAGGGGAATCTCCAACTATCTCCAGCACACCAAGTTCAAAATAGCTGGTCAAAACTGACCCTTATTATCTCACTTCAAATCATGTGATTCCTCCCTCAATCAAAGATACAAGTTACATGTTATTGCTGGACACTCCATTTTTATTAAATATTGGATTGCTGGGGCTTCACTAGTGGCTCAGCAGTGGCTCTGCCTGCAATGCAGGAGACTCGGGCTCAATCCCTGAGCAGGGAAAATCCCTTAGAGGAGGAAATGGCATCACTCTCCAGTAATCTTGCCTGGGAAATCCTATGGACACAGAAGCCTCATGGGCTACAGTCCATGTGGTCGCAAAAGAGTCAGATACTACTTAGCAACTAAACCACTGAAATATCTATATAGTACTTTAATCAGAACTGTTATAAGGTGGCCTGAGTACTTTTTTAGAATTGTCTTCAGAAAGGCAAGGTAAGACAAACAGAGGGAATTTACAGGGCAAGAATAGCAGGGCAAGATAAGGTTATAGACACCTTATCTTATTCCAGATTCTCTATATCAATCAGAAAGGGAAAGACCACTGACTATCAGAAATTTTGGCCTACCTTGAGTCTGGGCCTTGTTAAGAAAAATAAATTATCCAAACTTGGAAATAAGCCAAAAGATTATTGCCTGCTTATCAAAGCATTGTCTGACAAGTCAGCCCAAAAGTCATCTGCTTCTGGGAGGAGAGAAGTTCATTCAATTAGATATTATCTATCTTTTTCCCCTATGAGTAGTGGGCTATCAGCAACAGGACAAGCTCTCCACAGCTGACCCAGCTTTCCATCTGTTTTTGCATAGCTTCAAACTAAGGATAATTTTTACAATCTTAAGTGACTGGGTAAATATCTAAAGAATATTTTGTCACAGGTGAAAACCATATGAAATTCAAATTTAAGTGTCCATAAGGTTGTACTGGAATATAGCCAGGCTCAGTCAGTTAGATATTGTCTGTGTTTTTTAACTTTACACACTCCTTAATTTTTGCCTCTTTGTACGCAAGGTTTGCAGACCTCTTACCTAAGGGCTGTAACTGTGTTTTATTGTTTCTTATTGATAAGGGTTCAAACTCTGGTGATAGTTATCTTACATCAAAGCACCTAAGTTGGTCAAGATTCCCTAACTGTGAAGCACCATAAAATCCAAGGTCTCTGTGTCCCTGCAATGGTCCCCCTCTGAGCAGTGAGCTATCAACAGGACAATCAGCAGACAAGCTCCTAGGAAACCACGTTCAGGAGGAACTCGCAGCCTCCTGCCCTTTCAAAGGAGCACTCCAGTCTTCCACTCTGCCATTCCATTTTATAATTTAAAAGAAACAGAAGAAAACTTTACATTGCAAGAAAATTTAAATCTTGAGCAAATAATAAGAGAAAATTTTTACTGTTTTAAGAAAACAGGATATGGGAAGCACCCAGTGATGTCTAAATGAAATTATACTTATGTGGGGTTTCAGTTTTACTGCTGTAGGGAAAAAAGGAAGTTCATCCCTCCACAGCCATTCTCCCACCCCCAGAGTAAAATCTTTGCAACATTTCTATCAGAATATCACTGTCACCCAGCATTTTGAATTCAATTCATCCAGAGAGTTTAAATTGGATTATCCCAATGGAGAGCTGGTGCAACGTGAAAGGGCGGGTGGGGTGGGAGGTGCCCAACTAGTGGTTGAGTGAGGACAGAAATCCGGATTCTGAATCTAGTTGAATTGGACTTTGATTGGGGTGGTTAGGGTTGAAGTTGGCCTTGGCCCTGCACCCAGGCTGGAAGTTTGGGAGTGGTTTATCCCCCGGAAAACCTGCCCCATAGCCATAGTTTGTAGGTCAGAAAGGTTATCATTATCCAGCAGCACGTTACACTGTTTATTTTCTTTCTGTCATCCCAGAGTCTTGGGCCAGCCAACCCCACCTCTGTTCTGTCTCCAACGACTTAACAGAAAGGAGCAAACCCCAAGTTGAGTCGCGGGAATGAGACGAGTCAACGGCACCCCGCCCCGCATTCGCAGCTGGAGGCAGCCTCAGCGAAGAGCCCGTCCCCTCGTCGCCAAGATTCTCCCTCCCCCGCCCCCCGAGAACTTCTGGAACAAGATGGGCCTGGCTCTACAGATGAGGCCGAGCTTGCCGCGGATACGAGACGGCGCCAGAAGCGCTTCTCTTCCTTGTCGTGTTCTTACGAAAGTTAACGGAGCCGATGAGAGTGCAAAGCACAAAGTCTGGAACAGCATAAGCTGTCAATCAGTGATCCCCATTATTATCACTATCACGAACCCGTTAGCTACAACTTGGGGTAAGCGTGGGGGTGAGGGGGGAGCGGCAGTGAAATCAAGAGAGAACCGAAAAGGTCTGCAAAAGAGGCGGGCATCTGGAATTGAGAGGGGGGAGAGCCCACGCCAGCAGCCAATCCAGCTGTCCCCGGGAGGAAGAGGAGGAGCCAGCGCCGACCCCGGGACCTCCCCGCTCAGTCCCGCGCCGCGCGCCTGCACCCGCGCAGCTGCTCCGTTCCCCGCCTCCATCCCGAGCGTGGCCGCCGCTCCTTCCTCGCCAGACATGTCCTCAGGTGCCACTCCCGCTGCCGTGAAGGTGAGATTAGTCGTCCTGGCTGCTGCGATCCTCCCTGACCTGTACGCTGTCTCTCTCGCCCGGGGGTACAGCGCCTCTGGGCCGTGCGCCTAGCTGGGGCGCCCCAGCCGCGGCGGGGAGGGTCTGCGGCTGTTTAGCCCGGGGCGGCGAGCGAGGGACAGGAAACCGTTGCAGAGTTTGCCTTTGCCCTGCCTTTGGTCTCAGCTGCTCACGCAGGGCGAAGGCACGCCCTTCGGAGAGGGGCCTAGAATCGGTACTGCAAGTACCTTTCTGAGCAGATGGGTCAGGCTGGGGCTGGGTGTGCCACGTGGGTGGGCGCCTACAGCCCCTGAGGGTCTCCTCCAGCCCTGAGCCCTGCCCGACTTAAATGCTTCCGCTCTGACTTGGCCCTCTGCCCGCGTCCCACGTGGGAAAACTGCATGCTTGCTCTTTTGCAAGCTTCCGGCTTTTTGTTTGTGTTCTAAACGTAGGCCTTCTCAGCTTTGGGGACTCTTGAGAGTTTTTACAGCAACCAAATGGAGTATAGGAGTACTGGGTATCCCTGTTTGGAGGCCTCTGGCTTTAACCTGCTTTGCTGCTGTTTAGTCGCTAAATCGTGTGGGACTCTTTGGGACCGCATGGACCACCATAGCCCACCAGGCTCCTCTATCCATGGGATTTCCCAGGCAAGAATACTAGAGTGGGTTGCCATTTCCTTCTCCATGGGATCTTTCCGACCCAGGGATAAAACCCTCGACTACCCCTTGGCAGCGAATTCTTATACCACTGAGCCACCAGGGAAGCCCAAACTGCTTTGTGGGCAACCTTGGAGATCAGTTTCCTTGTGCCCTCGGTCCTCATGGGTCTCCGGATAAGGGATCATTGTGCTGTGGAAGCTTTGACCAGTAGTTCGGAGGTTTGCAACGAGTTTCTCAGGGGCTTTTAAGCACTTTTTCCTGTTGGTCCTGGTGGGGGGCGAGGTGGAGAATGTAGAATTACAGTCCACAGAAGTAAATTAATGATCAAAGTTAACATTGCTTTCAGGCCTAACCAGCTAAGAGGTCAGTTAACTTGTCTGGCTTTAGACATTCTTGGCTGATGAGACAGGAAGGTCCATGATTCCAGGTTTTGTGGAATCAGTTTTCAGTTCCCCTGGAGAAAGCAAATCTGTGGTCAGTGTGTACTCAGCCAGAGTGATTACCTTAGTAGGCCCTTGCAGCTATCAGAGACGCTAGATGAAAAGGGGGTGGGGTGAGCAGAGTTGCAGTCACACTTAAGATAATAAATTCCTTTTTCCATTTCGAAAAGAATCTTGCGTTGAACAAGTAGACTGTCTCTTCCTTATCAGTCATAGAGAACAAAGCAGAATTTTTACGAAGCTCTTTTTCATTTCAGTAAAATGGGAACCTTACTGTAGGGTTTGCTGGGACATTAGAATTGTATTGTCTTTTAGCACGTGGCTGAAACTTACTCAGTGGTAGCGCTTCCAAGTGAGGGAGCTGAGATTAATTTTGATTATCTTTTTCCAAAAATTAAATTAGGTTGCAGCTTTCAGTGGGCAAGCAAGAAACTATTGCCTTTCTCTTACAGGAATACACTTAAAGTGATGTTAAAGACAGAGAGGGGTGATATTTAAAACAGTCTCACTTTAACCTCATTTGGCATTCTCCCTACCACACAGTTTCCCTGTAAATTAGTGCATTTAAGTGCAGAATGGGCACTGTGATTAGAACTCCGATATAAATATTGAATGGTGTATATTTGTTCTTGGCCAGCTGCTGAATATAAAATTAATAGGTACAAATAGTGCTGGGCCTGCCTGCTGATCTCTCTTTGGAGTCAGAACAGATGAAAACTTTCCTATTGGAATTCCTTCATTCCTACACCATTTCTGCCAGACTGTTGAGGCAACATCCCATATAAAGAACATGAGGTGCTAATGTCCTGAGCAAAATAAGCTAATGAAAACCATATCCTAGCCCCAGAGCATAAAATGTAGAGCTAGAGTGTTCCTTAAGACCATATAACCACACATACCTCTTTTTCAGAGGCCCAGAAAGGTTACCTAAAGAGTCCAGAATTACACAGTTGGACCTAGACAGTGATTGAACTGCTGTAGACAGGCCACCAGTTAGATGCTGTGAGCCATTTCTGAACTCTGACATGTGTGGTCCCTGTGCCCTGTTTTACTGTGTTGAGAAAGGTCATGCAGCTTTAAGGAAGAGAGGTATAAAGTGTGTCCTTAAGCAAGCAGCCTTCCAAGTGCCTTCTGGACACTCTCCCACAGAATTAATAGCAGCCAATGTCTGAGAGGACCTCAGAGATACCGTATCCTACAGCACCAGGCATGGGCAGGTGGCACGCTTAACCAGGTAGAAGGTTTGAACCAGTCTTTGCGGGGGCTCCTTTAATGGGCCATGGCTCCCTTAGGCAGCTGCCCAGCTTTTACTCTGAGAGATTAAAAATCAATCTTGTTTACATGATTGCTATGACAAGGAGGGGGTGTGGTCCCATCATAGTTGGGTAGGGGGCTGTAAACAAAATGGTAGTAAGGGGGATGATGGGCAGGTTATGGCATGTAGACTGTGAATAACAGGCCTTTGAAGCTCTCCTTTTTGTTGCCTGAGTGTGGACATTAAACTGAAAAGTCCTTGAGTGACCTTAAAAAACTGGTAGACAACCTGCAGACCCCAACTGGAAACCACATGACAGCGAGCCTTTGTTCTTTGCCTAGAGACCCAAGGACAGGATGGTTCCTCCCTTAGTAGAACTGTCCTGAGCATTGTTAGACATAAAAGAAACACATCCTGGGTCCCTTCTCCCCACAAAATGCTGGTAGCTCTCCCTCAGTCATGGTGACGGCCAGAAACGTCCCCGTGGGCTCCCAGGCACCTCCCAGGGGAGCCTCCATCCTTGGTTGGGCACCCCTGAGGCAGAGACCGCCTGGTGGGGGAGATGACACAGCCAGGGTTGTGTTCTGAGCAGCAGAGAAAGACAGAGAAAAGGGGCTTGTTGTTGTTGCATTAAGGAAGGCTTTTTAAAAAAATTTTACTTTTGCTGGGGGTGAGAAGGTATATAGAAACAGTGACAGATATAAATGCATTATTTCATTTGATTCTCATAGTTGTACAGATTAAGGAAAGGCTGAGCTTACCTGGTGGCTAAGAATCTGCCTGCAATGCAGGAGACCCAGGTTTGATCTCTGGGTTAGAAAGATCCCCTGGAGAAGGGAATGGCAACCCACTCCAGTATGCTTGCCTGGAAAATTCCATGGACAGAGGAGCATGGCGGGCTATAGTCCATGGTGTCATAAAGAGGTGGACATGACTGAGTGACTAACACTTTGACCCATTAGAATAATACCTTGACTTTGTAAGGAGAGGTGGGTTAAATTAAAACCATGATGTTCTGAACCTGCCATTATTTTGGATTAGCGCCCCCACCCTGAGACCTCAGTTAATGTTACTTGTTCAAAGACCCATTCTCCAAAAATAGTCAAATTCTCCTCAGTGTCACTAATCATCAAAGAAATACAAATCGAAACCACAGTGAGATCACTTCATACCTGTCAAAATGGCTATCATCAATCAGTCGACAGGACTTCCCTGGTGGGCCAGTGGTTAAGAACCTGCCTGCCAGTGGAGGGGACATGGGTTCGATCCCTGGTTTGGGAAGATTCCACATGTGCAGCAACTAAGCGCCTGCACCACAGCTGCTCAGCCTGCACTCCAGAGCTTGAGAGCCACAGCTACTGAGCCTTCACACCTAGAGCCCATGCGCGCAGCAAGAGAAGCTACTGCAGTGAAAGCCCACGGACCACAGTGAAAAGCAGTAGCCCCTGCTCAGCACAACTAGAGAAGCCCACGTGCAACAGTGAAGACTCACACAGCCAAAAATAAATGAATGAAGGGCCCACAAATACCATGTTGATGGGAGCAACCTAAGTGCTCATCAACAGATGAATGGATAAAGAAGTGGAGGGGGTGTGTGTGTATGCACAATAGAATATTGGCCATTAAAAAAAAGAATGAAATTCTGCCATTTGCAACAGTGTTGATGGACCTAGAAAGTATCAGGCTTAGTGAAATAACTCAGAGAAAGACAAATACTCTTTATCACTTGTATGTGGAATCTATGAACAAATGTCTATAACAAAAAAACAGACTCAGAGAACAAGCTAGTGATTACCAGTGGGGAGAAGGAAGCGGGTGGGGTAAGACAGGGGTATAGAATTAAGAGATACAGACTACTATGTATAAAATTAAAAACCAACAAGGATATACAACACAGGAAAATATAGCCAATATTTTAGAGTATCATTACAAAAATTGAATCACTTATCTGGAACTCTTAACATTTTGGTCACCTGATGTGAACAGCCAGCTCATTGGAAAAGACCCTGATGCTGGAAAAGTCTGAACACAAAAGGAGAGGGAGGCAGCAGAGGATGAGATGGTTAGATGGCATCACCAGCTCGATGGACATGAATCTGAGTAAACTTAAGGCAATAGTGAAGGACGGGAAAGCCTGGAGTGCTGGAGTCTGTGAGGTGGCAAAGAGTCAGGCACGACTTAGTGACTGGAAAACAACAATGGTATACACCTGAAACGAACATTGTAGCATAACTGTACTTCAGAAATTTTTTAAATCGTCAAATTCTGAGGGGTTAGGAGTTAGAAATTCAACATATGGATTTGTAAAACACAGTGGCATCCATAAGCATCCCGACTAGGGTGGCTTACAGAGAAGGGCCTCCTGTCAGAGATGGAGCCGCTGGCTCTCACCATGGACCATATTGCAGGTTCTGGACAGGCTCCCAGACTGAGACATTTGGCCACGCTCCCTGTACATCTGACCTTCCAAGATTTTGCAAAACTCTGGCTAGAAGGCCTCACAGTGAGGTCAGCCCGTTAAGAGGAGGACTTTTGTCTGCTGTGCTTTCAGACCTGTCAGTGGCGATCAAAGCTGAAGGACTGCAGTGCTCAGAGCAGGGCTTGCTGCCGGCTGGAGCTTTGCCTCTTCCCTCGTCATGAGCTTGAAGAACTCAGAGGCAGCCCATCTCCCTGGCAGGGGCTAATCTCACCTGCTCGGGGTTATGGTGTTTTTGAGAGTGCCTTCATGGAGTTCTAGGTTCCTCCATGTAATATTTCCAGGCTTCAAAGTGATGGTGAGTGGTTGTTGAAACCAAGTGAGGTATGTGAAATTAGTTGCTGGTAGAGTTGTACACAGAGTAGGGGTTAGCATGAACCCTTCTGGCATCATTGGAAATAACCATTCTTGCCAGGTAAGCCAACATTTAGATAGAATGCTTTCACAGTCTCAGAAGTCGTCAAGCCCTCTCTTGTTTTTGAAGAGTCTGACTTGGTCTGCAAGTGGGAAAAAAATGTGGGCAGAATCAACTTAATGTTAAAATCTAGCAGTGGCCTTAAATGAGCAGGGGATCCTTATTTCCGAACTTTATCTTGTGTAGTGAAGAAGTCCTGGCTGGGCAGAACTGGCCCAAAAATTCCATCTCAGACCTTGAACGCTTCTTCTAAGCATTCTAGGGTTGCTTAGATGCATGCAACACCTTGAAGACCTGATACGTACGCATGAGGTCATGGATGGACTGCCCCCTCCATTCTGGGGTGGCTCACTCAGGGCCCAGAGTTGCATTTCCATGCCTGTTCTGTGACTGGTCCAGAGCTTGAACCGAGCATCAGTTTCTTTCTCACATGAAGACAGGTTTCTAATTGTTGTTCAATCGCAGTCTTGTCCAACTCTTTGCAACCCCATGGACTGCAGCGCACCAGGCCTCCCTGTCCCTTACAATCTCCCAGAGTTCGCTCAAGTTTGTGTTTATTGCATCGGTTCTAATAGGGTAGGGTGTTATTATGGATTCCAGGGTATATTGGGAGGTAACAAACATAGTGGTTGAGTATGAAAACCTGGGTTCCTATCTCAGCTTTGCTCTTTATAATTTGCTCTTTGAAAATTCTTAATTTTTGTGTTTCTTTTGCTCTTTTGTAAAATGGGCATTAACACTATAGAGCCTATTTTACAGGATGACTATGGAAAGTAAATAAAGTAAGGCCACTGAAGCATTTAGCACAGTGCCTATGAGAAGACAAGTTCCTTTATCAAGGCAGATACTGTGTTGACCATTTGAATTTAGAGACTGGAAAGGAATGACAAACACCCTCTTCCAACAACACAAGAGAAGACTCTACACATGGACATCACCAGATTGTCAATACTGAAATCAGATTGATTATATTCTTTGCAGCCAAAGATGGAGAAGCTCTATACAGTCAGCAAAACAACACAGGGAGCTGACTGTGGCTCAGATCATGAACTCCTTATTGCAAAATTCAGACTGAAATTGAAGAAAGTAGGGAAAACCACCAGACCATTCAGGTATGACCTAAATCAAATCCCTTATGATTATACAGTGAAAATGAGAAATAGATTCAAGGGATTGGATCTGATAGATAGAGTGCCTGAAGACCTATGGATGGAGGTTTGTAACGTACAGGAGGCAGTGATCAAGACCATCCACAAAAAAAAGAAATGCAAAAGGCAAAATGGTTGTCTGACAAGGCCTTACAAATAGCTGAGAAAAGAAGCGAAAGGCAAAGAAGAAAAGGAAGGATACACCCATTTGAATGCAGAGTTCTGAAGAATAGCAAGGAGAGATAAGAAAGCCTTCCTCAGGGATCAGAGCAAATAAATAGAGGAAAACAATAGAATGGGAAAGATAGAGATTTCTTCAAGAAAATGAGAGATAACCAAGGGAACGTTTCATGCAGTGATGGGCACAATAAAGGACAGAAATGGTATGGACCTAACAGAAGCAGAAAATATTAAGAGGTGGGAAGAATACATAGAAGAACTACAGAAAAAGATCTTCAAAAAAGAGAGAAAAAGATCTTCATGACCCAGATAACCCTGATGGTGTGATCACTCACCTAGAGTCAGACATCCTGGAATGTGAAGTCAAGTAGTCCTTAGGAAGTGTCACTGTGAACAAAGCTAGTGGAGGTGATGGAATTCCAGTGGAACTATCCCAAATCCTAAAAGATGATGCTGTGAAAGTGCTGCACTCAATATGCTAGCAAATTGGGAAAACTCAGCAGTGGCTACAGGACTAGAAAAAGTCAGTTTTCATCCCAATCCCAAAGAATGCCACAGAATGCTCAAACTACTTCACAATTGTACTCATCTCACATGCTAGCAAAATAATACTAAAAATTCTCCAAGCCAGGCTTCAACAGTACGTGAACTGTGAACTTCCAGATGTTCAAGTTGGATTTAGAAAAGGCAGAGGAACCAGAGATCAGATTGCCAACATCCCCTGAGTCTTTGAAAAAGCAAGAGAGTTCCAGAAAAACATCTATTTCTGCTTTATTGACTATGCCAAAGTCTTGGTGTGGATCACAACAAACTATGGAAAATTCTGAAAGAGACAGGAATACCAGATCACCTGACCTTCCTCCTGAGAAATCTGTAGGTAGGTCAAGAAGCAACAGTTAGAACTGGACATGGAACAACAGACTTAGTTGCAAATCAGGAAGGGAGTACAAAAAGGTTGTATATTGTCACCCTGCTTACTTAACTTATAAGCAGAGTACATCATGAGAAATGCCAGGCTGGATGAAGCACAAGCTGGGATCAGTGTTTCTGGGAGAAATATCAATAACCTCAGATAGGCAGATGACACCACTGTTATGGCAGAAAGTGAAGAGGAACTAAAGAGCCTCTTGATGAAAGTGAAAGAGGAGAGTGAAAAAGTTGGCTTAAAGCTCAACATTCAGAAAACAAAATCATGGTATCTGGTCCCATCACTTCATGGCAAATAGATAGGGAAACAGTGGCAGACTTTAAATTTTGGGCTCCAAAATCACTGCAGATGGTGACTGCAGCCATGAAATTAAAAGACGCATACTCCTTGGAAGGAAAGTTATGACCAACCTAGACAGCATATTAAAAAGCAGAGACATTTACCAACAAAGGTCCATCTAGTCAAATCATGGTTTTTTCAGTATCATGTCTGGATGTGAGAGTTGGACTATAAAGAATGCTAAATGCAGAAGAATTGATGCTTTTGAACTGTGCTATTGTAGAAGACTCTTGAGAGTCCTTTGGACTGCAAGGATATCCAACCAGTCAATGCTAAAGGAAATCAGTTCTGAATATTCATTGGAAGGACTAATGCCTAAGCTGACACTCCAATACTTTGCTCAGCTGGTGCGAAGAACCAACTCATTTGAAAAGACCCTGATGTTGGAAAAAGTTGAAGGCGGGAGAAGGGGACGACAGAGGATGAGATGGTTGGATGGCATCACTGACTCGATGGACATGAGTTTGAGTAAGCTCCAGGAGTTGGTGACGGACAGGGAAGCCTGGCATGCTGCAGTCCATGGGGTCCAAATAGTTAAACAGGACATGACTGAACTGAATTGAACTGGGAAATGATAGAATTATGCCACTGGTGCTTGGTAAAGTAGTTGTACTTAACCATGGAACCAGCAGGTGGCGACTTTGCCACATCTTTTCACTGCTGGCCATATGCAGCAAGAAAAAGGTGAATGATTCAGTTCCCTGGTTTGGCTCAGTTGCTACACTCGTTCTGTATCCCTTATAAGATAATGGGTTTTCATAAACCACTGAAGCCATTTTGACTGGACAGGCTGTCCTGCAGATAATTCCAGTACTAGAGACCATATCCTGGCCTTTCGGAGTTGTAACAGCTCTTGTTTTCACATCCAGTACTAATATAAGCGAAATTAAAAGACGTTTGCTCCTTGGAAGGAAAGCTATGACCAACCTAGACAGCGTATTAAAAAAAGCAAAGACATCACTTTGCCGACAAAGGTCTCTATAGTCAAAGCTATAGCTTTTCCAGTAGTCACGTACAGATATGACAGTCCATAAAAGACTGAGCTTGAAGAATTGATGCTTTCAAATTATGCTGAAGACTTGAGAGTCCCTTAGACTGCAAGGATACCAAACCAGTCAATCCTAAAGGAAATCAACACTAAATATTCACTGGAAGGACTGACACTGACGCTCCAATACTTTGGCCACCTGATGCGAAGAGCCAACTTGTTGGAAAATACCCTGATGCTGGGAAAGATTGAGGGCAGGAGGAGAAAGGGGGGCAGAGGATGAGATGGTTGAATGGCATCATCAAATCAGTGGACATGAATTTGAGCAAACTCCAGGAGACAGTGGAGGACAGAGGAGCCTGGTGTGCTGTAGTTCATGGTGTTGCAAATACTTGGACACAGCTTTGCAACTGAACAACTAAATCTTGCTCACCAGGGCTGAGTGGCTCAGAGATTAAAGCCTCTGCCTGCTATGCCGGAGACCTGGGTTCAATCCCTGGGTCACGAAGATCCCCTGGAGAAGGAAATGGTAACCCACTCCAGTATTCTTGCCTGGAGAATCCCATGGACAGAGGAGCCTGATAGGCTACAGTCCACGGTGTCACAAAGAGTCAGACACAACTGAGTGACTTCACTTTCACTTTAGTGCATGGTCACTATGCAGCCAGAGTGGTATGGGCTGAAGCTTAGGGCAGCTGAGGGTGGGCTCCAGGGCACTGAACCTGAGCAAGACCCCAGCTGGCATTTCTTATTCACTGCTGTGGTACTGAGCTATGGTACTGAGCTAGCTTGCCTAAACAGAGAGTGGTTTCACAGCCAACTCAGGTTTGTTTTGTATATATGAGTGTGAATCCATTGTTAAATCAAGAATGGGAGATGGCTTGGCCGGAGGAAACAGCCAAGTCAAAGTGGTAGTGTTTTGTTTTTTTTTTTAACTAAAAAGAAACCCCAAAAACCACCTGAAGTTTGCATCCGTAGCAGAATCCCCAAAAGTAGGCTGAGTGATTTCAGAGTCACCATCTGATTTTGGCGGTCTAGGTAATGACATGGGCTGAACAGTTCATTACATCCCCTACCCATCCCAGCTATGATCTGCGATGCCTTGGCAGTACGTAAAATGATAAAAGGGAGATGCCAGCTGGAGGAGGGATTAGGATTTTGTAGAACAGTGTGATCTTAAAATTTTCTACTGAACTGGAATGATTTAAACTCACTGAGTTAAGTGAATGAACACTTCCATTGATTTGAAAACTGCAATACTGTACTGGTTAGTCTTCACCTATGATTAACAAAGCAGAAAATGTTGAATTGCTATCCAGTATTTAACCTGTTGTGGTTTTAACAGTGTGCCACAAGGTGGCAGCAACCTCAAAAACTGGTTTAGCCACCTGATGTGGGAATGATTTCAAAGTGCTGTCATATAACCTGATTTTGTAAAAATTTTAAAATTCTTTGTAAAAATCTTATTCAATTGTGCTTTTTCTTACTGTTCTGATGTCTTTTTCTAGGGAATAGAGCTAGTGAGGTAAATGCTTTCCCACATATTAGTATAATTCAACTTGTGTAACCCTATCTGAAAATTATAGATATTCAGTTAATTCTTAACTTGGAAAATTTTTTTCTCAAGGAGCTACTTTCTTTCATTGAATAGAAATTTTACTCAAGTGACAATAGATTTAAAGCTATTTATTGAAAAAAAATTGCTCAGGTGACTTTTCATTAGGTTTCTAGTAATGAGTCATCTCTGTAGCTTATTGCTCACAATTTAATATTTTTCCTTTAGGAAGTATCAGCCCAGGAAACCTTGCTAATGATTTTAGCTATTTAATTTTTAGTTTACAGTTAATCAGTTATCTTTGTAATTGTTTTTGTTCGTGTGTCTTAATCATCAAATTCGATTAACTCTACAGGGTAATATCAGGTTTTTTTAATTCAAATTAATCCCTGAGAATAAGTACAATAAAGTTAATCGCTGGAAAATGCAATATAAACTTAAAAATAATTTAGGAATATGGCCTTTGAATTACTTATATTTACATATATATGAATGATAGTTGGATTTCATAAATATACATGAGGCTAACTTTAAATGCTTTTTCATATTCCTCTGTGATCCCTTACAGCTCTGATTGTAGTGGCATAGGAAAGAAAATCTCTCGTTTCTTTACAAGTGGGGTAATGAGAAATCCTTACTAAATGGAAATACCAACTATTTTCTATCCTAATTGTCTTTTGAACATTTATTCCATTACTTATTCAATAAAGATAATAAAATTGGTTAGAAAGTACTTTCTCCAACTATATTTACTTATCTTTATGTTTGGTTTTATAACTTAAACTAGTTAAAGTACTTTTCTATGCTAATTTGTTATTCAAATAGTCAGCAAAAAATGTGATTTAGTCCAAAAGGTGACTCATGCTTTGGTTATTTCTCAAATACAGAAGGCTTTCAAATATTTGTTGAATAAATAACTGCTTTTCAGTAATGCTCAGATTTTTAAAAATAATTTAGGGCTTAGCAGGAATGGAAAAGAGCATATAAGTATGGATAAATGAATTTGCTTAAAATGATGAATTTGTTTCTACTGAAAAATGATCAAATGTGGTATATTTTTATTGTCTCCTTTAGATTGGAATAATTGGTGGAACAGGCCTGGATGATCCAGAAATCTTAGAGGGAAGAACTGAAAAATATGTGGATACTCCATTTGGCAAGGTATCCATTTATGGAGACATACTAGCTTTTTTTCTTTCTCCTTGCTAGTTTGATTTTTTAAGTTACAAAAAAAATTTTTTTAATTGCTTTTGTCTTGGCAGCACAGGGCTGCCTGCCCCAGGCGGAGAGGGGCCAGGAGTTCTGCCAACTGAGACGGTGTCCCTAAGGATGCCTTGTACTTGACTACCAAGAACATAGCTTTTAAATACGTACAAAAATTTCTTAATTATATCCCTAGAAGCCAGATGCTCATTTCAAACACAGGAACTGTACCCTCTAAATCAATGCATTCAAATCAGCTTCTAATTTGGGGCTTGTCGGTCATGCCACAGTCTTTAACAAATGGGAGGAAATATCAAATGGTCTTTTCTTAGTAAACCCTGGCTCAAGGGGAGATTTTAGAGGGACTGAGAACACAACTGTAGAACTGAATTGGAAGTGAAACATTCCTCCTTGTCTATTAAAAGGAGGCTGTTTAGTTTTCCCAGACCATGCGTCATCCAGCCAGGGGGAGGGTGTCTGTCTTGTCCTAATTCCATAGGGGTACTTCTAAACATGTGGCTCCTCTGATCCTCCTACAAAGATCAACCCAAATCCCCCTTTTCAGCCAGGTCCTTAGATTTGATATCTCATCCTCTCAAGTCGTGCTGTCAACTCGCTGACATGTTTTCTTCACCTCCTAGGTTCTCAGACCTTTATCTGAGGCCTAGTTAACACAGCAAATGCTTCCAGTGCTGATTTCATAAATTGCCTGAGAGTAGCCTCCTACTCCTTTTGCATTTCACTCTCACACCTGTTCTTGAACCTGCCAAATACCCTTGACACATCTGTGTATGATCAGTCTGGCATCAGAGTCCCCAGGTGTGCTTGCTACAAATAGATCTTACTAAACGGTACCTACCCACGCACCCTTCTAAGTCTTACGTGTCTCTGTGCTGGTAGAGAGGGCTCAGTAAGTACTGAGTGATTAAGTTGAACCATCAAATCTAGACTCTCTTACGTCTTTAAAATATATCTTCAGACCTCAAGTTTCTATGAATCCTACTGTAGTTGAGCAATTGAAAGAGCAGCTTTTTTGGTTGTTCTGTGTATTTTCAAATCACTGACTTGTAACTGTTTCTCATTATGTGCAGCCTTCTGATGCCTTGGTTTTGGGGAAGATAAAGAATGTTGATTGCGTCCTCCTTGCAAGGTAAGGTATTTCAGTCTTTTGAATGTTACTACTAAAGGACAGTTTAACTTAAATTCTGAAGAGTATTGGTGAAGGTGTGAGTTTTTAATGTGTTGGTGAAGCCATAGCATCTGAGCCATCTTTATCCCTTATGGTTTTGGGGTAGGTTTTACTGACTTTGGTGGTTAAAGGACTTGCCCATACCTCCTTAGGTTGGGAAAATGCTTAGAAGAATCTAATGACTGATGCGATGATCTGACTAAACTTGAAGCTCTGCTTTCAGTTGTAGCAGCAAGAGGCAATGTTTTCTTCTGTTCTTTTTGTCTTTTATCAAGGTCAAGAAAAACTGTTTTATTCATGACCCTTTGTTTAATAATAGTTCTGGATCTTTGGGAGGGGTTTCAGGTCCCTGAAGTCTCTATGGTGTCTATACCCTTGTTCCTTTGACAAGGCTCATGCTCTTCCGTAAAGAAAGGAACAAGTCATTTTTCACAGTTAGAAATTAGAGAGACTGCATATATTAGCTTTCCATTGCTGCATAACAAAGGACCACAGATGTAGCAGCCTAAAACAGCATACATTATCCCACAGTTTCCAAGTAACCAGAGTGTGGCCACAGCTCATCTGTGTCCCCTTCAGGGTCATGCAAGGTCACATGGGTATATATAAGTGCTTGTTTTTATCCGGAGCTCCAGGTCCTGTTCAAGCTCACATAGCAATCGGCAGGACTGAGTTCCTCAGGGCTGAAGGACTGATGCTGCCACTCCCAGAGGCTGTCCATGTTCCCTGTGTTGTGGCCCTCCGCACGGTCATTTCAGGAGACAGTGACTTGCTTCTGCAGAGCTAATGGGAGGTCTCTAGTGCACGCTGGAAGGAGAGGCCTGATCATGGGAGTGACTTCCAGCTCCTGTGTGCTGTGTTCTATCGGTTAGAAGCATCTCAGGTCCACCCACACTCGAGAAAGAAGGAATTATTCAGAGCATGAAAATGAAGACCACCCTAAGGTCTGTGCCACACTGCATTTGTGAAACAGAAGTGGCTTTGCTGAAACCAGTGAAGCTAAACTTTAATTTTAGATGGTCACACAGGGTTGGTTTCAGGCAACCTTCTTGTTAATCTGTGGTCATTGCTAGAGAAACACTTAATTTCTTCCAGACTCTTAAGAGAAAGTGGTTGGTGTTGTAGCCCCATGGTGAAGGTTTTATACTCCTACCAGCTGAACTGAAGTGTTGGATTGTGAGCCACTCTATGTAGTGGTTCATAATTCCTTTTGATGTTTGAACGTCTTTTGAAAATCTAATCAGAGTTGGACATGACTGAGCAACTGAACTGAACTGAACTGAATCAGAGATTTGGAGACCAGACTTAGAAAAATGCATGTACAGTAGTAGTCCGTTCTCATTGGAGATTTCAGTTATCCATAGTCAACTGTGGTCCAAAAATATTAAATGGAAAATCTAGAAAGAATTCATAAGTTTTAATTTCTGTGCCATCCTGCTTGGACCAGGAATCACCCTTTATCCAGCGTATCCACCTGTTGTAGGAAAAAACTGCATATATGGGAGTCAGTACTACCTACATTTTCAGCAGCCACAGGGGGTCTTGTAATGCATTTCCTGTGGATAAAGAGGGGCTGCTGTACTTTCTGGGCTTTCATGGACTTCCACCTTCTGAGAGGCCATTTTTGACCTTGGGGCCCTGATATGCTTATCTGCAGTTAACATACAAATTGATAGTCTTAATTCTGTTGTTAGTGATCAGAAGGGATAAAGTTATTTCAAAATATAAATATGGAATGATATAAGAGATACTGGGTAACAACCCTGTGGTACTGGTTTTTATTATCTGTTTTAACAAATCGCGGCGCCCCCATCCCCACCACCAAAAATCAAGGCTGAGAGAGCTGAGTGACTTTGAGGTCACACACCTAGTAAGTGGCAGGGTAGGATTTAAACCCAGGCAGTTTTACTTCAGAGCCCAAGCTTTAGATTTTTGCGTGTCAATTACTTCCTTGAGAGGCTGCTTACTGATTTATTATGTGTGAAGACAACTGGTCTCCTGACCCTTAGCCGTGTTATAGTCGAACGTTACCCGTGATGTCTGTAGTTTTTCAAGCAGCTCAGGATAATTTTAACTCTGAAATACTGCTTGTAAATATACCCTCTAAGGTATGAGTTTTTAAAAAATAATTTTAGAAATTGGGTTCCCTTCACTGGCTGTTTCCTGGCACACTGGGTGGGTGTGGGTGGATGTGAGAGAGGTGGGGGAGAATGTGGGTGCGAGCACTCGGTTTTTGTCCAATGAATGACCTGCTCATGGCAAGTGCAGTTCTAGGTACCAGCAGAGAAGACAGATAGGGGCTCTCCCTCTCAGCACCGATGCTAGTGGAAAGACGGGTGTTGAGAAGGAAATAGTCTGAGTGGCCAGTAGGTGCCAAGAAGAAAAATAAGGTCAGGGGTAGTGATGTGTTGTAGATGCCGTGGTCATGGAAAGCACGCCTCTGGGGAGGTGGCGTGGGGCCCAGGCCTGCGCAGGAGTGGGTACAGCTGAGCGGCCAGGCCAAGCAGGCGGGGCAGGAGAAAGGCGGGGCCTGAGGCGGCCGTGCGCAGGCCGGGCCCAGGTGACCTGAGGGCCACGGGAAGGTGTTTGGATTTTCTCTGAAGTGTGACAGGGAATCATTGGTGGCTGTGTGAGGTTTGCTGGGGCTGCCACAATAAGAAGCCACAGGCTGAGTGAAACGGGAATTCGTTCCTCACAGTTCTGGAGGCCAGATGTCCAAGACCAAGGGATCAGCAGGGTTGGTTCCTTCTGAGGTTAGGAGGGAAAGGTCTGTTCCAGGGCCCTCTCTTTGGCTTGCAGAGGACTGTCTTCTCCCGGAATCTTCACGTGTTCTTCTCTGTGTCTGTCCAGATTTCCTTTTATAAGGACACCATTTGTGTTGGATTAGGACCCACCCTAATGACCTCATTTTCACTTAATTACCTCATTAAAGAGCCTGTCTCCAAATACAGTCATGCTCTGATGTACTGGGCGTTAGGACTTCGGCCTTAGAATTTGGAGGGGACATAATTCAGCCCCTAACAGTGGTGATGTGTGAGGTGACCCCTTCTTGGACCATACCTGCTGATGTCAAACAACTGGGAAATCTGGTATTCTAAATGTTTCAAAATTTAAATTTATTTGGGTGGTTGGGCAGAAAGAATAGAGATCAAACTGGAAACTTGAGTTTCTATTTCTGTCTGTCTGTTTCTCCATTGGCACCTCTTGTTCTCTGTGTGGTGGCTTAAGGAGACCCAGGTGCCTTGGATTCGGGGGTATTGGTGCCCCACAGGACAGACGGGGCATGTCTTCCCGGGGAGTGAATTCTAAGTTAGCGGTTAACCTACCCTCGATAGGAAAGTCAATATGGAGAGTAAAGTGAGCCTGCACTTTAAAACCAGATAGTTTATACTTAAAGTAGGCTGGTAATTGCCTGACCTGTTTGCGTTCTTCCTCTGCCAAGGAAAGCACTTTGGTGGAAAGGGCTGGAAGGCACTGCTGGAAATGCGTTTTCTTTTCTAGGAGTGTGAAAATGCCCTGCTCACTCCTCTACTGTATTTACTCTCCTTCCTTAGGCATGGGAGGCAACACACCATCATGCCTTCAAAAGTCAACTATCAGGCGAACATCTGGGCTCTGAAGGAGGAGGGCTGCACACATGTCATCGTGACCACAGCTTGCGGCTCCCTGAAGGAAGAGATTCAGCCTGGCGATATCATCATCATTGATCAGTTCATTGACAGGTGAGCAGTCACCTGAGATGCTTCGGGTTCCTGTAAGATCATTCCCAGCCCCGGGGCATAGCGTGGGGACTTGGGGGAGAGGCGGCACAGGCCTACAGAAACAAAACAGAGTAATCCCCATGAACTCTCAAGTTCCTAATTCCCAGCTTCAATATTTATCAGTTTGTAACTTTTTTTTATTAAATTTATTTATTTTTTTAATTACAATACTGTATTTGTTTTGCCATACATTGACACAAATCAGCCGAGGAAACCAGAATTGAAAGAGACAGTTTTTAACTTTTAAAGATAAGAATTCTTTAAAAAACAAATTACTTCCTGTTTCTTTAGAATTAGGTGCCTAGGCAATATTTTTTTCCCTGTTGTCTCACAAACTTTTTATAGTTGATTTGTGCAAATGAAGCTCCAGAGAAGCCTGTTTCTCCATTTTTTTGTCCTTTGGTCTTCCCCACATGCTAGATTTTACTGATTGCATCCTCAAGTGTCATTTAGTGTCTTTCTCTGTCCCGTGCACTTACCTAATAAAACAGTGCTTAATTCTGGAGGCCTGATCAGAACCAGGTCTGAATTCTTGGCAAGAATCTTTCTGTGTCATATCAGGAGGCACGTAATGTCTGGTTGTCTTTTTCTGATGTTAAGATCAATAGTTTGTTCATGAACTATGGGCTTTTTTGTTACTGAATTGCACAAGGATTATATTTTATGTTCCTTTACTAAAATATTACACAAGGATGGACTGCCAAGATCCTGGGCTTTGCATTTAGAAGTAGGTGAAGAAATGGACGAGAGAGAGTGGATGGTCTCCTAGGGATCCCATCCACACACCTGCCTTCACCTCCCATTCCTGGTGGGAGTAACCGCCTCCCGGAATGCACTTGATAAGACAGGTAACTGCACTCTGCTACTTGAGATGGGGAGAAGTACCACAGAGAGTAAACCACCCGGTAGCTCCTATCAGAGTTCCCCCACCCAGTCACCCAGACCATCACCTGGGTCCATCCTGCTCTTCCTGCTCGCTATACCCAACACCTCTCCTACTGCATCTGTTACAGGAGGAAAGTTTATTCAATACTATTCTGTATCTTCTGTTTTCATGGATTTAAAATGATCCCTAGTCCATGAGGAACATTCTCAAATGTTTCCTGATGAAATGAAGCTACTAGCTTGAACCAAATGCAACTGCTTGTTCTGTAAGTTAGAAGTGGTTGAATATCAGCAGTTTCGTGTGGTGCCGTCTGAGGATAGACTAAAATCATTACCTGCCCCTTTCATTCTTTCCAGTCATTTTTCTTCATCTGACACTGCATGTTTTACGGTCTCCCCTCTAGAATGTAAAGTGTGAAGGTTACAGACCCCATGTCTCCTGTTTGCCACTTCATCCCCAACACCCACCACACCACCTGGCCTGGGGTAGTTCAGTCAGTAGTTTTTGAGTGATTGCGTGAACGTGATTGTTCGAAGGGAGAGGGAGGCTGGAGTCTGTGTTTAGGGGATATCTTGATCAAAATCTCTAGAGCTGTCAAAGATGAGTGTTTGGGGGTAATGACTTAAGAAAATGGGTGTAATGTGGTTTTTTAATGCAATACACGAAACTCTAGAATGATGCGGATTTATAAAGTATTATATATGATACTGGAAAGAAAAGTTTGGCTTGGTTACTAAGCCTGGGATTAATTTGTTACTTAAGCTGTGTAACTGTACACTGTTGTATTTCCCAGATGTTTTTCTCACATAGTAAGTGTAGATGTTTCACATACTGGCTCCCACGAAAGCATTTGGGACACAAAGAGAATAGAAAGAGTGTTGCCACCAGATTTGGTTTCTTCCTGTCTTGGCACTTAGCTGTGTGACCTTAAAGTCTTCTGGTATCTGTTTGCTTCTGTGTGCCATGTCCATTAACCTGCCTTCTTACTCTCGACTTAGCGAGTGCCTTTAATGGAATCTAGTTTGTGTTACCTGCCCAATAAACACCTTTACTGTGAGTCTGGGCTGGAGTATGTCTACTAGTTAACATCACTTGGTAAAGACAGGAGAAAAGATCTGTTAAAAGGGAGAATCCCCTAAGAATCATTTAGAATGCAATCTCAAATTTTATATTGATTATATAACAGTAACACTTTTTATATATTAAGTTACATAAGATATAAAGGTAATTTTACCTATTTCTCTTACACTTTTTGATGTGACTGCTAGAAATTTTTAAATTACATATGTGACTTGCATTATATTGCTCTTGGAGAGCATCTTGTATTACTGCTGCTGGCTGAGCTGTGTGGTTTCTGTTACCCAGGCTTGAGAATGTCTTATAGGATAGGAGAATCAGAACTTTTGCCTTGTGAGAAATGGCCTATATGTGTTGTACTGATAGTACTTTATTATGTTAACAGAGTAAATCCTGGTCTGTTGAGGCAGGCACCTCCACTTACTCCTGTCATCAGGGATGAATGGTGAGCTGGAGGCTGTACTGTTTGTAGACTGAGCGCCCATAGCTATAACCACAGCCTCAACATGTTGAGTAGAATTGCAACATCCTGCCAAGCTGCACAGTGGATTAGTGCTGTGGGGGCAGGAGCCCTGGACTAGAAGGGTTCAGTCTGGCTCTGTTTAGCACAGGCAGATCATTTCACCCATGTGGGCTTTGGTCCTCTCTTGGGAATTACAAGTTGAATTCTGTCACTTAAGCTCTTTTTCCTTGAACAATCCATGGGTTCTCCTCCAGGGATTGATCTGGAAACACATATTTGCCTACTGCTATAACTTTGCCAGCACATCATCTAAGAAACAATGTCCTCATCCTAAAGTGTCCTCAGAGGCTAGAAGGATTGTTTTAATCTCTGACATACATTCACGATAAAGAATCCAAAGGGAAGAGTGTGGCTATTTTTTTTTTTAATAGATGACAGAACTGGAACCTCTTTCTTTCTCTGCCCTTGGTGCTTAGCATAGGGAAAAAAGACATCAACCTGGCCTCTCACCTATGCTGTGCATACCTTAGAGGTCATTAAGATTTAAGAGTGACAGGGAGCTTTGATTTTTATGGTTGTTTTTAAAATCATCAGATTTTTATAAGCTAAAAATGAAAAATATCCTTGAAGGGTATCTGACAGGCTGAAAGCTCTTTTAAGAAAATAAGACCATTCTCTTCTAAAAATCGCTGGGATTGCTCATGCTACCTTCCAGCCTGTGAAAACTTGAAAGCCTGGGCATGAGAAAAGGGGAATCCTGGGTGTGGCTGACCTGGAGAAATCAGAAAGCAGACAGGTGGGGAGAGGAGTGGTTTCAGTATTTCTGGGGTGTGTCCTCTTAGTCCTTCTGTTTCCCACACATGCAAGGAAATAACCTTTGCTGACGCACAAAGTGAAAGTAATCATTCATTTGTCATTAGGGCTGCTGTATAAAGGAAAATGGATATGGATCTAGCCCTTAAAGCTGAAAGAAAGAGTCCTTTTGTCATTTTCCGTGTGTGTGACACAGTGACAGGTTTCCCAGTGAACTCTCCCCTCATCCTGGCTCACATGTGCAATGTTCTTCACAAACCAAAAATAGTAACTCATTCCAGGGACCTGTAAGAGGCTCACCCACAGTAAATGTCCCCAGTGCCTTGGGCCTCCTGATGTACTGCTTTGGTTAGTCCCTTTCTTCTGCTTGGTGGAGGACTCCACTAACAGAGTCATGAGTCATTTGGCAATTCCGGAGAAAACATGGTTAAGCATGGGGCGTGTTCTGCTTCTTGACCATCGTTTAACCGGCCATATGAACTGGAGAGAATGTGGCTGACCTTTCATCTGTCTTAAGAGAAAGCTGTGAGGCTATTTCTACTTTAAAAGGATCTTATAAGGGAGATGCTCCCAAGATTCATAATCTGGGGTACCTCTGTGGTACAAGCCTGTGTCTGAGCAGGGCACACCTGGTTCTCACAGTATCACTGCTGGGGAAGCAGGGCTCTCTGAGCGAGGGAGAGAAAAGAGCTCATAGGAAATCCTAGTCCATTCCCCTCCCCAGAATCTGGCTTTGCTCAGGAAAGAAGAGAGGCAGTCTAAAAGCTCAGCTGCTCTCACGTTTTCACGGGGCTTTTCAGATTGTCTCTCTGTTGTGCTTCACACTTGCCTGCGTCCTTATGTCTGGTGCTCTCCCATGTCTATTTGCCACCACCCAGCAAGCAGTTGGGACCGTCAGCAGGCTTTGTTTGTTCATTGGTTCTGCTTCCCTCTCTTCCTGCTGATAGAAGGCTCCCCTCCTTTGAGCCCAGCAGGATCAGTGATACTTGTTCTATGGAGCTGGGTCCTCCCTGCCTGAGGTTTGGTGACAGCTCCATATAAGACTAACCAAATTCTGAGATGAGACTTAGAAAGAGGCATGACTATGCATTTACTTGGCTTTTGTTTTGTTTTTGCTTTTCAGCCTTGCAGGTAAAGACATAACTATCCCTCACATCCTACCCTCACTTTAGCCTGACTTTAGTGATACGTTATAAATGAGTGTAGAGCTGATCTCTGATGAGATTTTTGCCATTACAGAGCAAGCAACACTGTTTCCCCACTAGCTGCTTTTTCAAAGCATGAGACATTTTGTTGTCTCTTCCTGTTGCCCATCCCTGCCATTATGGACCAGTTAGGTACTTCTACAAATTCATTTGTCTTTGGGGGTGGGGGGGTGGGGGGTGAGCTGATTATATAGCCTTTCACTCCAAACTAGTAACTGTCCATACCATGGAAGACGCACATGGGCAGGGGATTCTAGAAATTTCCACAAATGACCTTTCTCCTCTTCACCATCAATCCTGATTATTATCATTGAAGGGAATTCGACTTACACATATATTAAAGGAACAGTTAGATCTGCAGAGTGTTTGGAAAGATGCCCACGTTATATTAGGTTTTAAAAAAAATGCAAACTAGTTGGATCTCTTAAATTGCTTCTGTTTCTACCAGAAATATCTCAAGGTGAGGCTGGGTAACATCCATAGGGGTAAGAATAAGATTCTTTCTTTTTAATAGTGGCCTCTTAAGGGGTGATTTTTGTTTGCTTTTTTAATAATGAGAAAAGTATGGCCAAAAATTAAGGTTAAAAAAAGGCAGGAAGTAATTCTTAATGCCAGGTGTTTTTTGCAAAACGCTGTTAACACACTGGCCTGTGGGCCCCCGGTTAGGTTCTATTAAAAGAATGCGGTAGAAGTCCTGGCTTGGAAGTGAGGACATCCAAAATTGTTTCCTGGCTCTGCCCCCAGATTCCTGTGTCACTTAGTGTCCTCATCTGCTAAGTGAGGGTGCTGGATTGATTCCTAAGAGTTCTGATGTCCACCCTCTTAAGAGAATTCTTTTCTTTTCTCGCTAGAGTCGGGAGAGGTTGGGGGTTGGGATAAGCGTTGGCTGGTGATGCAGGCTTACTCATCAGGAAAGTCCCGCTGTAACAGTGGTAAGGGATTATGTCAGTTTATTTCCCTCTCCCAAAGACACAGCCCTGCCTTGGGCTTCCCCACCGTGTCACAGTGCAAAGTTCGTCTTCGCCACCCTTGGGAGGTCAGCCTGGGGAGGCTGAGAAGTGTACTGATGTCAGTTCATTAGTCCTTCCGCCTCTTGGGCAGGGGGTGGGTTCTTACCAAGAGAAATGGAGGTTTATGATGAAGAATTATACGGGAAACCTTTGCTCAGCGAGCTCTTTCTCCCGTTCCTGTCAGCAGTTATTTTCAAACCTCTCTGTTCTCTCACAGCTTCCTGCCCATATCCTTCACTCTTGGTTGAAACGGTTGCCTCTTTACAAGAAAACAGATGTTATTAGGCACAAACACGTCATCTTCCTTTACCCTCCCTTTCACCAGTTACTTGCATCCCAGTTTGTCATCATGATATCGTCCTTGAAGTAGGGGCCTTTATTCCCTGTGTGAGGTTAACTCTTTTCTTTGTTCTGCAACCCACCTTCTCACCTTCTATCCTAACTCTTTGTTTAAAAATGGTAATAAGCTCCCCCTGTTTGAGTTCCCACCAAGTGCCACAAATCAATTAACCCTGTTTATAGCTCATTTGGTAAAGAATCTGCCTGCAATGCAGGAGACCTGGGTTCGATTCCTGGGTCGGGAAGATCCCCTGGAGAAGGAAATGGCAATCCACTCCAGTATTCTTGCCTGGAAAATCCCATGGACAGAGGAGCCTGGTGGGCTACAGTCCATGGGGTCGCAAGAGTCAGACACGGCTTAGTGACTAAACCACCACCGAATATAAGGATCAGTTTTAATTGATGTTACTTAAGCTTAGAAATACTGGTCATTTGCTAATAAGTGGGACCTATGGGATCTGAATTTGGGTTCATCTCCAAAGACTGACCTCAGCCACTCCTGATCTGTGGACTTCGCAGATCTGTCCTCCCCCTTGAGGTCCCCCTTGGCTCCCAGATACAGGACAAGGTCTCAAAGACATCTCACACTTTGTAATTCAAGTGTATGTCATCAGATCAAGTGTATAATACTGTATATTAGTACATATATGAACTCTAGAAATATGGTACAGATGAACCTATTTGCAAAGCAGAAATAGAGACACAAAGAGAAAAAAGGTATGGACACCAAGGTGGGAAAGGAGAAGTGGGATGAACTGGGAAGTTGGGATTGACATATATCCACTACTGTGCATAAACCAGGTAACTACTGAGAACCTGCTGTACAGTGCTGGTAGCTCTTAACTCAGTCCTCTGTGCCAACCTAAATGGGAAGGAAGTCCAGTAAAGAGGGGATGTATGTCCTCAAAGAGTCGGACACGACTGAACTAACTGAAGTATAACTCAGCACTTCGCTGTACAGCAGAAACTAATACAACATGTTAAAGCAACTATATTCCAATAAAAAGCTGTTTTTAAAAAGACTGAATTATCCCCCTTGGTTGTCTTCTAACCCACACCTCCCCCATCCCGAGCTCCCTCCTCTCCACTTGGTAAGTTGCTGCGTTGGTGATACCACGGCACTGCCGTCCACCGCGTGGTCATTGCTGAGGATCTATCACCCCTGTATCCAGTTGGTCTCCAAGTTGCGCCCATATGTGCCCTGAATCCACCCTGTTGTCCGTCACCACTGCCCTCATCTGGATTATTAAGTTTCTTAACATTTTTGCTTCTCTCAGCTTGACTCCCTGGAAATAGAAAGAAAGACACAATCATCAAGAGAGCTGGAAACCAAGCCCAAACATCTGCTGCCTATGGGAGGGCTTGCCCTGAAATCAGTTACTGTAATTTGATGTAATGTTTCCTCGTTCCTTTTGTCACTGATGGTAATGATCTTTGACATAAACTTAAAACTGTCCTGTCCCCTTTGTGGTGGTTTCTTCAGTGCTTTTGTACTTCGCATCCCTGCTCATGTTCCTTTCCCCAGTGAAGGATTAATTTTTATTATTTGGTCATCTCTGGTCTTTGGAACATTAAGTTATTTCTGGATATTTATGAAGGGGGTGGTGGAATAAATACTGAGTTCTTCCCATCTATGAGATGCTGTTAGGTCCTGGGTAATTAACATACATACATGTGTTACTGGTAGAGGTGGTTAGAATCATAAAGGTAATCTGCCACTTAACTAAAGTTTTAAATATGCATGCCTTTCCAACCAGCCGTCCCCCTTTTTGCAGTTTGCAGTCTTACGAATAACTGCACCAAAGGATGCTTTTTTCAATTAGGGGTTCTCCTGAGATAGACTGTTTGGATAGACCTTAAGAGATGTGGGTGGGATCATTTCCCTGAAACCAAGCTCCTCATAAGGAGCCCTTGGCACCGCTTTGCTGGTGAATTAACTGCCTGGTATCCCTGTGTGCTGAGGCTTATGGACATGTCCTGTGCACCAGAACTACCTTGGAAGTGTGCAGGTGTGTGACAGGTGTTTCTGCTGTGGGACAAGTGTTTTCTCTCAACTTGTCTGCAACTCAGCATTTCTTCAAAGGAAAACTATTAACACATAGCAATCTTTGTGTGCAGATTCAAGGGTCTTGATCCTGAAAGAACCTACCGGCCATTCTTTCTCTGCGTTTTGTTGCCTGCTGTGTCTGAAAGTGCCCGGTGTTCTCTCCTCGATGGCCTTGAACTCATTTCCCTTGCCAATACACACCATAATTTTGTCTCCATCACTCTTCCATGGCAGTTTGTTGTTTGTTTTCTAACTTTTCTTATCACATATCCCTTTTGGGGGGTACCCTTGACTTGAGGCGCACGTACAAGTCACCCTCAGAGGTTGGCAGACAAGAAGTGCAGAAGCAGTTTTCGACCGGCAGTGAGGACGTGGGCTGAGCGCCTGCCTCGTGTGCTCTCTGTCTTCACACTGACCGTATTTCCCCTTCATGTCCCCGTTCTAAATATGAGAAGACTGGTAAGAGACTGAGGTAGACAGAGGGCAGGGTGGCTTTCCTGCAGGCACACAGCTAGCCAGGGAGTAGTAAAGCCAGCCAGCAGGGCAGTCCCTGAAGTGTATTTCCAGTGGGTGTCCCAGGATGATGGTGGGGTTGGGAGTGAGAATTAGCAGTCCCTTGGCCCCGCTAGGAGGGTTCACCAGTTGAAGCCAGAGTTGGAGGCAGACCTTTGGCATCAGATCTTTACTACCAGAGAAATCACCCTATGTTAACCAGGTTAAACTATATGAGCACATGTATTAGCTTCCTTTTGCCGCTGGAACAAATGACCACAAACGCAGTGGCTTAAACAACACAACATTATTAGCTAATTCTGCAGGGTAGGAGTATAACGTGGGTCTCAGTGGGCTGAAATCAAGGGCTGAATTCCTCTCTGGAAGCTCAGGAGAATCCCTTTCCTTGTTCTTTGTCACCTGCATTCTTGGCTCCTGGCCCCCTTCCATCTACAATGGAAGAAACATATGTTCTGGGCATTAGGGTATGGATATTTGGGGGTATGGTGGGGGGCATTATTCTGCTTTCTGCCACATGCCACTTTCACAGGTTGGTAGGATGGAGCCACTGCCCCCAAACTGTCATCCTTGATCTAGGTTGCTTCTAGCAGCTGGGTGATCCTTCCTGTTCTTCTCGCCCACAGTCTAGAACACTGCTTCCCCAGGGATCCAGCCAGTCTGACGTTGTCTAAGGCTAATTTTTTTCCTATGGCCCAGGAATGTATTTCAGTTCTGTCTCTTGATGGAAGGAAAAGATATCCCATTAAGGCCCCTCTTTATCAGGAAAAGATGCTCACTTGGGCACCGCTCCAGATCTAGAGAAATCTGCAGGTGTCTTCCATTGATGGGCTCCATTTGCTTGCTTCTGCTGCGCCTGCATCCATCTGTAATGTGACTTGTGTGAGTCTGTGTGCCGGATGCTTTGTCTGTTCCCTCACTGATCCTCAGGGCAGTAGTAGTAGTGCTTTGTAACAACTATTGTTTATCCCCAAACTCACACATTTGACATAAAAAAATGGAGTTATCCAGCACTACTCCAGCACTCCTGGAGATTTCTGTGACCCTGTTTTCATATTTAAACAAGGGTGTAAGTGTATGTTGTTAATACCTTATAAAGAAAGACTCACAGAGGTTAGGTAATTTTCTCAAGGACACATGAAAAATCAGTAACAAGATTGAAATCCATGTACAAAACTGAGGATGAGCCAATATTCTGTCTACAGAAGAGCTTTTCTTTTTGACTAGAAATTAGGAGTGAACAGGCAGGGGAGTCCCCATCAACACAGGCTCAATCAGGTAACAGCCCCACTGTGGGATGTCCCTTGCTTCTTGCAGATTTGTAGAACCTCTGACTTCTATTTAAAGTTCTCAGGGGAGGATAGGAGATCTTAAAATTACATGTATTTTCATTTTAGAATTTCCCTTGGGTGTGTCCTTCAGGACCTTCACTTGTGGTTGCATACCTCATTGTTCTTGATCTGAATTTCACTCAGCATAATCATGCCTCATTTTATGCAGTATCGGAGTAATCACAGTGATTTAAATTCAGATCATTATTTGAATGTATTGCTATCTGAGTTATGCAGAACACCATGATTAGGTGGGCAGGCTGCGTGAAGAGATGTTTCTTATCAGCACTTTCCTTCCTGGGATCTTAACAGTATAACCCTGAAACTATTAGACATATGGGTATTAAAGTCCCCAGGTCTTCCTTGGGGCTACCCCTCCTGCAAGGCTGGGTGTTCTGAGGGCCAACTACAGCTTCTCCTTGGTGCTGACTCCTGATTCATCCTCCAGCTCAGACCTCAGTTCTGAGCTGCTGTGGGGTAGCTGGGCCTCAGGGCTGACTTAATCCTCATAGCACTCTTACAAATGGGTGGTGAAAAATACATTTTATAACTGGAAAATGAAGACTCAAAAATATACGGTGGTTTTACTATAAACCGTAGAGGTGGAAGTTGGGGAGCTTTGTTTAAAGAGAAAAATATAAAATGTTAAACTGTAGGCAGTTAACATCACGTGTTTATAGCATAGCATAATTACTCCTTGGAAGGAAAGTTATGACCAACTAGACAGCGTATTGAAAAGCAGAGACATTACTTTGCCAACAAAGTCCATCTAGTCAAGGCTATAGTTGTTTCAGTTATCATGTAAGGATGTGAGATTTGGACTTTAAGGAAAGCTGAGAGCCAAAGAATTGATGCTTTTGAACTGTGGTATTGGAGAAGACTCTTGAGAGACCCTTGGACTGCAAGGAGATCCAACCAGTCCATCCTAAAGGAGAACAGTTCTGGGTGTTCATTGGAAGGACTGATGTTGAAGCTGAAACTCCAATACTTGGGCCACCTGATGCGAAGAGCTGACTCATTTGAAAAGACCCTGATGCTGGGAAAGATTAAGGGCAGGAGGAGAAGGGGATGACAGAGGTTGAGATGGTTGGATGGCATTACCGACTCGATGGACCTGGGTTTGGGTGGACTCTGGGAGTTGGTGATGGACAGGGAGGCTGTGGTCATGGGGTTGCAAACAGTCAGACATGACTGAGCGACTGAACTGAACTGAGCTGAAGAATAATACATTTTTGTTGTTTAGTCACCAAGTCAGGTCTGACTCGTTTGCGACCCCATGGACTGTAGCCTGCCAGGCTCCTCTGTCCATGGTGTTTCCCAGGCACATGTTCTAGAGTGGGTTGCCATTTCCTTCTCCAGGGCATCTTGCCAAGCCAGGGATCGAACCTGCATCTTGTGCATCTCCTGCATTGACAAAAAGATTCTTTACCACTGAGCCATCTAGGAAGCCCAGTAATGATGTCTTAAGGCGAATGTTCAGAACAGAGAGCGGAGTAGTTAGGCGAAGAAGGGACGGAGAGAGAGAGGCACAGAATAGATAAGATGGGGTGTCACTGCATAGATGTCTGCTGGGACATAGCCCCTGAAGGGTTCTGTGGCCCTGTTTTTCCACTTAATCACGGTTGTAAATAGGATTATTGCTAATATTTGACTCACTGAAGGCTGAAACCAAATCAAAGCTGGAATATGTGGCACCACAGTTTTACAAAAAGAAAACAGCCTCTTTATATAGGCTGGAAGAGTCATTTGACCTGTTCTTCAACCCCATCTGGAATTGCTTGGGGTTAATTTAGCCTTTCTCTTAAGACTCATGTGATAAGGGGGTTGAGAGGAGCATGGACTTTGATTTCATTCCTCCCAAGCTCTGAGGCCTAATCTCTGAGAGAGGTGGCTTTGATGCCAGCTGGTATCACTGTTTAATGTGAGATGGGGAGGAAGTGACAGGTGACCTCTGAGAGGTGGGCATGCCGGCTGTGCAAACTGAACCAGAATGCTTCTCCATGCTGTTCTCTAGCCTCCCAGTAGAAGCAGAAATTCAGTGATGTACCTGCAGCTGTTAGCTTTCCCGTGCCCTGTTGCTACCCTGCTCTCCCCTCTCTAGGAAAATGAGGACTCTCTCTTTCCTATATTACTCATGAGTTCAAGTTTAGAACAGTGCAATGGATATAAAAGTGCTTTATTCTGAAAACTTTGAGAGAGAAGTTGCTGGGTGACTTGGCACTGGGTTAATTTTGGACTCTCTTATGGACTCAAAAATGTTTATAAGTTAACTTTAGAACTTTCATGAGACTTTAGAATTAATTCTGGCAGGCAGACGCACAAGTTTAAGCAAGACAGCAGAGACAGATGCTTCAAAATGCGGAGCCGGATGAATGGGGTGCTTTCTTCAATGGATCAAAGGCATGAAAAAATAAGGTTGAGGGTGGAGGACAGGAGTTACTCTCAATTTAGTGACACGGCAGTCAAGTGCAAAATTTGGACCTTGGACCTTGTTTTGAATATGAAACTAACCAAGCCACAGTTTTGTTTTGTTTTTTTTTAAAAAAGACTTTATTTTTTGAGGAGGATACCAGGGAAATTGGCAGATGGTCTATATATTAGATAATACTTAGGAATTGTCATTTTTATCAACTGTGATAATGACATTGCCATGGAAAATAATCCATCTATTTTAGTCCCTCTGAAGTAGGGATAAAGTGACAAAGTCTGGGATTTGCAATACATGAAGTAGGTTTGACGAAATTTAGGAAATTTTTGAATCTATATATAAGGGGTTCACTATACGATCCTCTATAACTGAGATGACGGAAGAAGTTCACAGTTGACTTCTTGAGTGTTTCACCTGGCCTGCTGAGCCCACAGTTGACTTTCTCCTACTGTCCAGTGTGGCTATCCTGTCACGGTCAGCAAACCACAGATATTTTAACTCCTGTTGGGAAGCAGGTTGCTGCCAACCCAGAGCCAGAAATGCCAGGTACTATCAAGAAGCTCTCTCTTTTTTAAACAGTTTCTTTCAGCTTATCCAGAACTATTGATTCTAGAGTGAGGACCAAGATCCTGACCTAGATGTAACTGGTTACCACCTCTAAAGGGTGGAGAGGTAACTTTTTTAAAAATAACTTTTTTACTTTATTTTGTAGGACTACCAGAAGGCTTCAGACCTTCTATGATGGAAATCATTCCTGTGCCAGAGGAGTGTGCCATATTCCAATGGCTGAGCCATTCTGCCCTAAAACAAGAGAGGTTCGTAATCTTTCTGGAAGGTGCGCCAGAATAAATCATGAGGGCTTGGGGTGGCATCTACGGACAGGTTAGTTGGCCAAGCATGTGGTCTCTCTTCCCCTCTCTAGTTTGATGCTTATGCAAAGTTTTAGGAAGAGTTGTTTCCCTTTGTTAATAATCCCTCCGTCTCAGTCATCTATATAAGCTGAATCGCTCAAATTTGCAACTTTTTTTTTTTTTCAATAAGTTTTGATTTTAGTGTCAGGATACCTAGATACCTTTTAAAATAATTTAGACAGCATAATACGGAGTATACACTCTGGAACCAGATTTCTTAAGATCAGGTCTTTATTCTTCCAACTTATTGTTGCTTGTTTCTGGATCAGAACCTTGGACTCTGGTTTCCTCATTTATAAAATAAAGTAATGATAACATATTGACACCTCACAGGACTGTGAAGGATAAAAGAGTAACTTACTTATAAAATGCTTTGAGTGATGCCTGTCACTTGTAAGACATCTAGTGTCTGGTAACTGCTTTTATGAATTAAATTATTAATAATCTATAAATAGTCAGATTTGCATCATTTGCCTTTGAGCTGAGTGTGACTTTTCCTGTCCAGCCTCCTCTCCTCTTCAGGATTATAGTAAGATCTCAGGACTGTAGAGGCGACCCTTACAAAAGCCAGTGGTGGTATAAAGTAAGAAATCCTAGCCTTAGCTTTCAGAGAATAAAAACGGCTACCACAATCCACAAGTCCATCCATGGTACTTTTCTTATAACCCCCAAATTTGAAAGTCAAATGCTACCTAGTAGGTCAGATGTACTGTCAGAAGCAAACTGCCTAGTAAAATCTTACTTAGACAGTACAAATAACTAAACATGTTACTCATTCAGATAATTTTAACACCTGATGTGAAACACAGATTTATGTTCAACCTTGCATAATAATGTAAAACTAGCTTCTTTACAGGCAAAGCTAGAGTGCTTTGACTAACCACACTCTGGTCTCAGAAATCTAGAGTCCGAAGCCAGGCTTTGAAGGGAGCTATTCAGGTGTATCTCTGCATGTTTATTCTTTGTGACTTCTGTGAAAGCATATGTTTAAGTAGGCGTTTAGATATACATTTGAGCCTTAAACAACCGTGGGCATGGTTAGAGGCACTGACCCACCATGCAGTTGAAAATCTGAGTATAAATTTACAGCTGGCCCTCCATATCTGGCAGTTCTGCATCCAAGGATTCAGCCAGCCCACAGAGTGAACAGCACTGTAGCATGAAATCTATTGTGAAAAAACTCCATGTAAGAGTAGGCCACACAGTTCACCCTGTGTTGTTCCAGGATCAACTGTATGTGTTCCTGGGTAGTTATCAGCAGAATATATCAGAATGATGCTGGCTTTAACCTCTGAAACACAGATCCATCCACAAAATAAATGTGCTCTCCAAGAGAAGTTAGGAGTGTATAATAACATTTTTGTCCACTTCAGATTGGGAGATGCTTGGAAGAAATAGACTAGGGAGAGCATATGCATGTTAATAGTGACTCTGAGGTATTGTCGCAGAGATTTGGGTACTAGGAATAAAGGTGTGTAAGGGAAGTGCTAATGAGGTATTCAGAGTACATGTAAATGTGGTGGCTGAGTGACTGTATCCAGTAATAAATACAGTTTGGCCTCCTTTGAGACTGAATTAATTCAGCTGTTATCAGTCTAGCCAAGCTAAGGACCTTCACATAAAGATTAAGAGTGCTAGGGAAGGCAGTTTAAGAAAATGGGGAGGCGGGGAGAGGCCTTCACAATATTATTTTATTCTTATATACCCTAAAAGGGATTTTAAAAATACTGTCCGAAAATTAAAGAGTAGATGGTGTTGCCCTTCAGTAATTATCACTGAAACTTTCAGTAGCCTTGTGATCTTTTTGTGTACTGACGACAGATTGTCAAGATGAATTGTCCAGTGGCAAGCAAGGTACATAATGGTTGTACTGTATCTTATCATTTGTTAAATGTGTGTGTATATATAAGGGGCTTTCCAGGTGTCTCAGCCGTAAGGAATCCACCTGCAATGCAGGAGACATGGGTTCAATCCCTGGGTCAGGAAGATCCCCTGGAGGAGGAAATGGCAACCCAATCCAGTATTCTTGCCTGGGAAATCTCATGGACAGAAGAGCCTGGCAGGCTACAGTTCATAGGGTCACAAAGAGTCAGACATGACCGAGCATCTGAGCACTCACACATGTGTGTGTAAAACAGATAAATATAAAAATATTTATGTGTAAATAGAGTGTTTCTGGAAAGCTGACCAAAGAACTAGGAACAGTGATTTCCCATGGGGAAACTGAATCCTTCGTACACAGGCAGAAGAATTACTTGTCAAATAAGAACCTTTGTGCTGTTTATATTTTGTACCATGTACAAGTATTACGTATTCAGAAAACAGTGTCACTTTTAGTCAAAAAGTAATCTGAAACAAATCTCTTCAAAAAGTCCTAACACAGTAAAAAGTCCTCTCAGCTGGAGTTGTATTTCTGGCTCCTTACAATGGTATTACCTGTTTGTGCAAAGTGCTGCTTCGGGTGGCAAGCCCTCAGGGTCTAACACTGGCTGGGCCATGCCCATAAGCCTCCACTTCCTCCTCCCCAGTGTGGCACCCACCCCAGGGTGAGGTGAAGACTTACATGCCATGTGCCACTGGCTTGCGAGAATTGTGATCTTCCTTCACACATCTTTCGAAGCACTCTGAAGTTTGGCCAAAACATACAGCTCAGTTATTTGGGACTTTTAAAGACATTTAATGAAGACAGGACTGGGCTGGTTATACCTTAATTTTGAAAGGGGGTGGGGACAGCGGAGGAAGGAGTGATTTAATAAGGCTTATTATTTATAACCTGTGCTCCTTAGGAAACAGTTTTGATTGAGCATAGTCTTATTTTCAGCATGTACAGGATAAATAAACATGATGGAGTATCAGCTAGTCATTGGCTAGGGCTTGTCATGGTTCTAAATTTAGAGTTGCCAAGCCTCTTACTAAAATTCTTTCTTCTATCGCCATAGCACAATGTTATTTTTAAGGAAATAGGTTAATTTGCCTGTGTGGTTCAGACCTGTGCAGGCAAGACTTTGGCCTAGATTGGAGCCTTCTATTGACTTTGAGTCACTCCATTTTGTATATAGTATCCTAGAAACTTTGACCAGTTACTTGGGAAATGTGTAGAAGCTGCCAGGGTTAATAATTTGAAGAGGACTTCCATGGTGATCCAGTGGTTAATAATCCACCTGCCAATGCAGGGAACATGGGTTCGATCCCTGGTCCGGGAGGATTCCACGCGTTGCGGTGCAGCTGAGGCTCTGCGCCACAGTGAGTGAGCCTGTGCTCTAGAGCCGGTGAGCTGCAACTGCTGAAGCCTGCACTTCCTAGAGCCTGTGTGCCATAACAAGAGAGCCCACCTCGATGAGAAGCCCAGGCGCTGCATTTAGAGAAGCCTGTGCACAGCAACCCAGACCCAGTGCAGCCAAAATGATGAATTTAAAAAAATTAGAAGACCAGTTAAGCATTTATATATTGTGTTGGGCACTCCTTGCTGTTTATTCCTTGAAAGTATTGCCCAGTCGTGTCCAGCTCTTTGCAGTGCCAATGACAGTAGCCCACCAGGCTCCTCTGTCCATGGGAGTCTTCAGGCAAGAATACTGGAGTGGGTTGCCGTTTCCTTCTCCAGGGGATCTTCCCAAGCCAGGGACTGAACCTGCTTCTCTGGCATTGCAGGCAGATTGTTCACTATCTGAGCCACCAGAGAAGTGGAAGTGTATCCCTTAGCTCGTTTAATCTTCACAGTATCTCTGAGTTACATTATTACTCCCATATCACTGATGGAAAAACTAGGACATAGGGAAGTGAATTCTTGTCAGTACTTTAACAGTTAAGT
The DNA here is from genome assembly GCA_917880005.1 of Nanger dama. Classification (NCBI taxonomy): domain Eukaryota; kingdom Metazoa; phylum Chordata; class Mammalia; order Artiodactyla; family Bovidae; genus Nanger; species Nanger dama. The sequence continues at coordinate 6,665,480 of CAKJTW010000094.1, read as the reverse complement.
TTAAAGGACTTTTTTTCAATTAAACAGGAATGTTTAAGCACAGAGTAAGAGAAAAATGAAATTAGATGAGATATACATTAGACACTAGAAAAAGTGATCAAACTTTTAAATAAAATGTTTCTAAACTCATATATGGCCTTGCCTCTAAAGGGATGCCAAGATAAGTTTATCTCTAGATAGAAGAAATCAACATAGCTCCATTCTGTTTTTTTTGTATGTCTTTAGAGAGGCAGCAGGCAAAGAGATTATGAAAGCACTTTCTACCCCAAAAGCTTTCACGGAAGCCCTCAGGCTTTGTATAGAAGAGCAATGAGAATGAGTTTCTCAGGAGCTTGGAAACTTTACTCTGCACATCTCTGAGACGTGGATGAGGAGGGTGCCTTGTGTTGCTTTGAAAGTTAAGAGCTCAGACTCAAGCCCACATTCACAGTCCATGATAATCTATTAAAGCAGCTAAAAAGTAAGATTAAAGCATGTAAACAAATGCCTGGTGTAAAGAAAAAGCCCACTGTTTGCTCTTATTGCTGTGAGCTAGATGTTGGGTGGGACAGAGCATTATGTAAATAGAGAGGGAGCTAGGAAACTCCCTTCTGTGATCACCCAGGTTCTCTTTGAGGGCCTGCAGGTACTGGGTATTTATAGTAAGAATCTTTTAAAGTAGTAGGGAAGAAAAAATAAAGCTCAGCTTCTGTTTGTATATTTTGAGTTTGGTTCTTTCTGTTCTAGGTCCTCATAGAGACTGCTAAGAAGCTAGGACTCCGGTGCCACTCAAAAGGGACAGTGATCACCATTGAGGGACCTCGTTTCAGCTCCCGTGCAGAAAGCATCATGTTCCAAACCTGGGGGCGGATGTTATCAACATGACCACAGTTCCAGAGGTGGTTCTTGCTAAGGAGGTGGGAATTTGCTACGCAAGTATCGCCATGGCGACAGATTATGATTGCTGGAAGGAGCATGAGGAAGCGGTAGGTGGAATTCTCTTTGGTACATGTATGGCCTGGGTTTCCATGTGCCATGAGAGCCAGTGAGAGAGTGTCTTAACTTTTTGTTTCTATTACATTAGTTCCAGAAAGTGCCTTTATACCAAGTTTTAAAGCCAGCTTTTTATACATTGTCATTAGGTGTTACCAGATTTTTTTTTGTAGTTCCCATTGGAAGAACAAAATCTTCATAGAGAATGAAAGGACACTTATGCAAGGATCCACAGGGAAGAGCACACTGTGAACATGTAGGTGTTTTGGGAATCTTACTGAGACTGAGCCCTTACATTACAGATAAAGACTCTTGGTTATAAGTTCTTTATGTTCCTGTTTATTATATAGCAGGGAAAGAAACCTATTAATATACCTCTTCATGGTAAGAGGATTCTGTATTCATGTCTAACCTGCCATGGATGGGTACTGTGCTTGGTATAAAAATACAATAGCAGACAGACGAATCCGTAAGGAACTAACTTTCTGGGTTCTGAATGAACTGGGTAGAGGTCAAACACACCAGTGTGAGAAGGCTTGGGGTTATACAGAAATAGTGTGGTAAGATACAGAAGTACGTATCGAATTGGCCCAACCAAATAATCGACATCCGGGAATCATGGCTTAAGTGTGATAGGAAGGATGGCCATGCTGGAGCGGTGAGGAGGGGGAAGAGGGAGGCAGGGCCATATAGACTACGTAAGGATTTCAGATGGGAGGTCATTGAGGGTTTTGAAGCAGAAAAAACATCAAGATCCAGCTGGTATTTGAGGATAGTGGGCCACTGAGGTCAGGCTTCCAAAACAAATATTTCCTTTGTGGAAAACTTCAAAACACCTACAAAAGTAGAGTTTAGTGTAATGAACCCCGCAGGTGCCCATCACCCGCCTTTCCACAATCATCAGCCGTGCCAACTCTTGACTTATTTATATGCCCCTACTCAGTTTTCTCCCTGGTACCCTCATAATTTTGAAGTAAATTTTTCTAAACAACCTCTCTTTTAAAAATAATTTTTTAAAACCACACCACCACTGTTGTACAAAACAATGAGTGATGTTAATTCTTTAATAAAATCAAATGTCCAGACTTGTCACATTTTCCCCTCCTGTCTCATAATTTTTAACTGTTCAAATCAGGATCCCTTAGAATCCACACATTGTATTTGAATGATAAACCTCTTAAGTCTTTAATCTAATATTCTCCTCCCTTTTCATTCCTTGCATTTTACTTGAAGAAGCCAGATCACTTGTCTTGTCATTTATCTCATTTTAAAAAGAGAAATGGACCAAACTGCAGCCAAGAAATTTTGAAGGAAGGAGCATGGCAGTGGCTGTTCTGGACACACTTAGGGGAGGGGACATCTTCTCTAGGGGGACCGTAGCACCATCCCAGAGCTGCTTGTTCCACCATCCAGTTACATGCAAAGCGGGCTAAGATATTCCAGCTGCCTCTCCATCCGTGGGTATGGAGTTTAGGTCGTGGATGAACACAGATTCTTTGAGGATGCTTGTTAACAGATTTGCAAATCCTGACCCAGCGCAGTCTCTGACTTGCAAAGCGGGCTGAGATATTCCAGCTGCCTCTCCATCCGTGGGCATGGGGTTTTAGGTCGTGGATGAACACAGATTCTTTGAGGATGTTTGTTAAGAGATTTGCAAATCCTGACCCAATGCAGTCTCTGACTTGGCAGCTTTGGTCACCTCAGGGGCAGCTCGGCCTCATGATGTTGAGAAGCTGCTTCCAGTTAATAGGAGGCTCCAGCCTCTGCCACTCCCCGAGCAGACTGCTCCCTGCCTGTGGCTTTCTGCGTGGTCTCATAACATTTGTCTCCTTTGCAGAGCTAATGGTGCTTTCATTTAGTAGGCCACATGAGGTTTGGAAAACAGTCAACTGGAGCTACTTCAGTTAAAAGCAGAAAAACTAAGCTCTGTGTAAGTGGTAAGGCATGAAAGCAAATAATGTTAAATGCCACAAGGAAAGCATAGAAAAGATGGCATCATCTCAATCAGCTATGTGTGTCATTGTGCTTTAAACCAGATGTGCAGCCTGGCATGGAAAAAGGTTCTAGAGTTGCCTAACCCCTTCTTCAGATTCCCGTTGTTCTTTTCACTTGCAACATTGGGTGACTTACTTAACCCTTCCACATGAGTGGGGGTGCTAATTACATTTCTGACCTTCTAGGATTACTGGAGGAATTAAACATGATAAATACAGAGCCACTAGTATAGTGCTAGGGCTTCCCAGGGGCACTAATGGTAAAGAACCCCGCCTGCCAGTGCAGGAGATGTAAGAGACACAGGTTCGATTCCTCGGTCAGGAATATCCCCTGGAGGAGGGCATGGCAGCCCACTCCAGTATTCTCGCCTGGAGAATCCCATGGACAGTGGAGCCTGGTGGACCACAGTCCATAGCGTCACACAGAGTTGGACACGACTGAAGTGACTTAGCATGCACAGTAGAGTACTGGCTTCTAAGAGGGTCGTTGTCAGATGATAGGTGTGATGGAATGGTGGAGGGATGTAGTTTCCAAAGAAAACTTTTGAGATTTAAGCTGGATGCTGACCAAGTGAGAATTTATTGTGAGAAAGCAGAAAGGACTTTTCTGGGTGGAGTGCAGCAGCAAAAACACAGAGGAAAAGAAGGTCAGAATCTATATAGAAATAGCAGTCACAAAGTATGAGGAAAAGAGTAAAATATAAGGTAAATCTCTTGGCTGTTTCAAGATGCTGCATTTGAAGTTTCCTACCCAGCAGGCACCCAGCTGGCCGCCTCCTTCTGCAGTGATCCCTCCCCCAGTGATGGCACTCCTCTCTGCTACGGTGCTTATCATTTTGTTGTAAACACATCTCCATGTTGTGGGAGGGGTATAGGAAGGTATAATCATGGTGCCTCTGAATCCTGGGTTTCTTCTCAGCATAGTTAAGCATGACAAGGACTCTTTCTGGTTATCTGTCTTATACTCAACTTCCTTCAGCTTCCTTAGGAACCAATTTCAGTCATACACAGAAGCAGTGGGGTGAGCGTCTGTGAATCCAACATCCAACATCATTCATAAACATAACAATTTTAAGCCAACCATGTTTCATCTACATGCTGATCCATGATCTTATCTGTGAACATTCTAGGAGACATCTAACATAACCACATTGCTGTTATCACACTCCAGCAATAATTCCTTAATATATCCAGGCAGAGTTCAATTTTCTCGTTATCTCAAGTAGCCTAAGTAATTTTTTTCGGAATTCCAGGTGTTCTTAAAAGAAACTAGGTCATTTGTCCTATAGAGTTTCCCACAGTCTGAATTGCTGAAATCATCTCCTCAGGATGGTTTATCCAATTTCACAGTGTTCTATATTTTCTGTAAATTGGCAGCAGGATCCAGAGATTTGATCTAATTCTGACATCATAATCCACAAGGACGCTCATGAAAGTGGACTGTTTGTTTGGTTTGGGTTTCTGGTTTTGTGATGTTAACAGCCCATCCATTAATTCACTGGGACTATAAAAATGGTGATACTTTGATTCCATTATTTTTATTAAAGGCTTCTCTAAAGGGAAATGTTCTTATCTTCTGATTTGTCTAGTATAGCAACAGTTTTAAAACTGGAATCCATTCTGTGGACATGAGAAGAGCCACTAACTTTCTAGGCCATGCCAACACATTATACAACTGAAAAGGTTTCTCAGACACCATGTTGAAAAATAGTTGTGCTTTTCAGAGATGTCATTGGATTTCTCTATGACCTCTCCCCTAATAAATGCAGAACTGGGGTTCAAGTTCTTGGAAGTAAACTGACTTCAACAGATCAGGTAGGAACTCAGGAAAAAATGTTCTGTGAAAAGCAGTGGAATTTTAAATTGCTGGTAATGTCCTGTGCCGTTGTTTTCTAGGTTTCAGTGGACCGGGTCTTAAAGACCCTGAAAGAAAATGCCAATAAGGCCAAAAGCTTACTTCTCACTACCATACCTCAGATAGGATCCATGGAATGGTCAGAAACCCTCCATAACATGAAGGTAAGTATCCTCTCCATCTGCAAGCAGACACTTCATAGACTCTCAGCTGCCCTTTGCCCTAATTTGCATTGGACCCTTGGTCCATCTGTTCATGTATTTTATACTAGACTAGATGTTTTCTACATGTTTTCATGTCATTTGCTAGCATACTAACCATAAATGGAAGAGAGAGATATTCTGGCTGGTAATGCAAGAGCACTAAAAGTTGAGGTGAGGGAGATTTACTATCTAGTCTATCAGGTTCTTGACACTGTCCTGCTTTGCAGTGTATCCATAAATTTGACTTCAGAAGATTGGTAGTGTTTGCCCTGTACACGTATTATACTGCAAACAAGGCTGTTTTCTCTTTGGCAGATCCATGCTAAGTACTGGCAGCCTTTAAAGCCAAAACACTGGCACACAATACCAAAATGGTGCCAGGGATTGTCTACTTACAGTTAATGTTGCATCAGACAAACTAAGATAGTAATAAACATGTGGAGGGTTGCAGATTGGTAGCTTTTCAACTCTAGTATTAATTCCCAGAATATGATTTGAACTGATGGCTGAGCTCAGATGTATGGTTTTTATCTGGCCCTCTTGTGTCTCTTGATTAACCACCTTAGGAAAGGAGTTGGCTGGAATTGATCAGATGTTACAGTCACCTAGTATCCAAAGAGGGTAGCCAGCATATTCAAAGGTCTCCTAGAATACACCTCTACTCTTAGGTCTTGGAGTTGAGAGAGGATTTGAAAAGTTGATAAAAGCCCTCTCAACCTGAATAACCACTGAGGAACCCTGGAATGACAGCTACTGTTTGGTGTGATGACAGTGCTGTGGCAGTAAATGACTGCCAACTGCTGGGCGTGGAGGAGCCATGATTTGTAGTTTGCTGTCTGCCATGGTATAAATGCTCTTGCACAGCCCATTTCAAGCTATCGACATGAAGCCACTGGTAAGCTGGGAAGTGATATACATAATGGGTTTTTACAAGCTGGTACAAGCAGGCTCCAGAAAACCAGTGTAATAAAATGTCTCTCAGCCTTGAGGACTGGCACAGTCAGGAATACTGGCATTTTGTAATCTGTCTTCCCTACTACATTTAAATCCATAAGGAATAGGAAACACATCTATTGGTTTCAGCCTATCTGCTCAGGAGATAAATGTTCTTTAATGATAGGTCCTTTCCCTCATGAATTACTTCATCATAATTGAAATATAGGCAACTCTTTTAAATGGATGAAGAAAAGGGGAACAGAAAATAAGTTTTAGGAATTGGAGAATATCACTTTAAACTAGAAACAGTTACATCTGGTAATGAGTATAATGCGATAGCATGACTTTGGCTTATCTAAACAAACACACTGTTGACTGGCAGGAAATGTGATTCATACTTTTGGTACTGCTGAGGCTGTTACCTGCAGGATTGGATGGTGAGGTTTGGGGTTTGGTTTTTCTTGGTTTTTTGTTTTTTAAGGTTTCTGACCCTTGGTCAAAATTTGACTAAGCTAATTTGACCATAGTCCCTTGAACTTTCAAAGATAATCTGTCAAGGAATACATTTACTATTTCAGCTTCATTTTTAAGTAAAAATATTTGGATAGTAGATTGGTGTCCTCTATTCCTTCTATGAAGCTTCTGAAAGTGTACGTAAAATGGCATTTTTAAAAGGGTTAATATGTGTAGAAGAGAGAAAATGAAGAATTGCTACTCTAGACAAAATTGAGAATCATGGCCTCCATTCTGTAACATACAAGGAATACCACACTAATAATCCCTTATTCCAAGGCAGTATTTTCAGCTCTCTGAACACTGATGTGTGTATCATTAATTCACTAATTCATTTCAGAATCACTTAGCGAGCACCGACTATATGTCAAGCTATGGTTCACACAGATATGTAAGATGCTGTTATGGAGAAGCTCCTAGTCTATTTGGAGATACTCGCATATTAAAATTTCAATAACATTTTTCAGCAGAATAAGACAAAGGCTAGGGGTTGGTGTATAAAATATGTCCTAGTGGATGTAAAGGGGCAGAGGTGGAGATAAGTGAGAATCAGAACAGTCCTCTGAGATAAACATTCTAAACCTCACTTTACATGAAAGGAGAATGAGGAACTAATAGTTAAAAAGAGTTATGCTCAAAACTCCATATGTGGTTAGTGATTATTAAACTTTTAGTGAACATGAGAATTTTCTGGAGAGTTTATCAGTATATATCCCATGAGTCCTCACTGTATAAAAATCAAAGTGGTAATAAGCACTCCAGGTGATTATCATGCCCCCAAGGCATGAGAATTCCTGCCTGTAGTAGTTGTTTGATTAATCATAATCTGTGCCTACTTCCTTTCAGAAAATGGCCCAGTTTTCTGTTTTGTTACCAAGACATTAAAATAGCATGGCTGCCCAGAAGACCAGGAGACTTTGAAATTCCAGTCCTTTGGGAATTCCTGCTTGAGAAAACAGAAAAGATATGCAGCTTTCATGCCCTTGCTGCCCAAGGAAGAAGTGATAAGACATTGTACTCATCAGAAATGCCTTCTCAAAGACTTGGACTGCTTCAAATAATTGAAGGAAAGCAAATTACACTTCCAGAAAAGAAGAAAAAGAAGACACCTTTCACCATTCCCCTATTAAATTTGTAACAATAAAGGTAGTCAGTAATATTCCTATGCTGCCAAGGAATTTGAAGAAGAAAAGCTCTTAGACTATTTACTGGTGTGACTGTAAGTTGGTATAATCTTTTTGGAGGGCAGTTTGGTAAAATGTATCAAAGGCTTAAAAACTCTTTGTGCTGGTTAAACTCCTAGGAATTTATCTTTAAGGAATTATCAGAGATACATATAAATAATTATGAATAAAGAAGGATGTATAACATAGTTATCATAGCAAATATTCAAAACAATCTGAATATCTAACAAATGAAGGTAAATCACAGTCAAGCTCTTAGATTGTGAAGCAGCCAGCTGAACATCATAGATTCACATAATGTACAAAAGACATTGTTGCTGTAAAATACGGAATGAGGATATGTAAGCATCTTACAGTGCTAATTTTGTTTTAAAATTCTACATAGTTACGTACAAAGAACAGAAAGAAATATATGCACTCTTCTGTTATTGTATTTGGGAAGAGGATACTGGATAATTTTTTATTTTATTTTTCCATTTCTTCACATTTTTCTACAATGAATATAATCAAATAGTGAAGTTTTAGAAATAAAAATGGGCTTAGAAAGATCCAGTTCTTGAGAACCCACTGTTTTTGGTAATGCTGCAGAAGTTAAGATGGCCCTGCTACGAGGAGTTCTGTTTGAGTTCCATCTTTATATTGTTAAAAGACCATTAATGACTGTATGGTTAGAACAGTATTTCGGTTTGCAACAATGTAAGAAAAGCTGAGTGTTTAATATGGAGCTTATCTTAAATTATTTAAGAGACCATATACACACATTATAGTGTGTCAGATATTTTTAAAACTGATATTTGACTTTTTATTTCTACACCTTCTTATGATTTGATGAATTATTTTACATGAGTTGATTTTTTTAATAAAAAAAATGGAAGCTTCTTACTGGTTTTTATTCTTAATTTATAGGAATGTGGTTTTTCTTATCATAGAGAGATCATTTTTCCCTCAGAATTACTCCTCACTGTAGTCTGTTACTCAGTCCTTTAGTAATGTATCTCTCTTGCCTGTTTAAAGAGAATGTAGAATGAATGTGTTTGTGTCTAAGGAACTGTCTTCATGATAATGAGCGGCTAACTGTAAATAAACCAGTTACCCTTCAGCATTAATACAGAGCTGTCTGGGTTACATGTAAGTATGGCTCTTGGACTCTGAAGCAGCGTTTCAGCTCTGTGCATGAGACAGCCACAGAGGACATGATGGATCTGAACCCAGGGTTCTCTGGTTCTGAACACCATGATTGTTTTCACTACCCTGTAGTATATGCTATGCCTTACTATCCTTCTTTCTTGGTAGACATCTAAGGATGTCAAGGCCAAAATGTAGGCATTTTTCTTGTTCCTTCAAAAATACGGTGGTTTCCAAATTCAGTTCAGTTCAGTCATTCAGTTGTGTCCGACTCTTTGCGACCCCATGGACTGCAGCACGCCAGGTCTCCCTGTCCATTACCAACTCCCAGAGTCTACTCAGACTCACGTCCATTGAGTCAGTGATGCCAACCATTTCATCCTGTGTCATTCCCTTCTCCTCCCACCATAAATCTTTCCCAGCATCAGGGTCTTTTCAAATGAGTCAGTTCTTTGCATCATATGGCCAAAGGATTGGAGTTTCAGCTTCAGCATCAGTCCTTCAAATGAATATTCAGGACTGATTTCCTTTAGGATAGACTAATTGAATCTTGCTGTCCAAGGGACTCTCAAGAGTCTTCTCCAACACCACAGTTCAAAACGTCAATTCTTCAGCAGTCAGCTTTCTTTATAGTCCAATTCTCACATCCATACATGACTACTGGAAAAACCATAGCCTTGACTAGACAGACCTTTGTTGGCAAAGTAGTCTCTGCTTTTTAATATGCTGTCTAGGTTGGTCATAACTTTGCTTCCAAGGAGCAAGTGTCTTTTAATTTCATGGTTGTAGTCACCATCTGCAGTGATTTTGGAGCCCCAAAAATAAAACCTTTCTCTTTCCATTGTTTCCCCATCTATTTCCCATGAAGTGATAGGACGAGATGACATGATCTTCATTTTCTGAATGTTGAGCTTTAAGCCAACTTTTTCACTCTCCTCTTTCACTTTCATCAAGAGGATCTTTAGTTCTTCTTTGCTTTCTGCCATTAGGGTGGTGTCATCTGCATATGTGAGGTTGTTGATATTTGTCCCAGCAACCTTGGGATTCCAGCTTATGCTTCATCCAGTCCGGCATTTCTCATGATGTACTCTGCATATAAGTTAAATAAACAGGGTGACGATATACAGCCTTGATGGACTCCTTTCCCAATTTGGAACCAGTCTGTTCCATGTCCAGTTCTAACGTGCTTCTTGACCTGCATACAGATTTCTCAGGAGGCAGGTCAGGTGGTCTGGTATTCTCATCTCTCAGAATTTTCCACAGTTTATTGTGATCCACACAGTCAAAGGCTTTGGCATAGTCAATAAAGCAGAAATAGATGTTTTTCTGGAACTCTCTAGCTTTTTTGATGATCCAATGGATGTTTGCGATTTGATCTCTGATTCCTCTGACTTTTCTACGTACTGTTGACTAATTTTCAGCATTACTTTGCTAGTGTGTGAGATGAATACAATTGTGTGGTAGTTTGAGCATTCTTTGGTATTGCCTTTCTTTGGGATTGGAATGAAAACTGACCTTTTCCAATCCTGTGGCTACTGCTGAGTTTTCCAAATTTGCTGACATACTGAGTGCAGCAGTTTAAGCAGCATCATCTTTTAGGATTTGAAATAGCTCAACTGGAATTCCATCACCTCCACTAGCTTTGTTTGTAGTGATGCTTCCTAAGGCTCACTTGACTTTTCATTCCAGGATATCTAGCTCTGCGTGAGTAATCACACCATTGTGGTTATCTGGGTAATGAAGATGTTTTTGTATATTCTTCTGTGTATACTTGCCACCTCTTCTTAGTATCTTCTGCTTCTGTTAGGCCCATACCATTTCTGTCCTTTATTGTGCCCATCTTTGCATATCTCTCATTTTCTTGAAGAGATTTCTAGTCTTTCCCATTCTGTTGTTTACCTCTATTTCTTTGCATTGATCACTGAGGAAGGCTTTCTTATCTCTCCTTATTATTCTTTGGAACTCTGCATTCAAATGGGTAAATCTTTCCTTTTCTTCTTTGTCTTTCACTTCTTTTCTCAGCTATTTGTAAGGCCTTGTCAGACAACCAGTTTGCCTTTTTGTATTTCTTTTTCTTGGGGATGGTCTTGATCACCACCTCCTGTACAATGTTATGAACACCATCCATAGTTCTTCAGGCACTTTATCAGACCTAATCCCTTGAATCTATTTGTCACTTGCCCTGTATAATCGTAAGGGATTTGATTTAGGTTATACCTGAATGGTCTAGTGGTTTTCTCTACTTTCTTCAAGTTAAATCTGAATTTGGCAATAAGGAGTTTATGATCTTAGCCAGTCAGCTCCCAGTCTTGTTTTTGTTGACTGTATAGAGCTTCTCCATCTTTGGCTGCAAATAATACAATCAGTCTGATTTTGGTATTGCCCACCTGGTGATATCCATGTGTAGAGTCTTGCGTTGTTGGAAGAAGGTGTTTGCTATGACCAGTGCATTCCCTTGGAAAAACTCTCTTAGCCTTTGCCCTACTTCATTCTGTACTCCAAGGCCAAATTTGCCTGTTACTTCAGGTTTTTCCTGACTTCCTACTTTTGCTTTCCAAATTATAGAAGTTATTTTCTTGATTCAGTACTGTTTTCTTGCAACCTCATTTTTAACTTCTCAAATGAAGTATACAGTTCACTTATTTTGTTGCCCACCATTCACTCCTTCAGCAAAGCCAACAATATAATTTTCCTCATAGCTCATCCTTGAAGACTTTGCTGACCATTTCTTCCTGGAATACTTCTCAGTTCCATGGTTCTTCACTCCTTTTCTTAGCTACAATAAGTGAACACTGTGATGAGCTCTGAGTATGTCAGAGTTTCTCCAGAGAATGATGGGCATATTAGAAAAGTTCTAGCTTAGCAACTCAGCCCCTTAGAAGAGTGCTGAATTACTAATTAGTACATCTACCTCTACATAAAAATATTTTATTGGCACTGTGAGCTGCTTATTTTTATTTTGCATTGTTTTTCATGATTTTGACGAGTAGATATAGAATAGTTCATAGGCAGAGTGTTAACCAAAGAGTGGAGAAGGCTGGAATAGTAGGGTTACATTTGAGAACTGAAAATACTTTGCAGATTAGCCTCAGTGCATCCTGGATTTGTTCATAACAGGTCAAAACTTAAGAACAGCTAAAATTCTCAGTGGTGTGGGGAAGTCTAAAAAGGTTCATTAATTCAAATCAGTGTCTTTATACAGCAGTATAGAACAATGTCTATGACGAAAGTGGAAATCAGAAAATTACGTGAAGTAAAGCAGTTTGCGTTTGTGAATAGCATATTTATGTTTTATGGCCACAGAGTTTCTGGAAAGAAGCTGAGTGACCACCTCTGAGGTATGAATCAAGAGACCTACTGTCTACCTCATACCTTTCTGTACTGTTTGGACTTTTTACTGTAAGTATCTACTTAGTAGATGCTTATATGTTTTGAGGAATGGAGAATAGAGACCTTGCTTTGTAGCAGTTTACATAAAATAATCTCTTTAGCCTGACGTTGATTTCTGTTAGGTCATGTCTGGGTCAGTGTGTCCAGTTCTGGGCACAGTACTTCCAGGGGGACTCTGACCAAAAAGCACCAAGAGCAGAGTACAGGAAATGGGAAAGCAATGCCCACATATGCAACGGTGGGAGCAACGGAGGATGTCTAACCGCTTAAGAGGAAATCTTATGATGTGAGCATTTCAAATATTTAAGAGGCTGTCATTCAGCCCGGCCTTGAGGCGTTCCAAGGGTTCCTTCTGACCACCTGTTTCATTCAGTTATAGACTAGTCTATCTCACTGTGGAGTAAGCCTCCATAAAATCATGAAACATCTTTTTATTTATGAGATCCTTTGTTCCTTGAACTTACTATCACAAGATCTATCTATATTTGTGTAAGTGAAAATCTCATCTTATTTTTGCTACATAAAACCTTCATTAGCTCTTCATGAACCTTCACCTCCATGTCAACTTTCAGCAGGTAACTTCAGTTCCTTATTCACTGACAAAACTGAAGCCTCAGCAGAGAACTTCCAGGCATACCCCCCTTTACCATTCCCAAACTCTTTTCTCCTCTCACTATTTCTGACATACATAGCAGCACCTGGAGGTCTTCTTAAAACAGACTACATGGCACCATCCTAGAGTTTCTTTTTTAAAAGTCCTCAGTCTGGGACATCGTAATCTGGGGTTTGTAGCCATCTTGAAATTATACACACATTTCAGTACTGGTGTCTCAGTCCCCCTTTCTATCTTTGTGTCTTCCAGCCTCTACTGAGCTTGTTGACTGGTGCTCCCAACATAACCCATTCCACTGGTGGACAGAGGATACTTAGAAAAAATTCTTTCTCTTAAATTTTGAAATTAATCTACCTGTAACTTTCATTTATCCTTCTCTGGAACTGTTTGGGTGTCATTTAATATCTTCCACACAGCACAGTTCTAATATTTGATGGCGGTCTATCTGTCCTCCCAAGGGATCTTTTGCCTGAACATCTTTAGTTCATTTTCTTTTCCAGTGTTCCTGAAATAACAGTGTACCTGATATTGTAAGTTTAAATGTACAGCACAATGGCATATGTATATATTGCAAACATTACTGCAGTAAGTTTAGTTAGCATCCATCACCTCATCATTTCAGTTCCATTCAGTCGGTCAGTTGTGTCCAACTCTTTGTGGCCCCATGGACTGCAGCACACCAAGATTCGCTGTCTGTGGAGGAGCTGGAAGGCTTTAAGCAAATACTGAGAATGTATTTGCTCCACTCGTGATGAAGGCTGGAAGCTGGGACGAGCATAACAAAGGGTTATGAGTGTTCACCAAATGCCCAAGGCTGGGAACGGATAACGAAGGGTTATATGCCCAGCCTTGAGGCGTTCGAAGGCTTCCTTCTGACCACCTGTTTCTGGGAGCAAGGACTGTTGTTTCATGATAAGACTCCCGTTAGAGTTTCGCCAAAGCTATGTTATGGCTTGGGCGGTGGAAACTGTATTTTATGCTTGAATGCATTGATGTTTTATTGAGAAAGGCTACAGGCAAGTCTGCTTTATGCTCTGTTCCCTGAGACCATATATCTGCAAAAGCTGGATAAAATTTGTCAGTCCACTAGAGGCTGTCCCTGAGTGTCCCTTTCAGAGTGCGGCCCTCCAAGCCTTACTTACACCTGTCCACCATCTCCCAGAGCTTGCTCAAATTCATGTCCGTCGAGTCGGTGATGCCATCCAGCCATCTCATCCTCTGTCATCCCCTTCTCGTGCCTTCAATCTTTCCCAGCATCAGGGTCTTTCCCAGTGAGTCAGTTCTTTGCATCAGGTAGCCAAAGTATTGGAGCTTTAGCTCCAGTCACCTTAGTTACAGGAAATCACCATAGATACAGAATAAATTTTTTCCTTGTGAGGAGAATGTGTAACACCTGTCCCTCCGCACCTTTCAAATGCGCCATAGAGCACTGCTAACTACAGTCACCCCAGCACGCACTTACTTCACAACTGGGGGTCTATACATTTACCCACCTCCATGTAATTCCCTATCCTCATGCCCTGCTTCCGGCAACCTCAAATCTCATCTGTTTCTATGAGTTCAGTATTCTGTTTTAGATTCCACATATAAATGAGACCAAACAGTATATGTCTTTCTCTGACTTATTTCACTTAGCATAATGCCCTCTAGGCCCATCAGTGTTGCTACAGATGGCAGAACTGCCTTCACTTTATGGCTGTAGCATATTCCATTGTTTCTATATATACCACATTTTCTTTGTTCATCTCTCAGTGAGTACATAGTTTGTTTCCATGTCTCAGCTGTTGTGAATAATGCTGCAAAAAAGGACATGGGCGTGTAGAAATCTCTTCAACATAATGATTTTGTTTATTCTTGTGAACCTCCAGTGTTTCCCATAGTGGCTGTACCAATCTACATTCCCACCAACCTTGCACAAAGGTTCTCTTTTCTACATCCTGACGAGCATCTGTTATCTGTTTTTTTGGGGGAGGGGAGGGAAGATAGACATTCTGATGGAATGGCTGACGTGTAATCTCATTGTGGTCTTGATTGTACTATCCTAATGTTGAGCACCTTTTCATGTACCTTTTAGTCATCTGAATGTCTTAGAAAAATGCCTGTTCAGGTCCATTGCCAGTTTTTCAATTAGATGATTATTATTTGCTATTCAGTTGTATGGGACTTTTATATATTTTGAATGTTAACCTCTTGTCAGATACATGATTTGCAAATATCTTCTGCCATTCTGTAAACTGCTCTTTCATTTTGTTGACTGTTTCTTTTTGGCATCCAGAAGGTTTTAAACTGGATGTAGTCCCATCTGTTTACCGTTGTATTTTGTTGCTTGTGATTTCAGTGTCATATTCAAAAACTCATTGCCAAGACCCATGTCAATAAGTGTTTTTCCAAAATTTTCTTCTAGGAGTTTTATGGTTTCAGGTCTTAACATTTAGGTCATCAATTCATTTCAATTTAATTTTTGTGAGTAGTATAGGTATAAGATAGGGTTCAGAGTTTCTGATTCAAGGCGTCTGAGATAGGGCCTGATAATTTACATTTCTAATATAAGTTCCAGGTGAACTGAAGCCACACTTTGAAAACTGCTATCATAGATGTTTTTCCCTACTCATCCACTTACTGGATCTTGTAACTCTTATCTAGCCAAAGATGTCACTCTGACACTTGACCCTCTCTAAAAATCAAACTACCTCTCATTACTGGATCATTGCATCTCAGTGCACAAATATGCTATTCTTTCTCCCATTAAAAAAAAAAAAATACTTCTTGACCACAATTCTGTTTACTGATTGTCTTAATGCTTTGACTTTCATTGAAATATGACCTTTTGAAGAGTTATATATTTTCACTGTCTACAACTGGCCTTCATTCTTTGTTCAGCTCACTCCAAATCAAATTTTGTCAGCAACCCACTTCCAATACCACCAAAATTATTCTCAAAGTCATCTCTAGTAAATCTGCTGGTCAACTCTCAGACTTCATCCTTTTCCTATCAGCAGCATTTGATACATTTATCCATTCCTGCTATTTGATAACCTTTCTTCATGCGGCTTTCAGGGACATCACACTTGATATTTCTTTTATCTCGACAGCTGTACTCAGTCTCCGCTTGCTCCTCCTCCCTAATCTTTCAACATGACCTGCCTCAAGGCTCAAGCTTTGGGTTGTTCTATCTTCATCCATCTCTGGGGCCGTTTCTCATCTGCATCCTAAATCTGCCCTCCCAGCAGAGCTAGCAGTTCCTTCCTTCCAGTTACTCAGACCAAAGGCATGGAGTCATCCTTGACACCTCGAAAGCCATATTCACACCAGGAGAACTTCATTCACTCCGCCATCAAAACACATCTGGAAACTAACTATTCCTCACAGCATCTACTGTTTCTACCCTGATCCGAGCTGCTCTCATTTCGTATCTGACTACTGAAATAATCTTCTAACTGGTCTTCCAGCTTCTACTCTTCTCCATGAGACCTGCACCTTTCCCTTATCTCTCTGAATTCCTTCCTAACTATCCTCAAAACTCACTCTGCTCCATACCACCAACCTTACTTTTCCTATAACACACCAGGCCTTCTCCTCCTTAAGTATTTGCTTTTTGTCCCTCTTCCTAAAAAGTTACCCCAGATAAACATGTGGCTCAAGCTTGCAGCTCCTTCAATTCTCTGCTCAAGATAAACCTCAATAGGTCAACTTCAACCATCCTACCCTAACAGAAGGCAAAGATCCTCACTCCACTATACACCCCCAGCATTCCTGGCTCAACTTTTCTTTTTTCTCCATAGCTCTCAATGTTCCCAGCACATGCTAGCATTTGTGTTTGCTTATTTGTTTTTGTTTGTTGACACCCTCCCCCTACTGCCTTCTTTAAAATGAAAACTCTGCAGGAATCCTGTCATTTATTGATACAACTTCCAAATGATCAGAACAGTGTCTGTCTGGCACGTAGAAGGCTTTCAGCCAATACTTTTTAAATGTACAGTTTCCCCTTCCGTATCATAAGCCCTGCATGTTCTAACATTTTCTGGCCTACTACAACCTCTTCTCTCACCTCCCACACCTCAGGGCACTCTAGATCAGAGCTAGCCTATAGAAATATAATGTGCACCAATATGTAATTTTAAATCTAGAAGCCACGTTTAAAAAGTAAAAAGATAGAGGAGGAGCTGTTTGGCAGCAGCAGCTGCCTCCTCCTTTCCCACCACCCCACATCAGAGTGGGAAAGACAGAGTCTGGCACTGTAAGTGCAGATGGCCAGCAATCAGCCAGCAGCCAGTTCACTGCCTCCAGTTCTGAAAAGAAAAAATCCTTTTTGAGAGGATATAAGAAGGTAGAGTAGAAGGAAGCCAGGTACCTCTTCTTATGGAAACACCAAAATCACAACTAACTGCTGAACCCCACTGACAAAAAAGCAAACAAACACTGAAACCTACCAAAAGAGACACTCTACATCCAAAGACAAAAAAGCCACAACAAGATGGTAGAAGGGACACAATCGTGATAAAACAAAATCTCATACACACAGGGTGTATGGGATACACTTGGAAAATAACTATACCACAGAAGTTCTCCCATAGGAGAGAAAGTTCTGAGCCACCATGTCAGGCTTCCCAGCCTGGGGGTCTGGCAACAGGGGAGTAGCCCCCAAAGAATCTGCTTTGCAGGCCAGTGAGGTTTGATCTGCATTTCGGACTCTTTTGTTGACCATGATGGCTACTCCATTTCCTCTGAGGGATTCCTGCCCGCAGTTGTAGATATAATGGTCATCTGAGGTAAATTCACCCATTCCAGTCCATTTCAGTTCGCTGATTCCTAGAATGTCGATGTTCACTCTTGCCATCTCCTGTTTGACTACTTCCAATTTGCCTTGATTCATGGACCTAACATTCCAGGTTCCTATGCAATGTTGCTCTTTACAGCATCAGACCTTGCTTCTATCACCAGTCACATCCACAGCTGGGTATTATTTTTGCTTTAGCTCCATCCCTTTATTCTTTCTGGTGTTATTTCTCCACTGATCTCCAGTAGCATATTGGGCACCTACTGACCTGGGGAGTACCTCTTTCAGTATCCTATCATTTTGCCTTTTCATACTGTTCATGGGGTTCTCAAGGCAAGAATACTGAAGTGGTTTGCCATTCCCTTCTCCAGTGGACCACATTCTGTCAGACCTCTCCACCATGCCTGCCCGTCTTGGGTGGCCCCACAGGGCATGGCTTAGTTTCATTGAGTTAGACAAGGCTGTGGTCCTAGTGTGATTAGATTGACTAATTTTCTGTGATTATGGTTTCAGTGTGTCTGCCCTCTTGCAACACCTACCATCTTACTTGGGTTTCTCTTACCTTGGGCATGGGGTATCTCTTCATGGCTGCTCCAGCAAGCGCAGCCGCTGCTCCTTACCTTGGAAGAGGGGTATCTCCTCACCGCCGCCTCTACCGACTTTGAACGTAGAATAGCTCCTCTAGGCCCTCCAGTGCCCGCACAGCCACGGCTCCTTGGACGTGTACCAGCTCCTGCCAGCCGCTGCCCCTGGCCTTGGGCAGGGGTGGCTCCTTTCAGCTGCTCCTGTGCTGTCACAGCCTGGTAATCCATGTCTATGCCCCAACCAGTAACACTGAAGAAGCTGAGTTGAATGGTTCTATGAAGACCTACAAGACCTTTTAGAACTAACACCCAAAAAGATGTCCTTTTCATTCTAGGGGACTGGAATGCAAAAGTAGGAAGTCAAGAAACACCTGGAGTAACAGGCAAATTTGGCCTTGGAATGCGGAATGAAGCAGGGCAAAGACTAATAGAGTTTTGCCAAGAAAATGCACTGGTCATAGCAAACACCCTCTTCCAAAAACACAAGAGAAGACTCTACACTTGGACATCATCAGATGATCAACATCGAAATCAGATTGACTATATTCTTTGCAGCCAAAGATGGAGAAGCTCTATATAGTCAACAAAAACAAGGCCAAGAGCTGACTGTGGCTCAGATCATGAACTCCTTATTGCCAAACTCAGACTTAAATTGAAGAAAGTAGGGAAAACCACTAGACCATTTAGGCCTGACCTAAATAAAATCCCTTCTGATTATACAGTGGAAGTGAGAAATAGATTTAAGGGACTAGATCTGATAAGACAGAGTGCCTGATGAACTATGGACAGAGGTTCATGACATTGTAAGGAGACAGGGATTAAGACCATCCCCAAGAAAAAGAAATGCAAAAGAGAAAAATGGCTGTCTGGGGAGGCCTTACAAATAGCTGTGAAAATAACAGAAGTGAAAGGCAAAGGAGAAAAGGAAAGATATAACTATTTGAATATAGAGTTTCAAAGAATAGCAAGGAGAGGTAAGAAAGACTTCCTCAGTGATCAGTGCAAAGAAATAGAGGCAAACAATAGAATGGGAAAGACTAGAGACCTCTTCAAGACAATTAGAGATACCAAGGGAACATTTCATGCAATGATGGGCACAATAAAGGACAGAAATGGTATGGACCTAACAGAAGCAGAAGATATTAAGAAGAGGTGGCAAGAATACACAGAAGAACTATACAAAAAGATCTTCACAACCAAGATAATCACGATGGTGTGATCACTCACCTAGAGCCAGACATCCTGGAATGTGAAGTCAAGTGAGCCTTAGAAAGCATCATTATGAACAAAGCTAGTGGAGGTGATGGAATCTCAGTTGAGCTATTTCAAATCCTGAAAGGTGATGCTGTTAAAGTGCTGCACTCAATATGCCAGCAAATTTGGGAAACTCAGCAGTGGCCACAGGACTGGAAAAGGTCAGTTTTCATTCCTTTCCCAAAGAAAGGTGATGCCAAAGAATGCTCAAACTACTGCACAATTGCACTCATCTTATATGCTAGTAAAGTAATGTGCAAAATTCTCCAATCCAGGCTTCAGCAATACGTGAACTCCCAAATGTTCAAGCTGGTTTTAGAAAAAGCAGAGGAACCAGAGATCAAATTGCCAACATCCGCTGGATCATAGAAAAAGCAAGAGAGTTCCAGAAAAACATCTATTTCTGCTTTATTGACTATGCCAAAGCCTTTGACTGCGTGGATCACAATAAACTGGAAAATTCTGAAAGACGTGGGAATACCAGACCACCTGACCTGCCTCTTGAGAAACCTATATGCAGGTCAGGAAGCAACAGTTAGAACTGGACATGGAACAACAGACTGGTTCCAAATAGGAAAAGGAGTACGTCAAGGCTGTATATTGTCACCCTGCTTATTTAACTTATATACAGAGTACATCATGAGAAACGCTGGGCTGGAAGAAGCACAAACTGGAATCAAGAGTGTCGGGAGAAATATCAATAACCTCAGGTATGCAGATGACACCACCCTTATGGCAAAAAGTGAAGAAGAACTAAAAAGCCTCTTAATGAAAGTGAAAGTGGAGAGTGAAAAAGGTGGCTTAAAGCTCAACATTCAGAAAACAAAGATCATGGCATCTGGTCCCATCACTTCATGGGAAATAGATGGGGAAACAGTGGAAACAGTGTCAGATTTTATCTTTTTGGGCTCCAAGATCACCGCAGATGGTGACTTCAGCCATGAAATTAAAAGACACTCCTTGGAAGAAAAGTTATGACCAAGCTAGACAGCACATTCAAAAGCAGAGACATTACTTTGCCAATAAAGGTCTCTCTAGTCAAGGCTATGGTTTTTTCAGTGGTTATGTATGGGTGTGAGTTGGACTGTGAAGAAAGCTGAGCACCGAAGAATTGATGCTCTTGAACTGTGGTGTTGGAGAAGACTCTTGAGAGTCCCTTGGACTGCAAGGAGATCCAACCAGTCCATTCTGAAGGAGATCAGCCCTGGGATTTCTTTGGAAGGAATGATGCTAAAGCTGAAACTCCAGTACTCTGCCCACCTCATGCAAAGAGTTGACTCATTGGAAAAGACTTTGATGCTGGGAGGGATTGAGGGCAGGAGGAGAAGGGGACGACAGAGGATGAAATGGCTGGATGGCATCACTGACTCGATGGACGTGAGTCTGAGTGAACTCCGGGAGTTGGTGATGGACAGGGAGGCCTGGCGTGCTGCGATTCATGTGGTCGCAAAGAGTCAGACATGACTGAGCCACTGAACTGAAGTAAACTGAGGTTTGATCACAGGAATTTCACAGGACTGGAGGAAACAGAAACTGTACTCTTGAACAATGCACGTAGGGTCTCACGTATAGCAAGACCCAGGAGAAAAAGTAGTAACCTCCTAAGAGGCTGGGGCAGACTTAGCTGCGAGTACTAGAGAGTCTCCTGCAGAATTGGAGGGGTGGCTATGGCTCACTGCAGGTACAAAAACACTGTGGTGGTAGTTCTGGTGAATACCCACTGGCATGAGTCCTCCTGGAAGCTGCCTTTTTCTCACCAAGATCTGTTCCCACCCAACAGCCTGTAGGCTCCAGTGATGGGATGCCTCAGGCCAAACAGCAGACTGGGAACACAGTCCAACCCATCAGCAGACAGACTGTTTAAAGTCTTCCTGAGCACACAGTTACCCAATAATCACATTCCCTGATATGGCCCTGCCACCAGATGGACAAGACCCAACTCCACCCATCAGTGGGCAGGAACCAGTCCCTTCCACCAGGAAGCCTGCACAAGACAGCCTCATTCACCAGGGGACGGACAGCAAGAGAAAGAACTACAACCCTGCAGCCTGCAGAACAGAATCCACAATCACAAAAGACAAAATGAGACAGCAGAGAAATATGTCCCAGGTGAAGGAGCAAGATAAAACACTGGAAGAACAACTAAGTGGACACAGACAAATTGCTCAGGAAAAAAAGTCAGAGTAATAAGAGTAAGGATGATCCAAGATCTCAGAAGATGAATGGAGGCACAGATTAAAAGACACATAAGAGATGTTTAAACAAACACCAATAAGAACTAAAGAACAAACAGAGATGAACCAGTACAATAACTGAAATGGAAACTATAGTAGAGGAGTCAATAGCAATAACTGAGGCAGAAGAACTGGTAAATGAGCTGGAAGACAGAATGGTGGAAATCACTGCCATAGAACAGGGTAAAGGAAAAAGAATGAAAAGAACTGAAGACAGTCTAAGAGACCTCTGGGACAATAGTATAAATACACCAACATTCACATTTAGGAGTCCCAGAAGCAGAAGACAGAGAGAAAGGCCCTCAGAAAATATTGGAAGAGATAATAGAGAACTTCCCCAACATGGGAAAGGAAACAGTCACTCAAGTCCAGGAAGCACAGAGTCCCAAGCAGGAACTTGGAAGAACATGCTGAGACATATAGTAATCAAAAAAATAAAATATTAAATATTTAATTAAATATTAAAGCAACAAGGGAAAAGCAACAAAAATATGAGAGAACTCCCATAAGATTATCATCTGACTTCTCAGGAGAAAATCTGCAGGCCAAAAGGGAGTAGCACAATATATTTAAAATGATGAAAGGGAAGAACATACAGTCAAGAATACTCTAGCCAGCAAGGCTCTCATTCATATTTGAAAGAGAAATCAAAAGCTTTACAGACAAGCAAAATCTACAAGAATTTAGCACCACCAAACAAGCTCTGCAACAAGTATCAAAGGAACTTCTCTAAGCAGGAAAGGCCACAACTAGAAACAACGTTACAAATGGAAAAGCGAAAGGCTCTCTGGTAAAGACAAACATACAATAAAGACAGGAAATAATCTGCAGACAAATATGATATCAAAACCAGAAATTGTGAGAGAAGAGCACAAACACGGGAAATTGGAAATGCATTTGAAATTAAAAGACCAGCAACTTAATCCTACTTATATATAAACACTGCTATCTCACAATCTCATGGTTTACCACAAGCTGAAAATCTACAATGGATATAGATACAAAAAAGAAAAAGGAATTCAAACACAACACTAAAGATAGTCCAATCACAAGAGAATAAAGAAGGGCAGAAAAAAAGGCCTATAAAAACAAATTCAAAACAACAAATTGGCAATTAGAACACACATATTGATAGTTACACTAAATGTAAATGAATCAAATGCTCCAACCAAAAGACAACTGGCTGAATGGATACAAAAACAAGACTCATATATATTCTGTCAACAAGAGACCCACTTCAGATCTAGAGGCACATACAGAGTGAGAGTGAGGGGACAGAAAAAGTATTCCATGCAAATGAAAATCAGAAGAACCTGGAGTAGTAATACTCATATTAGAGAAAACAGACATTCAAATAAAGACTGTGACAAGAGACAAAGAAGGACCCTACATGATGATCAAGGGATCCATCAAAGAAGATAAAACAACTAAATATTTATGCACCCAACATAGGAGCACCTCAATATATGAGGAAAACACTAACAGCTATAAAAGGAGAGAGCAACAGTAACACAGTAATAGTGGCAGGCTCTAATACCCCACTTTCATCAACAGACAGGTCATCCTGACAGAAAACGGGTAAGGAAACACATGCCTTAAGTGACACATTAGACCAGAGAGACCTAACTGATATTTATAGAGCATTCCATCCAAAAGTAACAGAATATATATTCTTCTCAAGTGAACCTGGAATATTTTCCAGGATTGATCACATGCTAGGCCACAAAGAGAGCCTTGGTCAATTTAATAAATTTGAAATCATATCAAGCATCTTTTCTGACCGAGCATCTTTTCAGCATCTTTTCATCTTAATATCTGTGAGATTAGAAATCAGCTACAAGGGAAAAAAATAAGCCTGTTAAAAACAAAAGCACATGGAGGCTTGACAATATGCTACTAAACAACCCATAGATCACTGAAGAAATCCAAGAGGAAATGAAACAACAGAGACAAATGAAAATGAAAGTACGATGATCCAAACAGCATCAAAAGCCACTCTAAGAGGGAAGTTAATAGCAATATAATCGTACCTTAGGAAACAAAAATCCCAAACAGCCAACCTAACCTTACACCTAAGGTAACTAAAGAAAGAACATCAAAACTCAAAAGTCAGTACAGTACATATGAATGAGTGCCATTTCAAGAGTGAGTGTGTAAGTCCAATTTGTTCATAAGTCCAACAAAGTTCCCTAGGTACTTAACTAACACAATTGTCTATATAGTACTGTACTGCAATAGGTTTGTAATACTTTTCACACAAATAATACATAAAAAACATGAAAAATAAAAAAAGCATTTTTAATCTTATAGTACAGTACCTAAAAGAATAGCAGCAGCATAGTACAACACTTGGCATACAGGGGCTGACACTGAGTAAACAGTCAAGAACTGGAGGAGGTGCCAGATAGTAGAACTGAAGTATGGTCAGGAACAGGAACCAGAGGGCAAGCTGCAGTATCACTCATGCCTGACACTGATGGCCTGGGTTCTGGCTCCTTGCTGGATTCAATTGTATTTACCTTCTTGGAAAAACAATCCAGTGACATCTGAGTAGCAGACCTTTTTTCCTCTCCATAGATGACACAGTAGCACTGACTGACTGAATGACTGCTGCAACCTTCACGTACCTCTCTACATTTGGGTCCTGTCCCTCAAAACTAACAGTGCCTCCCTAAATAAAGAAAACCCCCTTGCCATCTCCTGTGTCATGAATATCTTCAGTTCTTCAGTTGCTTCTTCCTCCTCTTGTCTCCCTTTGTCCTTTCTCTGGGCCTCCAGTTACACTAGGTCTTCATCAATAAGTTCTCTGTGTTATACAGCAATGAGTTCAATGAAGTTGTCCTCTTATAGACTTAGCTTAAAAATAAAGATACTATACTACTGTACTCTACAAAGTACTGTAAAGTACACAAAAGTACCACAACCATTTGTAGAGGATGCACACACATGGCAATGTACACCAGACATGTAACCTAACATATGTAACTTGACATATGAACACACTTCTGCATCTTTGAAACACAGCAACTTAAAGGTTTGTATGTAAGGGGTTTACTCTGGAAGAAATCATCAACATCAGAGCAGAAATAAAAGAAATAAAGACAAAATAGTAAAAGGTCAATGAAACTAAAAGCTAATTCTTTAAAAATATAAACTAAATTAATAAACATTTAACCAGACTCATCAAGTAAAAAGTTCAAAGGCTCAAATAAATAGAGATGAAAAAGGAGAAATAAACCCAAATAAAAATGATCATAAGTGGCTGCTACAAGAACTACACACAAATAAAATGGATAACCTGGAAGAAATGGACAAATTCTTAGAATGGTATAATCTCCTAAAACGGAACCAAGAAGAAATAGAAAATATGAACAGACCAATCACAAATACTTAAATTGAAACTGTGAATAAAAAACTCCCCAAGAAACAAAAGTCCAGGACCAGATGGCTTAACAGGTGAATTCTATGAAACATTTAGAGAAGAGTTAAGACCTATATTTCTGAAACTCTTCCAAAAAATTGAGAGGAAGGAACATTCCCAAACACATTCTATGAAGTCACTATCACCATGATACCAAAACCATACAAAGATACTACAAAAAGGAAAATTACAGGCCAATATCACTGATGAACCTAGACGTAAAAATCCTCAACAAAATACTAGCAATCTGAATCTGCCAATACATTAAAAGGATCACACACCATGATCAAGTGGGATTTATCCCACAGTTGCAATGATTTTTCAATATCTACAAATCAATCAGTGTGATACACCACATCAACAAATTGAAAAATATGGGAAGGAAACCTAAAAGAGTGGACATATGTATACATGTGACTAATTCACTTTGTTTCACTGTAAACATTATAAAGCAAATATAATCCAATAAAATTAATTTTTAAAAATTGAAGAAAATCATTTGATTATCTCAACAGATACAGAAAATGCTTTTGACAAAATTCAACACTCATTTATAATACAGACAAAAACTCTCCAGAAATTAGGCATAGAGGGACCATACGTCACAAATGCTACATATGACAAACCTACAGCTAACATCATAGTCAACCAGGAAAAGCTGAAACATTTCCTCTGACATCAGGAATGAGACAAGAATGTTGACTCTCACCAAATTTATTCAGCATAGTTTTGGAATTCCTAGTCATAGCAATCAAAGAAGAAAAAGAAACAATGGGAATCCAAATAATGGGAAAATAAGACATAAAACTGTCACTGTTTGCAGTGACATGATACTATACACAGAAAAATCCTAAAAATGCTACCAGAAAACTACTAGAGCTCATCAATGAATTCTATAAAGTTCAGGATACAAAACTAATACATAGAAATCTGTTTAAAAATATCTGTGGATATTTTTACACACTAATAATGAAAGATCAGAAAGAGAAATTAAAGAAACAACCCCATTTACCACTGCATCAAAAAGAATAAAATACCTAGGAATAAACCTATCTGAGGAGGCAAAAGACCTATACTCTGAAAACTATAAGATGAAAGAAATCAAAGGTGACACAGATAGAAAAATATACCATATTCTTGAACTGGAAGAATCAATGTTGTCAGAATGATTGTCAGATGATATCCAAGGCAATCACAGATTCAGAGCAATCTCTATCAAATTACCAATGGCATTTTTCACAGAACTAGAACAAAAAATTTTAAATTTGTATGGAGACACAAAAGAACCCAAATGCCCAAAGCAATCTTGATAAAGAAATATGGAGTTGGAGGAATCAGGTTCCCTGATTTTATACTACAAAGCAACAGTCATCAAAACAGTATGGTATTGGCACAAAAACACAAATATAAATCAATGGAACAGGATAGAAAGCCCAGGATAGAAACCCTCACATGTAGGGTCAGTTAATGTATGACAAAAGGGGACAAGTCTATACAATGAAGAAAAGCCAGTCTCTTCAATAAGTGGTGCCAGGAAAATGACAGCTACCTGTAAAAAATAAAATAAAATAAAATCAGAACATTCTTTAACACCATACCCAAAAATAAACCCAAAATGGATTAAAGACCTAAGTGTAACACCTGATACTATAAAACTCTTAAGAGGAAAACATAGGCAGAATAGACATAAATCACAGCAATATCTTTTTTATCCCATCTCCTAGAGTAATGGAAATTAAAACAAAAATAAACAAAAAGGACCCAGTTAAACTCAGAAGCTTTTGCACAGTGAAGGAAAGCAAACAAAATTAAAAGAAAACAAACTCACAAAATGGGAGAAAATACTTACAAACAATGTGACCAACAGGGATTAATCTCCAAAATTTACAAACAGCTCATGTAGCTCAAAGTTAAAAAAAAAAAAAGGCAGTTAATGTATGACAGTTAATAAAAAAAATAGGCAGAAGACCTAAGTAGACATTTCTCCAAAGAGGACTTACATACAAATAGGCAAGAGTTATGTGAAAAGATGCTCAACACTGCTAATGATTAGAGAGATGCAAATCAAAACCACAATGAGACATCACCTCACACCAGTCAGAATAGCCATCACCAATGCTGGAGAGGTGTGGAGAAAAGAGAATCCTTCTACACTGTTAGTGGGGATGTAAATTGGTACAGTCACCATGGAGAACAATATGGAGGTTTCTTAAGAAACTAAAAATAAAGCTACCATGTGTGCTGTGTGCTATAAGTCACTTCAGTTATATTCTGACTCTTTGTGTCCCTATGGACTATAGCCCGCTGGGCTCCTCTGTCCATGGGACTCTCCAGGCAAGAATACTGGAGTGGGCTGCCATGCCATTGAACCCAAGTCTCCCGCCACTTTTTCACTGCAGGCGGACTCTTTACCACTGAGCCACCAGGGAACCTACCATGTGATCCAGCAATCCCACTCCGAGGCATATACCTAGAGAAGAACATGGTGTGAAAGATACAGGCAGCCCCGTATTTACTGCAGTGCTGTTTACAGTGGCCAAGACATGGAAGCAACCTAAATGTCCACTGACAGAGGAACGGAAAAAGAAGATGTAGTACATAGGTACAATGGAATATTACTCAGTCGTTAAAAAAAAGAAACAATGCTACTTGCAGCAACATGGATGGATCTGGAGATTATCATATTAACTAAAGTAAGTCAGACAAAGGAAAGATAAGTATTCTACGGTATTGCTTACATGTGGAATCTAAAAAAAAATGACACAAATGAACTTATTTATAAAACAGAAACAGACTTACAGACTTAGAGAAAGAAACTATGGTTACCAGAGCGGAAAGGGTGGAAGGGATGGATACACTGGGGGTTTGGGGCTGACATGTATACACTATTTTATTTAAAATAGATATCCAACAAGTACCTCTGTATAGCAGAGAACTCTGCTCAATACTTCGTAATAACCTAAATGGGGAAAGAATCTGAAAAAGAATAGATCATGTATATGTACAACTAAATCACTTTGCTGTATACCTGGAACTAACACAACATTGTTAATCAACTATATGCCAATATAAAATAATAAATTTTTTAAGTAAAAAGAAACAGGTAAAATTAAGTAATCTAAAATATCCAAAATATTATGTCAACATACAGTTAATATCAAAAAGTTATGAAATTTTACACATTATTTTCCAAACACAAAATCTTTGGAATCTGGCCTGTACTGTACACCAACAGTGCATCTTAATTCAGATGCTAAATTGTCATAAGACATATTTACTCTTCATTTAAATGTAATAACATTTACTTTGAAAAAGCAGATTCACATAATCAAGTTGTTATTTTTCCAAATATATTGAAACAGATGTCAATTTTTAAGCTTAAGTTAATTAAAATTAAATAAAAACTTGCTTTCTTGGTCACATTTGCTCCATTTCTCGTGTTCAACAGCTGCATGTGACTAAGGGCCACCACAGTGAGCAGAGCAGTTCTTGGGCTTGCAGCTCCAAGCAGCCTGGGTAGGCCCCTCCTTGCCACTAGCCCTTTGTAACTGCTGTCCCTCCACCTGGAAGACAGGCCTCTTACTCCACTATCACCTTTCTTCATTTGGCTCATTAGCTATCTGTCTTTCCTCTATGTTCCACAAATACCTTGTTCTATTACAGTACTTTGTCACACTGTTATCATAATTGATTCATTGTCTATTTAGCAGAGCAACTGACACATAAGAGTTACTATGTATAATTGTCAAATAGACGTATAAACCTATGGTATTTTTGCCTACAGAAATTTTAGCCATTCATCCATGTCCAGTTCAAATCACTTCTTTCCAAGAACCTGGTCAGACCAACTCACAGTAAATATTTTCTTGTTTGTACTCCCAAACCACCTGGTCCATATTTCTCACAGACCATTTACTGGAGTAATTTTACTTTTGTACAATTTCTACTCTCCAAACTAGATACACTGGAAAACCAGGAACTCTGGAAAAGAAACTTACATAATAGGTGTTCAATCAATAATTAAATGTACTGCCTGGTTTGAATCTTGGGTCTGGTAACTGCATTTTCTTAGATAATCCTATGACACTTTTTCCCCCTGTTTTAACTATGATGTTAAAACCTACTTTCTTTCAATCTTTTGACTGGATTTTAAAAGCAGTTATTTCATAAAAAAGGAAAATTTACTTTCTGAATGACTCCATGTGACATTCATCAAAATGTCATTTATCTCCTCAACTTCTCCATTTACCTTTGACAACCTTCCTAGGAAGTAGTCAGATCTGATTCATTGTCTGCTCTAGCACTGCAGGTATCTGTCCATCTCTCTGAAAATATAAGTAATCAATCACTCATCAAAACATGTATATACCAACCTTGTTCATTTCATTTATCACTGATGAGCAAGATCCTAAACATTCAATTAAGAGCAAAGCTTATTTCTCCCTTTTACAAAAACATACCCTTCAATAGACAAACTAAAGGGAATACAGCAAACCCAACTATAAAACTGCTGCCAAATGTGTTCTGTATGATTTAGTACAAGACCAGACTGAGGACGAGATGGTTGGATGGTATCACCGACTCAATGGAAATGAGTTTGATCAAACTCCAAGAGATGGTGAAGGACAAGGAAGCCTGGCATGCTATAGTCCATGGGGTCACAAAGAGTCAGATATGACCGAGTGACTCATCAACAACCAGCAGATTGAAGAAGAAAGATGAATGTGTACAGTTATTGCAGATAAATCATAATTTCTCAGCCTTTCACACGCTTTATGAATATAGCCCTAATAAATAACCTCAAAGGGAAAGTGGGATCTGCCTGTGGGTGGCTGTGAGCCTGGAGTCCCACTCCCTGTTAACTATTCAATTCATGATAAGGAAAAACTCCACATTTTCCAAGAGAAGGAATGAATGTATAGAACTTATCTTGGTGCCTATATTAACGCTAACAGAGTCTTTTTTCCCATTCTTTCCTATTTTTCCCAACTAATGCCCCCTTGTTATCTTAGAGAGGGAATAATCAGGGTACAATATAGCTGAAAAATACCTCAGATGGTGGAAATTAGGAATTTGGGGTTTCGAATTTTTAGTTGGCAAAAAAAACCAACATATAACATTTATTCTGTTGCTTTGGTGATTATTTGTATCTTTTGGGGGTTGTTCATCTTGTCATGTAGTTCAGTTCAGTTGCTCAGTCGTGTCTGACTCTCTGCGACCCCATGAATCGCAGCACGCCAGGCCTCCCTGTCCATCACCATCTCCCGGAGTTCACTCAGACTCACGTCTATCGAGTCAGTGTTGTCATCCAGCCATTTCATCCTCTGTCGTCTCCTTTTCCTCCTGCCCCCAATCCCTCCCAGCATCCAAGTCTTTTCCAATAAGTCAACTCTTCATGTGAGGTGGACAAAGTACTGGAGTTTCAGCTTTAACATCATTCCTTACAAAGGACACCCAGGGCTGATCTCCTTTACAATGGACTGGTTGGATCTCCTTGCAGTCCAAGGGACTCTCAAGAGTCTTCTCCAACACCACAGTTCAAAAGCATCAATTCTTCAATGCTCAGCCTTCTTCACAGTCCAACTCTCACACCCATACATGACCATTGGAAAAACCATAGCCTTGACTAGATGGATCTTTGTTGGCAAAGTAATGTCTCTGCTTTTCAATATGCTATATAGGTTGGTCATAACTTTTCTTCCAAGGAGTAAGTGCCTTTTAATTTCATGGCTGCAGTCACCATCTGCAGTGATTTTGGAGCCCCAAAAAATAAAGTCTGACACTGTTTCCCCATCTATTTCCCATGAAGTGATGGGACCAGATGCCATGATCTTCATTTTCTGAATGTTGTTGTTGTTCAGTTGCTCAGTCGTATCTGACTCTTCGTGATCCCATGGACTGCAGCACGTCAGGCTTTCCTGTCCTTCAGCATCTCCAAGAGTTCGCTCAAATTCATGTCTGTTGAGTCAGTGATGCCATCCAACCATTTCATCCTCTGTTGCCCCCCTTCTCCTCCTGCCCTCAATCTGTCAAAGCATCAGAGTCTTTTCCAGTTAGTTGGCTCTTTGCATTAGGTAGTCAAAGTATTAGAGCTTCAGCTTCAGCATCAGTCGTTCAATAAATATTCAGGGTTGATTTCCTTTAGGATTGACTGGTTTGATTTCCTTGCTGTCCAAGGAAAGAGTCTTAAGAATCTTTTCTAGCCCCACAATTAGAAGGTATCAATTCTTCAGCACTCAGCCTTCTTTATAGTCCAACTCTCACATCCATACATGACTACTGGATAAACCATAGCTTTGACTAGATGGACCTTTGTCAGCAAAGTAATGTCTCTGCTTTTTAATATGCTATCTAGGTTTGTCATAGCTTTTCTTCTAAGGGGCAGGCATTTTTAAATTTCCTGGCTGCAGTCACCGTTCACAGTAATTTTGAAGCTCAAGAAAATAAAATCTGCACACTGTAGCCTTCTATAAACTGTGGAGTGATTTAGTTGCCACTCTCAAAAGCCTGGCACATGCTTATACTTAATGAGCAACCCACAGATTGTTATTGGTTTTACCTCAATCAGCTCTTTAAACTGAACAACTAATCATATCAATAAGATACTGAAAAAAATTTTTGAAAAGAACAAACCTTAAAACACAAAAGTATTTTAGAATTCAGCATATAACTGAAAAAGGGATATGGGCTTGATTTCATAGACATTTTATTGCAGAGCACATTTCTTCACCATAAAAAAAAAGCATTTGATGATTTCATTTAGGAAATTGTCAGTGTTTGCAAACCATGCCCTTAGTTTCATAGATGATTCAAATTTAGAAAGTTTACACATCTGAATGAGATGTGCACTCTTTTGACCTCTCTTTAGTTTGCAAATTCCACTCCCCCATAAGAATCAAGATTACCAGGCCTAAGTGGTAAGTAATACAAAAGCCAATTCAAATATATGCAAAAATAAAAAAATTTAAAAACCAGTAATGAATCTTATCCATTACCCATCTTTAAGAATTAACATCTCATAGCCTCAGGCACTTTGTTCCTTCTATACTCCCCACCACTACTCTCCTCCCATGCTCTTTTGAAGCATTTCACATATATCATATTATAATCTTGGAGAAGATTCTTGAGAGTCCTTTGGACAGCAAGGAAGTCAAACCAGTTAATCCTAAAGGAAATCATCCCTGACTATTCACTGGAAGGACTGATGTTGAAGCTGAAGCTCCAATACTTTGGCCACCTGACGCAAAGAGCCAAATCATTGGAAAAGGCCCTGATGCTGGGAAAGATTGAAGGCAGAACGAGAAGGGGATGACAGAGGATGAGATGGCTGGATGGCATCACCGACTCAATGGACATGGCATCACCAGCTCAATGGATGTGAGTTTGAGCAGGCTCCAGGAGATGGTAAAGGACAGAGAAACTTGGTGTGCTGCAGCCCATGGGGTTACAAAATGCTGGACATGACTGAGCAACTGAACAACAACATATATCATATAATTTTACTAGTGAATTTCAAATTCCCATATCTCAACGGTACTTCTAAAGAATAAGTATTTTTAAGATAGCCACAATACCATTCAGTTCAGTTCAGTTCAGTAGATCAGTCGTGTCTCACTCTTTGCAACCCCATGAATCGCACCACGCCAGGCCTCCCTGTCCATCACCAACTCCTGGAGTTCACTCAGACTTGTGTCCATCGAGTCAGTGATGCCATCCAGCCATCTCATCTTCTGTTGTCCCCTTCTCCTCCTGACCCCAATCCCTCCCAGCATCAGAGTCTTTTCCAGTGAGTCAACTCTTTGCATGAGGTGGCCAAAGTACTGGAGTTTCAGCTTTAGCATCATTCCTTCCAAAGAAATCCCACGGCTGATCTCCTTCAGAATGGACTGGTTGGATCTCCTTGCAGTTCAAGGGACTCTCAAGAGTCTTCTCCAACACCACAGTACAAAAGCATCAATTCTTCTGTTCTCAGCTTTTTTTCATAGTCCAACTCTCACATCCATACATGACCACTGGAAAAACCATAGCCTTGACTAGATGGACCTTTGTTGGCAAAATAATGTCTCTGCTTTTCAATATGCTATCTAGGTTGGTCATAACTTTCCTTCCAAGGAGTAAGCGTCTTTTAATTTCATGGCTGCAGTCACCATCTGCAGTGATTTTGGAGCCCCCCAGAATAAAGTCTGACACTGTTTCCAATGTTTCCCCATCTATTTCCCATGAAGTGATGGGACCAGATGCCATAATCTTCATTTTCTGAATGTTGAGCTTTAAGCCAACTTTTTCACTCTCCACTTTCACTTTCATCAAGAGGCTTTTTAGACAGAAAAATGAATAAAAGTTCCTCAATGTCAAATATGCCCCGAATATTCAAAAGTTCAAATGTTTCATAAATGTCACTTTTTAAAACTTAAATTTATTTTTAATTGAAGGATAATTGTCTTACAATATTGTGTTGGTTTCAGCCATACATCAACATGAATCAGCCATAGGTATACATATGTCCTCTCTCTCTTGAAACTCCCTACCTCCCACCCACCCAAAAATGCCAAATTTTTTTTGCACAAATTGTTTATTTGAATCAGGAGGCAGTCCACATGTTGCTATCAATTGATAAATATTTTCTTTTTCTTTTAATCTCTGTGTTCACTTGCCCTCCATTGCTGGTTCTTCTACTCTTTCTCCCCTTCTCCATCTTTCACATGCACTCTTTCTCTTTACGTTTTATTTGACAAAACATAGTTGTTTGTCCGACTGAAGTGACTTAGCAGCACCAGCAACAGTTTTTGTCCTTGAGAATTTTATATAATCCAGATTTTTGTAAGTGCATCCCCATAGCATAGTTTCATTTAATCCTCTATCCTATGTACTTCCTCTAAATTGCTAAGCCAAATCTAGACAGATTTTTTCCAAAGCTACTTCAGAGGAGGTAGCCTATTCTTTCATCAAGGGGCACATCTGTGTCTTGGATCCATCTTGGATCTAACAGCAATCAGCTTTTAATCCCTCTATCCATCAATTTAATATGAATTTCCCCAAAAGTGATATTCTAATTCAATGTCACCTCCATTTAAATACATGAAAAGTCATATGGAAACCTTTCTGTTTTAATTAAGATCAAAACCATCTTAATTTATACAGAAAGAGCATTTCATAACATTTAAGTCATTCATAACAAACAACAAGCTTAGTAAGCAAGAAATCAAATTTTCTTAGAATTTAAGAATGGGTCAGATATATACCATAAAGATGCAATGGATAAATAATTAGGAACAAAGCCATAGGAAAAGATGACAAAAGAAAAGGATGAAACTCTCTCTCGACATACTAGACAGATTAAAAGAAGAAAAAAACTATAAATAGTACCAAAGGTAATTTGAAATACAGTCAACAAAATTAGAAACTCAGAAGAAAGTTATATAGATAAGAGTTGAAGACATCATTGGCAAGCTGGATTATGAACTAAAGGAGAAACCCAGATGTACAGAGAAAGAGATGGAAGGTAAGATAGAGAGCTTGAAACAGAGTGCAGCAGAAGTTCTAACACAGATCTTATTTAAAAGAATGCTTTTTCCAGAAAGAGGAAATAAAGGCTCTAATGAGGAACTCATCAGATTCACTTACCAGAGAAACGAGTGAAAATTACTTTAAAACAACCAGTTAAGATCTCTGGATATGGTTCAAGTACATACAGTAACTATAGAAACACACACTTAAGAAACGTTTCTGTAATTTGTTAAAAATATTTAGAGTCTGTAGTATTTGAACTGAGATCTGCTTCCTCTTCCTCCAACCTAACTCAGCAAGATGGAAATTTTACTCCAGACTGGTATAGCCAAGAACACAGGGATCCAGCTTCCAGTTTGAGAGCTTATAGTCCCAGACGGGTGGTATGGTAGTATTCCTCCCCTACCTATCTATTCAGTTCAATTCAGTCATTCAGTCATGTCTGACTCTTTGCGACCCCATGGACTGCAGCACACCAGGCTTCCCTGTCATCATCAACTCCTGGAGCCTACTCAAACTCATGTCTATTGAGACAGTGATGCCATCCAACCATTTCATCCTCTGTCATCCCCTTCTCCTCTTGCCTTCAATCTTTCCCAACATCAAAGTCTTTTCCAATGAGTCAGTTCTCATCAGGTGGCCAAAGTATTGGAGTTTCCCCTTCAGCATCAGTCCTTCCAATGAATGTTCAGGACTGATTTCCCTTTAGAACTGACTAGTTGGATCTCCTTACAGTCCAAGGGACTCTCAAGACTCTTCTCCAACATCACAGTTGAAGAGCATCAATTCTTTGGTGCTCAGCTTTCTTTCCAACTAT
Organism: Nanger dama; assembly: GCA_917880005.1. Classification (NCBI taxonomy): domain Eukaryota; kingdom Metazoa; phylum Chordata; class Mammalia; order Artiodactyla; family Bovidae; genus Nanger; species Nanger dama. The sequence goes on along the minus strand of CAKJTW010000094.1, from coordinate 6,630,101 downwards.
CACATCTACACATGACTACTGGAAAAAAAATAGCTTTGACTAGACGGACCTTTAATGGCAAAGTAATGGCTCTGTTTTTAATATGCTGTCTAGGTTGGTCATAACTTTTCTTCCAAGGAGCAAGCATCTTTTAATTTCATGGCTGCAGTCACCATCTGCAGTGATTTTGGAGCCCCCCAAAATAAAATCTCTCACTGTTTCCATTGTTTCCCCATCTATTTGCCATGAAGTGATGGGACCCTTTACTCATGATCTTAGTTTTCTGAATGTTGAGTTTTAAGCCAACATTCACTCTCCTCTTTCACTTTCATCAAGAGGCAAGTGTTATGGCCAAGTGTAGGTGAGAGGTGGGTCTCTTCTGTCCAACTCCCAAGAAGGCTCTACCCTGGGTGTGGTGCTAATGAGAATACTGAGACCCAGTTATCCTTCTCCTGGTTTATAAGGCAGTGATTCTATACTACAAGAGTCAAACAACAAAGAAGAGCCAAGGTGTTGTCCCCTCACCACTGAGCAGTTGGCTGTTAAATTGGAAGTGTCACCAACAAAGAAGCTTGCCATGGTCACCTCTTCCAATTCCACAGCCATAACTTAAGAGAATTTTGCCTTGAGGGAGAACAGGCCATAAACCAGAGAACTATTCTCTTGCAAAAGGAACTGACTTCATTTGCAACAGAGTGGAGAAGTTCAAACCTAAGGGCACTATCATAATTAGTAGAGGTTTGGTAAAGGGAAATTGGGATGATATTGGTAGAATCACTGGACATATAAGCTAAATTGTAAGCTGGATAGTGTGTGTGAGAGAATCTTGGAAGGACATGGCTGAGAGGAGACTCCCTGAAGTCAAAACACACACACACACACACACACACACACACACACACACACTTCCAGAACTATCTCTTCAAAAGATTCTATATTTCACTGGTTCAGCTAGTGAGCAATTTATGTATCAGGGCATTGTTGAAAGTAATTAAATAATCAGCTAGAAATTAGTAGAGTTCAACATTTGATTACAGTCAGGGACAGAGTCAAAGAGAACCCCCAAAATTGCCATTACCACAGGGTGACTGCGGACATAACCAAAATATGCTCCCTGAGAAGCAGCATCAGAAGTTTACCAGTGCAAGACAGAAATAGACTCTACTGCAATAATACAGCCAGTTACTTGGCCAATAAACTAGCAAATAGCAATAAAAAGCACCAGAGGGAGAAACTAGTACCCAAAGTTACTACAATATATTATCTAAAATATCTAATTTCCAACAAGAATTAGTCATGCAAGGAAACTGGAAAGTACAACCCATACACTGGGGAAAAAATCAGTCAACAAAAACTGCCTGTGAGAGCAACTAGATATCGAATTTAACAAAGTCTTCAAAGCATCCATTATAAATATGTTCAAAGACTAAAGAAAACCCTAATTAAAGAGTAAAAGGGTATGATGAAATGTTGCAGCAAGTAGAAACTATCAATAAAGACACCAGAATTATAAAAGAACAGAATGGAAATTCTAGAGTTGAAAAGCACAATAACTGAAGTGGAAACTTCACTATAAGGAGCAATAGTAGATCTGAATTACCAGAAGTAATAATAAGCAGAACTGCAGGAAGGATCAATAACAATTATGCAACCTGAAGAACAGAGAGAAAAAAGAATGATGAAAAATGAACAGAACTTCAAAGAAATGTGGGACAGGACTAAGTGCAGCAAAGAAATTCTTGCAAGGGAATCATACTAGGATTAAAATCTGACTTCTCAGCAAAATAGAGGCCAGAAGGCAGTGAAATAATATATTCAAAGTGCTCAAAGAAATTGTTAACTAAGAAGGCTATATGTTCAGTAAATCTATCTTTTTAGAAAAGCAAACTAAAGATACTCCAAGATAAAAACAGAGACTCTGGTACTAGCAGCAGACCTCCTTAAAAAGAAGAAAATCAGTCAGATTGAAAGTAAATAAAGCCAAATAGTCATAATTCAATTCTTATGGAAAAGCAAAAAAACATCAGAAGAGGTAATTATGAAATTATAAAAGGACACTAATGCTCATTTTACTCCTTTCTTCTCCTACCCAATTAAAAAAGCAATTGTATAAAACAATATGTATGTATTATTGGGACTATAACATAGAAAATTATAATATATTTCCTCATAATAGCACAACAGAAATACATGGGAACAAAGTTATATTGAGTTAAATAAGGAAATAACTCCAAATGGTAACTTGAATCTCCAAGAATAAATGAAAAGAACCAGAAATGATAAATAAGCTTAGTATCAGTTCAGTTCAGTTCAGTCGCTCAGTCGTGTCCGACTCTTTGTGACCCCGTGAATCACAGCATGCCAGGCTTCCCTGTCCATCACCAACTCCCGGAGTTCACAAAGGCTCACGTCCATCGAGTCACTGATGCCATCCAGCCATCTCATCCTCAGTCATCCTCTTCTCCTCCTTCCCCCAATCCCTCCCAGCATCAAAGTCTTTTCCAATGAGTCAACTCTTCGCATGAGGTGGTCAAAGTACTGGAGTTTCAGCTTTAGCATCAGTCCTTCCAAAGAAATCCCAGGGCTGATCTCCTTCAGAATGGACTGGTTGGATCTCCTTGCAGTCCAAGGGACTCTCAAGAGTCTTATCCTACACCACACTTCAAAAGCATCAATTCTTTGGCGCTCAGCCTTCTTCACAGTCCAACTCTCAAACCCATACATGACCACTGGAAAAACCATAGCCTTGACTAGATGGACCTTAGTCGGCAAGGTAATGTCTCTGCTTTTGAATATGCTATCTAGGTTGGTCATAACTTTTCTTCCAAGGAGTAAGCGTCTTTTAATTTCATGGCTGCAGTCACCATCTCCAGTGATTTTTGGAGCCCAAAAAAATAAAGTCTGACAGTTTCCACTGTTTCTCCACCTATTTCCCATGGAGTGATGGGACCAGATGCCATGACCTTCGTTTTCTGAATGTTTAGTTTTAAGCCAACTTTTTCACTCTCCTCTTTTACTTTCATCAAGAGGCTTTTTAGTTCCTCTTCACTTTCTGCCATAAGGGTGGTGTCATCTGCATATCTGAGGTTATTGATATTTCTCCCAGCAATCTTGATTCCAGCTTGTGCTTCTTCCAGTCCAGCGTTTCTCATGATGTACTCTGCATAGAAGTTAAATAAGCAGGGTGACAATATATACCCTTGACGTACTCCTTTTCCTATCTGGAACCAGTCTGTTGTTCCATGTCCAGTTCTAACTGTTGCTTCCTGACCTGCATACAGATTTCTCAAGAAGCAGGTTAGGTGGTCTGGTATTCCCATCGCTTTCAGAATTTTCCACAGTTTATTGTAATCCGCACAGTCAAAGGCTTTGGCATAGTCAATAAAGCAGAAATAGATGTTTTTCTGGAACTCTCTTGCTTTTTCAATGATCCAGTGGATGTTGGCAATTTGATCTCTGGTTCCTCTGCCTTTTCTAAAACCAGCTTGAACATGGTTCATGGTTCACATACTGCTGAAGCCTGGCTTGGAGAATTTTGAGCATTACTTTAATAGCATGTGAGATGAGTGGCAATCGTGCGGTAGTTTGAGCATGCTTTGGCATCGCCTTTCTTTGGGATTGGAATGAAAATTGACCTTTTCCAGTCCTGTGGCCACTGCTGAGTTTTCCAAATTTGCTGGCATATTGAGTGCAGCACTTTCACAGCATCATCTTTCAGAATTTGAAATAGCTCTACTGGAATTCCATCACCTCCACTAGCTTTGTTCATAGTGATGCTTTCAAAGGCCCACTTGACTTCACATTCCAGGATGTCTGGCTCTAGATGAGTGATCACACCATCGTGATTATCTGGGTCATGAAGATCCTTTTTGTACAGTTCTTCTGTGTATTCTTGCCACCTCTTCTTAATATCTTCTGCTTCTGTTAGGTCCATACCATTTCTGTCCTTTATTGAGCCCATCTTTGCATGAAATGTTCCCTCGGTATCTCTAATTTTCTCGAAGAGATCTCTAGTCTTTCCCATTCTGTTCTTTTCCTCTATTTCTTTACATTGATTGCTGAAGAAGGCTTTCTTATCTCTTCTTGCTATTCTTTGGAACGCTGCATTCAGATACTTAAATCTTTCCTTTTCTCCTTTGCTTTAGCCTCTTTTCTTTTCACAGCTATTTGTAAGGCCTCCCCAGACAGCCATTTTGTTTTCTTGCCTTTCTTTTCCATGGGGATGGTCTTGATCCCTGTCTCCTGTACAATGTCACGAAATTCATCCCATAATTTATCAGGCACTCTATCAGATATAGGCCCTTACATCTATTTCTCACTTCCACTGTATAATCATAAGGGATTTGATTGAGGTCATACCTGAATGGTCTAGCAGTTTTCCCTGTATTCTTCAATTTCAGTCTGAATTTGGTAATAAGAAGTTCATGATCTGAGCCACAGTCAGCTCTTGGTCTTGTTTTTGTTGATTGTATAGCACTTCTCCGTCTTTTGCTGCAGAGAATATAATCAATCTGATTTTGATGTTGACCATCTGGTGATGTCCATGTGTAGAGTCTTCTCTTGTGTTGTTGGAAGAGGGTGTTTGCTATGACCAGTGCATTTTCTTGGCAAAACTCTATTAGTCTTTGCCCTGCTTCATTCTGTATTCCAAGGCCAAATTTGCCTGTTACTCCAGGTGTTTCTTGACTTCCTACTTTTGCATTCCAGTCCCCTAGAATGAAAAGGACATCTTTTGGGGTGTTAGTTCTAAAAGGTCTTGTAGGCCTTCATAGAACCGTTCAACTTCAGCTTCTTCAGCGTTACTGGTTGGGGCATAGACTTGGATTACTTTGATACTGAATGGTTTGTCTTGGAAACAAACAGGTATCATTCTGTCATTTTTGAGATTGCATCCAAGTACTGCATTTCAGACTATGATGAATACTCCATTTCTTCTACAGGATTCCTGCCCGCAGTAGTAGATATAATGGTCATCTGAGTTAAATTCACCCATTCCAGTCCATTTTAGTTCGCTGATTTCTAGAATGTCAACATTCACTCTTGCCATCTCCTGTTTGACCACTTCCAATTTGCCTTGATTCATGGACCCAACATTCCAGGTTCCTATGCAATATTGCTCTTTATAGCATCAGACCTTGCTTATATCATCAGTCACATCCACAGCTGGGTACTGTTTTTGCTTTGGCTCCATCCCTTCATTCTTTCTGGAGTTATTTCTCCACTGACCTCCAGTAGCATATTGGGCACCTACTGACCTGGGGAGTACCTCTTTCAGTATCCTATCATTTTGCCTTTTCATACTGTTCATGGGGTTCTCAAGGCAAGAATACTAAAGTGGTTCGCCATTCCCTTCACTGCCCCTGACTTCTGACGTAGGGTAGCTCTCGGCCACTCTTAGTGCGCCGGCCCCTGCCGCCGCCTGCGCTTAGTGCGCCAGGACCACAGCGTTGCCTAACTCAGTGAAACTAAGCCATGCCTGCAGGGCAACCCAAGACGGGCAGGTCATGGTGAAGAGGTCTGACAGAAGCTTAGTATAGCAAAAGTTATAAATATATAATTGATCTCCTTCTTTCAGCTAGCCTAAAAGACATAAAATTATACAAAGCAATAATTGAAACCATGTATTATTGGGTTTGTAACATTTACAGATGTAATATGTTAGCAATATTAAAACATAGGAAGGGGAATATAGCTATGCAAGAGTAATTTTTCTAAATCTCATGGGAAGTAAGTTAATATAAATCTGAAGCAGACTCTGATAAGCTACGATGTATACAGTAAACTCATGAGCAAGCAGTAAGAAAGTTACTTCAAAAATATATAGTGCAAAACAATTCAAGAAATTAAAACGCTAGATGAGATATTAATTCAATGCAAAGGAAAGCAATAAGGAGGAACAGAGCAACAAAAAGACACAAACACATAAAAAATAAGGTAAAAGGGCAAACATAAATCCAAGTACCGGCATACCACAAAGATATTGCAGGTTTGATTTTAAACCACTACAAAAACCCAAATATCACAATAAAGCAAGTTGCAAGAATTTTTGGTTTCCCATTGCATATAAAAGTTATATTTACCTATAATGTACTCCACTAAACGTGAAATGGCTTTATGTCTGAAAAAACAATGTACAACCTGCATTTTAAAATAATTTGTTGCACACAACACTGTAAGTCAACTATAATCCACTAAAATTTTTTAATTAAAAATACTTTATTGCTAAAAATATACTAACCACCATCTAAGCCTTCAACAAGTTATAGCAGTAATATCAAACAAAGGTCACTAATGATAGATCACCTTAAGAAATTCATTAATGAAAAAAGTCTGAAATATTGCAAACATAACCAAAATGTGACCACAGGAAAAACCATAGCCTTGACTAGACGGACCTTAGTCAGCAAAGTAATGTCTCTGCTTTTGAATATCCTATATAGGTTGGTCATAACTTTTCTTCCAAGGAGTAAGTCGTCTTCTAGACGACTAAGATCCGTCTAGTCAAGGCTATGGTTTTTCCTGTGGTCATGTATGGATGTGACAGTTGGACTGTGAAGAAGGCTGAGCTCCAAAGAATTGATGCTTTTGAACTGTGGTATTGGAGAAGACTCTGGAGAGACCCTTGGACTGCAAGGAGATCCAACCAGTCCATTCTGAAGGAGATCAGCCCTGGGATTTCTTTGGAAGGAATGATGCTAAAGCTGAAACTCCAGTACTTTGGCCACCTCATGCAAAGAGTTGACTCACTGGAAAAGACTTTGATGCTGGGAGGGATTGGGGGCAGGAGGAGAAGGGGACGACCAAGGATGAGATGGATGGATGGCATCACGAACTCGATGGATATGAGTCTGAGTGAACTCCGGGAGATGATTATGAACAGGGAGGCCTGGCGTGCTGCGATTCATGGGGTGGCAAAGAGTTGGACACGACTGAGCGACTGAACTGAACCAAAATGTGACAGAGACAGGAAGTGAGAAAATGCTGTTGGAAAAATGGAACTAAGACATTTGCTAAACACAGGGTTACCACAAAATTTCAATTTGTAAAACCCACAATATCTATGAAATGCAATAAAGTGAGACACAATAAAATCACATATGCCTATATATACATCAATAATCATGTTAAATGTGATTACATCAAACAATTCAAAGGCAGACACTGTTAGACTGAATTACAAACAAGAAGATCCAACTATATGCTATCTACATAAGATATTTTAGATGCAAAATACAAACAAATACAAAGTAAAGGGATGCTATAAGATATATTATGCAAACAGTAACCACAAGAAACCTCAAGTGGCTATACTAATGTCAAGAAAAATAGACATTAAAAAGTATTGCTAGACAAAAGAGTGGCAATTTACAGTGATTAAAGTGTCAATCCATGAGGAAGACATAACAATTATAAGCATATGTGCACCTAACAGAACATAAAAATATATGAAGCAAAACTGCATAATGAAGAGAGAAATATGTAAGTCAACATAATAGTTTAAGATTTCAACACTCTCATTTCTTTAAAAGAACAATTAACTAGAAGATCAAAAAGGAAACAAAAGATTTGGACAACACTATAAACCAACCATTTATTAATACAACATTCACAGAACACCCCACAACATAGGAACAGAATATACATTCTTTCCAAGTGTACATGGCTAATCTCTAAGACAGACCATAGACAGATCAAGACAGACAGACCATAAAACAAACCACAGTGAATGTACAGAAAATAGAAATGATTAAAAGATTAAGAGGATAAAATTGAAAGCATTTCCCTTAAAGTCAGGAACAAGACAAGGGTGCCCACTCTCATCACTACTATTCAACAGAGTTTTGGAAGTTCTGGCCACAGCAATCAGAGCAGAAAAGAAATAAAAGGAATCCAAATTGGAAAAGAAGAAGTAAAACTCTCACTGTTTGCAGATGACATGATCCTCTACCTAGAAAACCCTAAAGACTCCACCAGAAAATTACTAGGGCTAATCAATGAATATAGTAAAGTTGCAGGATATAAAATCAACACACAGAAAGCCCTTGCATTCCTATACACTAATAATGAGAAAATAGAAAGAGAAATTAAGGAAACACTTCCATTCACCATTGCAATGAAAAGAATCAAATACTTAGGAATATATCTACCTAAAGAAACTAAAGACCTATATATAGAAAACTATAAAACACTGGTGAAAGAAATCAAAGAGGACACTAATAGATGGAGAAATATACCATGCTCATGGATTGGAAGATTCAATATAGTGAAAATGAGCATACTACCCAAAGCAATCTATAGATTCAATGCAATCCCTATCAAGCTACCAACGGTATTTTTCACAGAGCTAGAACAAATAATTTCACAATCTGTATGGAAATACAAAAAAATCTCGAATAGCCAAAGCAATCTTGAGAAAGAAGAATGGAACTGGAGGAATCAACCTGCCTGACTTCAGGCTCTACTACAAAGCCACAGTCATCAAGACAGTATGGTACTGGCACAAAGACAGAAATCTAGATCAATGAAACAAAATAGAAAGCCCAGAGATAAATCCACACACCTATGGACACCTTGTCTTCCACAAAGGAGACAAGAATATACAATGGATTAAAGACAATCTCTTTAACAAGTGGTGCTGACAAAACTGGTCAACCACTTGTAAAAGAATGAAACTAGAACACTTTCTAACACCATACACAAAAATAAAATGGATTAAAGATCTAAACCTAAGACCGGAAACTATAAAACTCCTAGAGGAGAACATAGGCAAAACACTCTTCGACATAAATCACAGCAGGATCCTCTATGACCCACCTCCCAGAATATTGGAAATAAAAGCAAAAAAAAAAAAAAAAAGTACCTAAGTGAACTTAAAAGCTTCTGCACAGCAAAGGAAACTATAAGCAAGGTGAAAAGACAGCCTTCAGAATGGGAGAAAATAATAGCAAATGAAGCAGCTGACAACCAATCTCAAAAATATACAAGCAACTTATGCAGCTCAATTCCAGGAAAATAAACGACCCAATCAAAAAAACAAGCCAAAGAACTAAATAGACATTTCTCCAAAGAAGACATACAGATGACTAACACACACATGAAAAGATGCTCAACAACACTCATTATCAGAGAAATGCAAATCAAAACCACAATGAAGTACCATTTCACACCAGTCAGAATGGCAGCAATCCAAAGTCTACAAGCAATAAATGCTGGAGAGGGTGTGGAGAAAAGGGAACCCTCTTACACTGTTGGTGGGAATGCAAACTAGTACAGCCACTATGGAGAACAGTGTGGAGATTCCTTAAAAATCTGGAAATAGAACTGCCTTATGATCCAGCAATCCCACTGCTGGGCATACACACCAAGGAAACCAGAACTGAAAGAGACACGTGTACCCCAATGTTCGTCGCAGCACCGTTTATAATAGCCAGGACATGGAAGCAACCTAGATGTCCATCGGCAGATGAATGGATAAGAAAGCTGTGGTACATATACACAATGGAGTATTACTCAGCCATTAAAAACAATGCATTTGAATCAGTTCTAATGAGGTGGATGAAACTGGAGCCTATTATACAGAGTGAAGTAAGCCAGAAAGAAAAACACCAATATAGTATACTAATGCATATATATGGAATTTAGAAAGATGGTAACGATAACCCTGTATGCGAGACAGCAAAAGAGACACAGATGTATAGAACAGTCTTTTTGACTCTGTGGGAGAGGGAGAGGGTGGGATGATTTGGAAGAATGGCACTGAAACATGTATAATATCATATATGAAATGAATCGCCAGTCCAGGTTCGATGCATGATCCAGGATGCTTGGCGCTGGTGCACTGGGATGACCCAGAGAGATGGTAGGGGGGAGGGAGGAGGGAGGGGTGTTCAGGATGGGAACATGTGTATTCCTGTGGCAGATTCATGTTGATGTATGGCAAACCCAATACAATATTGTAAAGTAATTAACCTCCAATTAAAAAAAATAAATTTACATTAAAAATAAATAACCAAGAAAGAAACAAAAAAGATTAAGAGGATAGACATGATACAAAATTATGCTTTTCAACACTGGAAATCATTAACAATAAAAAGTAGAAAATTCAGAAACATATGGGAATTAAACTATGTACTCCTAAATAATCAGTGAGTCAAAGAAATAAAAAGGAACTTTAAGAAGTTGAAATGAATAAAAATGAAGACACATACCAAAACTTAAAGGATACAGCAAAAAGCAGTACTCACAGACATTTATAGCAATAAATACTTATTTTATGGAAAAAATAAGATCTCAAATCAGTAACCTAACCTTCTACTTTAAGAAGCTGGAAAAAGATGAGCAAAATAAACCTAACGCAGGGGCTTCCCTCGAGGCACAGTGGACAGGAATCCAGCTGCCAATGTGGGGAATCCAGGGGACTCTACATGATGTGGAGCAACTAAATTCATGCACCACAAGAACTGAGCCGAGCTCCAGGGACTGCAAGCCACAACTACTGAGCCCGTCAGACACAACTACTGAGTACCACACGCCTAGAGCCCATCTTCTGCACCTAGAGAAACCACCACAATGAAGAGTAGCCCCTGCTCACCACAACTAGAGAGAGTCCTTACAAAGCAACGAAGACCCAGTGCAGCCAGAAATAAATAAATAAAAGGAAAAACCCTAAAGTGAAAAGAAGTGGTAGATTAGAGTGGAAATTAATGAAACAGAGAATAGAAAAATAATAAAGAAAATCAATTAAACAGAAAGCTGATTCTCTAAAAAAAGAAAGAAAGAAAATTAATAAAACTAGCTTTAGTAATCAAGGCAAAAGAGATGGGACTCACATGCTAGAATTAGAAATGAAAGAAGGTACACATCTACTTGTTATGCCTGAAGTCCGAGTCCCCAAAATTGAGAGAATAAGACGTCCACAGCAATGCAAAAGCAGGAAGGGAGTTTTTATTTCTAACTCGAGTTAGGGCACTCTCTGCCACGTCCAGCACAGTGGAGTAAGGTGAGAGGCCCCGAGCCCTGAATTACAGCAGTATTTATAGACTTAGAACAAAGACAGGGAGTTGGCAAGGGTGGATTGGTTGCAAGGGGTTCTTGGCATCTATTAATTGGCTAAATTTTGCACATGCGGGCTTGCTTAAGGGACTTTTCGTGTTATCTGGGCTAGCTCTAACCAGGCTATGGGGAATATGCTGACTGGCTGAGTCTCAAGGTCGGGGGATAATGGTCTCAGCTCCTTCTGGGCAGTGACCCAGCTTTTTCTGTGATTGTAGCTCTGGCTACTTTAGTCCTTGAAGCTTGTCATGGCTTCTGTCAGGTCTCAACATCCCCGCCACCCCCCCACCCCCCCGTCCTTTGATCATTGAGAGGAATCTTCCTCTCCATTCTGAGATACTGCCTGGTACTGTTGTCTCAGTACCAGCACCTGAACTGCACTGATACATTCTCTCATAAAGGTTATTAGCCTGTTTAAAATACATGGGCCAAGGGTAAGGATAAGCAAAAGTATAATAAGAGGGCTGAGCAGGGTAGAAATTAATGTTGTCAACCAAGGAGATTGATAGAACCAAGACTCAAACCATCCCGGTTGGGCCTCTCGTTCTCTGACTCAGCCCTTCTCTTATCTTGACCAGGGACTCCCTGACTACCCCTGAGTAATTCACATGAAAACAACGTTCTTCCCGTTCTTCCCCTAATGCAGCACATAGGCCCCCTGAGAGACTTCATAGTCAAGATACTTCTTGGGAATTAGGGTGGAAGTCTCTGTCTTCTGTAACTTCTTCCTGCTGTGCATGGGTGTAGGCCTGCCTAGCAGAGCAGAAGTCTCTCTCTACCTGATCTAAGTCGGGGATTTTTTTAACATCTGAAACCAGTTTAGTTGTAGAAACAGCAATTTAGTTGGCCCGTCTCAGAGATGAAATAGACAAAGGCCAAACAAGAGACCCTAATAGAATGGTCATCTCTGGTCCCCAGAAACAGAAGGCAACATTTGCGGTGAGGGTTTCAGGGTTTGTGACCCCTTCTGGTTGGCTGGTGGTGAGGCAACAGAACTGTGCTCCAAGAATCTTGTGTTCAATCTGAAGTTACCATCTTCCACCTGGATGGGGGCTCAAACACACTGTTATGCATATTTTTTTGAGTAGAAACCAGGACTCTCTCTGGAGGCTGTACCAACCTTTGATTCTGTGTTTGTATCCCCTCCCTTCCCTGATTAGCAATTGTTTGAATCCATGCTTTGGAATTCAGGGAAGGCCAAGGAGGCTGAACACAGTCTATATCCTACAGATAAGAAATGGAGAACACAGAACAGATCTGTACTCCAGAGCCCCACAGAGTCCCGCTCAGTTTTAATTTTAGGGAACTAGGCAACTATGACTGTGATAACTTCCTGTCAAAATGGGGCATAGGACTGCCCCAGATTGGAGCAATACGAGCTCTAATCTGAAAGTATACCCATAGGATCACCTAGTTATTTTCCAGGATATCTGAACCATAGCTACTCTATTTTGACTTTTAATTGTAAACTTTTCCTTAAGAGCCAAAGCAGATTGCACTGTTAATGATGTCAGTGTTTCTCTAGGTACGAGAAGATGCAAGATTGGGACTCATAAAATCTTCTCCTGAAAAGATCTAACTATCTGAAGGCCTGTTCTGCCAGTTTTTCTCAGAGCACAGAGTGCCTCATTCCTGATTTTCACCCCGAACTCCTTTCAGGGGTGTTGAAAGTCAGCAGTTGCAGCGGCCATGATTTAATCTTTGCAGATGTAGATGGCGAGTGTCACTCTTCAGTTGGCAGAGCCCCTTTTTGCTCATAAACTTGACCATGATTTTGAGGGGGCATTTCATGACCATTTTATCCTGTGGTGCTGAGAATGTCTATTCTCAGGTTTGCCAAAGATTCTGTTGACAGGCCACTCAATGTGCTGTTACTGGACTAGGCCATAAAACAGTATCCAAAATTCTCTGGACCACCTGTCTTACTAGCTTTTTGGTCCAGGAAAATATTCCCTCTTGTTGCTTCTTCCCATGTCCAGAGTTACACTATTACCATCATCGATCTCATATGGGACCATATATTATTCTATTAGAGGCCTCACACACATATTTGACAGTGTAAGAAACAGCAATTTTGTAAAACAGGTGAAATACAATTAACATAGCCCACAGTATTAGTAAAGTCACAAGTAAGACTTATGTTAAGAACTTCCATTAGATGTAGCCAGGTATATCTCTATAAATCCATCCCATAATTGTGGGAGATTTTCCCCTCTTTGCAGAAACTTTTCTTGTTCTGATTGAGCTTGGGTAATAGAAAAAAAGAGAAAAGCTCAAATTTATAGCCAGAGTCAGAGCAAGCATTATTAATTGGCCCAGTGAGGGGATCCTATCTGGTAATATCATAGTGACCTGAATATGACTATAATTTTTAAGTAAATTTTTTTTCAGGGCCAACCAGTTAGAGTCTGGTAGTAGAGAAATTTACCAAGGTAACCCAGAACTAGACACAGGTAATTGGCCACAAAGCCAACAATTGGATTGATTTTTAAAACTAGCATAGGATCAGGCCTATTATAGAAAAGCATTTGACTTATATGCAAAGGTCTAAGAAGTCAAGAAAACATAAATGATCATACGAATCAGGTCCGGCATCTCGGGAAGCTGTCTGCCTCTGATGTCGTCGTCTTCTCATCCTGGTGTAGTGTAGTTTCTCCTGATAAAAAAAGTCCTTCCATCCATATTGGAGACAGTCCTTTAAGTTATGTCTTTTTCAGTCCTGGTTGCAGGTCATGAGGCATCTGATTTTCATCCAAAGATAGATTACTGAGATAAGCTTCAGAAACAAACTTAGGGTGTTTTTCAAGAATTCAATTAGATTTTACATCAATATCACATAACAGCAAAGAACTATCTAAGAGATGAGTCTTACTAGATGCAGACCTCCATTAACAAACTGGGATTTAACATTTTGAAATATCTTTTTCTCCTTACAGTTACCCTTATTTTTATTAAATATAACCAAATTAAGACTAGTTTATTTGCAAAATAGGTCTGTTCTCACTGATTTTGGTCTGATGATTTTTATAACCATAATTGATTATAGGCTTTTTATTTTCCTGAAACATTTAGTCCTTTTATTAACTTTTGTGAAGTCATCAGGTTTTCTATTAGAATCCTTACTCAATTCAGAAACTGGTATTTATCCAAAAGTCTTTTTTTTTTAAAGGAAATTTCTTCACTCAGCAAGGTAACTTCCTTGCTGACAAACTTGTAACAGATATAGTAATATTAAACTTATATTAAACCTAGGTACAATGAAAATTTCTGCTTAACGTTAATTACTCTAAGACATGTCTATATTATATAGGTCAATAAACAAACATTAATATCAGGTATTTAACACTGAATATTTCCCAGTTCACATGAATCTGAAATTCATTGTTTAATTTAGAATTACTTGATTTGTAAGCGCTTACCCCCTTTTTTTTAAGCCAAATAAATAGAGCTCATATATAAATTAACCTTGAAAATATTACTCAGAGACAGAAACATACCAAGACATATTTAGACAGACACAGCACAAGATCTAGCTTCAAGTCCTTTTTCCTCAGTGTCAGGAGTTAGAGATGGTCTAGATAGGTGTTCCTGAGAGCCCTGGTCTCAAGGCACAGGGAAAGAAAATCAAGTTCTAACAAAATGGTGGCAGGTCTAAACCATATGGTGGCCAGACAAAGCAAAAAGGCCATCAAAAATCACAACACAGAACACAGAGTTAAAACACACAAGAGATAAACCTGGCAGTCCTCATCAAAGTGAAAGTGAAGTTGCTCAGCAGACACTTTAACCTCGGCTCCACTAGGGAAGCCCTTAAATGCAAGAACACTGTCTCTCAGAAAACCTCCTATAGAGCCACAGATCCAAGTACTAACATCAAAGATTCCACGGGAGGAAAGGAAGCCTGGTTGAAAAAGCAGGGGGAGAAGGCAGGAGAGGGGGGCAAAAGGGGTGGCCTTACAGACGTCTCCTGCCACCTATAGATACCCAGGCATTACAGGACTTTTCCCTGGGCCTCTGGAGAAGGGAGGACTGGAACTCGGCCCTACCAGAAATCAGAACCAGAATTTGAGTTCTCTGCCAAGAGGAGGTGATCAGTCTCCAATCCTCAGCTCAGGCTGAGGGCCCTCTGACCAGATTCCTGCGTCTAGGACTGGGGGACTAGAAAAATAGGGAAGGATATGAAGGGTTAAGGAGAGGAAAGAGAGAGGGAAGGGGAGAGAGGTCAATAAAGTCTCTTGTTCCTTACCGGTCGGGGCACTCTGGCCAGCTGTCTGCATCAGGAGGAGACCAGGGACAACAGGGTCCTGGCTACGGCCGCTGGGTCTGGTCCACTGGCAGGCAAGCCAGCCCCCTGAGTACCCCGAGTGGTCAGGATGTCAGTCTCGGCTTTTTCACCAATAACAATAGATCTTGCACCCTGTGAGAAGCTCACGAAAATGGCTGCCTCTCCAGCCCGATGCTGGAGCTCGGTCTCACGCCACCTAAGCAACTTAAGTAGCTACTTGCCAGCCGCCTTCCCAGCTCAATGCTGGTGCTGGAACTAGGTCTCACCCTGGACTTGTTACCTGGTGCCAGCTGCCCTTCCAGCCCGATGCCGGAACTAGGTCTCATGCTGGGCTTATCCAAGCCTGTCACTGGTGTTCAGGTACCTCTTCCTCCTAGTGAGGAAACCCCTTCTACCGGGAAAGTGTTATTCCTCCCAGTTAAAGGGATCCCGGACGAGCCCCCAAATGTTATGCTCAAAGTCCGAGTCCCCAGAACTGAGAGAATAAGACGTCCACAGCAATGCAAAAGCAGGAAGGGAGTTTTTATTTCTAACTCGAGTTAGGGCACTCTCTGCCACATCCAGCGCAGTAGAGTAAGGTGAGAGGCCCCGAGCCCTGAATTACAGCAGTATTTATAGACTTAGAACAAAGACAGGGAGTTGGCAAGGGTGGATTGGTTGCAAGGGTTCTTGGCATCTATTAATTGGCTAAATTTTGCACATGTGGGCTTGCTTAAGGGACTTTTCGTGTTATCTGGGCTAGCTCTAACCAGGCTATGGGGAATATGCTGACTGGCTGAGTCTCAAGGTTGGGGGATGATGGTCTCAGCTCCTTCTGGGCAGTGACCCAGCTTTTTCTGTGATTGTAGCTCTGGCTACTTTAGTCCTTGAAGCTCGTCATGGCTTCTGTCAGGTCTCAACACTACTGATTTTACGGAAATAAAAGGACCATCAAAAATACTATAAAAACTATATGCTAACAAGTTTGACAACTAGATAAAAGGGGAAAAGTCCCAGAAACACACAACTTCTAAAATTAACTCAAAAAGAAAAAGACAATCTGAATAGACCTATAACAAAGATATTAAATTGGAAAAAAAAAAACACCACTATCCAGAATGATTAAACAGATGCAGAAGCAACTTTGACAATATTCAATAACCTCTTACAATGAAATTATCAACACATTAGAAATGGAAAGAAATTATCTTAACATAATAAAGACCATACACAAAACCGACAATTAACATCATACTGAACAACCTGAAAGCTTTCCCTGAAACTAAAAGATGAGGAACAAGGCAAGATGCCCATTCTTGCCACCTCTATACAATTCTGTACTATGAGTCCTAGCCACAGCAATTACATGGGAGTGGAGGACGAGGAGCATCCAAATTTGAGAGAAAGAAGTAAAATTATTTCTGTTTGTAGATGAGACAATCTGATATAGAAAGCCTTAAAGACTAAAGGTACACACACATACACACACACATCAAAAACAACAACAACAACAAAAAAACCTGCTAGAACAAATGAATTCAGAAAAGTTGTAGGATACAAAATAAACATTAGAAAATCAGTTGTATTTCTATATGCTAAACAGCAAACTACCCAAAAATAAAAAATCATTTGTAATAGCATTAAAAAGAATAAATGGCTTAGAAGTAAACTCAACAAATGAGGTGAAAGACACTTATACTGGAATCTTCAAAACACTGATGAATGACATTAAAGAAGACACACATTAATAAAAAGCCTTCCTGTGCTCACAGATGGGAAGAATTAGTACTGTTAAGATATTCTTATTACCAAAAGTGATCTACCAATTCTGAGAAATGCTTATTAAAATCTCGATTTTTTCACACTCAGAAAAAATATCCTAAAGTTCATATGAAACCACAAAGGACACAGGATGACCAAAACAATCTTGAGAAAAAAGAACAAAGCTGGAGGCATCACACTTCCTGAATGTAAATATATTATAGAGCTACAGTAATTAAAACAGCATGTTACTGGCATGAAGACAGATCAACCAACCAACCAACCAAAATAGAGAGCCCAGAAATAAACTCACACGTATACAGGGAACTCATCTTCAATAGAGGTATCAAGAATTTAGTTATTGCTGTTGCTGTCACTAAGTTATGTCTGACTCTTTGTGACTCCATAGGCTACAGCACACCAGGCTCCCCTGTCCTTCACTGTCTCCCAGAGTGTGTTCAGATTCATGTCCATTGAGTTGGTGATGCTATCCAACCATCTCATCCTCTGCCTTCTCCTTTTGCCTTCAATCTTTAAGAGTTGGCTCTTCATATCAGGAAGTACTGGAACTTCAACTTCAGCATCAGTCGTTCCAATGAATATTAAGGACTGATTTCCTTTAGGATTGACTGGTTTGATCTCCTTGCAGTCCAAAGGACTCTCAAGAAGTCTTCTCCAACACCACAGTTCAAAAGCATCAATTCTTTGGAGTTCAGCTTTCTTTATGGAGCAACTCTCACATCCACACATGACTACTAGAAAAACTATAGCTTTGATGGACCTTTGCTGGCAAAATAATGTCTCTGCTTTTTAATATGCTGTATAGGTTTGTTATCACTTTCCTTCCAAGGAGCAAGTGTTTTCTAATTTCATGACTATAGTCACCATCTGTAGTGATTTTTGGAGGCCAAGAAAATATAATCTGTCACTGCTTCCACTTTTTCCCCTTCTGTTTTCCATGAAGTGGTGGGACCGGATGCCATGATCTTAGTGTTTAATGTTGAGTTCAAAGCAGCTTATTCATTCTCCTCTCTCACTCTCATCAAGAGGCTCTTTAGTTCCTCTTCATTCCTGCCATTAGTGGGGTATCATCTGCATATCTGAGGCTGTTGATATTTCCCCTGCCAATCTTGATTCTAGCTTGTGATATATCCAGCTTGGCATTTCACATGATGTATTCTGTATATATGTTAAATAAGCAGGGTGGCAACATACAGCCCTCCCTACTCCTTTCCCAATTTGGAACCAGTTAGTTGTTCCATGTCTGGATCTAACTGTTGCTTCTTGACCTGCATGCCGGTTTCTCAGCAGACAAGTTAAGATGGGCTGGTACTCCCCCTCTCTTTAAGAATTTTCTGCAGTTTGTTGTGATCCACATAGTCAACGTCTTTGGCATAGTCAATAAATCAGAAGTAGATGTTTTTCTGGAACTCTCTTGCTTTTTCTAAGATCCACCAGATGCTGGCAATTTGATCTCTGTTCCTCTGCCTTTTCTAAATCCAACTGGTACATCTGGAAGTTCTTAGTTCATGTACTGCTGAAGCCTAGCTTGAAGGATTTTGAGTACACCTTTGCTAGCATGTGAAATGAGCACAACTGTATGGTAGTTTGAACATTCTTTGGCATTGCCCTTCTTCGGGATTGTAATAAAAACTAACCTTTTCCAGTCCTATGGCCACTATTGAATCTTGGAGGACAAATGAAGCAGGGCAAAGGCTAATAATTTTGTCAAGATAACACACTGGTAATAAACAAACACCCTTTTTCAACAACCCAAAAGATGACTCCACACATGGACATCACCAGATAGTCAACACGGAAATCAGATTATGTTCTTTGCAGCTGAAGATGAAGAAGCTCTATACAGTTAGCAAAAACAAGACCTGGAGCTAATAGTGCCTCAGATCATGAGCTCCTTATTGAAAAATTCAAGCTACAATTGAATAAAAGGAAAGCCACTAGGTCATTCAGATATGACCTGAGGTGACAAATATATTCAAGGGATTAGATCTGATAGAGTGCTTGAAGCACTATGGATAGAAATTTATAACATTGTACAGGAGGCAGAGACCAAAACCATTCCAAAGAAAAACAAATGCAAGCAGACAAGTCATTGTCTGAAGAGGATTTATAAATAGCTGAAGAAAGAAGTGAAAAGCAAAGGAGAAAGGGAAAGATAACCCAACTGAATGCAGAGTTCCAGAGAATAGCAAGGACAGATAAGAAGGCCTGCTTCAATGAACAATGCAAAATAAGTAGAGGAAAACAAAGAATGGAAAAGAGTAGAGATCTCTTCAAGATAACTGGAGATACCATGGGAGTATTTCATGCAAAGATGAGCATGATAAAAGACAAAAATGGTAAGGACCTAGTAGAGGAGATTAAGAAGAGGTGGCAAGAATACACAGAAGAACTCTACAGAAAAGGTCTTAATGATCTGGATAACTACAATAGTGTGGTCACTCACTTAGAGCCAGACATTCTGGAGTGTGAAGTCAAGAGGGACTTAGGAAGCTTTACTAAAAACAAAGCAAGTGGAGGTGATGGAATTCCAGCTGAGCTACTTAAAACCCTAAAGGATGATGCTGTTAAAGTGCTGCACTCCATCAGTTCAGTTCAGTTCAGTCACTCAGTTGTGTCCGACTCTTTGCAACCTCATGGACTGCAGCATACCAGGCTTCCCTGTCCATCACCAGCTCCCAGAGCTTGCTCAGACTCATGTCTACCATTTTAGTAATGCCATTCAACCATCACAGCCTCTGTCGTCCCCTTCTCCTCCTGCCTTCAATCTTTCCTAGCGTCAGGGTCTTTTCCACAGTGAGTCAGTTATTCACATCGGGTGGCCAAAGTATTGGAATTTCAGCTTCAGCATCAGTCCTTCCAATGAACTCCATATGTCAGCACTCCATATGTCAGCAAATTTGGAAAACTCAGCGATGGCCACAGGACTAGAAAAGGTCAGCTTTCATTCCAATCCCAAATAGGGGCAATGCCAAAGAATGTTCAAACTATAACCAACAACATGACAATACAAACTGAATTAATTTTTAACATGGTGGCAGGGAATTCCCTGGTGGTCCAGTGGTTAAGAATCCACCTGCCAATGCAGGGGATACAGGCTTGATCCCTGGTCTGGCAAGATTCCACTTGCCTCAGGGAAAGTAAGCCTGTGTGCCATCAATCTACTGAGCCCTCGCTCTAAAGAAGCCCCCCGTTTGCCACAACTAGAGAAAGGTGGTGCACAGGAACCAAGACCTAGAGCAGCTAAAAATAAATAAATAAAATTTTTTTAATGGTAGAGATGGGGGAGCAAAGGAAAATGAGCTAATTATACTAATTTTAAGAGTTTCTCTCTGTACTATGGTCAAGATCCAGATTTGATCCTGAGATTTTTTTTTAGCTGCCAGGAATAGTAAAAACGAAAGTATGACAAGTGTTATAGTGCTCATTACCAGAAATGAGGCAACATGTTAAGTTCACAATAAATCCCTAAGTAAAGTGTATAAGAAATAGCTGTCAGTCTGGATTCTTACATGCAAGAAACAGATGTCATCTCCAGCTAAGTCACTGAACAGATAGTGGGATGGCTCACAGAATCTACTATGAAGAACTTATATACAGACTCAATATGAAACCACAACATGGAAAATGAATGCAAGCATGTTTCAGAGTTGATATGGAGATAACACTGCTCCTGCCAGTGCCACTGGACACTGCCACTTCCACCGGCACAGCTAGTGCAGCTGTGCAGTATATCTGGCAGCATCTGATTGGTAGAGCCGAGGTCACATGTCTGTGCTCCAGATGCAAAAGAAAAAGGGAAAGTAAGCATCCAGCACTGTTAGCTCCTATAGCATACTCTACCCTATGAATCAAATAATCTGGGGGTAAGGAATTCCACCAGAACAGATGATTTAATTCCGGACAATAACCCTAGCTGTCTTATGAATTTGCTCTATAATAAATGAAGTCCACCCTGGGAGGGGCTTAACAAAGAGACAGCTAACTGTTCCTTGTTTCATACTGACTTACTGATCTAACTATTCTCAATCCAATGATGTATTATAATCCTGCATTTATTTACTGTTTTCAGTGGACACTCTTAATACATACATGTTTGTGGTTTTAGTGAATCAATTTAACTTGATCAAAACGTAGAACCCAGCATATCTGCAGGAGTGGCTATACTAGCAATCCTTCTTCTTATCTCAAATGGCTCTTAATAAAACCAAATCCATCAGTTAAAACATCAAATAATTAGCTTAAGAACAAAAATATCAACATATAATAAACACTTGTTTACCTTAAAGTGAAATTAGCCATTATCCAAATAGAAACTGAAATTCCCACCAAAATATGAATTTCAAAAGTGACAGAGATACATATAAAGAACTGAAAATTGAAGCAATAAAAAAGCTACTGAGGAGAAGATTAATTCAACTACATGCATGACCATCTCAAAAGACAAAGTGAACTCTGTTGTCTTCTTCCTGAGTAGTGACTACAACAGATGAAGGAGGAGTCCATAATGGCCTGCTTCTTTCCATGGCGCTGAGTGGAGCCTCCTTTGCTCCTGCTAAGTCACTTCAGTCATGTCCAACTCTGTGCAACCCCATAGACAGCAGCCCACCACGCTCCTCTGTCCCTGGGATTCTCCAGGCAAGAATACTGGAATGGGTTGCCATTTCATTCTCCAAGGCATGCATGCACGCTAAGTCACTTTAGTTGTATCTGACTCTGTGTGACCCCATGGATAGCAGCCCACCAGGCTCCTCTGTCCACGGAATTCTCTAGGCAAGAGTACTGCTTTGCTAGGTGACTTCAAAGGTACGCTATTTCAAAAGGTGGATTCAGGGACAGCATATTTTTTTAGAGTATGACTGCCGGTGAGCATGGGTGAGGCATGCTTAGGCTTGCTGCAGGATGATGATCCTTGGATTATACGGACAAATTAGCCTGAAACAAGTAACCTAAGATTGTCTCTCAAAATCTCAAGGTCCAACTCTGAACCAGAATTTAAAATATCCTCTACGGATAATATGTGGAAGTAGAAGGAAATGCTCCTGGAAAGAGAAGAGATGGAAAATATGAAGCTGAGTTTCCAGGAGAAGAAAGCCTTTTATGCCCGCAGAGCTGCTGTCTATTCCAGGGGCAGTTGGCCTTCTCTCTGTACCTTCATCAAGACTGCTTCTCTACTGCTCTTGCTTAACAAATCTAAATGCTGTGAGTCACTTTCACCAGTAATGTAGACAGGTCTTGGTAACTGCTGAACATCCTGGGCAAACAATCCTGACTCACCAAAAAGAAAAAAAATATACATTAAACATCATAGTAAGGATGAAGCAGAGAAAAAAAATACAGGTACAAAGAGAATTATCTGATAATGCATGAGATTGTTTTGGTTGATACTGCTGATTAATAAGGATTTATTTTTAATGCCAAATATTCAACATACAATTTTCTCAATTCACTTAAAACAATGCTGGCTTTAGTACTATTCAGAGGTTGTTATTTAACTGGAAATGGAAAATCGCTTAGAGACAATATGAAATTTTGATTTACTTATTATTTCTTAATTAATAGAAACCAAAGTTAAAGTCAATATGCCTTCAAAAAAATACTGGTTTAGGCTGCTCATATTTTTTCCCCAAATTTTCTGTTAGTATTCCTGATTATAATACACACACACACACACACACACACACACACACACACACACACACCCTGCCTTTTCCAAGATATGGAAGACTAAGTAAAATACGTGAAAATTCTTTACCATAGGAAGTTAGAAATGCTGACAAAGGTAGCACTCTGTTAAGTGCATAGATGTGATGTCAATATAGTGAAAGAATTTCCAAAGGCCCCCAAACAAGAAGGAACAGAAAAACAAAGCAGTGAGAGAACGGGGAGGGGGAGCATTAGCAATCTGACATTAGCAATGAAGATTTGGATTTTTGCAATAGCCACTCACTGATGGAGAAAAGACTTTGAGACTAAGAAAGGAAGACACTGGAACTGAAATTCTCACACAGAACTGGATCTCTTAAACAGCTATAAACTGATGGTCAAGAAGTCCTAGGATATATGCAGAAGAATGCATAAGATTGTGCCATTTGCTGCCATTAGTGGCTCTGAGTCGAGAGAAACATCTTGTGAGGAAGTCTGCCTTCAAGTTGGTTTAGTATTTACTTAGTTGTGTGGTCTGAGTACCTCCATAAAAAGAAATTAACTAATTACAGACTAATCATTTGTGAGACCTGATAAAAACAGACAGAAGTTAAGAATTCCCTTGAGGTCCAGTGGTTGGGACTCCACACTTTCATTGCAGAGGGCATCCAGGTCAGGGAACTAGGATCCCACAGGCCACACAGCATGGCCAAAAATTTTTTTTTTTAATAAATAGAAAGAAAGAAGCAAAATGCTTTGGAAACATTCACCTAAACTCAGGCTACATAGGATTTTTATGGATAAAGCCCCATTTAAAATGAACTCATTTTCCAAAATACAAAGCTCAAAGGGAACAATCTTCCATTAGAAATGTCAGCAAAGAGAAGTGAAAGTGAAAGTCACCCAGTCCTGTCCAACTCTTTGTGACCCCATGGACTAAACAGTCCATGGAATTCTCCAGGCCAGAATACTGGAGTGGGTAGCCTTTCCCTTCTCCAGGGGGTCTTCCTAACCCAGAGATCGAACCAAGGTCTCCTGCATTACAGGAGGATTCTTTACCAGCTGAGCCACAGGGAAGCCCAAGAATACTGGAGTAGGTAGCCTATCTCTTCTGCAGAGGATCTTCCTGACCCAGCAATCGAACCAGAGTCTTCTGTGCTGCAGGTGATTCTTCACCAACTGAGCTATCAGGGAGGAAGAGAGCCAGATCATATTCCTAAGAATGTGAGATAATGGAGAACTTAATTACATAAATCCTATTATAAAAATATTTTTGAACATAATGGAAAATATGCTAATATATATATATATAGAGAGAGAGAGAGGGAAATTTTTCTGGAGTTAAATTGTAAAGAAACTAATTATGTAGATCCAATTGCATAAAGGATTTTGAAAAACAAAAGAGCTGTATAACCAACAGTTGTTGGGCAGAAAATAAAGACTGTAGTGATGGAAAACAGATCAGTGAATTGCCAGGGGTTAGAAGTGAGGGAAAGGTGTAACTACAAAGCAAGGTTTTGGGAGTGAAGGAATTGTTTAGTATCCTGATTGTGGTTATGATTCACATGATTCTGTATAAGTGAATGCACTGTACACCCACAAAAAAATCAATTTTTCTGTATGATAATTTAGAAATAAAAGATAAAGAAGAGTTGGAGGGACTTCTCTGGTGGTTTAGTTGTAAAGAATTTACTTGCCAATGCAAGAGGCAAGGGTTTGATTCCTGGTCCAGGAAGATCGCACATGCCTTGGAGCAGCTAAGCCTGTGCACCACAACTACTGAGGCCGTGCTCTCGAGCCCAGGAGCTGCAACTACTGAGCCCAGGCGCCACAACTAATGAGGCTCATGCGCCCTAGAGCCTGTGCTCCACAGCAAGTGAAGTCACTGCAACCAGAAGCCTGCATACTGCAACTAGAGAAGAGTCCTTGCAGTAGCAAAGACCCCGTACAGCCAAAAATAAATAAATAAATAAATAAATAATTTATAATTATTAAAAAGAATTGTTTTAAAATATACTTTAGAAAAGTAGAAATTTTTTTCCTTTTTTATTATTAAATTTATTTATTTTTTAAATTACAATACTGTATTTGTTTTTCTATACATTGACACGAATCAGCCATAGGTGAACACAATCTCCCAATGCTGAAGCCCCCTCCCACCTCCCACCCCACATCCTCTACTTGAGTCATCCTGTGCATCAGCCCCATGCATCCTGCATCCTACATTGAACATAGATTGGCGCTTCATTTCTTACAAGAAAATATACACGTTTCATTGCCATTCTCCCAAACCATCCCACCCTTTCCCTCTCCCTCAGAGTCCAAAAGTCCACTCTATACCTCTGTGTCTCTTTGTTGTCTCACATATAGGGTCATCATTACTGTCTTCTAAATTCCATATATATGTGTCAGTATACTGTATTGGTGTTTTTCTTTCTGGCTTATTTCACTCTGTATAATCGGTTCCAATTTCATCCATCTCATTAGAACTGAGTCAAATTTATTCTTTTTAAGGGCTGAGTAGTATTCCATAGTGTATATGTACCACAGCTTTCTTATCCATTCATCTGCTGATGGACATCTAGGTTGCTTCCATGTCCTGGCTATTATAAACAGCGTTGCAATGAACATTGGGGTACATGTGTCTCTTTCAATTCTGGTTTCCTCGGTGTGTATGCCCAGCAGTGGGATTGCTGGGTCATAAGGCAGTTCTATTTGCAATTTTTTAAGGAATCTCCACACTGTTTTCCATAATGGCTGTACTAGTTTGCATTCCCACCAGCAGTGTAAGAGGGTTCCCTTTTCTCTACATCCTCTCCAGCATTTATTGCTTGTAGACTTTTGGATCGCAGCCATTCTGACTGGTGTGAAATGGTACCTCATTGTGATCTTGATTTGCATTTCTCTGATAATGAGTGATGTTGAACATCTTTTCATGTGTTTGTTAGCCATCCGTATGTCTTCTTTGGAGAAATGCCTATTTAGTTCTTTGGCCCATTTTTTTATTGGATCATTTATTTTTCTGGAGTTGAGCTGCATAAGTTGCTTATATATCTTTGAGATTAGTTGTTTGTCAGTTGTTTCATTTGCTATTGTTTTCTCCCATTCAGAAGGCTGTCTTTTCACCTTGCTTATAGTTTCCTTTGTTGTGCAGAAGCTTTTAATTTTAATTAGATCCCATTTGTTTATCTTTGCTTTTATTTCCAGTATACTGGGAGTTGGATCATAGAGGATCCTGCTGTGATTTATGTCGGAGAGTGTTTTGCCTATCTTCTCCTCTAGGAGTTTTATAGTTTCTGGTCTTACGTTTAGATCTTTAATCCATTTTGAGTTTATTTTTGTGTATGGTGTTAGAAAGGGGTCTAGTTTCACTCTTTTACAAGTGGTTGACCAGTTTTCCCAGCACCACCTGTTAAAGAGACTGTCTTTACTCCACTGTATATTCTTGCCTCCTTTGTCAAAGATAAGGTGTCCATAGGTATGTGGGTTAATCTCAGGGCTTTCTATTTTGTTCCATTGATCTATATTTCTGTCTTTGTGCCAGTACCATACTGTCTTAATGACTGTGGCTTTGTAGTAGAGCCTGAAGTCAGGCAAGTTGATTCCTCGAGTTGGAGCGCACACAAGAAAGTGGTTACGGGATAACTTGCTTTTCCCTCTTTTGATTCCACCTCATCCCATTCCACTCACCTCTAACTACTCCCTCCCTCTTCTCTCCTCCAAGTAACTCACCGATCCTCTAGGGATGACCCTCAAGGTGGAGAAACCTATCATCATTAACCTAGATGTTTTAACATTAGTGCTGAATAGATGGAGAAATCATGAGGCTATTCTAAAAATAAATCTGAAAACCAGAATCAGGAGGCATAATTCCAAATCCTGAGATCATCAAAGAATTCCTGAATACAGGGAACATTATCCAAGTAGAGCTCATCAAACGCCTTCATACCTATACTAAAACTGAGCACTGCCCAAGGGCCAACAAGCTCCAGAGCAAGACATACCACGCAAATTCTCCAGCAACACAAGAACAAGCCCCTGAGCTTCAATACACAGGCAGCTCAAAATACTCCAAAACCACTGACGTCTCATAACCCATTACTTCACACGTCACAGCACTCCAGAGAGAGGAAATCCAGATCCACCCACCAGAACTCCAACACAAGCCTCCCTGATCAAGAAACTTTGACAAGCCACTGATATAACCCCAAACACAGAGAGGAAACTCTATAATAAAGAGAACTCCACAAATTCCCAGAATATAGAAAAGCCACCCCAAACGCAGCAATATAACCAGGATGAAGAGACAGAGGAATTCCCAGCAGGTAAAGGAACAGGAGACATGCCCACCAAACTAAACAAAAGAGAAAGAGATAGGGAATCTACCTGAGAAAGAATTCCGAATACTGATAGTGAAAATGATCCAAAATCTTGAAATCAAAATGGAATCACAGATAAATAGCCTGGGGTCAAGGATTGAGAAGATGCAAGAAAGGTTTAACAAGGACCTAGAAGAAATAAAAAGAGTCAACATATAATGAATAATGCAATAAATGAGATCAGAAACAATAAATGAGGCTACAAATAGTAGAATATCGGCAGAAGATAGGATTAGTGAAATAGAAGATAGAATGGTAGAAATAAATGAATCAGCGAGGGAAAAATAAAGACGAATTAAAAGAAATGAGGACAACCTCAGAGACCTCCAAGACAATATGAAACGCTCCAACATTCAAATTATAGGAGTCCCAGAAGAAGAAGACAAAAGAAAAGACCATGAGAAAATACTTGAGGAGATAATAGTTGAAAACTTCCCTAAAATGGGGAAGGAAATAATCACCCAAGTCCAAGAAACCCAGAGAGTGCCAAACAGGATAAACCCAAGGCGAAACACCCCAAGACATATTTTAATCAAACTAACAAAGACCAAACACAAAGAACAATTACTAAAAGCAGCAAGGGAAAAACAACAAATAACACACAAGGGGATCCCCATAAGAATAACTGCAGATCTTTCAATAGAAACTCTTCAGGCCAGGAGGGAATGGCAAGACATACTTAAAGTGATGAAAGATAATAACCTTCAGCCAAGACTACTGTACCCAGCAAGGATCTCATTCAAATATGAAAGAGAAATCAAAAGCTTTACAGACAGGCAAAAGCTGAGAGAATTCAGCACCACCAAACCAGCTCTCCAACAAATACTAAAGGATAGACTTTAGAAAGGAAACACAAAAAGGACGTATAAACCCGAACCCAAAACAATAAAGTAAATGGCAACAGGAGCATACTTATCAATAATTACCTTAAATGTAAATGGGTTGAATGCCCCAACCAAAAGGCAAAGACTGGCTGAATGGATACA
This sequence comes from Nanger dama, assembly GCA_917880005.1. Classification (NCBI taxonomy): domain Eukaryota; kingdom Metazoa; phylum Chordata; class Mammalia; order Artiodactyla; family Bovidae; genus Nanger; species Nanger dama. Next base: position 6,602,013 of record CAKJTW010000094.1, on the reverse strand, counting down.
AAAACAAGATCCCTATATATGCTGCCTACAAGAGACCCACCTCAAAACAACGGACACATACAGACTAAAAGTGAAGGGCTGGAAAAGTAGAAATTTTTATATTTTAAAATATACTTTAGGAAAACAGAAATGCAGGCTATAAAGATATAGTTATTTTTTTAAAAATCACTGTTTAAAAAAAAAAAAACAGCAGGTAAACACAATAGAAGAGAGTTGGTCAACTGCAAGACAGACTTAAAGAAATTAACCAGAATGAGGAGGGGCTCCTAAGACGGCAGAGGAATAGGACGGGGAGACCACTTTCTCCCCAACAAATTCATCAAAAGAACATTTAAACACTGAGTAAATTCCACAAAACAAATTCTGAATGCTGGCAGAGGACATCAGGCACCCAGAAAAGCAGCCCATTGTCTTTGAAAGGAGATGTTTTATCAACGGTGCTGTACAGAAGGAGAAGTCTTGAGACTACTGTAAAAATAAGACTGAAAACCAGAAGCAGGAGGCTTAAGTCCAAACCCTGAGAACACCAGAGAACTCCTGACTCCAAGGAACATTAATTGACAGGAGCTCATCAAACGCCTTCATACCTACACTGAAACCAAGCCCCACCCAAGGGCCAACAAGTTCCAGAGCAAGACATACTACGCAAATTCTCCAGCAACACAGGAACAAAGCCCTGAGCTCCAGTATACAGGCTGCCCAAAGTCACTCCAAACCCACTGAAATCTCATAACTCATTACTGGACACTTCATTGCACTCCAGAGAGAAGAAATCCAGCTCCACCCAACAGAACATCGACACAAGCTTCCCTAACTGAGAAACCTTGACAAGCCACTTGTACAACCCCACCCACAGTGAGGAAACTCCACAATAAAGAGAACTCCACAAACTGCCAGAATACAGAAAGGCCACCCCAAACTCAGCAATATAAACAAGATGAAGAGACAGAGGAATATCTAGCAGGTAAAGGAACAGGATAAATGCCCACCAAACCAAACAAAAGAGGAAGAGATAGGGAATCAACCTGATAAAGAATTCCAAATAATGATAGTGAAAATGATCCAAAATCTTTGGAAATCAAAATGGAATCACAGATAAACAGCCTGGAGACAAGGACTGAGAAGATGCAAGAAAGGTTTAACAAGGACCTAGAAGAAATAAAAGAGAGTCAATATATAATGAATAATGCAATAAATGAGATCAAAACACTCTGAGGCAACAAATAGTAGAATAACAGAGGCAGAAGATAAGATTAGTGAATTAGAAGATAGAATGGTAGAAATAAATGAATCAGAGAGGAAAAAGAAATGAATTAAAAGAAATGAGGACAATCTCAGAGACCTCCAGGACAGTGTTAAATGCCCCAACATTTGAATCATAGGAGTCCCAGAAGAAAAAGACAAAAAGAAAGACCATGAGAAAATACTTGAGGACATAATAGTTGAAAACTTCCCTAAAATGGGGAAGGAAATAATCACCCAAGTCCAAGAAACTCAGAGAGTCCCAAACAGGATAAACCAAAGTGAAACATCCCAAGACACATATTATTAATGAAATTAACAAAGATTAAACACAAAGAACAAATATTAAAAGCAGCAAGGGAAAAACAATGAATAACACACAAGTGGATTCCCATAAGGATCACAGCTGATCTTTCAAGAGAAACTCTTCAAGCCAGGAGGGAATGGCAAGACATACTTAAAGTGATGAAAGAAAATAACCTACAGCCCAGATTACTGTAACCAGCAAGGATCTCATTCAAATATGAAGGAGAAATCAAATGCTTTACAGACAAGCAAAAGCTGAGAGAATTCAGCACCACCAAACCAGATCTCCAACAAATGCTAAAGGATATTCTCTAGATAGGAAACACAGAAAGGGTGTATAAACTCAAACCCAAAACAATAAAGTAAATGGCAACGGGATCATACTTATCAATAATTACCTTAAACGTAAATGGGTTGAATACCCCAACCAAAAGACAAAGACTGGCTGAATGGATACAAAAACAAGACCCCTATATATATTGTCTACAAGAGACTCACCTCAAAACAGGGGACACATACAGACTGAAAGTGAAGGGCTGGAAAAAGATTTTCCATGCAAATAGAGACCAAAAGAAAGCAGGAGTAGCAACACTCATATCAGATAAAATAGACTTTAAAACAAAGGCTGTGAAAAGAGACAAAGAAGGACACTACATAATGATCAAAGGACCAATCCAAGAAGAAGATATAACAATTATAAGTATATATGCATCCAACATAGGAGCACTGCAATATGTAAGACAAATGCTAACAAGCATGAAAGGGGAAATTAATAATAACACAATAATAGTGGGAGACTTTAATACCACACCTATGGATAGATCAACTAAACAGAAAATTAACACAGAAACACAAACTTTAAAAGATACAACAGACCAGTTAGACCTGTCCTATCTATAGGACAATTCACCCCAAAACAATGAATTTCACCTTTTTCTCAAGTGCACATGGAATCTTCTCGAGGATAGATCACATCCTGGGCCATAAATCTAGCCTCGATAAATTCAATTCCACGCATCTTTTCTGACCACAATGTAGTAAGATTAGATCTCAGTTACAGGAGAAAAACTATTAAAAATTCCAGCATACAGAGGCTGAACAACACGCTGCTGAATAACCAACAAATCACAGAAGAAATAAAAAATAATGAATGAAAATGAAAACACAACAACCCAAACCTGTGGAACACTGTAAAAGCAGTGCTAAGGGTAAAGTTCATAGCAATACAGGCATACCTCAAGAAAGAAGGAAAAAGTCAAATAAATAACCTAACTCTATACCTAAAACAACTGAAAAGGAAGAAATGAAGAACCCCAGGTTTAGTAGAAGGAAAGAAATCTTAAAAATTAAGGCAGAAATAAATGCAAAAGAAACAAAAGAGACCATAGCAAAAATCATAAAGCCATAAGCTGGTTATTTGAAAGGATAAACAAAATTGACAAACCATTAGCCAGACTCATCAAGAAACAAAGGTAGAAAAATCAAATCAATAAAATTAGAAATGAAAATGGAGAGATCACAACAGACAACAAAGAAATACAAAGGATCATAAGAGACTACTGTCAGCAATTATGTGCCAATAAAATGGACAACGTGGAAGAAATGGACAAATTCTTAGAAAAGTACAACTTTCCAAAACTGAACCAGGAAGAAATAGAAAATCTTAACAGACCCATCACAAGCATGGAAATTGAAACTGTAATCAGAAATCTTCCAGCAAACAAAAGCCCAGGTCCAGACGGCTTCACAGCTGAATTCTACCAAAAATTTCGAGAAGAGCTAACACCTATCCTACTCAAACTCTTCCAGAAAATTGCAGGGGAAGGTAAACTTCCAAACTCATTCTATGAGGCCACCATCACCCTAATACCAAAACCTGACAAAGATGCCACAAGAAAAGAAAACTACAGGCCAATATCACTGATGAACATAGATGCAAAAATCCTTAACAAAATTCTAGCAATCAGAATCCAGCAACATATTAAAAAGATCATACACCATGACCAAATGGGCTTTATCCCAGGGATGCAAGGATTCTTCAATATCCACAAATCAATCAATGTAATTCACCACATTAACAAATTGAAAAATAAAAGCCATATGATTATCTCAATAGATGCAGAGAAAACCTTTGACAAAATTCACCATCCATTTATGATAAAAACTCTCCAGAAAGCAGGAATAGAAGGAACGTACCTCAACATAATAAAAGCTATATATGACAAACATACAAAAAAACATTATCCTAAATGGTGAAAAACTGAAAGCGTTTCCCCTAAAGTCAGGAACAAGACAAGGGTGCCCACTCTCACCACTACTATTCAACAGAGTTTTGGAAGTTCTGGCCACAGCAATCAGAGCAGAAAAGAAAGAAAAGGAATCCAAATTGGAAAAGAAGAAGTAAAACTCTCACTGTTTGCAGATGACATGATCCTCTACCTAGAAAACCTAAAAGACTCCACCAGAAAATTACTAGGGCTAATCAATGAATATAGTAAAGTTGCAGGATATAAAATCAACACAAGAAAGCCCTTGCATTCCTATACACTAATAATGAGAAAATAGAAAGAGAAACTAAGGAAACACTTCCATTCACCATTGCAATGAAAAGAATCAAATACTTAGGAATATATCTACCTAAAGAAACTAAAGACCTATATATAGAAAACTATAAAACACTGGTGAAAGAAATCAAAGAGGACACTAATAGATGGAGAAATATACCATGCTCATGGATTGGAAGATTCAATATAGTGAAAATGAGCATACTACCCAAAGCAATCTATAGATTCAATGCAACCCCTATCAAGCTACCAACGGTATTTTTCACAGAGCTAGAACAAATAATTTCACAATCTGTATGGAAATCCAAAAAAACCTCGAATAGCCAAAGCAATCTTGAGAAAGAAGAATGGAACTGGAGGAATCAACCTGCCTGACTTCAGGCTCTACTACAAAGCCACAGTCATCAAGACAGTATGGTACTGGCACAAAGACAGAAATATAGATCAATGGAACAAAATAGAAAGCCCAGAGATAAATCCACACACCTATGGACACCTTATCTTCCACAAAGGAGGCAAGAATATACAATGGAGTAAAGACAATCTCTTTAACAAGTGGTGCTGGGAAAACTGGTCAACCACTTGTAAAAGAATGAAACTAGACCTCTTTCTAACACCACACACAAAAATAAACTCAAAATGGATTAAAGATCTAACCGTAAGACCAGAAACTATAAAACTCCTAGAGGAGAAGATAGGCAAAACACTCTCTGACATAAATCACAGCAGGATCCTCTATGACCCACCGCCCAGAATATTGGAAATAAAAGCAAAAATAAACAAATGGGACCTAATTAAACTTAAAAGCTTCTGCACAACAAAGGAAATTATAAGCAAGGTGAAAAGACAGCCTTCAGAATGGGAGAAAATAATAGCAAATGAAGCAACTGACAAACAACTCATCTCAAAAATATACAAGTAACTCCTGCAGCTCAATTCCAGAAAAATAAACAACCCAATCAAAAAAAACAAGCCAAAGAACTAAATAGACATTTCTCCAAAGAAGACATATAGATGACTAACACACACATGAAAAGATGCTCAACAACACTCATTATCAGAGAAATGCAAATCAAAACCACAATGAAGTACCATTTCACACCAGTCAGAATGGCAGCAATCCAAAAGTCTACAAGCAATAAATGCTGGAGAGGGTGTGGAGAAAAGGGAACCCTCTTACACTGTTGGTGGGAATGCAAACTAGTACAGCCACTATGGAGAACAGTGTGGAGATTCCTTAAAAATCTGGAAATAGAACTGCCTTATGATCCAGCAATCCCACTGCTGGGCATACACACCAAGGAAACCAGAACTGAAAGAGACACGTGTACCCCAGTGTTCGTCGCAGCACCGTTTATAATAGCCAGGACATGGAAGCAACCTAGATGTCCATCGGCAGATGAATGGATAAGAAAGCTGTGGTACATATACACAATGGAGTATTACTCAGCCATTAAAAACAATGCATTTGAATCAGTTCTAATGAGGTGGATGAAACTGGAGCCTATTATACAGAGTGAAGTAAGCCAGAAAGAAAAACACCAATACAGTATACTGACACATATATATGGAATTTAGAAAGATGGTAACGATAACCCTGTATGCGAGACAGCAAAAGAGACACAGATGTATAGAACAGTCTTTTGGACTCTGTGGGAAAGGGAAGAGGGTGGGATGATTTGGAAGAATGGCACTGAAACATGTATAATATCATATATGAAACGAATCACCAGTCCAGGTTCGATGCATGATCCAGGATGCTTGGCGCTGGTGCACTGCGATGACCCAGAGGGATGGTATGGTGAGGAAGGAGGGAGGGGGTTCAGGATGGGGAACACGTGTATACCTGTGGCAGATCCATGTCGATGTATGGCAAAACCAATACAATATTATAAAGTAATTAACCTCCAATTAAAATAAATAAATTTATATTAAAAAAATTTATTTGCCCACAAGATAATAATAATAAAAAGAAATTACCCAAAATGAGAGAGAGCGAGTAAAAGAAGAAGAAAATGAATATGCCAGAGATGTTAAGAATCCAGGAAGACTAACATAAAATCTAATAGAGGTCCAGGTAGAAAGAATAGGGAAAATGAGAGAATAGAAGACTGACAGGCAATATCTGAGAAAAGTAGAAAAGACTGAAATGTTGACCAAAATTATGGAGAAACATGAATATTTAGATTCAGGAAAAAATTAAGGTCCATGATGGAGAAATTAAATTCATACCTAAACAGTAGTGAAAATGTTGAAAAAATTTAAAAGCAATCAAAGATAAAAGATTACCTACAAAGGAACACTCATCTGTATACTAGCAGATCTGTGATCATCTGCAATATCAGTCAGAAATCAGTGGAAAAAATTACCAGAATATACAACTGAACTATCCCCTATGATTTAAAAAGTAAATTCTTTTGAGAAGGAAAAAAGATGAGTCATCTCTTTTCCTGTCAAAGATTGCTTAGCAGTAATTCTGTAAATCAGAAGAAAAGCCTGGCAACTGAAAACTGAACCCAGCAATTGAAACAAATGTTAAATCACAAGTATTTTCCACTAATTAAGGCTATGAAGAAATGTGGTTGGGTTAATGGACAAGTGGAAAAAACTTACTGAAGAAACAGTGTATGATATCCAAGTACAATGCCAGACGCTGGGGTCAACTATCCTAGATTTTGACTATTTAGACAAGAGACGCAATATGGTCAGCAGTGGTTAATTTACATAAGGTTCTAATGTACTGACTTATAGAGGCTGTCAATAATCTTAATGCGTAATAGTTTGTATATAACAAAACAAAGCTATCAATGTATTTCAAGTAGTTTGATTAAATTTTCAGGGCCATTCTTTCTCATCAATGACAATTTTTTTTTAACTACAAAAGTAAATTCTGTGTGCTGCAGAAAATTTTAAAGATATAAGCTGCAAGAAAAAAATATTTGTATTTCCTTTAATCTTACCAAAGAAGACATTTATCAGTTTTTTAGAATATTTCAAGTATGCCTTATTTTATTATTTTTTAATTAAATTTTTTTATTTATTTTTTATTTTTCAGCTCTTGTGAGTCTTCCTTGTTCTATGGGCTTTTCTCTAGTTGCAGTGCATGGGCTCCTCGTTACAGTGGCTTCACCTGTTGCAGAGCACACGACACGCGGGCTTCGGGAGTTGCAGCACCGGAGCTCAGTAACTGTGGCTCCAGGGCTCAAGAGCACAAGCTCACCAGTTGCGGTGCAGGGGCTTAGCTGCTCCTCGGCATCTGAGATCTTCCCAGATCAGGAGTAGAGCCTGTGTCTCCTGCACTGACAGGCAGATTCTTTACCACCGAGACACCAAGGAAGCCTTAATTAAAATTTTCATTTTGAGAGACTTATAGATTCACATGCAACTCTAGAAAATAATGCAGACAGACACTGAGAACCTTCCATCCAGTTTCCCCCAACATTAACATCTTGCAAAACTGTAATACAAAACACAGCTAGGATGTTTACATTAATACAGTCAAAACACAAATGTTTCCTTCACCACAAGAATCTTTCATATGGCCCTTTCAAGATGATTAAACCTCAATATTCCCAAGTTTTATACTTAGTAGGAAAACCATCATAGAGTACCTCACTATGGATTATTCTCAGTCTCTCACACTGTCTCTAAACTTTGGACATCTCACTTATTCCTCAACATCAACAATATAAATGGTTTCTTCTATATTTGTGAGTAACTGATCAGTCACTTTCTCCCTTGTTACAAGGGGGAGAAGGATCTATAATAAGCATAAAAATACTAAGTGATAAGCATAAAAATAGCTAATATTCATTCTACAATTTCCATGTGCCAGACAATATGCTATTCACTTAACAAGTATTAAATACTTTGATTCTTACAACACATCCATGAGGCAGATACTATTAAATTTCCCATTATGTAGATGAGGAAACTAAGGCTCAAGGATATTAGGTAACTTGACCAAGTCACACATAATTTAACAGTGGCATAAACAGGATCAAACCCATAAGGTCTATCTCTAGATTCTGAAAGTGGAGGTACTAGAGAAAAAGAAAAATAGGGTAGGCTCAGCAGAGAAGGGTGAAGGTTGTAAACAATATTAAATAGAACAGTCAGCATAAGAAAATGACATCTGATGATAAGAGAATTCGTCTCTGAGGAAGAGAAGTCCAGAGAGAGGACTTCTAAGACGCTAAGCTGGGGAGGGCCTGGCATATTTGAAGAATGGCAAGGAGGCTGGTGCAGCTGAAGCAAAACAATCCCGTGGAACAATAGCAGTAGGTGAGGAGAAGGAGACAGATACAGGAATGGAAGTCACTAAAAGATCAGGGATTTTTTTTTGAGGGATGGTGGTGTCTTTGTAGATTTTTCTTTGTTTTTAGTAACAACTTTATTATGTTACAATTCACATACCTTAAAGTTCACACTAATAAAGTGTATAAGTCAGTGGTTAAATAATACATTCAGAACTGTGCTACCATCACCACAGTCCAACTCTGGAGGATTTTCATCACTCCAAAAGAATCCCCATGTCTGAGCAGCTGTTTCTCATTCCCCCTTTCCCCTTGCCTCTGGAAACCACTAATTCACTTCCTGTCTCTATGGAATTGCCTATTCTGGACACTTCATATGAAAAGAATCATACAATATGTGACCTTCTGTAGCTGGATTCTTCTGTTTGGCATAATAGTTTCAAGGTTCAGCCACTCTGAGCATACATATATCAGTACTTTGTTACATTTTGGGGCTGGATGATACCACATTTTGGTGTATTAATTTGGCACTGGGCTACACAAATGACAAATATGTTTGCTGATATATTATAAAGGATACAACTCAGGAATAACCAAACGGAAAAGATGCATAGGGAAAGGTATTGACAGGTGGTGGTGGTAATGAGGGTTTGCTGAAGTGCTGCATAAAGTTTCCACACCCTCTCCAGGCATACCACCTCCCAGGCCCTCAACATGGTCACCAATTGAGCTCTCTGAACCCCACTGATTAGGAGTTTGTATGGAGGTTTCACTGCATAGGCACGATTAGTTCAATTATTGGTCACTGGTGAGTGAATTCAATCTATAGTTCCCTTCTCCTCTGAATCGGGGATAGGGGACTGAAAGGTCCAACCCTCTTACTCTGGCTTGATCTTTTCTAGCCCTGAATCTGAAGCTATCTAGAAACCTCAGTCAGGTATATTTCTCCATCTATTAGTGTCCTCTTTGATTTCTTTCATCAGTGTTTTATAGTTTTTGATATATAGGTCTTTAGTTTCTTTAGGTAGGTATATTCCTAAGTATTTTATTCTTTTCATTGCAATGGTGAATGGGATTGTTTCCTTGACTTCTTTTTCTACTTTCTCATTATTAGTGTATAGGAATGCAAGGGATTTCTGAGTGTTGATTTTATATCCTGCAACTTTACTATATTCGTTGATTAGCTCTAGTAGTTTTCTGGTCGAGTCTTTAGGGTTTTCTATATAGAGGATCATGTCGTCCGCAAACAGTGAGAGTTTCACTTCTTCTTTTCCAATTTGGATTCCTTTTATTTCTTTTTCTGCTCTGATTGCTGTGGCCAAAACTTCCAGTACGATATTGAATAGTAGTGGAGAAAGTGGACACCCTTGTCTTGTTCCTGACTTTAGGGGAAATGGTTTCAATTTTTCACCATTGAGGATAATGTTAGCTGTGGGTTTGTCATATATAGCTTTTATTATGTTGAGGTACGTTCCTTCTATTCCTGCTTTCTGGAGCGTTTTTATCATAAATGGATGTTGAATTTTGTCAAAGGCTTTTTCTGCATCTATTGAGATAATTATATGATTTTTATTTTTCAGTTTGTTAATGTGATGAATTACATTGATTGATTTGTGGATATTGAAGAATCCTTGCATCCCTGGGATAAAGCCCACTTGGTCATGGTGTATGATCTTTTTAATGTGTTGCTGGATTCTAATTGCTAGGATTTTGTTAAGGATTTTTGCATCTATGTTCATCAGTGATATTGGCCTGTAGTTTTCTTTTTTGTGGTGTCTTTGTCAGGTTTTGGTATTAGCGTGATGGTGGCTTCATAGAATGAGTTTGGAAGTTTACCTTCCCCTGCAATTTTCTGGAATAGCTTCAGTAAGATAGGTGTTAGCTCTTCTCGAAATTTTTGGTAGAATTCAGCTGTGAAGCCGTCTGGACCTGGGCTTTTGTTTGCTGGAAGATTTCTGATTACAGAAATATACCATGCTCATGGGTTGGAAGAATCAATATAGTGAAAATGAGTATACTACCCAAAGCAATCTACAGATTCAATGCAATTCCTATCAAGTTACCAGCAGTATTTTTCACAGAACTAGATCAAATAATCTCAAGATTTATATGGAAATACAAAAAACCTCGAATAGCCAAAGCAATCTTGAGAAAGAAGAATGGAACTGGAGGAATCAACTTGCCTGACTTCAGGCTCTACTACAAAGCCACAGTCATTAAGACAGTATGGTACTGGCACAAAGACAGAAATATAGATCAATGGAACAAAATAGAAAGCCCTGAGATTAACCCACACACCTATGGACACCTTATCTTCGACAAAGGAGGCAAGAATATACAATGGAGTAAAGACAGTCTCTTTTTAACAGGTGGTGCTGGGAAAACTGGTCAACCACTTGTAAAAGAATGAAACTAGACCCCTTTCTAACACCATACACAAAAATAAACTCAAAATGGATTAAAGATCTAAATGTAAGACCAGAAACTATAAAACTCCTAGAGGAAAACATAGGCAAAACACTCTCCGACATAAATCACAGCAGGATCCTCTATGATCCACCTCCCAATATACTAGAAATAAAAGCAAAAATAAACAAATGGGATCTAATTAAAATTAAAAGCTTCTGCACAACAAAGGAAACTATAAGCAAGGTGAAAAGACAGCCTTCTGAATGGGAGAAGACAACAGCAAATGAAACAACTGACAAACAACTAATCTCAAAGATATACAAGCAACTTATGCAGCTCAACTCCAGAAAAATAAACGAACCAATCAAAAAAATGGGCCAAAGAACTAAATAGGCATTTCTCCAAAGAAGACATACGGATGGCTAACAAACACATGAAAAGATGCTCAACATCACTTATTATCAGAGAAATGCAAATCAAGACCACAATGAGGTACCATTTCACACCAGTCAGAATGGCTGCGATCCAAAAGTCTACAAGCAATAAATGCTGGAGAGGATGTGGAGAAAAGGGAACCCTCTTACACTGCTGGTGGGAATGCAAACTAGTACAGCCATTATGGTAAACAGTGTGGAGATTCCTTAAAAAATTGCAAATAGAACTGCCTTATGACCCAGCAATCCCACTGCTGGGCATACACACCGAGGAAACCAGAATTGAAAGAGACACATGTACCCCAATGTTCATTGCAGCACTGTTTATAATAGCCAGGACATGGAAACAACCTAGATGTCCATCAGCAGATGAATGGATAAGAAAGGTGTGGTACATATACACAATGGAGTACTACTCAGCCCTTAAAAAGAATAAATTTGACTCAGTTCTAATGAGATGGATGAAATTAGAGCCGATTATACAGAGTGAAGTAAGCCAGAAAGAAAAACACCAATACAGTATACTGACACATATATATGGAATTTAGAAGGATAGTAATGAAGACCCTCTATGTGAGACAACAAAAGAGACTCAGAGGTATAGAACGGACTTTTGGACTCTGTGGGAGAGGGAGAGGGTGGGATGATTTGGGAGAACGGCATTGAAACATGTATACTATCTTGTAAGAATGAAGCACCAGTCTATGTTCAATACAGGATGCAGGACGCATGGGGCGGGTGCACGGGATGATTCAGGGAGAGGATGTGGGGTGGGAGGTGGGAGGGGGCTTTGGCATTGGGAGATCATGGACACCTGTGGCTGATTCATGTCAATGTATGGCAAAACAAATACAGTATTGTGGGGTGGGAGGTGGGAGGGGGCTTCGGCATTGGGAGATTGTGTTCACCTATGGCTGATTCATGTCAATGTATGGCAAAACAAATACAGTATTGTAATTAAAAAAATAAATAAATTTAATAAAAAAAAATAAAATTTTAAAAAAAAGAAAAAACCTCAGTCAGGAGTCATCTCATTAGCATAAAAAGAGAATTATCTCTCAAGAGATTTCGAGGCTTCTAGCAGCTCTGTGCCAAGAAGGAAGTGGGGCCAGCAAGGACCGAATATATTTCTTATTATACCACAATGTACTGTGCTGTGCTAAGTCACTTCAGTCATGTCCGACTCTTTGCAACTGCATGGACTGACTATTGCCCATCAAGTTCCTCTGTCTATGGGATTCTCCAGGCAAGAATAATGGAGGAGGTTGCCATTTCCTTCTCCAGGGATCTTCCCAATCCAGTGACCCAACCAGCATCTCTTGTCTCCTGCACTGGCAAGTGTGTTCTTTACCACTAGCACCACCTGGAAACTAAAATTTTACAATGTACTAATTATGCAGCTAAATTCTGATATTTTTCCCTCTGATTTTGTCTAGTATTTTAATCCACCATCATTTCTGAAACATCTACACAATACCTGCCACCCTACTCCAGCTGGGAAGAGACACCTATTTTAAAAAACCCAAGAAACACCTCATAGATTGTCATTCTCTTGTATTACCTTGTCATTTTGTTGTTGTTCAGTCGCTCAGTCGTGTCCAACTCTCAGCAACCTCGTGGACTGCAGCACGCCAGTCTTCCCTGTCCAGCACCAACTCCCGGAGCTTGCTCAAACTCGTGTTCATTGAGATGGTGATGCCATCCAACCATCTTATCCTCTGTCATCCCTTTCTCCTTCTGCCTTCAATATTTCCCAGCATCAGGGTCTTTTCAAATGAGCCAGTTCTTCACATTAGGTGGCCAAAGGGTTGCAGTTTCAGCTCCAGCATCAATCCTTCCAACGAATATTCAGGACTGATTTCCTTTAGGATTGACTGGTTTGATCTCTTTGCTGTCCAAGGGACTCTCAAGAGTTTTCTCCAGCACTACAATTTGAAAGCATCAATTCTTTGGTATTCAGCCTTCTTTATATCACTGAGAATTAAGAGTATTTCCTGCCATATCAGTAAATAAGGATGTCATAATCATCAGCAATTCTAGTCTGCCAAATGTGAATTTCTGAGCCCCAAGGGAATCCAGGAAGTATAGTACCTGCTATCTGGGCAGCTCCCTGAGGTGAGCACTGAAGAAAAACTGGTCCCAGATAGCTGAGATGCACATGAAAGGAATGACTTCAGTGAGCCCACATTCTTGCATCTTCTCACACACAGAAAAGCACTAAATTCCTTAATTTGAGATATCTGGTTTTCTTTAATTCACAAAAATACTTCTGATGTTTAGATTACTTGCCCTTTGTTGCAAACATGTATATATCCTGACTCTTCCCCCCCACCTCCTCGGAGCAGTTCTCTCAGTTACTTGAGATATTGTCTCCCAGGCTTGAAGTCCTAAAAATCCCCACCGAATAAAACATAACTCTCAAATTCTGTGTTGTGACTATCTTTTTTAGCGGACATCACCAGGGCATCGTCTGTCCCAAGTTGCATAATGGTGCATCCTTGGCTAATCTCAAGATAGCACTAGCTATTGTTAGTACCATTTGAAAAAGAACAAGTTCCCTACATCTAGGGCTAAAAATAATGGTAGGCCATCTACCTCTTAATGTTCTAAAATCTTGACTAGAAGGAAATGGCTACCCACTCCAGTGTTCTTGCCTGGAGAATCCTAGGGACGGGGGAGCCTGGTGGGCTGCCATCTCTGGGGTCGCACAGAGTCGGACATGACTGAAGCGACTTAGCAGCAGCAGAAGATAAATAAGCCCAAATGTAGGAGTATGGCCAAGACACCATGTAATGGCTACAACAAATTAAGATGTGACAACAACTGTCTAGAAATCTAAAAGTATCTGAGGCAACTGCTGTTAAAAGATAATAAGATTTTAAAGACCACAGGGTTGTCAATAAAAAATTCAAATCAGCCAGAAAAAGTCAATAAAACAGTCATCAAAAGTAGACAAAAGCAAGAAATAGGACTCAAAAAGAAGCCAAGTGTCATTTAGGAAGCAATTACCTGATAACACAAAACTCAGAGTCCTTTTGGTCCTAACTTTCATGTACATATTAAATATCAGTTAACTGATAAGGTTTGGTGAATTATATTTGCCAAAGGTTATTTGTATTTCAAAAGGAATTAACTTCTAAAACAATGGAGTGCTTTAATTCATTCAACAAATATTTGCTGAGCACCTACTCTGGGATATGACGGTGAGCACAACAGAAACTTTTCCTGGAGTCAAGGAGTTTTGGAGCAAGCAGTAAAGCCAAATATCAATCAAACAACTAACTTTTTCACAACTGCAAACTGAGGTAAATAAGTGTTCCAAAAGAATAAAAATCATTCTGTGAGCACTTATACCAACGACTCTAATCAAGGAAGTAATCTGGGGGAAATAACCATTTAACTGAGATCTGAAGGATGCGCTAGGTTGAATGATCTGAGCCTTAAAGTGAAACAAAATTTTTACCAGAAAGTTGGTGTGTTAATTTGCTAGGGTTGCCATAACAAAGCATCACAGACTAGATGGCATAAACAATAGGAATGTATTGGCTCACAGTCCTAAAAATTTAGAAGTCAAGGTGTCTGTAAAATTGGTTCCTCCTGAGAGTAATGAGGCAGACTCTGTTCCATTCCTCTCCCCCAGATTATGGCAGTTTGCTGGCAATCTTTGGTGTCCCTTGGCTTGGTTTCTGCTTCATCTTCATATGGCATCCTCCTTATGTTCATATCTGTGCCTAAATTTCCCTTTTTATAAGGACATCAGTCATATTAAATTAGGACTTCACCCTAATCCTCACCTTAATTAATTACATCTGCAAAGACCCTATTTCCAAACAAGGTCACATTTTGAGGTACTAGAGGCTAGGACTTAAACATATGTATTTTGCAGGTATAAAATTCAATCCACAACAGTTGGGAAAGATACAATGTGAACAAAGAGGGGTGTCAAATTCACCTCCTGACTTCAAATGAGTTGGTAATGAGAATAAAAATTGTCATACAGAGACCTTCAGGAAATTCCATGTCCTCAAGAGAGAGGTGGATTACATTTATACTCTTCAAGAAGAAAGCAGAAACTAAAAAGAAATTGAGGCTACATAGCATTAGCTGATTACAAAGTAGGAATATTAGGAACACAGTGGAAAGTTTGGGAGGTGGGAGAGATTTGGGTTAAGGACAAGAGATTATAGAGCATTATGAGCATGAAGGGCAGAGAGAGGAAATTGGTCAAGAATGCTTACTTACACTGAGGTTTCTGACTGATGAAAACAAGAATAAGAAGCGTGGCTTTAATCCCAAATGCCTTTTTGAGAAAGGCCTAAAGACCTCCCAGTGTAGAGCAATATCAGGCTCAGTGAGCATAGTCCATTCTCCTGGACAGAACTAGGATCAAATTCTGGCTCTACCATTCACTGGATATATATGGCTGGGCCAGGGTCAGCACCTCTCTAACCCTTTGCTTCCTCATTTATAAGATGGGGCTTCTTTCGTGACTCAGTGGTAAAGAATCTGCCTGCCAATGCAAGAGGCAGGAGACGGCAACCCACTCCAGAATTCGTGCTTAGGAAAGCCCCATGAACAGAGGAGCCTGGTGGGCTACAGTCCATGGGGTCACAAAAAAGTTTGAAAAATTGAATGACTGAGCATACGTGCATAAACATATGTATGTATATATATACATACATGCACACACATATGTATATACACATATATATGTGTGTGTGTATATATATACTTATATATATATATATATATATATATAACATCAGAACATCTAAATATATAAAGCAAACATTGAGAGTTTGAAGGGAGAAATAAGCAATATAAGACAAGATAATAACAGTAAAAGACTCCTCTCTCAATAATGGAGAGAACATTCAGACAGAAGATCAAAAAGGAAACAGAGGACTTGAACAAAACTATAGACTAAATGGACCTAACAGACATAAAGAACATTCCACACTGTATCAATAGAATACACATTCTTATCAAGTGCACATGGAACATGCTCCAGGAAGCTCATATTTAGGTCACAAAACATGTTTTAAGAAGTTTAAAAAGACTGAAATTATATCAAGTATCTTTTCTGCCCACAATGGAATGAAACTAGCAGCCAACAGTAGATGATAAATGGGAAGATTAACAAATGTGGAAATTAAGCAATAATAATCCTGAACAACTAGGTTTAAAGGAAATTGCAATATACCTTGTGATAAACAAAAACACAACATATCAAAATACATGCAGTACAACAAAATATTCAGAAAATCAGTCCTGAATATTTATTGGGAGCACTGATGTTGAAGCTAAAGCTCCAACACTTTGGCCACCTGATGGAAAGAGTCAACTCACTGGAAAAGACTCTGATGCTAGGAAAGATTGAAGGCAGGAAGAGAAGGGGATGAAAGAGGATGAGATGGTTGGATGGCATCACCAACTCGATGAGCATGAGTTTGAGCAAGCTCCAGGAGTTGGTAATGGGCAGGAAGCCTGGCATGCTGCAGTCCATGGGGTTGCAAAGAGTCACATGACTGAGCAACTGAACTGACTGACAACAAAAGCAGTACAAAGAGGGAAGTTTGTTGACATAAATGCTTATATTAAAAAGAAAAAAAAAAAAAACACCTCAAACAACCTAACTTTATACACCAGGAAGCTATAAAAAGAAGAACAAATTTAGCCTAAAGTTATCAAAATGATGGGAATAAAAAGATTAAAACATAAGTAAGTGAAAGAGAGAACAGATTAACAATGTGAAAAAACCAACAAAACTAAGAGGTAATATCATGAAAAGATAAACAAAATTGACAAACTCTTAGATGACCTAGAAAAAAAAAAGAGATGACAAAATAAAAACATGAATGTCAATCTGTTTCAAACTCTTCCCAAAACTCAAAGAGAAGTATACATATCCAAATTCATTTACAAGGTCAGTGCCACCCTGATACCAAAGCCAGGTACCAGAATTACCCTGATAACAAACAAGAAAAGAAAACCACAGACCAATATCCTAGATGAATACAGATACAAAAATCCTAAACAAAATGCCAGCAAACCAAATTCAACAGCTGTTTAAAAGGATCATGAATCACAACCAAGTGGGATGCAAGGATGGTTCAACATATACAAATCAACATGTCACACCATAAGGCCAGAATATAGAATAAAAATTATAGAGTCATCTCAATAGATACACAGAAAGCATTTGACAAAAAAAAAATCTCAATATAAGGAAATTACCTCAACATAACAGAAGCCATATATGATAAGCACACAGTTAACATCACACTAAATGGTAAAAAATTTGAAAGCTTTTCCTCTAACATCAGTAACAGATAAAGATGGCTGCTATGCTACTTCTATTTAACATAGTACTAGAAGTTAGAGGTAGAGCACTTTAGGCCAGAAAAAGAAATAAAAGGCATCCAAATTGGAAAATAAGATATAAAATTATCCATTTTTGCAAATGACATGATCT
The DNA here is from genome assembly GCA_917880005.1 of Nanger dama. NCBI lineage: Eukaryota > Metazoa > Chordata > Mammalia > Artiodactyla > Bovidae > Nanger > Nanger dama. The sequence continues at coordinate 6,584,327 of CAKJTW010000094.1, read as the reverse complement.
TATATATATATATATATATACACACACAGAAAATCCTAAAGACTCCACCATAAAGGTGTTAAAACTAATAAATTTGGTAAAGTTGCAGGATACAAAATCAATATACAAAAATCAGTTGAATTTCTATATACTAACAGTGAACAATCTGAAAACAAAATTAAAGAAACAATCTCATTCACAATAGCATAAAAACATATTTAGGAATTTAGAAATATACATATAAATATACATATTTAGTATATTTAGGGATAAATTTAAACAAGGAGTCAAAGGACTTGTACACTATAAAAACTATAAGACACTGATAAAGACACAAACAAATAGAAAGATATTCATGTCCATGAACTGAGGAATTAATGTTGCTAAAATGTCCCTACAACCCAAAGTAATCTACAGATTCTATGTAACCGCTACCAAAATTCTAATGGTATTTTTCACAGAAGTAGAAAAAACAATCCTAAAAGTCATACGGAAACACTGAAGGACATGAATAAAAAAGCAGTCTTGCAAAGCTGAAAACACCCAACTTTCTGATTTCAAAATATACTACAGAGCTACAGAAGTTAAAACAGTACTGTGCCTGCATAAAGACAGAGATCTAACCAATGGAACAGATTAAAGAGCCCAGAAATAGACATATACATATATGGTCAACCTGATCTTTAATGAAAGTGCCAAGAATACACAGTGGGGAAAGGACAATTCCCTCAACAAATGGTGTTAAGAAAACTGGATATTCACATGCAAAAGAATGAAACCTTACCCTTGTTTTATGCCATATACACAAATCAACTCAAAATGGATTAACATTTAAAGAAGAGATAAGAAAGTGTAAAACTCCTAAAAGAAAATGTAGGGGAAAAGCTTCGTGACACTGGTCTTGACAATGACTTTTTTGTATATGACGACTTTTTTTGTATATGACAACACCACCTCAGGCAAGAAAAGCAAAACAATTAACTGGGACTACATCAAACTAAAAAGCCTCTCTATAGCAACAGAAACAAGGAAGTGAAAAGGTAATTTGTGGACTCAGAGAAAACATTTGCAAACTATATCATTTATATACACACACACACACACACACACACACACACACACACACACACACACACACAGAACTCCTAAAAGATGATGCTGTGAACGTGCTGTACTCAATATGCCAGCAAATTTGGAAAACTCGGCAGTGGCCAAAGGACTGGAAAAGTTCCATTTTCATTCCAATCCCAAAGAAAGGCAATGCCAAATGTTCAAACTACCACACAATTGCACTCATCTCACACACTAGCAAAGTAATGCTCAACATTCTCCAAGCCAGGCTTCAATAGTATGTGAACTGTAAACTTCCATATGTTCCAAGTTGGATTTAGAAAAGGCAGAGGAACCAGAGATCAAATTGCCAACATCCACTGGATCATAGAAAAAGCAAGAGAATTCCAAAAAACATTTACTTTTGCTTCATTGACTATGCTGAAGTCTTTGACTGTGCAGATCACAACAACTGTGGAAAATTCTTAAAAGAGATGGGAATACCAGACCACCCTATCTGCCTCCTAAGAAATCTGTATGCAGGTCAAGAAGCAACAGTTAGAATCAGACATCCAACAATAGACTGGTTCCAAATTGGGAAAGTAGTATGTCAAGGCTGTATATTGTCACTCTGCTTGTTTAGTTTATATGCAGAGTACATCATGAGAAATGCTAGACTGGAAGAAGCACAAGCTAGAATCAAGAGAGCCGGGAGAAATATCAATAACCTCAGATATGCAGATGATACCACCCTAATGGCAGAAAGTGAAGAGGAACTAAAGAGCCTCTTAATGAAAGTGAAAGAGGAGAGTGAAAAAGTTGGCTTAAAACTCAACATTCAAAGAACTAAGATCATGGTATCTGGTCCTATCACTTCATGGCAAATAGATGGGGAAACATTAGAAATAGTGACATACTTTATTTTCCTGGGCTTCAAAATCACTGCAGATGGTGACTGCAGCCATGAAATTAAAAGATGCTTGCTCCTTGGAAGAAAAGCTAAGACCAACCTATATAGCATATTAAAAAGCAGAGACATTACTTTGCCGACAAAAGTCCATCTAGTCAAAGATACAGCTTTTCTAGTAGTCATAATGTTAGAGTTGGACCATAAAGAGAGCTGAGCACTGAAGAATTGATGCTCTTCAACTGTGATATTGGAGAAGACTCTTGAGAGTCCCTTGGACTGCAAAGAGATCCAACCGGTCAATCCTAAGGGAAGTGAATATTCAGTCCTGAATATTCATTGGAAGGACTGATGCTGAAGCTAAAGTTCCAATACTTTGGCCATCTGATATAAAGAACTAACTCACTGGAAAAGATCTTGATGCTGGGAAAGACTGAAGGCAGGAAGAGAAGGGGATGACAGAGGATGAGATGGTTGGATGGCATCATTGGCTCAATGGAAATGAGCTTGAGCAAGCTCCTGGAGTTGGTGATGGACAGGGTAGCCTGGTGTGCTGCAATCCATGGGGTCACAAAGAGTCAGACACGACTGAGCAACTGAACTGAACTGAGAACTCTATAGCCAAATACCAAAATCTAATTTTAAAATGAGCTAAGGACCTGAATAGGCATTTATCCAAAGAAGATATATAAATGTCTATCAGGTACATGAAAAAAATGTTCCACAGTCGATAAATGTAAAGGAAATACAAATCAAAGCCACAATGAAATATCGTCTTATACCTGTAAGGATGGTTATTATTTAAAAAAAAAAATCACAAGAGTTGGTGAGGATGTAGAAAAACTTAAACCTTTGTGCACTGTTGGTAGAAATACAAACCTTTGTGCACTGTTGGTAGAAATACAAAACAGTATAGCCACTATGGTAAACTGTATAAAGGTTCTTCAAAAAAAAAAATAGAACTACCATATGACCAAGCAATCCCACTTTTAGGTATTTATCCAAAAGAACTGAAACCAAGATCTCAAAGAAATATTAGCACTTCCATGTTAATTACACCACCATTCATGATAGCCAAGATGCGAAAACAACATAAATGTCTATCAACAGATGAATGAAGAAACAATACTATACACATACAATGGATTATTATTTAGCCTTTAAAAAGAAGGAGGCTCTGCAATATGCAACAACATGGATGAACTTTGAAGATTTTATGCTAACTGAAATAAACCAGTCACAGAAAGACAAGCATTACATGACTTCACTTATATAAGGTATCTAAAACCATCAAAATCATAGAATCAAAATGTGCAATGGTGGTTGCCAAGGGGCAGAGGGGTGGTATGAATTATTAATCAACAGGCATAAAGTTTTAGTTAAGCAAGATGAATAAGTTCTAAAAATCTGTTATACAATATACTATTATCTATCCTATAGTTAACAAGACTGTATTGGACACTTAAAAATTATTAAGAGGATAAATCTCATGCTAAGTGCTCATTCTAAAAGTTAAATTTTAAAAAAGAACTCTGAAATGGGTCTGACTGGGTTAAATCAATTCATTTTTGAGGCTCTGAGGGATAATTTGTTTCTTAATTTTTCTACTCTCTAGAGGCCACCCACATTCCTAGGCTTACTGCCCTCTCTATTTCATCTTCAGAGCCATCAATATCAGACTAAGACTCCCACTGCTAACTCTCTGGCTCTTTGTTATGCCTCTCTCTCCCATTTGTATAATTACATTGGGACCATCTGGATAATCTCCCCATACATGGGAGAGTGACTAATGTCCTCCAAAGATATCCAAGTCTGAATTCCTGGAACCTATGATTACTGCCATATGGAAAGAGGGACTTCTGCATATGTAATTAAGGATTTTGAAATAGGAAATTATCCTAGATTATCTGGGTGAACTGTAATTATAAGTGTTCTTATAAGAGGGAGATTGAAGAAGATTTTATGAAAGAGATATGACAGAAGCAGAGATTGGAGAGATTTATGCTTCCAAGATAGAGGAAGGGGCCCCTATCCAAGGAATATAAGTGTCCACTAGAAGACAAGAAAAGGGAATTTCCATTCAGAGACTCCAGGAAAAAATTAGCCATACAAACATTTTTATTTTAGTCCAGTGAAACTGATTTTGGCCTTCTGAAAGCCAAAACTGTAAGAAAATAAACATGTATTGTTTTAAGCTACTAACTTTAGTAACAATAGGAAACTATTGTTACTAAATCATCTAGACCATCTCAAGGTCTGCTGATTTACCAATCTTAATTCCCCCTGAAACCTTCATTTCATCTGCCTTGTAACTTAACATACTCAGTTTCCAGGGATTAGGACATGGACATCTTGGGGAAGGGTATTATAATGCCTATACCACAATTTCACATAAAGGGAAAATAAAGTACAGGTCAACAAAATAAGTAAATGTCAAGTATTAACAGCAAATGTAGGAGAATGTATTCACAATCTTGGGTGCGTCAAAGGTCTTAAGACAACAATATTGTTAAGACTGCTTTTTAAAAACTAATACATTTATTTCCATTAAAGTTTTAAAACTCTGTAATCTAAATTACATAAAGCAAAAGCACAAGCAACAAGGTGGCAGAAAACATTTGCAGCATATATAACCAAGGATAGGACTTCCCTGGTGGCTCAGATGGTAAAAGCATGTGTCTAAAATGCAGGAGACCCAGGTTTGATCCCTGGGTCGGGAAGATCCCCTGGAGAAGAAAATGGCAACCCACTCCAGTACTCTTACCTCGAAAATCCCAAGGACAGACGGAGGAGCCTGGTAGGCTACAGTCCACAGACTCGCAAAGAGTTGGTCCAAAGAGACAGATACGACTGAGTGACTTCACTTTCACCAAGGATTAGTAGCCCATTTTATACTAGTAAAAACAGAAAATGACTTAAGTGTCTATCAGTAAGGGAATGATTAAATGGTGCATTTACCCATACAATAGAAAGTCAGCTGCACAGTCATGTCCAGCTGTTTGTGATTCCATGGACTGCAGCCTGTCCCACTCCTCTGTCCATGGAATTCTCCAGGCACAAGAACTGGAGTGGGTTGCCATTTCCTCTCCAGGGGATCTGCCCGACCGGGGGATCGAATCTAGGTATCTAACATTGCAGGCAGATTCTTTATCAGCTGAGCCACAGGGAAAGCATACGATAGGCTACCTACAACAATTTAAAAGAATAAGCAAGAATTTTCCTGACTCTTTGCAAAAACCTCATTGATATTTTAGACAGTAACAGAACAGTACATACTGTATAAAGCTATCTTTAGGGGGAAAAATATGCACCAAACAAAACCATAAATCATAAAGTATTGTCCCCACTTTTATGAAGATATCAGCAGTTACCTCTGGGCAGAAGAGCAGCAGCAAAGTGAAACATTAATTTTGTTCTATATTATTTGAAGGCAGTCACACTCATGTATAAACTGCATATTTTTTAAAGCACAGTTTTGTCTTGTTCATCATTGTATCTGAGCAGCCAGCACAGTACTTGATTGGTAATGTTTATTTAGTGAATGAAATCCAGCGGGATGAGATTTACTGCTAATGATAAATCCTGAGCTGGTGAGAATATGCCTGAATTATGCCTAAATTCTTTCTGCTTCAAGCCCAGCTTGGTCTTCATTTGGAAACTGCTTTGGGGAAACTGGAAGTCTGAGCCAAAAGTGAGTGAGTGAATATGCGTGTGTGTGCTTTAGTATGCATAATAATTTATATTCTTTATGCTTCCAGACAACAGCTCTGCAAAGTAGTCATCCTCATACCCATTTTACGAATAAGGAAACTAAGGCTTAGATAAGAGACCAACTGAAATGACTTACCCTAAGGTTTTCTTTGTTCTCTTCCTGTAAATGCAATTTTGACAGTAACAGAATGCTTACAAAACAGAATGTGGTGAGTTCAACAAAAATACTTTCTTCTACCAGCAATTTACTTTACTAGGTGTTTGTTTTATTTGTATTAGATAGTTCATACCCTTGTGTTATTCAGTACAAAGTAAATCTCCCTCCATACAGCCTGTAGTCATCTACCTCCCTCCCTTGAGACAATAGTCAGCAACTTTTTCTGTGTCTTTTCAGAAATATTCAATGTATATACAAGCACACATACAAATATACCTAAAATCTAATTTGAAGTATTTTACACACATAGTCCTGTACTTTTCTTATTTCACTCAACAATGTACCTTAGAAATCATTTCATATTTGCCAGATCTGCTACATTCTGGTTAATAGCTGAACATTACTAATTTTAGGGAAAACTCAAAATTTAATTACTCCCTCATTTATGGCAACTGCAGTTGTTTAATATCTTCTGTTATTACAAAGCTACAGTGGCTATTGTTATACATAGGCCATTTTGCACAGGTGTAAATGTATCTGCAGAATAATTTCTAGAGGAGAAATTGCTGAATACAAAAGATGCTCCTTAAATTTTTCATGGATACTGATAATTTTCCTCTATAGATGTTATATAATTTTACTGCCCCCCCACAATGTTTATTTATACTTCTCTGCCAACACTTGGTAATATTTTCTCTTTTTTTCTTTATTTTTTTCCCTCAAGTTAATACATCTAATCTCAACATTCTAAACTCTTGTTACCTAGAATAGGAAGTAGTTTCAATTTGTGAGGCTTCTCATACAGCATTTATATATGAGAAGGGTGGATCAGACGGCCTTTAAGGTTGATTTCAACTCTCAGTTCTATAAATTTATAAATAGGCATGTCCTAAATGATAGCTGAATTCCTTGATAACCACGGTAGCAAATACTAATAGGATTCTGGGATGGAAACCGGAGCATATTCCACAAAGGAATGACTTATTTTCCTTTTTAAAAATTAATTTATTTTTAATTGAAGGAAACTTGCTTTACAGAATTTTGTTGTTTTCTGTCACACATAGTGTATTATTATATAAGGAAAAGGAAAAAAAAAAGAAAAATTTTATTTCATTTGCATTTGGCACCCAAAGGTAGCTCTTTCAACCTTGCCCAGGGGCAAGTTGCAGTTCCATCAACCTTCCATTTCCTGCAATGGTACTACTTATCAACTGAAACTGTGAAACCTATTTCCCTCCCTTTTACTTTAAACATGATTGGTCTACTTCATATAGGGCTGGGCATTGAAATGATTAATTCTGCTCTTCCATTTGAAAGATAACTCTCCTTTTAAGGTGATCAACCCCTCACTACCTTGGGTCACTTTCCGATTGAACTCTCCAGAAACATCCACCTTTGGTTCTAGCCTGGACCTACTGCCCCTTCCTGGCAAGTATTTACTTCAGGTAATTTTTTTCTGGCAAAAGAGAAACACATTGTTGCCATCTCTCTTCTCCCTCCTTTCATCTATCTCATCTCCATGGTCCTTGCTGCTGCTGCTAAGTCACGTCAGTCGTGTCCGACTCTGACGATAGCCCACCAGGCTCCGCTGTCCCTAGGATTCTCCAGGCCAGAACACTGGAGTGGGTTGCCATTTCCTTCTCCAATACATGAAAGTGAAAAGTGAAAGTGAAGTACTTAGTCCTGTCTGACTCTTCTCGACCCATGGACTGCAGCCTACCAGGCTCCTCCATCCATGGGATTTTCCAGGCAAGAGTCCTGGAGTGGGTTGCCATTGCCTTCTCCCCAATGGTCCTTAGGAAAACATTTTATTTCATTATTATTTCAGTTCAGTTCAGTTCAGTTCAGTCACTCAGTCATGTTCAACTCTTTCCAACCCCATGAACTGCAGCATGCCAGGCCTCCCTTTCCATCACCAACTCCCAGCGTTTACAAAACTCATGTCCAATGAGTCAGTGGTGCCATCCAACCATCTCATCCTCTGTCGTCCCCTTCTCCTGCCCTCAATCTTTCCCAACATCAGGGTCTTTTCAAATGAGTCAGCTCTTTGCATCAGGTGGCCAAAGTATTGGAGCTTGAGCTTCAACATCAGTCCTTCCAATGAACAGCCAGGACTGATCTCCTTTAGGATGGAATGGTTGGATCTCCTTGCAGTCCAAAGGACTCTCAAGAGTCTTCTCCAACACCACAGTTCAAAAGCATCAATTCTTCGGCACTCAGCTTTCTTTATAGTCCAACTCTCACATCCATACATGACTACTGGAAAAACCATAGCTTTGACTAGACGGACCTTTGTTGGCAAAGTAATGTCTCTGCTTTTGAACATGCTCGACTTCACTGGTAATATGCTATCTAGGTTGGTCATAACTTTCCTTCCAAGGAGCAAGCGTCTTTTAATTTTATGGCTGCAATCACCATTTGCAGTCATTTTGGAGCTCCCAAAATAAAGTCTGACACTGTTTCCACTCTTTCCCCATATATTTGCCGTGAAGTGATGGGACCAGATGCCATGATCTTAGTTTTCTGAATGTTGAGCTTTAAGCCTATTGTTTTACTCTCCTCTTTCACTTTCATCAAGAGGCTCTTTAGTTCTTCACTTTCTGCCATAAGGGTGGTGTCATCTGCATATCTCAGGTTACTGATATTTCTCCCGGCAATCTTGATTCCAGCTTATGCTTCCCCCAGCCCAGCATTTCTCATGATGTACTCTGCATATAATTTAAGTAAGCAGGGTGACAATATACAGCCTTGATGTACTCCTTTTCCTATTTGGAACCAGTCTGTTGTTCCATGTCCAGTTCTAACTGTTGTTTCTGGAGCTGCATACAGGTTTCTCAAGAGGCAGGTCAGGGGGTCTGGTATTCCCATCTCCTTCAGAATCTTCCAGTTTATTGTGATCCACATAGTGAAAGGCTTTGGCATAGTCAATAAAGCAGATATTTTTCTGGAACTCTTTAGTTTTTTCCATGATCCAGCGGATGATGGCAATTTGATCTCTGGTTCCTCTGGCCTTTCTAAAAGTAGCTTGAACATCTGGAAGTTCATGGTTCACATACTGCTGAAGCCTGGCTTGGAGAATTTTGAGCATTACTTTACTAGCATGTGAGATGAGTGCAATTGTATGGTAGCTTGAGCATTCTTTGGCACTGCCTTTCTTTGGGATTGGAATGAAAAATTATCTTTTTCCAGTCCTGTGGCCACTGCTGAGTTTTCCAAATTCACTGACATATTGAGGGCAGCACTTTCATAGAATCATCTTTCAGGATTTGAAATAGCTCAACTGGAATTCCATCGCCTCCACTAGCTTTGTTGGTAGTGATGCTTTCTTTCTTTTTATTCCAGGATGTCTGGCTCTAGGTGAGTGATCACACCATCACTGTTATCTGGGTCATGAAGATCTTTTTTGTACAGTTCTTCTGTATATTCTTGCCACCTCTTCTTACTATCTTCTGCTTCTATTAGGTCCATATCATTTCTGTCCTTTATTGAGCCCATCTTTGCTTGAAATGTTCCTTGGTATTACTAATTTTCTTGAAGAGGTGCCTAGTCTTTCACATCTATTGTTTTCCTCTATTTCTCTGCATTGATCACTGAGGAAGGTTTTCTTATCTCTCCTTGCTGTTCCTTGGAACTCTGCATTCAAATGGGAATATCTTTCCTTTTCTCCTTTGCTTTTCCCTTCTCTTCTTTTCACAGCTATTTGTAAGCCCTCCTCAGACAGCCCTTGTGCTTTTGCATTTGTTTTTCTTGGGGATGGTCTTCATTCCTGTCACCTGTACAATGTCACGAACCTCCATCCATAGTTCATCAGGCACCATCAGATCTGGTCCCTTAAATCTATTTCTCACTTCCACTGTACAGTCATTATTATTTAGCTTTGTGCAAACTAGTTTCCCCAGTTCCCCACCCACAAAGATAGACTCCTTGATTTCTAAGGCCAAATTTATTTCTTCTTACTATCGCACCATTAAAAATAGTGTCCTCAGTTCCCCACCTACAAAGATAGACTCCTTGATTTCCAAGGCCAAATTTATTTCTTCTTACTACTGGGCCAATAGAAAATCTATTTATTCTTTCCTATACAAAGTTTGTGGAGAAGGAAATGGCAATCCACTCCAGTATTCTTGCCCGGAAAACGCTATGAACAAAGGAGCTTGGTGGGCTACAGTGCACATGGTCACGACAAGTAGGACACAACTGAGCTTGCACACTCATACAAAGTTTGAAAATATGGCAACTAAGAAAATCTTTTTATATGTCAAAATAGCTTTAAAAATTATATAGCAACTAATGGTGACTTAGATGTTATCAAGTAGAAGGATCCTGAGATTTGCTTCCTAGATTGCCAACTTCAAACATTATCTGTGACAACAGTTTTCTTACTTGAGTTATTAACAATAAGAATCATTTTATTATATAATTTATAATAATGGTAGCACTATTTCTCTCTCCTCCAATAAAGAAATAGTACTCTCAGTAACTTCTGGGTAGAGTTAACATGCTGATTTGTTCTCTTATTCACTTAAAAAAAACTTTGGGGCAATCTTTACCAAATCAAGGATATTCTGCTTGTTTGGAAACAGTTATGATTTCAGTCTGTTAAGAAGTTTGTATAACAGGAAAGATTTTCTCAGAAGGTAGACAGAACAGAATATTGGAAGATTTATGATCAACACCAGTACTTTATATTTTATTTTTATCTGTCGTTAGAGATGGTGAGTCCTGTAGTCCTATGGCTTGGCACAGTACCTGACATACAAGAGGTACTCAATAATTATTGCATAAATTAATGAAAGAGAAGACTACTTACAGAGGCAGAACTCCTCACATTCTTCCCCCTCAAATCTCACATATCTTTTTTTTTTTTTTTTTTTTAGTAAACTGGTAGGGTCTGGGGCAGGTACATTGTCCACCTGAATGGAAGCAGAGTTTAGGGAATGATTATTCTGTTTGCTCAGAAATACCTTAAAGATATAAATAAACAGAGAAGATAAATAATTTCAGAAGATAAATAATTTCTACGTGGGGCAGAAAACAAATGCAGACTTGTTCCTTGACTGTGATGCCTCAATAGAAACAATTCTCTAGGACCAAGCAGTCTACAGACAGAACTGGGGCAACGCTTGATTTAGACAGCTATTTAAAGGAAAAGATTACTGAGAATTCAGAAAACAGTCTAAGTTACTGTAAAACAATTCACTCAAAGAAAATTCAAATAGAAAAAAGCAGGAAAACCACACACACACACATATATATACCTTTTTGTTTATTGCTTGACCATTATTGCTTAAGTTTTGCACGTGAGCTCTGGGGGTAGGTGTTGCTTGCTCCTTGAAAGAAACGTTATGACCAACCTAGAGAGCATATTAAAAAGAAGAGACATTACTTTGCCAACAAAGGTCCGTCTAGTCAAAGCTATGGTTTTACCAGTAGTCAAGTATGGATGTGAGAGTTGGACTATAAAGAAAACTGAGCGCCTAAGAATGGATGCTTTTGAACTGTGGAGTTGGAGAGGATTCCCCAAAGTCCCTTGGACTGCAAGGAGATCCAACCAGCCCATCCTAAAGGAAATCAGTCCTGAATATTCATTAGAAGGAGTGATGGGGAGGCTGAAACTCCCTCCAATCCTTTGGGCACCTGATGCAAAGAACTGACTCATTTGAAAAGACCCTGATGCTGGGAAAGATTGAGGGCAGGAGAAGGGGACGACAGAGGATGAGATGGTTGGATAGCTTCACCGACCCAATGGACATGAGTTTGCGTGAACTCCAAGAGTTAACGATGGACAGGGAGGCCTGGCGTCCATGGGGTCGCAAAAAGTCGGACACGACTGAGCGACTGAACTGAACTGAACTGGAGCCCTCCCACCGGCCGCCAGGGCCATGCTGGCGCGGCCGAGCCCAGGGTGCTCCGCTCTCCGCGAGCCTAGGGCTCTCGGTCCGCCGCACCCTGCGGGCTCCCCACTGACGCTAGAAACACGTCAGTCCGGCATTACCTTTTTCCTTTCCTCCACGGCCGGATGACCCCGAAGTTTCGTCCGTTATTACGGGGAAATCCCCGGCCGGCCTCCGAGTCGAGCTCCGGTCCCGCGGCCTCCAGCCAGCCAACGGGAAGGGGCCTAGTTAAAAGGGTCTAGTTAAAAACCTCGCCCTTTCCTCTTTCTCGTTCCCTTTCTCTCACCTTCCTTCTCGCTTTCTTCTGTTTGTTTCTTTAATCAGAGCACGCCGCCGATTCTTTCGAGCCGCTCGCAGGAGGCCGCCGCCCAGCCCCGCGTTTCATTTCCCAGTGGCGCTGGCGGCACTGGCTGCCGGGCGGCGCTCTGAGTGCCCGGGAGACGCGCACGTGCACGCTCCGCTCCGCTCGGCGAGCGCAGGTTCCCTAAAGGGCCCGAGACCCGCTCCGGTTGGCCCGAGCCTCTTCGGGGCCTTCAGCTGAGCGCCGTGAGGCGCTCGGGAATCGCAGAGAAGAACAGGGTGTGCCTGGGTGTCTGTGTGTGCGTGTGTGAGAGAGAGAGTTGAGGAAAGAAGAGCCTCCTTTTACAGTGCAAAAAAAAAAAAAAAAAGAGGAAGGCGAGCGGGTGGAGAAAATTTTGCAAGGTGCTAGCTGAATGTTGCTGCAGTAGAAAATGGCAACCCACTCCAAGATTCTTGCCCGGAAAATTCCATCGACAGACGAACCTGGCGGGCTACAGTCCATGGGGTCGCAAAGAGTGGGACACGACTGAGTTCGCAGATATCGCTGAGTGTTAGAACTAGACGGGGCTTCAGAGACGTGGTGGGGACAGAAAGTGGGAAGGTGGGGCAGGGAAGACTGAGTCCCAGTCACACAGGATGTATAGAGAACGGAACCTGGCACATCAGAGTCATTTTGCCAGTCGGCTGGAAAGCAAAACAAAACAAAACAAAAAGACAGAAGGGCTGTCAGTGGAAATGGCAGAATAGGAAGCTCCATGGGCCGTCCCGACACAGAAACAACAAAATGGTGTCAGAAATGACTTTATCGGAGCTCTGAGAAATAGTTGATCATTTGTAGCATTCAAGTGAATCCTCAATCAAGAAAAAGATGATTTAAACACAGCATAATAGAGACATTACTAGTGATTTTAAGGGAATAAAAAAGATTATAAGAGTAAACTATGAACAATGTACGCTAACAAATTAGGTAACCTAGATAAAATGGACATATTTTTAGAAACATATAGGCCATCAAACCTGATTCGAGGAAAAAAAAATCTGAACAGCCTTATAACCAGAGATTGAGTCAGTAGTTTAAAAAAAAAAAAAAAAACCCACCACCTTCTGATGAAGAAAAGTCCAGAACCAGATCAGTGGTTCACTAGTGAATTGTATGAATTGCTTAAAGAACAATTAACACCAATCCTTTTCAAACTCTTCTAAGAATAGAAAAACAGTCAACACTTTTTAACTCGTTTGATGGGACCAATATTATGTGATACCAAAACCACAGACATCACAAGAGAAAAAAACTCCAGACCAATATCCCCTAATGATGCTGAAGCTGAAACTCCAGTACTTTGGCCACCTCATGCAAAGAGTTGACTCATTGGAAAAGACTCTGATGCTGGGAGGGATTGGGGGCAGGAGGAGAAGGACGACAGAGGATGAGATGGCTGGATGGCATCACTGACTCGATGGATTTGAGTCTGAGAGAACTCCGGGAGTTGGTGATGGACAGGGAGGCCTGGCATGCTGCAGTTCAACTGAACTGATGAATACAAATGCAAAAAAATCTGAATAAAATCCTTGCAAACTGAATTCAGCAGACTGTAAAAATAATTACACACCATGACCAGGTGATATTTATCTCACAAGGGATTCTACAAATAAGAACCAATCAATTATAATATATCATATTAATAGAATGAAAGAAAATATAATAATCTTCAATCGATGCAGAAAAAGAATTTTACAAAATGCAACACTTTTCCATGATAAAAACATCAAACAAGCTAGGAATAAAGAGAACTTACTCAGTCTGATTAAGAGCATTTATGGAAACAAACAAACCCTACAACTAACATCAGTAGTGAAAGACTGAAAGAGTTACAGCTAAGATCAGGAACAACAATGACAATGCCTGCTTTCCCTGCTTCTATTCAAAATTGTATAGGAAGCATTGTCCTGAAAGTTATAACTTGAGAAATATGTCAAGAAAAAGGAAATAAGAGACATCCAAATTGGAAAGAAATAAGTAAAACTATCCCTCTTTGCAGATGACATGATCATATATGGAAAATAAAGAATACACACACACACAAAGAAAACTATTAGAGCTAATAAATTCAGTGAAACTGCAGGATAGAAGATCAACATGAAAATCAGTTGTATTTCTAAACACTAGCAATGAACAATCCAGATAAGGAATTGAGGAAATTCAATATTCAGTAGCATCAAAAGAATATTTAGAAATAAATTTAACCAAATAGGTACAATTAAAGAAGACTTAAATGAATGGAAAGGCACCCTGTGTTCAAAAATTAGAAGACTTAATAGTGTCAAGATGGCAGTAGTACTTAAGGTAATCTACATATCCAGTGAAATTCCTATGAAAATCCCAATGTGCTTTTTTGTTTTTATGGTAGAAATGAAACAGCTGATCCTGAACCATACATGGAATTGCAAGGCACTCCAGATCAAGATACTTTTGAAAAGAAGAACAGAAATAGAATATTTACTTCTCAATTTCAAAACATACTGCAAAGCTAAAGTAATAAAAACAGTGTAGAGCAGATATTAAAAATACATATATATCTCAGTGGAATATAATTGAGGATCCAGAAATAAACCAATACGTCTATACTCAATTGATTTTTTAAATCTACTTAAAAAAATTTTTTTTTATTGCACTGGGTCATCATTGCTGTGCACAGGCCTTCTTTAGTTGTGGTTAGCAGAGGCTTCGGAGAAGGCAACGGCACCCCACTCCAGTACTCTTGCCTGGAAAATCCCATGGACAGAGGAGCCTGGTGGGCACCATGGGGTCGCTAAGAGTCGGAAATGACTGAGAGACTTCACTTTCACTTTTCACTTTCATGCACTGGAGAAGGAAATGGCAACCCACTCCAGTGTTCTTGTCTGGAGAATCCCAGGGACGAGGGAGCCTGGTGGGCTACCGTCTGTGGGGTCGCACAGAGTTGGACACGACTGAAGCAACTTAGCAGCAGCAGCAGCAGCAGAGGCTTCTCTTCATTGCAGTGTGCAGGCTCCTCAAAGTGGTAAATGTTTCAGAGAATGCTGTAGAACACAAGCTCTAGGGACACAGGCTTCAGTTGTTGCAGTCAATTGATTTTTGACAAGAATCCCAGACCATTCAATTGACAAATAACAGTCTCATTAACAAATGGTGTCAGACAATTGGATATCCACTTGGAAGGGAAGATAGAACCCTACATTACACCACATGCTGGAAAAAAAAAAAATCAAAATGCATCAAAGACTTAAGTAAGAGATATAAAACTCTAAAAGTCATAGAAGAAAGTATAGAGGTAAATCTTCAATAAGGACCTACTGTATAGTAAAGGGAACTCTGCTTAATATTACGCAACAATCTAAATGGGAGAAGAATTTGAAAAAGAATAGATTTGTGTATATGTATAACTAAATCACTTTGGTGTACACCTGAAACTACTACAACACTGTAATCAACTATACTTCAATATGAAATTAAAAGTAAAAAGAAAACATAGAGGTAAATCTTTATGACCTTGGATTTGGTAATGGGATCTTAGATATGACACCAAAAGCATAAACAGCAAACATAAAGCAAAATTAATTAGACCTCATCAAAACTAAAATGTTTTGTGCACAGGAACACTATTAAGAAAGTCAAATGACCACAGATAGAATGAAAGAAAATATTTATAAATCACATATTTGATAAGAATCTAGGATCTATAATATACAAAGATATCTTACAATTTCACAGCAAAAGAAAAGTAACCCAATTTTAAAATGGGCAAAGGACTCGAAAAGACATTTCTCCTTTGAAAACATACAAGTAATCAATAAGCACATGAAAAGATACTCAACATCTGTACTCATTAAGGAAATATAAGTCAAACCCAAAATGAGTTATACTTAATGCCCAATAGGATGCCTTCTTAAAACACACACAGACACACACAGAGAGAAAATAAGGAGGATGTGGAGATGTTGGAATTTTTACATTGCTGGTGGGAATATTTAATGGTGCAGCTGCTGTGGATAACAGGTTGGCAGTTCCACAAAAGGTTAAGCAGTATAATTATAACCTAGCAATTCCACTCCTAGGCATATACCCCAAAGAATTGAACACAAGTATTCAAAACAAATACTTGTATACAAATGTTCACAGCACTATTCACAAAAGCCAAAAGGTGGAAACAGCCCAAATGTTCATTACCATATGACCAGATAAATAATGGACTATTATTCAACCATAAAAAGGAGTGAAGTACTGACTCATGCTGCAACATGGATGAACCTCAAAAGTATTATGCTAAGTGAAAGAAGATAGACACAAAGGACAATATATTGTATGACCTCACTTATCACCAAGTGTCCAAAACAGGTAAATCCACAAAGACAAGACGTTAGTGGTTGCTAGGGTCTGGGAACAGGGAGGGTCTAGGAACAGGGAGGGTCCAGTGAACATGCTCATTGGGTATGAGAGTCTCCTATGAAGATGATGAAAATGTTTTGGAACTGGATAAAAGGTGATGTTGCGCAACATTATGAGTTGTGAAATACCATGTTTGGAGAAGGCAACGGCACCCTACCCCAGTACTCTTGCCTGGAAAATCCTATGGATGGAGGAGCCTGGAAGGCTGCAGTCCCTGGGGTTGCTGAGGGTCTGACACGACTGAGGGACTTCATTTTCACTTTTATGCATTGGAGAAGGAAATGGCAACCCATTCCAGTGTTCTTGCCTGGAGAATCCCAGGGCCGGGGGCCAGGTGGGCTGCTGTCTATGGGGTCACACAGAGTCAGACACTACTGAAGTGACTTAGAAGCAGTACCACGTTAGTCGATTATAAAATTTAAATTGTTGATCTTATGTGAATTGCACTTCAACAAAAAATGAATAAGCCACGGAGGCCAAGGCAGCCCTAGCTGAAGGTGGAGTCACGTTCCTGCAGCACCCTTGCTCTGAGAGAGAAGGCCGAGCCGGTTTTGACTTGGGTGGTGGTCAGAGCAGCAGACTCACGTCCCCGGCCCGCCAATCCCAGGTCCCCAGCGCGCTCCACAAAGAGGTCGTTGTGAGTCACGTTCTGCTGGCTTCGCCACCTATTGGCTGTAACACTCAATGCAAAATACCCAAAATCTTACCGGACTCGGATTCTGGGGCCAGGTAAGTAAGGGAAATCTCAACCTGAGGTCTCCTCTGGAGTTTCCATTTATCAATTTTTAACCCCATTTCATCAATCTAAATTTGCTGCTTTGGCGATTTCGTCATCTGAAATCTGGATTTCTTATTGATCTATGGTATCATGGCAACCCACTCCAGTATTCGGTGCCAGGAAAAATGCTACAGACAGAGGAGTCCATGGGGTGGCCAAAAGTCCGACAGGACTGAAGGGACTGAGCGGTGCACACACACGTACACACTATTAACTGCAGCGGTTTTCCTAAGAGGTACGTGAAACAATGGTGAGTGTCGGAAACAATGTTGCATCTACGATTCAATGAAACAGGCCTTAAAATTTCTAGTCATGTGTTGTGTGCTTATTATTTGATGTCTGTCTCGCCTCCCTTCCCACCTATACTCCTGGCAAGATGCCATAATAGGTGCTTAATAAATGTTGACTGAACGGAAACAGCATGTTTTTCATTTTTTTGTCCTTGGCTCCACCCCTCACAGGCAGTTTGACACAAGTCATGTAATCCATTTAAGCTTCGTTTTCCTAGTTCACAAAATGGCTGTAATAAACCCAGGGTCTGGCGGGTGCGAGGCTTGAACGAGGAAGTGTCCTTTTTAGACCTGTTCTCTGGGCACGAGTACTCGTTTCATAAAACCCAATGAAAAGACAAGAACGGTGTCAATTTTTTTTTAAGAAAACTTTTATAGCAAAATGTATATGGGGAATTTAAGGGAAAGGAAAATCGAAGCCGTTCCAATTTTTTTTTTTTTTTTTAAAGCTTTGATTCATGCTTGCTAAATAGCTTCAGTCCTGTCCGACTCTTTGCCATGGACCCTAGCCGCCAGGCTACTCCGTCCATGGCGAGTCTGTAGGCAAGAATACCGGAGTGGACTGCATCTCGTATTCCAATGATTTCAATGATTCTTTAGGTCCGAGAGCTGTCTGTAGATGGCAGAGAGGGAGAAAGACATTAGAAAACGGAAGTCAAAGACTGTAACACCTTCCTCCTCCTCTGTCCCCCTCTCCCAGCCCCCGCCCCCCATCTCCCCCAGCCCCCGCCCCCCGTCTCCCCCGCAATGCTGACGCCGTGTCCAGGGTCTGTCTAGGGCGTTTGGACCTTCTCAGCCGCCACGGCACTGACTAGCCTCTGGAATTTCGCAGCGCGTCCTTTGCCAGTCTGGGCTGCTCCGGGCTCCCCAGCCGCTCCCGACGCGCCCGATGAGGGCAGGGAGACAGCGGTTGAACAGCCCGCGGGGTTGAGAGAACAAAGCGGGTCTATTACTAGTGCCAAGTTGTTTACCGCACATAACTCTAGGCGACTGGAGGCGAAGGTGTCGCCGCCTTGCCCTTCGAACGTCCCCAGGTAGCTCTTGCAACTCAGAGCGATTCAGCGAACTGGCGTAAGCAGAGAAGTCAGGGGTGCTCGGGCTCAGGGGTGCTCTGCAGTATGAGAATCTTCCGTTCCAGTCCTATTGTCTTTTTTTCCCAGACACCCCTTTCCCAAAGCGGCTAATATTTTCCTAACGTTTCTAGAACAAAATCTGTGTGTGTGTTTTAATATTTATTTGGTGCCCAGGGTCTTAGCTGTGACATGTGGAATATCTCATCTTCACTGTGGCATGCGAACTCAGTTGTGGCATATGGAATATAGTTCCCTGACCAGAGATGGATCAAATCGGGGTGTCTTGCATTGGGGAGTCTCAGCCAATGGGAGAGGAGTTTGATCTAACATCCTTTTTTGGATTTACTGGGCCACTGCCTTATCTGGTCTTTACCCTTCTCTTTGATCTCTGTGTGCTTTCTCCATCTGGCCTTCCCATCTTAACCTGCCACGTTCTTTTTGTAGTAAGTCTTTGCACTTGAGAGCTTCTCTGCCTCCAGCGGCTAATCTCATAAGTCTGGTTCTCTGACCACTCTTAGGATAGCCTCACCTCCTATTCACACTTCCCTCTTATCCACCACATTAGTTTTACAAACTCACTCTTCCAAATACACTGTTATGTTGCTTAAAAGTCTAGTTTCCCGGAATATAAGCTCAATGAGGGCAGGACTCCTGTTTTGTCTTGTTCATTTCTGTGCCCGACCTAGACTGGGGCTGATCACATAGTAGGAACTTTGAAAAAGATAAGAAAGGGTGGGAAGAAGGGGACGTGGTAGGGAGGGAGAAAGGAGGGATCGTCCATACTTGCGTTAAATATCTTAGGTTTGATTATTCATTTGCCTGTGGCCCAATTTGATCATCTAAATCCTTCTCCTCTTCAGCTCCTACCAGTTCTTACTCCGCTCAACAGCCCTCTGATTGGCCCCTGATCCTTCCCTGGACTTCCCTGGTGGCTCAGACAGTAAAGCGTCTGCCGACAATGAGGGAGATCCGGGTTCAATCCTTGGGTCGGGAAGATCTCCTGGAGAAGGAAATGGCAATCCACTCCAGTTTTCTTGCTTGGAATGGAAATCCCATGAACAGAGGCCCCTGGTAGGCTACAGTCCATGGGGGGTCACAAAGAGTCAGTACACGACTGAGCGACTTCATTTTCTTTTCACTTTCCTATGCCACTGCCTTAGGCAAGTTTCAATTTCAGGAGAGAGAGGGTAGCAGGCTAAAGATGTATGTGCCTCTCATACCCAAGGCACAGCGCTCAAGACATCGCCCCCAAAATCCAGAGCTAGCCTCTCCACTCTGGCCTCCTAAGCTCCCCTAGAGCACGAGGAGCCTAGTACCCCAGTTGTGAGCCAAAACAGGATAGGTTTCAGTCTCTTTGAAGTTATGAAGTGAAGTGAAGTCGCTCAGTCGTGTCCGACTCTTTGCTACCCCATGGACTGTAGCCTATCAGGCTCCTCCGTCCATGGGATTTTCCAGGCAAGAGCGCTGGAGTGGACTGCCATTTCTTTCTCCAGAAAGGGTGGCAGGGTGTCCGGCGGCGAGGACATCGGCAGGTGGCAGGAGGAGAGGAAGAAGAAAGGCTTCCCTAACCGGGAATCGAACCCGGGTCTCAGCGGTGAGAGCGCAGAATCCTAACTACTAAACCACCAGGGAGCGTCGGTGATTTTCGTGTAATTTCATATTGATATAATGCTTTAGATAGATAGATAAAACAATTCTGTCTTCAGAAAACTAAGAGTAAAGTTGGTATTTTAGGCAGGTAGGAATGAGGTGGGGGAAAGAGGGCCAAGGGAAAAGAAGTTCTTGTGGTTGTAGAAAAAGGCGAGGAGGACCACATTCCCATCATAACAGAATGCTCAGTCAAGGGAGGGGAAAGCTTAAGAGAGTGCTTCTCATAGAGTGCAGCAAATCCCAGTGCGCAGAGCTGGGGAGGTATCCGCTCCAGTCGCCCTCAGAAACCACTGGGGAGCTCTGGAAAACTCCACCGCATTTTGCAACGGAGTCGGGAATGACAGGTCTCTGCCAGATGATGCCACAAGAAGCTGACTTTGGAAATCCCAGGGTGGTTCAGCGATCTTGGTAAACTAATGGGAAAACTGAGAGCCATCGAATGGATGCGGCTGCAGCTCATCTGCGAGAAGAGGGGCCACTCACTAGACCTGGAGCCTCCGGAGTGTTCAGTTCTCAATCTAGTCTAGTTGTGCAGTGTGTTTAGGGGATGGAGGCCTGGTTTCTGCGATGGGCTTTAACGTGCGGAAATCCATCTTGAGATATCCCCCGTCCGCAGCCCTAACGTGGTGGCGCGATCGGAGACTGGGGTTGTCCCACAAGTTGGCAGGGTGAGCTAACACCAAATAGCCTACTCTCCTGGGTCCAACTTTCTCTTCTGAAAAGTAAATGCTCTGGGAAGCGGAAGCTCTCTGAGTTCAAACTCGTGGACCCACCAGCTCACCTGCCGGACCTTCCGCGGAATCTGCGCGGGCGTGGCTACCGCCTTCCGCGCCCTCTGCAGCCGCGCGCAGGTACCGGGCGACGTCGTGGTGGCCCCGCTCCTCGGCCAGGTCCACGGGCAGGCGGCCCCAGGCATCGCGCACATCAAGCCGCGCCCCGGCTCGGTGCAGAGCCACCAGCGTGTCAAGGAAGCCCTCCCGGGCGGCGTCGTGCACCGGCCGGGTGAGGGTGGCGGGGTCCGCGCAGTTGGGGTCCGCGCCGTGGAGCAGCAGCAGCTCGGCCACGCGGGCGCTGCCCATCATCATCACCTGCCAGAGAGAGCAGAGTGGTCAGGACAGGTCGGGGCAGGGACAGGATTACAGAAATTACTTGTAGAACCCCTACTCCCTGCAAATGCGTTTACAATCCCCAAGTATCTAGTTACTACTTTTTTTTTCAGTTACCGACTCGCTTAGCCAGTTCTCCTACCTAGTCCTTTTTTTTTTTTTTTTTCTGTACACACTGTTATGGTCTCCAACATTTTGAGGGGTTCCAGCCACGAACAGAACACTACCAGAGTCACAGATAACAGCAAAAGGGTGAGGAACAAACTAACTTCTACTACAGCCTAATCTCCTGTATTTTATTTTGATATGAAATTATGCAAGGCCCAGAGACTTTGCATGGTTCACTGTTGTATGTCCAAGCCCAGAACATGGTAATTGTTTAAAAGTAAAAATGAAACACACACACACACACACACACACACACACACACACACAAACTTAATTCTTGTAAAAGGTTAAGCTACCCTTGATTTCCCTGAACGTTAAACTTCAATTTCTTGAAGTATAAAATGAAAAAGTTTGTCTAACCAGTCCTAAAATTCCTTCTTCTGATAAGCTAAATATTGTTCCTCAAAGATGTCCATTTCCTGGTACTCAAAACCTGTTAACATATTACCTTATGTGAAAAAAAGGGACTTTGCAGATATGATTAAATTAAGGATTTTGTGGGCAATTAACCTGTATTGTCAGGGTGGGCACAATTTAATGACAGGTTTCCTTATAAAAAGATCACAGTCAGAGAGAAGATATAAGAATGGAAGCAGAGGTCAGAGAGAAAATGCAGGAGCCAAAAGCCAAGGAATGTTGACTGTCACTAAATGTTGGGAGAGGCAAGGAAATGGATTCTTCCTTAGAACTCCCAAAGGGAATGCAACCTTGTGGACCCATTTTAGAATTCTGATTCACAGAACCATAAGATAATAAATTAATGTTCATACTAAATTTGTGGTAATTAGTTATAGCAGAAATAGGAAGACACCTTCCAAGATCACATTCTGAGACTTCATTAAAGAGAAGGTGCTCACCTCATTTGGTTCCTAAATAATCTTTGATGATACAAGAACATTACCAAACAGGAATTTTGAAATACTGTTCACAATCACAGCAACTTTGCAATTTGAGTGTTATACAGTGGGTGGAGATGATAGACCATTCTTTTTAGGGTAACCATTATTTGGTTACATTAGCTACACTATATTGAGGAATTATTTATTTTTAGTTGAATTCTGTATTAAACTTGAATTAATTTGTCCAAACCAAGGAATATTAACAAGTTATACTATGCTTGTTGAGTTCTATCCTGGAGAAAGTGAAACTGATTTAATTTTCAAAAAACACAGAGAAAATTTAAGTGAACCAACTTGCAGCTACAAAAAGAAAAACTAACATAGTGCATTAGAAGAAAGAATTATTTTAAAATAAAAACTGGGGAAATTTACACTATTGGATTTCTAATGGATTATGAATTATTTTCCAAAACAAAGGGGCCACACCCAAGGGGCCATACACCATAATCTTTTGGAAGCTCTACTATAAGTGCCAGAGCTCATACATATATGTATGTCTCCTTCCATGCTTGTATATAATGCAGGTGAAAATACATTACATAAGTTGGATAAATGAAGTCCTTGGTCTTAGTCATTAAATTGGTTAAAGGTTTCATTATATGCTACAGTATTAAAGTATGAAAAGTAACATATTTAAATCATAGTAGCAATCCAAAGCAAAAAGAAAATCATTCAAATGAATATTTCTAGGGTACTTAAGTGAAATTGAAGATATAAATTTAATTTAGTCATTAAAATTTTTCTATAAAGTATTTTTAAATACAAATTTGGTTAGGGTTCAAAACTAAAATCATATCCCTTTTGTCAATGCCCTTATCCTATTTAAAAATAATTTTAAATTAATTATCTAACTTTTTTTTGTATTTAAACAATAAAGTCTAATATAACATCTTCCAGAACTAGAAGGCTGTAATGCCCGCCCAGTCTGCAAACTGCTGGCAAAACTTTAGAGATATCCAATTATGAATCATGCATGCAGTTTTAAAAAAGAACTCATGCTTCTCTTCTACAACCATTCAACCTTTTTATCTCCAAATCTCTCCGCATTTCAAATCCCCAATAATCTCAAATTTGAGGATATTTTATTTTTATTTTTGTATCTAAAAGTATATAAAATTTATCTGTTCTATGTAGCACAGTATGATTCACTTGTGAAATCACTTTTCAGGTTGAGTTACTTTTCCTTTGTCTTGTTATGCTGGAGTTTTCTGCAGTGTACATTTCAGATAAATATTATTTTTCAGAATCAGAAATCATTGTTGAAACCTGGAATAAAACTGGAGTGATGGCCAGGAAGAATTCATTTTTAGCCCCATATTTAGGAAGTTAGTGAAGGCAAAACACACAACCAGAAAAACGAACTCACAACTCAACCTCACATATACAAAACTGGAGTGGGGAGAGGAGAAATGACATTTTTAAACTATGAGAATTGAAAATTCCCCAAGAAATTAATCTATACCAAGTAAGTTTAAAATACCCTCAAAGGTAAGAGACACTCAAGTGGTAACTAAATTGGCAGCATTATTTCAGGCATAATTGCACTAATTTTTTTTTCATATATGTCTATTTCCTAAACAAGCATGTATGTTCCTTACTCGGTTAAAAAAATAATAAACACGATATATAGTTGCTTCTGAATAATTTCAATCGACCTTTATTTCAACTTACACAGCAGTAGATTTCCACTGAAATCTCCCTCACCGCCCCTCCCCCAACAAAGAAGTCGATCAGCTCCATTCACTGTAAGTTCGGGGGTAAGTGGTCCAGCATGTCTTACTGTCTTTATACTCGTACTCCAGACGTTCATCAATTTCGCATCTCGGTCTATATTAACACACATAGGTTCCCCCTTCTAGATCTTCACACCGTTTTAGAGATCTGAACCCCACGCGCCTTCTCAGCCAATTTTGCGGCCGTCCTGAGCCCCCTGAGAGTCGCCGAGAGGAGGTCTCCGATCCCGAACTCGGTCTGAAAAGTCTCCCCTTTACCAAGAAACGCTTACCTGGTTCCGACTCACTGGCGGACCTCGTCCTCCAAAGCCTCTCGCCACCCACCCACCCAGCCGCCCACCTTTCCGCGGCAGACCTGCTGACCCACCTGAATCGCGCTTCGACCGTAACGGTTAGGTGCATTGGCCGACACCCCCGCCTCGAGCAGCGCCCGTACCCCGTCAGCACGGCCCCGCGCGGCGGCGGCGGCGGCCAGCGAGTCGACCAGCGAGTCGGCTGAGGTCTCCATGCTGTTCCCCAACGCGCGCCCCTCGCTCCCTCCCTTCCTCCCGCCTGCGTCGAGCGCGGGCGGCCCGCCCAGGCAGCTAGTGAGCAGCCCGCCCCTTCTCTTTCCTCCTCCGGGGCTGGCGGAAGCGGCCCCCAAACTCGGCCCCTCGACTCCTCCCGAGGAGTCTTTCCACCCGGGGAGCGCCCTCCACGCGCTCTTCCAGGAGGCGCCCTTCGCTCCTAACGAACAAGACGCCTATGAAGTCGACCCCGCCGGGCCTCCTCGGTCACAGGTCCGCCGCCCACGAGACCCGAGGCAGCGGCCGGAAGCTGTCCGCTCCGGTAGCGCGGCGGGACCGCGAAAGGATTGCGCCCTGGAACCTCCTCCCCGCCCCCCGCCCCGCGTCCTCGCGGCCGGTCTCCGCGCAGCGCGCCCCCAGTCCCATCAGAGGCGCACGCGCGGCTCCGAGCGAGTTCACTCCAGCCAGGTGAAAATTCCTTGCGTATACACCCTGCGTGGCATGAGACAACTGCACAGGATTCCTAACTGCCAAGTTCGAACCAGTGTGTTTGGAGTCACAGGCAAAGTTATTGCTTCCTCTTTTAATCAGAAGAAACAGCCAGCTTGTTCTGGCGCCGAGAGCCCAGGATAGGTATCAGCCATTCCACCACGAGGCTTTCCGTCTTGGAGAGGACACACTCCCCCTCCAACGCTCAGCACCAGGTTTTCAAGCGCTGGCTCAATTATGCCAGAAATTCTAGCTCAAACGTCCCTTCTGGAGAGCTGGCTCACGCGCCAGGCTGTGCCTCCCTCCCTCCACACACATGTAAAACGGATGTCGGAGGAGAGCGTTTCCTAGGCTTGCACAATGCCTGGTACTAGTGCCCAGTATACGGGCTGGCTCCGAGCAGATGAGGTCAATTTAAAAGGGATGGTGGAGACTTCTACCTATAAGCAGATAGGAAAGTGGCAAGGGTGTCCTCGGGCTTAGTAGGCTCTGTTCTCAATAATTCCTCCTACACCGGAAAACATGCTCATTGCGCTAGGGACAGGGCTGCATTCAGAGATGATTCAGAAAGCAGGCTCACACTTCTGTCCACCTTTCCTTCCTATTTGAAAAACCTTACTTACTCTTTTTTAAGTTATACAATGGAGGGGGGAATAAGAGGTGTCCCTACTTCCTAGGACTGTTTTGAGTTTACATGAATTGATACACACATAAGCATTTAGAACAGTATCACACATCCTAAGCTAATGCCTGTTAGCTCTTAACTTATCCATGTTGAAGATTTTCTTGCAGTCTAGGAGACAGAAAAGAAAATGGTTTGGGTAGGATTATCAATATTACATATAAAAGGGCAGGCAAGAAAACCTTAATCACTGAAACAATGATGGACATCTTCCATTGACCGACATATTTAATGAAAAGTTAATGCTTAATCTGTCTGCTAGATAACCCAGCTCTGTTTTAAAAGTTATATTTCAATTCCTACTTGACTCCTCTTGAAGACCCATAATACTTGACTATACTTTCAGTGGCTGTTAGCTTAGGCAACACATGAGGTTTTAAATAATGACCATTAAAACACTTATGGGATGTCAAGTCCATTATAAAACCCACAATGCATCACTGTGTTATTTATATTTTCCTCCAGGCACCTCTCAAGTATGAGAGCAACAATGATGTGGAAAATTCAAACTGTGGTAGAACATATTGTAAACATCTAATGTTGCTTAAGGTATTGTATGATAGAGGAGGGGAAAACAGCGGTGTGGTAACAAGATGGAGGGAACAGATTACCCTTGTAATATGTCTGGCTTTTTAGACTAATATCAAAATTAGTTCTCATCATTAAAATAATGGTTCTTAATCTTAGGGCAGGGAGAACAAGCTGTTGAAAGCTATATACCCTCTCCTCTAAAAATAAAATATGCAATTTTATTTAAAAAGTGTGTTCACTGGCACACGTAACTTTTAGGGAATTCAGAAATTCCTCTAAAATTCAACTATAGATTCCTACATCAGGAACTCTTTAAACTCTCATGCAATATATTGGACTCTTGATGAAGGAAACGGGCGCTCAAACAGTATAAAAACATCCACTGGATGCATTACATATAGATATAGAGGTTGATTTTCTTCAAAAGCAGGTTTTAGACAGCTATGCACTAGCTCCAACACTTAGAGTTCGCTAAAGATTATGGAATCCTTGAGTGTGGCCCCTTTGTTCTAGAAATTGACCCCATACTCAGTCAGAAATCTTGTATAAATAGGTAACTAGCAATAATATGAAAGATTGCCTAGTTTTTCTTTTAAAGAACTACCAAACTCTCAACTTACTCATGTATATTAGATCAGACCTGAGGGGAAAAATCTCCAGAAGAAATAAAAATACAAAACCCAGGATCCTTGTGCTGGTTACGCTAGTCTCAGATTCCCCCATGTGTAAAATGGATTCATATTTTATGGACTGATAAAATAAGATGATACATGTCAAAGAGCTTTAAAAATTCTAAAGTTTGTTGGTTACTGTTATTTCCCTCCTCAAACTTCCTTCTCTTCCCTGAGAATGACATGGCTTTATTTAGGTTTGTGCTGTGTTTTGGCAGTTTTGAAAATCTACACTATGAAGTAGAAATCTGTCTCAATTCTGATCATTTTTTTTCACAATTACTCACCTCTAAAAATGAATGTTCATTCAACAAGCTCAGAGGTTAAGGGTAGAGCGCTGAGTGTGGTGGGGGGCGGGGAAGATATTAAATGTATGGGGCTTGAGTTAGAATGCTTGTGTTCAAACCTACACTTTTCACTTAATCGCTCAACTTAATGTACTTAGAGCTCAGTTTTTCATCTGTATAACTGGGATAATAGTATTTGCCTCAAACAGTTGCTGTAGGGATTAAATGAAGTATTATATGTAACATGTGTAGAAGAGCAAAGAGAAGCAGAGGATGACACAAGAAAATGAAAACAGAACCAAGCTCATTCTGTGGCTTAGGCAAAGTCTCCATGGATGCTGAAAGGTCATCTTAGACTTAAAAAATGTGAGTATAAAGATATAAAAGTATAAAGATGTTCCAGGCAGAAGTGAATGCAAAGAGGTTTGGGAAAATGGAAAGTAATTTACTGGGATGCATGTGAGAAGCTGGAAAAGTAAACTCCTGAAAGAAAAGCCTGCAAAGGAGTCTGTTAAGTGCTGCTTACATGGATCAGAAGGAAAACCAAGAGTGAATGGGATGTCAAGGAAGTGGAGACACTGTGTAGGCCACTCTTTTCACAGATTAGCTGCGATAGTTCAAGACACGTGTGGTAAGAGGAGGCAGAAGGAAGGTGTAGAGGCCCCTGAGCACACGTGTGCCCTAAAGGAAGAGTACCGGGTGACAGGAAGAAGTGTTAGGAGGAGAGAGAGAGAGAGAGAGAGAGAGAGAGAGAGAGAGGAATTGAGGACACAGGCAAGATGGTATTTCTGGGGACCTGAGGGACCTAAAAAGTCAGGAAGAAATGGAGAACAAAGTACAGGGAGTGATCATAGATTTGATGCAGGAGATTCAGCCAAATGTGGGAAGGGAGAAAAGGTCAGGGCAGGGAGGAAGTTGAAACACTTCCTTCCGTGAACAAAGAAGCCTGGCTTGTTTACAGTGATGATAAGATGGTGGGTTAGGAAGTGAGAGTGGTGATTTAGGGTATCTGTTAGGAAGAAAGAGGGATGGGCTAAGACAGAAACTGAGAAGCCTTTCCTTCAGCCTGGAGAACCCAGCTGAGGGTAGGTGACACTATCAGAGGAGTACGTGACTCTTTTATTTAAATTAAAGGAAGCCTTGTGATGATGGTGCTCTTGTGACCCTACAAATCAAAGAATAGTAATTCTAGATGTAAATATTTATTCAATACACCACCAGAAAGAGAGAGAAAGACATCTGAGAAGGCGTTAATAGTATTCTGAAATTAGGTTCTGGTTCTTACAAGCCACTGCAGGATTTACAGGGTATGATATGCATGATATGCACACACATCATTTGAAATCATTATTTTATCAGGAAAACAGAAGTTATTGGATACATAACTCTGACTTGGTGACAGGACTGTCTGACAACTGACAGTCTTGATTTCACTATTTGACATGTTTTTAAAAATTACTTTTAATTGGGGGATAACTGCTTTATAATATTGTATTGGTTTCTGCCATATAACAACATGAATCAGCCATAGGTATACATATGTCCCCTCCCTCTTGAACTTCCTTCCCACATCCCACCTCAAACCACCCCCTCTAGGTCACAGAGCACCTGACTTGAGCTCCCTGTGTCCTATAGCAAATTTTCACTGGCTACCC
This sequence comes from Nanger dama, assembly GCA_917880005.1. NCBI lineage: Eukaryota > Metazoa > Chordata > Mammalia > Artiodactyla > Bovidae > Nanger > Nanger dama. The sequence goes on along the minus strand of CAKJTW010000094.1, from coordinate 6,555,385 downwards.
TAATTTTACATATGGTAATCTATATGTTCCAATGCTCCTCTCTCAAGTCATCCCACCGTCTCCCTCCCCTACTGTGTCTACAAGTCTCTTCTCTATGTCTACGTAATGACATGCTTTTCCACTGTGAAACTTTTGAGACTTCTCTTAGCTTCAATGTCCACATCTTTAAAATGGACTCTATCTTGCTCCGCTTTTCTATCTCATGAGATTGTTATATCAAGTGAGGCAATATACATGAAAGCATACATCTCTTTACTGTATTTAATATTAGTATTGTTATAAAAGAACCATTCAATATATAGCTTGAGGTTAAAATTTTAAAAATATATAGAATAACTTTGGACAGAAACAAAGAAGCCTGTTAACTGTGGGGAGAAGAAAAGGGGTACGAGGATAAGCCTGTGATTTTTTCATATTCTGTGACTTATATTGTTGGAATTTTGTACTATATACATATATTAACCATCTAATTAAGTAAACAATATCTTTTATTAGACAAATAAAAGTTGTTTTTCTGAAAGCCATTATTCATAATATTATTTGACAAATAACTGAGTTTGTACTATATGCCAGGCAGTTGGTATATAGTGGACACACTATAATTGTGGACACACAAAATAGAAGGGTCCTTAGTCAAGAGGGTAAATTGATAACAACCATCAACATGTTTGATTCTCTGGAGGAGAAAGGTGGTCTGGAATTGGGATGTACCCTTTAAGGAGCCTACATTCACATCATAGGAGGAGGAAGAGCGCACTCTGATCTGTGCACGTCAGTGTGCACACTGTAGTGTGGTAATACACTTCAGACCTGTGTTATCAGGAAAAAGACGTTGTGTTTCAGGGCCTGGAGAGGTGCCGGTCATTAAGGTGATCTCCTTAGGAAACAGCTATCAGAGCCGGTATGCTCAGTTAACAGTGCTTCTAGATATATCTGGGTTGAGCCTGAATAAATGGGCTCCAGGGTTGAATGAATGCAGATGGTGACTGCAGCCATGAAATTAAAAGATGCTTACTCCTTGGAAGGAAAGTTATGACCAAGCTAGACAGCATATCAAAAAGCAGAGACATTACTTTGCCAACAAAGGTCCGTCTAGTCAAGGCTATGGTTTTTCCAGTAGTCATGTATGGATGTGAGAGTTGGACTATAAAGAAAGCTGAGCGCCGAAGAATTAATGCTTTTGTACTGTGGTGTTGGAGAAGACTCTTGAGAGTCCCTTGGACTGCAAGGAGACCCAACCAGTCCATCCTAAAGGAGATCAGTCCTGGCTGTTCATTGGAAGGACTGATGTTGAAGCTGAAATTCCAATACTTTGGCCACTTGATGTGCAGAACTGACTCACTTGAAAAGACACTGATGCTGGGAAAGATTGAAGGTAGGAGGAGAAGGGGATGACAGAGGATGAGATGGTTGGATGGCATCACCAACTCGATGGACATGAGTTTGAGTAAACTCTTGGACAGGGAGGCCTGATGTGCTGTGGCCCATGGGGTCGCAAAGAGTCGGACACGACTGAGCGACTGAACTGAACTGAACTGAAAGCAATGGAAGAATAATTTCATTCTCCCTTTTAATATACAAAGAGATAGTAAAGTAAAGAGCCCAGGCCTAGCTCCACCACCAACTTTATCACCTTGAGAAAGTAATACTTTATTCTGGCTTTGATATCTTCAAAGTGGGCACAATAACAGCTGTACCTCAAAAGAGACTTGTTCAGCCAAGAAAACTGCCCCTCAAAATGCCCCTTGGGTAAGAATTCTAAGAGCTTAGTGTCCAAGCTTGGCATTTTAAATGGGAAAGAACTTTCTTGGGTGAAAAATGACAAAGAACACAAGGTTTTCCTTTATTTATTTATTTTCCCACAGGGATAAAATGTAACTTTAGTAGAAGGGGAGATATCTGAGAAATAAAGCAGATCTCTGTAACAGGTTAGTTAAAAATAGGGAATGTGCCCCCAGAAATGATATCTTTGGAAAATTCAAGATGGAGGAATGTTTTCTTCTCCCCCTCCCCTTTTAAAAACTATTCTCTAGTTAAATTCAATACAGCACAATTACTGAGTATCTGTTATGAATAGGGCACTCTTTCAGGGACTCTGTGATTTTCCACTTGCACTCTGAATTATTGTAAAATTTATCTTTCTGCTCAAACAGGATGTGGGCAAAGAAAAAAGTTCTCTTTAACTTATTATAAACCCGATGCATAATTATAGATAAGTCTCAATTTCTCAGTCCTGGTTTCCAAAGTATTAATGGGGTGTAGAATCTGCAGTACCTATCATCATCTTCCCAAGATGATTTTGAGGATATCTTGTAAGTATATGTTATACAGCAGCTGTCTTTTCCAAAGTGTGTGCAAAACATATGTGATTTTAGATCTATATAAGGAGTTTACTATTAAAACTATTTCTAGAGTGGACTCTTGTGATATGAAGACTCTATAAGTCATGAAAATGGTTAATCTCTAACTAACCTGTTTGTAAATGTCTGTTTTTGTTTGCTGATAAGTTTCTTTTGTTGAATCACTTATGCTTATCTGTGGCTACTTAAGAAGCTGAAAAAACTAAAAGGTAGCACTGTATGTGTGTGCATGTGTCCCTCTTTATATATATATATAGTACGTGTATATATAAGCATATAATATGTATTGTGTGCATACATGAATAATATGTTTATATGCACAGAATATAGAGAATTAGAATTAGCCTCATCCTGAGGGACAAAATAAGTAAAGCATATAATTAGAAGAGAGAGAAAGAAGGAAATAGAAACAGGAGAAAATTCATTCCAAATTGCCAAGAAAATCATAATGACTACCATTATTGAACCCCAACTATGTGATAAGCATTAAGCAGCTTTAGATACATCATTTCTAATCCCACCACTATCCTGTGGGATAGAGAGTAGTACCTTCCTTTCATAAATCAGAAAAAAAGAAGCCCAGAGTGCTTAACTCACAATGCACAGGGAGAGGCAGGTCCAGCGCAAGGCTCCCAGTTCCGTCTGAGAGATGCACACTCTCCCCACTAGGTCTCCCTGCTGGTTGATTTGTACAGGATGTAGTGGGCAACTCAGCAGTGCTTTCTCTTCTTTGAGAACTGTGCCATCAGGCAGGTTGTGAATTCTGGACCAAGGTGACAGGATCTCCACTTACGGGAATTACCATGCTTCTGTGTGATTATTCCTGGCTAATAATACACATGGTACAGAAATTTGGATCTTGAAGTCTTCTCATTTTTGAATGACTTTTTCCTGATTATAGTTCACATATGCAAAAAGGTAAGAAATGAGCTTTATAAAGAAAATGAAAAATTATACTACACAGAAACAAGAACAATATTTTGAAATATTTCCGTCCTGTCTTTTATCCTTGCTCAGTTCTTGTGGATATAACACAGTTTTGAAATGAACTTTTCGTCTTACTCATTGTTAGAGCATTTTTCCAAATTCTCCAAAATCATTTTATAAACACTACTTTTAATTTGCTGCAACATACTCTACTTGGGAGAAATGTTTACCTACTGATGCCCCTGTTGTCAGATATTTAAGGTTTTTCAAAATTTTTGCAATAAATAGTATTGCAGGTTTTCAAAAAGGTAAGTCTTGTGACACAATTAAAAAATTGTTTTTCAAAAAGCTACCCCTTTGACTTATAAATGGAGGGGTAATGCATCGCCATGGTTACTCAGCAAGTAAATGTTTCCTGCAGATCTTAAACCCAGTCTTCCTTCATGTTCTTTCTTGGGCCACAGCAACTTACTCTGAGAAATGTGGTTGGTGAGGATGTCAACCACACCCTTAAATAATGATCTTGGAGAATACACAAGTGCAACATGGGTAATGGGACAATCTTAGTTTCTATACTCAAGTAGCCCTCATCCTTCACTGACCAGTTCTGTGGATTTGAATAAATGACATAAATTTTCTAGCCTCCATTTCCTTACTTCTCAAAGTGGGGAATAAAATATATCTCATAGGGTTATTATAAAGAATATAGAATGTCAGATATAGAAAAATCCAGGTACAGAGTAGGCTCTCAATAAATGGAACTTCTTTTTTTTTTTTTTAGAAAAAAAAAGGATATGACATTTATTATCATTTTATTCATTTAGGCCAGCTGTCAATTTTTTCTTCTCATTACTGTACGTTCTGGCAGGTATCTGTGGATTGAACAAGCAAACTCCTTTCCAAAAGGTGTGATTAATTCTGTCTTCTTTGAATTCTAATCCCATGAAAACAGAGCTTCTTTGTAATCATGTTGGCTGCATTATAATAAAAGTACTTCCACAAAATCTTCCATTAAATCATGGGAAGTAACAAAGGATTGTGTCCGTATGTTCATTCAGTGTTTCCTCTGCATTCATTGCCACCCACCACCATTCCTTGGATTGCAGTTCAAGTAGAAAGTACAATGGAGAAACTATAGGCAAAACTGTAAAGTTTACCTTCTCTAAATTTCTATTCCCAACTTCCCTCTTTTTCCTCCTTGATGGGATAGATTTTCTCCTTTCAAACATGAGTTGCTGTCTTAATTGCTACCTTGAAGACATAGTATGTTCCAGCATATAGTATGCTGATGCTTGTATGTGCTAGTATCAACTTGAGAAAGTGAAACTCACAGAGAAGTAACATTGTTTAGTTTTTACTCTTGGTGGAAGTTGAGTGTTCATGGTTGATAAATAGGGTTTAACGATGATACTCTAATTTCCAGTAGCCTAATACTTGAGTACTCTAATACATCTATATTGAAGCTTTCCTCTTCAAAGGGAAGACCTAGTTACCACGCTCCCCCAACTATCCTTTAAGAGCAGACTGTCTTCTTGGGGCTCTAGAGTCTAACTGTTATCTTCATTTTTTTTTCCCTTTCCTGGACTTCTGAAAATTCTGAAGCCAAACCACTCTCTGATATTGTAAAAGATCAGAAGAAAATTTTCTGTGTTGGATCACCCTTCCTGGAGTCACATTCTTTACCCACTATGGGATTAAACTGCTCTGGAAGGAATCAACTTCATGATCACATACGTCAATTCTGCATAAACCATAAAATGCTTTCTATTCATGTTTTAACACCTTTCACTTACAGATTTAACATTCCCACTTATGCTTTTCTCTTGAGACTCTAGATTGAAGATATACTTTTTATAGTTCTCTATCTTATGGTTAAGATGATAACTCTCAGACTTTATTTTTCAAAAAAAATGATGACAGGATATTTTTATGTTTACTCTGCACTAATTTTATATACCTAAGTCAATTTTGCCCAAGGAAGTATATTCAATATATTTTGTCTCTTTGATAGCCTACTAAACGTGAATAAGAATAGTTGGAGGTTATCTTCCAAGGCAGACATTTTGAAGGTTTTGAGGACGACTTTAACATTTCTTCCCCACTTTCTGTCTACCACACACACACACACACACACACACACACACACACACACACACACACACACTGCTGCTGCTAAGTCGCTTCAGTCGTTTCTGACTCTGTGCAACCCCATAGACATCAGCCCACACACACATGCTCAAATACACACACACACTCACACACACAACCCTATGCATGCACATTTTTACCAAAAACTTTTAGGAAAATCTGTGCAAAAACTATTGATTCAGATACACTGCAGCAACCTTTCTGAAAGAATCAAGAACCCATTATGTATGTTCCCTCCAAAAATTATTATTTGGGGTTATTAAATTTTTGATAAGTTAAAGGCAAGTTAATAACTTTTTTCAATTTTCTAAAACCAATTTAATTTCTTATTTTAGAAAACAGAGGTTCATGACTATTGTTAATACCTATTTAATAATTATGAATACTAGAAAAGTTTGGGATCACACTACAAAGGCCATCATGTAGGGATTCTTTAAAACTTTATACTGATTATCTGCATAAACTTACCTGACACCTTGGAATACATCAGGGATTTGAATAAATATACATATGTTTATTATGATATGCATATTCTTTAAAACAGAGTTCAGGAATTCCTAGCTTCTCTAAGTAATTATAGTTAAGAAGGCATTTACTGTAAAAGTAAACTAATGTGCTTTTAAGGATGTAGTTTAATTAGGCACTTTAATAAAAACTGACAAACGTATGTGATGGACTGAAAGTTTACAATGCCTCTTTACATATGCTATTTGTACTAGTTCTTACTGGATGAGTTCTAGAGGGTACCACCTCAGGTTTACAGATGAGAAAATGGAAGCACTGAGAGTTTTAAGTATTAGTCCTAATACCACACAGCTAGTAAGTAAAAGAAATGGAATCTAATCACAGACCACATATTCCAAGAAAGTGACATTTCTACTTGGTGCTTCAACTGATCCCTATGCTGGCTGCATAGGTTTCCTATTTTGATCTTAAATTGAAGTGGAAGTGAGTAATTTAATTTATAAAGAAGTTTTGAGTTAGTTTTATTCTGGGCAAGATACAAATTTCTAAAACAAGTTAATCTTCTTGTTTTATTATGAGATGCAATGGCTTTTAGAGCCTGCCTTATTTTTCAGAACTTTTTCATTCACCTAATCAATATATATTTGCTAGAATATATGTAGCTGATGCTGAATAAAATGTAGATCCAAGAGAGTTAAGCAATTTACAAAATAACTATAAGAGATGGAACTGAAACTATATGTATAGTTATACTTGTATATATAATTATATATATATGTATATATAATTATATATATATACATATATATATATATATAACATCTATTTACTCAAGAGGCAGTTATAAAGGGCTAAGTTAGGGAATTTAGTGCAAGGAGCACACCTAGTTGACTTTGGCATGTTACTAGTTGATGACTTTTGACAGACCATTTGCAACCCAGTCTATGAAATAAGAGAATAAAACCCCTAAAACAAAAGGAAAATGTGACAATTAAATGATATAAGTTGATGTGCTCTATTACTGTTAATAATCTCCTCATAATTATTTTGAGAGAAAAGAGAAAGCAAACTTGACCATATACTTTTAGAAGAAAGTTTCAACAAGTTTCTTTCCAAAAATTGTGTTACATAAAGTAAATTCAGTTTCAACTATTCAGTATGTAAATTGAATGGAGTAAAATTCAAAGTGTCCATGTTGCATGTACATGTAACAATTATTTCAGAGTTAAAATATACTGCTAGTTCTATAGGCTGGTAAAGATTTGCAACTGGGGGATACCCTGTTTTTGGATAGTTGCTGTTTCTTTAAATTGGGTGAAAGAGTTGTACAACTGCTGAGTCAGATGATCTGGCAGCAAGAGACATTCAGAGCAAGAAAATGGTGGCACTCAAAAAAGAAAGTAAAACGTAAGTTCCCCCTAATAAACCAGCAAACTAATAGGTGTAACATTAGAAAAATGTAGTTTAAAAGCAGAAAAATTATGACTATAATTGGGAAAGCATAATATTGTAGTTTTACCTATAATTGCAAATTCTTTTTAAGCTTACACTATTTGTAAATATATTTTCTCCTCACCGATGTGTTTTTACAGACACAAAGACCCATCATTTTGTCTATAAGTGCTTTATTCTGTTATGGGTACATTTTACTGTAATTTGCCTTGATCATAAATAAATATAATTTAAACCTGTACAATACTTCTATGTTTTCTTTTCCTTCTCTTACATAATTTTAGTGTGTTATGTTTACTGCTTGGTTTCTGATTTGGAAAATAAAATAAAGTGAAAAAAAAATCCCATATTACTTATTACTCTATCTAGCACTATCCATCCTATGTAAACAACAGTAAGTATATATAGTGCTTCAAAAGATATCATTAATGTCTTTTGTGGAAATTTTCTGTCTGGCGCTGCAAGCTTTAATGAACAAGTATATCCTATTACATCCTTTGCCCTCAAATGTGTTCTGATTGTAGAGACCTGGCATCTAAGAGATGATCTTTTCCAAGTCACATGAAGAATTACATAATACTAATAAAGGGTCCTCTTCATTTGGTAAAATAGCTCCTCCAATGATTTATTCAGATTCTCAATGTCCTACCTGGGACCCAAAGTGTGATTCTAAAGTTTTAAATCTTATTAAAAGTCTGAATTTCAATTTAAAAGTAAATAATCAAAAATAAGTTAAAAAAAAAAGTTGGCCATATTTGTCCCAAGGAGCTATCTCTTAACAGAATCCCCCTTAAATGCTTTAAAATGCAGGTTATTGGGACTCCACAGCAAGTCTACTCAGTTAGATATTCTGAGAGTGAATTCCAGAAATATGTATTTTAAAGAGCAGTGCAGGTAATGATGCTGCTGATAACCTTTGCCTTACTTCTTTAAGTTCACTGATTATTCTCATGATTAATTTAAGAAAAGGCATATTTATTTACACCACTCTGATGGCATAGCTTTGTTAGTTTCAATTTGTTTAATAGATTACATATCTTTGTTCATACAGTGCTGAACCACCACAATCTACAAAACTTTCCTTCCTTGAGAAAAAAACACCTACTGGCTGTGCAATCATTTAAATAAATTCTGAGATTTTCTTTTTAAAGGTAAAGGGGGAAACTGAGAGCTAGCTGAAGAATTAAAAAGTCATTTGTAATAAAAATTTTAAAATCAACTTATTCTTTTCCAAAGGACCTCTGAGGCACTGTAATTTTTCAATCTTGTAGTTAACACTTTAATTCTTCCCTTCTATTACTTCTTTCTGATTATGTAGTCCTGCCCAACTGCAACAATCACTCCAGTTTTTATGCAAACTGCACTGACAAGCAGAGATTATCTTCGATCCTTCTTTCTTTAAAAAGCAAATGTTATTGACATATAGTAAGTTCAACAGTTGTCAAAGCACATGGGATTGCTGAACAAACTTTGAAAGACCATGAAGTAGGATTCGGAGCCTCTGCGGAGGTCCCCAGTTGGTGGGCATTTTCTAAGGTAGAGTAGACTTTAAAAAGAACTCCCTTTTCCTACTAAACAAAATATTTATTACTAAGGTTGTCTCCATCAGTTGGCTTGCTGACATAGAAGTTGACCTTATTTTCAAACGTTCTTTTTTTCATTCTGATAAATATCTCTTTAATGTTTTAATTGAAGGAGAAAAAGTTTTCAAATATGAGGAAAGCTTCAGTATAAGAAGAAACCTACTGCGAGGCCGTATCGCTGGAATATTACGGACCGTTCTTCATACCGCCTTGCATCCCAGAGAGAGAAACAAAGAAACCCAGGCCTGTCAGCGCTCTGGTCGCCCCCTAGCCTGGAAGGTAAAGGAATAGTCGCCAAAACTTGGAAGTGCATCTCGGAGTGAACCTGTCCCATCCCGCTCCCACTCTTGCGGGTTGTGGGGGCGGGGGAGGCCTAGTCAGTTTCAAGCTGGAGAGGTGACCCAGAGGTGTCCCCTGTCATACTAACCCCTCTGAAAGCCACGAAGCCCACTCAGACTCCACTTGCCCTCGCACCTCTCTCACCTCTGTCGGCCCGCGTCCTGCTCTGCGTTTAACCCTTGCTCTGCTCTGTTACGCTGATGAAATATTACATGCGGAAATAGCTGTGGTGAGGAGGAGCGAGGCCCAGGGAAGGCTAACAGTAGAAAGGGCGCGTTCGCGGAGCTGGGTGATAAATGGGTCAGCGTCCAGCTCTGGCTGGAGGGTCCCACCCCAGCGGCAACAACATCCGAAGCATCTCTAAGAACTGATTCGGTGGGGATATGAGTCTAGGAGCGTGGCTGGGGTTGAGAAGCGAAGGGGCCGGTTCGGAGCAACTTCGAGTCTCACGTCCTTCTAGACCTCACGCTGAGGTCCTGGCAACGACCGTGGCGACCCCAGCCTAGCTTTGGGAAGTGGCAAGCCCCACCTCGAAGTCGTCTAGAGAGGACTTGGGAGAAGGGATCCGGGAGATTGGGGCAAGTGCTAGAACCGGAGAGGCCTAACACCCAGGCGCCTTGAAAACAGGTAGAGCCACCCATTTATCAATTATTTAAAAACGAACTACGTTGTGAATAGGGACAGCGTGCCCTAGAGTCAGAACCCTTGCAGACTCTCTCCAGACCTTAAAGTCACCCTCTTATATAGAATGTTTGTGCAACAGAATACTTTCCTCATCCTTTCTAAGTAAGGTCTTAGTTCACTGTACTATAGGAAAATAAGGTTTTTATCTTTCTTTCTTTTTAACTGGTGATGGTCATAGCACTTTGGAAAACTCAAAAGTATAATGAAAACATAAAAGACCACCAACCATCTTGAGGAAGCCACTATAAATATTTTGTTACTGTGTGTGTGTGTGTGTGGAGAGAGAGAAGCAAGAATAAGAATTGTTTACTGTTACTGCTTTAAATCTTGCTTTTAAAAAGTCACAATTTTATAATGTAATAATTTTACATTCTATTAAATATTCTTAAGAAACATGATTGCCTATAATCATCCAGATCTGAAATATCTCAGACCTAATTCCAGAGTATAATTCAAAATAATTTAACAATACGATTGCTAGAATTTTAGGCAATTTTCAATTTCTTGCTACTATTTATTTGTATCATTTTTTGTCAGAATTTTTCTTTCCTTAAGATGATGCCTACTTACAGAAAAGCTAAATAAAAGTATATGGGTATTTAGAAGCCCTTGATATACAATGTAAAAAATGTTCCGGCAGGTGAGGTGTTTATGAAAGTGCATTAATCTTCAGTCAGTAAACAGACACAGTATTCATCATCAGGTAGCTATTCAATATTATAATTTTATGTTTAGAAAATGAAACTATACCCATTGTTTACATAATTTAAACTACAGAAAGAAAACACTACTAAAACTTTTTATCAGGCTGGATTTTGGAGCAGAGAGGATTCTCTGGCCTAGAGTGTTTTAGGATGGAGTAGGGCAAGTGAGGTTGTTATGCTTTTCAAAGAGGACTAAAGGAAGGTTTTAGAAGCAAAAACACTGGGCCAAATGTTCAGCCTTCCTTGAAGAAAGTATTTTTTGAGATGATATAGATCACTTTATTATTAGGAGTCATTCACATGTTGGGAAAATGGTTTAGCTTAACTCTATCATGGTAGTTACTAGTGATAAACTAATACGTAATTAGCAGACCTGTAAAATATTGTGATTGCAGACAGCAATAGGCTGTGTTGAGAATGGATAAACTAATACGTAATTAGCAGACCTGTAAAATATTGTGGATGCAGACAGCAATAGGCTGTGTTGAGAATGACATTTTAAAATTCGAGTCCCCAAAGAAGTAAATGAATATTGTCTTATTTCTGATACTAGAGATCATGTACACATTGGGAATAATGGTTTAAGCTAACTGTATAGTGCTTACTGTGAGAGAACACTATGCTGTTAAAGGAGGGAAAACCCCTAAAAGTTCCCAGATAGCAGTAAACAAATAAATATTTAATTGCAGAAAAGTATGACTATTTTATAAATACACCAAGGTAGAGGTAACAAGTCAATTAGTGTAATTCATCAGGCATGTATGGATAAGAAACTAGTAACATGAAATTTTATTATATACAGTTTCCAGTCATATAAAAAAGTCATAATGAATATATTTGCAAAACTATAAAACTATGTTAAACTAACACCACCATACAGGTTAGCATTAATGTTAAATAATTCATACAAGTTATATTTTTAGCCCTGTGGCTCTCAAGGAATTGTATGAGTCCCAACATAATTACCATCCACATATATTGTTAAATCAGCACAACCGTAGACATAATATATATAATTGTGAAATACAGAATTACATGCCATTTATAATGAATACTTCCAGATGTTTTTAATATATGTGTAAAATTTCATATATGAAGTTGGAGAATTGCACGTATTTTCAAAATATTCTATTTTATCTAAGCCATGTGTTCTGACATCAGATATTTGCTGAAAATTGGGCTTTTCATATGATCAATGCATTTTTAAATAGCTTTCATTCCTGAAAATTGACTTATACTTAAATAATAAGAAATAAATGGCTACTTTCAATGAACCTATCATTTTTATATTTTAACTCTTTATACAACAAATATATTATAAAATGAATATTTCTCTAACTTAAAATAATCAAATATTATCCTATGTACTCCTAAAATAGAAATCAAGTAATTACAGTATTTACATAGGTTAAAAATTTCTACCTCGTTACTATAGGTTTTTGGATGCAACTTAATAATTTAATAAAATAGTTTTATAGAGAGAATAAAATTAAAAATGAAGATACTAAAAACATATCATAGTGGCTAAATGCTTGCCGGTACAGATAAAGCACCATTTAAAAAAATGGGATTCTGTTAGTGTTTTAAAATGAACTGAAATCAAATCCAGCAACACCCCTTGAAAATTTTTACAAGCTACTTCTACTAATGCTCAAAAATAACTGAACTTATAATAAAAATATGAAAAAGAAAATGTGTACTTTCCCTATCAATTGTTTGTAGATTTTCGCCAACAGAATCGAGACACCTAATTAAACACGGATAGTGTTAACAGTTTTACATTTACATGTCAAAAAAATCTACTAACGTTAAAATAAAAAAATTAATTCCCCCTAATGCTGGCCTTTGCTTTTTCAAAACACATATTCCCAGGGAAATAATGCCACAGGGAAGGCCACAGAAATGAAGCTTCACTAAATTGTTTTTGGATTTTTCATCCTGGTTCTAATTAGGACTCTCTATATTGTAACTATATATATTTTTTCAACTATTCTGGTCATAGGAAATTACATCGACTGTGTAAAGAATTATCTGATGTGAGGACACAACTACCTAGATTTCTGTTTTTCAAGAAGTAGGCCTCATTTTGGGCCTTTTAGTTGGGGCCTGAGATGATTAAAATATGATCGATGTCATCCTTGGGCTCCACACTGTAGTTCTGGCTTCTTCTAAACATATGGGCATTGTCCCGACTCCTTTAGATAACACCAGGCCGCTAAAAAGAAATCTCCATCTCACTACAAAAGTCAGTCTCTCCTTTGACTTGAAAAAGCAAGTGATTGCTCCTCTTAGAAGTTACTGATCCTGCGATCAATATTACTATTTCGAGTAAAAGTAATATTTGAGGGTGCGAGCCCCCACCCTCAAACCTCCTCCACTATTGCAAGAAGAGAGGGTTGACCCGGCAGGAAGAAAAAAGGCGGCCTCTAGAAATCTAAGACCGTTAGTAATACTTTCCTTCAGGGCACAATAAAGTGCTTTTGAAATACACCTTGTGTGTGGATGTGTGTGTTTGTTTATTGATTCCCAGGCAGGAGTGACTGACTTCTAGAGTAGATTTAGAATCTCCCGGTTTCCCCCAGAGTTTCAGGAACTTAAGGAGGTGTGTGAAAGGGGCTCCGGGCTCAACATGCTGGGAGAACTGCACCTTGGAGAAATTGTAACCCATATGGGGAGAAAGTGGAAGGAGCCTCCAACCCCGTAACAGCCTCCTCCAACCTCGTCCGAGGTGACTTATCTGTGCAATAGATTACATCAAACAAAATCACCCAAGGGCCGACTGCGCCCCGGGATTTTCGAGGCCTTTCCTACCTGGTCTAGGATGCGGTCGCTGCGCTCTGCGCTGGCTCCTCACTAGCATCAGCACGAGGGCCACAGCGGCCAGCACACTCGGCGCTGCCCACTCACCCGCTGGCCGCGCGATGTGCACCGTGACTCGTGGTGGGCCGCCCGCGCGCGGAATCCTCACTGTAATCGAGAGCCGGCGCACCATGTTCTCGCCGCCTCGGAGCTCGGCGACCGCTGCGCCGCCTTTGACTTCAGAGGTAGGCAGCTCGGCGCCCGCCCCCCGAGGATCGCAAACTGAGACCCACGCGCAGCAGCCCGCCCATCCCCGCCCCGCAGGCGCGCCCCCGCCCGGGCCGGCGCGCGCTCGCTCGCCCCCAACCTCCTGGGAGCCCAGAGCCATTCTGCGCTCAGCGCGCGCGGGAAAGGCGGGCTGAGGCGCCGGGCGGCGCGCGCGCGGGAGGCTAGCTTCCTAGGTTCCTCTCTCGCCCGCGCACCTCTCCTTTCCCGCCTTGTCCACACTGCCCCCTCCCCTACCCCGCCACCTTCCCACCCAGCGCGCGGGAGCGCCACGCGGTGACAGCTCCGGGTCCTGACGCCACAACGCATCTCCAGGCAGCCCGCCCCCTCGCAACATCCGTCACCTGACCCGGCCATATCAGGAACCGCCGCGGTCCGGCTCGCGTCCCTGCTTCCCTGACCCCCTTCCTTTATTCCTCGCGCCCCTCGCTGGGGTGGGGGCTCCTCCCTTTCTTCAAACCGGATTATTTAAAAAACAGAAAGAAAAAAAAACCGCAAAGTCATCTCCTGGCTCTGTCCGCCATTCAGAAGGCTGGATGTCAGTTTTTGAAAGAAATGGCGCTACGCTCCACTTCTAGATTTGGGAAACCAGCGGAATTAAAGGAAACTGCTGCGACATCTGGACACTGCGTGGCGCTGGCGCCGCTGGAGCGGCGGGCCCCGCGCCGGACCAGGTAGGCGGAGCCGAACCCCAACTCCCGCTGGGTCGGGGCGCCCCTTCCCCTCCCAGCTCCACGCGCTGCGGAGGGTTCTGGCCTAGGCCAAGAGTCCATTCACCAGGCAAATTTTATTTTCGGTTTTGACATCCCGCTCAGCGAAGCATCTGAACGCTTCTTCCTCTTTCCTCCTCCCGGCGTGCTCCCCTCCCCCACGGCTGATCCCCGCTCTCCGGGTGTCCCTGCGTCCACCGGTCCTTCCTCCCGCAGCCTTACCCCCCCTTCCTCCCTCCGGCCCCACGCTCGGACACGTTTCCCTCTCGCTCCCCAACTACCCAGCACGGTCCCTCTTCTCTCTCCTCGCCTCCCTCCCTACCTCCCCCATCTTTCTTACACATCACTGATCCTTTCTTTCTGGACACCCCCAACCCCCCCCTCCCTGTGCTGCTGTGGTCCACCCGGCACAGGAAAGCGGGGGAAGGAAAGGAAAGAGCCGCATAAAGGAGGTGGGGGTGGGGGGAGGTTGAGTCGAGGACACCGAGGCGGCCTGGGGACACTCAAGAGCCAGTTCCGGAGCGCAGTCGGACTGGTCCCGGCTCCCGGGCTAGAAAGAGCTTTGACGCGGGCTCGCCGGCTCCCCGAAGGCGAGTGGTCCAGCCCAGGACGCCGCTTGCAGGCGGGCGGCGCTGAGCCGATGTCCCCAGCTCCTCGGCTCCGAAGTCAGTTTCGATCGGCCCAGAGCCTCACGGGCTGGAGGCGCGGCCTGGCCGCTCGGCGTGGAAGGGAGGGTGTGGGACTAGGCCCAGCCTTCGGAGCCTGAAAGGTGGACCACATTGAAGTAGCTTCTTTTTTTTTTTTTTTTTGGCTTGTGGCCGAGCTGCAGAAGTGGGTGGATCCCTAGTGAGACAGCCGACAGATCCTCTGGAGCAAAGGCCAGCTCTTCACTATTGGAGGAGGCAAGTGGGACTCGGATGGTGCGAGCCACCGTACTGTAACGGTGAGGCCAGGTCCAGGGGCACTCAGGCTGCTTCCACTCCCCATCCCTCACTTCCGCACAGGACGCAGCCTCCTGACTGTCCAGTTGAAGTGAGACTCAGGGGCCAGGCTTAAATGTTTTTGTTTAGTCGCTAAGTCACGTCTGACTCTTGAAACTCCGTGGACTGGAGTCTGCCAAGCTCCTGTGTCCATGGGATTTACTGAAGCAGGAATACTGTAGAGGGTTACCGTTTCCATCTCCAGGGGATCTTCCCGACGCAGGGATCGAACCGGTGTCTCCTGCGTCTCCTGCATTGGCAGGAGTATTCTTTAGGACTGAGCCACCAGGGAAGCCCCAGGCTCAAATAACCACTCTAAGTAAATTACAAATGCACCTCTCCTCTCTCCTGTAGGACTCCCTCAGACTTTCCCGACCATCCAGGCTCCATGCTGAGGCTGCTTACCACTCTTGTGTGACAGAATGAATGTGCATTCCTCTTCACAAGGTTAGCTCCTTCTTCTTCAGGTCTCTTCTCAGGTATTGGCACTCAGAGACTCTTCCTCTAGGCACTGTATTCCCCCTCCCCCACCCCCCTACTGTGCTTACCCTACAGAAGTTATCATAAGTAATTATTTGTCTCTCAGTATGCAAACTCCATGGAAGGTGGATCTTGCTCTGTTTTGCACTATGCTCATGATCCCTCCTTCACCTCCCTCCGCAAAAAAAAAAAAAAAAAAAAAAACTTCGTAGGAGAGATGGGCTTGTAAAAACTTATAATGAGGGAATTTCGTTTTATGGAAAACAGAGGAGGGGTACTTTAGGAGATGGGGGATAAGATAAAGAATCCTGGAGGAGAAATATTGTCCAATTGCAGCTTACTATCATTTAAGAACCCTGGAGAGGTGAAAGAGTGAACCCAGGTAGTGTTTTTAGCTGTGTCAGTAAACTATGATGGGTGAGAATGAGAAGACCTGTATTACACATTTCTGTATTATCATTTCTTGAAATTATTAAGTCAGGGTTCTCTAGAGAGAACCAAATGTGTGTGTTTCTATGATTTGTTTTAAGGAATTGGCGTACCCCAGTTGTGGGGGCTGGCAAAAACTTGAAGTCTGTGTGACAAATAGGCAGGGTGGAGACCCAGAGAAGAGTTGATATTGCAGTTTTGCAGTAGGCAGCAGCCTGGAGACTGAATTCTTTCTTCTCTGGGCAACCTCTCTTTCACTTAAGGCCTTGAACTAACTGGATGAGGCCCACACACATTATGGAGGGTAATCTGCTTTACTTAAAGTCTATGGATTTAAATGTTAATTATATATTAAAAATAGCTTTATAGCAATATCTTGACTGGTGTTTGCCAAACAACTGGATACCATAGCCTTGCCAAGCTGACACATAAAATTAAACCTCACATTATCCTATTATTCCTAAAAGGTCTGCTGAGCTTCAGTTTCCCAAAATTCAGGGACCTGTCTGTATTGATTTGGCCTGTATAGCTTCACCCATAACCATTTCCTCTCCACCTAAACTTATTTTGGGGATAAGGAGAGTTACCCACTTCAGAGGAATGCCATTTGAATGACAGCACAGAGTAAAATGATAAGCTATACAATAAGCTCTATATAGCAGTGAATGAACAGTTCAATGAATATAAAATTAAAAACTCAAAATTAAATTCCATCTTGGTTTGCCCTTGCTGCCCAACACCTGTGTTTTTTAGTTGTGGTATACAGCGGAATTCAATCTAATTTTAATATTCAGACTAAGCAAAATATAATTATGAAGATGAATCTTTACTAATACAACTAATTTGTGGCATTCCAAAGACGTTTGGAGTTTCACATGACTTTGGCTATGTGTCCTTCAAAAACAAACAGTAGGACCAAAAGCTTGGCAATGTTATTTGCATGCCCTTTGGCTTCTTTTGCTTATTTTATCCTCACCGTGGCCCTTTGAATTTGGGATTACTACCCTATCTTACAGGTGAAAAAACTGAGGCCTAGACAGACTAAAATCTTGGATACTTTATGACCTGCAAGTGCCAAGGCTGGACTCATTAAGAAACTCTTTGGACTAAAATCCTTGAGCCCTCTCTGTTGTTCTACAGGCTAGAGTCAACAGGAAGTGAGCTATCGATGGGTCATTTTTGTCCTAACACTGGACTTCGAAGATCTGAGTGTTTGAACGGAGGAAAATGATGTTTTATTTTAAAAATGATTTCTATTTGGATCAGCAAATTCATTCCACAGGCAGAGATAGGAGTGGGCATTTTACTAATGATTTGTCTGTACCATCCAACTCTACTACCCCCAGCCATGATATCCTAGAGACAACTAGCTTTTTCCCTCAGGTATCTCTTGATTATCAAAATTCTGTGAGAAATTTTCCATGCTCAAACTAAAAATCCCAAAGGTATAAGATACAGGACACTGTAAGCAAGATTTTAAAACTATTATTTGAACATATATGACAAAAGATTAACTCTTAGAATATATGAATACATAAGTGAGTTAGAAAAATAACCCAGTAAGAATGGTAGCAAATAATATAATGGGCAGTTTAGAATAGAAGATACTAAAATAGTCAAATGGTAAAAAAACAATGAAAATATATTCAACTTTATTGATTAGTAAAGAAATGTAACAAAAACAACAAAATCCCTGACATATACCTATAGGTATGGCAGAAATAAAAAGAGTGATAACATTGGGAAAGTTGTCAGAAAACAATCATCCTTACATACTATTGTAACTTGGTACATTCATTTTGAAGGCAACTTTATAGTATCTGCTAAAACTGCATACATATATATATACCCTTTGACTCAGCACTCCTACTAAGTTTATGTATGTACATATACACATACATAAATATAGATATGGAAATATGTATACTATTTGTGTAGGGTTTATATGTGTATGAAAGAAATACATATTACATATATATGTATACATGTACTACCCTTTGACTTTGCAATTCTACTCCTATAACTCATCTAAGTATGAGAAGTATATATACATATATATGTGTATATATTATTGGAGATATACACACACACATATACAAACATAAGTATGGAAAGATTTTATACACACATATGTGCAGACATATACTGTATGCGTGTGTGTTTGTGTGTGAGAGAGGAAAAAGAGAGATGTACCCTTAACCTTAGCAATATCACTTCTATAAATTGCTACAGATTGCTCATATAGGGGTGAAAAAAAGATTCTTTGTAGCATCATATGTAGTAGCAAAAAAACAAGAAACAATTTACATGTTTGTCAATAAGAAACCGATTTTTAAAAATTTGGGTTTATACATAAAATATAAACTATGCAACTATACAAAAACAAAGTGCATCTTTATTTCCTAATGCAGGTTGTCAAAGATCTACTACCAAAGAAAACAAGTTGCAGAATGGTTTTCTAAATGTGTGTGTTGGGAAGGGGTGTTTACAATTATATGTACTTATATTTCTGGAAAGTTGATTAATTAAAAAAAAAAAGTAGTTACTCCTGGATAGTGAGAATGGTGGGTAGGAAAGCTTCAGGAGGTATTTACTTAATTCTGTATTTTCTGTACTGTTTGAAAGTTTACTATGAACCAGAATTTAAAAATAACAACTACAGAAATTTTCATCTTCAGAACTAGAGATTCTAATTTTGTAGTCCTGAAGTGGTCAGTGACTTCAAAATTTGGAACACAAATGATTGAGAGTCAGGGTTGAGAATCACTTCCCTACATGTTGGTCTCAAATGACTGGTGGGGAAATCACCATCATTTATACAGATATAATAAATACCTGGGCCACATATAAAATGAAATGTCATGTAATTTTTCCCTAGAAAGGGGATGGCATAGTCTTTTGTTCAAGATGGAATTTAAATAGATCAAAAGGCTCCTGAAGCTCTGGAATGGATCCATATATAATATCTTTAACTATCAAAGGCAGTCCAGAGATTAGAAAGCAGTAGAGGATGACAAAATATTTTAGGCAAGGCTGTAGCTTATAATTCTAAATTGGCACGTTGCAAGCAGATACAGAAGACTGTACAGGGTACTTACTCTTGTGTCCTACAAAAGGTGATAGAATTTAGTAACTCATAACCCACAGACAGAATGAGAAGCCAATTTCCCAGAATTCACAGAAGAAAACTCTGTTATTGATAATCTGTTGACCTACCTGTGGCTTTGTTAATAGAGAAAGTGCTTACTATTTTATATGTTATCTCTTATAAACATATTATTAAATATGTAATGACACATACTAAAATTATTTACAGCTTAATCTGATAAAGAAAACAAAATGCAATTATTTATATTAAGAGATGAGTGAAAACTGAAGAACAATGGATAATTTTTACCTATCTGGTTTAGGGGTATATTGAAAACCACTCAAATAGCAGACACTCATGACTGGTTCTAACTCCCACTCTTAGCCACACCTATTATCTTGTCAGAAGAAAGTGGAATTATCAGTCACATGCAGTTTTCAACTAAAGCAAAGGGATGAAGAAATTTGTGCTGGGATAGGGAAGTAGAGAGGAGTTTGGTTAAAATGAAATGGAGACTCAGAGGTCACACAAGAAAAGAGTTCAAAGGAAGTAGCTCCAATCTTGTCAGAATATAGAGTATGCCAAAGAGAAAACAGATTATGCGTTTTGGGAGAAGGCCAAATTTGAAACGGAAATGAGGCATGTTTTAATTACTGTAATTGGTCTTAAAAGTTTTCACCTTAACTCTGTGGTAAAACATTTTACATGCCAACACTGACTAATCTACTGGCGGTCTAATGTCAGGGGCTTCTGAATGGGAAGGGGATTAACAGGTGTTTGGGATTCTTTGTAAACTTCAAAGAAAATGTAGATGTCTGTGAGACAGTCATCGAATCATCTTCATACTTCTCTCTCCATTTCTTTTACCCCCAGAAAAATATTTGGTTTATATTGGTTTAAAACTTCAAATTACAAAATCAGAATTGGGTGCTCAGTTGGGAAATACTGTGCTTTAATATGTAATCCATGCCAGTTGTGTGTTGTTTCATCAGTAGTATTGGCTTCAAAGCAAAATTTTCTATATTACATAATTAACAAAGGGGTGATATATACAAATTATTTCCAGAAAAGTAAAAGGACTCCTACCCTAGTGGCGTAGATGGTAAAGAATCCATCTACCAATGCAGGACACTTGGGTTTGATTCCTGTGTCGCAGTGATACTCTAAAGAACGAAATGGCAGCCCACTGCAGTATTCTTGTCTGGAGAACCCCATGGAGTGAGGAGCCTGGCAGGCTACAGCCCATGGGGTTGCAAAGAGTTGAACAAGACTGAGGGACTAACACATGCACACATACCATTTGTAAAAGCTGATCCTGAGAGAAGTTTTATAGGAAATCCAGACAGGTAGCGTATGAGCAGATTCCCATTATTTTAGGCCTGGAGATATTTCACAAACCCTACCAGCGTGTAGATCATATACAGTTTGTTTTGGTTTGATTTGATTAATTCTGTTGAGCTACTCACTGATCCATCTTCCACAAAACACCACATGCCTCTCCTCTTTCTATTCCTTTATTTTCATCTCATTCTCTGCCCTCCTGAAATGGCTGACTTATACATATTCAAAACAAAAATCATGGCATCCAGTCCCATCAGTTCATGGCAAATAGATGGGGAAACAAAATAGTGACAGACTTTATTTTCTTGGGCTCCAAAATCACTGCAGATGGTGACTGCAGCCATGAAATTAAAAGACGCTTGCTCCTTGGAAGAAAAGCTATGACCAGCCTAGACAGTGTATTAAAAAGCAGAGATATTACTTTGCTGACAAAGGTCCATCTAGTCAAAGTTATGGTTTTTTTCAGTAGTCATGTATGGATGTGAGAGTTGGACTATAAGGAAAGCTGAGCCTCTTCCCTGACCAGCTGCTTCCTACTATCACCTAACACTTAGGGACCTAAAACTTCAAACAAACGAGGAAGTGCAGACCTTTAGAAACAGGTTTGTAAAATCCGTGACAGCTATTTACAGTTATTCATCTTCTAATGACATTTCTACATATTTTAGCATTCTCATGCTTCACACTTTCTTTTCCTTCCCAAATCCCCATCCTTTTTTCTTGGTTTTAACTCCTATACCAACTCCTTTTAGGTCAGAATCACTTGTTATAAGCGTACTTAAAAACATCATTCCTTTCAGAGCATTTAGTTGGTAAATACCTACTTCAGCATTATTTTAATAAATTTATTGGATTTACCTGCTTATCTCACTTAAAGAACTGGGTTCTTTTGGTCACTCTGAGTGACATGAGATAAATGCAAAATGTGACAACAAAAAATCAGGTGAGATGGAGTAAGAAAGAGCTTAAAATTAAACTACATATTTATTTTACAAAGCATCTTTTTTGTGCTAGTTCCCACAAACTTGTCTCTAACTTTTCAATTAACTGGTATAGAGGTGGTACTTATAAAGATCCCCCATTCCCCAGAGCTCCAGAATTTAAAAACTATTGACTATTACATATTAACACACAAGTAATTTGTTTTTTAATATTTCCCATAAAGGAAGGGCAATATAGAATCTCACAGTGATTGGTGTAAGTTAAATAAGTTTTATTTGCTGAAGGTCAGCAAATAAATCTCTTCTCTCTCTTCCCTTATATAGCTTTTCTTGGCTCAGACAGACCATGGCAAAATCATTACTAATAAAATATAAGACCCCATTACAGTCATGTATATGACAAACTTATAAAGGGATAAAATGTTAGTGATGGTTGGGAGCTTAAAAATAATCTAGTACCATTCCCATTTTTTATAGATGAGGAAATTGGGGCTAATCATGTCATTTAATTTAGTAGATCATATATTGAATTAGTTGAAGAATCAATACCCAGAATCCAGGTCTCCTATCTAATTTCTCTTTCCTTCATTCCCTCTTTCTTCCCTGGAATTTTAAAAAGAACAGGAAAAGATGTTGAAAGTATTGTGATTCAACTCTTGTTGCTTCTTCAAGTAATTTAAAAAATTAAAATATTCTTATTTTCTTATGTATTTACCCTCCCATCTTTTAAACTTGGTAATTGAATGCAATGAAATTACACCAACCTAGGTTTTCACAAGATAATGAAATAGTTTGTTAATAGTGAAAACCTGGTACTCATATCAGATTTTGGTTATGATTAGCTGCTGATGTAAATACCAAAGTAGTCTTCTTATATTGTAGATGACATTTGTTTTAGAAAGTAGTCCACAAGAGGTTTTAGAATCACTAATTCGAATTGCTCTTTTTTTTTTTTGTAGAGTGGCAACATCTTGAACATTGGAAAAGAAAAATAAATGTGTTGTTTTTTAAAATAATTGATAATTACAGAGGTGGTAAAAAAATCCCTATTGACTATTACATATTAACACACAAGTAATTTGTTTTTTAACATCTCCCATAAAGGAAGGGCAATATAGAATCTCAAGGTGATTGGTGTAAGTTAAATAAGTTTTTTTATTTGTTGAAGGTCAGTTACCTAGCTTTATAAAATGAACTTATTTGGTCCTGGACACCATATTCATGTTGTTTTTGTCATAACACAGAAATAGAATATCATTAAGGCATTCCTATGAACACACTTTCCCAAAACTGTTAGGAGCTGTATGGATCTTGAGCTCTCAGAATTTATTTCATTCCTTATATCTGAAATTACTAATTTTAGCCATTAGAACATAGGAAATTTTAAACAGATTTTGCTTTCAGAGTAAAGCATCCTCGTTTTCTCATCCATTCACTCAGCTGAAAAAATATAAAAATGAGGCCAAATGAATATATTATTGAATTATAAATTTATTTTACTTCCAGATCTTGCAGTGAAGGTCAGGTGATAAGATTTTTACAAACCTTGGTAATATTTTAGATTTAGATACAGAAATTAACCTATGTATTTTTCTGTAATTGTAAAATGGAGCCAGAAGCAGGGCTCATGTATATAGAGCTATATTTATTTGCATGTATCCTTCAAAGTAAAATCTTAAACAGATTTAACATATGTATTTCTTGTGCGGCTGATAACACATTGGCCATATCTACTTACCAGGTGGATTTGAAATCTGAATTCTTACATGCATCATAAATATTTCAGTTATAAACCAGGTCGTACTTGATTTTCCAATAATGTATGGTGTTTTGGCATATATATGTATATATATATGAATCTCACAGTACCCTGTAGTACCCAACCATATTTTCTTGATTTACTGTCCATTAATATAAGGTTGTCACCAGATTCCACAACTCCCTTAAATTAGGAATGGAATTCACATGTTTTAAGCCAAAACCTTGGTGTCCAATCTCAACTTTTCTTTTTACCATTAAAACAGTTAAATATCAGTTATTCCAATGCTGTAATGAATCAAGCTACACTGGAAATTAAATCCCCAAACGGTATACCTTTAGTTTGTTCAGCAGATATTAAGACATTTCACGAACCATCATTATGTATTTTCAACAGTTTCACACTCAGTGTACCCTTTCAGCAGCCCTTTGGGAAATATCCTGAGATCATTTACTGGGTAAGGGCATGGATCTGCTAAAAAAAAAACCACATTTGTAATATTTCATAGTTTGACCCTGGAGACACTCCAGTAAAGGAAACAAACTTTAACAAAGAAATAAATAGGTTAAGGAATGAAGTAACCTGGGAGATGGCACTGTGCCACAGCTTCGCATAAAAGCTGTAGTTCTTCACTTCCTTCCCAAGGGCCGCGAGTTACTTTGTTATTTAAAGTCTCCAAATTAAGACTGCTACTGAAGTACAACCCAGAAGTACAAAATATCACGAAATCTTTTCAAGTGGCAATTTACAGGGGGCTCTCTGAATCCTACCGTATAGAGCTCAAACAGATCTTTACAGTTAACAGTCTACCTACAATCGCTCTCGCTACAACCCGGACTTCAGTCTGCGAGGAGGGAACACCGCAGGAATCTCGCCGTACCAACAGCAAATGAGCGCCCCTTTCGGAGAGCTGTTCAGCATCGCCTCAACCTGGGGACTTTAGAAAAAGCTGGCAAATTGAGGTGACTTCCGGGTCCTCTCTCGTCCATCGCTGTCTGATGGGGCTGGGCAAGAGGTCCCAAGGCTTCCAGTAGGTAGCTTTTTGCTGGGACCTGCCCCGCTCCTCGAGCCTGTAAAGAAAGCGTTGGTCGCCTACTGAGCCCGTGTCCATCTTCGTCCTCATCATTGTGTGGTCCTCCAGCTCCAGATTTTCCCTCAGGGCCCGACGCCCGACGTGGGGACTTACTGGGGGGTCCTTCAAGGTCGGTGGGGCGATCGCTATCCTCTGCCTCCCACCTGAAGGCTAGTTGCCGCCGCCTCCCACTCCGCCCCAGCGCCTTCCGCGGGAAGATTCACAGCACTTGGGTTTGTTCATGGACTTGTCCACGTGCCGCTTTTCACCAGAAACCCCTGAAATACAAGCCTGGGAGTTCCACACTCGGCTCCTGCTGGAAATCCATGTGCCCCACCCCTGTTCATTTTGCTTCACGGTGAGTGCAGAGGGGCGGTATTCGGGGGCGGGGGTGGGGGGCAGAAAAAATTATTCCCAGTCAGCTCCTCCGCTGCCGGGAATCCAGTCGCCCAGGAAGACTTCCGCTGCTCCACGTTTGCAGCCCTCTTTGAACTAAGTTGGGGTGGCGAACTGGAGAGAAAGTCGTTGTGGGCGGTTGGGTCTGCGCGCCCTCAATCTCCCGCTGGCCGCGCAGGTACCGGGCGACGTCGCGGTGGCCCCGCTCCTCGGCCAGGTCCACGGGCAGGCGGCCCCAGGCATCGCGCACATCCAGCCGCGCCCCGGCTCGGTGCAGGGCCACCAGCGTGTCAAGGAAGCCCTCCCCGGGCGGCGTCGTGCACCGGCCGGGTGAGGGTGGCGGGGTCCGCGCAGTTGGGGTCCGCGCCGTGGAGCAGCAGCAGCTCGGCCACGCGGGCGCTGCCCATCATCATCACCTGCCAGAGAGAGCAGAGTGGTCAGGACGCAGGGGCAAGTAGACTCTTTTCAAAAAATACCTATTCATCCAGGCCCTTACAAGCCTAGGAAGTCTAGTTAAGCTTAATTTGCTGACGCAAATCCACCCCCCTCCCGGCTCCCCGCCCCCAGAATCCCCAGTTTATACTCTACTCAGACCTAATTAGTACAGTTTTATTCTCCGAAAGTGGGAAGACAAGGAAGAGCTGATAACAAAGTGCTTGTCGCCGTTGTGGGAAATTTTTAAAAAATTTCCCGTTGAAACAGGGGAATCTATGTTGTTAAATGATGTATGGGCAGAGTTAAGTTTAAAGACTTAACGTCTTAAATTTATTTCGCTTGCTCTCCCCTCTCCCCCAGCCATAATCCCCATCTAAAAATTTTACTAGGCAGTCAACTGATATATTTTAGGCGTTAGAGTAATGCTTTAGGAGAGAAAATAAGAAACAACTACGTTTAAAACAAGGTTTACTTTATTTCTTGTAGTAAATCCTCTGTGGGAAGGCTTTTGCTTTTCATTGTTCTATGTCTTTGCTCATAAAGGACGTATATATGATCCCATAATTTGAGCCACAATGGGAGATAGAGGGGGAAAAGCAAAGTCGTGCATAGTTTATAAGACGATGAAAACAAACTATTTGTTTCCAATCAATGATTTACCACTTTTAATATTTAACATTATAGATAAGGGCTAAAGTTAGGATATTTGATGTAACATAATATAGACACTATATTTGCATTGTACAGGATTTTATAATGTGCTAGGATTTTATATTGTTAGATAGTAAACATTTTGCTATCTAAAAAGGATCTTGGATTTTTAGCAGTCAAATCAGAGCAATGCATAACTTAGAAAAACGATGTTTTGAAGCAGTAATCCTACAGTATCCATTTGTGTACATGTACATTATGCTAGCATTTACTTTCTTATTTTAACAATTTTTGATAATTAAATATTCAAAATGAAATTATATGTTCTTGTGCGTTTATGCTTTAAAATGTACCATGGAATCAAAATATAGTATGCTAATTTTTTTCACTGTCCCATGGTTATTGAAAACATCTATCTCCTCCCTTAAAAACCATGATATATTTTCTGTTAGTGATGTAAAGGGCATATCATATATAGAGGAGAAAAAGTGGCTCTTAATATCTCAGAATATGGTGAATTAAAATGACAAATAAAAGCCTCCCTTTTACAGTTACTAATATAATTGAAGTCTTTAAGGACTACTTTAAAATATTTTTGCTGCTTTAAATAATCCCTCATTTCTTCCAACATTTTCAATGAATTCAAAATGAATGAATACATATTTAAAAATTGCACGATTAACAAGATTTCTTATTAATGACTTGGTTCTGGAAGATGATTGTGAGGTGAAAACTAATTTTTAATATTTAATACTGCTGACTACATGATAACAGTAAAACACAAAGTACTACCTTAGATTTTAAAGAAATTAAAAAATACTAGCACTGATTAAAGTGGGATTAATAAACATCGAATAAATGAATTTAAACAATGAAGAGGCTAATTATAAAGACCCTTTGCCATTTAACAAAGCTGAAGGAATGTATATGTAATCCAAGCATTCAGTATGATAATCTATAGAAGCATATTTTTTCTTATGTAACACTCAAGAAACACTGCTAACTTAAAATAAAAGGAATTAAGTACTGTAGTTGAGGAATCCTGACTTATTACTTTGTATTCAGTTCGCCTGCATGAGGAAAGAATATAACATTTCATATCGCAGCTTAAAACTTAAGGATGTTTTTTTATGTGCTGTGATGTAGGATTCCTTAAATCCAATCCAAATTGCGTAACTTGTAATTTAATTATCTCTATCGTTGAAAGTTGATCGCTATTTGTTTAAAGACAAACAAATAAGACAAAGTAGTTCTCCCCAAATAGCTTCTCATTTTCCCTTTTCCTGCCCAGTTGAACCTATCCCATGCATCTCTTATGAGATGGGACAGGGAATACTGCCCCCCTCCCCCACTGTTAAAAAGAAAAGCAAACTGAAGTAGTGGGGTTTCCAGTCTCTTTCTTTAGAATTTTGATGAGTGAAAACCTGCTGCTCCATACTCCAGCAAAGAGAGACACAGGTCTGTTCGTGGAGATCTCAGTTCCAGCCGCGTCCACGGAGGCGGCGGCCCCGTGTTTGCGCGCCCCCTGCCGGCGACGCCCGGGGCCCCCAGCTACCTGGATCGGGCGTCTCCCGAAGCGGTTGAGTCTGTTGGGATCCACACCGGCTTCGAGGAGCTGCCGCACGGCTTCCACTTGGCCCGCGCCGCGGCGTTAGCCAGATCCGCATCACCGCCACCACCACCGAGCATGCCCTTGTCCTCTTCGCTCACTTCGCAGCCCCCAAGCGCAAACTGTCCCGGATAATCCACCGCTGGCCGTGAACTTCGCAACACCCTACCCTCCCTTCCCACCTCGCCCTGGAGGGCTCTCCCCACTCGGGAAGAGCTTAGCTCAACTTCAGCCCCTCTTTGCCGTCCTTCTGCGGCTAGAGGGGTCGGTACAATGGCCGAAAGGTAGTTAAAGCCGGCCTTTCCCCGGATGGCTCCCAGGAAAATGCGCCTCGAGCAGCAGCAACCTTGCGGGAACCCGCTCTGGTTGCACAGTGCGGGCGCGTCACAGAGTCCTCACCGCGGAGCTTCCCTCCGGCGGGGCGGAGAGCCGGCCGGGACTGAACCCGTTCCCAGCTGGGCTGTCGAGAGGCGCTCTCCAACTTCCTTAGGCTCCGCCCCCTGCGGGTCCGGGCACGTCCCACCGCGTTGGCGCTGAGGCCAGGCTCGGGCTGACGTTACAGCCCAAGAGGGTAGGGGCGGGGGAGCGCAGTCCAGAAGGTGCCCGGCCGCAGGCGCCGGACAACGCCGAGCGGAGCCCGCTGTGCTACTGCCTGTGGGGTATCCAGCAATTCTAGGTTAAGTTTTTGGAGCAATTGAAGCAGTGTACTCAGCGCCTGATCTCCTCCTTCCAGTAGGCGGAGCAGAGGATTTCTAGTTCTTCAGTCCTGGCCGAGCCGCTCTCACTTGCAGATTAGTCTCTCCCTGTGTAATCAAAAGGCCGGGCATTTGAAATAACCTTGTCTCAAGATGTCTTAAAGAGACAGCTCTGCCCCTCTCAGGCAGGTTAAATTCATTATCAGGCTGTACTTGAATTTCACTTGCTTCACATCTTCCATCAAATTTAGCAATTGGGAAGGGGGTGCCTATTTGACTTAGCTAAAAATGGGTCTGACTGAAAAATCCCGCGAATCATATTTTGAAGGTGCTTTTTATTCTTTTTATCTTTAAATTATGGATGCAATACTAAAAATAAAAATAACCCACAAAAACAAACAAAAAACTTAGCCAATACACCCACCCCCCTCCACACACAACTAGTTTGAGAGTTGCAGAGCTTGGTGTGTCGGACACTTAAAAAATATAAATATACATTTTAAGAACTTGAGATCTCAGTTTCATGATATTTGAACTATTTTTGTTTGCACTCTTACCTATTTAAACCCACCTCAGCAAGTATTTGATTTCCATTTATCATGGGTAATAAAGGAAATTATGCAGTAATAATGAAACATAATAAAACAGGGGTGTGGTGCTGAGCCTGTCATTAAACAGGCTGAACCTGTCATTAAACCCACTTCTGAAGATTTAAAGGCCAAGTGCTTTGCTTTTCTTCCTAATCTTCGTGAGTTTGTATTAACAGATGCAGTGCTTTAAAGGTTAAAAAAAATTACAGCTGATGCACTGTTGAAATAAGAGAACCACAAGTTATGTATTTGTATTTCCTAACATAAAACTTCGGTGAGGAGCTACATTATAATGCCCCTAACATTTAACAGCTCTTATCTGGGACATCCTTTTTGGTTTAGAGTGCTGAGAAACACAAAGGGAGGACAACTGAAGTAAGAGACTCCACATGCTTCCTCTATAGTGTATCTTACTCTGGACTCTCTGGGTTCCAATCCACTGCAGAATAAAGAAGAGCTCTTTATGGACAGGGTGGGGTGGCACGGAAGTGTGGTGGTTAGAGCTATAGATTTGCTGACTGAGTCTCAACATGGTTGAAATTCACCTGGATGGGGAAGGGAAGGGGGCAACATTAATAACATTTTATTTTCTCTCTCACCACACCCTCATTTCTTAGTTTTCACGATTTTAATTCCTCTTTCACTCTTATTTGAACCTCTACTCTTATCTAGAGGGGGAAAAAAACCCACAACCTTGTCCTTTTATTTGTTGGTGATGATTCTATTCCTAGACTGGCCAGAAGACCAGAAGTCTGCTGCTGGATGAAAAACATGAATAACCCTTTTGTCTTAGAGGCCAGTTCCCATGCACAGTGTATTTGCGATTACAGGTGTGCAGGTTGAATGGGAGAAGGAAGAGAAAAGATGGACAGTAGGAAGCCAGAGACTTTGAAATGAATGGCACTGGGTCTCTGCAAGTTACCTTGAGGAGCTGAATCACTAGACTGATCTTGGCGGATATGGTGGCAAATGGGCTCAGACAAAAATATCTTCATCAGAACAGCCTGATAACTCTGAAATTTAGTGCACAGCCAGATGCAACAAGGCATTGGAGGAAAGAGTGTTGGATCTTCCCTCTAATGAACCCAGCAATTAAATTTAGTTCAATAATATTTAGTTCAGCATATGCTATATACTACATTTCACAGTTGAACAAGATATTGGTCCTAAATTTTAAACCAACAAACAGAGTTTGAGAATCAATGGAATCCCTATCAAAATCCCAAATGGCATTTTTCAAAGAAATAGAACAAATAAAATTTATATGGAACAACAAAAATTCCAAATAGCCAAAGCCATCTTGAAAAAGAACAACAAGGCAAGAGTCATCACACTTCCCTGATTTCAAACTACATTACAAAGTTACAGTTATTAAAACAGAATGGCATTTGCATAAATAAGGAAATAAAGATCAATGGGATAGAATTGGAAGCCCAGAAATAAATCCTAGTTATCTGGTCAATTAATTTATGACAAGGGAGCCAAGAATATACAATGTGGAAAGGAAAGTTTCTTCAAAAATGCTATTGGGAAAACCGGAAAGCTACATGCAGAACAATGAACCTTGACAGCTATCTTACACCATATTCCAAAATTGACTCAAGATAATTAAAGACTTGAATGTAAGACCTTAAACCATAAAACTCCCAGAAGTGGTAAGGAGTGGTAAAGGAGTGGTAAGGAGTGGTAAAACTCATAGGTGGTAAGCTCCTCGACACAGGACTTGGCAATGATTTTTTTGACTCTGGCAACGAAAGCAAACTAAGTGGGACTACATCATACTAAAAAGCTTCTTCACAGAAAAGGAAATCATCAACAAAATGAAAGGCACCCTATGATTGGGAGATAATATTTCCAAACCACTTATCTCATAAGGGACTAACATCCAAAATATATAGAGATCTCATACAACTCAATAGCAAAACCCCAAGCAATCCAATTAGAAAATGGGCAGAAAGTCTGAATAGACATTTCCCCAAAGAAGACATACAGATGGCCAACAGGAACATGAAATGATGTATAACATCACCTATCATCAGGAAAATGCAAATCAAAACCACAGTGAGATATCATCTCAAACTTGTTAAAGTCACTATTATCAGAAAGACAAGAAATAACAAGTGTTGGTGAGGATGTGGATGGAGAAAAGGCACCCCAGTACATAGTTCATGGGATATAAATTGATGCAGCCACTGTGGAAAACAGTATGGAGCTTCCTCAAAAACTGAAAATAGAACCACCATATGATCCAGCAATTCTACTTCTGTATATTTATCTGAAGAAATGAAAATACTAACTCAAAAGATACATAAATCTCCATGTTCACTGCAGAATTATTTACAATACCCAAGATATGGAAACAACCTGTGTGTCCACTGATGGATATATGGATAAGCAACTTGTCAAATATATATTTTTAGCTACAAGGAGATTTAAATCTTGTCATTTGGGGTACTATAAATGGAACCTGAGGGCATTATGGTAAGTGAAATAAGTCAGACAAAGACAAATGCCCTATGATCTCTTCCCTCCTCAAAAACAAAATAAAAATAATCAAACTCATTACTATAGAAAACAGATTGTTGGTTGCAAGAGACAGGGAGTAGGGGCTGTGTGAAAAGGGGTGAACTTTTTTTTTTAGCTTTAAATTGTTTAAATAAATGTAAAAAATTTATTCCCACTTTTATTGTAACAGCAGTCTCATCTTTGTCTGCTCTACAATTTCTCCTTTGGTATAGCCTCTTGTTTGTGTCTTGTTCACCCCTACAGCAAGTTAGAATACTTGTGAAGTTAGGGGGACAAAATCCAGCCCTTCTTGCTGCAGCTGTTTGCCCAGACACTACTAATAATCCTTGTCTCCTTCAAGTACCCATTCTAGATTCCCTCCCTCTTAGCACATGTGGTGATCTAGGTGTCTAACTTAGCAGGTCAAGTAGACCCTCCTTTCCTGAGAGCTGTGACTAGTCCTCATGCTCTTTTCAGATCATGGTTGGTATATTTGTATATTTACTGTCACAATTGGGCAGACAAATATCAAGAGATATTGCAATGGATTATCTGAATGTCAAATGCTTTTTTCCTTTTCTTAGATTCAGAAGTCTCATCTTCTTCTGATAAACATGACCAATTATCCCCTGTAGGAAAGATGATTCCTTTACATCCTAACTGGTCTCTCAGCATGAAGGGTCTGAAGTGATTGGGCAGCATCTAGAATTTAATTGGGACTCTTCCAACATCTCATGGTGAAATTGTTTTCTCTCTAGGAACCTAGATTTCCAGGCCACAGGTATTAGAATTGTAAGGGTGGGAAATATAAATTTCTCATGTGGGTTACAAAATGTGATAAGCTACTCCTGGCAATAGTCAGAGAGACAGGAATGTCTAGGTTTCAGAAGAGGGCCATCCAGGATGAAATAGAATCCTAGTTCATGAATAAACACAGAATTGGGCAAGAAGCACTGGGATTGAGGAATTGAAGGAAATGCTACTAGAGATGGATATGATTATTCAGGTACTCAAGAATTCAGATGTAGAAAAACAGATTACTTGCAGATTTCCTTTTTGAAAAGCTAGATGTAGGGATGGATGAAAATAGTGCTTGAATATACTACTATGACTATCACTGCTATTATATAAGTATACAATTTAAACTCTATTCTAAAATGAATGCTAGTATGATTGCATAAAAATATGGCACAAAATTACAAACCCAGTTGACCATGATAGCTAAGTTCATAAATTTTCCTTAAACTGGATAAACTTTCTTAGTCTAGTCTTCTGAAATTGCATGCTTTATCAGCATAGGTAGATATGACCTGTGGAGAAGGGAGAAAGAGTGATGTTGGTACAAGATGGCCAGAGCTTAAAAAAATTTTGAAAAGGCTCCTAGATTTTAAGAAACTCTTTCTAGTGACAGTCAAAACTAACAAAGAGCTTCCATTTAATGTAATAACTTTACTGAGATTTGCATCTGTAAGGTACCCTGGGAGTTAGGAATAGGGGAACTTAAGAAGCACAGGGAATTTTCTTAGAGTTGTTGCAGCTGAAGAGAGTCTTTAAAAATGCATTGGAAGTTGATTGTTTCCTGTATTCTTGCTTCAAGCCTTAGATTTCTCTAAAATTTAACAAAAGATTAGTAAAATATAGCATGAGCCAATTTTTGAGCTGTCATCTTAAATGGTAAGGCACGGTCAAAGTGTCTAAAAATAAAAACTATTTGAAGTTGATAAGATGGAAGAGAATTGTTGTTGTTGTTGAAGGAGATGTAGATAAAGAATGTTAAGACAGGAAAAGTCCAAACAGCAGAATGACTGATAATCTTCCGATAAGCAGGTATGTGCACTAAACAGATTGACTGGAAAAGAACTTTGCACAGGGAAAATATTGCCAGGGGTATGCGCGGTTACCAGCACCATGGACAGCACTTCTCTATTAAGCAAAATCTGGGTGGTCCTAACCCACTCCAGACTGAGAATTCCTGAGGAAGCTGCAACCTTGGTTTTCCAAAGTCCCTTGCTCCCCTGAAATTTAAAGGAAACCAATGGAAGCTCAATGGACATCTTTTACAAAACCAGCCTGCTCACCTTGGTTTCCAAGTATTATTGGATAATCTAAACAGAGAAATCTATGTAGACAATATTAAATATCCTCTATACTTGAAAGATGAGAGGAGAAATTACACTTATTGTGTACTATGTTGCAAATGCTTTATGAGTATTATTTTATTCAATCCTCATAAAATTCCTATGCAACATGCGCTTGTATCTCACTTTTACAGCAAAGACAAAGAGAAGTTAAGTCATTTGCATAGGAGCGAATCACTGGAGGTATGGTCTAACCTGTGTGGCTTCAGAGCCTCTACCATTTATACTACATAGGGTTTTTTGCAGCTGTCATGATAGGCTTAACTGGAAAGAAAGCACAACAAACTGGTTTATAATTATTTTTCAGTCTACACTGTGTTTTCCAGATGGCTCACCTCATAACACATCCTTAATAGACTTCAAAGATGATATTTCACACATAATACAGTAGCACATTTGTCTTGGGCAATAGAGAGAGATAATGAAACATTTTACCTCTTCCTGAAACCCAGCTGTCTCTAGGATGAAATATAACCTGTTGTTAATGCTTTGAACACATTTAAGAGATGAAATGGATGGGAACAGAGTGGGCAACTGAAATTGGGAATTGAAATAGCTCTGCCTTTTAATAGAGTGGATGATTTGCAAGTGAGAAGGGAGAGAAAGTAAACAGTAAATTGGCATAGAATTTTGGAAGTTAATAGAAGGAAAGGAGTAGAATCAGTTCCAATATTGTATACAATTCAGATCCCTAGTGAAGATGTTCGTATTCTAGTTTGTGAAACTACGGGGCTTCCCAGGTGGAGCTACTGGTAAACTACCTGCCTCCAGTGCAAGTTAGACATAAGAGATGCAGGTTCGATTCCTGGGTCATAAGATCCTCTGGAGGAGGGCATGGCAGCCCACTCCAGTATTCTTGCCTGGAGAATCCCACGGACAGAGGAGCCAGGCAGGCTGCAGTCCACAGGGTCCCGCAGAGTTGGACACGATTGAAGCAACACTATATGTGAACTCACTTTAGAAGTATGAATAAAATCAGTTGAGTGACCAAGAGAAGCAGTGACATAATTATGCCCTCATAACTCTCTTTTTAAAAATCTAAGATGGTGGTTCTAAGTTGGGAGAGAAAGAAATACAGAATCATATTCATGGCTTTTTTTCAAGCTACTGTGTATATGACCCACATCTCACCAGGAGACTTAATTCTCTCCATTTCACCAGTTGAGATTTGTTGCCCCAGGACCCACGGTACAGCTCCTTCTATATCCCCATATATGGTTATAAGTTTAATTGAATGATGGGCATATATATCATTTTAGCATCAGTATTAGTTTTCTGGGGCTGTGTGTGCATTCTAAGTTGCTTCAGTCATGTCTGACTCTTTGGGACCCTATGGACTTGTAGCCGATCAGGCTCCTCTGTCCATGGGATTCTCCAGGCAAGAATACTGAAATGGGCTGCCATGCCCTCCTCCAGGGGATATTCCTGATCCAGGGATCAAACCTGCATCTCTTATGTCTCCTGCATTGGCAGGCAAGTTCTTTACTGCTAGCACCACCATAGACAAGGTGGCTTTAACAACAGGGTTTTATTTTTTTAGTTTTGGTTCACTCTTCTTGCCTTGCAGACGGTCTCTTTCCTACTACTGCTTTACATAGTCACCCTGTGTGCATGCAAGTTCCTGGTATCTCTTTTGTGTGTCCAAAAATCCTCTCCTTATAAAGTTACTTGTCAGATTGGATTATAGCCCACCCCAGGAGCCTTGTTTTAACTTAATCACCTTAATGCGCTGTCTTCAAATACAGTCATTCTGAGATACTGGGGGTTAGAGATTTAACATATGAACAATTCAGTTCATATGGAGTCTCTTCCAAGTTTTACACATACCACTTTTCATTGCTTTGTAAAAAACTGTTGTCAGTAATTTATTTATTTTAATAAGGATGAAAATAAAATCAACACTTTGAAATTGGTTGAAGTTTTTACTAGTCTCTTTTGTCTCTTCTAATTTATCAGCTCCCCTCTTTCTTCTTTCTTTCTCTTTCAATTTATTTATTGTGGTAATTGGGTTTCTAATTTTGTAGTTTTCTAAAGTCTGGACTTTGCAGAATGCTTCTTCATGATGGCATTTAACATTTTTCTCTGTCACGTATTTCTTATCATTTGTTATTAGATCCAGAGTTTGGATGTTATTCAGGCCTGATATTTTGGCAAAAATACTTCATAAGTAGAATTATAAACTTCCACCAAGAGGCAGATAATCTGATTGTCTCTTTTTCTACAACTTTGACAGTCATTAATAATTATTTCTTATATCTGTAATTTCCTTAGGGGTTGCAAAATGGTGATATTTTAATCCTTTCAATACTTCTTCATCTACTAGCTGGGCTACTTCTATAAAAAGACATTTTTCTTTATTATCTATCTACTTGGTTGCCCTCAGGTACATATAAGAGACAGAATGAATACTTTATTTTCAAGTTTTAAAAATGATGAGTTGAGTCCCTAACCTCTTCCAAAGGTGATTACTGATTTTTAAATTATTGTAGATGTACACATTTAAACATAATTGGTATGTTTCAGTTTATTATAATTATCATTCCTACTGATGCTCAAGCCCTATCTTTGGCCAATGGGAGCTCCTGAAAGTTGGCTTTTGAGTCTTTTAACATGACTTCAGTAGTCTTTGACAGAATCCTTTATTTCTGGCATGATAATATATTCCACTTTTATCTTATATATTTCCCTCACTATACATGATATCAACCATTTCTCAAAGGAACACTGATTATTTTTTAGTGGGAAATAGAATTTTAAAAACACATTCTGAGTGCTGGGGATTTTATTGCTACCCAGTCAGTGATTATATTTTTAGGCCTTTGTGTTTATACATTAAACATAGTTTCTTAGATCAGAATATTTACATACATTTTCACCAACATGAATTTACAGAGGACTTACTGCCAAGTTAGACATGGTGAATAATACAGCAGTATCAGAGTCAGTGATTATTTGTGACATGAAGTTCTCTCTCTTTCTTTTATATTGACTGTCTAGTTTTAATGTTAGTATCTAGTGAATTTCACAGCTCTTACTATTGTAGATGGAATATCAGGAAAGTCAATGAAAGGTTGAGTTACCTGAAAAGCATTCTCTCAAAGTAGAGATAGTTGCTAAATTTCTTGAAATATGCTTAAAAAAAAAAATCAATGAACTGAGAATTTTACTTTATCTTCATTTTCTCTTGAATATCGTTATTTAGCATAAATTACATATTTAACATTTTTCTCAGAAATGTGTTATTTCTGAGCTATATGTAGTACTGATTTTCATTAGAGATAATTATACATTTCTGATAAGTATATTTTTTCTTTATTATATATTTGGCAGGTATATATAAAGGACTCTTTATATATAAAGGCATAAAATTTTATAGTGATTTTTTAAAACTTAAAAATCACAAAGCTTATTTGTTTAAAAAATGCAAGTACATATACAAGTGCATATACACATATCTCAGCAGAATGAATTGGCTTGAAGATTTTATTAATCTGATATGTGATGGATCCAGCTCTACATTCAAGCCTCCATCTTTATGAGTTATTGTGAAATGGAAAGTGGATCTTTTTCTCATCTACAAGAGCAATAAAATGTTACTATTGTAGATCTAGCACAGACACAATCAAATCATTACCCTTTACACTGTTGCTGCTGCTACTGCTGCTAAGTCACATCAGTTGTGTCCAACTCTGTGCAACCCCGTAGACAGCAACCCATCAAGCTCCCCCATCCCTGGGATTCTCCCGGCACGAATACTGGAGTGGATTGCCATCTCCTTCTCTAGTGCAGGAAAGTGAAAAGTGAAAGTGAAGTCGCTCAGTTGTGTCTGACCCTGTGTGACCCCATGGACTGCAGCCTACCAGGCTCCTCCATTCCATGGGATTTCCCAGGCAAGAATATTGGAGTGGGTCACCATTGCCTTCTCCTTGAGAAGCTACTTATTCAGAATGTAAGCTCTTTGGAAGAGGAATGTTATTTTTCTTTCAATTCACTCAATCTTCTGCAATCTGGCTTTCATTCAGAATCTAGGTAACCATTTGTGAAAGTAATCAATGATTCTCTTGTCACTTAATCAATAATCTGACTATAATTTCTTATAATCTTCATTTGACTATAGTTTCTTCCTACAGCTTTGTATCCAGGTTAATTCTCTTTTCTCGTGGCTTTTAAATTTCATGCCTCTCACAAAACCATCTCCTCATATATTTATAATATGTCATGTGTGTGATGTAAATAATACCAACATGTTCACATCTTACTACAAATATATGTGTGTGTGTGTGTGTGTGTCTGTGTATAGATATATAGATTGTTTGTGCCTTGTGGCATGTGGGATCTTAGGTCCCTGACAAGGGATGGAACCCATGGTCCCTGCATTGGGAGCATGGAGTCTTAACCATTGGACTGCTGGGGAAGTCCCCTAAAATATATTCTTATTTCACATTTCAGTTCAGTTCAGTCGCTCAGTCGTGTCCGACTCTTTGCGACCCCATGAACTGCAGCACGCCAGGCCTCCCTGTTCATCAACATCTCTCGGAGTTCACTCAGACTCACGTCCATCAAGTCCGTGATGCCATCCAGCCATCTCATTCTCTGTCGTCCCCTTCTCCTCCTGCCCCCAATCCTCCCAGCATCAGAGTCTTTTCCAGTGAGTCAACTCTTCGCATGAGGTGGCCAAAGTACTGGAGTTTCAGCTTCAGCATCATTCCTTCCAAAGAAATCCCAGGACTGATCTCCTTCAGAATGGACTGGTTGGATCTCCCTGCAGTCCAAGGGACTCTCAAGAGTCTTCTCCAACACCACAGTTCAAAAGCATCAATTCTTTGGCACTCAGCCTTCTTCACAGTCCAACTCTCACATCCATACATGCCCAGTAGAAAAACCATAGCCTTGACTAGATGGACCTTTGCCAGCAAAGTAATGTCTCTGCTTTTTGAATATACTATCTAGGTTGGTCATAACTTTTCTTCCAAGGAGTAAGCGTCTTCTAATTTCATGGCTGCAGTCACCATCTGCAGTGATTTTGGAGCCCCCCAAAATAAAGTCTGACACTGTTTCCACTGTTTCCCCATCTATTTCCCATGAAGTGATGAGACCGGAAGCCATGATCTTCATTTTCTGAATGTTCAGTGATAACACCAAAGTGAAATCTTGAATAATTAGCTATCTGTAAAATATCTACTTATCCATTAGGAAATTTTACATTGAGTCCCTACTAAATATCAGGTAGTATGGGCTAGGTATAAGTGATGAGCAAATCAGAGAGTATTAATTACAAAACTTGGTAACCGCCATTATGTAAAAGTCCTGGATGCTATCTGAATGCGTAATAAAGGAATTGATCTGGTCTGGTTGTCAAGAAAATTAAGGGATATTTGGGTTGAGATCTGTAAGATAATGTTGCTATTAATTAATCAAAGGAATGGGGCAGTAGTTGCAAGGAGGAACATTCCAGGCTGAAAGAACTGCATGTAGCAAGCTCTGAGGTGGGGGGTAACTATGGACATACTGAATGAGTTATGGTTAAGCACGTACGCATAGCATCATTAACTCAATAGACATAAATTTGAGCCAACTGGGAGATTATGAAGGACTGTGTGCTGTAGTCCTTGGGGTCGCAGAGAAGGACATGATTTAACAACTGAACAATAACAATAGTTAAGCATAGGGGTGGAGGAGGAGAGTATGGCTAACTGTGGTTGGAAAATTAAGTACAGCAAAATCTTGTAAGGGCAGGGGCAGTATAGGCCATAATAAGAATTTCTTCTATATATTAAGAAAAGGAGAAGCCATTGATGTGTTTAAGCAGAGAAGTGATGTGATCAGATTTTCAGTTAAATAAAAGAAGAAAAAAATTACTTTAGATGCACATTGGAGAATGGTTTGGAGAAGAAGCAAGAATGGATACCTGGGGGCTGGCAGTTCAGCAGATAGATTATGGTAGCTTGAACTAAGGTGTTTGTACCCAACATGGAAAGAAATAGAATTCTGTAAGGTATATTTAATATTTAAGGATTAACTTCAACAGAGTTTAGGAATAAATTTGAGATAGCAGATAAAAGAGAGGAAGATATTACGCAGATGTGTACAACCAAAGAAGTTGGTGATCACGGTCATCAAAATAAGGAACACTAGAGGAGGATGCAGTTTGAGGTAAAGATCACAAGTTTGTGTTCAGAGAGTTTGAACTTGAGATGTGATGATGTATCCAGAGTGGAGATGTCCAATATTAGAAAGATGGGTCTGGAGCTCAGTTCAGTTCAGTTCATTTCAGTCGCTCAGTCGTGTCCGACTCTTTGCGACCCCATGAATCGCAGCACGCCAGGCCTCCCCTGTCCATCACCAACTCCCGGAGTTGACTCAGACTCACGACCATCAAGTCAGTGATGCCATCCAGCCATCTTATCCTCTGTTGTCCCCTTCTCCTCCTGCCCCCAACCCCTCCCAGCATCAGTCTTTTCCAATGGAGCTCAGAGAGGAGTGCAAATTTTAAATGCAAACTAATTTATACTGACAAATGTAGAAATGAAATTTTATGTCACAATTTTAGCCTGGAAAGTTTATTTTTCAGAAAAAAAAGTAAAAGTTATAGCAAATAATTCTGAAATATTTCCAACAAAAAGTTGATAAAATACATTGAAACCACCTCTTCCAACTTTAAATTTGCTTGATCATTCTGAAGACATTTTTTGTACATCTTTACATTGATAATGTTTTTTGTTTATTTTTAAAATTTAGGCTTAACTTTTTTTTGATTGTTTATATATAAGGGCTAGTTCCAAAGATATGAATGCACAGGCATACTTTGAAAATGTCAGTTCAGTTCCAGACCATGGCAATTAAATACCATAATAAAGCATTTACACAATTTTTTTTTTTGTTTCCTAGTGCATATGAAAGTTATGTCTATACTATAGTCCGTGAGTGCATGCATGCTCAGTCTCTCAGTTGTGTCTGACTCTTTGTGACCCCATAGACTCTAATCCACCAGGCTTCTCTGCCCATAGAATTTTCCACGTAAGAATACTGAAGTGGGCTGCCATTTCCTATTCCTGGGGATCTTCCCTGACCCAGGGACTGAACCCATGTCTCCTGCATCTTCTGCACTGGCAAGAGGATTCTCTACTATTGTGCCACCTGGGAAATCATACTCAGTCTGAAAGTGAAGTGAAAGTATTACTTTCTCAGTCGTGTCCGATCTTTGTGACCCCATGTACTATAGCCTGCTAGACTCATCTGTCCCTGAAATTAATTATCCAGGCAAGAATACTGGAGTAGGCAGCCATTCCCTTCTCCAGGGGATCTTTTCTGACCTAGGATTGACCCGGGTCTTCTGCATTGGAAGCAGGTTCTTTACCATCTGAGCCACCAGGGAAGCCCCATACTGTAGTCTATTAAGTGCTAAATTGCATTATGTCTTTTAAAAAAGTGCATACCTTAATTAAAAATATTTTATTACTAAAAATGCTAAACATTGTCTGATTCTTCAACAAGTCATAATCTTTTGCTCATGGAAAGTCTTAGCTCCAGGTTGATGGCTTCTGACTAATCAGGCTGGTGGTTTCTGAAGATTGGTGAGAGTATGGCGATTCCTTACATTAAGATAAACGAAGTTTGCTGCATTCATTAACTCTTCCTTTCATGGACGATCTTTCTGTAGATGTAATGCAGTTTGATAACATTTTACCCACCGTAGAATTTTTTTTTTTTCAAAATTGGAATCAATCCTCTCAAATCCTGATGCTGCTTTATCAACTAAGTTTATGCAATACTCTAAATTCTTTGTTGTCATTTCAACAGTCTTCACAGCATCCTCATCAGGAGTAGATTCCATTTCAAGAAGCTGCTTCTTTGCTCATCCATAGGAAGTGACTCCTCACTTATTAAAGTTTTATCATGAGATTGCAGCAATTCAGTTACATCTTCAGGCTGCACTTCTAATTCTCATTCTCTTGCTCTTTCCACCACATTTGCAGTTGCTTCCTCCACTGAAGTCTTGAATCCCTCAAAGTCATCTGTGAGGATTGAAATCAGTTTCTTCCAAATTCATGTTCATGTTGATATTTTGCCCTCTTCTCATAAACCATGGATGTTCTTAATGGCATCTGGAATACTGAATCCTTTCCAGAAGATTTGCAGTTGACTTTATCCAGAATGACTATCTATGGTAGCTGTAGCCTTATGAAATATATTTCTTAAATAATAAGACTTGAAAGTCAAAATTACTCCTTGATTCATGAGCTGCAGAAGAAATATTGTGTTAGCAGGCATGAAAACAATCTTAATCTCATTGTTTATCTCTATCAGAGCTCTTGGGTGACTAGGTGCATTTTCAGTGAGCAGTCATATTTTGAAAAGAATTTTTCCCTCTGAGCAGTTGGTCTCAGTAACAGGCGTAAAATACTTAGCAAACTGTGTGTAGACAGATATAGTGTCATACAGAGTCTGTTGTTTCATTTATAGAGCTGAGACAGAATAAATGTAGCATGATTTTTAAGGGTCCTAAGATTTCTGGAATGGTAGATGAGCATTGGCCTCAACTTAAAAGTCATTGCTGCATTAACCCCAGGCTTTGAATTTTGACTTCTCCTCTCTAGCTGTGAAAGTCCAAGATGGTGTCCTCTTCGAATACAAGGTTTTATGTATAAATGAAAATCTGTTTTTAATAGAGTCACCTTTGTTAATTATCTTAGCCAGATCTCTGGATATCTTGCTGTAGCTCCCACATCAGTTCTTGATGCTTCACCTTGAGCTTTACATTACAGAGACGTAAACCTTGTGAACCAACTTCTGCTACCTTCAAGCTTTTCCCCTCACCTCTCTTAGCCTTCACAGAATTGCAGAGAGTTAGGGCTTTCTCTGAAACTCCAGTACTTTGGCCACCTCATGCGAAGAATTGACTCACTGGAAAAGACTCTGATGCTGGGAGGGATTGGGGGGAGGAGGAAAAGGGGACGACCGAGGATGGACCGAGGATGAGATGGCTGGATGGCATCACGGACTCGATGGACGTGAGTGAGTGAACTCTGGTAGATGGTAATGGACAGGGAGGCCTGGCGTGCTGCGATTCATGGGGTTGCAAAGAGTTGGACACGATTGAGTGACTGAACTAAACTGAACTGAACTGAGGGCTTTCTTTGGGTCAGGCATCTTAAGCGAATGCTGTAGCTGGTTTGACCTTATGGTCAGACTGCTGAAACTTTCTCCATATCAGCAATGAGCCTCTTTTTACTTTCTTATCACTCATGTGTTCAGTGGAGTAGCAATTTTAATTTCCTTCAAGAACTTTCCCTTTTCATTAAAAATTAACTATTTGGTACACAAGGCTTCCCTGGTGGCTCAGATGGTAAAGAATCTGCCTGCAATGTGGGAGACCCAGGTTTGATCCCTGGGTTGGGAAGATCCCCTGGAGAAGAAAATGGCAACCCACTCCAGTACTCTTGCCTGGAGAATCCCATGGAGGGAGGAGCCTGGTGGGCTGCAGTCCATAGCGTTGCAAAGAGTCAGACATGACTGAATAATTTCATTTTTTTTTCTTTAGGTGGGGAAGGCCTAACTTTTGACCTATCCAGGCTTTCAACGTACTTTCCTCTCTAAGCTTAATCCTTTCTGGCTTTGATTTAAAATGAGAGACCTGCAACTCTTCCTTCCACTTGAATGCTCAGAGGCTATTTTAAGGTGATTAATTGGCCTAGTTTTAATTTATCTTATCTCAGTGAATAGGGGGCTTCCCTGGTGGCTCAGAGGTTAAAGCATCTGCCTGGAATGCGGGAGACCTGGGTTCGATCCCTGGGTCGGGAAGATCCCCTGGAGAAGAAAATGGCAACTCACTCCAGTACTCTTGCCTGGAGAATCCCATGGAGGGAGGAGCCTGGTAGGCTACAGTCCATGGGGTCACAAAGAGTTGGACACGACTGAGCGACTTCACTCCACTTCTTCACTTCAGTGAATAGGAAGGCCTGAGGAAAGGGAGAGAGACAGGGAAGGGCAGGTCAGAGGAGACGTCATAATACACATATTTATCCATTAAGTCTGCCATCTTTATGTTGTTACAGTTCATGGTGGCCTCAAACAATTACAACAGTAATATCAGAGATCACTGATCACAGATCATCATAACAAATATAATAATAACCCCAAAGTTTGAAGTATCATGAGAATTATCAAAATATGACACACAGACATGAAAGGAATAAATGCTGTTGGAAAAATTGTGTAGATTTGCTTGCTGCAGGGTTGCCAAAAATCTTCAGTCTGTAAAAAACACAAGATCTGTGAAGCACAATTAAGTGAAGTGCAGTGAAACAAGGTATGCCTCTAATTCAAATTGGAATAATCTATCGAATTCAACCTTGGAATAATCTATTGAAGCAGATCAGAGAACTACATAAAAACACTCAGAAACAATGCCAAGAGAAGGCATTTACCACATAATATCCCTGATAAGAGTTTCTTCTGAAGTTTCTCTTTATAGGTGCATTCTTACTAAGTGAAAAAATAGTGAGCAAGACAATATAAGGCCTTTTCGGAATGAGGAATACTTTTCTTCATGGTTGCTCATTTCTGTGTGCGTCTGTTCTGATTTTTCAGTTCATCTAATGGTCACTCAACAAATAGTTAATGAGTGTCCGTTATGTGACAGGCACTCTTTTAAGCTCTCTAGATGTACTGGTGACAAAACAGTAAAAGATCCCCATCCTCATTGCTGTTACATTCTAGGAAGAGTAGCAATTTTTATTGTAAAGTTAATCATATTATAGAAATAACATGTAAACTTATTTTAAAATTGAATATATTTCATATTTTATACTATACCCTCAAGTACACAAGGTTTGTTGTTCAGTTGCTCTGTTGTGTCCAACCCTCTTGCAGCTCCATGAACTGTAGCCTGCCAGGCTTCTCTGTCCATGGGTTTCTCTAGGCA
Source organism: Nanger dama (assembly GCA_917880005.1). Taxonomy (NCBI): domain Eukaryota; kingdom Metazoa; phylum Chordata; class Mammalia; order Artiodactyla; family Bovidae; genus Nanger; species Nanger dama. The sequence goes on along the minus strand of CAKJTW010000094.1, from coordinate 6,510,896 downwards.
AGAACACTGGAGTGGGTTGTCATTTCCTTCTCCAACACAAGATTTAGCTTATGATAAATCAATACCCCATCATATAAAGACTTCTAAAATTTTTTTTGTTACATGAATGAATCAATAATGAGACCATTTCTTCAAAAATCATAAACTGAATCCAGAGTTATTTTCATCTTAAAGAAAGCTTGGTAGATTTAAAGTAAAAGTTTCAAGAAACAGACCTAGACACCAGAATAAGGTATGTCAGGTTTGGGTTACTAATTTTGCTACTCACATATTAAATGAGTACCCCTAAAGCAGAGACATTACTTTGCCAACTAAGGTCCATCTAGTCAAGGCTATGGTTTTTCCTGTGGTCATGTATGGATGTGAGAGTTGGACTGTGAAGAAGGCTGAGCACCGAAGAACTGATGCTTTGGAACTGTGGTGTTGGAGAAGACTCTTGAGAGTCCCTTGGACTGCAAGGAGATCCAACCAGTCCATCCTGAAGGAGATCAACCCTGGGATTTCTTTGGAAGGAATGATGCTAAAGCTGAAACTCCAGTACTTTGGCCACCTCATGCAAAGAGTTGACTCATTGGAAAAGACTCTGATGCTGGGAGGGATTGGGGGCAGGAGAAGAAGGGGATGACCGAGGATGAGATGGCTGGATGGCATCACTGACTCGATGGGCGTGAGTCTGAGTGAACTCTGGGAGTTGGTGATGGACAGGGAGGCCTGGCCTGCTGCGATTCGTGGCGTCGCAAAGAGTCGGACACAACTGAGTGACTGAACTGAATTGAACTGAATTCAGAGTTGAAGAACTAGATGTGGTTATACACCAAGGCGTAGTTGAAATGAAAGTTTTATAAAAAGTATCATGAGCCAAAATTCAGTATCGTTATGATGGCAGTTTTAGGATTTTAATTTTGACACTCTAGTCTCAAATTGTGTTTGATGTGGTTATAACCAAGGCAGTGTTAAAATGAAAGTTTCAAAACAAATTCAAAGAATTATCGGAAACATAATCAATATAAAGGCAATGTTAGGATTTTAAAATTTGGCACCTAATCTTAAATTAGCACTTGAAATTTAACAGTGAAGTATTAGACATGCTTATAAAATAGTGTTACTAATTTTGATGTATACTTTGTGAGTACAGTTTGAGGTTCATCTATGTGGGGTTCCCGATGGAACATTTGATATGAATCCAGTCATAGAGGAGATAGTCTAACCAATTCAGATTGTTGAATATTCTCCAGGAATACTGGCCAGGACTCTTTAAAGGATCCAGAGAAGAGAAAATGTAGGTGGTCACGCTCTGATGGCACCTCCCATCTTGTCTCTGACCCAACCCACAAGACTCTGTGGTAGTCAGGGTGATAGGTGCCCGCGAGATACACCCGTACTGCTGTTTGGGGTCATCTTCCAGGGCTACGTGGGAAGAGAAGACTAATGGGAAGACATTTCTGCTAAGTTCAATCTAAACATTCTTAGAGAATATCACAATGGCTTGCTTTCAGGTTTTTAAAAATAAATTTCCACTTTCATGTGACTTTCATGTGACAAGTTAATTTTGTCTTGTTTGTAGTTACTAGGGTCTGAATCTTGTGGTATTAATACTCCATGATTCAAATGAGAAAAACTTGCTTCCTGTTACAAAATGGGGAGTGAATAATATAGAAAAGTAATATTTTCCTCATAGGACCATTCTGTTCTGTACAGTCTCCTGAATTATAATTCCCACCTGTTCATGGGCTAAAACTTCAATAATATTTTCTCAAAGTAGATTTTGCAAGTCTATTTTTCTTGATCTAAAGACATAAAGCTCAAAGTTCTTCTTGGAAAGGGAATTAAAAACATTTTAGTTACTCTTATCACTTAGAAAATCACATGTCAGTCAAAACTTACATGTCATACTGAAAAAGCAAAACTCAGATGCTGTCTGGTCTTGAGAGATTTCTTTGCAGTTACACAACCCACCAGGTATTTGGAGCCCATGAGTAATGTGCTTCTCCTTTGTTTATAGAATTGTTCTTGGTTGGAAGCGCAAGCAGAGGAAGTGGTGAGTGGTAACATCCCTGCCTGGAAGGAGCCCTAAGAAGTGCCTGAACTGTACCTTTCTGTTTGCTCCTCTGCCCTGCGGACTAAGTGGGGCGAAAGAGTTTGGGCCAGGAAGCAATTGCTTCTTTTATTCTGCTTCGTGTGTATGTCCTATCTGGGGATTTGCCAAAAAAAAAAAAAAAAGATTCATTCTCTGACCTTGTTTTGAATGCCCCGGTGTTGATATATTTCCCCACATTCCAGAGGAAAAAAATTAGAATGCTAAAAAGTAAAAGTGTAAGAAGTCAAAAGAGATGAGGTGTGGGCATACTAAGCTGAGGGCCAGTCCTGTAAAACATTACTGGCAGAAGTAGACTTAAAACAGGGTTTAAAGTTAGATAGACCTGAGTTTAAATTCTACTTTTCAGTGTATGGCAAAACCACTACAACATTGTAAAGTAATTAGCCTCCAATTAAAATAAATAAATTAAAAAAATAAATTCTACTTGTCTTATTATTTTGCTGAGTTACTTTGGCCAAGTTATTTAACCTCTTTAACATTCCGTTTCCTCATTCAAATGAATGATAATATTAATGCATCCTTCCTCAAGGATAAATATTAGTTGAAATTGTATATGCAGATTTTAGCATCAGTCAGTAAGCTCAGTTGCTCAGTCATGTCTGACTCTTTGCAACCCCATGAATCGAAGAATGCCAGGCCTCACTGTCTATCACCAACTTTTAGCACAGTGAGCTCCTAATAAGTGGAAGTTATTATTAACACATCCTAGGACAAGAAAAAAGACATAGAGAATGAATAATGTTTTATTAATAAAATTTTAATAGATGGATTATTTGTGGGCAAACAATTTAGGATTGGATTTTCAAGGAGTCATCTCTTTTACCAGGTTTAGTTAGGTTTGCTCTGCTAGTAATAAGGATATATCTAGTTACCTTCTTCAACCAGAGTCATGGGGCAAAAGTTAATGAATAAGATTCAATGTATTTACTGAGCATTCTAAATTTTATGCAATCATTTGCATACCATTTTCACAATGTTTGTCCTATTCTTAGACCATCTAGTATATTCTTTTCTTAATATTTGTTTTCAGTGTGACTCACACTTTCCTCAACTTCATTTAAATCTCATTTAAGTAACATTAGCTATAAAATGGGTTTGCTATGCACATTATATTTTTCTAATACACTCTAAAAACATACACTTGAGAAAAGTTCCTCCTATAATCCATGGGCCACTTAAAATCATCTCAGGCACCTCCGGTGCTATGTTACTGTAGTTTGGAAAATATTGACACATGTGATCTTCCTTAGTCCTTGTTACAATTATTTGAGGCAAAAAGAGAAGGCACAATTATTCCCACTTCTAAGATGAGAAAATCAGGTTCATGGATAAAATTTTACAGCCAGTAAATTTCCAGAAATGGGCCTGGCACTCATGCTTTCTCCATATCAACCCAATTCTTCTACTGTACTAAGAATGCTTCTAAGGAAGACAAATTTAGAGCTAAAAGTAAAATTTTCTTTTTATTTAGATATGACTATTTTGGAATTTGGTGGTAATTTGAATAGCAACCAGAAAGAAAATAATCAGCAAACAGAAATACTGAGAATAGATTGCCAAGTGGTGGTCGGCAGCATCTCAGATAGTTTCGGATTAGCTCAGCCTCCTAGGAGTCATGCCTGTGTAGTCCCCTCCACTTGAATAATTTACTTTGAACCAATAGAATGTGGCAATTTAGAAAAGGTATCATTTCCCTGTTTACAAAAGTTTACAAAAGATTGTCAGTTCTGTCTTGCTGGAAGACTCTCTCCTGCTGATTCTGATGAAGAAAAGTTGCCATAGGAGAGAGGAACTGAGGACACTCTCCAGCTAAAGCTGGCAGGGAACTGAAGGCCTTTGTTCACCCTCTTCTCAAGGAAATTAATCCTGCCAACAATCAGGTATGTTAACTTGGAAGCAGCGCCTTCCCTAGGTGAGCCTTCAGATGAGACTCCAGCCCTGCTGACACTTTCCCTGCAGCCTGGTGAGAAACTGAAGAGGAGGACCTGTCACACCATCCTCAGAATCCTGGCCCACAGGCATTTTAAGCCATTCATTTTGGGGAGGGGTGATTTAATTTACTAGTCAACAACATGTAATGTGAGTCCATAGGGGTCCTTTTAACAAGTGACTCAATGAGGTGGGATCAAGTGAAATGGTTATGTGGGGGCCCCAAGTGTTTGTAGCTCTAATGGACTGTGATACCTAACACTAGACACCTTTTCTACCTCTTTTATTTCCCATTCTTTCCTCTTTTCCTCTCTTTTTCCCTCCTCTTCATTTCTTCTACTCTTTCCTATGTTTTTAATTAATAGAGCAGTTGGAAGCTTAAAGACAATAGTAACACTAAAGAGAACTCCCATCTGTAAAACATTATCAGGTAACCTTTCTACAGTGCCTTGCCCTGGGCTTCATATGCAGGTTTCACATCCACATGTGGGAAGTACTTGACAAAGGTTCAACTCTTGCTATTATTTAATCACCATGGAGTTGTTTCATTACTGTCCATTCTATTTTGTTTTCAGTTTCTCTTTGTGAGAGTATCTTTATTCCTTGCGGGTTTTGTATAATCATCTTTTCCCTTTTCCGCGGTGAGATTTATAGCACTGACCTATCAGTATCATTTGCTGACTTTGATGTGAAGATGGTTTTTTCTGCAGGTATCCTTTCTACAAAATTAATAACATTGAGAATGAGGAAATGACATGCCTGCTTTACATCATAATGAGTCCCCTTGGATTTTCTATTCACCACATTACCTAAAAGATTTTCACTTTTATTTTTTCTTGGCCCTACTGTGCAGTGTGTGGGTTCTTAGTTCCCCCACGAGGGATCAAACCCATACCCTCTGCTGTGAAAGAGTGAGGCCTTAACCACTGAACCACCAGGGAAGTCCCCTTCCCCTCCTTTTTGTTTTGTTTTTTGAAAGATTTGTACTTTTAAGCAGTGTTTACTTCTATCTCATATGCACAAGTAGCTAAAGAGAATTAGGCAAGGAGCATTCCAAGTGACTATCTGTATACATCCTTGAAAATAATCTGAAACTAGTCCTTGATGAATGGGGGAGGAGTGAGTTGTGTGAAGGGACAGAGTGGGTGGTAGGGAAGGTGTATATACAGACAAATTTGAATCACAGATTCTTCACTGTATGTCAGCAAAATTTAATAATAGCACTACTCCTAAACACACAGACACACATGTAAATGAATCACATAAAAACTTCCAACAAGTGCTGGCAAGTCAGATGGCAGACTCACCCTGAAACCTGTTTCTCTAATAAAAACCTTGTAATTAAAAACAAGGTTGTCCATAAATTATAACATATGATAACAATTATGTGCAGTGGTACCAGACTTGGTTAGAAAGCTAAAAGTTAGCTTTCTCAGGTGAATTCTTCAACTCGACCATAGGCAACTAGCAATTATCATCTATACTTGATCAGTGAGATGCTACCTGGTCCAAATGCTAATACCTATGGACCTTGTTCCAAAAAGAGACTGAGGTGATGCACTTTACTCATCTTGTAAGAACAATACTAGTGTTTGCCGTATATTGATGAAGTTATTACTATGTGTCAGATACATTGTTAGGCATTGAATGTGCTGTCTCAGTTTCTCTTCTTTAAAGTCAGAGAACAGTTTACCATGTTTTATTTATATAACACTGAGGCTCAAAGTGGTTTACTGATTTTGCTAAATTTACACAAGCAATGAGTGACCAAGTCAGTGTTTGGATCTAAGTCTGCCTGATTCCACAAAGGTACTCTTTCCATCAAAGTCGTGGCCTTGATAAAGGACATGAAATTAGTGAATATATTAGTGAATATATATGTATAGCATATGGCTGTGGCCTTACACCAGACCCTATTGAATGCATGGTAGGTTGGATGTGTGTGCTAAGTCACTTCAGTCGTGTCTGACTCTTTGTGACCCTATGGACTATAGCCTGCCAAGCTCCTCTGCCTATGGGATTCTCTGGGCAAGAATGGTGGAATAAAAGAGGCCTTTTCTCTGTTCAGTTCAGTTCAGTCACTCAGTTGTGTCCAAATCTTTGTGACCCCATGAACAACAGCATGCCAGGCCTCCCTGTCCATCACCAACTCCCCGGAGTCCACCCAAACCCATGTCCATTGTGTTGGTGATGCCATCCAACCATCTCATCCTCTGTCGTCCCCTTCTCCTGCCCTCAATCTTTCCCAGCATCAGGATCTTTTCAAATGAGTTAGCCCTCCGCATCAGGTGGCCAAAGTATTGGAGTTTCAGCTTCAACATCTGTCTCTCCAGTGAACACCCAGGACTGATCTCCTTTAGGATGCACTGGTTGGATCTCCTTGCAGTCCAAGGGACTCTCAAGAGTCTTCTCCAACACCACAGTTCAAAAGCATCAATTCTTCAGCGCTCAGCTTTTTTATAGTCCAACTCAAAATTCTCCAAGCCAGGCTTCAGCAATATGTGAACCAGATGTTCAAGCTGGTTTTAGAAAAGGCAGTGGAACCAGAAATCAAATTGCCAACATCCGCTGGATCACAGAAAAAGCAAGAGAGTTCCAGAAAAACATCTATTTCTGCTTTATTGACTATGCCAAAGCCTTTGACTATGTGGATCACAAGAAACTGTGGAAAATTCTGGAAGAGATGGGAATACCAGACCACCTGACCTGCCTCTTGAGAAACCTGTATGCAGGTCAGGAAGCAACACTTAGAACTGGACATAATCTCTGACAAGTCACCCAGGTTTGCTGAGTTTTTGTTTTTGTTTTCAAATTGATAAACACTGTCATCTCAATTAGTTATTAGCTAATATGCCTTCCATATTAAAATACTATTCTTCTAGTCTATAAATTTATCTACGCAGGTGCACCAAGCTAGCAAGCCTAAGGCAAGTGAACCCTGTAATGTGGCATGCTGTTCCTTTGGAGTTGCCCAGTGGCAGGAGGTCAGTGTCAGAATGGATGAAAGTTCTCTGAAACTATAGCACTATTTTTTTCATTGTGTTTCTCCCTCTCTTTCTCTTTTAGGTGCCCAGTTTGGTGAGATGTCCTGTGAGAACCTGAAGTGTGAAGGAACTGAAAGCGGGTCTGGGAAGGATGTGAAAGAATTCCTTGATAAAATTCAGGTTCTAAATTTTGGAAACACAAATATACTTTCCCCAACTGAGTTTTTAAGGAGTGGAAGAAAGATCTATGCACAGGCAGAATGCCCTAAATTGATTGCAGTGTACTCCCATTTCTTTGAATTTCATAATTCTCCAAAAGTATTTATTATACTCAACCTTTTAAAAATACTTAATGGCATACTGCATTGCAAAAGTTGGCCAAATTGTTCTCTTAAAGGCCAGATAGTAAACTCTTTACGCTTTGTGGGCCAGATACTCGGTTTTGCTGTTACATCACCAAAGCAACCATAGATAATACAAAAATGAATGAGAATGTCTGCATTTCAGTATAGCTTTATCTACAAAAACAGACAGCAGGACAGATTGGACACAAGGGTCACAGGTTGCTGACTCCTGGTATAGTGGAGACAGTTCAGGGGGAATCTGAGTATGGCTCTTTCACTCTAGGGGGAAGGCAATGGCACCCCACTCTAGTACTCTTGCCTGGAAAATCCCATGGACGGAGGAGCCTGGCGGGCTGCAGTCCATGGGTTCGCTAAGAGTCAGACACAACTGAGCGACTTCACTTTCACTTTCCACTTTCATGCATTGGAGATGGAAATGGCAACCCACTCCAGTGTTCCTGCCTGGAGAATCCCAGGGACGGGGAGCCTGGTGGGCAACTGTCTATGGGGTCGCACGACAGCAGCAGCAGTATCCTTGGGAAAGATATTTAATTTAGATTTGATGTAGCTTTCTTATCTGTAAAATTGGAAAAATAAAACCTACTTCACAGACTATTATGAAGATTAAGCCATGTAGCTAAATACAGCAAACTGGCACCTAATAACTGCTTAATAAATGGTAACTATAATTATTATCATCATCACAGTATTATTATTTTAATTTCTCTTAGTTTTTTTTTTTTTTCCCCAGTTGTTTCAGCAGTCTAACTAATGTATTTACAGCAAACCAATAAATGCTGTTGAGGGCAGTTGGAACTGTCTTTTGCTTGTTCACCATTGAAAATTCTTCTACTGGAACTGGAATTTTGCTTAAGAAAGTGTTGGTGCTTATTTCATACTTACTGAGCTAATACCATTCTCTCTTAGTTCTGGTTTCTCTGCCTCAAGATTTTTGAAAACAGTTGTATAGGAATGGGTGTAGATGTGCTTTTTCCCTTTTATTTTCCCTGTTGGGTAATCATGTATATGTCGATTGGCGCCAAACATAGCTCTCACCTCTCTTCATGCTGCAGGCTTCTAGTGGCTGAACTCGGACCAGCCCCGGTGGCTGTGAGTGGGAGAGTCTGGGTGTGTCTGGCTTGGGCTGTGGCACCAAGTGAGGGTGGATATGCCTGTTCTGCTTGTGTAACGTGGACGCTAACCAAGTGGCTGCTTCTCTGTGTATTTGCCTTTGTCTTCTCCGTGAGACATCGTTGGCTGATTTGAGCTGCTGGGCTGGATCCCACATCCTGTACACATGCCATACTGGCTTTCTCTCTGTGGTGTGCAGCCTCATTTCTAGAGGTGAATTTGGCTCATGAAAGTGAGACTCTGGCTTTTATCTTTGTGAATTTCCCTAGAAGGCGAAAAGGTGTTGAGGGTCTTGAGTCATTGCAATACTCAAACGGAATTTTTGTCAAAGGAGAAAACTGTACCTTAAGGCAGAAGCCGTAGAATGGAGCCTGGGATGTTGACTCCTCTTGGGGGAGCCTGGTGGGCTGCTGTCTCTGGGGTGGCACAGAGTTGGACACGACTGGTGTGACTTAGCAGACTTAGCAGTAGCAATGCTCATGGTGAGTCAACATCCCGGGCTCCATTCTATGGCTTCTGCTTTGCTGTACAACTTTCTCATGAACATAGGGGCTACATTTAACAGATGACTTTCAATTCCCATTATTGAAAGGATAATCAGTTCTTTTCTCTTTTTTTCTTGATCTTTTCACCATTCTCTCCTTTTCATTTACCTTTCTTATAATGAAGAGTAAAGACAAATGATAACAAATATGCTGTGGGCTGGTATGGAGGCTAGATACACACTTAACATCTGAAGTTGGGTCAAAGTTCACTTTTCTTTTTGAATTAAAATTATAGTGTGCACGGGTTAATTAGATTGAAGGCTTTAAACATTAATAGAGATAAGGCTTGCAAAAGTGACTCCAGAGAAGGTGTCTAAAACAACCTAGTAATACTTAAGGATAATACTAAAAGTTTTCACACACTGTACTTTAAAACAAAATTATTTTTGGTAGGTAAAATGATACAAACACTCAAATTTTTTTTATTAAAAATTCACTGTAAATCATTGTAATTTTGGAGGTAAAACATAATAGTGATAAGTAAAGAATGCATAATAATTCATACTTTATTTACATATTATGCCTTTTTCTGCTTTTGCTTAATCTTTAGAAAAAGTGTTTAAGTTGAATCAAATAACAAAAAAAGTTTTAGCCTAGACTGTTTCCTCCTGATTGTTTTCTTTCACTTCTATACACATGGACATGTCTGTATGCTAAGCTGCCTCATTCTTTTAACATCACTGTATGAGAGAGTCTATAATTTATTTACACTCCCCTATTAATGGGTTCTTATCTTGCTTCCCATTTTACTTAGAAAGGTTTACATTTGTGTACTCATGCAAAGTTAGAAACTGTATGCTAATTTCACATGTGGTATTTTCTTCCATAGCTCCTGCTTCTTGCATGCCTTTGAGAATGATCTTATGAAAAAGCCCAAATTTCTTTTGGAAAGATGTTTTAATTTATATCTATTTCCAGGTCTATTCCACGATTTAGCTGCATCAAAGACCCAGCAATATAGGTTTAATGCGAACTCCAGCAAAACCTAATACTATGGTTGGACTCTGGTCAGGCAACTTGCCACTAACTCATCTATGGGATGGGATTTAAAGGTGACTCTTCCACATTTTCACATCAGCATACTGCTCTGGCCTTAGTGCCTGCTTGCTTTCCCTTTCTCTTGATAGAGCTCATAAAACTATTTGTGTACATGTCCCTGTCTTCCTCGCTCCTCTAAGGGTAGGGACCATACCTTATCATCTTTGTAGTTTTGAAAGTTTTGACCACAGGGCCTGGTGCAGAGTGGTTACTCAAGAAATGTGTGTTAGAGAAATACTTATGGTGGTTTAGTCACTAAGTCATGTCTGACTCTTGCGACCCTACAAACTGTATGTAGTCTGCCAGGCTTCCATGTCCGTGAGATTTCCCAGGCAAGAATACTGGAGTGGGTTGCCATTTTCCTTCTCCAGGGGATCTTCCCAACCCAGGAATTGAACCCTGGTCTCCTGCACTGCAGGAGGATTCTTTACCACTTGAGTCACCAGGGAAGCCCCAGAGAAATAATCATACTCAGCTAGAAATTCTCATTCAGATTTCCATATCTGAACAACTGGCTTTCAGGTTTTTGGGTGGGATAAAGAAGAAATATGGCTTTTCGGTACATGCTACACTTTAAAGTAGAATTTAAGAGCTGCCACATATAGCTCAGAATCTTCTGTGGCTTTCCAGACTTAACCTCACTTCTGTACTAGCCCTGTCTCAATGCTTGGTGACTCTTATCCTGGCGTGTTTTGGCAGAAATGAACTCTTCACCTGGTTTGCCTAATCTACATTGGCTTCTAGTTTCAACAGGAATTGTTTACATGCATTTAATTTTAGCTCTTGCGCTACAGCATGTCATTGTTCTTTTCACTTATCCCCTCCCTTGCACTAGAAACAGACAGGCATCTTCAGTTCCTGCTGCTCCTGTTTGGTGTGCTCTCAGGTGTCTTTTAGCTTTGCCTTCTAGATTTCCTGGCACTCCAACATATTTTCCAGTTGTATTTCTTATGTAAGAAAATATAGACTATGTCATTATAAAGGGAGTGGAATTTGGGGACAGTATTTAAATCATTCAGGGAACTCATATCCTGGATTTAAAAAAAATTAAAGTATTTGGATGAACTTATCTAATTGTTCTGTATTCAATTTACAGGATACTGTATCCAACTCTTAATTTTACCTGTTCCTGTCACAATGAATCTAGAAGAAAAAGCATATTTTGGAGCTTAGTTTTTAAAAAATTCATTTTTAGTAGAATTACTTTTATTAATTTTTTTCTTATTTAGGGAAAAAGCATTCCTTAGAAAAATAATAATGAACTTTGGAATAAACAATGTTTTCCTAAGCGTAAGTACTCCATGAAAATTGAAAGTACCCAAAACAGTCTCATACAAGTGCTTTGAAAAATCTCTTGCACAACTCAATTTCTTTATAGTACTTACACAATCATATTTCTGAATGATTTTCTAGAAACAATTTTTTTGGGACAAAAGCTTAAAGATGTACAAAGAGATAACTTTAGAAGGAAATAGATTTATGATTGTGTACTTCTACACTAGGACAGACATAAAATTGTGTACTTTTTAAAGTACAATTTTCATGTCAATTGTTTGGACAAGGAAATGCAATACATTGTAGGAGGTAATAGTTTGCCACCTAGAGGAGAGAGATGAAACAACAGTCCTTCAAACAACTAGCAGAATTCATTCCTTAATTATTTACTCATTTAATTATCAAAAAATAAATACCTACTAGGCTTAATTATCGGAGAAGGCAATGGCACCCCACTCCAGTACTCTTGCCTGGAAAACCCCATGGACAGAGGAGCCTGGTAGGCTGCAGTCCATGGGGTTGCGAAGAGTCAGATACGACTGAGCGACTTCACTTTCGCTTTCCACTTTCATGCACTGGAGAAGGAAATGGCAACTCACTCCAGTGTTCTTGCCTGGAGAATCGCAGGGACGGAGGAGCCTGGTGGGCTGCCGTCTATGGGGTCGCACAGAGTCTGACACGACTCAAGCGACTTAGCAGCAGCAGGCTTAACTATTGTGCTAGTACATATTTGATAAACTTCTAAAGAGTTATGAGCTCAAAGAAACCACAAAGTGTATCTTACTTTAATTGCACGGCTGCTTCTTTTTAAAATCTTATATTTTTAAGACTATAATTCAAATATCTGGACAACGCCAAATATCACATTTGTGATATGTTACTTTTAGCTCTTGTGATATGTTACTTTTAGCTCTTGTGATATCTTTATTGGTTTTTACTCATCCCATTCTACGGTGTAGATATTAGTGGCTTCTCTGTACAAATTAGGAAATGTAGCCTGAGAGAAATTAAATAACAAGTTTAAAGTGTTACAGCTGTTTCATTATAGTGCCAGTGTGACTACAGAGTGACATCACCCTGCTCAATTCTAGTCCATTCCAGATGCTCACAAACTATCAGATTGTATCTGGGGTGTGGGCAGTGCTTATGGGTTGAAAAGGAGATCATGGCCAGCATTGGACTGTCAGGCAAGCAAGCTGGGAGAAGCTTGATGAAGTCAACCAACTAGTCAGAATATAGATGGTAGGATTGCTCATATATTTTGGTTATATATATAGATTCCTTGTTCATTCCATATAATCAACTCCTAAATATCCCTGAGTTAGTCCAGTCTAGGCCAAAGTAAACAGAAGGCTGTGACAGTTAGTGTGCATGATCACCCCCTTTGCAGCTGGGTATTTAATATCATTAAAAACCACATCTCATGCAATACAGAGACAGACACTTTATAAATGAATAAAACATCAAACTCTTTTGCTGTCTGATTCAATGTTGTTATTTCTGTCAGGTAGACAGGCCATGCTGATTATATAGATGTGGAAACTGAAACACAAGAGATTCCCCGAATTCAGTTCTGGCACCAGGTAATCCTTGGTGCTGGAACCAGTCCCTAGGTTTTGAGGTCAACCCGGCATATTTTCTATCATTTCTCATCGCCAGTGGAACTGGCTTTGCTTTCTCTGTCTTTTCTTAGTCACTTCTGTGGTTTTATACCAGTCCCTCCTTGTCATTAAATAACTCTCAAGGCAAGGCAGAAATTCTCATGAAAGTGAAAACAGAAAACAATGTACTAGAAAGGGTGGCCTTACAAGAGATAAAACAGAGATAAGGAGAAGGCCTGTTGTGAAGTGGTGTCCATTGCTGCAAAGGAGAAAATGGATATATTGGGAGGAAAGGAAAAGAGAGAAAATGAAAACCTCTGAATTAGTGAGTTCTGAAGTAGTGAGGAGGACAAATGTTATTTGTATATCTGAAAACAGGTATCATCTGGAGGAGTTGCATCTAAGGTGAATAAAAGTGTAATTGTAGAAATTGTCTAGCTGTTGAGATTCTACTGGGAACCATTTTTCAAAGTAAAGAAAACTCTGATCAACCTCTAGTTTGTTTATGGAGAGGACTTTGCCCAGCTGTACCTAGAAAACTTGAGAATATCACACCAGCACAACCCTGAGACAAACTGTGTTTACTAAGGGGATTCTCTTAAAGAGAAACATTAAGAAACACTGAACAAAATTTATTTAATTCTGCTGCAGGGACATGTGATGAGTGCCTGATGACTTTCTATTGTAGACTGGCAAGACTTAACCTTTCTGCATCTACTGCTCAGGCAGGAAGGAAAGCATTTTCTTAGGGTTTTGAATTTACGTCAGTTGAAGTCTAACTGAAAAGGCAGCACCAGAGACTGTATCTTACTCATTTTGTATCATTCTCTGTACCTAACAACGTTTTGTTTTTTCTTTGGATGATGATTAATAAAGGGTGCTGTATTTTATTTAGTTATTTATATTTAGAAATGGTGAAGTCGCTCAGTCGTGTCTGACTCTTTGCGACCCCATGGACTGTAGCCTACCAGGCTCCTCCGTCCATGGGATTCTCCAGGCAAGAATACTGGAGTGGGTTGCCATTTCCTTCTCCAGGGATCTTCCCGACTCAGGGATCGAACCCAGGTCTCCTGCATTGGAGGCAGACGCTTTAACCTCTGAGCCACCAGGGAAGCCCCATATTTAGAAATAACATCCAGATATTGTTATTCAATAAATTTGAATGATTTTAATAAAGACATCTAAGGACAATTTACATTCAAATATTGGTTCAATTTGACTTAAACTCACAGGCTCCAAAGCAACTGTTTTCTGTTTGAAAAAAAAAAAACTCAAAAATCACCCAGAAGCAATGACCCTGATCCCCATGCTTTTATTTATGTATGGTTAAAGTTCAAATTTCTCAACATACCATAATCTCAGTGGAACTGGCCGAATTCCATGGTGGATAATTAGATCTCGCCTAGCAGGGCAGACTTGGAGGAAGAGAGCAGTCACACTGTACTTCTGGTAATCTATGAGCCAAGTTTACTGTGTTTGACATGAGTGGTTGGACTCTCCTCACTTGCTGACTGGACTAGCCCAGCAGGTTCTGCAGGTGAGATCACTGCTTGGCTCTCTCATTGCCAGGTCTGGTAGGCGGAAGAAGACACGAAATAAATGGACTGACTCTGGATTTCAGAAATTCTCTTTCCTATTTCCTCTCCCAAACCCTTTCTTCTGCCAACTGTCTAGGGACTGAAGCACTCATTTACAAATGCATGCATTCATTCATCCAACAGATGTTTACTAAGAAGCCGTAATGTGTCAGGCACTGACCTAGGCTCTAGAAATATAATATATATATGCACATATATATATATAATCAGACGTTTCCTGCCTTTAAGGACTTATAAATTAATAATTGCACTATTCAGTGGAAAATAATAATAATAATTCAAGTCTCTTAAAAAGTAGAAAGTGCACAAAGGTATGGCATGGAAGTGTATTTATATATGGGAATTCATTAAATTTATGGATATGTGAACCTGTTTTTCCGTTCCACTGTGCATTCAGAATAAGCCCTCCTTTTCCTTCTATACCCAGAGGCTGTTTTGGCTGAGGCCACCACAAGAACTGCTGGAAGCATCGCTCTCAAGCTCCATCCACACTGTTTCTGAGTGTCTTCCATGTGTTGTCCCACAAGTGTTCGGACCCAGTAGTAAGATTAAAGAATTTTGTTATGATATTCACTTTGACCTTATCATGTTAAAGAAAAGAGGTATGATTGAACTTCTCAAAAAGCCCTTATGTTTCAGCAAGAGTCTCTGAAGTCTCTTTTGTTGCATAACATATAAGGATTGATGTTAAATGATATGTTTAAACTCCCTAATCAATTGAATAATAGTCTTTATGGTTAGGTAATGTGTTGCCTTGCTTATGACATGTATACATGCTTTGAAAATCTATTTACAGTAGAGTTTTTATACTATTCCTATTAATAGGCTGTCATTGTAACACTATTACAGCACTCTTTATATAGGGGTTTTATTCAGCCTGTTTCTTTCAGTTTTAGCTTCCTCCCTGACCAATTGTGCAGGGCTATCAGGTCTGCATTATGATTATGAATCTTTAGGTTATTTGTTGGTATAATGTCCACATTAATCATTCATTCAACAAAAAATTATTGAATGCTACTATGTGCTTAGACTTTTCAAACCAGTCAATCCTAAAGGAAATCAGTCCTGATCATTCATGGAAGGACTGATGCTGAAGCTGAAACTCCAATACTTTGGCCACCTGATGGGAAGAACTGACTCATTTGAAAAGACCCTGATGCTGGGAAAGATTGAAGCAGGAGGAGAAGGGAATGACAGAAGAGGATGAGATGGTTGGATGGCATTACCAACAGGATGGATGTGAGTTTGAGCAAGCTCTGGGAGTTGGAAATGAACAGGGTGGCCTGGTGGGCTGCAGCCCATGGGGTTGCAAAGAGTCAGACATGACTGAACAACTGAACTGAACTGAATGTGCTTAGGCTTTTCCAGTGTTGTGAAGAGTGAGTGGTTAAAAGTTTCCCTACATGTGTTAGAAATTTAAGATTTTTTTAACCCATGCATTTTAAACATTGGTAAAGTGAAAAGTAAAGTCGCTCAGTAGTGTCTGACTCTTTGCAACCACATGGACTACACAGTCAATGGAATTTTCTAGGCCAGAATACTGGAGTGAGTAGCCTTTCCCTTCCCCAGGGGATCTTCCCAATCCAGGGACTGAGCCCAGGTCTCCCACATTGCAGCTGAGCCACAAGGGAAACAATGGTAAAGTCTGTCTCCTATTCATAGGTTTTCTCAATAATAAGAAATCCTTGGTGTTGAATAAGGTATGACTCACAGTTTAAGCCCTTTCCATATTCACTGCCTTTTTATTTTTCTCCAGTAAGAGCTATCTGAATAAGCAGAATGTTCTGATCAAAAACACACACACAGAGTTTCAATTATTTCCAAATTTAGGTAGTGTTCAGTCACTGGGCACATATTAATGTACTGACATAGATGAAGACTGAATTTTCCCTCAAGAGATCTGTAATCTAGGATATGAGAGATTTGTTTCTTTCAGAATGTGACCCCCTTCTTCACTCCTCAGATTGTGAAAGTGGCTGTTTATGCATTGTTTCCCAAACTTCAGTTGTTGCCCATAATTTACACATACCACATACCACCTGTACAACAATTGTGCTTCTGAAAATACTACTGTTTTTTACTTAATGAAATTTATTTAATAATCGGAGAAGGCAATGGCACCCCACTCCAGTACTCTTGCAATTGTTAAATCACTAGGTTAATGTGCTAGCTGTAAAATTTTCAAATGTACTTTCATATATATCAACCTAAGTTGCTTCAGTTGTGTCTGACTCTTTGTGACCCCGTGGACTGCAGCCTGCCAGGCTTCTCTGTCCATGGGATTCTGCAGGCAGGAATACTGGAGTGGGTTGCCATACTCCATTCCAGAGTATCTTCCCAACCTAGGGATCGAACTTGTGTCTCTTATGCCTCTTGCATTGGCAGGCAGGTTCTTTACCATTAGCACCATCTGGAAAGCCCTAATTTGACTTCTAAATTAAGCATGACTGCTAAATTAAATTTTTGTATGTGTATCTCCAAATCTTCTCAAGGGCTCTTAGTACTAGACGTGTCATACCTTGGGAAGCTTTACATGTAGGAATTACCTTTGAAAGTGAGGAATGGCAGAAAAAAATAAAATGCATAAATAATGATAATAAACATAGCAGTGGTGACAAGAGCTATTATTTATTAAAGGTTTTACATGGTCATTTAATTTTATCTTACTTAATCTCTGCAACTCTCACAGCCATGCCTATCACAACGTGAAACAAAAGGCAGGAAAGACACTTCCTTTTGCCTAGAGCAGCTGTACCTCATAATATGCATCATAATATTCTAGTAGTTATTCTTTATTTAGATGACATTTCATATCTTATTATTTTATGAAATTTGAAGTGTGATGGTGGCAGATTAAAACACTTTTATTTAAATATATTTGCTATATTTGTTAGTCAAATGGAATAATCACAGAAAAAGGATGTTAATGTCAATTAAACCCATTCGACGAAAACAGGGAGAAATCAGATTAAAACAGTTTTATTTATATATATTTTTTGGCTAATAGTTTTTTGTTTCTCCAGTTGCTCCAGTGAGGATATCTTTGTCCTACTGAACCAAGGCATTTGTTAAAAAACCTCTGCATTCTCTGGTACAGTGCCTAACTTATTAAAGGCAAAATTATTCTATCTCTCTGCTAAAAATAATGAAATCAATATTTTTTATAAACATATAACAAAATATTAAATTTGAAGGAGACCTGAGGAGACTAAGACAACTCCTTCACTTTATGGAAGGAAAAAAGTTCAAACCTGGCAATAATTAGAAAAAATTTCCTTGTGTTTGCATAATTGGTATTTCCATCCTTCTATGACAGACACATGTTCTATTTGCATACCTGAATTTTGATTTCTAATATATTGTGAATTCTCAGCACAAACCGTGCCTTGTTTCTTACCTGAATTTTCAGCAGAATTCCTTGTATTTAGTTGGTCTGAAAGAATTGGTTTTTGGTTAGCTAAATTGGATAATATACCCCATAAAGCTTGCTTTTTAATTCTTCTTTGACATAAGCTTTCTAGATACTTAAACCTCATTCAATTATTTATCTTCCTTATAAAAGTGTAAAAAATGTGTATTTGAGAGATACTTTGGTGTGAAATGCACTGTAAGAAGTATTGTATTTCCAGAGCTCTGTTTTAACCTGTAAAGTTCAATGCATCTTCCTTTTTAATTTTCAAAACTGCTTAAAAAAAAAAAACTTGATGGAATATAACATGCTTCTCCTATCTCCCTCTTCTTCCTGTGCCCTTTTCACTACCAGTTTTTTTTTTCTCCTAGTCTTCTTGGCACTTGGAAGACTTTTTCTGCCAGATGAGTCAGTTAGAGTGGAAAATTTTAACCTGAATTTTCTTTATTGGCTAGGAAAAGAGGCTTGAAGGCAAAGATGCTTGAATTTGCTTCATTAGGCTCTTCATACCACCCTCCTGACCCTCTCCTGAGAATACCACTTTATATTCAAGTTAGAAAACACCAAATCACCTGCCACTGTGCATAAAAATCACCTGATCTTGAAATCACAAGATCAATTCTCAATTTAGAAAGTTTTTTTGAAGAACGAGAAAAATGTTATTGATTTACTTGTGTGTGTGCATTTTTCTAATTCCACAAAGAATTTAAGGAGGTTTTACAAATACAAATAATACTGTAGGATCAAGAGTGGAAAGGAAAAAAATATGTATATTTTGCAAAAGAGAAAAGCAAAATAGAAGAATTATTAAGTTGAAAATAAATTGTATTCTAGCACAGAGTAGCTATCAGCTGTCTAGTGTTTATTATAGGTAGAACACAACACTATCTCATCAAAATATGTAGTCTAATATAATATGTAGCCACTGTTTTGAATCTGTTTAGATTTGGTAGATGTAGAAATTGAAGCTTGGGCTGGTTGATGTATTGAACTGCACATTGCTAATTAATGGTGGAAACAGGCTTTTGAATCCAAAGCAATCTATGGCTTGCTTTTTGCAGAGGCATTTATTATTAGTAATGGTAATACACCGTACTATCTTAGCAAATATACAAATAAATTAGCCGCATTAAATCAGACAATTTTTTCCCGTAACTGTCAATGCTTAAGAAGTACAATAGGTTGGAGATTCAGTAATTGTTGGGTACTGGTGGTAGTTGTGATTTTGATGTAGTAAAATACATAGGTTTTCCCTGCTTTTTCCTACAGTGCAGGTCAAAAGTAGATCATTTAAAGACTAATGTTATCCTTGGAGGCTGTATTCTTCACCAAGATATTGGTGTTAAATAAACCATATAGACTCAGCCATCAAGAATTTGCCTGCAATGTGGGAGCCTGGGGTTTGATCCCTGAATAGGGAAGATCCCTTGGAGAAGGGAATGCAACCTACTCCAGTATTCTTGCCTGGAGAATCCCATGGAGACCGGAGCCTGGCAGGCTACAGTCCATGGGGTTGCAAAGAATCAGACATGACTGAGCGTCTAATATGTTTTCCTTCATATGCTGTAAATGTGAAGATACAACACTAAAAAATTCTACCATGAGGTAAATTGCTCAAAATTGTGGTTAAAGCTGTTTACAATCTCATAAATTGCCATGCACATTCATTAATTTTTGGCTATATTAAATACTAAATATTTAATAGGATGCAATTTTGTTTGCACTAGACTTAAGACATAGGAAAAAAATTGGGACAACCTGAATATTTCAGGTCTCTTAAGAAAAGTCTCTTGAGAAAGTATTTTGAACAGCTTCTTTACCTCCAGATAAATTTCCCTGTGGCAAATGGAAGCCATCAGAATAATTCCCTACACCTTAAATCTACTTCAAAGTACTATAATTTATCTCCTTGACAGCTTATTGAGTTAGATTAGAGTAATGATTCAAGAAAAATGTGCTGACTCTCTATGTCTTAGGCACCATGCTAAGATATTGTGCACATAATTTAAAAATTTTAATAGCAACTCCATGAAATGTTATTATCCCCATTTTAGAGATTGAGAAACCACAGAAAGATTAGAGAAGTAAAACAATTTGCCCCAGGGCCACATCCATGATGGAGCCTGAATTTAAACCTAGACATGATGCCAAACCCCATGGATTTAACCACTGGACTGTCCCCCTATCGTTTAAAAGAACAGCTAAGGTTGACATAGAGTCTTGACTGTATATAGACAGTCGCTTTAAGAGAGGAAAAAGGCAAGAGGATTTGGAGCATAGGTTTCAGTTCAGTTCAGTTCACTTCAGGTGCTCAGTTATGTCTGACTCTTTGCAAACCCATGGACTGCAGCACGCCACCCTGTCCATCACTCCTACAGCTTGCTCAAACTCATGTTCGTTGAGTCAGTGATGCCATCCAACCATCTTGTCCTCTCCCTTCTCCTGCCTTCAATCCTTCCCAGCATCAGGGTCTTTCAAAAGAGTCAGTTCTTCGCATCAGGGGGCCAAAGCATTGGAGTTTCAGCTTCAGCATCAGTCCTTCCAATGAATATTCAGGGCTGATTTCCTTTAGGATGGACTGCTTGGATCTCCTTGCAGTCCAAGGGACTCTCAAGAGGCTTCTCCAACACCGCAGTTCAAAAGTATCAATTCTTCGGTGCTGAGTTTTCTTTCTAGTCCGACTCTCACATCATACATGACCACTGGAAAAACCATAACTTTGACTAGATGGACCTTTGTCGGCAAAGTAGTGTGTCTGCTTTTTAATATGCTGTCTAGGTCGTTCATAACTCTTCTTCCAAGGAGCAAACATCTTTTATTTCATGGCTGCAGTCACTATCTGCAGTGAATTTGGAGTGCAAAAACAGTCTCTCACTGTTTCCATTGTTTTCCCATCTATTTCCCATGAAGTGATGGGACCAGATGCCATGATCTTAGTTTTCTGAATGATCAATTTTAAGCCAACTTTTCATTCCTCTTTTACTTTCATCAAGAGGCTCTTTAGTTCTTCTTTTCTTTCTGCCATAAAGGTGGTGTCATCTGCATATCTGAGATTATTGATATTTCTCCCGGCAATCTTGATTCCAGCTTGTGCTTCATCCAGCCCAGCATTTCTCATGACGTACTCTGCATGTGTGTTAAATAAGCAGGGTGACAATATACAGTCTTGACGTACTCCTTTCCTGATTTGGAACCAATCGGTTGTTCCATGTCCAGTTCTAACTGTTGCTTCTTGACCTGCATACAGGTTTCTTAGGAGGCAGGTCAGATTGTCTGGTATTCCCACCTTTTAATAATTTTCCACAGTTTGTTGTGATCAACAGTCAAAGTCTTTGCCATAGTCACTAAAGCAGAAGTAGATGTTTTTCTGGAACCCTCTTGCTTTTTTGATGATCCAGTGGATGTTGTTGATTTGATCTCTGGTTCCTCTGCCTTTTCTAAATCCAGCTTGAACATTTGGAATTTTACAGTTCACATACTGTTGAAGCCTAGCCTGGAGAATTTTCAGCATTACTTTGCTAGTGTGTGAGATGAGTGCAATTGTGTGGTAGTTTGAACATTCTTTGGCATTGCCTTTCTTTGGTATTGAAATGAAAACTGACTTTTTCCGGTCCTGTGGCCACTGCTGAGTTTTCCAAATTTGCTGACATACTGTGTGCAGCACTTTCACAGCATCATCTTTCAGGATTTGAAATAGCTCAACTGGAATCCCATCACCTCCACTAGCTTTGTTCATAGTGATGCTTCCTAAGGCCCACTTGACTTCACATTCCACGATGTCTAGCTCTAAGTGAGTGATCACACCATCATGGTTATCTGGGTCATGACGATCTTTTTGTATATTCTTCTGTGTATTCTTGCCACCTCTTCTTAATGTCTTCTGCTTCTGTTAGGTCCATACCATTTCTGTCCTTTACTGAGCCCATCTTTGCATGAAATGTTCCCTTGGTATCTCTAATTTTCTTGAAGAGATCTCTAGTCTTTCCCATTCTATTGTTTTCCTCTATTTCTTTGCATTGATCACTGAGGAAGGCTTTCTTATCTCTCCTTGCTGTTCTTTGGAACTCTGCATTCAAATGGGTATATCTTTCCTTTTCTCCCCTTGCCTTTCTCTTCTTTTCACAGCTATTTACAACCATTTTGCCTTTTTGCATCAGCCCTAAATATTTATTAGAAGGACTGATGGTAAAGCTGAAACTCCAATACTTTGGCAACCTCATGCAAAGAGTTGACTCATTGGAAAAGACCCTGATGCTGGCAGGGACTGGGAGCAGGAGGAGAAGGAGACAATAGAAGATGAGATGGCTGGATGGCATCACTGACCCAATGGACATAAGTTTGAGTAGACTCCGGGAGTTGCTGATGGACAGGGAGGCCTGGCATGCTGTGATTCATGGGGTCTCAAAGAGTCGGATACAACTGAGTGACTGAACTGAACTGAACTGGACTGAATGGTCTAGTGGTTTTCCCTGTTTTCTTCAATTTTAGTCTGAATTTTGCAATAAGGAGTTCATGATTTGAGCCACAGTCAGCTCCTGGCCTTGTTTTTGCTGACGATATAGAACTTCTCCATCTTTGACTGCAAAGAATATAATCAATCTGATTTTGGTATTGACCATCTAGTGATGTCCATGTGTAGAGTCTTCTCTTGTGTTGATGGCAAATGGTGCTTGCTATGACCAGTGCATTCTCTTGGCAAAACTGTATTAGCCTTTGCCCTGCTTCATTCTGTACTCCAAGGTGAAATTTGCCCGTTACTCTAGGTATTTCTTGACTTTGTAGTTTTGCATTCCAGTTCCTTATAATGAAAAGAACATCTTTTTTCTGTGTTAGTTTTGGAATTTCTTGTAGGTCTTCGAGGAACTGTTCAACTTCAGCTTCTTCAGCATTACTGGTTGGGGCATAGACTTGGATTACCATGATGGATACCGTGAATGGTTTGCCTTGGAAATGAACAGAGATCATTCTGTCATTTTTGAGATTACCTCCAAATCCTGCATTTTGGACTCTTTTGTTGACTATGATGGCTAGTCCATTTCTTTTAAGGGATTCTTGCCCACAGTAGTAGATATAATGGTCATCTGAGTTAAATTCACCCATTCTAGTCCATTTTAGTTCGCTGATTCCTAAAACGTTGATGCTCACTCTTGCCATCTCCTGTTTGACTGCTTCCAATTTGCCTTGATTCATGGACCTAACATTCCAGGTTCCTATGCAATATTGCTCTTTACAGCATCAGACTTTACTTCCATCACCAGTCACATCCACAACTGGGTGTTGTTTTTCCTTTGGCTCTGTCTCTTCATTCTTTCTGGAGTTATTTCTCCACTGATCTGGAGCATATTGGGAACCTACCGACCCAGGGAGTTCATCTTTCAGTGTCCTATCTTTGTGCTTTTTCATGCTGTTCATGGATTTAAACTAGCTGAAATTCCTGAAATTGAAAGATAGAGCACTTGTATTTTAGTTACTGAGTGGAAGTATACTATATTCAATGTATTTCTCTACTCTGCACACTGTCCAGGTAATAAAGGGGCGTAGGAAGTGGGGATTAGGAAATATCTCCTGTGTTTAGGCAAGTCACAAGATTTGTGAACACTTTCCTCTTCTTTCTCCTACAATCATTTTATCTTTTGATGAGAGGAAAAATAGCCTCATTCTGAATCAATGAAAAGACTTCTGTCTTCTTGCCAGCAAATATATGTTATCTGCACTTACAGAATTGAAAGTGTACCTCAAAGAAGCATTCTCTTAGGAAGAAAGGTAATGAGATAAAAGAGAATGAATATTTTTAAAATCATGGACACCTAGGATCAAATCCTGGGGTTGATGCTTTTAGTAGCATAACTTACTTTACTTCTTTGAGCACTGATTTCTTTTTCTGAAACTTGAGGGTGATCCAAATTACCTCCAGAGTTATAGTAAAGATATAATGCATATAGTACAGATAAACTCATGATCCTAAAAGGCACAAAACAAATGAAGTCTTTTCATCTCTTGTATTTGTCTAAGAGCTCGTCACTTCCCTTCTCTTCTCCTCTCCTTCCCCTCCCTTTTCTTTTCTTTCTCTTATTTTTCTGTAGCAGTGTTTCACAAGCCTGAGCTTTGTCTATGTATATTGTTGCTACAGTTTTGTATAAAGGGAGACCCTGATTTTTTGCATGTGTTTATGTATTAATATAAGTGTCTCATCGTCACAGGTTTTAGAGGGGAACTCTGGATGCTGGTGGATCGGTGAGAAAAAGCACTTATTTTACCCCTGACCTGAGCACTGAAGAGATACCCTTTCACCACTGTTGCAAATTCATGCTTCCAAGAACTGGTGAGTTGAAGAACTTATCCATTGTGTCTCCATTAAAGAAGATATATTGTAAAACATAACTAATAACATCAACAACAACAACAACAAAAGTAGAAACAAGGACCTACTATGTAATGCCTTCCTAAATATTTTCCCTTTAAGGAAGTTTTGAGATCCAGCTTTTCTGTGGTTAGACTCTGGGTAAGAAAATATTAAGCTGGAAACTCCAAAGATGATGTAAGTCATTGGGTATATTTTAGAGGTGGATTTGTTCAACAACCACTTGTCACTGTCATCCTATAAATGTCTCTCTGTACTAACTCCATTGCCCCAGGCAGTCGTGTGCTTCTCTAAGACATCTCTCAGCTGTGACCTTCTCTTGGAGGGAGGGAGCTGGCCAAAGGGTGCATACCAGCCAAAGCTCCTCATTTTATTGGCCAACTCTCCCGGTCATACATTTCTCTACATATATCTTTTTCTCCTTTTCTATTGCATAAGTCCAGTGGAATCATTTCCATTGAATTCCATGGAAGAGTCTGTTCATGGGGCTAGTCTGCAGTTCTCCATTGCATACTTACCTTTCACAGTTGCATAATTTGCATAATATAGTGTTTTCTTGAAGTCATAGTTTATTCTTAGGTCCTTTAAACAGTTAAATGTCTTTAATTGCCTCTGTATGGTTTTACTGTTTTTTTCCCCCTCTGGATAATATTTCGGGATATTTCTAGTAACCAATCCATGTCAGGGAAGCAGTAGGACAAATGATTTTGAACCACCTTGGTTGACTGAATAAGGTGTTTGAGAGAACACTAGGGAGGTAGGGAGGTTGCAGGGGAATATGCTAAAATGTTCTGTTATTCTTGTCCCAACTTTACCCCTTTGTCATTTTGGTGGCCACTGGATCATAAGAAATATTAATTACAAATCTAGTTTTGTTTGAAGATGAAAATCCTAACAGTGTTTACCTCATAGGGATATTGTAAAGGATATATCTGTAAAGGGATATCTGCATAAGAGGTATGGCACTATGCTTTCCATTCTATAATAACTCAATATCAGCTGTACAGCTGTTATTACTCTCAATTCTGAAATTCTATTGGTCAACCTTTCTCTTAAAATAAAATCTAATAATTAGGCTAATATGTTATATGGTTCTTCCAGGGTTCAAGCATTATTGTGAAAGATAGAAACCTTTCCTGAGTCGGTACTGCTTTTGAGGATAAAATTGGGATACATATTTGAAATGTATTTAACTCCAAAGAAACTGTCTGAGGTAACCAGTGGGAGATGGGATGCAAAAACCTATTAGACATCCAAACTGAATTAATCTTAGTTGAATAAAATTCCTGAACAGCTCATTGCCACATCTGAGGAACAGTTTTGGTCTAAATGAGAATGACCAGAGATTATAGAAAAAATTTCTTCCTATTCTTTTAAAAATGTTTGTTTATATATTGAAATATAGATGATGTACAATATAATGCTAATTTCAGGTGTACAACATAGTGATGCTACATTTTAAATGATTATGAAATAATTGACATGGCAATTCTAGTAACCATATGTACCATACAAGGTTATCATAGTACTATTGACAATATTCCTCATGCTGTATATTATATCCCTGTGGCTTATTTATAAGTAGAAATTTGTACCTCTTAATCCTCTTCACTTATGCTTATTTTGCCCAACCTCTATTCCTTCCCCTCTGACAGCTACCCATTTGTTCTCTGAATCTATGTGTCTGTTTTCATTTCATTTGGTTGGATTTCACATATAACTGAGATCATGGGGTACTTGTCTTTCTTTAACATTTCTCTTAACATAATCCCTTATAGATCCATCCTCATTGTTGCAAATGGCAAGATTTCTTTTTCATAGCTAAGCAATATTTCTCTCTGTGTATATGTATGTAAGTGTATATATACATATAGATCCACATCTTCTTTATCCATTCATCTGTTAGTGAATAATGCTGTGGTAGTTCAGATGGTAAAGAATCTGCCTGCAATGCAGGAGACCCCAGTTTGATTCCTGGGTTGGGAAGATCTGCTGGAGAAAGGACAGAATACCTACTCCAATATTCTTAGACTTCCCTGGTGGTTCAGAAGGTAAAGAATCTGCCTGCAATGCGGGAGACCTGGCTTCAACCCCTGGGTTGCAAAGATTCCCTGGAGAAGGGAACAGCTACCCACTCCAGTACTCTGGCCTAGTGAGTCCATGGGGTTACGAAGAGTTGGACATGATTGAGCAACTTTCAATTTCACATTGGTGGATAATGCTGTAATGAACACAGGGGTGCATATATCTTTTGAATTAGTGTTTTTGTTTAGGTAAATACCCAGGAGTGAAATTGCTGGGTCATGTGGTGGTTCTATTTTTAATTTTTTAAAGAACCTCCATACTGTTTTCCGTAGAGGCTGTACCAATTAACAATCCCACTTACAGTGTTGAAGGTTTCCTTTTCTCCACATCCTCATCAACACTTGTTATCTTTTGTCTTTTTGATAACAGCTGTTCTGACAGATGTGAGATGATATCTTACAGTGGTTTTGATTTGCATTTCCCTGATGTTCATGATGTTGAGCATATTTTTGTGTGTCTATTGGCCATCTGTATGTCTTCTTTGGAGAAATGTTTATTTAGATACCCTGCCCATGTTTTATCAGGTTATTCCTTTGCTATTGAGTTACATATATATTAACCCCATATTGGACATAATTGTTTGCAAATATCTTCTCCCACTCAGTAGGTGGCTTTTTCATTTTGTCGATGCTTTCCTTTGCTGAGCAACATATTTTTTAGTTTGATGTAATACTATTTATTTATTTTGGCTTTTGTTTCCCTCTTGTCTGAAGAGACAGATCCAAAAAATATTGCTAAGTCTAGTGTCAAAGAGTATACTGCCTATGTTTTCTCCTTGGAGTTTTATGGTGAATTCTTATAATTGTCTTAATCCATTTTGAATTCATTTTTGTATATGCTGTGAAAAAGTAGTCCAGTTTCATTCTTTTGCATGTAACTGTCCAGGTTTTCCAACACCACTTATTAAAGAGGCTGTCTTTGCCCCACTGTATAGTCTTGCCTCCTTTGGTGCGGGTTAATTATGTGTGTGTGTTTCTGGGACTCTTTCCTGTTCTAAATGCAAACCTGTTGTGGCATTTACCCAAGAAATATAGCCTTTCAGATATGAGTGTGAACCCCACAGTTCCTTTCTCATGAAGCTTCTTTGCCATTTCCTTTTAGAACACTCCCTCACTCCACCCCCTGTCTATGGGCCTCCACATGGGCCTCCAGGAACCTTCAGCTCTAATACAAAGGGCGCTCCAACCAGCCAGAGTACATGGGCCAACTTTTAATAGCAACTGCAAAAAGCTGGGGCTTTTAACTGAATTTCAGCCATGCTCTTTCCTTTGGTTACCTGAAATGGCTCTGACTAAGACCAAGAGCCTTGAAGTGAGACAGACCTGAATTTAAATACTAGTTCTAACAATGAATTTCTTCCTAATGTATAATATTATTAAATGATACATATTTCATGGGATCATAATGAAGAGGAAGTGAAGTCATATTTATAAAGAGCTTCATAGATTGGCCAGCATATAGTAAACATTTAGTAATCAGTAGCTATTATTATTTTTTCCTCAAAATATTTGTTTGCCAGCAATCATGAAAGTCAGTCCCATGACTAGGACTTGGAGAAGAAAAATGGTCTGAACAATTTGGACAATTATCTTTCTCCTTAGGATCAAGAGAGGCATTTTTTTCTTAAATATCCAAATGGTCCATGTCACTTTACTTATCCAGGGACTGGATATCTTCACTTTCCACAATCTATCCTCACTTTTATGCAATGGGAAACATATAAAAACGTGTATATACACACATGTACTTAGGTATTAATATAATATATGAATATACTTTCTGTAACATTTTGCTCATCTGTTCTCTCCAATGACTGTAACCCTGTGAGGTAGGTTTCATATTATTCTATTTTATGATTAAAGGAAAAAAAGAAGCAACTTGGTCTGGCCACAGGCCTTGCAGCTGATTAGGGATAGAGCTGGGGTGTCCTGACCCCTTTCCAGTTTTTTTCCTTTGTACTGCTCCAGTGACCATGGAAACGAAATGCACTGGAGCTTGGCTGCCGGAGAAGTTTCAGCTGATAGGTGACCAAAGGACAGAGCATGGCTGAAATCCAGTTAAAAGTTAAAATCCCGCTGGGCAGTTCCTTCTTAACTGACGACAGGAATTGCTGTCACATCCCTGTCTAGCCACTTTGCAAACAGCGGGGATGTTAGCAAGAGCTAGCAGTGAACGGTGAATGCTTCCTAAGGGAGCTGTGATTGCTTTGGCTGGGTTCTGCCATAGCTGTTTCCTGGTGATGAAGAGGCTGTAGGCAGACAATCAGAGGCGGTTACCATTTTCTAATAACCACCTCAGGCTTTTGGCACCTAATTCTCTGGCACTGTTTAGGGAAGCTTTTTATGTTATTTTATGCTACTTGTCAAGTCCAACTGCTTGTCTAATTTCTCTGGGAAATATGACACTGTCCGTCAAATCGCTCACCACAGTGGGATCCAGTGTGTGCTTTACACAAGTGAAAAAATGAGTCTAACTCGTTGCAACCCCGTGGACTGCAGCCTGCCAGGCTCCTCTGTCCACGGAATTCCCCAGGCAAGAGTACTGGAGTGGGTTGCCCTTTCCTCCTCCAGGGGATCTTCCCAGCCCAGGGATCTAACCCAGCTCTCCCACATTGCTGGTGGACCCTTTACCGTCTGAGCCAGCAGAGAAGTGTGCTTTACACATGGGGTTGTCAAAGGAGTTCTGGTCATCTCTGACAAGCAAACAGCAAAGAGAGAAAATTTTTTAAATGGCCCCATTTTACCCAGTTTTCCCATCTGTGGTCCCATGGTGTTTTGAAATCGGGTTGTGGTCCTGAGTGAATGACACAAGGAAACACTTAGCTGCTTGTATTGCCTACTCGGTTTTCATGAACCTCACATGGACTGGCTTCATCCTGTCCCCGGGTCCATAAGCCTCTCTATCTTCCTCTCCGCTTCCGGTGCAGGCTTCCTCTGGTTTGGGGGCTGTGTACTTCGTCTTGCTCCTTCAAGACGAGGACTGAGCTGCTGGTCAAACAGTTTCTGTGGTGGCTTCTGCCGTCTGCTTATCATCCAATCCCAGGCTCGGGTTTTCCTTCCTTGTTTTTTATACCTGAAATAGCTGTTTCCTCGAATTTCTCTATAGCTTTCTCTTCCACTTTCTTTCCCCTCTTCATAGTAATTAAGCAGAAATAATGCTCCCTTTCCACACTTTGACTTTGTAATACTTTTCTTCCTAAAGAGTTATTTTCATAAGACTAACCAAAACATCTTAAACTTGGTATTGATTTGATGACTTGGTAAACCCCAGACTCCTTGACAGCTTTTGTGTGTGTGTATATGTGAATGAGCTGGCTTGAATCTCTGCTAATCTACCTGAATTTCCTTCTTAAGGCAGTTACATATAATGCTGCTTAAAAGGAATCATCTATATAAATTTGCAGTTTGGCAGGCAGCTTCCTCCTGGGACTCTGGAGGATTAATAATAAGTCATGGAGATTACACATTCATGTGGGAAATAGGAAGGCCCCAGTGTGGGTACATACTACTTAAGAAGACCCCACATCACAAGGAAGGCTGGAGGTATTTTGGAGACTCTTAAAACACTCCCTTTGTATCACTTACCACAGTGAACTTTCTCCCTCTAGTGTATGTTATATTCACATTGAATCATTTCAGTGATTTTTGCTTTTAGCCTGCATATACCATGTATGGTCTGATCTGGGTAGATAAACCAGCCTTATAGGTTTAAAGGAGATTGCATGAGCTGTCGCTGGGAAGTTTTTCTTGAGTTAGTTAGGAACCTGTGAAACTTAGTCCTTGATATTTCAGTAGCTGTCATTGGTAATAAAATCTGGTCCTCATAGAATGGTGAGGGACCCTGGTGGGCAAATAGAGGTGCTGTGACCTTAATTTAAGAATTTATTGCTTCTCTCACTAAGAAATTACATATTTTAATACTTTCTGTTAAATAAAAGTAAAATTATAAGAATGTAATACTCTTCCAATGCCCTGAAATTGTCAAAGACTGCCCAGGGATTCCCCAAGAGCTGGACTGGGTCTGACTCAGAGACTGTTTCATCCATAGAAACTTAAATGTTTCTGTATGCGGGGAGTGTACAGTGAGTGAATGAAGGCACTCAATGAATAAAATGAATGAATGAAAGGAAAGATAGAACCAGAGTCATATTTTAGTAGCCTAATTATATATTTTCAGAGTAATGTATTTAAAAAGGGACTGTGATAACACATTTCTAAAAGGAGCTAAATGGCATATTTGACACTTTCCGAGAAGGGATTCTGCTTCTATTACTTGATCTAGGTTTTCAATTTTGGAAGCATTGAGAATTCCCTGGGGATGAATGCTGGTGAATTTTTAAGGCAAGCTGAAGACCCAGGCTGCCCTTGTGGTTATAAATACTCCCATGGAGCACTTTCCATGAAGAAGAAAAGTGTGGGTTTGCTGTCCTTGCATCAGAACTCCCTAGGATTTGGCTGACTGCCTGGTTTATCCCAGGACATTAGTCAGCCCACAAATTCCACATTTGTTTATTCAGACCAGAGCAAGTGAATACTGCCATTCTCCCATCTCCTTTGTTGGCAAATGCTTTGTTAACCTGAATTGAGTTCTGCAACACAAAACGAAGTGACTGATCTTTTGGGGTTCCTCCTTCCAGGTTCTTGCATGAGCAACTGAATCTAGAGACCACTGTCACTTTTCCTCACACTGTCCTTTTATTCTGATGCTTCCACGTTGTACTTTGGGGAAACCAATACCTTCCAGAGTGTGGTTGAACTGGTGCCACCATTAAGAAAAGGAGGTTACTGGACTTTTAGTATTGCAGCAAAGGGCAGCTAGGTTGATTATTCTCATCCTCTTTTTAAAAATCAACTTATACATTTGGCTGCATTGGGTCTTTGTTGTGGTGCCAGCTCTCTAGCTGTGGTGTGTAGGCTTAGCTGCCCAGTGGCATGTAGGATCACAATTCTCTGACCAAGGACTGAACCAGCATCCCCCACGTTGGAAGGTGGATTCTTAATCACTGGATCACCGAGGTAGTCCCTAGATTGATTATTTACTCTTATGTAGTCTACTGCTGAGCGTCTGCAAATCACCACCTTATACTCTCAAAAAAAAGTTTTCTGTCTCTGAATATGAGGGTTTGAAGGTACAGGAAGTAGAGATATTAACAAAAAACAACCAGTTTGGATGATCACAAATATGTGGTAGATCTGGAATATGCAACTAAAAAGAATGTGTACTCTTATTAATCACCAGGCTATTTGTTTATCTTTGAATATCTGTAAAGACCTAAGTTTTTTAGAGGAGGTCTGAGGGTCTAATTTGTAAATCACCATTGGCCACAAAAGAGTGATTAGTTTCAAAAAACAACTGTTTTGCAACATGGTACAACACAGAAGAGATGATAAAGGAAATCATAAAAATTAACATTTTTGTCATTGAGTCCCAGTTGTTTTATAGCAGGTTGCACATGGCAGCTTGGCAAATAATTCTCCCTTGTTAGGCCTGTAGAAATTCTGTTTGGTATATCGAGTTTGGACTGTAACTGTGTTTACCATGGGTAACCTGTTTTTCTCTCTTCTCTTCCTCCAGCTCTTAGCCAGAACTACCTTCCAGATGCCCTCTTTCTACCACACTCCTCCTCCTTAGAATAAGAGAACAAGCACGTGATGTTTGAAGCAAGAAGACTGAAGAATTGCTGCCTGCTAACTCAGCACTTGGATTAGAACAATCTTTCTAGCTCTTTAGTGTGAAGTTCAGGGATCACCATTTTTTTTTCATTCATGAGACTTTTGCAACTTGTTATTTTCATACCTGAGATCTGGAGGAAAGCTTAGTCTAAATAGTTTCTAAAATAGCCATTAGCTCAGGAGATACACAGCCAACAGGAGCTATGTGACAGGAGACATGTGTGTGACAGGAACTTTGCCTACACTACACTTTTTTGATCACATGTTTTTTAAAGGTGTCATTTGAAAAGTTTGTTTTTGGAAATGATTCTTCCCACTATTTTTCTATAGAGGGTCAGGGAAATGTATAAATAATTTCTGGGTTAGGTGCAGAAGATACATATGCTAGCAAACAAATCTACAGTATTAAAGCAGATTGTCCTTTGGAGATACTTTTTCAGGCTTGAGTTCTGTATTTCTGGATTTGACCCAGTGGAAATCTTTACTGAGTACCTAGCACATGCACAGCACTCTGCTGGAATAATAGGGGTTGGGGGACTACAGTCTAATTGGAAGACAAGAAGGATGAAGAGAGAACACCTATACATACAGCACAAAGCAGAATAAATTATAATATGCAACAGGCTATGGAATATTGTGGAGCAAGAGGGCATTTTTTATTAGTGGAGATAGGAAATGCATTACCAAGGTGATGGCATTCTTGCTGGCTCACAAAAGACAGGCAGGATTTTGGCAGGTGAAGAGCCATTCTAATGCAAGAGAATAATAATAGAAAAAGCACAGTGGTCCATTAAGGGCAGAAGCAGGGAAATAAAGGGTGGCTAGGATTATAGTGTGATTTCTGAGCTGTGTGCACACAGCTGTCCATGCCCTCCTCCTTTTAAAAAATTATTTATTTATTTATTTTAATTGTAGGCTAATTACTTTACAATATTGTAGTGGTTTTTGCCATACATCGACATGAATCAGCCATGGGTGTACCTGTGTCCGCTCCATCCCAAACTTCCCTCCCACCTCCCTCCCCATCCCCTCCCTTTGGGTTGTCCCAATGCGCCGGCTTTGAGTGCCCTGTTTCATGCATCGAACTTAGACTGGTCGTCTGTTTCACATATGGTAATATAAATGTTTCAGTGCTGTTCTCTCGTCATCCCACCCTTGCCCTCTCCCACAGAGTCCAAAAGTCTGTTCTTTATATCTGTGTCTCTTTTGCTGTCTTGCATATAGGGACGTCATTACCATCTTTCTAAATTCCATATATATGTGTTAATATACTGTATTGGTATTTTTCTTTCTGACTTACTTTGCTCTGTATAATAGGCTCCAGTTTCATCCACCTCATTAGAACTGACTTGAATGCATTCTTTTTAATAGCTGAGTAATATTCCATTGTGTATATGTACCACAGCTTTCTTATCCATTCAACTGCCAATAGACATCTAGGTTGCATCCATGTCCGACCTATTGTAAACAGTGCTGTGATGAACATTGGGGTACACGTGTCTCTTTCAATTATGGTTTCCTTGGTGTGTATGCCCAGCAGTGGGATTGCTGGATTGTATGGCAGTTCTATTTCCAGTCTTTTAAGGAGTCTTCACACTGTTCTCCATAGTGGCTGTACTAGTTTGCATTCTCACCAACAGTGTAAGAGGGTTCCCTATTTTCCACACCCTCTCCAGCATTTACTGTTTGTAGACTTTTGGATAGCAGCCATTCAGATCAGTGTGAGATGGTACCTCATTGTGGTTTTGATTTGTATTTCTCTGATAATGAGTGATGTTGATCATCTTTTCATGTGTTTTTTAGCCATCTGTATGTCTTCTTTGGAGAAATGTCTGTTTAGTTCTTTGGCCCATTTTTTGATCAGGTATTTTAGGCCCTCCTCCTTGAACTCTTGTTTGCTCCAGAGTCACAGTGCCCCCTGACGCTTTGACAATATTACCAGCCATTGCTTCTCAGTTACCCTTCCTGGCTGTCCTTCCTTGGCCTGAGCTCTACAAGTTGAAAGGTTTCAGCATCAGTTTTTTGTAGCTTTCTTTGTCTGGGTTAGTAATACTGAAAGTGTTAATCACTCAGTCGTGTCTGACTTTTTGCAACCCCATGGACTGTAGCTAGCTAGGTTCTTCTGTCCGTGGAATTCTTCAGGCAAGAATACGGGAGTGGGTATTCATTACCTTCTCCAGGTGGGAGAAGGGGATTTTCCAAACTCAGGGATCAAACCTGGGTCTTCGCCTAGCTTGCTATCATTTAGGTATTAACATCTACATACCAGTAACCTGCAATTCATTAACTTCCTCCATGATCTATGTCCTGACCTCTAGGCTGTATATCAAATTGTCTATTCGTCTTCACTTTTGAGGCTAAATATCAGGTCTCTTGGTTCTTCGCCTGCCCCCTCTGTGGAAATCCTGCTCGTCTACTAGTCTTCCCCATCTTAGTTAATGGACCTGCGATCCACCTAGTTGCTTAGTTCCTCCCTCACCCCCAAAGACTTATTCTAGAGAGCCTTTTATCTCACTCTCACCATATACAAGTATTCTGAGTCCACTTCTACCCCACACCAAACAAGTATCTGTTATTTTTTGTCATGTTTTATGTTAGTAAGATTTGACTTGAAATATACATGAATTATCTTGATAAAAATAAGCATTAAATTAAAATATTACTTTTATAGAGATTGTCTCTTGATTCCTTTCTAGAAATTTTAGCTCCTAAATTACCCAGAAGACCCATATATTCTTAAGTTTGCACATGCATTGAATTTATTTTTCCCAGCTTCTTTAAGGGCCTTCACATTTTCTTACCCTTCAAACCTAGCTGCTGTGGATTAGATACAGAACTATATGTCCTTTTAAAAATTCATTTCATAGTAAAAATAACAATAATAATGACAACAATAGTATTAATAATACTATTAATAATTTGCGCCTATTAAGACCTGTGGGCACTACAGAAAGCACTGTAGATTCACTGATGGTCTAGCCCTCACAGTGACACTGGGATGGATACTATTACTGTTCTTGTCTTAGACCTGCCCAAGGTTGCACAGCTGGAAAGTGGCAGAGAAACTGGATACAGACTTATTTCTGCCAGACTCCAAAGCCCATGTTTTAAACCAAAAATAATTTAAGATAGTAAAAAAATTAAAATAATTTAAAATTTGGAACCACTGAATCTTCTCGTGCAAAGAATATTTTGTCTGCCACACTCAGCAAGATATAAAGGTTAGTTCTAGAAAGATCATAAAATATAATAAAAAGACCTTTTTACATCACTTTTCCATAGGCCTCATGGTCTATTTTTACATAATTTCCAAGGTAATTTCACTTTGTGGATGCTGAAAAATTGCCATTCTTTTATTTTTTTTCTCTAACATTCATCTCTTCTCAATCTCTCTAATGGACAACTTCACTGACTTCAAAACTGTAAAGGGAGAAACCAGAGAGAAACATGAACCTAATGAGAGGATGAAATGAATTATTAGAAAAGTTTTTCAGAGGAAGAACATTCATTGCAGCCATTTCAATCTTTCTTTCTTTCTGTACTTGACAGTGAGAGTACCACAAAAGCCTTAATGAAAACAAAATAAGATTGACTCAGGATAAACCAGGTTATGCTATGGTGACAAACAACCTCAAAATCTCAGTGCCTTAAAGAGCACTCACTCACTCACGACATATGCCCATCAGTGGCCATATTCTATGATATAGTCTCCATCTATCCAGCATCTGTTTGTACCCCTATGTCTTCATAGGCACAAGGGCCATTTTTTAGCTTCGTGTAGAAACTACCTCAGGAGAAACCCCTGCACACAGAAGTTCTTTGACTGACTGATTTTGTTTGAGGCTCTAAATGCTTCCTTGGAAGCTGGTTACCCCCAGTGCCTTTCCCCTTGGTTTTGGGCCACTCTGCAGTTGGAACAGTCTAATTTGTGCTTCTTTGGCTCTGAGAGCCCCTCCAAAATTCTTCTCTCATTTCTATCATGGGCTTTGGAGGCAGATGAGTAGGCTTGGTCACTTATCAGTTGTGTGGCATTGTACAATGTCTTAACCTCTCTCAACTTTAGTTTCCCTGTTTGAACAGGGCTATTGTTCATTATTTGAACAGGGAAAAGTGGCTGAATTTGAGAAAAAGCCAGGAGATAATATTAGTAGCAGTTGTTGATGACTTGGGTGGGGCAGAGGCAAGAGGCAAGGATGCCTACCAGGTCTCTATCTTGACAAATGGGCGGTGATACATTTTATTGAGGAGGAGATAAGAGAAGCAATTTGTGTGTGTGTGTGTGTGTGTGCGTGTGACAGAGACAGAGAGAGATCAATTTCAACATAAGGATTTGAGATATTCTCTAGATATATAAGTTGAAATGTTGAGTTTAAGCTTTAATGATACATGGGCGTGTGACCTGGACTGATAATAGAGGTTTCAAAGTCCTTTGCATAAAGAAGATAATTGAAACTGTAGAAGTAGGTGAGAGATACTTCTCAAAAGGAGCAGAGAAGAGAGCTCAGGGTGAGCCCTAAGAATTTCTTTATTTAAGAAATAAATAAATATTCTATAGAGAGTAGAGGATTCTTCCCTCAGAAGTTAGCTTTTATGTCACCATATCCCCTCCTTTTCCTCTTCTGTCTCTGGACATCTTTTTTTTTTTTGGGGGGGTGGGCGGTGAAGAAAAAGAGTATAGCCTCAATAGAGATGTATAGGAGAGTAGGGAGGAGATTTAATCAAGTGAAGAGACTGAGATGTATTAAAGATTTAAGATCAGAGACCATATGTTTATTATGACAATAATCTGAATGGCTTAACATTTTACTTAGGAGTGTTCAACTTTCTAGATACCAAGATGACATTGATCCTTTGTTGCGAATTTGCCAGGTAAATGCAGTATAAGAAGAGACATCTATCTGAAGGTGCTGGTGGTGAGGAGTTCATATAGCCAACTACTTAGAGTGCTTTTAGGGGAATGCTCAGGGACTCTGATGAAATGAAGACCCAGGAGCCAGAGGACTCAATGAATTGAGGCCAAGGAACAGCAGATCGAAGGTACTAGGTGGATTGCTCCCAAAGACACTGAAGTTTTCTGGAACAATGGCAGAAGTTGGGCTTGAGGGGAGGAGTGTTCTGTCTTAAAGCATATGACCAGAGGTCAGGAGATGATAGAAACATGTAAGTGGACATGGTAATAGTGTCAGATGTCAAAGATGCCAGGATGGAGCTGTGGTGGTTCCAAAGTGGCATTAATGGGTTAATAAATTGTCACCCCTATCCTTAGTTCTATGGTAGGTGAAATGTACAGTTTAATGTGGGGAGATGCTGTGTTTATTGGTTCTTTTTCTTTTACATAAAGGATGAAGATTCCAGAGGGTTTAGTGGTTTGAGGAGAGAAGCCAGAGAGAAGAGGAACAGAGCATGCAGGGGTTAAGAACAGGGGAGGGAAACTGACTTCCTTTTGGCATATGAGGATTATAGGAACGGAAGCCTTAATTGGAATAAACTGACCACAGACATTCCAAAGGTGGAATTAGTCATAACAAAGATGTGGGGTCTGAGGTGGGGTCTGGCCCAGCCATGTGTGGGTGAACTCACCGTGTGGGGACTGGGGTCATCAAGCATCTGAACATGGACCCCCTTCTGAGTGCAGGATGGAGGACCTGGCCTCTTTTCCCGGGGTGGTCTCAAGATGCACCAAGTGGCCGCATGCAGGGTAGCTGTCATTTAACATGTCATTTCCAGCCTCACAATAAACCTGTATCCCTGGAGTTGTGAAGATTCAACACAATCATTTGCGGGAAAGCGCTTTAACAACTATAATCACAATAAGTTTGTTGAGTTTTAGTGTTCCCCACACCTTTGTCGTATTTCTCTCTATGTTTTTCCATGTAACATACTCCTTAAGATAATGACTTCCCTCTAATAAGGACAAAGCCAAGATACTTTATTTACAGTGTTTGCCTGGCACCTGGGCTGATTCTCTGTAGTGTTTATGTAGTCTTGATGTGGACTGGCATCTTTCCCTGGACCTTTGAGTATCTTCCTCAGCAGCTTCTCATGGCCAAATGCACCATCACTGTGTCTTTTTATTACAAAGCCCAGACTCTTCTAGGCCACCCACCAAGTTCTTTGCTCCAGTCTTAAGGGTGCCTACAGCTCCAGGTCATTTGTAGAACAGAGCTGACTGACATACCCTAAGCAAGGGATGCCAATCTAGTCTAGTTTTCCAGGTACTTCTTGATGATTTGATAGAAAGGCATCCACAGGAAAGTGGTACTGTATTCTGAGAACTGCAGTTTTAGAATGTTCAATGTCTTCCCGACTTTCCTGGAGAGAGGAAGATATGATCCTAGCCAACAAAAAGTCCTTCCTTTATTAAACCCCCTATCTCCCTTTGAAATTTACCTGAGACTGTACTTGACATTTTAGATGTTAAATTTTCTTGGAAGGGGAAAGAAGCTCTTGTGGTTGCATAGGCTTTATTTTTTTAAGCAAGGGGGTGTTAATTGCCAAGTAATTCATTAGCTTTGTTCTATCATCACTTTCTGTTCAGCACAGTATAACACACTTGGTCAACTATTAAGAGGCATACAAATTATTTTTAGTAAAATGTGAGTCAGTCTTGGGAGAAAAGCTAAGCTATATGTTTACAACAGTTTACAACATTCCAGAGAATTGAATAGAAGGAGAAGATAATTTTTTCTTCAGCATCTGTTTGTACTCCATCCCTTTATACTGGGCAAAAGGGCCATTTTATTGACTTCGTGTAGCAACTGCCTTAGGAGTACAGCCTGTATGCAGAAGTTCTCTGAACTGTCACTGATATTTTTTTTTTTAGGTTTTAAATG
Organism: Nanger dama; assembly: GCA_917880005.1. Lineage (NCBI taxonomy): Eukaryota > Metazoa > Chordata > Mammalia > Artiodactyla > Bovidae > Nanger > Nanger dama. The sequence continues at coordinate 6,471,993 of CAKJTW010000094.1, read as the reverse complement.
CTTCCCTGGAAGGCTGATAAATCCCACTGCCATCTTTCTCTGATGAGTGAGTGTTAATCTTTCAGTCATGTCCAACTTTTTGCGACCCCATGGACTGTAGCCTGACAGGCTCCTCTGTCCATGGAATTCTCCTGGTAAGAATACTGCAGTGGGTAGTCATTCCCTTCTCCAGGGGATTTTCCCTAACCACAGATCAAACCCAGGCTTCCTGCAGCATTCTTTTTTTTTTTGTATCCTATCACTCTAGGCTTCATGGGATATACCCATCAATGCATAGGGAAGAGATGACTTTTTTTTTTTTTTTTTTTAATAACAGTTGCCCTCTGCAGAGCCATCTTCTGGAAGAAAACCCCAATTGCCAAGGAAAAACACATTTTTGATCGTCTTCCTTTTTGGTAAGTTTGTGGAAATTTAATATGTGAGCATTCTTTGCCTAATTTTATGGGCTCTAACATTCAGATGGAGACTAGTATTATTTTTTTACTGTAAGAAGAAAATCTGTACTGTATCTTCTGTTTAGGAGATGGGACTTAATCATTGTCATCTTTTGTACTTAGTGATTCTGCCAAGGCAGTGTGGTCAGAATGAGGATGGAATTTCAAATAAAAGAAACTTGGGAGAACATGAGCTTGGTTGAGTCATATAGGCAACTATCTCAGCTTCCTCACCTAACACAGCACTAAAATGTGTTACTGCAATTACAGAGTGCTGATTTAAAGGGAAAATAAAAAGGATAAATACACAAACATAAACAGCTATGCATCTTGGGAGGATGTGGAGAGCTGAGATATGAAGGAAGGAAAAGGCATCTCTTTTAAAGCATACAGCCCACAGCAGTAAGCACAGTGCTGGCCCCATAGCAATGGTTCTGTAATGTTTGTTGATTGAGCTGTTTTTAAAATAATACTGTAGCATACAAAGCAAAGAGTCTCCAAATATCTTTATAAAGTGTAAGAAACAGGCTTTAACATTTCCATATTCAGTTACAAAACACAAGTCTGAATTCAGAGTATTTTGGGGGTTGCAGGTGAAGAAGGTAAAAGGAATCGATGAAATTTGAAAATGTTCAAAGCCTATTTTCCCCCTCACCTCCCAATTCTTCTTTCTCTTGTTTTCCTCTTCTTATTTCAGAAATCCAACAAATTTTCTTTTGGTTCATCAACCTCTTGTATTTTGACTCAAACAAGACAACTATATTTCACTGAGCAGGAACCATGATTTATTGGGCTTTGTAGCCCCCGTGCACATCATAGTCTAGTGCTTAGTACATAAGAAGGAATTTAAGTATAGTGGAATGTTAGTTTGGTTTTAATTTTCCTTTCCCAGATATTCCCCTTTTTGCACTTGTATAAACATAAAAAGAACCTTTTGGTCATTTTCCCCAAATTTGATAAGACCACTCCACACTCCCATTTTCTTCTTCACATCTGTGAACTTGAGAGAAAGGATCCGGGCCATTGAGGACTTTACATGCCTCAAGCAAAGGAGGGATCACTGAACTCTAGGGAAGGAAGAGTTCTGGACGTGAGGAGGTATGATTGAGCCCAAGAGATCTTGAGAAGTATTCCTGGAGGACTTGCGAGACGAAGGAAAACAAGCTTGACTAGGTGAAACTGGGGAACCAGAATGTCAGTGAGGGAAGGGTACTCCAGGCAGACAGGACAGTCTATCCCAAGCCTGGATTTGAGAGAGAGCATGAATCATTCAAGAAACCCGAGAAGTGGACTTTCTACAGCAGGAGCATGAGGGTGTAACTCTTTTTCAGTGCTGTAGTGGGTGGATCTGCAGTGACAATAACATCAGTATGGCAATACCATGTGAACTCTTCTGGTAAACATACATGCTTTCTGAACTCGTTTATTGGCTTGTTTTTCCAAGTCATGTTCGATGAGTTAAGTAAATGAAACCTCACTGAGCTTTGATAATATTTCCCACTAAGTTCCTTAAATTCCAAAGCTGGCAGTAAACTGATGGTCAACCTAGTAATTGAGGTCTAAGAAGTAATAGCCACACCCAAGTTGATAGTGCAACCCATTAGGCGGAGCTTTTCCTGGCCTACAGTGAGTCCTGCAAATTATGCCAGGGACCCAGGCCTCGGCCTCCCTTGCTGGTAGCTGTAGATGTCGTCATTCCTGGAACTGAAGAGGAATGGCTTGCCTTCCTCTTTGAGCATTATCTTTCCTTTCCTAGGTTTAAAAAAATCCAATTCTCCCTGTATAAAAATAATGAAGTGGAATATAGGTGTGGCACATAGAGTGAATGCTCTGCACTCAGATCCCTGTCCTGCAGCTCTCTACAGCAAGGTTTTGCACCCTAGAGTCCTCTGGCATAATAACCTCTGGCTATGGCGAGTGAGCAGGAATATTATCAATTAACAGGTTCCCAAAACACAGAGACATTTTTTCTCAAACACAGTAGCTGAGCAATATTGATAGGAAACACAAATTGTACACTTAACAAACTTCATTAAAAGTATTCTCCAGGACTGTCTTCGTGGTCCACTGGTTGAGAATCTGCCTGCCAATGCAGGGGACGTGGGTTTGATCCCTGGTCCCAGGAGGATTTCACATGGTGCAGAGCAACTAAGCCTGTGCCCCAGAACCACTGAGCATGTGCCCCACAACCACTGAAGCCTGTGGGCTCTAGGGCCCTTGCTCTGCAACAAAAAAGCCCCTGCAATGAGATGCCAGTCCACTGCAATGAGAGTAGCCCCCGCTCGCTGCAACTCGGGAAAGCCTGCACGGCAGCAAAGACCCAGCACAGTTGAAAAATAAGTAAATAAATAAAATAATTTAAAAAGTATTCTTCACTATATGGCTCAAAGAACTCCCAGGACAATGAATGCAACACTGAGATACATTATATAACTGTATGGGTATTGCTGGTGCTACTGCCAAGTCACTTCAGTCGTGTCCGACTCTGTGCGACCCCATAGACGGCAGCCCACCAGGCTCCACCATCCCTGGGATTCTCCAGGCAAGAGCACTGGAGTGGGTTGCCATTTCCTTCTCCGATGCATGAAAGTGAAAAGTGAGAGTGAAGTCACTCAGTCGTGTCCGACTCTTGGTGACCCCATGGGTATTAGGGAGCACATTTTCTAGTGCTCAGATGCCTCAGATTTAGTGATCGAATCTCATTCATTATGTGAAAACCAAATAAACATTAAAAATAATTAGAAAGCAGGATTAACTCGACTTTATGAACATATAAGACTGTAAAATCATTTGTTATTGATAAAGAGTTAGATTGAAGTGTGGGAGGCAGATGCATTATTTTAAATTGTATTGTAGGTGACAGAATGAGAGTCAGTAATGTTCTAGTTCAAAGGAACAAGATTTTATCGATTCATCAACATTTATCAAATGATTGTTATGTTTTGGGAACTGTATTTGGCCCTGAGCACATAAAGATAAATAAGGCAGGCTCACTCATCTCCAAAGAGCAGTGGAAATACTCCTTGGAGAACTTGTTGTTCAGTTGTGTCTGATTCTTTTGTGATCCCGTGAACTGTAGCCTGCCAGGCTCCTCTGTCCATGGGACTTCCCAGGCAAGAATACTGGAGTGGGTGCCATTTCCTTCTGCAAGGGATCGAATCTGTGTCTCCTGCATTCACAGGCAGGTTTTTTTTTACCCCTGAACCACCAAGGAAGCCCCGTTAGAGAAGACATATACATAGATGAATACTATACAGTATGGTATATATTCCAGTCTAGGTAGGTAGGAAGGCCAAAGTACAACTGAGTGATCAGTTTCACTTGAGGGGAGTATTGTAATCAGGGAAGATTTCAGAGGGAAAACAATGTTTTGTTCAGTGAGTAAGCACTTGGCAGACAGATAAGGAAGAAGGGCATCCCAGACAGAGGGAAGAGTGTATGAAAAGGCAAAATGACATCTGACAATAAACTACACGGAGGAACTACAATTAGGAGGAGCTGAAGTGTGGAGCACACCATGAAGCACCAGCCACATCAGGCCGTGGCAGTGGGGAGTAACAGATTCCTTGCTTTGGGGAGTACGGAGAGGCACTTAGATCCTCCAGACAGTTCCTACATCCTGATACTCCAAGTAAGACTTTAGTAGGATCTCACAGAACCAGGAATCAGAGCAAATGCCAGGGCCCTTAAAGGCATTTTGTCGGACACAGTTGTTGATTTTGCCTGACTCAGAGGACTTGTGGAGGATACAGGCCTAGAGCTTCTGGTAGCCATTTTGTGACACATGGAGCCTGAAAGCAGAGCAATATAGAGGAGCATAGGAGACAGATAGGGAGAACATTAGGCCCTGGCAACATGATTCCACCCCTGGATTAAGACTCGCCTGCAATATGTCTGCTCCTGGACACAAACCAGTTTGAAGTTTTTGCTTAAGTTAGTTGTTTTTTTTTTTTTCCGGTTTTGGTCACTTGTTACCTAATGAATCTGGCATCTTCATTTTATTGTTCAGGAGACTAATATCCAGGATGGTAAAGTCACTTGTTGTTCAGGGCCTCATTAAAAATTGAAACTTGAACTCAGGTCTCTTCACTTAGGTCAGACTTAGGAATACCCAGCATTTAAAAACTGTCTGCATGTGAGGGTCTCAATATGCATATACTTAGAAATCTTTTTGCAGTAACCTCATATTTGAGAGTGTGACTGAGTTTATTTTAAAAATGCATTTCTACATAACTGATTTAGAGGGCGCATGCAACCAAGACGCTGACATTGTTGGTTCATGGCCCACTTTTGCCACTAATTACCTTTGTGACCTTGGGCTTATCTCTCTGGGCCTTAGTGGTAGTGGTTCATGAGATGTAAGTATCTCTAAATCTTCTTTCATTTCTATGATTCTAAGCATGAATACACCCAATTTTCAAGTATCCATGTTACATATGGCTCTATTCTCTGGGGAAAGCTTCCTTTTGAACAGTTTTGATATTACTGGGTTTAGCTTCACAGATACTTATTTAACACTAATTAGGGGATAGGTGTTGCAAAAAGAATAATTATTTCTAAGCAGTATTGCTTACGTACATTTGTATTCTCATATGCGATCTGATACTGTTGGCAGCTTCAGAGTACTAAACAATGCTTTCTAATCCAGGAAATGTGTGATTCCAGATAGGAGTGGTATTAGACAGAGGAAAGACCTATCGCTGTGCGTCAGTTGGGAAGGTGATGCCACAGTGTTCAGCAGTCAGAAGGAGGAACAGAGCAGAGTCCCAAGAAGCACAGGCAGATTGGGAACCACACATGTGTACAAAAGCACATTCTTGCCCACATAGAATGGGGTTTTTTTCACCAGTAGTCTTCCGCAGATCTGTACCACAGTGATCACTGTGGATAACTGTCTTTTCAGAGTAGTTGCCTGTGAAATTAACAACAACTTGCTAATATTTTTCTTTACAAGATATTATGAACACTTAATGTTTGATGAATTCTTTTGGATAATTTTTGTGTAATATAATGATTCATTTGATTCACCAAAGTAGTTTTCCAGCTTATATAAAGACCAACTTCAGTCAGTTTCTTAGCCTGTCCCCATTTTAACAGTTCCATTGGCTGGAAGATGACCCTGGAGTTCTGTGATCTCATTTCAGGAGTCTTAGGGAGGGACAAAGATGCTGGCTGGGTCTGTAGTTTACTAGAGCCAGATTCCATTTCTTGTCTAATTCTTGCCTGTCTGGCCATGCACACACGACTTGAGCTCTCTAATCTTCAGCTTTGTCATCAGTCAAACGGGAATAATGATATTTCCCTCAAAAGACTGCCCAACACAATGATCACTTACAGCGTAGTCTGGATGTTACTAGGTAATAAACTATTAGTGGGGTTTTCTTGAGACTGTGTTCAAGTGACAGATTAGGTTCCAAAGAGGAAAAACGGCAGAAGCATGAGATGGTCTAATTTTCAAGGTAGATACAGAGCATGAAGATGCCCCATAGTTTGATAAGTTCATTAGACTGTAAGATAAACGGGAAGAATTTGTCCTAATTAATTACTACCTTGCTTTGTTACTTTGGGAAAAGTATTTAGGCAAGTTCTTTACCATTTGAGCTACCAGAGAAGCCCATTTTACTTTTATAGATTTTTACTTATTCATAGTTATATTGAGAATATTATTGCCATCTTATTTCATAGAAACTGAAAGAAGATAATGAATATGAAAGTCTCTATGAGACTAAAAAATGTGAATGTGAAAGTGCATGCTATTATTAGTACAATTAACATTAAAAGTTAATAATACTACAGGTCATTCATTTTTTGCATAGTAAAAATAGTTGTATTTATGTGTTGGCCCTACTGTTTATTAAAATATTATTTGCTCTGATTATTAATTTCTGTGAGACTAATATTGCCTTCATACTTTATAAAGGGTCCTAGAAAGTCAATATTGTGAGATATTTCAGGCAAAAGAGTAAAAAGAAATAGCTATACATGTTAAACATAGCAATTGTTAATGTGTTTTTTTCTACCAAGTAAATAATCCTTTCCTTCTAGACAGCCATTAATTTTTAGAACAATATTTCCACTACTCAAAAAGATTGTGTGGAACATGTGTTAAATCATAAAACATTTCCCTCTGCAAAATATTTCTAAGAGCATTATGTGCATCTAGGCTAGGAAAGTATGCAAAAATCCCCTAGCATTTTCACATCAAGCCACGTGTATTTAATATACACCACCTCAAAGAGGAACGTTATCACCCTAGCACTGTGTAGTAAGAAGAAAACAGAGATTTCTAAGAATATATGGGTGTAATTTTCTGTTAACTGAAAGTGATTGACAGTTCGTGGAAATCTGCCTTCAAAATAACCTCTGCAGCACCCTTAGTTTTATTAGCTGTGAAGGAAACTGCTTGTTTCTTACCCATTTAGCTATCAGAAGATCTTTTTCTTTGCCATCCTAATTGCCTAAATCCCTACAGATATATCATGTAAAATCCATGTTTATTTAGTTTTTTTAATACAATTGTTTCCTTCCCATTTGAGAGTTGGCTGAAATAAGATCATGTACAGAAAACTACACGTAGTCTAGATCTAAAGTCATTATATGTACCTGGGGAATTGTAATAAAGTTTGAGGTCCTAGAATTTTAAGGTGATTTTTCTCAAGGAAGAAGCTTTATTTCGTTTCACGTGCATGGATACAGAACAACTAAATTGTGCTGGTAAAAATTGTAAGTCCCAAATAAAAGGGGAACTTGGAAGAAAAAGTCAAGCTGAATTTATTTTATCTGCAGAACTTGGTTTCAGGGAGATTATGAAACTATCTCCAAAAAAAAAAAAAAAAGGATTTGATAGAGGAGGAAGTGAAGCACTTGAGAAGCCTTTCTGGTCACTTTGGGATGCATAGCACACTCTAAACTTCAGACTTCATCTATTTGCTTCTTTTTGCCTCCCAGTTAACCTCTTTCTCCATGCCAACACTCGCAGGGTGCTGCTTACCCAGATGCCACTGCTGGGAGCTAGAGCCTGGGGGTGGACCGCGTTGGAGAATGAGTTTCTTGGGACCGTTTTGCTTTTCTTGGACTTTACTGGGTTCCTGCACTTCCTTATGCCCCATCCTGTCCTCAACTCTGAGTTCAGAAAAAGGATCTTCATACTTATGGATCTTGGTTCAGAGAAAGTCTTTGTTCTGAAAAAGCTGATATCCTAAGGCAAATTAGTTTTCCATGGAATTTTCATGAGCTCGTATCCATAGTTCAGACTTCCATCTGTTCTGCTACGACATTCTAGATCATTATTCCTCTGTGCAATGGGTATACCACTGGTGGTGGAAGAGAAAATTTTAGGCGGTAATGGATAAATATTTAATTGCTATGTACTATCAATGTGTATAAATATATTAGTTTTCCATTTATGACAGTGATGTAAAATAAAGTTCCTTCCTTAAATACATCTAACTGAAAAATATGAGTTATTTAAAGATGTTTATTAATAAGATCTCAGGTATGATAAAAAATATGAAATTGGCATGTAGCTATTTGAGGTTAGGGAAGTACTGTTATATACTCTAGGCTTTCTCCTTACTTACCCTTAGGACCATAAACTAGTCAGAGTCTCTCAAAAGTCAGGATGTCCTTGGCATGTTGGCCTTTACCTTAAGAATGTCAGGCAATGATGAGGAAATGCACCTCAGGAGATTCTAGGAGATCTTTGACATAGAGAATGGTGATAAATATGAAAGAAGGAGTCACAAGGTACAACAGGGGTAGAAGAAAGGACATTGACATTTAGCAGTTGGGATATTGGAAATGTTTACTGAAAGAAGAAATCTTTACTGAGATGAGCAGGAGTTAGCCAGGTGGAGAAGAAAGGAATGATGTAGTCTAAGCTTATTTCTTAAGCCACAGCTCCCAGTGGTGAGGTTTTGGGCTTTGTCTGGGTGGGGGAGATGGGAAGAATTGAGCTATCTGTAACTTCATTCCTGTTATTCAAGTGTATGTAGCTTGATTTTTACTGATTCTCCTGCAGAGGATGGAACAGGGTGGTGATCCCCTCTATGACCAGTCTCACCCAAGGGGTGACAAGGAAATAGCAAAAGAGGTGAATCATCTAAGGGATCACCACTCACCTGAAGTTAAGGAGCAGGAATGAGAAGCGATTTCTCCTTGTATTTAATACATTCCAGAAATGTCTCATTTCATTGTCTGAGAGTGCCTCACAGCAAGGAAACTATGCATTTCTAAGGGACTCGACTCAAACCTCTGCAGTACTTGGAGGGGTGATGGAGGAACAAATGTTGGAGAGTGTGCTCTTCTCAGTGGGGTTTGCATCTTTCCTTATGAAGTGAGGCATGTTTGATAGAAAAGTCAACCACTGGCAGCCTTAGCTTGGAGAGAGAGGTTTGAGTTCCTTTTCAAACTTTCTCAAAATGACATAGAACAGGAGTGTCTAATAGAAATATAGTATGAGCTGCATAGATTATTATAAGTTTTTAATAAATACATCATAAAAGTAAAAAGAAAGAAGTGAAATTAAATAATATATTTTAACTCAATATATATCTAAAATGTTTTAGCATAAAAATATATAAAATACTGAAATATTTTGTATTTCTTTCTATGTAAATATTTGCTATCTGGGGCATATTTTCCACATACAGCCCACATCAATTAGGATGCTAAATTGTCATTGAAAATAATATTTAAATCTTATAATGTTGAAAAACTAAATTTATGTATCTAAAATGTCTTAAAGTTTTCTCAAAACTGAGTTAAATATTAGTTTAAATAAAATAAATATAGTTTTTCAATTAAGTTAAAAGAAAATAAAATTTCAGTGCTGCCATCTATGGGGTCTCACAGAGTTGGACACAACTGAAGTGACGCAGCAGCAGCAGCAGCAGCCTCAGTTCCACTATCCGTGTGTCAGGTATACAACTGCACACGAGGCTAGGGGCAACTGTATCTGGATGACAGGGTATAAGAAAAAATCAAAATAAACTTCTGATTTTCATGTTTTCATGTTTCATTCCTTTTCTTCTGTAATGACTACCAAAGTAGGAATTTCTTAGCAAGTTGGGTGATGAAAGTACATTAGACAAAGGCTCAGAAAACCTTGCTCTAGACCAAGCTCCATCGTTGATCATGCTCTCCTGTAATTTGAGGAGAATGACACCTGCTTCTCTGCCTTGTTGGGTTTTGCAAAAGATGCTCTGAAGATCCAGGGAAGTCCTAAATGACAAATTTATGGGGCCTGAATGGTCTTCAGATATCTTAACAGATGGTTCTCAAAAGCTTGTCCACAGGCCAAATGATTTTCCTCCATTTTTGAGCTTCTTTTTCATCCAAACTTTTCTTAAATAAATTGACCAACTCTAATTCCTTCAACAGTTCCCCCTTACCTTCCCCAGGTCATTATTTTAATTTCACTATCATGGTTCTTCTCAAGTGAATGTGTTCTTGTGTTTTTCTCTATGTTTCTTAATTGCACTATCTTGAACTGAATGCACTTAAGATGTGACAAGTGTAAGGTAGAGAAGGGCAGTCTCTAGCTTTTGTACTTGCTTGTTTTCCGTTTTTTTTCTTTTTGGTAGCCACAGACATTTGACTCATATCAAGCTTATCAGTAACTGAAGCCCCTGTTTTCCCTCTTCCTGTATTTGTTTGATTAGTTTTGTTGCACTTTCTGAAATGCCTCCTTTTTTTTTTTTTTTGAAAACAAAAACCCTAGAAACCCCAACAGTTGGTCTTCTCTCTACACTATCGATACCTTTTCTTACCCATCTAGGGCTTCCCATGTGGCTCAGCTGGTAAAGAATCCGCCTGCAATGTTGGAGACCTGGATTCGATCCCTGGGTTGGGAAGATCCCCTGGAGAAGGAAAAGGCTACCCACTCCAGTATTCTGGCCTGGAGAATTCCATGGACTGTATAGACCATGGGGTTGCAAAGAGTTGGACACGACTGGGCGACTTTCAGTCACTTTATCCATCTAAGTTTTAAGCCATATTGTGCTCAATTAAAAAAATTATTCTTAATTGGAAGGTAACTGCTTACAGTGTTGTGTTGGTTTCTGCTGTACAATGAGAAACAGTCATATTTTCTCCCTCCCACCTCTCTAGATTGTTACAGAGTGCCAGACTGGGCTCCTTTTAACAGTGGGTGTAAAGTGGCTTGAGAAATCTTAGTGAAATGCCTCTCAAACTTTAGTGAACACACATCTATACTGGGGATTGTGTTAAATGCTAACGCTGATTCAGGAGATCTGGGGTAGGGTTCAAGACTTTGCATTTCTAACAAGCTCCCATGGATCACATTTTGTACTACAAAATCTTTTAGGATATCTGAAGGGTTTTCTTTCTTCCATATTTTTCTTTCAATCTTTCTTCCATATTTTCTTCATTATCTGATGAATGTGCATTTTCTTACTGTTAACCAGCTCTGAGATCCTTTACAATCTTAGCTGGGGCTTATGTGTGCAGCGTTTTGAGAGTCTCAGTTTCTTAAGGGAAGAAGCCCTGTATACTCTTCTTCTGGGTTTTCTCATAGTCTGATAAAATGAAGTGTTACTAAATGGTGCTGATTTTTACTGAGTTTGTTTGGCTCCCTGGTGAGAGCTGGACAAGGCCACAGTCATGCAAAACTTACTGAGGAGGCAGGGGTAACTAACACCAAAGTGGCTGTCAGTCTCTGCAGAATATTTTTCCAGTTCACTTTATGGCATTTTTGATTTCCTCAGTCTTAACTCATTTAATTAAAATTAAAAAGAAATAAATGCAAAACATAAATATCAGAGATTCTTTATTTTCATTTGTGTGGGGAAGAGAGGAAGGCTGAAAGAAGATGTGAAGGTTGCTGTAGATGAGGAAACAATTTGTGGAAAAGTGAATTTACTGGGTTAGAAGGTTCTGAGTTCCTCAGCACCATTAATACTCTCAGATGTAGACTCAAAGTGAGGTAAAAAGTGGGTGTGTTTTTTTTTTCCTGCAGAATGGAAATTTGCCCCAGGTTTTCTTTTCTTTCCATTTTCTTTTACTCCTTTATCATCTGTAGATCTACATTTCCCCTGATGCCCTCGTCCTTCCTCCACTGTTACAGCTTTTTTTCCTCAATCTTCTTGGATTCGTCCAGCCCTGCACTGCACTTGTCACACTTCTTTGAAAATCTGCTGTGTGTCAAAGTGTCTTTCTAGTAATACAGATAGCCCTCACTCAGTACCTTTATTGTGGTTTCTGTAGAGTCATATAGAGCAACATTGCTTTATGGAAATGAATTTGAATCTTCAAGGATGTGGAAAATCACATGTGTTTCACCCTTACATGTCTGAAAGGCACCACTGAAGTATTTTTTTTGCTCTCTACTAAATCTCAGAGGGGTGCTGAGTTAAGTATCTGCCAAAGGCATGGGTTGGTAAGGAGACTCAGTTAGGCTCTGTGCAGTCAAATGCAGCCAGCTTGGTTTGTGTGTGAAAGGACTGGGTTTTCCCCAGGCTGCTGGTAATGATGCAAGAACAGACTTTCCCCTCCCTGGCTTCCTGGAGTAAAATGGCTGCCAACGTATTTGGAAGGGAACTTGCAAATGTACCAATCACTGGAAGACAGTAACAAGGATCCTTTGATAGTTTTGTGTTCACTGTGATCACCTGGCATCCACTTCCTTCTTAGGGAAGGGTTCTGGAATATCATTAGCTGATGCAAGCTTGTGACATGACATTTGCTCAGGATGCACTGTTGGCATGGGGCAGGGGGCAGTCCTATTTGGACTGGGAGTCCCTCAGGAGCACAAGGTTACAGGAGTTCTAGTGGAGCCCATCAGGGAGCAGAGAGAAACCAGACACAATGGGGAATGTTTTACAATTAAAACCAGCCCTTGCTTGTGTGGTCCTGTGTTTCAACACATCATTCTAATAAAATGGACAGCTGGGAGGAAGAATGGATTTCTGGTAGGTTATGAAGCCAAAAACCTGTTGAACATTCTTTATAAGGTAGTGGAGAAAATGTCAAAAGCCTCAAAATTTCAGGGAAGTTACTTAACAGCTCAGATTACCACAGGCCACCAGGCTGTTGGGTCATGGGATCATGGGTACATAATGAAGAAAATAAGAGGTGGGCTGAGTTAGACTCAGAAACAATTTCAAAATGCACCAGGACTTTCTAAGAGACTAGTTCTTTTTATTTTTTAAAAATAAAGCTTTTTTTTTCATTGAGAAATAACTATGCTCATTAAAAATACTGTAAGATGTCACATGAAAAATAAACAGTAGGATTTCTGCTTCCACCACCCATTCATAATGTGGTGTATTCTTTCAGAGTTGTTCTCTATGCTTTGAACAAACACATAATTATGCCCATATGGTAGATACAATTTTGACTTCTTTTGAAATTTTAGCTTATCAAAGTCTATTTTTTGTTGTTTCAAAGTTGGCAGGCACAATTTGTCATGTGAGTTTTAATGACTGCTTTTGTAAGTTTGAGCCAAAAATTACTTATTCATTCCTATGATGTTAGGCTTTTTTGGTATTATAACTACTGAGGCCTCGTGTCTTGACTATTTTGGATTAATTCCTCAAAATTAATTCTTAGGGAGGCTATTTATTTTTCTGTTATAGGCAGAGTCTAGTGGGTTTATGATAGAATTCTCGTGTGATTTAAGAGCATAGTGTTGTCTAGGCCAGTGTCTACAACTGTATTGTCCACCTAGTGGCACTTGAATCATCCAGGTCACTCTCTGCTCCAGCCTCACTTACAACCAGTGGGCTCAGACCTGTCTGGCTGGACTAAGAGAAAGGGATTCTGGGGATGAAAGAAACAGGAACTAATTGCTCTTCTGAGTGAAGTATGCAAATTGATTCAAGAGAGCCCCTGGGACATGTGCTCAGTGAGCTGAAATCCCTGCTTTAAGTGCACTTAACAGTCTTTTGTGGGGGAATTGAGTTGGGGAGAACTGGGGGGAGTGGGTTTGTTCACCAGCCGTATAGTCTTGGGCAAGTCTCTTAACCCCCTGAGACTCAGTTTTTCCATCTGGTACCTAACCTCTTGAAGGGTTGATGTGGCAATTAGAGGAAATGTTTGTAAAAGAATTAACATAGCAATTAGAGGAAATGTTTGTAAAAGAATTAACATAGCACCTGGTCTAAAATGAAAAGTCAGTAAAAGTTAGCAAGCATCATCATCATGATAGTCCTTGCTGTGTCTTGCTAATCTCTTTTCCCAAGGGCTTCACTCTGCCTCCCCAGTCCTTCAAATATCCCCAGGCACAGAGTTTCTGGAATCAGGATGTTTCACACTCTGATAAAGAATATTGGCATACTTTCAAACTGTGATGCTACAGAAGACTCCTGAGAACCCCTTGGACAGCAAGGAGATCAAACCAGAAAATTCTAAAGGAAATCAATCCTGAATATTCACTGGAAGGACTGCTGCTGAAGCTGAAGCTCCGATATTTTGGCCACCTGATGCAAAGAGCAGACTCATTGGAAAAGGCCCTAATGCTAGGAAAGATTGAAGGCAGGAGGAGAAGGGTGCAACAGAGGAGAAATGGTTGGATGGCATCACCAACTCAATGAACATGAATCTGGGCACATTACAGGAGATGATGAAGGACAAGGAAGCCTGGAGTGCGAAGAGTCTGACATAACTGAGTGACTCAACAACAGTAACAAAGCTGATCTGACCAACAAACTAGCCCACCTCCAGAAAATGAACTCTCTCCAGACTGTTTCCCTTTATTTCTGCCTGAGCTTACCCGAGCTTCTGCTTTTCTTTTCCTCTCTCTGAGCTTAAACTTTAGGTATTGGTCAAGGCAAGAACACTCAGAACTTTATGTTTAGAGATGAGAGTATAATTATATACTGTATGCCCTTTATCTGCGGTAAATTAGGCCTATACAAGACACACAGAGAATTGTTTTATTGACTTATTTAGTGTCAGGGCACCCTCTGGTTAGGTGGTAGTTGGGTAAGTCAGGCCTGGGCAGTGGATGAACCAAATCACACAAATTCCCACTTGGCTGAGTTGTATAATCTGTGCAGGCCTCAGGTATGAGTCCTGGGAAGAAATGTGGAAGAACAAATGCCACATCAGAGGAGGTTTCATGACTGGTGATTATCAGAGGTCCAGGTAAGTGAAGTGACTTGAAAACTGCTCAGTTGTGTCCGACTCTTTGCGACCCCATGGCCTGTACAGTCCATGGAATTCTCCAGGCCAGAATACTGGAGTGGGTAGCCTTTCCCTTCTCCAGAGGATCTTTGCAACCCAGGAACCAACCCGGGGTCTCCTGCATTGCAGGCAGATTCTTTAACAACTGAACTATCAGGGAAGCCCAGAGGTCCAGGTAGGAGAAAGGCAACTGGGATGAAGAAAGCCTAACTTAGGATTTATTCACTGAGAAGGAAACTAGGAGCCAGAGGAGAAAATGAAACAGGAATTACATAGATTTGTGCCATAATAGCAAAAAGAATGATATTAGCTAAATAATTCTAATAGCTTGCTATCTTCCAGTCCCTGTACCTATATTAAGAGATTTATAAATTTCATCCATCCAAATCTTATTTAACAGGTATTAGTATTATCTTCATTTTCCTGATGAGAAAATTGAATCTTAGAGAGATGAACTAATTTGCTCAAGGTTATAGACATGTAATTAGCAAAGCAGGGATTTGAGTTTGGATGTCTTTTCCTCTAAAGCTTAGGTTAGATCTGGCAGCACTGGAAAGAGATGAAATGGGATGGTGGCTGGAGCCTAGATGCAGAATGACCACCAATTCAGTGACTTCTGTATTCAAGAGAGAGACGAGGGGCTTCCCTGGTGGCTCCATGGTGGGGAAAAAAAAAAAAAAAAAAAATCTGCCTACCAATGCAGGAAACATGGGTTTGACCCTGATCCAGAAAGATCCTATATGCCACGGAGCAACTAAGCCCATGTGCCACAGCTACTGAGTCTGTGTTCTGGGGTCTGGGAGCTGCAATTGCTGAGCTTCTGCATCCTCGAGCCCGTGCTCCGCAACAAGAGCGTAGCCCGCACTTGCCGCAACTAGAGAAAAGCCCGTACAGCAATGAAGACAGCATAGCCAAAAATAAATAAATAAAGACATAAAATTATTTTTAAAAGAGAGACATGAGGGTATAAAGTAAAGGAGCTGCCGCAGGAATGGAGATAGAGATACATATACATACTCTTGTAAGACTGTGTACTACAACAGTGGCGTCCAACTCTTGAAGAGTGTCAGTTTTTGTGGAAGTTCAGCGTATTTATTTTTGAAAGTAGATTCCCACAGTATATATACCTCAGGCCTTCTGAATTAGAACCTCTGGGGCAGGACTTGATATTTTCCCAAAGCACCCTAGTTCTGAAGCTCTGCCAGGTTTAAGAAACACAGTTCTACTGCCCTTGATTCAGATGTTTAGGGTGGAACATGAGAGATGGAGAATTCTAGGATGACATTCAGATTTCTGAATTTTGTGACTGAGTGAATTACGGGCACACTCCACTGAACTAGGAAATAACAATGGTTTTGAAGGGTAAGATGCTGAGTTCAGTTTTGGACATGTTGAGATGTAGTAGTCCTGTGGGAAGCTGGATATCAGAGTCTAAAGCTTGGAGGAGAGGTCAAGGTCAAGACCAATGATATGGGGATCATTGGTATTTGGAGGGTGGTTGCTGTGTATCTCCAAATACCAATGACCTGAATTTGGAGTATCTGGAGAATTCCATGGACTGTATCGTCCATGGGCTCGCAAAGAGTCGGAGACGACTGAGGGCCTTTCACTTTCTGCTGTATATCTTACGTGGAATTTTCAAAATATCCAAACCTCCAATTTGTTTCTCAATAATCAAATAGTCACTCTACATGTTAAGTACATTCACTTCCTGACCTGTGACCGAGTCTATTGCTTTTAAAATCTAAATAGCCACTTTATAGTTCCTTCAGAGTCACTCACTGTTATAAGTACTCATTTGTATCATCTCATTGGATTCAAACAAACGATTTGCTAAAGTAAAATTTATTATCCCTATATTTTAGATGAAGAGATTTACGGAAGTTGTATAACTTGCCTAAAGTAATACAGAATCAAATAGTTGAGTCAGAATTTGAACCTAAGATTCCTTCTGACTCCAGCTTCAGAGCTTTCTACAATAGAGCTGCTTGCTCCCAAATCAAGCAGACAATATTCACAGTACCTTTATTTTTACAGGCTAACTCCAAAGTATGTTTAAATACAGAAAAATACATTTAGAAAAAATGAGTTCAATGCTTTTGAGACACAACTATATTTAGTAAAATGAGTTTATGTGTACTTTCCTGGGGTCAGTAGCATTAAACCGATCCAAGTACCTTTTGACCTTTGCCCAGTAGCCCGTAGGGTAGTTTCCTTTGTCTGTGCACTCAGAGAAAGAGGGTAGGGAGGGGGTATGGCATTGGTTTTTCTGGCTCAGGAAATTAGTTTGCATGGATTGACCTTCCCGGATTTTTCCAACTTGCTTTGGGTTATATATCCAACTTTGGGCTATAAATGAAACTAAAATGGGCTCTTGGTAGGCCCAAATTGAAACTATGTCTCATCAGTAACATTGTTTTTCTTTAGTTTTGGCTAGATACAGACATCTGCCACATTGTCTTGGTAGCACTGATAAGTATGAGAAAGTGAAAGTAAAAGTGAAGTCACTCAGTCGTGTCCAACTCTTTGCGACCCGGTGGACTGTAGCCCACCAGGCTCCTCTGTCCATGGGATTCTCCAGGCAAGAATCCTGGAGTGGTTTGCCATTTCCTTCTCCAGGGGATCTTCCTGACCCAGGGATTGAACCCAGGTCTCCCGCATTGCAGGCAGACGCTTTAACTTCTGAGCCACCAGGGAAGCCCAAGTATGAGAAGACCTGGTCAAAAATATGCAGGCCACTATGAAGACTGGCAGGATGGAGTCGATACACTAAAAGAAATTACATTCTTTTCTGCAAGATGAATCATATAGCCGAAACTATGTGGTATCATCGGGGCCAACAACCATAATAATAATATTTACCCTCCAAGTGACAGATATCTAAGATAACAACTACACCCAGATGACAACTCAGGGAACAGTAACCCAGGTTTTTGGAATGAGAACAGAATAAATGCTGATTGAGCAATATTCTTTCCAGGGGGATCTCAGCTATGGCAACACTATTAGAGATTTAATAATCCCCAATACACTCTGGTTACTAAAATTCAAGATAAAAATAAATTCTACCAGGATATAAAATATGGAAATATTTGGATGATGATTAAGGAGGAATGTCTGTCAATTAATTAAGAGTTGGATAGCTAGAATTTGCCCTCAGATGCACATAAGTATAAAGTAAGGGAAATCTCACCCAGCTGTGAAAAGGCAAGCTTACCAATAAGTTTGTTTTCCCCAACCCCACCCAGCCAAGTGCATTCCTATTGACCAGGTGTGCCTGTTTATCCCCAAGTCCCAGCCACACCTACTCCCTGTTCTGGCCCCACACCAAGGAACGAATAAAAAGCCCCTCCTTTGAGATCGCAGACTGTCTTGGAGTCACTATTGATTCTTGACCTACTTCCCCTTTTCCATCATGTCTAGACATGTATCCCAACCTCTCTTCTATTCCACGGCTTGGCACATAGTAGGGGTTAAAATCTGTTTGTCGCCTAGATTTGGTTTTGACTCTTGCTTTTCTATTCCTTCACGTCTCAGCCTATACCTTGGATCTCATTTCATAACCTCTTAATTTTGTCCTTTGGTATTTGGTTGCACAGACCCTCAGGAGGCAGGTTAGTTCAATGGAAAGAAGACAGGATTTAGGGTCAGAAAAGCCCAAGTTCAAATCTTGGTTCCATACTTACCAATTTTGTAAACTCAAATCACTCCCTTAATTTGGCCCTACATTACCGTGTGTAAAATAGATAGCCAGTGGGAATTTGCTATGTGACTCAGGGAGCTCAGACTGGTGCTCTGTGACAACCTAGAGGGGTGGGATGGGGTGGGAGGTGGGAGGGAGGTTTAAGAGGGAGGGGACATATGTATACCTATGGCTGATTTATGTAAATGTATGGCAGAAACCAACATAATATTGTAAAGCAATTATCCTCCAATTAAAGATAAATTTAAAAAATGACTGTATTATAGAGTAATTGTTTGGATGAAAACAGAATAAATACAAAGAACTTGGGACCCTTTATGTGCTCAATCAATATGTCAATATTTGTTGAATGGCCATTTCCTGTCTCATGTCTCAGTCCAGATTTAGCTTCAGTCATTTATTTGATTCCATTCATTCTGGAGTGGGGAATAAAGCCAAGAATTATGCTTAGAGTGCATTTATAACACTAGTAACTCAACTGAGATGAGTTGGAGGCTATCAGAACATCTCATTTGCTGGAGCTAGTTATCTGTCAGGACCAGATTAAAACATGGACAAGGCCTTAGCACAGGCAAGAAAAAAGATGCTCCTTCACATACTCCACGTGTAAGTTAAAGTGTAAAAACATATCTAATGAAGCTCAATGTTCTCCTTTTCCCTCCATGATTTCTACTCTGCAGCTTTAAACAATATTGTATTCTTAAAAGTAATGACAATCACAGCCACTTTAAAAATTGGCCCGGCATTTCCCTTCTGGTCTTTCCTGCTCACAATAGCTGAGAGGGGTGGAATAAAGGAGGATTTTCAACCAATCAGTGTGTTTTAAATCCTTAAAATACAATGTTTTGAGAGTTTACTCTATTTGGACTCTTCTTTTTTTTTTTTAAATTAAATTTATTTATTTTTTTAATTACAATACTGTATTTGTTTTGCCATACATTGACACGAATCAGCCATAGGTGAACACAATCGCCCAATGCCGAAGCCCCCTCCCACCTCCCACCCCACATCCTCTACCTGAATATTTGGACTCTTAAAAACAAAACAAAACTGTTAGCTTCCATTTTCTGTGTGTATCTTGTCCATTCGGCCCAGGTTTCTATTACTTGTGACACTGAAATAAGAGTTTTCTCCAACATTAATCCTTAGACTTTCTGCATGTCCTAACTTGTTCAAGTCTTGTGTTAATGCAAGCTCAAGGAAAGCAATGTGGACTGAAATTCAACAGCCATAATCGTCCTACTTCCTTGCCAAGAGAATCCCAACACTGTTCAGTTACTAAGCCCATAATCTTTTTTTTTTTTTCAGATAGTGGAGCACAGTTTATTACACCGGTGGGCCCAAGGCAGAGTCTCCTCTTACCTAAGAACCCTGACCAGCTTTTGTGAAAAATCGTACATACTGTATGAAAGCCCATAATCTTTATTGGTCCCTCCTTGGCCTCAGTGGATAAATGAGCATTAGGTTAAGGCAATCCTGATGGAATTCCTTTTCTTCCTGGTAATGTTTGATTTTATACAGGTGTAATCTTGCTTAAGAAATGTGGAGGCAAATAAGAGGACTTTTGGGTTTCCTCTGCTCTGGAAAGGGACAAAAGGTTCATACTTTTCTGAATCTGGTTATTGTTGGATGAGAGCTGGTGCCATGGAAGCTCTTCTGAGACAAGAAAACAAATACAAGGACAAAACTGACATGCTGAGGATGGCAGAAGAAAAGATGGCGAGAACCTGGACCCTTGATGTCACTGAGTCCCTGACTGAATCTATGCTGAATCTATGCGGAACTGCTAGGAATTAGTTCTTATTAAGATACTTTTAGTTATGTTTCCTATTGCTGTTGTTTAGTCACTAAGGTGTGTCTGACTCTTTTGCGACCCCACGGACTGTACTCTTCTGTCCCTGGGATTCCCCAGGCAAGAATATTGGAGTGGGGTGCCATTTCCTTCTGCAGGAGTTCTTCCCAATGCGGGGATCAAATCCATGTCTCTTGCATTAGCAGGTAGATTCTTTACCACTGAGCCACCTGGGAAACCCTGCATGTTTTCTATTATAAGCATTTAAAAGCATCCTAAGTAATTAATATTAAAGGCATCTCTCATAAAAATACTTTTTTTTTTCAGGAAAGCCTACTAGAAATTGCTATTGCTGGTTATAAGACATCCTAAACAGACTGAATTTTCTAAAAGATTGTTAATCTCTGTAAAAAGAAAAGGCATGAATTGATTAGCAATTGTTTAGTCTGGTGCTCCTCAAACTTCTATTATTTACATCCCAATCTTATGATTTTATCATATCCTTGTGTCATCTGTACTAATAAAAACATTTTCAAGTTGTTCATTTTGAGTTGTTCTTTTAATAGTATACTTATTTAAAAAGTAAACTTTCTTATTAACTAAAATTGAAAACCGGGATTATTTGCCTTAAATAGAATAAAAAAGAAATACCCCCCCCTCCCAAAAAATACTACGAGCTAAGTCATATTATTAAATTCTTGTCAGATATAGTTTCGTGTGAAGACTGAGCTGGAGGCCTGCTATTTCTGTTGAAAGGAGACACTAGGGAGTGTTACTGAAGTGGTAAAATAATCCCTATGCCAACTGGTACTATGCTCCTGCTGTAACTGGAAGCACTGAAAGAGTATGTCAAGGGAGACATCCATGACTAGCTAATTTACCTAAATGTCAAGCTGGTGCCATCTAAAATCGTCTGATATTCCATCAGTGCTCTGATTGCCCCTAAAACTGACTTGGCAGACAGCCCTCTCAAGGGCCTGGCACCCTGAGCAATACTTCCTGTGGAGATGCTCACATTAACCTTGAGGAGAGGAAAAAAGGCCTAATAATCAGCCTTTGATTGTTGTGATTATAAAAGGACAGAGGAAGTCAATGCTGCCATGTTTTATCATACTTTATACTAAAGCAAAGACAAGTAATCATTTATTATTTTCTCTATGTCTGTTGTTTTTTACTTTTGAAATTAGTTGACCCATTGAGAGTTTTTGGAAAATTGTGGTTCTTCTACCCAGGAAAATGCAAAACATGGTTTTCTGAATATGTCTATGAGTGAGTAAGAGTAGGAGGTTAATTTAAATGCGCTAAACTAGAGACTTATTCTCCTTTAAACATCTACTTTGAATAGACATAGGTTATACTGATATTGCCTTCCAGGAGGCTTTAAGAGACAAGGCCAGGTTCTACAAAAGAGTATTAGCCAACTCTATAAAGTTATCCTTCTGAAATTTGAAATGCCACTGAATGTACCCAGTAAAGTTATTCCTGGGCAAGCAGACTCCCAGGCCTGGGTGGAGTTCACAAGAGTTACTTAGGTAAAATAAACAAAAAATGACAGGAACTTTGGATTGCTTTTGTCTGAACCTGAGTGTCTGGATAGATCAGCAAAAGCTGCAAACCACACACCTGCTTGTCAAAGCAAAGAGAAACCCAACAGGCACCTGTTTCTTACACTGTCAACTGCGCAAGGCTCTCACAGGATTCTAATTTATGATGGCCCCTCAGTCCTTAAAATACTCTCTCCTCGTTTTTCCAGTCAAATAGCTTTACCTTTAAAAGCATAGAATGAGTAGCAAGATGAAAAAGACCATTTTAACCTCTAATTTCAAAAGATAATATTAAAAACATTTAATAGTAGGACTAAGCCATTAACTCAGATGGTAAAGAATCTGCCTGCAATGCATGTGACCCAGGTTCAAACCCTAGGTCAGTGAGATCCCCTGGAGAAGGATACGACAACCTACTCCAGTATTCCTGCCTGGGAAATTCTGTGGACAGAGGAACCTGGTGGGCAACAGTCCATGGGGTTGCAAAGAGTTGGATATGACTGAATGACTAACAAGACATTAAATATATAATAAGAGAACAGTTTTTGGAACACATTTTAATGGATTATGAAACCACAAACTAAGCTTCTTATTTTTTCCTTTAAATTTGGTATTAGATTGAGCTAATAATTCATTTCAAACATTCGTGAATGATTAAATTAAAACATATTTCTTCCAAGCATTGCAAAAAATAGGTTAAAAGTACTTGGTCTTGAAGAGGAGATCTAATTAGTGAAGGTTATCTGATATAATTCTTTATATAACAAATGCTGGAAAAATACTAAAAAAATATGAAAGGTGAGTTTTTCATTATCTTCAAGTTAGTTGATTTATATTAAGGAAGACCTGCAGTTTTCCTTTAGCTTGTAGTTTACTTAACACTTGGCCAGAGACATCTAAAAATATCACG
Organism: Nanger dama; assembly: GCA_917880005.1. Classification (NCBI taxonomy): domain Eukaryota; kingdom Metazoa; phylum Chordata; class Mammalia; order Artiodactyla; family Bovidae; genus Nanger; species Nanger dama. The sequence goes on along the minus strand of CAKJTW010000094.1, from coordinate 6,449,465 downwards.
TCTCAAAAAGTTTTTGAGATCAGTAAAGATGAGTTCTTCTGCTTCACTGAGGTGTGAACTTAATTCTATATCTGGAAGAATTTTAGATTTAACTTCTTAATAATACCATGGAAGCTGTCACAAAGGCCATAAGTAAAATATTATGCAAATGTTATCTTTTTCTTTGAAAATTCTGTTTCTCCAAAGCCAACCAAAGCTGAACAAACGTAGGTGATGGTGTGACTTGAGCACAGAATCAGTTTGATGATGGTTACATGATCATGATGCCTTTCTCTGTGGTTTGTGAAAATGCAAACTCTCCCTTCTCAGCTTCTTAATCTTTAGGGTGGCACTATCTACACATAATTTTGTTTACTAGTATTGGAAACTTGTTCACTGGTGAACTTTGAGAAGTGCATTAAAACATTCTTGATGAGTGTGTAAGGAATATAGTTTGAATAAAATGAGATTATCCCTTTCAGGGTTATATAAAACAGAAATTCATTATCCTTCAAGTAACAATAGATTAATGTTTAATGACACCATCTATCTGGCAGGGACTAAAATTTAAGACTAGGCTGTATGAGATCATGAAAATAGACTGCAAGTTTCTTTAAGGATATTTCAAACTGCTGGGATTGATGCCACGTATGTATATATACTAATCTCTCTCTGTGTGTATACATATGTATATGTATATATATGCACACATACATGTATATTTGTCAAAGGAGTGTCTTGTTATTTATTTTATTCTCAAGAATAAAATTGTGAGGTATTCAAACAAATATTTTGAGTTGGCAAGCAGTGATAAATATTTCCCAATAAATAATCCCTGTAAATTAACAACCAATCTTAAATCTCATTAAAACTTTCACTTAGATTCTTAGGAATAATCTTGATTCAAGGAAAATACATATGCTGATTTAATCACAGGAATGTTTTTTAGTGTGATCCCAAGACTACCAACTCAGCGTCACTTGAGAGCTTGTTTAAAGTGTAGATCTCTGGGTCTCTGGACCCCATGCCTTTCCTATTGACCAAAATTACTGGGTGGCCCCTGCTATCTGAAATTTTAGTAAATGTCCTAAATGATCTTATGCACTAGAAGGTTGAGACTGTTGCGTTTGAGGATAGTCTCTGGGGACTCAAGTAATGTGTCTCCCTCAAGGAAGTAGCAATGTCAAGGTTTTCCGTTTCTCATAGTCCTGAAGGCAGATGGCAGTCTTTTTTTTTTTTTTTTTAGGTGAAGAGAGAGAATTAAGCTGGAAGTATTATCACCATAATTCTTAATAATCCCCTCCCGTTCCTTATCATCACCATCCTTATGGCTGCTATCATTTATCGAGTATTTACCATATGCCAGGCACTGTGTTAATTGCCTTTCAAACATGATCTCATTTAATCTTACAATGGGTTTTATGATTGCCAGTTTACAGTAAAGGAAATGGGGGATTCAGTTCATACCATTAGTACAGGACAGAGCTAAGTAATAAACTGTATGATTTCTAGTGATGGCTTTCAAATGGTCGTGATAACCTAAAAACAGAACTAACAGGGTGGAGGAAAGCGAGAAATGACATTTGTCAAGCACTTTCTGTCAGCCAGATATTTTGCATGTATGGTTATATTTACTACTCTCAACAAACTGTGAGGTATCTTGTTATTATCTTCACAGTACAGATGTCAAAAACGAGACTCAACAGATTCACCCAAAGTGTCCTCTAATAGTAGATGGGCTCAGATAAAACTCTTCATCTTTTCTCTTTCTCTCCCTCTCCACCAAACACTATCTCTAGGTTAAGAGTCAGATTGCATAGGTTCAAAGCTCTACTCTGCCATATATTAGTTACAGAATATTTGTTATTGACAAACAACTGAATTGCTCTGTGCCTCAGTTTCTTCATCTGTAAAATAGGGATAATAATGATATGGATGCCATATGGATTTTGTGAGGATTAGATGAGTATTTGTATATAATGAGAACCACTTAGAACAGTGCCTCATATAACTCTAGCACTCTATAAGCATTAATTACGGTTATTAAATGTTGAGAGAGGAAATTAGATGGCAAGATGGAAAATGACTAATTTCGGGAAAACAGAAAATCAGTGCTTTCTAGGTTTTTTTTTTCTCCCACATATTCTAGTTGGAAAGAGTAAGTTTACTTCATAACTTGTTGAGCAGGACTAGGGTAACCAGAGCTGGAAGAAATCCTTGCACGGAATGGGTGGCCATGATCACAATTAAGGAAAGAGATACTTGGCAGGGGACGCTGCACTGGCTTTGAGCTCTTGTTTATGAAAAGGAGGCTGAGCAGCCATTGCAAAGACTCTAGTTTGATCTATTGCTTTTACTTTAGAAGCCAACAAAATCATGATCATCACTGGAAAAATTTTGAAAATGAGGCAAAAATATATTACCCTCTATTTTATAATGATAGGGAGCTTATGTATGTCCCTATAATACTGTATGGTTTTGGCCTTTGTACCTATAGGAGAGTTTAGATAAAGGTAAGATCTGAAGGGCAAATAAAAAGGAGATGATTATGAGGATTCCTCATCAGACTTCAATCTGCAGACATAAAAGTTAAGAGGACAGAAAGAAATCACAAATGAACTTATCTACAAAACAGAAATGGACTCACAGATATAGAGAACAGACTTGTGCTTGCTAAGGGGGAGGGGGAGGTAGAGGAGGAATGGATTGGGAATTTGGGATTAGCAGATGCATAATACTATATATAAATATATAGACAAGTTCCTACTGTATAGCACAGGGAACTATAATCAAAATTCTGTGATGTACCATAATGGAAAAGAATATATATATATATAAACGAATGTGTAACTGAATCACTTTGCTGTACGTCAGAAATTAACATTGTGAATCAACTACATTTCAATTTAAAAAGATGAATGAATTTAGATACCCTACATCCATCCATCCATCCATCCTTAGCTAACTGTGTGCTAGGCATTGTATTAGGTACTCAGTTCAGTTCAGTTCAGTCACTCAGTCATGTCTGACTCTTAGGTACTAGAGGTGTAATAATGAGAAAGCAGTCATGCTTTCTGCTCTCACCGAGGTTACAGACTAGTGTGCAGACAGATGAATGCCTATTACAGCATAGTATGGTGAGTGCTATGAAAGCAGCACTCAAACCCATGATCTATATACAAGCGACCTTTCCAAAACTTAAATCCGATTTTGTTATTCCCTGTTTGAAATCCTGCAGTGGCTCACAGTCCTGACTTCAAGGTGAAATCCAAGACCTATTGCATGACCTCGCAGGATCTTTCATTATCTGCCTCTGGCCATTTCTCCATCCTCATCTAATCTCTCACCATGATGCTGGCCCTGTCTCCCTCTTCTTCCAGCCATTCACAGGGAACTATCTGGAGTTATTTAAAGACCTTGTTATTTCAAGACTTAAAGACTTAATACTTTTTGTGACCTCTGCCCTCCTCCATCTGGCCATCTCCAGCTCCCTCATTAGACTCTTCTACTATTATGGCTCAAGCACCAAATAGTAAATATAGCATGCCAGTATCTTTATGGTTTGTTGAGAAATCGGCTGTTAACGGGCTTTACCTGCTTGCTCTAACAACCCTCCCTACTCCCCTGCCCCACCCCTTGTTAGAGTTCATGTCTTTGCTCTCTGGCTTCCATAGCTCCCTGCATTTCCCTTTGCCTTGCTGAATTTGCAGCCTTTGTGGCCAGTGCAGTGCAGAGAGCTGACTCCGGCTTCCACTTCTCTCGGCTCATGTGGTCAGATGCAGTGCTGTGCTCCCATCTCAGGCCATCGGGAGTTTCTGTGCTCTTCCCCTGCTCATTCTTAATCCTGCTAACTTTTTTTGCATTGTGTATACACGACGATGGGGTCAGAGTAATCTACCGGGCATGAGATGGTGAATCGGCTATCTGTACTGACTGAATCATTGGGCATCTCCTGATGAATCTGTTTTCCTGCCTACGTGGATAGTTTCAGTAAAGGCAGTGGGCAGACAGGGTCTTGGGAATGGGGAACATAGTGGTTAAATTGGGGCCATTCATATGAGAGTTTAAACTTTTCAGGTCATCAGCTCAGGTACGGATGCCTGAGAAAAAGTCAGAGAAAAGGAGAGAGGACATGAGTGATCTGGGCCATAATTAAACTTGCCAACAAAACGAAGGCCTACATATCCACATTTAATAACCTTGTACTTATGATCTTATCATTTACGTGATCAGCAAAACGGAAAGAACTATTTATAAAGCCCAAACCACCTCCTTGTACTGCCATCTCTTGATTTCTAAACAGACATTGCCTTAAAAAAAAATGTAGATCTTGTTCCATATCTGAACCAGAGTCCTAAAACGGAAACTGTTTGCAAATACAAAAGTAATCTTTTCATTTAAAAGTGAAGGCTCTCTCAGGAGCGTATCAGTCGTTGGTGAAAAATCAGTAGGACACAGCAGTGCTGAAGACTTATTAGTCTGCTGTGTGCAGATTTCTTATGATTTCCAGGCAAGACCTTTGCGGATTCGGCCGGCTGCGATTTTCCCGCCCACGGTTGGTCTTTCATTGTTTTAGTCAGTATTTCTTTGTAGTTCCCTTTTGAAGGAGTTGAAGCTGTGAGTCAAAACTTTAACCTTTTGCTTATAGTTCAGAATTGTGATGTGAAGAATTAAGTCTCTCTTTCAACATACCTGTCTACTTGCTTGGACTTCTTCTGAGCAAACTTAGAAGTTCACAAAGCCCCTTTAGTTATTAAGTGGATAAAGCAACATTCAGAACAGTGTCTGTGTATATATGTGCCTCTTTACACATATATTAAAAACACAGTCCCTTGTGTGTCAAAAAGAAGGGGAAATAATATTCAGTTTTATTGCCTTTTTTGTGTGTTAATAATAAAATATGGGATAAAATAAAATAGTAAAAATATGGGAAAAATCTAAAAGAAACTATTAAAAGTACTTACTGACAGGGGTTGGAGGTAATGATATCGCAAGAACTGGGTGTGTATGTGTTTTATTTAATCACACTGATTTCTGAAACATGGTATATACCACTTTCTTCAAAACTGAAGTAAAATAACGGGAAAGCGAAGTCCTTTCAGTACTAAAACACGTTAGTGGTGTGTTTGTTTTCAGGGGATGTTATATCTGTTCAGCAGTGTAGAGTGTTCCAATCACTCTAAAAAAGTTGCTGTGTTCAGAGTGCCAACCCCATGCCAGTGCCTTCAGATGCTTGCCTCATTTAATCTCTTGAGCAGTCCTTCTCGGAAGCTAATAATGCTCATATTTTTGTATGAAGAAACCAAGCCTTGAAAATGTTAACTGACCAAACTGAGATCAGAAAGTTTAGGTATCAGAACCTATAACCAGCATCTTGGGATTTCAGACCCAGTGTCTGTCCCCTACACTGAACTGACCACACCGCCACTATTGCAGTTGTGATGATTATATCCAGGGTCCAAAGCACAAATCTATTCAGTAAACATGTATTCAGTGCTGACCATGGGCTAGGCAGAGTGGCAATCCCTTGTGATTCAAGAAAAATAAGAGGAGTGAAAATAGACAAGGAAACAATGGAGCCTAGTACTAGGCAAAAGTGCTTTCAGTGGAATTAAGCACAGAGGGTGGCATCCCAGAAAGAACTTTTGATTGAACTGTGGAAGCTCATGGCAGTTTTCCCGGAGATGAGTCTTGGAGGACGCAGGGTATTTAATCAGGAGGAAAAGGGTCAAGTGTGCTCCAGGCAGAGGGAATAACATGTACAAAAACACAGTTTTGAAAGAGCACTACCTCTTTGAGGAACTGAATAGTCAAAAGTTGGGCATGTCTAAAGCATAGAATAGTGGAGAGAAATTAGGCCAGAAAAGGAATGAGTCTTATAAGTCATACTAACATATTTGAACTTCATCCTGTAGCAGTGGGAGACCATAAAGAATTTTTAATAAAGGAGTGAAAAGATTAAACCCAGAGCTTACAAAAATAACTCTGACAGGAGCCTATAAATTGATTTTCTGTTTTAAAATTTTTATTTGTTTGTTTTTGGCTTTGCTGGGTCATTATTGCTGTGCACGGGCTTTCCGCAGTGAGCAGGGGCTACTCTTTGTCATGGTGTGCGGGCTGCTCATTGCGGTGGCTTCTTTCGTTGCAGAGCATGGGTTCTAACCGTGTACGCTCAGAGGTTGTGGTGCACAGGCTTTTGTTCCTCTGAGGCATGTGGAATCTTCCAGGACCAGGGATTGAGCCCATGTTCCCTGCACTGGCAGTCACATTCTTATCCACTATAGCACCAGGGAAGTCCTATAAATTGATTTTTAATTTCTGAAAATTGAAGTACAATTGATTCACAATATTGTGTTAGTTTCAGGTGTACAAGGAAGTGATTCAGTTATGCACATACATATGTGTATACATCTATATCTGGGGGTTTCCACGATAATTTATTATAAGATGTTGAATATAGTTCTCTGTGCTATGTAATAAATCCTTGTTATTTATCTAGAGGCTATGAAGTGAAAGGCAGCCAGGTATGATGTTGGAGAACTGGTTGGGAGAAAATTATATATTTTATTGTTTCTAGATGCATATATATATATATATATATATAGTTAATCATGCTTTCTGACATTGGGATGCATCCTACAGTCAATGGTATGTCATAATTTAATTGGAAGTTTTATTTTCTCTCTTACTGGCCTCGAAACACTTATGGGTCTCAAGTTAGATGAAATATACTGGTCTAGGCAAGAGATAATTAAGGGTCCTACCCATTTTCCTGGCTATGGGATAGTAAAGAGGGGAAAGAATTGAGTGATATTTAGATTTTGATGTGGTGCTAATTATGCATTAACTAAAAAAAGAAATGTACTGAACACTACAAGTTGTGGAATAAAAGGTAGGGGTGTGTGTGTGTGCTGGAGGTAGAACACACACACACACACACACACATAGACACACACACACACATTTCTGGAGATGCATAAAATGTCTCAAGAATGATGCACAAGAAACTAGCAACATTACTTCCAGAGAGAGGCATTGGGTGGCTGAGGGACAACAGAAGAAAAACTTTCCACTGTGTTCCATTTTATACATATATTTTGAAGTATAATATATGTATTATGCTCTTGAAAGATTAAAAAAAGAAGATGCTTGATAGGAGCAATTGATGAATTTATTGACAGAATGGGATATGAAATAAAGGAGAAAGAATGTTTTATATTTTATGTTTTATTCTTTTAATGATTCTCTAGGTTTACTTTTTAAAACAACTTTATTGAAATATGACTTATATACCATAAATTTATCCATTTTAAATGACCAATCCAATGATTTCTAATAAGCTTACTGAGGCGTGTAATCATTCCCGCAATAGTTTTAGAACATTTTCATCCTCACACTCATTTAATTAATCTCCATTCCCATCCCAGCTCCAGACAACCACTCATGTCTGTCTTTAAGGTTTTACCTTTTGGGGCATTTCCTATCAGTGGAATCAGGGTGTTCAGTGTCTGGCTCTTTTCTCTTAGTATAATGTTTTTAGGTTTATAAATGTTACCATGTCTTTCAGATGTACTTCATTCTTTCTTTATGGCTGGATAATATGCTGTCATTTGATATACCACACTTTGTTTATCCATTCACCAGTGCGTGGGTGCGGAGTCCCTTCAGTGGTGCCTGACTCTTTGCTACCCTGTGGACCACAGCCTGTCATGTTCCTCTGTCCCTGGGATTCTCCAGGCAAGTATACTGGAGTGGATTGCCAAGCCCTCCTCCAGGAGATCATCCTAACCCAGGGATCGAACCTGCATCTCTTACATCTCTTGCATCGGCAGGCTGGTTCTTTACCATCAGTGCCATGGCAAGCCCCATTCACCAGTACATGGACATTTTGGTTGTTTCTATTTTTTGGCTATTATTAATAAAGCTATTTTGAACACTCATGTTCAAGTCTTTGTGTCAGAGTATTGTTTCACTTCTCTTGGGTAGACACCTAGGAATAGAACTGCTGTGTTGAGTGGAAAATTAACTTGTAAGAAACTATCAAATTGCTTTCCAGAGAGGCTGTATCATTTTACATCCTCATCAACAATGTATGAGGTTTCTAGCTTCTTCACATCTTTGTCAATACTTGTCATTGTCTATCTTTTTGACAGACATGATCCTAATGGGTGTGAAGTGATACCTCATTATGTGTTTGATCTGCATTTCCCCGATGACTAATGATTATTGAGAACATTTTTACATGCTTGTAGGCTGTTTATATACATCTTCTTTTGTGAAATGTCCACTTAAATCTTTTGCTCATTTTAGAACTGAGTTGTCCTCTTTTTGAGCTGTTAGCGTTCTTTGTACCCTTAACTTTAATTTGACTAAAGATCCTTGTCTGCCAGTAAGGAGACTCATTTCTCTATCCATTCCTGAAAATCTTAAATTCCTATACATTTTAGAGGGCACTTGGAGAATTTCTCCTATTTATTTTTAGATTATTTCCAATAGAACACAGGGATCATTCATGAAAATTGGTTACAACTCTTTCTCACTGCAGACTCAAGAATTATAATATAAATTTTTGTATTACTTTCATTTTGGTAATGCTTCCAAAGCTCTTATCTATCTTCATAATCATTTTCACAGTCAGACTGAATTTAATCTAGTTGAGCTATGTCGTACTTTGCTGTGCTCCAAAGGACACTGACTGTATGGAATTAGGAAACAGGTTGCTTTAGAGATGTGATAAATGATCACAGAAGTAGCTACCTTTAGTAAATTAAATATAGAGGCTGTGTCAATGTTAAGCTATATTTCAGTTTTATATTTCATGCTTTATCTGACTTATTAATCCTTTGAGTAAAATATATTTTGATACTCTGGATAAAATAATCACCAAAGAAGCCTTTTGATTTTTAATTCCCGCTGACGAATAATTTTTTTCTTTTATTTTTCCTTCTAAAGTAATTACACATTGCAGAGTCTCTACCACTAATTCTCTTAAAATCCTTCTCTCTCTCACATATCTCCTAGGTTTCACATGGTCAAGGGTACAAAAATTCCTCTGCCTACACCAAGGGTGGGAGAAATTTTGAATGCAAGTGGCCTAGGCTAGCAGGCCAGGTTCAGTAGGAGAAAAAAAGGTCCTGCTCTTGGATTTGTCTTAACTGGTCTGTGCTTTAAATACTGTTAGAAGGGTCAATTGGCTCCAGAGGTAGCAACTGGCCACTTGTGGTCATAATTCAGACCTTAAGCATATTTGGTTGGGCCCACAGAGAGCAGTTTGCCTGTTTGATTTTTGAACCAACCTTTAAGATGCAGGAGATTTAAAATAAAAAGGCATTAAAAATGGGAAGATCTGGCCATTCTGGGCTTATTTTCACATACTACAAACTGGATGGATCTGAGTGATGTGCTGTACTTCTTTTGGCTAGGACGTTTGTTCTTTCTTTCGCTGTAGACTACTTGCACTTTCTGTTGTTTTCCCTGCTTTGAGACAAAAGTTCTAGGGGCTGCTAAAAGAGAGTTGGACTGTGAAGAAAGCTGAGCACTGAAGAATCGACGCTTTTGAACTGTGGTGTTGGAGAAGACTCTTGAGAGTCCCTTGGACTGCAAGGAGATCCAACCAGTCCATTCTGAAGGAGATCAGTCCTGGGTGTTCATTGGAAGGACTGATGTTAAAGCTGAAACTCCAATACTTTGGGCACCTCGTGTGAAGAGTTGACTTATTGGAAAAGACTCTGATGCTGGGAGGGGTTGGGGGCAGGAGGAGAAGGGGACAACAGAGGACGAGATGGCTGGATGGCATCACCAACTCGATGGACATGGGTTTGGGTGAACTCCGGGAGTTGGTGACCGACAGGGAGGCCTGGCATGCTGTGATTCATGGAGTCGCAAAGAGTCAGACACGACTGAGCGACTGAACTGAACTGAACTAAAAACTAGAGTTTCCCCAACTAGACTGCTTGCTCATTTCATTATTTGTATGATTCCTATAAGGCATTTGTGTTTGTAAATGTATTTGTTCTATGGATGCTGTAACAAATAACTGCAAACTTGCTTCCTTTAAAACAACATAAATGCATTCACAGTTTTGCAGGTGGAAAAACTGAGATCAAAGATGTTAGCAGGGCCCATGCTCCCAGTAGAGGCTCTGGAGGAGAACCTTTTCCTCACCTCTTCCAGCTTCTGGTGGCTCCAGGAGATTCCTGGCTTGTGGCTACACTGCTCCTCTTCGGCCTCCATCTTTGTAGAGCCTGTCCTCATCTCCCTGTGTCTCTTTTCTGTATGTTTCTTACAAGGATAGTTGTCATTGGATAAAAGGATTGCCTGTATCACCCAGGGCAATCTCATCTCTAGATCTTAACTTTTTCCAAAAGAGCTCATATTCCCAGGTTCTGGGGATTAGGATGTGGTCATATCTTTTTAGGGATTATAAATACCACTAAGGTAATCAAACTAGAAGATCCTGGAAGACATTCAAACACGATATAAAGGCATGGAATGAGGACAAGACTGTAGAGAGCATTTCTGCCTCAGGTCTCAGTGTAACGAGGGAATCAGACAGACTTAAATCTGGGGTACCTACCTTTCAGCAAGTTGAATTGGCAGGCACTAAGTTTCAGAGATTCATCAATTTCACCTTGGCTTAACTATACTAGTTTAATTGTCTGCTTGACCTTGGCAGTGATGATGTTAACTAGGTGATGATCTACTATCTGTGTAAGCTTTCAGTTGCCTAAAACTATAACTCATTGAAAGCGAAGTGAAGTGAAATGAATCCGCTCAGTTGTGTCTGACTCTTTGTGACCGCATAGACTATAGCCTATCGGGCTTCTCCATCCATGGGATTCTCCAGGCAAGAATACTGGAGTGGGTTACCATTTCCTTCTCCAGGGGATCTTCCCGACCCAGGGATTGAACCTCGGTCTCCTGCATTGGAGGCAGACACTTTAACCTCTGAGCCACCAGGGAAGCCCCAACTCATTGAAAAGGTAAAACAAATATGATAAATATTTTAATTAACTTACAACCAAGTCTCTTTTTTTCCTGTTCAGCAGAAAGATGGTGGGAGAATAGATGTGAAACTAGGTAATACGTAAAAATATGTACGCATAGACTAGTTCCTGGGGGCAGACAGCTCGCCACATCTCATGAGCACCAGAAAGCCAATCCTCTTAGAAGGCTCCTAGATGTCTAATTTCTTGGGGTCATAGAAAATTAGAGTATAAAGGGCTTCAGGGATAGTTCTAGAGGCTTCAGTTGAAACAGTCAGAAATATGGGGAAAATTGAGGCAGATTAAATGTGAGGAGTACAAACTGCACACAATCCATCTAGAATCTGGAATTTTTCTAGTGCCTGTTTACAGATTTCTTGGTATTTCACTTCTAGAAAAAACTTGCATGAGTGTGTGTGTGTTAAAGAGGGATGCCTGGGAAACCATACTTAGTCTCCCCAACATCCAGACCATCACTGGGCAGTTATATTGAAATGCCCAGACACACATAGCTGGGAGAGTTTAGCGTTCCCCTGCAGAGAGCTGGTGGGGGTTTTCTTAGCTGGAGCATGGTAACCAGGGCAGCGAGAAGCCCTGGAGGCTGGTCAGAGGCTAACCCAAACAGCTTGGCTTAATTCTGGGCTACTGCTGGGGGCTGAGGGGAGCGCTGGCAGAGAAAGGCGTCTGACATTCTTGCCTGCTGACATCAAGCTGCAAAACTGCTGCCCTCTGGTGAGTCAACGGCAAAAGACCCACATCGTTCGAGATCAGCTGCCCAATCAGAGAAGATGGTGCCACACCTCAGAAATCTTTCCAACCCTCAGCATTCTGCAGCCTTCAAATAGTTCCTTCCAGAGAAAGAATGCAGAAATGATTAAACTCTTAAGCAGCATAGAATCTACAATAATAATAAGATAAACTCCACTTTTAAAGTAATTTAGGACCGCCAGCACCCTGGTTTACACTCATTTTAAAAATATTTAAACTTTTCCTTTTATGCTGAGGCAAGAGGGCATACTGAAGGACCCACTGGGGCTTTGAGGTCTTCTGGATATTAACATTGAGATGTGCTGGAATGATATTGACATCCTTGGCTGGCACTGAGGGAACTCAGCCAGTGTATCGAGATGTTTAGCATTAGAGTTAGAATTTTATGTATACATTTGTATATATGTAAATTCTATGGTGAAAATGAAAATTAAGACTATCTCTTCTCATCTTATTTTTTAAAAATTTATTTATTTTATTCATTTGGTTGCATCCGGTCTTAGTTAAGGCTTGTGGGATCTTAGTTTTCCAACCAGTGATAGACCTTGTATCCCCTGCACTGCAAGGGGGATTGTTGACCACTGGACTACCAGGCAAGTTCCCTCTTCTCATCTTATTAATTAAGTTTGTGTTGCTGTTTGATAATCTCTCTCAATTTCTCTCTGTTGGGCAGGAGTCAGAGGGAAAATACACGCACGAGGCCAGAGGTGAATTATTTGCTTAGTGCAGCACAAACCTGCTTGTCGGCTAAGAGCAGAGTCCCTTCCACAGTGTTGCCACCATATGGCACTGGCATATTGTGGAGTCCATAAAAGGGACTGACACTGTAAAAGATTAACAGGTTTTATTTGGCAAGGTCAGGTCTCTGGATGGCATGCTATAAAATGGTTGGAAGAGGGAAGGGAATCTGTAGTTGGAGGCCACCTGAGATTTTGGCACTGGCTTTCCTTACAGTCCTGCCATCTGACTTGGATTTCAGTAAAAGTTTTACTTAGTCAAGTGAGGATGCTTTCTGCATGGCCGTGGTACTACAGCAACACTAGGAAGAGAAAGAAGAACTGGACTGGAAGAAAAGCATGCAGTCAGCACTGGGACTGCTTCCCACAGGGTGGGAGATCTCTATCAATTTTTCCTCTCTGACATGTGGACAAAAAGAGTTGAAGGGAGGCTAGATTAGACATACTTACTCACTCATTTGTTCATTCACTTATTCAATTAATAAAAATTTTTCTTGCATATCCTAGGTGGCAAGCATGAGAATACACTGTTCTTATTCAAAAGAGGAAGCAGAGAAAGAAATAGCTAATTACAATTAAATACATTTAGTTCTCTAATAAGAGCAACATGTATTGAACTCATATATTAAATACCAGGAACTTTGCTTGGAGCTATAAACCCTTAGAACACCAATATAGGGGTCTGGTCATCACTTCCTTTTGGAGGATCAAAGGTTGAAGAGATTAACTCCTACAGCTTGGAAGCAGTGAACCAAAAATTTAAGCTTACATACTTTGACTTGACTCTTGGTCCTTAACCACACATTTCCAGATTTGGGGAAAGATGACTAAAACTACAACAAAACTACCCTACAATGACTCTTGAAAGCAAAATAACTCTCTAAATGAGGATATAGGTGGGCTGGCTGGGGCATTAGGGGCTGGTGGTGATTAGCAGGCAGAGGCAGCTGCGTATCTGAAGGCCATGTGAGGTGTGTTGTCAGGGAAATGAAAATGATTAAATAGTGTTGGAGGTTTCTGTGGGTGATCTGGTTTTTTATTGGTGCATAACAAAACATTCCCAAACTTAGTGGCTGAAATAATCATGATCATTTATTTAGTTCACAGATCTGCAAGTTGGTCAGGGTTTGGTGGGGACAGCCCCTTTATCGTCTATGCAGTGATTGCTGGGGCTGCTTCAAGTATGCCTGAACAACTGGGGCTTCTTAAGAATTTTGATCTTTCCGTTATTTCTTTACGTAGTGTCTCAGACGCAGCAGCTTCAAAGAACTGAACTTACATGGAAGCCTAGGGCTCTAAGGTGCATGCTCCAAAAGAGACTGCCAGACAGAAGGCATGTTGCCTTTTATGACCTAGCCTCAGAAATCATATAGCCTGACTTATCCCAGAACTTATTAGTGGAGGCAGACAAAAGATCCTGCCCAGGTTCAAGTGGAGGGGACACAGATTATAGGTTTTACCAGACAAATAGCAAGGTTCTGGAAAAGCATAGGGACAGAAGTACTGTTGCATACTTTTTTTCTTTTAGGGGAAGTGGTGGGGCGGAAATAGAGTAGGGTAAAAGGCAGCATCAGTTCAGTTCAGTTCAGTTCAGTCGCTCAGTTGTGTCTGACTCTTTGCGACCCCATGAATCGCAGCACGCCAGGCCTCCCTGTCCATCCCAACTCCTGGAGTTCACTCAAACTCACGTCCATCGAGTCGGTGATCCATCCAGCCAACCATCTCATCCTCTGTCGTCCCCTTCTCCTCCTGCCCCCAATCCCTCCCAGCATCAGAGTCTTTTCCAGTGAGTCAACTCTTCGCTCGAGGGGGCCAAAGTACTGGAGTTTCAGCTTTAGCATCATTCCTTCCAAAGAAATCCCAGGACTGATCTCCTTTAGGATGGACTGGTTGGATCTCCTTGCAGTCCAAGGGACTCTCAAGAGACTTCTCCAGCACCACAGTTCAAAAGCATCAATTCTCCGGCTCTCAGCTTTCTTCACAGTCCAACTCTCACATCCATACATGACCACTGGAAAAACTGTAGCCTGGACTAGACAGTCCTTTGTTGGCAAAGTAATGTCTCTGCTTTTTAATATGCTGTCTAGGTTGGTCATAACTTTCCTTCCAAGGAGTAAGCATCTTTTAATTTCATGGCTGTAGTCACCATCTGCAGTGATTTTGGAGCCCAGAAAAATAAAGTCTGTCTCTGTTTCCACTGTTTCCCCATCTATTTCCCATGAAGTGAAGGCAGCACAGTTGGTCCTAAATAATAGAGTTGGATTATGATGGGCTTGGATTCAATGATGGACTTCACACTTATTAGGTGGGTAACTTTGGCCAAGGTGCTTAACTTTCTTGAGTCTCAATTTTCTTGTCTGTAAAATGAGGAAGCTAGGACTGATCTTACAGAATTGCTCATGATTAAGAATATATGTAAATCCTTTGGCATTGGGGATTGGCACATATTTCATAAGACCTGTGATTACTGATGGGCTAGTAGCAAGAGAGAGAATTGCAGAGGGTGAAGGAGTCAAGTGGAGTGTAGGGTTTCATAACTAATAGTAAGCTGGTGAAATTATAATAGTACTAATAGCCAAAAGTTACTGAAAACTAGCCACAGTGCTAAGCTGTTTCAAAGGCATATCTCACTGAATCGTCACAACAAATCTATGGTGAAGGACAGTTGTGACCGTGTTTTATAGATGAAGATATTCAGGACCAAAGAGGTTAAGTAATGTTCCTAAGTTGGTAAGTAGCAGTGACAGAATATGAATGAAGGTGATTGTGTTACCAAAGCCTATACTAGGACAGTCGAGATTTTAACCTGAAGGCTATTGGAAGCTACTAAAAATTTTTAAACTGGGAAGTCCTGTGGTCAAAGTTGCTCCGTAGACATCAGCGTGGAAAACAGGGAGGAACATTTAACAGATGATTGCTTTAGTCCAGGTGAGAAATACTGAGGCATGTAATATATTGAAGATAAAAGTAGTGTGGGAGACATGAGAAGGGGAGGAGGTCCCATGAAGGTAGTGGCAGTCAGCCTTGATTTTTGATTGGATGTGAAAAGAAGGAGAGGGAATTTCTGTCATCATTCGTCAGCCCTGAGTGCAGGCACTGGCATGTGGGTTATTACTCAGGGCTCTAAGTAGAGAAAGAAAACAACCCCCGGGTGCCTTCTAACCTAAAGCATATTTCCTAAGTCCTTCCACTCTCAGTCTAGACTGAAAACAAACAAAACAGACTCCTCTTGAAGCTCTCAGATCTCTCACCTTGCAATTCTGGCTTTCAAACTCCACGCCAAGCTTCCTTTCCCACACCCTAAACCCTTGTACTGGGGATTACAATGATCGTTTGTGTGTACTAGGTGATTGTTCCTTCCACATCAGGGGCCTTGGGAGGATGACCTAAGGCTGCTTTCTCCTGTCCTTACTTCCTCTACCCAGTGCTGCAACTGCACATGCGATCAGCTGGTTTTTATAAAGGATGCTGACCAGTGCTGTGATGTTGTCTTCAGGAAGCAGGGGGATCTCCAAACAAGGTACTTACTGACTGTGTCACTTAGCTTCATGTGAATTTCCTTTAGAGGGACAATATGTGCTTTGAAAGGCAGAGGCAGAATATGTGTCATTAGATAAGGCATTCCAGGTCTCCGATTAAGGACTTTTATCTGTTGCTGGGTCAAGGTCTGAGAAATAAACTGGCCCTTGATGAAAACTAAAGCAAGTGAAGAAACCAACAGACAACCCCCTAAACCTAGTTCTTCCATATGGAAAATATGTCTTTTCAAATTACTTCCTTAAAATTGGAATAATTTTTGAGATTAAAAATATTGCCATGATCTTTTGTGACAGATGTATTTACTCTTATTTACTTGTTTGTGTCTCATCCTTCTGTTTCCTTTATAATAGGATTAATTTCTGAAAAGTAACTTTATTCTGATGCTACATTTTGAATAAATTACTGCCTCTCTCAATGAACAATGGAGGCTGGCGTTTGACTGAATAGCTTTTGTCCACTGACTGGTACATTTAGGTATAGTGGGAGCTCCATTTAACTCAGTGTTCCTGACAATAAATCACTTGAGGAGAGAGGATTGCTCTCATTGTTTGAACACTTGTCTATGCACGTTGCTTGGTCATTTACTAGATAGTTATTAAGTCTGCCATTTGTTGTCAGTCTCCAAAGGCGTAAGCTAGCACAGCTGTACCAGTGCATGAGGTCACTAGCTACACACACAGTTTGGTCACGGTCTAACTTTAGGATCTCAAATCTCTTCCCTTAATAATCAAGCAGGCTTAAACTTGGCTTTGCCCACTAAATTATTCCTTTCACGAAATCATCCACTGTTCCTCAATTACAATTTAATGGTTTTTTTTTAATTTATAAAGAACAACAACAAAAAAAAGCGAGATATTTTATGATTTAGAAACTTCCCCTAAATGGAAGTTTCCAATGAAACATTAAATTGGTGAATGGCAACAAGTGAACAACTAATGAAGTCCGACTTTCTTGTTAGCAAAGTATGAAAGTATGTTATTATGAGCACTGTAGAGTGGGAACAGATTAGAATATAAAAGTTAGAGAAGAGTCTAGTTTCTGCTTGGAGGTCTTTTTGATTGTTTAATGAAAAGCTCCCAAACCATCAAACATCAGACAACAAAAGGCACATTTTGATAATCTAAGCTATTTTCCCATTAATTAAACCTTATGTTTAGGGGATTACTTTTCTTTGGTCCCAGAAGGAAACCTCTTGCTTGGGACAGCTTCAACAATTTAACCACATTTTCCAAGCATATAGGGCAAATAAGAGGCAATCATTCAGTCGGTGATAAAGATAAGCCAGGGAATGGGAATACTTTTGTAGGTCACGTCACCTGATAGAAACTTTGGACTGATCCTTTCCTGGTTCAAGAGTTCAACCCTAAGACCTACTTTCCCTATCAGCTGGCTCCAGCTGATAAGGTCCTGAAGTAAGCAAGATTTTTTATGACTTTATTTAATTGTCCATGTGATAAAGGGTTGGGGGTTAGTCTGCATTGAGTTACTTCTCATTGGTCTGTTTTTCTTTTGAATAAATCATGGTCTCCCTGATTGGACAAGTTACAAGGAGTTTGAGTAAATACTTTTCATCAAATTTTTAGTAGCCAGTACAGAGCCTTTATCCCTAACAGGTTTCCTGTAAGTACTATTGAAGAAAATAATCATAAACTTAGCCTTAGATTGTTGATTGGTTAGGGACAAACATAATTCAAGAGCAGAGTAAGTAAGAGCAAGTATTGTATTGTAAATGCCCATCAAGTGGATTAGTTGCAGGTGATGGAGACAAGGGTAAAGCTGAAGGTGTCAGAGCTCACTGAAATTGCATTTGAGATGTTATCTGCTATTAGAATGAGCTGTGTCTGTCTTCTTCCCAGGAATCTGGCTCAAAAGAAGTTCATGAAGAGGTGTTATCCCCAGAGTGGTATGCTAGGCTTGTGACCTAGGGAAGTTTCGATGGATTCCAGTCCTATGCTCCTTTGAAAGGAACTGGGTGTTTCTGATCTCTTTTAGTTTCCCTTCTGTTCCCATCCTCCTACCATCTTCCCTTCTATTTGGTCTGGTGAACATCAATAGAAGAATGTTTTTTGCAGCTTCTGTCTTAACTTGGGTTCTAGATCTGAGTGTGTCACAAACTTATTGTTGACCTTGAAGAAGTCAATTAACGTCCCTGAGCTTTAGCTTCTTCAGCTGTACAACAAATAACTGGATGAGATGATGGCCAAGGTGCTTTACTAATTCTATGATTTTATTATTCTTTGACTAGACACTAGTTAGAATACCTTAAGTTCAATACTTAATTCTCTAATAAGACGCAGATATTAATCAATCACTTTTTCTTTAAAAATTGGGCTTAATTCTCTGGTATTAGGTAACTAAACACCTCGTATTCATTAGTATAGCTATCTATAGGCACCTGATATTTAACCAAGTAGAATGCTCACCTGTGGCTGAGAATCTGATTCCCTCTGGTATAATCCCTTGGGTTTAGTGAAGGTTAAAAGTCATCAAGTTTCACTTTCTAAGAGGACTGTGGTTCTAGCACAGATGTTCAAGCACTTTGGAATATAATAGTGTAAACAGATGAAAACACAGTTTTTGGTATTTTCTTCTTCTAAGTGGTAAAAACATCTCCATGTCATAACATCATTATGGCTCCTATCACTTACTGAGAGCTTATTATATGCTAGACACTGCTGCTAAGCGTCTATGAACTTGTTTAGTTCTCAAAATGTGGTGAAAGTGAAAGTTGCTTAGTCGTGTCTGACTCTTTGCCACCGCATGGACTATAGCCTGCCAGGCTGCTCTGTCCATGGAATTCTCCAGGCAAGAATACTGGAGTGGCTAAGCTGTTCCCTTATTCAGAGGATCTTCAAAGCCCAGGGACTGAACCCAGGTCTCCCACATTGCAGGCAGATTCTTTACTGTCTGAGCCACTTTATAATTATTATTTTTGTTTTTGAAATTATCATGTATATATGATTATCATAAATACACACAATTTGTAGAAGAATTAGAAAGCAAATACCCTATATACATTTCTTAGTTTAAAAAATATAACTTTATCAGTCCTTAGATGTCCCTGTGTGCCCTCTCCACTCACTTTCCCTTCTTACCTCCAAAAGCAATCAGTATCCTGGATTTTGTGTAAATCATTACCTTGCTTTTCTTTAGTTTTCCATCCCTGTATGTATCCCTAGATTTAGTTGTTCTTGTTTTAGAACTTGATGGAAATGGACTCCTATAGAATGTATTCTTCTAGAATGCACTAGTTTCTCAATATCTTATTTTGAGGTTTATCATTATTGATGTGCACAGCTTTTATTCATTGTTACTGTTGAATAATATTCCACTGGATGACTTTGCTACAATAGTTTATTCTACTGTTGGTAGATATTTGAGTTGTTTTCATTTTATTTATTTTTTGGCATTATGAACAATGTGGCTTTGAATATTCTTATACATGGCTGGTATGTATATGTACATACATACGTATACATACTCACATATATGTGTGTGTGTATATGTGTATGTGTCTGCCTTAGAATACACTTAGAACACACTAGAAAACCAATGCCCACAGTCACCAAACAACTCATCAAAGGTCAGAGTGATGAGGACAAAATCGGAACCAGAAAACTGTTGTCAGAGTTTGTGTTCTTAGCCACAACACTCTATGGATCCCCACTTTAAGGCCCTGGGGAATTTAAATCACTTGCTCAAAGAGCAGAGACTCAACAAAGTTCAACCTAAGTAATGCTTTTCATTATTTCTGTATCATCTAAAGCACATATTATGATTCACATGTGAAACTAACAAGTCACAGATGAATGAAATTATATTGGGTTGGCCAAAAAGTTCATTTGGGTTTTGCTGTTAAATATGGAACACCCTGGATCAACTTTTTGGCCATTCCAATACTCAGCACCCTTATCTCCCCTTTACAAGTGATCAGATGTCAAAATGTAAAAATATAATTTCTTATTATCCATATATATTTGACATGAAGTTATTATAGTATTTTTCTTTTAAGAATATGAACAGAGATGAAAAGAAAAGCAGGTTTTTTTAGTGGAATTGTTCTCCCTCTGTCTGTCTCAGCCTGCCAAATCTCTTTAGCAATATGTAGCACTTCTAAACATTTAAGTTCACTGTCAGTTAAAGATGTTCAAAAGTAGATGCACTAGATAAGGGAGACTTGTATCTAACAAATGTTTATGATGTGACACTGACAGAATATAGGCTGCCATAATCAAGAGAGCAGCAATTACTTAAAAGTTCTTTTATATGTGCAAAGCATTTGGGAAGGAGTATTTGGTGTGGTGAGCGAAAACAACCAAGCAAGTACAGCAGCTGGTGACATGAAAGGAATCAAACTGTAAGCCCTGCTGAATCATCAGTGTCCTGGAGACACTTGAATAAGTTTCTTTGCTAGAAGTTTTTCCCACTACATGATGATAAATGGTCTCAAGGAAAAATGAAATGAAGTTATGTGAGTCATATCTCTCTCTTCGTTGCAAATGACTGAACTCATCTTGAACTTGTTTAGGTAAAATGAGAAATGTTGATTCATGGAATGTCATGAAGACTTGAACAATTAAACCATGGGAACTTCAGAGATGCAAATGGATGGTCCAGAAAAACCAAAATATCTGGTCAAAAATTCCTGGGGACTCTCTTTCCAAAAGCTGCCGCTTCTGTTTCTCTCTCTGTGATGGCTCCCTTCTCTTTCTCTGGAGACTGGCTTCTTCTGCATGGCAAGAAACACTGCTATCACACTTCCTGAGTTGTACATCCTGCAACTTCTACTATGGGTGATGGATTAAATTACACTTTCTCCAGTGAAAAGTTAAAAATTGCGAGGGGAGGGAGATTTGTTGCGTCAGTTGGGAGATTTCTGTCCATTTCTAGACCAGTTTACTGTTCTCTGGGGAAGGGAGGATGGAGTTATAGATGAACATGGATATTTTCTCAGAACCACTTGGTTTGATTGGGGGAGAACATTTACAAAAGAATGAGAGTAAAGTTTATAGGGAGAGGTACAGTGGACAGATAAAATAATAGTTTTTCAGTAGTTTAAACAATCCCCATGATATTTTCAGTATTTTATAAAGAGGGTAATAAATGCTCCCAAACTATGACAACAAATTTAATCTTATCATATTTTCTCTTTGAATTATTTTACATATAATCTACCTGAAATATTTTCAAACAAACAATAAACCTGAGGAGATGGGTGTTCTGTCTTCTTGAAAATGAGTTCTGAGGCAAAGAATTAACTTTCTGATTTATGCTTTCTAATTATGCAAACCCCTCCAGCTACGAACATAGTAAGCAAGACACTCCAAAGCAAAAAAAAAAAAAAAAAAAATAGTTATTTTAAAAGGCTCCAGCCCACATATATCAGCTTAACTATCCATGTTTCCGAAAGACAGTGAAATCTCTTTAAATTCTCAAATTGGTTTTTGGTCTTAATGTATCATCAGATATGCAGATTAATAACTTCAGACCCTGATTGTTATCTCCATTCCCACCATCCAGTCCTCTGAGAAGCAGGTGCTAAGGTGAGATTAGACATGTAAGAGATTTGGGTGGGAGCTGGACTGATCCCTGTGAAGGAGTGAGGCAGGGAAGGCAAGGAAGAAAGGCCTGAAGAGTTAAATTCTGAGAAAGTTTTGGCCAGGCTATCTGGAGTCCTTAGGCTAAAGTTGCCCATCAGAGGAATCTTGCATCTTCCAGGAATGGGCCTGCCTTAGCAGCATTGCTGTGCTTGGTCATGGCTGGGGGCAGCCACAGAAAGCATGGCCTCCAGAACAAATGTGGTGATGAATTTCAGAGGGCAGTAGTTGGAACCATCAGTCTACTGTGTTTCCTGCAGTGGCTACCATAATTACTATCCTAGCAATCCATTTTCTGGTACATCCATGGGATAAAGTTCTCCTCTTTCATCCCTTCAAATGTTAGGTCATTGAAAGGCTAGGTCATTCAGATTCACGTGGCATCTCTGACTGACTGAATACTTTCCATTCATCACATTTTATTTTATTTAAAAATACTTTTACTAATTAACCCAATTCACCATTGTCATCCTGGTTGCTTCTTCTGTCTCCTTATAAATATTATTGTAAGGCATGCACCATAGCCTGGATCCTAAACCTCTAATCTTCGGTGAGCAACCAGAAGTGACTACAGATTTCTAACAAATACATCATTCCCCGGAGTTCATTCAAGCTCATGTCCATTGAGTTGGTGATGCCATCCAGCCATCTCACCCTCTGTCGTCCCCTTCTCCTCCTGCCCCTCAATCCCTCCCAGCATCAAGGTCTTTTCCATTGAGTCAACTCTTCACATGAGGTGGCCAAAGTATTGGAGTTTCAGCTTTAGCATCAGTCCTTCCAATGAACACCCAGGACTGATCTCCTTTAGAATGGACTGGTTGGATCTCCTTGCAGTCCAAGGGACTCTCAAGAGGCTTCTCCAACACCACAGTTCAAAAGTATCAGTTCTTCAGTGCTCAGCTTTCTTCACAGTCCAACTCTCACATCCATACAAGACCATTGGAAACACCATAGCTTTGACTAGATGGACCTTTGTTGGCAAAGTAATGTTTCTAACAGGGAGGCCTGGTGTGCTGCGATTCATGGGGTAGCAAAGAGTCAGACACGACTGAGTGATTGAACTGAACTGAACTGAACAAATACATCAGACAAAAATTTTCATTAGTATGAATTTGGATTTGGACCCCAAATTCTTTTGGGATTTTCTTAATGGACAAAATGAATAACTGATCTGAGTCACAAGGACTCCTTTTTGCCTGTGGTCTGACATTGACCTGGGAGAAGACTTACATTCTATTATCTATGATTCCTTTAGTTTGGTTCCTTTAAGTGGAGGGAAGAGCAGGAAAGCTATCCCTTAGAGTGACTATATATTACACAAGTTAAAAAGAAGCACCATTAACATTGCCAGGACAACAATCATAACCAGGATGGTTCAGAGAAAATTGGACTAAAAGCTCACTCTAAGTTCTCTCTTCTCAAGAGTGGAGGAGACTAGAATCTTTTATCTCACCAAGCACATGGTAAAAAAGAGAGCAGTGCAATAATTTAAGAGAAATGTCTGAAAAGAGAGATGCAGAAAGAAAGAATTTTTATCAGTTTTTCCTTCTCAAGATATGATACTTCTTGGAACTCCCAGTTCACAGAGGTGATTTTGTTCCAGAGCTCTTCCTTGTTGGGGCAAAGATGGGAATAGGTGGGTGGGCCATCAAGGCTTGGGTGGGGGCTGTGCTCCCTTCGAGGCTTTTCCAGTGTCGTTTCTAAGTGATTATCATCTTGGACCATATGTACTTGGGGATTCTTGGTTGTTTTCCAGGGTAAACAGGACACATCTTCTTGAAAGGCACTTTTTTTCCCCCAGTAATTTGAGAGGGAAATTTCTTTTATATTAAATCAAACCCAGATATATACTAGTGGATGAGAATGTGAAATTCATCTGTATTTTAAAAATAAATCAAGAGACTTCAAAGATGTATTGTCCTTAGGGGCCACTTTATACTTCTGTTTAGATCTTCCTTTAAGTATTATTATTCACTATTCTAAGCTATTATATCTTATCAGAAAAGTTTGAAAAGACCTACCCAAGAAATTAGAATGTGTCTTCAACATTCTCTTAGCTCTTTTGTCTCTTTCCAAAATTGGATGACATTGGACAGTATCAGCTTCCTACTGTTTTGACAGCCATTTGAGGATATCATTGTAATTGATAATTCAGTCCAGATTATCCAATGTGTAACAAGACTCCAGGCAGCCAGAATGCCCCAGGATAGATGTTGTAGGTAGGTGTGGAGATGAGCCACAACTTAGTCCTTCAAGAGTATTTATTGAGTGCCTATGTACCAGCAGCTCTTCTGGAAAGTGTGACACAGCAGGGAACAAGCCAGATAAAGGGCTTCTTCTCATGCAATGTAACAAACCTGAGAGAGAACAAATATTGGTAAAAACTAATGCATAAGAAAATAAAGCATTCCAATAGCTTTAACTGATGGGGTGAAAATAAAGCAGGAAAGTGTTCTAGCCTCTATGGTGTAGTATACAGTGACAGCTTCTCTGAGAGAGTGACATTTGATATTAGACCTAAATAAAGAGAAATAAGCAGTCAGTCCGATGAAAATGAGAGAAGAGTCATTCAGGAAGGAGCAATGGTGAGTGCAAAGAACTGGAGACAACTGGGCCCTCTGGAGCGACAGAGAGGAGGCCTGCACATGGGGCACAGTGGTTGCAGAGAAGGGCTGGGGCTCAGTCAAACAGAAAACAGTTTGTCTAACATTCTAACTACACTGAGAATTTACTGGAAGGCCTTAGCTGGGGAATGTCATCACTGTCCAAATTACCCAAATAGTAAAACCATCTCTTCCTGAATTACTTGGCCAAAAAGGATATTATGGCTATGGATATGCATGACGATTAAGTGGAACATGGAAGAAGGGCCTCCAATTAAAAGTGACCTCACTTCAACATGACAGGAAGATGAAATGATAGCTAGCAATGTTTAAAGGATGTAAAGATGACTTTCAATAATGAATAAAATGTTAAATTTTATTATGGAGAAGAATGTTACGTATGTTATACAATCCAAAAGGAATTCTCATTCAAAATAACTGAAAAAAGTCTAGGATGTTTATAACAATGAGCCTTTTAAGATAAATGGAAAATTCACATATCTAGAGCCTGACTTCTAAAGAGCTCAGACTTCATTGTGTATAATATGTTAGGATTTTTGTTTATTTATAATTTAACCCACTTGAGTCAAAATCATAAAGAAATTTAAGGAATCTGGGTAACCTTTAAAATGACCACTTAAGTAGATTCAAAGTTGAGAGTATCATCACACTGTTTCTTTGATATGATCACCCCTCCTCCCCATGATATTAAATAAGAGGAGGGGGTGAACTCTAACCTGAACTCTGACCTGCAATCATGTTTCCAAGGAAAGAGAAGTGAGATGGGAAAAACAAAAACAAAAATCACCAACTCATTTAGAAACTCATGAAAGGCAGAGTAGAGTCTACACATATCAGACCGATTTGCCTCGGCGTGTGAATCATTTAACAGGAAAAAACAGACTGACTCAGCTTGAGTGAGCTCTTTCTGTCTCTGCTGAGGTCCTCCCTTAGTGTGGCCCCTGTCGCTCTCTTCAGACCTTGCTTCCCTCCTCCTTTCTCACTGGAGAGAAACAGGAAGTGTTGTTTATTAATAAGCCTGGCCAGGGTCACACCCAAGGCAATATCAGGGCTTTACCTCTCCTGGACTTGGGGAGAGGTTCAAAGATCAGGGATAGGCTCCTGGTTAGAATGAGAGGCAAGGCCAGACTCCAAAAAATAAACTCACAACTGGGACTTGAGATAAGTCCCTAGAGTGACCCTATGTGACAGCTCACCTGTTCCTCCCAACCCTCTGGTGACACTTTATCCCTTCTAACAGAGAGGTGGCGGGTGCCTCAACAGAGAAGCAGCTTGCCTGAGACTGTGGCGGAGCAGCGCTTGGATCCTGACTTTCTGACTCCTACGGCCGTGTCATCTTCCATTTATCACTACTCCTCAGGAGACCTTTACAGCACAGAGGAAAGTTGCCCAGCCTGGGGCCTCCAGGCTCGCTTGCCATGAGCCGTTCTTTTCCCTTGGCCTTTCAGTTGTGCCTCTTGGCTACCTTCAGTCAGCTCCTGCACTGGGGGCATCTCTGTCTGACATAGGTTGAGCCGCATTAAACTTGAATGTGGCGGGTGAGGGAGAGAGAGAGAATGCCTGACATTTTACGGCAGGTTCCCTACCTCACCCCACCCCACTCCTTCTCAACAGGAGAAAGTACCATAAGAACATTATTGCTCTGAGGGGCATAACAAACTCAATGGGTATTTCCTAGCCTGAAAAATCTTAGCGATGTCAAAAAGCCACTTGAGACAACAAGGCAGCGGCTCTTCTGTCCTCATTCCTTATCAGCCCTTGGCTTTGGGAAGAGGAACTTTCCGAAAGAGGGACCTTTGTGGAGAAAAAGAGGAGGGGAAGGTGTGTACACTCTAGGCTCTGAAACAAATCAGTGACAAGTTGTTCCATAGACTGACAACTTTCCCCTCATCTTTCTAAGCAGTTGTACATCTCATTGTCAGAGACATAGAGGAAAAGTAATGGTTAAGTATATAATGTAATCCCTGAAGTACATTGACCATCACATAGCTCCAACCATACTGAAATTGGCATTGTGATTCCAGCTCAACTGTGGTCTGTGATCCAACAGGTAAGTGACCTCACTGAGAAAATTCACTGCTCACAGTGGCTTTGGCTTTCTTGGCATATACGAATTGTTATGTTCTTTTTCTTCACACCAAATACTTAGTACAGAGTTAAGTGGATTGGGAAATCTCATGAAAACCATTAACCTAAACAGTTCCTGTTTACAAGCATATCTGGCCATTGTGATCAGTAACTTGCTTTGAGAAAGCATGGGCACTGGAGTCAGGTTGCGGCGGGGGGTGGTGGGTGTGTGAATCCTCAGGCTACCACAGTTATACTCTATGACAATGGAGAAGTTACATAAAATTTCTGTGCCTCAGTTTCCTCATTAAACATGGGCGTAATTGTGCAAACCTCATAGTATTCTTGTGAGGCTCAAGTGCAAAATAATTAGCGCACCCTGCCTGGTACTGTTAAAATGACACCAAAGATAACGCAGATTTTATCTTAACACATAATTGCAATTTTGCTTACTCAAGGCCAAGTATCTTAATTTAATAGAATTTTCCAAACAAAACGAAGTCTCCAGGATATTAAGACCACAGCTTTGTTGCTCCTTCATTTTTACACTACTGCTTTTAAACAGGCCAGCAAATCCCAGCTGATGACTCAAGACTTTTCAGCAAGTATACATTATGCTGACCTCACCCTCATGTGCCCTCAGGCTTTCACTTATAAAATCGTGGGAGCAAAGAAATGTGTTGGTGAGAAATAAATGAGGAAGAACAAGGATAAAAAAAGTGTCATGAGTTTATTCACTGGCAATATTTATTATACAGTGATCATTCATCAGATGTATTTGCTCTCTGTTCAACTGTAAATATGGGAGAAATACCATTGCTCAACAGCTGTCTTGGTCTCTTACCAGGATTTGTGAAGTACAGGTGTTTCAGGGTGCCTTCAAAATACAGTGCCATTCTTGCACTGAAGCTTTCATGATGGGTGCCAGACTGAATTAGTCATGATTGAAAGACAGCGCCATCTTTAGACTACTTGCTCATAATAAAATAAATTCCCTTACAGCATCATGTTCTTGGGGCCTTTACCCAGCAGAGCTTTTTAGTGGGCTTAAGATTGAGCAAAAGAATTAAAATGATAACCAGTATTTCAGTCTCTGTGGACTTCAAGTCTCAGTGTGGCAACATGAACGTTAGCATCAGCTCAAGCTTTGGGCTCAGTCAGACTTCCGTTCAAATCCTGGTTGAAATTTGCTATATGACCTTGGCACTGGTATTGAACTCTGGAAGAATATTATCTCAGAAATATGGGCAATAAAACATTCTCCTTAAGAGGTAGTGAGAACTCAGTGAGATTGACAAACTGATCTATATTGTGGGTGTTCAACAAATATGAACGTCTTTGTTTTATTCCTTCTCTATCTCTTTCTTCTTAGTCATGTAGTGCCATTTGAGAGTCCAGCTTTTACAGGCCTGTTATTTTGTTACAGCAAGTCAGACCCTGGAGGAGGCACAAGCTATTTGAGAACTTTGAAGCTTTTTGCTGAATGAAGGCCAGAGCCCAGAATCAGTATTTGTACTTTGCAGTACATGGGTCAGAAAATCAGATTTTTGAGATTATGGGGGATCCTAATGAGTGTTTCTCAATGAAAATATGAAGCCTATGGAAGTGCTTCTCTGGATGTCAAGGGCTCTGGATTGTGTGGTATTATCACTACTGTCATGACTCATGTTTTCCTTCTCATTCTGCAGGTTAGGAATGGAGATCTAGAAACACAAAAATTGATTTTCCTGAACATATATATCATTCTCATCCTCTTTCTAGCAGCAAATATAGTGCTTGTCTAGTGCCAACTACTGATCTAGACACTTTAAATGTATTACCAGTAACTCTGGTAAACGGTAATCTTCATAACAACCTTATGAGGTGGTTACTATTATCCCATCTTACAGATGAAGAAGCAGAAGCACAGAGAGGTCCCAACAGCTGTCAAGTGGCTGGGATTTGAACCTTAGCAGTCTGATTTCAGAGTAATTATTTTGGCAACAAGGTGATAGTGGTAAAGAACCCATCTGCCAATGCAGAAGATGTTAGAGATGTGGGTTTGATCACTGGGTCAGGAAGGCCCCTTGGAGGAGGGCATGGCAACCCACTCCAGTATTCTTGCCTGGAAAATCCCATGGACAGAGGAGCCTGGCAGACTATAGTCCATAAGGTCGCAAAGAACTGGACACGACTGAAGTGACTTAGTTCACAGTGTATTTGGTATGTGTATGTGTATATGTATGGTGTTCAAACACATATTTAAAAATAAATATGGGCTCAGATGATGAATACTGTTTTCTTGTATGTTTCCTTTTTTTTTTTTTTGGCATATGAAATCTTAGATCCCCAACCAAGGATCCAACACACATCTTCTGCAACTGAAGCAGAGTACTAACCACTTGATTTCAACAGAATTCCCTCTTTGAGTCTTCTTTCACTTCACAACACATTCTAGTTCACTACTTAACTTTTTCAAAAGTTTTTTTTTTTTTAATGTGGATCATTTTTTAAGAGTCTTTATTGAATTTGTTGCAATATAGATATATGGATGTCCTCAGTCATGTTTGACTCTGAGACCCCCTGGACTGTAGCCCATCAGGCTCCTCTGTCTGTAGTATTTCCCAGGCAAGAATACTGGAATGGGTTGCCATTTCCTGCTCCAGGGTAACTTCCAGATCCAGGGATCGAACCTACGTTTCTTGTGTCACCTGCATTAGCAGATGGGTTCTTTACCACTGCACCATCTGGGGAGCCCCTTGTTATAATATTACTTCTGTCTTATGTTCTGGCTGAGAGGCTTGTGAGACAGGGATTGAACCTGAACCTGCTGCATCAGAAGGCAAAGTCTTAACCACTGGACCATCGTGGAAGCTCTTATTACTTAACTTTTGAGAATGTTTTAAAGATTAAAATGATTCACATTAAATGTATTGGTTACATAAAAAGAGGAAATAGCTTCTTAAAGTCAACCAAATTAATTTAGAGATAGCTTTGAGATATTTTCCTATGAGGCTGATTATGGCAGAGTAGATAGGAGGTTTGTTCCAAAAGAATTACAAGACATATCTTCTACAGTCTAATTGAGTAGAGAAATGAAAACAAAGTAAAGTCCAGTTGAAGTTCTCTTCCAGTTGAAGAGAGATGAATTTACATTGCACAGGTAAGAGTTTCAAGTGAGAGATGGGACTGGAGGAGGCCTCAAGAGGTGGGAGAGGCTAAAGAGTTGGCATGTGCTAATTTTAAGTAGACTGAGGACCCAGAAATAGTGTCAGATGAGAAATGGATAAAGAAATCCCCAAAGCCCAAGCCTGCTTAGGTTAGAGAAGAAAACAATCAGTGAGATACAAAGGTTTACTTTTAATATTTTATGGTTGTCATGTGGCAAGGGGATTAGATTATCTGTGTTGTTCTAGGGGACAGAAGTAGAGAAAATGTATGCAAGTAGAAGGTGGAAGATTTAAAATCAAAATGGAGAAGAACCTTCCAATATCAACTATAATGTAGTATAATAACAGCAAGGACAAAAGGATTACTTTTGCAATCATGTTACTCTTGATCCATAGATAGATATGTAAACAGAGACAGGATTACTGGTCACACTGTAGAGGGAGATAAACCAAACTGCATAACAATAAATACTATATCATATTCCCATTTTATATACGTTCTGAATATTCACTGAAAGGCCTGATGCTGACATGCCAATATTTTGGCCACCTGATGTGAAGAACTGACTCACTGGAAAAGACCCTGATGTTGGGAAAGATTGAAGGCAGGAGGAGAAGGGGATGACAGAGGATGAGATGGTTGGATGGCATCACCGACTCAATGGACACGAGTTTGGGCAAGCCCCAGGAGATGATGAAGGACAGGGAAGCTTGGTGTGCTGCAATCCATGGGGTCGCAAAGAGTTGGACACGACTGAATGACTGAACTGATATGTATCATAAGCAAGTAAAAATACACCAAACTCAAACACTTGCCTTGTATAATCATTTTTCTCATTTTTTTAATGAACATACATTACATAAAAATTTAGAACATCATACAATAATTTTTTTTTAATTTAGGAAATCTTAGGAAGATTAATTACATTTCAGTTCAGTTCAGTCGCTCAGTTATGTCCAACTCTTTGCGATCCCAAGGACTGCAGCACGCTAGGGCTCCCTGTCCATCACCAACTCCTAAACTCATGTCCATTGAATCGGTGATGCCATCTGACCAGCTCATCCTCTGTTGTCCCCTTCTCCTCCTGCCTTCAATCTTTCCCAGCATCAGGGTCTTTTCAAATGAGTTAGCTCTTCGCACCAGGTGGCCAAATTATAGGAGTTTCAGCTTCAACATCAGTCCTTCCAATGAACACTCAGGACTGCTCTCCTTTAGGATGGACTGCTTGGATCTCCTTGCAGTCCAAGGGACTCTCAAGAGTCTTCTCCAACACCACAATTCAAAAGCATCAGTTCTTCAGCACTCAGCTTTCTTTATAGTCCAACTCTCACATCCATACATGACTACTAGAAAAAACCATAGCTTTCACTAGATGGACCTTTGTTGGTGAAGTAATGTCTCTGATTTTTAATATGCTATCTAGGTTGGTGATAATTTTCCTTCCAAGGAAAATTCCAGTGGGTGTTTGCAATTTGACCTCTGGTTCCTCTGCCTTTTCTAAATCCAGCTTGAACATTTGGAAGTTCATGGTTCATGTATTGCTGAAGCCTGGCTTGGAGAATTTTGAGCATTACTTTACTAGTGTGTGAGATGAGTGCAATTGTGTGGTAGTTTGAGCATTCTTTGGCATTGCCTTTCTTTGGGATTGGAATGAAAACTGATCTTTTCCAGTCTTGTGGCCGCTGCTGAGTTTTCCAGATTTGCTAGCATATTGAGTGCAGCACTTTCACAGCGTCGTCTTATAGGATTTGAAATAGCTCAAATGGAATTTCATCACCCCCATTAGCTTTGTTCATAGTGATGCTTCCTAAGGCCCAATTGACTTCACCTTCCAGGATGTCTGGCTCTAGGTGAGTGTGAGTGATCACACCATCGTGATTATCTGGGTTGTGAAGATCTTTTTCTTCAGATACAGATTCAGAAGATACAGTTCTTCTGTGTATTCTTGCCATCTCTCCTTAATATCTTCTGCTTCTGTTAGTTCCACACAATTGCTGTCCTTTATTGAGCCCATCTTTGCATGAATTGTTCCCTTGGTATCTCTAATTTTTTTGAAGAGATCTCTAGTCTTTCCCATTCTATTGTTTTCTTCTATTTGTTTGTACTGATCACTGAGGAAGGCTTTCTTATCTCTCCTTGCTATTCTTTGGAACTCTGCATTCAAATGAGTATATCTTTCCTTTTCTCCTTTGCTTTTCACCTCTCTTCTTTTCACAGCTATTTGTAAGGCCTCCTCAGACAGCCATTTTGCTTTTTTGCATTTCTTTTTCTTGGGGATGTTCTTGGTCCCTGTCATTTACTGAAGTCCTAACTAAATGCCAAGATTTGACATCATCTCTGACTTAAAGTCTAATCTTTTTTTTTTTTCAGGAAACCACAATACTACCTTTTATGGAATTAAGAAGGGAAAAAGTAGACAAGATGTGGAGGTAGTAGGTATACAATAATATGTTGTAGGCGCTTAGGAGTGTTTCAACAGCAAATTGCAGATTTGGGGAGTATAACAAGAAAGTGATAAAGGAGCCAGTTAAGTCAGTTGGAATTGAATTATGACAAGGCAGGGCTGCTGGTGGCTGAGCAGCCAGGGTATGATCATCCTAGCAAGCTGCAGATGTGGAATAAAGATAGAGTGTGGCCTTCCTCCTTCATTTTAAAGTCCTTATAAGAAACAAAAATGTCCACCAACTAATATTATGCTTATTTGTGTCTTCCCTGATAGCTCAGTTGGTAAAGAATCTGCCTGCAATGCAGGAGACCCCATTTCGATTCATGGGTCAGGAAGGCCTGCTGGAGAAGGGATAGGCTACCCACTCCAATATTCTTGGGCTTCCCTTGTGGCTCATCTGGTAAGACCTGGGTTCGATCCCTGGGTTGGGAACATCCCATGGAGCAGGGAAAGGCTACCCACTCCAGTATTTTGGCCTGGAAGATTCCATGGACTGTATAGGCCGTGGGGTCGCAAAGAGTAAGACACAACTGAGCAGTTTTTGCTTTGTATCTTTTAATCTATTTTGTTTTTAGTAACTTTTTATCCTTTAAAAATAGTTATTCTTTTGAAACAAAAGAATACTTTCTTCTTTTCGATGTTAATTAGCAGTCATATTTGTTATGTGGGAATAGAGGTGGTCCTGGCTACTTGGGTCCAGAGTGGAATCTGGCTGTGCTAGGGTCAGAAGTGGTCTTAGCTGAGCTAGAATCTGATACTACTATTTACATAACAACTGTGGTCTGCCTCCAAGGTAAAGTGAGGTGTTTTACAATCATCAGCTTTATGAGTTGTAAAATAAATAATCTTTTAAAGCAAACACACCACAATGCCTACATCCAAAAGCAACTTGTCCTTCAGAGTAGTGACACATATATTGGCATAAAATATTTAAACTCTTCACTGGAAACATCCTTTGGGCGCACTTTCTCTCTTTCTACCCTCTCTGTCTCTCTTACACACACACAGTATTTTAAGGTATACTTCATTTTTAACCAAAATGTTTTGTCTTGCTTGATAACCAGTTTTATTTCCCAGAAGACTGGCTGTGAATGCCTCTGGCTATTAGAAAAATCGAATCCATCATTAAAAAACTATTACCACCAGAGAGGGAAAAGGTAATGTGGTGCTGACTACAGAGACCATATCCAAAGAAAAACTGCAAAGATATTTGTAATATTGGTAGTATCCTTAGTATAAGAATATAGCCTTCTTAGATGCTGGCTTAAAACTCAACATTCAAAAAACTAAGATCATGCCATCTAGTCCCACCACTTTATGGCAAATAGATGAGGAAACAATGGAAACAGTGACAGACTTTATTTTTATGGGCTCCAAAATCATTGCAGATGGTGACTGCAGCCATGAAATTAAAAAAATGCTTGCTCTTTGGAAGAAAAGCTATGACCAACCTAGACGGCATATTAAAAAGCAAAGACATTACTTTACCAACTAAGGTCTGTGTAATGAAAGCAATGATTTTTCCAGTAGTCATGTATGGATGTGAGAATTGGACCATAAAAAAGGCTGAGCACTGAAGAATTGATACTTTTGAACTGTGATATTGGAGAAGACTTTTGAGAGTCCTTTGGACTGCAAGGAGATCCAACCAGTCGATCCTAAAGGAAATCAGTCCTGAGTGTTCACTGGAAGGACTGATGCTGAAGCTAAAGCTCCAATACTTTAGCCACCTGATGTGAAGAGCTGACTCATAGAAAAGACCCTGAAGCTGAGAAAGACTGAAGGCAGAAAAAGGGAATGACAGAGGATGAAACAGTTGGATGGCATCACCAATGCAATGGACATGAGTTTGAGCAAGTCCTGGGAGATGGTGAAGGACAGGGAAGCCTGGCGTGCTGCAGTCCATGGGGTCATGAAAAGTCGGACATGACTGAATGACTGCACAATAAAGATGCTATTTTGAAGGATATATTTAAAGGTATAATTATCCAAATATTTATGAAATGAAAGCTAATCAAATTCACTTCAGAGTCCAACTTGTTTAGGGCACTTTTCATGGTATCATTTCATTCCTAATCTATGATCACTACCCTCTTGTCGCTTCTCTCACTGAAAACAAGATCAATGGTTCCACACCCAGAGGTAAGGAAGATCTATGGTAAATCTGAGTTGATGAAGATATGAAAAAGCAGTCACATTTATACACTCACTGTAGGAAGTGTGTATTGGACAAACTTTGGAAGGATAAGTTGAGAATATCAAAATTCAAAACGCACTTACTATTCTATTCAACAATTGTGATTTGAGCCTTATGTTTCTATAGATATGTTCAAACATATACAGACATATATGCAAATTAAGTTCATTGCAGTATGGTTTGTATTCAGGAAATATTAAGAACAAACCAAATGTCTATCAATAGGGAAACTGATCAATAAATTATGGTATATCTGAAGAATAGAATAATACACAACAATGGAAATAGTTAAATAATTTGTATATGCAGAGCTATAAGATATATTGCTAAAAAGCCAAGAAAAACTATTTATATTTCTCAATTGAGGAAAAACCACATACATGTATGTCTATATTCATGATAAATATCTGGAAGTATACCTAAGAAACTGTGATGGGAATTACTTTGGGGGAATAAAATAAGAGGTCTATTATAGGTGAGAAAATAACTTTTTACTGTATACTCTCCTGTATGTTTAGTTTTATTTAATCATGTGCATTATTCTTTTCAAAATAACAATTTTAAGAGATGAAATACACAGTGGAGGAATGTATTGATGAAGGTACAGTGGAGAACAAGATTTAATCTTCTTTCAAAAGTGGAGAACTAAATTTTGATTCTTGTTTTTGGATGTACTTTGGTGGAGGGGAAGATGTGAGTTCTGGGAAGTAATGAAAACAGTGATCAAATCAGAATATGAAAGAAGTGTCATAGCTTTTTATTTGCAGGTGAAGTGCTGAGCCTAGAATAATGATATTTTGAGTCAAATCTTTCACACTGTCGGATATCTTCTACTTTAAACACTAAACAAACAAGAAATTCTTATTTTTGGACACTTGACCAATTATTAGCTTTTTGGTACTAAACATTTTCTTTAAAAGTAAAGTCAGTGTGCCTGGGGCATTGTCACATAGTAAATCTTATGGATGAATTAGTTTCATTAAATTACCTCCCTCTCTCACAGTTCGTTTAGTGGTGAGATGCTAAGTTTATGAGAGCTTTAATGAGGAAAGAAAGGAGGTGATTTTAGAGGAAAGGATGAATTGGGGGCAGTTCTATGTTTCGGGGGTAAGCTTGGAAGGCATTTAGTGTTCTGCATAGAGCCACTGAGGATCTTGGGTAGAAGTAAGTGAAGTAAAGTCGCTCACTTGTGTCCGACTCTGTGATCCCATGGACTGTAGCCTACCAGGCTCCTCCTTCCATGGGATTCTCCAGGCAAGAGTACTGGAGTGGGTTGCCATTTCCTTCTCCAGGGGATCTTCCCGATCAGTGATCGAACCTTGGTCTCCCACATTCCAGGCAAACACTTAACCTCTGAGCCACCAGGAAGCCCATCTTGGGTAGAGATGGGGGAAAAGAAATGCAGTGAGGAAGGGAGGCAGGAGGAACAGCTTTGACCCCATCATGGCTTTGACAATGGTGGGGTATCCAGGCGAAGGACTGTGGATTCACTGAATGAGATGCTGGACAATGGAAACTCTCTGTGGGGCACTTGAAACTAAAGTGAGATGGCTTTCAACAGCAGAAGGCTTTTATATACTTTTCTAATCTCTAGAATGGAAACAAAGGCACTCTCTCAATCTAGGGGGACTAGAATGGAGAAATATTAGGTTGGTCGAAAAGTTAGTTCAGGTCTTTCTGTTACAGCTTATGGAGGGCATGGTCTAGCCCATTTTATAGATGAGAAAACTGAATCTCAGAGAGGTTAATTAAGGGAATAAGCAGGAAGTTCAAGTTTTTACTTTCTTCCAGATAACTGGAGGCATAAAGCAATGAATCAGATTCCAGAGTGACAGAGAGCAGCATTCGTTTGGCTCATAGGCTGCAAAGTGTGAAACCCGGGGAGACCCAAAAGACTCTGGAGGAGAACTATGTTTGAGAGCTGGGAAGATGGAATGATCTGCTTGTCATTAGACACAGCTAGAGAGAGGCAGATATATAGCTACTAGACTGAACTGAGAGATATCATGGAAGGGAGGAAGAGGATCCTAAGAGATTTCTGAAAGTGCTGAGAGTTACAGCCAACAGGGAGACAGGATAGGATAAGATGGGGCAGACCTCTTCAGGATGTGGAGTATGGCTGGTACATTGTCCTTTTTCCTTACTTTTCATTATTCTTTGAATATTATTTTACCTAGGTTAGATGCTAAAGACTTTTGTTGCTTCAAAGGCTAATTACAAACACTAAAATTTCATTTTTTTACATGTAATTTCTAGAGAGTTGTAAGATTTCCAATGTTCCATGGTTTTCCGTATTTCCCTGCCTTCATTGATTTATAATATGATTTGAAATTATTGCCCCTTTTAGAGTTTCAAGAGAGAAACTGTACTCAGAGTACTTGGAAAAGAGCCATCTCTAGGGTAACAAAGAGCTACCCTTTCTAGTTTCAAGTTCAGAGAAGGAAAACTATCTAATTTTCATAGGTATCATATTGGAGCTGAGCTGACTTTAAAAGTCAATGGTTTTTCTCTTTCATCTATAATAAATAATGGTGCTTTGAGCAGTGCATGTTTACTGGTAACAAATTCCACCAATGGGTGTGGCGAACAGCTGAGCATATGTGGACTGTGCAGCTTCGGCTATTGTCTGCAGTGTTTCCTCTCTTGTCTCAGAGGGCTCATGCTTTCTCAGGCCAGGGCAGTGGCAGGTCCAGATAAATGTCTGGGTTTTCTTACTCCACGGCTGAGGTGGTGGGGGTGGTCGGGTGGTGGAGGTGGTTGTGGAGCTATCTTTCTGGCATGGATTCCATTGTGGGGAAAGTCTGTCTTTAAAAGAAATAGTAAACTGGGACAAGCAGTCTCATCAGTTAAATGATTTCCTTGCTGATATGAGGTGAGGAGAAGATGAATAGCTTTTGGGGAAAGAAACTGTGAGGATATAAAGGAAGAAGAAAAATGAGAAGATAACATTGAGAAAATGAGATAGATGAAGTGCAAAGGTAGATGGTTCCCTTTTTCAATTTGGAATGCAGACAGTGACATAATCTTTTCTTTCCAAATCAATAAAGCCCAATAAAGCCTTGTCTCTTCTGCTCTGGGAGCACCAATGGTTTGATCGAGCCCCCTGAATATAGATAGCCAACTTACATAAGTGTTCTAAATCTCATCTTGCGGTGAGAGGCCTGAAAAATTATAATATCCAGAGTCAATATTTGTAGTGTGTGCCTAAGGGGTGGTGCTCTCGAAGAGCACTAAGGCCCGTCTTGGTTACCTTATGTTATGGGCATGTTTCTCAGTGAATGTTGTATCCTGGCACCAGCTTACCTGATTTTTCTTAACAAAACTACAGGCCATCTTTGAGAAATATTCAACCTAAATAATGGAAAAACTACACTCATTTGCAACATTTAATTTATGTATAGCAAAGTCAGCATCCACCACAAAATGCTTTGAATACTAACAATACCTTGTCCTTTGATTCACTCCACTAGGATGATGAAAAATGTGGTCGGGGAATGGTTGGTCTGGGTTGCTCTGGGTGTGGGTTTGTTTCTTCCGGTCATTTGGAATTTGAGTCACCTGCTGAATTGTGTCAGTGTTAAGAGTGTTGGGTCACATCCTGCACTGTCCGGGTTTTAGGGGTCACTTTCTTAAATCAATGCTGATTTTTCCACGTAGCATTCTGTCTCCTTTGACAATTGTTTCAAACGTATCTTCTCAAATATAGACTCTTCAGCTGTATTCTCATCTTAGCTTTGAATTGTCTAGATAAGTGATATGCTGGAGGTGAGACTCCTGTTATTCAAAGGTAATTTGCAAACTGTCTGGATCAATGTGCCTGCACAGGTTGACTGTGACCGGGTCTGTATTGGGAAGGGCTTGGGAGATACCTGTGGCTTTTGATGGAAGGAAGTTTCCTACTGAGAATCACCTAATCTTAAATCTCTTTAGTCTGTTCTGAGTCCCATGTTGCCTCCCAGACTGCTCAGCCTTACTGAATACTGTCCTTCTACTACTTTGTAAAGATTTTGCCATTTTTAAAGCCATATAAATGTATAATCTCTCTCTTAAACAAACAAATACACAATGATGAATGACCAGTGGAAATTCATGAAGAAATAAATCCTTAAGAACTTCCTAAATGCCAACAACATTTTACCTGCATCCTCTCATTTACCAACTTTTACATATAGATATATCTTTAAAAAATCAATTAATTAATTTTAATTGGAGGTTAATGACTTTACAATATTGTGGTGGTTTTGCCATACATAGAAATGAATCTGCCATGGGTGTACTTGGGTTCCCCCATCCCAAATCCCCTCCCGACTCCCTCCCATCCCATCCTTCAGGGTTGTCCCAGTGCACCGGCTTTCAGTGCCCTGTTTTGTGCATCAAGCTTGGACATGTCATCTATTTCACATATGCTAATATACATGTTTCAATGCTATTCTCTCAAATCATCCCACACTCACCTTCTTCCACAGAATCCAAGAGTCTGTTCTTTATATCTGTGTCTCTTTTCCTGTCTTGTGTATAGGATCATCTTTATTATCTTTCTAAATTCCATATATATGCATTAATATACTGTATTGGTGTTTTCCTTTCTGACTTACTTCACTCTGTATAATAGGCTCCAGTTTCATCCACCTCATTAGAACTGACTCAAATGTTCTTTTTAATAGCTGAGTAATCTTCATGTTTACTCCTTGGAAAGAAAATTATGACCAACCTAGATGGCATATTCAAAGGCAGAGACATTACTTTGCCAACAAAGATCCATCTAGCCAAGGCTATGGTTTTTCCAGTAGTCACGTATGGATGTGAGAGTTGGACTGCAAAGAAAGCTGAGAGCTGAAGAATTGATGCTTTTGAACTGTGGTGTTGGAGAAGACTCTTGAGAGTCCTTTGGACTGCAAGGAGATCCAACCAGTCCATTCTAAAGGAGATCAATCCTAGGTGTTCTTTGGAAGGAATGATGCTAAAGCTGAAACTCCAGTGCTTTGGACACCTCATGCGAAGAGTTGACTCAATGGAAAGGACTCTGATGCTGGGAGGGATTGGGGGCAGGAGGAGAAGGGGACGACAGAGGATGAGATGGCTGGATGGCATCACCGACTTGATGGACGTGAGTTTGAGTGAACTTGGGAATTGGTGATGGATAGGGAGGCCTGGTGTGCTGAAATTCATGGGGTCACAAAGAATTGGACATGACTGAGTGACTGAACTGAATATTCCATTGTGTATATGTACAACAGCTTCAGTGTTGTGATGAACATTGGGGTACACATGTCTCTTTCACTTCTGGTTTCCTCAGTGTGTATGCCTAGTAGTGGGATTGCTGGGTTGTATGGCAGTTTTTTTTTTTTTTAAATCTTAGTTTTATTTATTTATTTGTTTTACTTTACAATATTGTATTGGTTTTTGCCAAACATTGACATGAATCCACCATGCGTGTACATGTGTTCCCCATCCTGAACCCCCCTTCCCACCTCCTTCCTCATCCCATTGCTCTGGGTCATCCCAGTGCACCAGCCCTGAACACCCTGTCTCATGCATCGAACCTGGACTGGTGATTCATTTCACATATGATAATATACATGTTTCAATGCCATTCCCCCAAATCATTCCACCCTCTCCCTCTCCCACAGAGTCCAAAAGACTGCTCTATACCTCTGTGTCTCTTTTGCTGTATCACATACAGGATTATCATTACCATCTTTCTAAATTCCATATATATGTGTTAGCATACTGTATTGGTGTTTTTCTTTCTAACTTACTTCACTCTATATAATAGGCTCCAGTTTCATCCACCTCATTAGAACTGATTCAAATGTATTCTTTTTAATGGTTGAGTAATACTCCATCATGTATACGTACCACAGCTTTCTTATCCATTCATCTGCTGATGGACATCTAGGTTGCTTCCATGTCCTAGCTATTGTAAACAGCGCTGTGATGAACATTGAGGTATACGTGTCTCTTCCACTTCTGGTTTCCTCAATGTGTGTGCCCAGCAGTGGGATTGCTGGATTGTATGGCAGTTCTATTGCCAGTTTCTTAAGGAGTCTTCACACTGTTCTCCATAGTGGCTGTACTAGTTTGCATTCCCACCAACAGTGTAAGAGGGTTCCCTATTCTCCACACCCTCTCTAGTATTTACCGTTTGTAGACTTTTGAATAGCAGCCATTCTGATCAGTGTGAGATGGTACCTCATTGGGGTTTTGATTTGCATTTCTCCCGTAATGAGTGATGTTGGCCATCTTTTCATCTGTTTGTTAGCCATCTGTACGTCTTCTTTGGAGAAATGTCTGTTTTGTTCTTTGGCCCATTTTTTGACTGGGTCATTTATTTTTCTGGTATTGAGCTGCATGAGCTGCTTGTATATTTTTGAGATTAATTATTTGTCAGTTGCTTCACTTGCTATTATCTTCTCCCATTCTAAAGGCTGTCTTTTCACCTTGCTTATAGTTTTCTTCATTGTGCAAAGGCTTTTAAGTTTAATTAGTTCCCATTTATTTATTTTTGCTTCTATTTCCATTATTCTGGGAGGTGGGTCTTGCTGAGATTTGTGTCAGAGAGTGTTTTGCCCATGTTTTCCTCTAGGAGATTTTTAGTTTCTGGTCTTGCATTTAGATACTTAATCCATTTTGAGTTTATTTTTGTGTATGGTGTTAGAAAGTGTTCTAGTTTCATTCTTTTACAGGTGGTTGATCAGCTTTCCCAGCACCACTTGTTAAAGAG
This sequence comes from Nanger dama, assembly GCA_917880005.1. Taxonomy (NCBI): domain Eukaryota; kingdom Metazoa; phylum Chordata; class Mammalia; order Artiodactyla; family Bovidae; genus Nanger; species Nanger dama. Next base: position 6,408,651 of record CAKJTW010000094.1, on the reverse strand, counting down.
ATTGTCTTTTCTCCACTGTATATTTTTGCATCCTTTCTCAAAGATAAGGTGTCCGTAGGTGTGTGGATTTATCTCTGGGCTTTCTATTTTGTTCCATTGAGCTATATTTCTGTCTTTGTGCCAGTACCATACTGTCTTGATGACTGTAGCTTTGTAGTATAGTCTGGAGTCAGGTAGGTTGATTCCTCCAGTTCCATTCTTATTTCTCGATACTCCTCTGGCTATTCAAAATTCTTTGTATTTCCATACAAATTGTGAAATTATTTGTTCTAGTTCTGTGAAAAACACTATTGGTAGCTTGAAAGGGATTGCATGGAATCTATAGATTGCTTTGGGTCAGTTCAGTTCAGTTCAGTCACTCAGTTGTGTCTGACTCTTTGCGACCACATGGACTGCAGCATGCCAGGGCTCCTGTCCATCACCAACTCCTAGAGTTTACCCAAACTCATGTCCATTGAATCAGTGATGCCATCCAAGCATTTCATCCTCTGTTGTCCCCTCCTCCTCCTGCCTTCAATCTTTCCCAGCATCAGGCTCTTTTCAAATGAGTTAGCTCTTCACATCAGGTGGCCAAAATATTGGACTGTCAGCTGCAACATCAGGCCTTCCAATGAACACTCAGGACTGATCTCCTTTAAGATGAACTGATTGGATCTCCTTGCAGCCCAAGGGACTCTCAAGAGACTTCTCCATCATCACAGTTCAAAAGCATCAGTTCTTCAGAACTCAGCTTTCTTTATAGTCCAACTCTCACATCTATACAAGATTACTGGAAAAACCATAGCTTTGACTAGACAAACCTTTGTTGGCAAAGCACTGTTTCTGCTTTTCAATATGCTATCTAGGTTGGTCATAACTTTTCTTCCAAGGAACAAGCGTCTTTTAATTTCATGGCTGCAGTCACCACCTGCAGTGATTTTGGAGCCCCCAGAAATAAAGTCAGCCACTGTTTCCACTGTTTCCCCATCTATTTGCCATGAACTGATGGGGCCAGATGCCATTATCTTCATTTTCTGAATGTTGAGTTTTAAGCCTGCTTTCTTACTCTCCTCTTTTACTTTCATCAAGAGGCTCTTTAGTTCTTCTTCACTTTCTGCCATAAGCGTAGTGGCATCTGCATATCTAAGGTTATTGATATTTCTCCCAGCAATCTTCATTCCATCCTGTGCTTCATCCAGCCCGGCGTTCCTCGTGATGTACTCTGCATATAAATTAAGTAAGCAGGGTGACAATATACAGCTTTGATGTACTCCTTTTCTTATTTGGAACCAGTCTGTTGTTCCATGTCCAGTTCTAATTGTTGCTTCCTGACCTGCATACAGGTTTCTCAAGAGGCAGGTCAGGTGGTCTGGTATTCCTATCTCTTTCAGAATTTTCCAGAGTTTATTGTGATCCACATTGTCAAAGGCTTTGGCATAGTCAATAAAGCAGAAATAGATGTTTTTCTGGAACTCTTGATTTTTCGATGATCCAGAAGATGTTGGCAATTTGATTTCTGGTTCCTTTGCCTTTTCTAAAACCAGCTTGAACATCTGGAAGTTCATGGTTCACGAATTGCTGAAGCCTGGCTTGAACAGAATTTTGAGCATTACTTTACTAGCGTATGAGATGAATACAATCGTGCGGTAGTCTGAGCTTTCATTGGCATGGCCTTTCTTTGGGATTGGAATGAAAACTGACCTTTTCCATTCTGTGGCCACTGCTGAGTTTTCCAGATTTGCTGGCATACTGAGTGCAGCACTTTCACAGCATCATCTTCTAGGATTTGATATAGCTCAACTGGAATTCCATCACCTCCACTAGCTTTGTTCATAATAATGCTCCCTAAGGTCCATTTGACTTCACATTCCAGGATTTCTGGGTCTCAGTGAGTGATCACAACATTGTGATTATCTGGGTTGTGAAGATCTTTTGTACAGTTCTTCTGTGTATTCTTGCCACCTCTTCTTAATATCTTCTGCTTCTGTTAGTTCCCTACCATTTCTGTCCTTTATTGAGCCCATCTTTGCATGAAATGTTCCCTTGGTATCTCTCATTTTCTTGAAGAGATCTCTAGTCTTTCCCATTTTGTTGTTTTCATTTATTTCTTTGCACTGATCACTGAGGAATGCTTTCTTATCTCTTCTTGCTGTTCTTTGGAACTCTGCATTCAGATGCAGATCCTTTTCTCCTTTGCTTTTGTCTTCTCTTCTTTTCAAAGCTATTTGTAAGTCCTCCTCAGACAGCCATTTTGCTTTTTTGTATTTCTTTTTCTTGGGGATAGTCTTGATCCCTGTCTCTTGTACAATGTCACGAACCTCTGTTCATAGTTCATCAGGCACTCTGTCTATCATATCTAGTCCTTAAACCTATTTCTCATTTCCAGTGTATAGTCATAAGGGATTTGATTTAGGTCATACCTGAATGGTCTAGTGGTCTTCCCCACTTTCTTCAGTTTAAGTCTGAATTTGGCAATAAGGAGTTCATGATCTGAGCCACAGTCAGCTCCTAGTCTTGTTTTTGCTGACTGTATAGAGCTTCTCCATCTTTGGCTGCAAAGAATATAATCAATCTGATTTTGGTGTTGACCATCTGGTGATGTCCATGTGTAGAGTCTTCTCTTGTGTTGTTGGAAGAGGGTGTTTGGTATGACTAGTGCATTCTCTTGGCAAGACACTATTATCCTTGCCCCTGCTTCATTCGGTACTCCAAGGCCAAATTTGCCTGTTACCCTAGGTGTTTCTTGACTTCCTACTTTTGCATTCCAGTTCTCTATAATGAAAAGGACATATTTTGGGGGATTAGTTCTATAAGGTCTTGTAGGTCTTCAACTTCTGCCTCTTAAGTGTTACTGGTTGGGGCATAGACTTGGATTGCTGTGATATTGAATGGCTTGCCTTGGAAATGAACAGAGATCATTCTGTCATTTTTGAGTCTGCATCCATGTACTGCATTTCAAACTCTTTTGTTGACTATGATGGCTACTCCATTTCTTCTAAGGGATTCTTGCCCACAGTAGTAGATATAATGGTCATCTGAGTTAAATTCACCCATTCCAGTCCATTTTAATTTGCTGATTCCTAAAATGTCAAGGTTCACGTTTGCCATCTCCTGTTTGACCACTTCCAATTTGCCTTAATTCATGGACCTAACATTCCATATTCCTATGCAATATTGCTTGTACAGCGTTGGAACTTGCTTCTATCACCAGTCACATCCACTGCTGGGTGTTGTTTTTGCTTTGGGTCCCTCTCTTCATTCTTTTTGGAGTTATTCTCCACTGATCTCCAGTAGCATATTGGACACTTACCTGGGGAGTTCATCTTTCAGTGTCCTATCTTTTGCCTTTTCATACTGTTCATGAGTATGTTGCTTTGGGTAGTATACTCATTTTCACTATATTGATTCTTCCAATCCATGAACACAGTATATTTCTCCATTTATTTGTGTCATCTCTGATTTTTTTCATCAATGTTTTGTAGTTTTCTATGTATAAGTCTTTTGTTTCTTTAAGTAGATTCATTCCTAAGTATTTTATTCTTTTCATTGCAATGGTGAATGGGATTGTTTCCTTAATTTCTCTTTCTGTTTTCTCATTTTTAGTGTATAGAAATGCAAGGGATTTCTGTGTATTAATTTTATATCTTGCAGCTTTACTATATTCATTGATTAGCTCTAGTAATTTTCTGGTGGTGTCTTTAGGGTTTTCTATGTAGAAGATCATTTCATCTGCAAACAGTGGGAGTTTTACATCTTCTTTTCCATTCTGGATTCCTTTTATTTCTTTTTCTTTTCTGATTGTTGTGGCTAAATCTTCCAGAACTATGTTGAATAGTAGTGGTGAGAGTGGGCACCCTTGTCTTGTTCCTGACTTTACTGGAAATTGCTTTCAATTTTTCACCATTGAGGATAACGTTTGCTGTGCATTTATCATATATGGCATTTATTATGTTGAGGTATGTTCCTTCTATACCTGCTTTCTGGAGAGTTTTTATCATAGATGTGTGTTGAATTTTGTCAAAGGCTTTCTCTGCACCTATTGAGATAATCATATTGTTTTTATCTTTCAGTTTGTTATGTGGTGCATCACATTGACTGATTTGCAAATACTGAAGAATCCTTGCATTCCTGTGATAAAGCCCACTTGGTCATGATGTATGATCTTTTTAATATGTTGTTGAATTCTGTTTGCTGAAATTTTGTTAAGGATTTTTGCATCTATGTTCATCAGTGATATTGGCCTGTAGTTTTATTTTCTTGTGGCATCTTTCTCTGATTTGGTATTAGGGTGATGGTGGCCTCACAGTCCTGAATATTCATTGGAAGGATGGATGTTGAAGCTGAAACTCTGATACTCTGGCCACCTAGTGCGAAGAACTGACTCATTTGAAAAGACTCTGATGCTGGGAAAGATTGAAGGTGGGAGAAGGGGATGACAGAGGATGAGATGGTTGGATGGCTTCACTGACTCAATGGACATGAGTCTGAGTAAACTCTGGGACTTGGTGATGGACAGGGAGGCCTGGTGTGCTGCAGTCCATGGGGTCACAAAGAGTCAGACACGACTGAATGACTAAACTGATAGAATGAGTTTGGGAGTTTACCCTCCTCTGCAATTTTCTGGAAGAGTTTGTATAGGATAGATGTTAGCTTTTCTCTAAATTTTTGGTAGAATTCACCTGTGCAGCCATCTGGTCCTAGGCTTTTGTTTGTTGGAAGATTTTTGATTACAGTTTTGATTTCCATGTTTGTGATGGGTTAAATATAGTCATATCTTATCTTAGATACAAGGCAACTTAAGTTCTTAAATGTGAAGTAACTTGCCAATACTATACAAAGGTGCAGAACCAGGTTGGGGCCTGCTATGTCTGACACCTGAGAGCCCATACTCTTAATTAGTCTCTGTGCTGGACTTTAGTTAATGTGAAACTGTTCAGTGATTGCATTAAATTCCTGATGCTGCTTTCATCATAGTAAAAGCAATAATAATCATAAGCATGGCAATTTGCAGTGGCTTCTGGCCAAAGTCACTGATTCAGAGTCAGAACCTCACATTCGTATTGTGTTTTTTTACTTCGTCAAACACAAATAAGTGAAATTTTAATATCTGAGGAAAACCAAAGTGATCTTTATTTAACATATAACATAGAAAATTCTTAATTTTATATATTTCAGTCAGTCTCTGTGCCCATTATATTTATGCTTTAGAAAGTGGAGAATTTAAAAATCCTTTTGAGAATTTCTCCAAGGATAAGGGGTGATTAGGTATTCCTTTCCAAGGCAGCAGCTTCTTAGTGAGAGAGCGGAGATGAGAATTCAGGCCCCTAACAGAGAGCTCATTGTCCTTTCTAAAACACCAAAGAATCTCGTGAAGAATCTGTCTAAAGATATGGGTTCCTCATCTATTAATAGCCCTTCTATTACTAATGTTCAGTGACTGGATATACTTGGCTCTTGCTGGTATTTTGGAGAACTGAAAATATTTTCAAAGTTATATCCAGAAAGTGTTTCTTTTCAGTGTTTCTCAAATATGTTATGTGGTAAGCAACTGAAACCATGGCAGGCAGGAAGGAAATAAACATGAAGAATATATTATTTGCCAGATGTATCAGAATGTCCTTTACATATAATGACTTTGTGAGGCTGATATTAACTCCACTTTACAAGGGATAGAAAGTCTGAGAAATTAGTCATTTCCTGTAAATTATATGGATAGAAGGATTTGAATCTAGTCTGTCTACCACCAAAGTCTTCACACTTTTCTTTACCTGGCCTCCATCTTGGTTAAAAATTAAATATACAGCTTTTCATGTCTGGATCACCTCAGCAAAACAATTGGGTACTCTCTCACTGAAGTAGCTGGCACTAAAAATAAATACCCTTCCTCCCATGAGCTTCCCAAGGTTTAAGAGAGGAACTCAGAATCTCTGCTAAACCTCAGTGTTTCCTAGAGTAATCTGAACTCAGAGGCTCTTGTTCAGATCACTTTTTCCCCCTTTCTGAGACTGTTCCACTGTTCTCTTATAAAATTTTGAAGTTTTATATGACGGAGATTTTCAAGCATACACTAAAGTAGAGGAAATAGCACCCTGGGTGCGTTGACCTGGCTCCAATATTATCTGCCCTGATTTTATACTCTGTATAATACTTCCATAAATTATGGTATGTCTGTCTCTGGTGGTTAACCTTGGGTTCTTACCCCAGTACAGGATGAATATTTTTCCTTCCAATACCAAGTCTTAATGGTGACTAGCACCAACATTTTAAAAAGCACAATATGTGAGATAACAATAACTCAGCTATCAGAATAAGATACAGTAGCGATGTAAATATTTCACCTTGAAAAGAAAGCAAAGTCAGAGAAGTATGTAAAGACTAAAAATTAGGAACGTGAAAACAAAAGATCATTTGGAGCCATTCTGTTCCCATGAGTGTATGTATATCAGTTTCACTGAAGGGTGGGAAGGACAGTAAAAGGGCACAAATGATCAGCTGAAGCCCACTGATTACCTGAGAGACATAATTCTCTTTGGTTACATGGAGTGTCTGTCTGCACTGGGTACTATAACTTCTCTGCCCTGAGAGGAATAGAGACTCAGGAAAGAAATTTGTAACATTATTATTCAATTATCCACCAAAATGCTTGGGAACATTGGACTATGAAAGATAGAAGATAATAAAAAGCATTTGTATTCGACTTTGGAATGTACTGCTGTACTTACAGTTGTCTAGAGGGTGTGTCTATCTGGCAAGTCCCAGAATGGGAGGCCATTCTGTTACAGCTAGGGCCTGGTGGAGCTCTTTTCTTGTTTCCTATAGCTACATGTCTCTCTTTGACTCTCTCTTTCTTATTTCTGTCTGTCTGTCACTCTCATGTTACCTTAATGACAGGGTTTTAAAAGATCCTAGTCCTATAAACATAGCTTTCAAATATTCATATTAATAAAGTTTCAACTAAATAGATGAGATTTGGAGAGTTAAGCTTGCATTTTCCAAGTCAAGTCTGTCTAGGGGATGACAACCCACTCCAGTATTCTTGCCTGGAGAATTCCATGGACAAAGGAGCCTGGTGGGGTCGCAAGCAGTCAGACATGACTGAGCAACTAACATACTTTAGACACCATGACCATCCCGGACCATTTTTTATGTCCACAGGGGTTCTGATTCTATCAACAGTATCCCTCCAGATTTGGTTCTCACATGATAGTAAATCTATTTCTCCCCTTGTTTCATCTGCTGACCTCTTCTACCCTGGTACTGGGAAGGTTTTTCTCCTGATATTGCCCTCATAACAAATTCTGGTAAATGAAGATAAGGTTTTCTCTGAGAAAACTCTCCTGTGTTTGCTAATGATCTCAATCCTGAATCCCATAAATGACTAGTGCACAATTGTAAATTAAATAAAGTGAACCAAAAGGTAAAAGTCTTTAACTTGGATGGGAAAGACTTCCTGCAAGGACCTGTAGGTGAAGACCTGTCAGTGAAGACCTGTCAGCTGGGGCTACTGTCAAAAGAAAGAAAACACTTTGCTCACATTGTCATGAATTTGCCAGCAAAGGCTATTGAGTTTCTCAGCACTTTCAAAGCACTCTTAGAAGGACAGCCATGTGGCAGTGAACTCCTTCCTATTGGGCACTGTCACAGCTTTTCCAAAGATGCTAATCTAGCTAAGGATGTTCAGCAACGAGCTGGAACTAGTTATGTTAGGCATCTCTGTGGAGGCTTGTAGTTCAGTTCACCTAGTAAGAAAAGTGGCCCCTAACAAGGAAATGTTATGCATCTCTTTTTGGATTCCTGTTGCTATACTTTACAAGAACCAGACTGTAAATTGAAATAGTCATGAAGATCCACCTCTTAAATGCCAGAGGACAGATAAAGAATTTTAAGAAGAAAAAACACAAATTGCTTCAGTCACTTAATTGGAAATATTGTCTCTATTTCCTCACTAGACTTTGTGAAAGTAAACTATCATTTGTATGATTTCTAATATTTTAGCATTCAGTTACTTTGAACCCTTTTATTTTACCCTGGCTGGCTTCCTTGGTGGCTCAGATGATAAAGAATCTGCCTGCAATGCAGGAAACCTAGGTTTGATCCCTGCATCATGAAGATCCTCTGGTGAAGGGAATGGAAACCCACTCTAGTATTCTTGCCTGGAGAATCCCATGGGCAGAGGTGCCTGGCAGGCTACAGTCCATAGGCTTGCAGAGTCAGACATAACTGAGCGACTAACACACTAAGAACAATAGCCTGGGGCTTTCCAGGTGGCTCAGTGGTAAACAATCTGCCTGCCAATGCAGGAGATGCGAGTTCAATCCCTGCCTCAGGAATATCCCCTAAAGAAGGAAATGGCAATCCACTCCAGCATTCTTGCCTGGGAAACCCCATGGACAGAGGAGTCTAGCAGGCTATAGTCCATGGGCTAGCAAAGAGTTGGGCACAACTTAGTGACTAAATAGCAACATCAGGAACAATTGCCTAGTACACTGCATAGGTGTCTATAATTATGCACTCCAAGCTGGAAGGAAAACAACTTGTCTTAACTTGCTTGTAAATTCAAAACTCTTACCCCAAACAAATCAGTCCTGAATTTCACTTGTGTAGACCTGGCATGCTTTTATCTGAGGACTCAATCTATTAAAAAAGCAAAGCACAAGAGTTACACATACAGTGATTTCCCCATCCTGAATCAACTGGTGCTGTTTTCATTTCAGTGCTTCTATTCCTTTGCCAATAAGTGTATGCGATCTGTGGGAGCATTTGTTCAGATTTCAGTTCAAGCAACGCAGTCACCATACTTACAGGATGATACAAAACAATATGAATTACTTTGCCTTTGCACTGAAGAGAATTGCCTTTGTGTTGGTGAAATAATAAAAAAGATAACAATAATAACCAGTATTGATTTGTTTTCTACCAGCACTGTACTGAATGCTTTCTTTATTTACTTTCATTACCTTATTTTGTCTTCACAGTATCCTCATTAGGTGTTAATAAATTGTTATAATCTTTACTTTATAGGTAGAGGCACTGAGGCTTAATGGGATCAGTTAACTTGATTCCCAGTAGTTAGGGCAGAGCTGGAATTTGAGTATAGGCAGAATAGCTCCAGAGCTCAAATCTTACACATACCCACAGAACAACTTCTGAAAGTAAGGTGCTCAGTCACTCAGTCATGTCTAACTCTTTGCAACCCCATGGACTATAGTCCACCAGACTCCTCTGTCCAAGAAAGTTTTCAGACAAGAATACTGGGGTGGGTTACCATTTCCTCCTCCAGGGGATCTTCCTGACCCAGAAACTGAACCCGAGTCTCCTGCAACGCCTGCACTGGCAGGTGGATTCTTTACCACTGAGCCCCCTGGGAAACCTCTGAATGCAGATCCAAGGCAAAACATCTTTGAACAGAGGAGCTGAGTGAAGCTGTAGAGTTTATGTGACATAGACATAAGTAAGGCTGATTGAGGTTAATCAGAATGGGCTCGTGTGCAAGATCAGCAAAGGAGGTAAAGGTCATGGGGAATCAGTGGTAGAGGAGAAGGGTAGTCAGGGGTAAGTTAGACAAAGGCGGAGGGCCTTCAAGGTCTTTCTTAAAAGAAGGTGGGGACAAAAGATGACAATGGAAACATCTCTAGGTTACTAGTCAGTTTAAGAGAAATAGTAGTCTATTGCTTTACTTTTTAGTAGTAACATTCATACCATATAAACTAGTGAGAATCTATATGATGCATGTAATCTATATAATATACTGTTTATATTCCATCTCTGTGATAGGTTAGAGCTGGGTTCTAACTTTCTTTTTTTAAAAAGATTTATTTATTTACTTTTGGGCTGTGCTAGGCCCTCACTGCTGTGCACAGGCTCTCTCCAGTTGCAATGAGTAGGGGCTGCTCTTCATTGTGGTGGCTTCTTTAGTCACCTAGTGGAGCACGGACTCTAGAGTGCCTGGGCTTCAGTAGTTGCATCACATGGGCTCAGTAGTGGCTTGCAGGCTCTAGAGAACTGGCTCAGTAGCTGAGGTGCATGGTCTTAGCTGCTGTCAGACAGGATCTTCCCAGACCAGAGGTCGCAGAACCTCTGTGGTCACAGAACCCACGCTCCTGCACTGGACCACCAGGGGAGTTCTGGATCTAAATTTCTTTCCTGATGTTCTGATCTGAGAAGTTTTCTTCCTATTATACTTTTCTTCTAAACACCTGAAACTTACTGAAGAAAGTGAAACATTCCTATACTTTTGACTTTGACGACTAATATTAATTGCCATTCTAAAAAGTGACAACTTTTCCTTTTTCAAAGTCTTGTTTGAAAGCACATTAGGCATGTGTATAAAGATAATAACCATGAAAGTATGAATGTGTCCTCTATCGTTAGTCCTATGATACTTTACCATTTAACATGTACTTGACCTTCAATAAACGGGTTTATCTGTTATGGTTTTATTAGAGTAGATAACTTATCTTTTGTTTCAGGTACATTTTTCCTTGGTGCCAGGGTAACTGATACTAAGGCAAAACGTTAATACTTAAAAAAGTCTAAGTAGGAAAGAATAATTTTTGCAAGTAGGAAATATGGTACATAATTATATTTAAAGTTGAATCATATTTTAAAATATATTCCATAATATAAACCTAGCACATTAAAAATCACTTTACCAAACTCTTTAATAATAGCTGCTTGCCCTTAAAATCTTGGACTATGCCACAGAGGACAGATTATTATGCTTTTAATTGTAGAGCCTTCTGATCATATGAATTCTTTTCATGTTTCATTGTAGTCCTATAAAACATTATACTTCAAAGGAAAAATGCTATGAATTTATAGTGCTTTTAGAATTCTAAAATCTGTTTCCTATTTCGTTGATTAAGACAGAAGAGCATTGATTGTGAATAAAGAACATGCTACGTTGAAAAGAAAATTAAGAATTCTGATGTTTCTCTGCCAGATAGCACAAAAACTAAGAACACCACAGGAATTTTTCAACATTATTAACCTCCTGACAATGTGTGGGTCGTATAAAGGACAAATGAATGTTTTGGAGGGACTGAGAATGCCAATTTTAACAGACTGTCCAATGACTGTAGATAAATATTTGTGTTCCTGGGGATTATTTGATTTTTATCAAAGCAAATTGAATTGGAAACATGGCATGTATTAAGTCATTGGTACTTATTGTCTAATTCTTTTTCCCATAGAAGTTTCTATGCACTGAAAGAGCACTAAGTCATCAGTTAGACATACCATGTAATGATCCTTATCATATCCAGACAAAATAAAAGCCTTTTAAGAAGCTACTTCACAAGACAACTGCATAGCTTTCCTCACAGGAACTTGTTAAACAAATAATGATTATTAAAGCTATTGGGTCAATCGCTTACACCAGTTTAACAAGAACAATTCCAAGATGTCTAGCCTATTCCACATTCCATGTGACTAACTATGGTATCCAGAGCTTGGAAAATATCCAGGCAACTCACAGTAGCTTTTCTTAAATGCTTTGTAGACACTGAATTTTAAGGAAAGTAGTAAAATTAGGTTTACAGAGGAGAGTCTTCAAGGCATACCCACTGTCAAAGCTATAAATGGTCTCAACTGTATCAAGAAGTTGTTTAAAATCACACAAAGCTGAAAATGTTGCAGATTTAGATCCTATCTATATCAGAGTTGGCAAGTGCATAAACCCTAATTGCTGATGTGGAGGTTTATTGTATCCAGTGAGATGAGTACATGGGAGTTTTGCACAAGCCTCTAATAGAGAGGGTACTGTGAGTTGGAATAACTAGCTTTTAAAAATGTGCCACATTAACCCCTTGCTTATTTTTACAATCATGCCACGATCAGGGTAGAAAAAGAAGAAGGAAGATTTAGAGTTGAAAGACAACAGATGAGAAAGACAGGAAATCAGTTCTTGTCTAAGGAGGATTTGGGCAGCTTTGGGGTCATTCTGTATTTGTACTCTAAAACAGTAGGAACAGCAGTTATTATAATAACATGTGAGAGGTCAAGTTCAGAAATAGTAAGTGAGAAGACCAAGTGATATTCTAGGTCCCTTTTCTTGAAAACAGAGTCTGGAACACAAAACTCTGAAGCTAAGTTAAATGCCCAAGATAAGAGACTTCAGAATACTGTGTCAGTGTTCTAAATCCAGGCAAAAAAATCTGGGTCACAGAACCACAGGCCTAGGACACCAGCACTAATAGGCAACACAGTCAAGTGTTTCTACATTTCCTTCTTAGAGTCCAAACTTATTTAGCTTTTGAAAGATCTGAGCCCAAAGTTTTCTTTTTCATTTAATTCATATTTATTAGACATTTATCACATATTAGGCACTGTATGAGAAGCAGAGACTATTACTGAACTAGGCAGACATGCTATCTCTTTTAAAGGAGACACACAATAAGTCAGGAAATGTAGAAATGGACAAATGACTCTAGAAGAAAATAAAGGGCATGATAAGTTTGAGAATGGAAGGAAGTTGTTTTAGATAGGATGGCCAGAGAAAACATCTCCAAAAAGTAGTACTGGAGACTGAGACTGAAGTTTGAGAATGGGCCGACTTTTGAAGAACTGAAGAACCTAGTGGAATGTCCTGGAGGCTAAAAAATAAGAGGTCTCGGCATACTGAAGGAACCAAAAGAGGTGGGTTTGGAGGATAGTGAACACAGGAGAGATGGTGTGAGATGGGGGATAGAAAAGTTGACAAGAGCTAGCCCATACAGTTAGAAGAGAAAAGCTTTTTGCTAGAATTAGGCATGTGCCAAGTAGTCTAAGAACTGACTTGAGATAATATGCTATTTTTATAAACTAAAAGATAGATCATGAGGGACTGAATATTCTGCCTAAGCAGCCCATACATTATGAAGAGTTTAACAAGGAACTTCCTAAACAGAGAGATGCTATACACGGCAGACCGCTGTTACTGGATCGTGGTGTTCAAATGAGTTTCTGAAGAGCCTGGGGTTAAAAATCAACTTCAGGGCAAAACACTGCCATCCAAGAGTGGTGGTGGAAGCCAGAGTTTTTTTTCCTTTGGATGATGAAACTGTTCTACAAAAGACAGTAGGGCAGGATGGTGAGTCACTCAGCGTGGGCTGGTGTGAGGCAGAGCATTATGTGGCTAAACCTGAAAGGCACATGAATAGGGGGACAAAGGAAGGACAGAAAATCTGCTCTTCATGCTTCTGCCGTTTACCGGGAAAACACGCTCTAAAAGTAGCTGCTGGTGTCAGAACGAAGAAACGTGTGAAGCCAGCCTGACCCTAATCTGACTGCAAGCAAGCCTTGGAGATCCCCAGAGAACCTGCAGACTTGTGAGCAAGTCAAATGCTTTCTAATGTAGGTCACTGAGATTTGTGGTGGGTGTCACCCAGCACTGCACAGTGGGAACCTCATTAATAAGAGGTTGATGGCCCAGCCAGAGTAGCACATTGTCTGTAATCCAGTAATCCATAGCAGTCTAGTGTTTCTACTAAATTAGCCTGCTGTTCATCTGCACTCATCACAAATTCATCATGTATTTAATACGGAAAACAGAACAACAACAGCAGCGAAACTCAGACAGACTATGGCGTCTGCCTTTGCAAAGAAACTGTTTCTAGTGAAGGAAGTGGACAAAAACAAGTGAGTTTAAACCTAATCTAATGAGAAACTTTTATAATAGCACACATGTCCTTCTGAGAGAGAATAATAGACGGGGTGAAGGACAGGAGATGACGACCTTGGTGGTGGGCAGGGTGGGGCTCTTTGGGGTGACAGTGGAGCTGAGCAAGCACATCTTTCTCTCGCTTGAGTGGTCTCAGATAATGGTTTCATTTTCTTCATTTTTCTAAATGTATGTAGTGTCAGCCCAACCGTGTGGCTTTGCTCTCGTCTAACTAGTTGTCCATGGTTTGCATTCTGTGTGTTCAGAGCTACTGAGCTGTTTTGCTAGTTTGTAGAGAAAGGCTGAAAAAGGTTTCATTTTCCGTTTTCCAAAAGGAACAATTACTTACTCTCACTAGAACAACAAACTTAGGTCCTAGGCTGTGAATGAAATTTGATTTCTCTCAGGTGAGAAGTATTCTGTATATGGCAAGTCCAGAGAAAAATGTGATTTTAGTAACACTGCAGGGACTGTGGTCAGCATGGAGCTCATAAAGGCTTTTGTTTTCCATGTTTTCCTTGGCCCCGTGAGAAGCCTGGAGCAGCTCACACACCCATCTGTATCCATATTAGTGGGACTGAAAGTGCTGACACAGAATTGCAGATCAGGGCCTGTGACTTGCCAGGGTAAACTTGCATAATATACTGTACATCCCTCTGAACAACAGTGGTTTTTTTGTCACTTAAACAAGGCTATTAGAACACGAGTCATTAAAAGAACTTTAGAAAAATAGGCAACATTTTCCAATATTGTAGCTTTCAGTTCAGTTCAGTTGCTCTCTTTGTGGCCCCATGAATTGCAGCACGCCAGGCCTCCTTGTCCATCACCAACTCCTGGAGTTCACTGACTCACATCCATCGAGTCTGTGATGCCATCCAGCCATCTCATCCTCTGTCGTCCCCTTTTCCTCCTGCCCCCAATCCCTCCCAGCATCAGAGTCTTTTCCAATGAGTAAACTCTGCAATCCCTACAAAGTATCAGAAGCTCTGGAAGAGGTGAAGTATTTTCATGAGTAACTAATAGTGGATTCGAAATCCTAATCTGAATTGATTAGAAGCAAGTAATATTTTAAAATATAATTTCTGAATGTCAAAGAAGCCCATTATTATAGAGAACTGGATGAAGATTAACCAGAGTATGTTTTGAATGTACATAAATAACACAAATAAGAATACTTTCAAATCTTATACTGGCCTGGGAAATTCTAGCTTACTGATAAAATACAAACTCAAATAAACGGTTTAGGATTTTTCTTATTTTTAATACATGCAAAAGTGGAGTTGTAGGAATGAGGAAGGGAAAAAGTCCTTATTCCACCTTTTGAGAAAAATTCTGATTAATATTTTAAGGCTATTTCTGCTAACATTTTTTTTTTATCACAAATACTTTTTTACATAGTTGAATTCATCAGTTCAGTTCAGTTCAGTCAGTCATGTCCAACTCTTTGCAACCCCATGGACTGCAGCATGCAAGGCTTCCCTGTCCATCACCAACTCCCAGAGGCTACTCAAACTCATGTCCATCGCGTTGGTGATGCCATCCAACCATCTCATCCTCTGTCGTCCCCTTCTCCTCCTGCCTTCAATCTTTCGCAGCATCAGGGTCTTTTCAGTGAGTTGGTTCTTTGCATCAGGTGGCCAAAATATTGAAGTTTTAGCTTTAGCATCAGTCCTTCCAATGAATATTCAGGACTGATCTCCTTTCGGATGGACTGGTTGGATCTCCTCACAGTCCAAGGGACTCTCAAGAGTCTTCCCCAACACCACAGTTCAAAAACATCAATCTTCAGCACTTAGCTTTTTTTCTAGTCCAACTCTCACATCCATACATGACTACTGGAAAAACCATAGCTTTGACTAGATGGACTTTTGTTGGCAAAGTAATATCTCTGATTTCTAATATGCTGTCTAAGTTGGTCATAACTTTTTCCAAGGAGCAAACGTCTTTTAATTTCATGGTTGCAGTCACCATCTGCAGTGATTTTGGAGCCCCCCAAATAAAGTCTGTCACTCTTTCCATTGTTTCCCCATCTATTATCCATGATGTGATGGAACCAGATGCCATGATCATAGTTCTCCTAATGTTGAGTCTTAAGCCAACTTTTTTCACTCTCCTCTTTCACTTTCATCAAGAGGCTCTTTAGTTCTTCTTCACTTTCTGCCATAAGGGTGGTGTCATCTGTGTAACTGAGGTTATTGGTATTTCTCCCACAATCTTGATTCCAGCTTGTGTTTCCTCCAGCCCAGCGTTTCTCATGATGTACTCTGCATATAAGTTAAATAAACAGGGTGACAATATGCAGCCTTGATATAGTCCTTTCCCGATTTGAAACCAGTCTGTTGTTCCATGTCCAGTTCTAACTGTTGCTTCCTGACCTGCATACAGGTTTCTCAAGAGGCAGGTCAGGTGGTCTGGTATGCCCATCTCTTTCAGAATTTCCCAGTTTATTGTGATCCACACAGTCAAAGGCTTTGGCATAGGCCTAAGGAATCTTAAATTGATACTACATCGTTGGCATGCTGCCATTACCTAAAACAGTCTAGATTTTTTCACAAACTGAAAAGATAAATAAAAGAGAATTTAAAAATATATAAATTTCCACTACCAGAACAAATATATATATAAGAAAAAGGATTCTAAGTTTCAGATAATAACTCCACTTGTTTCAATTAGTCAATATATAAAGAAATTCTTCTTCAAAGAATTATAATGTCTCCTTGAAGTCAATTTAATGAGATTTTGTCCATAGTTATAAAAAATCATTTTTAAAATAAAATTTGGGTATCTATTTAAGTAATTTTCAATATGATACTGATTTCACATCACAATAAAATGAGCCTACTGAAAAAAATTTTTAATGGAAATTGATTTATATTTAAATTTATCAATTGTCTTTTCAGTGTGTGCTGAAATAGATTTTTAGATCTATTTTTATAGATCTATTTTTAAGATCTATTTTTATAAATAGATTTTTAGGAAAAATTTTGGGCTTGCAGAAAAATTGCAATAATAGTACGAAGAGTTCCTGTAAACTCCACACTCACTTTCTTGATTATTAATTCTTACATTAAAATTGTATGTTGATTACAATTAATGAACCAATATTAGTACATTATCATTATAGTCTATATTTTATTTGCTTTCTCTAGTTTTTACCTGATATTGTTTTTGTTTCAGGATCTCATCCAGAATGAGACATCACATTTAGCTGTCAAGTCTCTTTGGCTTTTCTTGGCTGTAACAGTTTCTCAGACTTTCCTTGATTTTGATGACTTTGACAGTTTTTTAGAGGAACATTGATTGGATATTTTTATATGATGCCCCTCTATTAGAATGGCTTTTTTTTTTCAAAGTTGGGCTGAGTTTATGGAATTTGGGAGGAAGATCACAGAAGTAAATTACCATTTTCATCACATAGTATCAAGGGTACATACTATCAAATGACATATCATTCTTGATATTGACCCTGACTACCTGTTGGGGTCGTGCTTGTCATGTTTGTTCATTGTCAAGCTACTCTTTTTTCCCCCTTTCCATATTGTATCTTTATAAAGAAGTTTCTATGTGCAGTTCACATTGAAGGAATGGGGGAAAGTCAACCCCACAGAAACAGAAAAGTAAAAAAAAACAGTTGTCAGGGGTTGGAGGATGGAGACATAGAGATTAATAAAAGGGTATAAGCTTTCAGTTATAAGACGAGTAAAATTTGAGACTCTAATGTAAAACATTGTGACTATGGTTGTTAGTATTAAATTGTACAACTGAAATTTGATATCAGAATAGAACTTAAATGTTCTCACCAAAATCAGGAAATGATAAATATTTGAGGTGTTGGATATATTAACTAAAGGGGGAATCCTTTCTCTCTCTCTCTCTCTTTCCCTATATATATATATATATATACACACACACACACACACACGTATATGTATATATATTGAATCATCATAATGTACACTTTAAATATCTTATAATTTAAGATGTCAATTATACCCTAAAAAGATGAAATTAAAAAAACTCAAAACATTAAAAAAATAAAAAGGAATATGGAGTTATTTTCCTCCTTCTTGAGGATGGAGTACTTACATAAATTATTTGGAATTCTTCTGCATGGAATATTTTTTTCTACTTTGGCATTTATTTATTTATTCAATCATTTATATCAATATGTACTCATGAATATTTATTACACTTTGGGTTATAACCTAACACTTCTATTTATTTTGTAGCTCACATTGTTCCAGATTTGGCTACTGGGAGCTCTTTCAGTTGGCTCCTGTATTTCTTTGACATACCTCTGTCAATATAGAGCTTTTTACTTGTTTTGCTTTTTAGAGAACTTTCTTAATTTCTGGCACAACAAGAAGCTCCAAGTTTATCTTGTATATTTTCTGCCTTAGCAATAGAATCAGCCATTTCTTCAAGGAGCTCCAATTTCCTTATAATTAGTTTCCTTTCATTAGAAAGCAAGATCTGATCACTAGACATGGTTATTGCTACTGGGTGCAGTTGCTTCTAGGACCTCTCAGCTGACAGGGGAAGGTAATGCATGTGTATCTACTAAGCTGTACAACACACATATAAAAATATTTCTATATGTAACCCACTGGTATCAAAAGCAACCTAAACATAGGTTCATACGTACATTTCCAACTCTAATCCATTACCCCTTGTATGTTTTAGTTTCCTCTTGTTAATCTGTATGCTCCTACTCCAACAATGGGAAACCTTGCTCCCATCTTCTGCCAATTGCACCATACATGTATCAGAGCTGTTAACCCAAGATCCTTGTGGAAAACAAATTTATCAAGTAGCATAGAGTGTTTATGTGCAGTAGTCTTCATTTCAAGTCTTAAAGACTCCACTCATTCCAAAGTTATTTGGTCTGTTCACTAACTTTTAATTCTTATTCTACTGCATTTTCTATTAAGATTTACTTCCTGTTCATGCTTGTTAGTCTTGAAATTGACATGATGATAAAGAGAACAGGTGGTATCTATGAGAGATTTTCAAATTTCTTGAGGTCATAATGTATATATGTGGATATATTTATAATAAAGCCTTACTTAAGCAGAAAGTTGACATTAGATTGCAGATAACGAACGGTATGAAAAATGTTTACGTGGATGAATCCTACCAATATGAGCAAGAAGTAAGGTTGGTTGGGAGTTGTAGGCTTCATAATAAAATATTTCTCTTCCTTTAAATTTGTTGTTATCAGCAAAATGAGTGCAATTTCTCTACCATTAACTTTCTGCCAAAGCTATTGCTTATATTACATGTTATAATGTAAAGATACATGTGGGATTTAGTCTCAGAAATCGGGTAATACAAATATCAAAACAAATATCACAGACATCTCATGCTAAGTCATATTATGAAATGCTCCACAGAATTCCAATCAACAAAGAGTTTGATTATCAGTGAAGTGTCTGGCTTTCCTGAAGTAGTCCTCACATTAAAAATGTTAATAAGAGTAATACAACATTATAAATCAATAATATTTCAATAAAATTTTTAAAAGTTAATAAAAAATGTGAATATATGTGACTCTGAGATAGCACATTTCAAAATCATTCCCTCAAATTTCCTATCATTTCATATTGAAATATAAAAATGACACAAAGATAAATAATATAGAAAATGAAAGTGCAAAATCATATCAATTCTTCCTCTACCCACCTCCTTGGATATAACCACAGTGAACATAAGAGTTTATTTTTTCTGTCTATATACCATGACTGGCCTCATGAACAATTCACTCGCCTAAATTTGAAACCACGTTGATTCCATCAACGAACTATTACTATTAAATGACTTGTAACAGCTAAAAGCTGATACTTTGTTATAATATCTTTGATCAAATTATCAGTGTGAAGTTTTTCTCAACTTTGATTCATTATCTCAACTCACTCATTAATTCTTGCCTTCTCCCATCCCCAGTGACACTGCACAATTAGCTATAGGTTAGGACTCCAGAATTGTTTCCTGTCCTTCATCATCCCATTCTCTTCCTACTTCATCCTCCTCAGTATCTCCAGTGTAATCTTTCTGCAATACAAACTTTATTATGTCTCTTCTACTTAAAAGTCTTTGATATTTGCTATGTTTTACCAAATTCAGTCCAAATTCCCTGAGAAGCTTTTAAGGCTGTACCAGAGCCTTTAGAACCCTAATTCACATCTTCTCAGCCTCACCTTGGATTCCAGCCTGGATGAAATTGGCATTTTGGCTTTGACTCATTTCAACAGAATCTCATCTCAAGTGGACACAATATGTTTTTCACTTTTGCTCTAGAACTTCTGCAGTGCCACAGCTGGGAATGGGATTCTACTTGTTTGAGCTCACTCATGGAGCCCCCAAATTTATGAAAGTTAACTCTGAGGGAAATCCTCAATCCCTGAGGGATGATATCAGCTCTGAGACATTTTGAGCTGGTGTTTTTTAGAGGCCAGAATTAAACCAGACGGTCTCAAAGCTATGATATCGAAGTACACCTTTCTTGAGACTTTTTCTCCTTCCCCCATTCTCTCTGGTTCCCCATTTGTGCTGTGGAATTATCTCCTGGACAGAGGCTTTGATTTTTGGTGAACCAAAGCTAAGACATATATTATTAGATTCTCATTGGTGGTAAATTAGGATGAGAAGATGTCAGAAACTGAAGCTTTGGGCAATTTGATATAGCTAAAGCATCAGCAAGGTGTAGGTGAATCATTAGCGTTTTCTGGTGTTCACATGCCCGGTGATAATGGTGAATGGAAATTTTAGCAACCATGGCTTGAAATTAGCCAAGGGCTGAAGATAGCCAAGGGCTCAGCCTGCTAAGGGATGAAGATAGGCATCGTTCCATGGGGATAGAAACCTAGACAAATAGGTCTTATAACTTCAAGATCAGTTTCAGCAGTGAAGAGTACAGCTTATTACATTAATCTTTATCTACAAAGTCACTTGTGGAGATTACGGCTGGCCACCACCTTGAAGACTTAGAGGCAGACGGGACTTTTTACAGGGCATAGATTTATCTGAATGGTACAAAGGATACAGATTGCTTCTGAATTCTTAACTCACTTGATCTTAGTCTCATCTCTGGCGTCAACACACATGTAGTGATAGTTTGGCTTACCTCATGCTGACATCTTCTTTCAAGTACTGGATGTTTTGTACTTTTGCCTTCAGGTTTTTCCAGTGCCACAGCTGCCTCTGGGAAGCCCTGTGTTCAACCAGGCATGCTGAGTCTGGATGTATATAGGAATTTATTTAACCCAAAGTAGATCTCAATTAATGAGGAATATGAGCTATAGACAAAAGACATCAATCCTCAGGTACACAGTTCCAAAAGATATTCTATATCCTCTTTAGATGATTCCATGCCGGTTTGAGTGCCAATTGCTTGCAACAGTGATTTGAATAATGCATCTGTGTTTGCTTTTGCACTGTTCCTCACTCCTGCTCCCTATAAACATGTTTTTACCTGAGGCACTACCACTGGGAAAACTCAAGCTAAAAAAAAGAGTCTTTAAATCCCAATATGGCTCTATCTTCTATTTTCTACCCTTCTTGAAGACCTAAACATCTTGACAGGTTAGCATAACCATGTGTTTCCTTTTAATCTAAGAAATAGTGAAAATGCACATCAATTATTTTTTTTATTTAAAGAAGTAGCTATATGTTTGGTTTTGGGAAATACAATGCATTATTTTTAATACTTGCTATTTCCTGGAATCTAAATCATGGACTATACCATAAATAACATTTATGGTGAAGAAACTGAGGATCAGATCTGAAGAGTAATTGTTCAAGGATACTATGGTACTGCAACCAGTTTTTCCTTTCATGGTTTTGCTCTCTTAATAATATTAGATTGTTTCATCGATTATTAAGTGAATCCTCAAGTCAGACTCACCCCAGAGTCACCTGACCCTTATTAACTATCTTTTTGTCAGTTGTACAAACTTGCCATTTTATTCTGTTAACCAAAGCTCTCATAATTCACAAAAGATTTGGGAAGCAGCTGCCACTGAGTTCAGCCTTTTACTTACATTCCTTCTACAAAGGCCCAACTAAACATTGGATCAGTTTAGTTCAGTTCAGTTCAGTTGCTCAACCGTGTCTGACTCTTTGTGACCCCATGGACTGCAGCATGCCAGACTTCCCCGTCCATTACCGACTCCCGGTGTTTACACAAACTCATGCCCAGTGAGTCGGTGATACCATCCAACTATCTCATCCTCTGTCGTTCCCTTCTCCTCCCACCTTCAATCTTTCCCAGCATCAGGGTCTATTCAAATGAGTCAGTTCTTCATATCAGGTGGCCAAAGTATTGGAGTTTCAGCTTCAGCATCAGTCCCTTCAATGAATATTCAGGACTGATTTCCTTTAGGATAGACTGGTTGGATCTCCTTGCAGTCCAAGGGGCTCTCAAGAGTCTTCTCCAACACCACAGTTCAAAAGCATCAATTCTTCAGCACTCAGCTTTCTTTATAGTCCAACTCTTACATCCATACATGACTACTGGAAAAACCATAGCTTTGACTAGATGGACCTTTGTTGGCAAAGCAATGTTTGCTTTTTAATATGCTGTCTAAGTTGGTCATAACTTTTTTCCAAGGAGCAAGTGTCTTTAGTTTTATAGCTGCAGTCACCATCTGCACTGATTTTGAGCCCTCCAAAATAAAGTCTGTCACTGTTTCCACTCTTTCCCCATCTATGAGCCATGAAGTGATGGGACCAGATGCCATGACTGTAGCTTTCTGAATGTTGAATTTTAAGCCAACTTTTTCACTCTCCTCTAAAAGCAAAAGTTAGAACCAGACATGGAACAACAGACTGGTTCCAAATCAGGAAAGGAGTACGTCAAGGCTGTATATTGTCACCTTGTTTATTTAACTTATATGCAGAGTACATCACGAGAAATACTGGGCTGGATGAAGCACAAGCTGGAATCAAGATTTCTGGGAGAAAGATCAATAACCTCAGATATGCAGATCACACCACACTTATGTCAGAAAGTGAAGAAGAACTGAACAGCCTCTTGATGAAATCACAGAAACACTGGATAGTACCAAGTACTCTCTCCTAGGTGCTCTGACCTAGACAGTGGAAGATGGTAGCTGGTAGAAGCTGTGGCAATTTACCCACAGCCCCTGCTCCTCCAGATCACCTGCTGGGTGACTCCACCATCCTGGCTTCTTCAGGGTCAACCCTCCCCTGAGGTCTAGCTCTCTCAATTGACCCCGTAAATTTATATAGGTATTGGGTTGACCTAAAGGTTTGTTTGGGTTTTTCCATAAGATGTTGGATTTCCAACCCAATATATATACAGTATAGGTAGATGCAGGAATCATATACACAAGATCTTTTTCATTCTAATTAATAAGTTGTGTGTCTTGTAATGATCTGCTTGCAGGTAAGGATTGAATGTTAAAAGTTTTCACTCTTTAGAACCTAGTAGAGTGCTTCAGGACTTAGTAATCAATCATTTAATTCTATTAGATAAAGGAAATTCCTCAAATCATGAACTTTATACCAACAGCATCAAAGTTATAACGATAAGCTAGCTCATTCTAGGCATGTTCTGGGTAATGACACCAAAGGAGTAATTTTAAAACTTGCAATAAACATAATACAGTTATACATTATGGTTATAATGATGCATGTATATGTAATTTGGAGCAAGAACAAAAAGTTAAAATAGGCTGTTTTAGTGCAGTAAGGTTAATGAATAATTTTTAAATTTCTTTTTCTTTTGAAAACATTATTTTCAAAGGATATGTGAAATGAATACAAGGTTGGAGGAAAAAAACTTGGAAAAAAATGATAGATGAGTATGACAATAACTAAAGAGCTGTAATAAAGAGAGTTAGAAATCAAGTGGTTTCTGGTTTACAGAATCTGAAAAGAGCCTTGTTGGTTGGTCTATGAAGGATGATGACCATCTCCATTAGGGACCAGATTAGAGGCATAGGTTTAGGTTACAGCATGAGGGATTTAGATAAGAGAGAAGGAAAAATCTTCAGACAGTGAGATTTGATAGACACTGGAATGTGTAACTGGGGAAGCTTGTGGAATTTCCTTCTCTAGAGGTTTTTTAAAAATAGAACAGCATCTCATCTGCTTGAAGGATGGACTCTATTTGACCTTTCAGAGTATCCACTGAACCCAGAAGGTACACACACCTTAGAGAATAACGTGAGCTTGAATTATCCTGGGTAACTTGGAAAATAAAAATAGGGTGAATAAATTTCATGTTTAATTTGATTTGTATATATTATATATGTAAATTATGATACCTATAGTTCTTTCTTTTCCTGTCAGTTGAATATTTTAATTTTTAAGGTCTTGAGTTTAGGGCTTAAGAAAAATATTGTAGGGAGGGAAAGAAGAACTCATCTTACTTTAGAGTCTGTTTTTATAGGGAATAGGTAAGGAGAAAAAAACATTTTGGATATTTTGATTTTGAGTTCACTCCCTATTTTAAATAATTTTTGAAAAAACATCGACCTTTCTGTTGGCTTAAATTTTTTAGTGTAAAATTTAAAAATATAGCTTAGTCTACATGTTTCTCTTAGTGATTTTGGCAGAGCTAGTATTCCAAACTGGAAGAGGTTCTCTGTATTTAATTTCCTCTCCGGAAGTTTACCTTCAGAAGTCCAAGTGTGAGGTCAAGCCTTGGGTTGCCGGAAATGTAATGTCCTTTACTGTCTGAGCACCCAGACAGCACTTAATGAAACATCCCACTTTGCAGACATTGGTAAGGATTAAAGTGCTTTAACTGTTTCCTCTTATTTTGTGATTTCTATATTCAGTCTTCGAAGATTCAAATATAGTTATATATAAGTAAGAGCTATATTCTTACTTGTGTTCTCTATATTCAGCTATAACTGCAGATTTCCAGTTACAGGTGACATTCCTCTTTTCCATCCTAAAAACCAAAATGTTCTGCAGGTCAAAAGGAATGTAAATTGTAGAACTCATTATCTACCTCAAGCAAAAACAATTCCAGGGTATTCTAAACTTGATTTCTTTCTGACTCTGTTTTGTTGATCTGAGGACACTTACAGTTTAAAGCAGTGAACCATTTTCTCATATTTGTAGAGCTCTTCATATTTGTCAGACTGCTTACTCAGTTAATATCTAATCTGATCATAATAAGAACTTCATGAATGTCATGATCTTATAGATAAGAAGATGGAATCTCAATAAGGGGATGTAACTTGCCCAAGATCACAAAACTTGAAAATGTAGAGTTGGAACACTTCTGATTTCAAAGCTTGTGTCTTTTCCATTGTATCACACTATGCTGTCATCTGTGAAAAATCTTTGCTTTCCTGGGGTTTTATTTTTTCACCATTGATGAGCTCTTTCCCTCTGATTTATTCTGAACCAAATTATACTGAGACTATTACATAATGTTATTATTACCAAATAGAGAATTGTGCTATCACTCTCATGGAATAAAACATCAAAGGTTTAAAAAAATTTTTTTGCCAGTCCACATATAAGTCATGTAAATTCTGATGGAGATTACAGCCTGTTCTAATTCATATTAGCTATTGATTATTAAGTAGCATTTGCTTTTAATACAGAACTTATTTTATTATGTCAGTCTCTAACAGTGTTGAATACAATTTCTACATCCCCAGCTCTCTGTCCTGGGTGTCTTCAGGGTACACTGGCTTTATTTCCTTCTCTAACATTTCGGAAGTTTGTTTAATACTGACTCAGAGGAAGCATTCTAGCTGAGTCTTCACGTGGTCTTGTTTACAGCTCCGGAGTGCACATAATAGATAAGCTACTGATTTCCACAAGACCCCCCGCACTTCCTGGGTGTGTGGGTGTGTGTGCTTGCGCCTGTGAATTAAGATTGTGCAATCTCCCGGGTAGCTGCATCAAGTTGCAAAGTCATTTCACATCTCTTCAACATTTCTCTAGCAAGCCTAATTTCATAAACCAAAACCATTGTATTTCATAGGAGGTGTGCTGGTAACTGATAATTAACACTGCAAACCCCATGAGTTTACAACAAGATCAAACCTGATATTGAGGCAAGAATAGAGAAATTTGCCTAAGGAAATATTGTGAAATAAAGTTGCAAATGGCCATAGATGAACAATGTTCCATCTGAGGGATTTCTTTCCTTGATCATAATTATAACCACTACTTACAGGGAGCCTAGTTATATGGCAAGGACTTTGTTAGGTCAGTATCATTTTATTTGATTCTAATCCTAACCCTGAAAGATAAATATAGCTAATGCAATTTTATGGGAGATGACCAGAGAATTCAAATAATGTGTCATATGTTACCCTGATCTCTCTTTGGTTCCTTTTTGATGTTACTCTGGATGAAGTTTAATTGTAGGTTACATAACCTTTATTAGAATTTGTTTTGGGAAATGATGGTAGTGGGCTGAGAATAGATCCATTAAACTCTTGAATATTTCAGAGAAGGTGGATCTAAGGCAGAAAAGTCACATAGAATTCAGACCATTTTCATGTGGAGATAGACAATGTGTACAGAGCTGTGCATATAAGCTGTCCTGGGCATAGTTCTAAAGTGATTAAATCCATCATGAACAAGTCCCAAACGTTAAAAATCCAGAAGCAGATTTTCTTTAACCAATAACTGAGCAACCTTTATTATCTCAAGATTGTGCTCACCAAATTTAGGCATTCTCTGTGACTCTTAGTTTCTAAAAGCCATCATAATTTTTTTCCCTTTGTTTTCTCTTTCCAGCTGCTGCTGCCTCTGAATTATGAGGCTTGACATGCTTCACTTCTTCAGTGGATAGCTTTATTTCTGCAAAGTGCATAGAATGAAGTTGTAGACTGCAGGCACTGAAAGACCTAAATGAATGTGTAAGAATGACCACAAGGCACCAGGCGTGGGTGTATTTATCCGTTTGTCTCATTACTAAGAGGTTTTAGTTCCAAAAAATATCCGGAAGGATTTAGTTTTGGGGAAGTGGGGAGGGAGAAGGAGTAGAGTAAGATTTTTAAAATTTTAAACAATTTATTTGAGCTTCCTATTGATACATTCTATTTTCTTTACACCAGGATCAGAATTTTTTAAGGGACTCAAAGATTTTCAAACCAGTGTCCATAGGTATTAGAGAGTTGATTTTGGAAGTTTTTAGTATGTTAACAAAAGGGCATTTTATTTCAAAGATAATGGGAAATTGCAAAGTTTAAATATAAGTTATTAAAACAACAATTAAGACATTTTGTGGCCCAGAAACACGCTGGTCTTGGTGGCACATGCTCTGCTCCATTTGCAAGCTGATTTGTTTACATATGGCAAGCCAAAAGTTTGCTTTACATTGCATCATACAGAAAAACCTGAACAAACTTTTTGGCTCACTTAATAGTTCTAGCTGATATTTTCCTTGCCAAGGAGGTCATGTGTTTTTCATTGATAGAGGAAAAATGAAGCCACTTTCTCTCTTTGCAGAGCCAGTGTAGGACAGTGGTAAAAATATTCAGTTCTAGAGTCAGACTGCTGGGGTTAAAATCAGAGCTCTGCCTCTATCAAATTCTGTGGCCTTGGCAATTTAGTTAACCTCTCTGTGCTACTGTTTTATTTGTGTTATTAAAACAGGGATGATAATAAAATGATCTATCTTGTGGGGTTATTATGAAGATTAAAATGAAAGAATCATGATAAGCATTTGACACATGAGATCAATATATGTAATTCTTCAAAATTTACATATAATCATATTCATCTTTTTCTGGTGTACAGTCCTATGAATTTTAATATATGGGTATTATAATCACCAACACAACAGGAAGCAGAATAATTTCAATACCCAAAGAATTCACTTACGCTGCCTCTTTCTAGTCAGATGCTAGTGATACTCCCTTCTCTCCTCCAGATCCTAACCCCTGGCTACAACTGATGTGTCTTATGTCCCTGTGGTTTTGCCCTTTCTCAAAATGTCATATAAATGGGATTATACTGTATGTGACCTTTTGAGACTGACATTTTTCATTTAGCATGATGCATTTGTGGTACAATCTGATTTATACAGAATCTTATCTGAAGGGCTGATTTCATGGAAAAAGGATTAGATGAGAAGTTTGTTTGTTTTTTTTTTTTGAAGGATCATTACAGGGAAGAAAAGCTCAGATTAATCTTATCCAAAGGAGAGTTTGGCTTAGTATGAGAAAGGAAATTTTCAGAGTTATCAAAATAGGATACACCTTTAAGAAGAAATTCCTTCCCTGCTATTAGGGTCTAGGGACCTAAGACAAAAAGCCACTTGGAAGGCCTGGTGTAGAAATATATGAGTCAAATATGAATTAACTGAGAAGAAGGTGTGTTTTTGTATGGAGGCTTGAAATGGGGTAAGGTGTTGTAAAGTAACAAACAATCCCAAATAATCAGTGAATGTAATCATACTAGCTCTGTATCTTACAGGTGCAAATTAACTGTTTGGTACAGAGGGGACTTGGACCTTAATCACTTCTATGACTGACCTATATAACTGGGCACAGAGAAGTAATCTTAACCAGGACTGGAAGAGAGAATGCAGTGGGGTGGGTGGGGGAAATAGCAAGACTGAAGGAAGGGAAAGAGCTCAAATGGAGGCTGAACAGATAAAGTGGCAATTGGTGAGGCTGCAGTTGCAAGTCAATGTACTGATCAGCTGGTGCCAGGGGCAGCAGTTATCATCATATGCTATAAATATCATGTGCCTTCTAATTTACACAGACACACAAACTCATATTATGCATATAGATGTGTTTTTAATTTGATCTATCCTTATTCTGTAAATCAGCTAACTTGCCCCTAGAAACTGTAATGTCTACCATATTAACTACAGTTTTCTGGGCATATACCAGGGTCATTTATATACTATTTAATTTACTTCTTGAGTCAAGACTCTGTGGGAGAAATAACTTTTTCATTTGATAGATGAGGAAATTGAGGTTCTGAGATGTGAAGTGACTTACCCAGAGAAACAGAGACAGTGAATGAAGGCAGAGTCAGATTTTGTTGTGTCTGTTTAGAGTTTTGCCTTTGCTGGGCTTTTTCTTTACTCTGCTTTCACATGATGAGAGTGGTTGGACTTGGAATCTATTTGAAAATCCATGATCTATTTTTAAATATGAGGTGACATAATATCTTATATTTCAGTGTATTCTATAGTGACACTTTCTCTTTGAATGTTTGTTGTTATTTTTTAGTGGTGATGATACCTTTCAACCATAGTTAAAAATTGAGCTCAGTAAGTTTAGGAAAGGAACTATGGAAAAGTCTGAGAATCAGAAGACCTAAGCTAACACTTCAGTTCTGTTCTTTATAGCTGCCTGAGCTCTCTTAGGTTTGAGTTCTTTGGGGAATTTAAAGTGACAGTACAGGGATTCCCTGGTGGTTCAGTGGTGAAGAATCCATTGGCCAATGCAGAAGACATGGGTTCGATCCCCATCCTGAGAAGATCCCACATGCCTCAGAGAAACTAAGGTCGTGTACCACAACTATTGCATCTGTGCTCTATAACTTGGGAGCTACAACTTCTGAGCCCATGTGCCAAAACTAGAGAGAAGCCGGCGTGCCCCAGAGCCCATGTTCTGCAACAAGAGAAGCCAATACAATAAGTCTGCACACCACAACTGGAGAGTAACCCCTGCTCGCCACAACTAGAGAAGAGCTGGCGCAGCAATGAAGACCCAGCACAACCAAAAATCAATAAATACAAAAAGTTAAATCATGATAATACCAATTTCCCAGGGTTATTATCTGATTTAAAAGAGGAAACGTATGGGTAAATGAGCAGCTATGCTTATCACATGGTAGGCATTTAATAGGAGTTTGAGAAATTAGATGAAAATATAAAGGACTTTTAATTTCAAGACTTAAAGCATAAGAACAAAAGATTTATTTATTTGAATTATAGTCAGTTTGGGGCTCTGGTCTATGCTTGGTGATTGTAGAGTAGACTATACATGACTGTTTTGTTTATATTCAACTAAATCTTAGGCATATAAGTATAAATCTACTATAGTTAGATCAACAAAGTATACATTGAATGAATTAAATTTAAGTATGGGATGGTATATAGATTTCCATGATAGTTCACACCTAAAGATATATAAACTTTATACCGATCTTCTCTCCTTTTAATTACTAATAAATACCTCAGGAGATTTCATTACTAAATGTGAAAAAAGCCAAGCTGTGCTGAGAATTTAATTGTACTGCTTTAGTATGGTACATATGTTTTTCACTTAAACCTCTTCTCTTTGATTTGAAAGATACGTAAATATGAGTAGTCAAGAAATCTATGTTCCACTAGAATTCAATGCTCATAAAATTTACTGGTAGTGGCTGTAAGAGACTGTCTTATTATTCACTTTAGGACTGGCATTTTTCACCTTTCTAGTAGCACTTTTATGCTATTCATTTGAAGTTCAGTTCTACTCACCAAGTATATTTATTGAAAGCTTGCTCCTACTCATGTTCTACATGCTAGAACTTGTTGACGCAAGGGAGGAAGCCAGGCACACCAAGCGAG
The DNA here is from genome assembly GCA_917880005.1 of Nanger dama. Classification (NCBI taxonomy): domain Eukaryota; kingdom Metazoa; phylum Chordata; class Mammalia; order Artiodactyla; family Bovidae; genus Nanger; species Nanger dama. The sequence continues at coordinate 6,378,517 of CAKJTW010000094.1, read as the reverse complement.
GACAGAAGTTTGGAAAGCCAGCTAGAAACCAGCGCCCGCTGGGCGAGAGAAGACAGCCAGTGTGGGTAAAGCTGGGGGTTGATGAATTTGAGAGCAGGGCTGTCAGCTCTAGGTAGCCACAGAGTTGTTAACATAGGAGGAGGGAGGGCAAGCACTCCAAAGTACTGCTGGAAACCTGGCAGCTTCCCCAAGTCCCAGATGTGTTTCTTCCCTCCTAGCTGCACTAAGGCAAGGACTTTGGATCTCTCCATCTTTTTAAAGGCATAGACCACAGCTTCCGATACCAAAGAGAGTTTATGCAGAGCTCGCTTGTTGAAAGTATTTTTAAAGATCATTTTAAACACAGTATATGACCTATTTGTTTACAGCTGTGGTGGGGATTTTTCCTCTTCTACTTAGAATGCCTCAATATGCAGGTATAGCCAAGTCTGTAAGTAGTTGCCAAGAGGCACAAAGTAATGAAGCTATATTTTCATCTATCCCATACTTCAGTCAAATTGACCATACCAGATTGAAATTAATTGAAAATGCTTAATTCCATTAATGATGCAGAATTTCCAAAAGCCAAAGAAAAATTTTTTTTTTAAACCCACTTCCGCATAACTGGGAGATTGAATAATACCCATCTGTATTAAAAGTGGACATCTTTACTGCAGAAATTACTGAAAAAGACATGTCAAGTATCTTCAGCGTCTTCCCAATGAAATCATTGTTACTTTTTTTTTTTTTTTAAGTATTCTGGGCATTGTCAACATTTAATTTAAAAATACACTATGTTTTATATTTTATAAGGATGTCTCACATGGTATAAATGTTTTTATGTTCATTTTGCAATGGAGGAGACAGAGAAGTTAAGTGCTTCATCTAAGAACACACAACCAGTAAATAAATAAAACCAGACTGTGAATCTTTGTGTACTCACTCCAGAGCCTTTGCTCTCTTTTATATAGTACACAGACTTTGTGTAGATGCTAACAAAATGCTGGATAATATAGATGATACACACTCTATCTGATAAAAATCTACTCTATACATTATACGCCCTCTTCTTGTTTTTCTCATTTCTTATCTAGTTAGTTTAACAAGTCTATTCACCAGGTACAAAGTCATAATAACATGGTATAGGCACAAAATTCAACAGTAAGGGGAACCCATGTTATCAAGAGAACCAGAAACATATGAGACTACTCTATGGAGAGACTTATTATGTGTCAGATGGTATATTAAAAGAAAAAAATTTTAATTAAAAAGAAAAAAATGATTGGCTTATTATTTGGGAAACAATAAAGTAAGCCTATAAGTCATGCACCAAGGTGAAATCTAGATAAATTAAAATTAAAAAAATAAAGTCATTAAAATAAAAACATGAGAAAGTGAATCTACCTCATCTTAGGGAGGACAATAATTTTTAAGCTTGAACATAATGAAAGAAAGCATAGACCAAAGTCTATAGATTTGATTACATAAAAAATTTATTTCTGAATATTTAAAACATAAAATAAAAATCAAATAAAGGAGAAACATTTGGCATCAGATTAAGAAGAGCTGTTATTTAAAAACATCTTACAATCAAAGAACAAAATCACTAAGGCTTAAATGAAAAATGGACAAATAGTATAACCAGACAATTTGGTGAAGAAGAAATGCATGACTAATTACAATGAAAAGATTTCAACTCATTTCTTGAGAAAACATTAACTGAAACATTATACTCTTATCTATCAAAATAGAATGAATGTTTTAAAATATATATTTAATTTAGTGATGGTCTGGTGAGATGGACACATATACCTTAGTGCAGTTGATAACTGGTACAGACTTTCTGGAGAGCACTTAAAATTTTTTTCTGAGAACCTCAAAGAAGCTCATGCCTTTGACCCCATAGTTCTCTTCCTAGGAATATATTCTGTGGTTTCAGTAAAAATTTCAAAGCTACACAAACAAAAAGATTTTATATCAATGTTCTAGGAATTTTTTTATTATGGAAAATTTCATACCAACATAGAGAAAACATTACAACAAACCTCTATGTGCCCCTTACCCAGCTTCAACAGTTGGTGAGATCTTCCGAGTCTTGTTTCATCTATTTCTGCTCTATTTCTGTCCCTGGTTTCCTCTGTTTCTCTTTCTCTTTCTCCAGGAGTATTTTAAAGCAACTCCTAGAAATCTTATTTTATTTGTAAATATCTGAATATAATAACATCTTTAAAAATTATTCAAAGGTTGTTATTAAGTCTAGAGAATTGAACAGGTTTTATGCTAAAATTTCTTCATTGTTCCAAGAATGTTTTTCTCCTGTTTTCTTCACATTTGAATCCAGAAAAGGTCTGCACAATGCATGTGTTGACATGTCTCATAAGTTTCTTCTAGTGTATAACAGTTGCCCCTTTCCTCTTTCCTCTTTATTTATTTGGATAAATAAATTAAGTTATCTGTCCTGTAAAATGTCCCTCATTCTAGATTTAGCTGTTGTTTGCTTCCTGGTTTCATTCTTTTTTTTCTAGCCCACTTATTTCCTGTAAAGTTGTACTTAGGGTGAGGCTTATTAGAGACAGGCTCATTTTTATTTTTATTTTTTGGCAAGAGTACTGTATGTGTGGTGTTTTGTACTTCCTGCTGTATCATGCATAAAATTTCTGGTTGCCCCACTTTTACTGAAGATTTATAGATTCTGGTGAGGGCTCCCCTTTATTTTTTATCAGTTTCCTTATTGACTTTTTACATAGTTGTTAGTTATAACTGTCATTAATGATCATTGCCTACATTCATTATTTGATTAGATTTTTTTAATCAAAGTATAGTTTTTTTACAATATTAGTTTCAAGTATACAACATAGTGATTCAGTATTTTAAAGAATATATTCCATTAAAAGTTATTACAAAATAAAAAGGTTAGAAAAAGTTATTACAAGATAATGACTATAATTCCCTAAATACAACAGATCCTTGTTGTTTATTTTATATATGGTAGTTTGTGTCTTAATTCCATACCACTAATTTGCCTCTCCCCTTTAGTAACTATTTTGTTTTCTAAAGATATATGTACCCAAATGTTCTTTAGAATACAAAATGATATTTTTCTAATTCTGCCAATTCTTTTGCATTAATTAGAAATTTTCTCCAAGATAAACATCTCTTTTTCATCAATTTGGTTACTCTAAAATAATTTATGCAGGACAGGTATGATACATGCTTGATTCTTTCTCTTATTTATCAATTTTCAGAGTAATGTGTTAATGCTCTTGCTACTTTTATTAATTGGTTTATAATAGTGCAGTCTAGAAACAACATGAATGTCCACAATAGAAGATATCCTGTTATATATTTGTTCTATAAATACTGTGTAATCTTTAAATGTAAAAGAATGTTTAATAATATAGAAAAATATTTCAGATGAAATATTTAGTGAAAAAGGACAGAAATATACATGTAGCGTGATCCAAATATCTATAATACATACATTGCAAAGTCTTATTTCAATCTCAGATATTAACATGATTACCATAGGACAGTGAGTTTTAGGGTCTTAAAATATCTATATTTATTTTCCATAGAACTTCTTATGAAATACTTTTATCATGGTAGGCGAGTTTGAAGGAGAATGGATACATGTTTATGAATGGCTAATAACTGGAAAATTCTGAGAGAGATGGGAATACCAGACCACCTGACCTGCCTCTTGAGAAATCTGTATGCACGTCAGGAAGCAACAGTTAGAACTGGACATGGAACAACAGACTGGTTTCAAATAAGAAAGGGAGTACGTCAAGGCTGTCTATTGTCACCCTGCTTATTTAACTTCTATGCAGAGTACATCATGAGAAATGCTGGACTGGAAGAAGCACAAGCTGGAATCAAGATTGCTGGGGAAAATATCACTAACCTCAGATATGCAGATGACACCACCCTGACGGCAGAAAGTGAAGAGGAGCTAAAAATTCTCTTGATGAAAGTGAAAGGGGAGAGTGAAAAAGTTGGCTTAAAGCTCAACATTCAGAAAATGAAGATCATGGCATCCGGTCCCATCACTTCATGGGAAATAGATGAGAAAACAGTGGAAACAGTGTCAGACTTTATTTTTGGGGCTCCAAAATCACTGCAGATGGTGACTGCAGCCATGAAATTAAAAGACACTTACTCCTTGGAAGGAAAGCTATGATCAACCTAGATAGCATATTCAAAAGCAGAGACATTACTTTGCCAACTAAGGTCCATCTAGTCAAGGCCCTGGGATTTCTTTGGAAGGAATGATGCTAAAGCTGAAACTCCAGTACTTTGGCCACCTCATGTGAAGAGTTGACTCATTGGAAAAGACTCTGATGCTGGGAGGGATTGGGGGCAGGAGGAGAAGGGGACTACAGAGGATGAGATGGCTGGATGGCATCACGGACTCGATAGACATGAGTCTGAGTGAACTCCGGGAGTTGGTGATGGGCAGGGAGGCCTGACGTGCTGCAATTCATGGGGTCGCAAAGAGTCGGACACGACTGAGTGACTGAACTAAAGACCCTTTGCTGTTCACCTGAAACTATCACAACACTGCTAATAGTCTAGACTTCAATACAAAATAAAACGTGTATATATATATATATATATACATATATATATACACACACACACACACACATACCTACATACATACATATATAGTCAGACTTAAGAAAAGAAAATGTGAACTTATTTAAAGGAAAGGTCTCTGGGGACATCATACTTGAAGAAAATTATGGGTGGTGATCTTAGTTCTGGCTTTGACTTCTATTGTAACTTCTATTGTAACTTTGGATCTTCCTTCCGACATCTAAATGAGTCTTTATGGAGCTAACCAAACAATTGTAGGGATTCTAAATGTGTTAAGTTAGTAGACTCCTTTTCCTGTTAAACATAACACCCTCTGTTGACTCACATAATCAGAAGAAAGAGGTCTATTAAGGTTGAGTCATGTTCAACTCAATTTGATCAGTTCAGAAAACGGCCAAACTGAATTTCCTGTTTTGTTTCTTGCACATGGTGTGTGTGTGTGTGTGTGTGTGTGTGTGTGTGTGTGTGTGTGTGTGTGTGGTGGGCCTATGTGTATTTTTTTTATCAACTGGTCCAGTGGTCTGTATCAGATGAACAAATGGACCGCAGTCTCACAATTGCATTTCTTGTCAAGGCCTGTTTAACATACAAAATTTGTTTGTTGCTTAGTTTCAAGATGAGTGAAAGGGAGCAGACACACTAGCTTTGATTTTGATCCCCTAGAAAGTACTTGTTTCTACGGGGACCTCCCTGAGGCCTAGTTTCTACTTCTGTAAAATGGGGATTAGATGGTTTGACTCATAGGATTATTTCCAGCACAATGTACGTAAAACTCTTGGCACGGTCCTCAGCAGTAAGCAGGTGCGCAACGATGCTAGTCTACTCTTCTCTCTTCTCAAAGAGAAAGTGAAGCAGTCTTTCCCCTTATACTATATTCTAATATTAGAGAGCAGATCCTGGGGTCAGGCTCTCTAGATTCAAGTCCAGCCCCACTCTTGGCTTTGGGCAAGTGATATAAACGCAAGTTTTGTCCCTCAGATTTCTTATATGAAAATATGGATAATAATACCTCCTATTTATAGCCTGCTATGCATAGCAAATGAGTTAGTTAGAGTGCTTAGAACGTTTTCTGCCCCAGACTAGGAACCATATAGTGTAAATTTTTATCTTTATTTTCTGCCTAAAGGAATGAAATCTCCAAGCCCAAAGTTTAAGGCATTTCCCCTTTGGATGATGCGTGAGATACACTGACCACTTCTTACTTTTTACTTCTCTCTTACTAGGTCTTATATAGACCTTCTTCCTTCTGTTGATATATTTAATACAGTCACACAATCCAGAGTTTACATAATCAGGTCAAGGTTTCCTCCTGTGATTATAATTGATTAGAATTATGTGAGATGTATCCCCCTTTTCCTGTTCTTTTCCTCACTGCTCTTGTGATGGTAGTGGCGGTGGTGGGCACCATCATGTGTATGTGCTGGGACCCTGAAATATAGTGGTATAAACACCCTGTTGGACTTTTGTGCAGCCCAACTTTCTACACACTCATTTTACAACTAATCTTTTGTTGGGAGATTTCTACAGATTTCTGCTTCTGTTATGGGACATTTTATTACTGTCTCAAAAGGTAAACAGTGTACAAAGATTAGTGAGGGGTAGGAATAGAATAACCCAAGTTCTTGCCAACATATTGACAACAGAGGATTACTGGGTTTAGGACTTGGATGCTGAATAACTCAGACACAGAGGCAAATCACATGTCCAGATTACTCAGGAATAGGACAGCTTAAGTAGTGCACAGGAACCCCAGATACCAAATGGGAACATTATCCTCAGATTGTAGGAAGTGTGTCAGAAAACGTTTTCCACTCTCACTGAAGAAAATAACAACAGAGCCAAAGTGGGTGTACCCTCTATGGCAGTAACCAAGAGATCATTTTTAAATGTGTTGCTAATGGGACCAAGGGGCATCCCGGGTGGCTCAGTGGTAAAGAATCTGCCTGCCAATGTAGGAGTCGTGGGTTCAGTCCCTGGATTGGGAAGATCCCCTGGAGAAGGAAATGGTAACCCACTCCAGTATTCTTGCCTGGGAAATCCCGTGCACAGAGCAGTCTGGTGGGCTATAGTCCATGGGGTCACAAAAGGATCAGAAACCACTGAGCAACTAAACAACAACAAATGAGACCAAGGTGTCTTCTCTATTTATTTATAGGCACCAGAGTGTTTTTCAAATTGCATCAAAGTGACTAGGTGCATCAAAGTATACACTAGGAAAACAGGACAGTAAGCACTGCACCACATCTAGGGAGATGTACTGTGAAAACAGCTCGAGTTATAGAAAGGAAGTTTGAAGAAATGAGCGCCAATGGCTAAAACCCTCTCACTAGGCAGCCAACAGTCCTCAGAGTAGAAAAGTAAGCTGATATGGAGGGTAGACCCCAGTTGTCTGGGCAGAAATATCTAGTATGGGCTAGAACAATCTGCTCAGACACTTTTCTGAAAACTATTAAAAGCATCTATTCGCAGCTGTTTTAGTTCTGTGCTCACAAGAGTACAGACTAGGGCATTCTTTTTCCCACTGACTGTTCACGCCCAAGAGAAGAAAGTTATTTGGTAAGTGCTTGATGCTGGTTATCTTGTGAGATGAACCTTCTGTCTGGGGGCAGAAAACACAGGGTCTTGTGGGCCATGCTAAAGATGTCCGGGGTTGGAAAGCCATTTGTGGGTTTTAAATAAGGAAGTGAGAGAAAATGTGGTGCTATTTATAGATTTACAAAATATGAAATCAGAAAAAAAATCATCTACTTTAGCTATTTAAATTTAAGAGTCACTTGACTTCCATTCATGAAACTTTGGAAACACTCTAAGATAGTGTATTAGTCAGGGTTCTCTAGAGAAGCAGACCAATAGGATATATATATATATATAAATATATATAAAAATACATGTTTCACATTAAGATTATATATGTTTAAAATTTATACATTTAAATATATATATTCAATTAAATATTTACATATATGTATATGTACGTGTGTGTGTGTGTGTGTGTGTGTGTGTGTGTGTGTGTATGTATGTATAACTGGATTGGCTCTTGTGATTGTGAGGAGCAAGCCAGCAGTCTGGAAATTGAGATAAGAGTTGATGTTATAACTTTGAGTCTGAATTTTATCGAGCAGCAGTATGGAGATTTAGGAGGGTTTCTGTGGTGCTGTCTTGAAGAGAAGTCCTTCCTTTCAGTCCTTGCTCTTAAGACTCTCAGCTGACTGGATAAAACTCACTCACATTATGAGGGTAACTTGTTTTACTCAAGGCCTACTGATTAAATGTTAAGCTGCCCTCATAGCTCAGTTGGTAAAGAATCCGCCTGCAATGCAGGAGACCCCAGTTTCACTCCTGGGTCGGGAAGAGCTGCTGGAGAAGGGACAGGCTACCCACTCCAGTATTTTTGGGCCTCCCTGGTGGCTCAGCTGATAAAGACTCTGCTTGCAATGTGGGAGACCTGGGTTCAATCCCCGGATTGGGAAGGTCCTTTGGAGAAGGGAAAGGCTACCCACTCCAATATTCTGGTTTGAAAATTCCATGGACTGTGTAGATTATGGGGTCGCAAAGAGTTGAAATGACTTTCACTTTCACACCTAAAACGGCTTCACAGCAAAATCTAGACTGATGTTTGGCCAAAAAGCTGTGCCAGTTGTAGCTCGGTTGGTAAAGAATCTGCGTGCAATGTGGGAGACCCCGGTTTGATTCCTCGGTTGGGAAGAACCCTGGAGGAAGGATAGGCTACCCACCCCAGTATGCTTGGGCTTACCTGGGGTGGCTCAACTGGTAAAGAATCCGCCTGCTATGCGGGAGATCTAGGTTCAGTCCTCGGGTTGGGAAGATCCCCTGGAGAAGGAAAAGGTCACCCACTTCAGTATCCCGGCCTGGAGAATTCCATGGACTGTATAGTCCATGGGGTCACAAAAAGTTGGACATGGCTGAGCGACTTACCCTTCAATTTGGCCAAAACCTGGGCCAGGTTGACACATAAAATTAACCATTGCAGATAGTAAAGGTTTATGATGTTACCCTTAGTTTAGAAGTGATTTTATTAGCCCAGGTAAGTCAATTGACCATTTTGCTTTAGGCTTGCAATCAGTTAAGAGAGAGGACCACTCTTGTTATCTGCTTCACACTTGGAAGGGGAGGCATAAGGTAACAGGAGTATTTTACAGCCCCTAGTATTTTATAGCCCTCTAGGAATCCAAGGTGATAATTAAGGTTATTTGAACACTTTCCTGTTTGTCCTATATCACACAATCCTTTTATTGACAACTTTGTGATAAGGGCTAATGACTTTTAGCTTCATCACTGACATCGTGGAAACCTCCTAGTTGATGTTTTGTTAATTAATTGGACTGAACCTGGGTCTCCTGCATTGCAGACAGACACTTTACTGTCTGAGCCACCAGGGAAGCCTTAATTTATTGGAATTTTCCATGTTAAAATGAATGTCTCTACTTCTAGTGCACAATTGTATTTACAATACATCAATGATTGTGTTTACAGAAAATGAAAAATGATACTGGGATGGGTTGTTAAAGATTGTTAACAATCCTGCTTGGTGACATAAAAGGGAGAACGTCCTTCCTATTTTCTAGTTTTGAAAGTCTTGCCCTGTACATCTTGGAGCCATGGTGGAAATACACCAACAACAGAGAAACAAAGATACGGTCCTGAGATCATTACATATCATATACAGTTGACCAAAAAATTCTAGTTTGTTAGAAAAATTGACTCATCACTTAGTTACATAAAATTTAAAGGTCACTTGCAATTAATTATTTGAAAAAAAATAGTCATAACAGTTCTAAGAATCTTCCATAACTTTTCTTTTAAACTCTGACCCTAAAACTTAATTTATTTCAGGTTTTAACAAAACAAATACTACCAAGTATGCTATCAATTGCTAGTGTTCAATGCTAATAAACATGAGTTTGGGTTTTAAGGGCCATATTTAAGATTACATCTCAAGGTTTTAGACTATATCTCTAAGCCTTTGAAATATATCCTTACTCACTAAGGGAACCTGGTAAGAGGTATAGCTAAATCAATATACACACAAGCTCCTGTGAGAAAAACATTCAGAATTGTAGGTTGTTGGGGTGTGGTATTGGATAAATTACATCATTGCCTGGTCAGGAATGGATGTGAAGGGCCAGAATCTTTCTTTATGTATCTTATTTATTTTTTAAATGAGATTTTGAGTTTTTAAAAAACCAACTAGCTAGGAATAAATCTATTGCTGCACATGTCAAAGCACTCAATAAAGTTTATCACTCTTGTTTGCTACATTACTTACTCATAGATTCTAAAGACTGAAAACTGAACTTTTAACTAATTTGATGCATCATCTAATTCTGAATTTAATCATCTATATGCAGGATTCATGCAAATTAATATTCTTCTTTTGTTTATGAGATCTAAGCCATAATGGTTCTACTGAAACTTTATTGCATGGTGAAATGGAAGCTTTTTGTGAGTCTAAGACTTGCAGAAGAACTTCCTATGTGAAAAGTACTGAGAACAAATATTCAAAGTAGCCCCCTGCCTGCAAGGAGTTCATAATGTCATGGGGGTCAAAGATAAAGGAACACTTGTAAAGTATTTTGATCAATGGGATAGAAGAGATTTGCCCAGAATTGGGTTTTCTCCTGTACCATCTCTCACAACACCCAGAAATACTTTGTCATGGACCCTGTGGGTTTTGCTGACTCAGACTTCCTTACTCCTTCTCTTTCAGGACCTCAACTGTCCCTGGTAAATCCTACCTCCCAATACAACCTGTCATTTGAAACTATCATTCAAGGTGACTGGACTCTTTTAACCAAGGGGGCAAGTATGTGAAACAAGGTAGGCTAACTCACACTCTCTCTTAGGACTTTGAATCTTTGAGAGTGTCTTAGGGAAAGAGATAGTTGGAGGCTTCATTCCTATGGGCATGTCCTGAAGAGACTATCCAACCAGCCAAATGACGGGTCTTGCCTTCCCTACCTTCTCTGTCCTGCAAGAAGCTAGTTATTCAAGTTTCCTTTGATTCTGCGAGCTATTTCATCCCATATCTTGCCAATAAACTCATTAAAAATGTGGTTTATGCTGTTTAAAAACCAAAGAATTCCTGACATGGTATCATTTAATATGAATAGTTCTTTCTGCCCTCCTTAGTTTTCTCCTACCTTTATCCTCTCCTTGTATAAATTTTACTGTGTTTTTTGTCATTCTTTACATCTTCCTCTAGGGCATAGTGACTGCCATCTAAGGAAGATCCTGGGCTCAACTGAGGCAGGCCTGCATTTTCCCTTATTGCAGTAATCACAATGGGTGGGCATTTGAAGAGCTATAATTTGAGCATCTTTTGTTCGGTTGCTAAGTCATGTCTGACTCTTTGCCACCCTGTTGACTGCAGCATATGTTACCTTATTTCATTATTACAACAAGCCTATGTAATAGTATTATAGTTACTTAGAGAAGCAGAGTTCAAGCAAGTTAAGGAACTGGTCCAAGTTTACACAGCAGAAATATATCAGAGCTCTAATTTGAACCCATATCTACCTGACTTCAAAACTCAGTATTTCATTGAGGCTTCTCTGATACCCTCCTCCAAGTCACCACAAGTTTGATAACTTGCACTTATTACTGTAACTTAAAACTGGTATATGAATACTATGTCATATAGATGTAACTACTAAATGGGATAATGCACAGAAAGCCTTTAGTGGTCAAAAAATGTGAGTGCTTTTAGTTCAATTCCAAATTCAATATGTAAATCTGAATCTCAGGGACCATGGGAATTCAAAATCTTAGTTGAATCTGTCATTTCCAACTATGCCTAACAAACTTCTCACCAGAATGTAGCTGTGGAAAAATGCTGAATTCTATTTTCTCCCTTTTTCCCCCTATACACACACCATTCCAAATCCTGGAAGAAATGCTAACAAACAATGAAATGCCTATAGTAGGACATCAATGGCAAAGACTTCATGAATTCAAAGTCTAAGTAAGTGGGCAGTTGTCTTCCGCACATTTGCCTCTAAGATTATATATTTGCCTATCTGTGTTTCACATGTCATTTGTCAGTTTGATAAATATATTTTGACAATAGTTTAGAATATATCTAAATTTCAATGTCTAAGGTTTTATAACTTTACAGGTAACTTTTAGTTTGGCAGCTCAAAGTAGCATCCCCTCTGTCTCATACTGTTGCTATGAGGGTTAAATAAAATAATATATGGTAATTGTTGTACCTTGAACAGAGTAAGCAGTCAATAACTGTTAGCTATAATTACTATGACTCTCCTTGCATTTATAATATTTTGAAGATAATTGATGGCTACCAAATGTTTGCCGAGTTGAACAGAGTCATTAGGCTACAAGGACAACATGTTTCATGGAAAAGTGAATAGCTGAAAAGAAAGGATTTCAAGTTACACAATGTTTGAATGCAAACTGAGAAAAAGAAGTAAAATTCTCATTAAACAAAAGAAATCTGGTCAACTTTTCTAGTGTGATATTTGGTTATGGCAATGTTAAAAATTATTGACTTAAATGATAACTTTTGGTTTTAGCTTCGGGTTTAAGTTTTACTCATTTTCCCGATTACCAGGAAGCAATATCTGAACTTAGTGGGTGAGAGGGAAGTCATGTCTTTGAAATGCACCGGATTCTAAACGTGCTTCATCGTCCCCACAACTGTAAATGAAGCCCGCATCCTTTCCTTCTGGCCAAGGTGATGGTAAAACACCCCAGAAAATACATATCATCAGAATTTATTTTACAAATTCTTGTCAAAGTGATATGGCTGTGAGGATCACTGGTTTAGAGCTGGTAGATGAGCCTTCATAAGTCTGTAGCCTTGGCAGCATCAGATACCCATGTTCCTCTCTACTGGGTTGTGGTCAGAGTGGCTGAAGGAAGGGCCTGAAAGTAGAGAGGCTAGAAAAACTAGGAATGGTGGTGTACAATTTATTAGAACAAGGCAAAGGCAGAGGGGAATAACTGAAAGCAGGATAAAACAAAGTGTGTTGAGAGACGTCAAAGGAACAAACAGGGAGGGAACTTACAAATGTCAAGACCTATGGAGGTACAGGCAAGGCTGGATCATAGAGTCAAGAGTTCAGAGCTGAGTAAGGATCATAAGGATATGGAAGAATCAAACAAGCTTGATGGTCTCAAATTCCATTGTATTTGCAGACCACGTATGGCAAATCTGCCACTAAAACAGACTAACTAGTTTAAGACAGACTCCAGGATAGGGCTCTCTGCTAACAAAGACAAGGGCTTGCCATACATAAGCAGAAATTTCATACCACTTTGAAAGTGATGAGAGATTTTCTTGAGCAAGAGTTTTCATCTTTTATAATAATATATTTCTATCTGCCTTACCTCCCAAATCTGTGGTAGAAGACCAAAATTGAAATAACACGAGAGAAATATCATTCCATTCTATCTTAATGGTCTCTCAAACTTGGTCCCCAACTCTGGCAATGAGAAATGTTACAGGATATAGTGTAGTAGGAACAGTTTTTAGATGATACTTTTTGCATACTGACATTGACCACAGTTGTGTGAATAAATCTTTACTTCTGTTTGTAACTGATGGGAATACTGACTTACTTAAAAACATATAGCTTTAAAAAAATCTATAACAATTTAATAAATATACAATATACTTATATAAAACATACTTTTCATAAATGTTATATATTTACAAAATAAGATATGTACATACATTTATATTTGTTGTTGTTCAGTTGCTAAGTTGTGTCTGACTCTTTGTGACTCCATGGTCACAGCAGCACGCCAGGACTGCAGCACGCTAGCCATCCCTGTCCTTCACTATCTCCCAGAGTTTGCTCAAATCCATTTCTATTGAATTGGTGTTGCTATCTAACCATCTCATCCTCTGCCATCCCCTTCTCCTTTTACCTTCAATCTTCCCCAGCATCGGAGTCTTTTCCAATGAGTCACTCTTCACATTAGGTGACCCAAGTATTGGAGCATTAGCTTCATCATCAGTCCTTCCAATGAATATTTAGATTTGATTTCCTTTAGGATTGACTGGTTGAATCTCCTTGCAGTCCAAGGGACTCTCAAGAGTCTTCTCCAGCACCATGATTTTAGAACTCAGCCTTCTTTATGGTCCAGCTCTCACATCTGCACATGACTACTGGAAAAACCATAGCTTTGACTATATGGACCTTTGTCAGCATAGTGATGTCCCTGCTTTTGAATACACTGTCTAGCTTTGTCATAGCTTTTTTTCCCCAAGGAGTAAATGTCTTTTAAGTTCATAGCTGCCGTTACCATCTGCAGTGATTTTGGAGCCCAAGAAAATAAAAGCTGACACTGCTTCCACTTTCCCCTTCTATTTGTCATGAAGTGATGGGACCAGATGCCATATCTTCGTTTTCTGAATGTTGACTTTTGAACTAGCATTTTCCCTCTCCTCTTTCACCCTCATAAAGAGGCTCTTTAGTTCCTTTTTACTTACTGCCATTAAAGGCATATCATCTGCATATCTGAGGTTGTTGATATTTCTCTTGGAAATCTTAATTCCAGTTTGTGATTCATCTAGCCTGGCATTTTGCATGATGTATTCTGCATAGTCACTAAATAAAGTGATAATATACAGCCTTGAAGTACTCCTTTCCCAATTTTGTACCAGTCGGTTGTTCCATGTCCAATTCTAACTGTTGCTTCTTTACCTGCATACAGGTTTCTCAGGAAGCAGGTAAGGTGGTCTGGTATTCCTATCGGTTTAAGAATTTTTCATAGCTTGTTGTGATCCACACAGTCAAATGAAGTCAATGAAGCAGAAGTAGATTGTTTTCTGAAATTCCCTTGCTATCTCTATGCTGCTGCTGCTGCTAAGTCACTTCAGTCCTGTCCGACTCTGTGCGACTGCATAGACAGCAGCCTACCAGGTTCCCTCGTCCATGGGATTTTCCAGGCAAGAGTACTGGAGAGGGTTGCCATTGCCTTCTCCACTATCTCTATAAGCCAACACTATATGTAAAAAATAAAAATATGATAAGCAGCATTAAGATATACTGAGATTTAAAAAATGATTTCCACTGTGGTTCTTGACCCACTTCTAGCACTCATGCAGTGACGTGAACTGCTATTAAGAAGGAGAATAATGTGTGAGAGGTCCAAGTAAAGGGAGATAACTCAAAAGCCAGAGATGTTTTACATTTTAACAAGATGGACTTGTTAAAATAGAGTACTGAGAAAAAAATTTTACTGCTTAGAAGGTGTCATTCTGTATGATTTCTCTAGGACAGTGTTTTTCTCTCTGTAAAATATGTTTATTGGTAGCTGCTAAAACGATTCCACTGACATTTAAAAAACTTTTTATTGTGAAAAATCTAAAGCATACAGAAAAGAAGAGAATAAGTATAATGAATTTATTATCCAGCTTCAAGAATTATCAATATTTTTTTATCTTGTTTCATTTAAACCCTTACTTTTTTTGAGGGAGAGGCTAGTATTTAAGCAAATTCCAGACATTGTTTCATTTTACTCATACACACTTCATTATGCATTGCTAGCTGAAAGAGTATGTTTTATGTACCAACCATGTCATTATCTCAATTTACAAAATTTACAATTTTAACATTCAACCCATATTCAGATTTGCTTATTTCACGTATTTTTAAACAACATATTTCACTTATTAGGCAAAAATGTGAGAAGTTATTGGAAATTATAATAGACTTATTTGAAGAAACATATCTAGTAATAATATTTTGATAATGATAATGTTGGTGGTGATAATGACAGATGTGATCTTTTATAGGAAAAATAATTATTATCTTTGGGATTAAGTTGCAAAATGTTTACTTTTAACTGCATATTATTTTAGAACGTCAATTTATAGGTTTTGCTTTTTAATTTTTGTAAAATTTATTTAATTTGATTTCCTATAATAGAATTACAGTGTTCAAGAGTGTGAATGCTTGTAAGATTTTTAAAATCCATTCCCCAATTATCCCTCAGAAATTGTTTTCCAATTCAATTTCTAGAAACTGAGTACTTATTTTAATTCAACTCCATTAGTATAAAATATAACATGTAAGTTTTAATAAAATGATGTATTACATCTTTCCTTTAGCTTTTTGTGAGAATGAATTATCTTTCAATTTTTTAAATTCTTTTTCAAATGTTTCTATCTATAATTGTAATTCTTTGGCTGGCATGATTCTGGACCAATTTTCTATTTCAGGGTTCATCTTACTATTTGTAAAAACTTTGTCTATAGTAAAGACATAAACCTCTTGTGTACCTTATGTTGTTAAATATTTTCTTCTAATTTCATTTGTTTTTTCCAGTGAAGTTTTAAATTTTTACCGTCAAACCTATCAGTATTTTTTATTGTTATTTCTTTAGAAGTTTTACTCAGAAAGTCCTCCCCATCCTAAGATAATATATATTTAAATTTGCTTCATGTTGATTTATAATTTTTTAAAAATGCTTAGTTTATTGTTTCTTCGGAATCATTTTAGGAGTATGGTGTAATGGAAGGCGCTGACAGGACTTCTTCCAATCATTTCATCTCCATAGCATATAAAAAGTAACATTTCCTTTCCTTACTGATTTTTTTTTTTTTAACTAAGCTTTTATGTCCACTGTGGCTCATAATGATGTGTTGATTTACAAGTGAATGGGTTGTCTACATATTTTTTCCTAGCAGACTGTTAAAAGACCTTTAAGTAGTCTTCCTTTGTATCTTTTACATTGCTTTGAGTGTGGTAGTCAATAAAATTTGTTGTATGAAATAATTAATGAGGCATTAATATATCTAGGAAAGTATTAACTCTAAGATAAATGAATGTCTGTTTTGACTGGTTTAAATATTTAACTTTTGGGAAAAAAGAGCACTGGACCTGCAGGGAGCTTTAACAAACCCTCCAGTTGATGATTCTTTCCTATAACTTAAGTAATGCAGTCACTTTCCTAGTCAGAACATCAGTTTCTCATGGTCCCTAGGATCAGGATTAATATGTGGATTCAAAGCATTTGAATTTAACATTCTTTAGAAACAACCGTGATGCAGCTGAGCTGTTATCTCTTAAACCCTAGTAACCTACAGACATTTTTTATAAGATACCTGTGAAGATTGCATTATATCTCGTCAATCCAGTAGGATTTCCATACATGCCAGCCAGTTCTAGGACATCTCAACAACATTCTCCTAAGAATTTGCTTCCGGGGACACACACATCCTGACTCCACTATAAACTCCATCCTCACAAATCTTCCACTGGTTTTGCAACCTCCTGCAGTGTTGCATTCGAGTGACGAATACTGACGCTTGCTCCATGCCTGAATGAACTCGCACCTTGCTGCGCTCCTCCCCCTCCGAGCCACTGAGCGGATCGGGCCTTGCGGCCACCTGCCTGTCTCCTGGAGGCTGCGGAGTCCCGCAGCGTCGCCAGTCTCTGACGCTCGGTGGCTGCCTGACTTCGCTAAGCTCTGCAGGCTCGCCGGCCTCGGTCCGGGGCTGAACGCGGTGCGCTCGCAAGGCTCGGAGATAGACCCTTTCTCCGACTTCTTCCCCATTCTCGCTCTTTCCCTGCTGCCCTTTGCAGCATTGTAAGAATGGATTGAGAAAGTCTTTTTGTTTCGTTATTTCATTAAGTAAACGTCTTTGCTTACCAAGCAGCCCTGGTGTCTGGCCTTCAGTTTCCTTTCAGTAAAACAAGGGGACTGAAGTAGATGGGCGTTTTCAAAATGTGGTTGAGTTCCTAGGAATGAAAAGCTGCTTCTGGGGCCGCTGTTTAAAAACAATCTAACCCCAAATGTAACAGTAGAACACTTCTCCTCTTCCCCGCGCAAACTAGCCTCAAAACACCCAACAGCAAAAAACCCCTTGTAAAATCGATGAGGCAGATAACCCTCCACTGTTTTTTCACAGCTAACATGCTATACTTTAAATTTTCTTCATTTTCTTTACAGTACATTGGTTTCTCATTTGTAATGATTTTCATAAATTGAGAATTTTACTTCAATAATTTCTTCATATGAATTTAATAACTTGTATACCTTATATCCACTTGCTGATTAAAACAGCTTATGTCAAAAATCATCACCACACAACTTCTGCTTCAGAGAAAATTCTAGAATCTAAACCAAAGGGTTTTAAACCTAGACCAAAGGGTTTTAGACCTAGGTGTGCCACTGTTTTGTCTTGAGCAATTCATTTGAGCAACCTTACTTTTGATCTCTGAAGAATGAGCTAGGACCTGAATGACATCCAAGTCTCTTTCCTGTTTTGAATTCTCAGGACATCCATGCTTGTTGAACTGTTGGCAAGCTGATTATAGTCAACTTGATTATAGTCAGATCCTCCAATGAATATAGGTTTAACAGCCTAGGATAGTGCCTTGGCTCCCACTTTCAGATTTTTTCCCCCTGTTGGGGCTTTGGCCACTCCGTTCTTCATTAACTTTACCAATAGGAAGCAGGATGAGTCATTTGTTGATGGGTTAGGTGGGGGTTGGGGGATGGGGGGGTGTATGTGTTTCACAAGGCTGGCTGCTGATAGCATCTGAACCTGGGTCCCAGGAAGGAATCCACAGCCATACCTCATTACAAGGTTTTCATTACAAGAAAATCAGGCTAAGATCTTATACTTCTTTATGAGAAGCCACTCTTCCAAATGTATTGGTCTACTAAGGCTGCTAACTATTTTTGACAAAGAAGTTTGGTGCCAAAAGTTAAGTCAAGTGAGGTAGGATGCAAAACAGGAGGTTGCTTGGGGTGAACAAAAGGTGTACGGCTGGAATCTTCTTATAGGGTCAACTTACTTGGACTAAAAGGAATGTTCACTTAGTATTGTCAAGGAGATCAGGAAAAGCGTTAGTGACAAACTTTTGATTTAACCCACAAATCTGAGATCTACCTAATCTAGGAATAACTTCTACCTAATCTAGGAAAAGTCTATCAAAAAAAGAAGATAGATGTGTCTTTCACACTGAGATTACTCAATTTACAAGTTAATGTCCTAAATAGTTTCTTTGGTGACAAAGGTGTAGACAGTATATTGTGTCTCTAAGCATACTGACATTTCTGTTATTCCCAAACCCAGTAACTATACTCCAATAAAATTTTTTTTTGTTTTTATTATTTTTTAATTTTTTAATATTTATTTATTTTTAAATTACAATACTGTATTTGTTTTGCCATACATTGACATGAATCAGCCACAGGTGTCCACGATCTCCCAATGCCAAAGCCCCCTCCCACCTCCCACCCCACATCCTCTCCCTGAATCATCCCGTGCACCAGCCCCATGCGTCCTGCATCCTGTATTGAACATAGACTGGCGCTTCAATAAAATTTTTTTAAAAGAAGAGTTCAATTGGCTGCCTGATGTGTGTGAAGAACTGACTCATTGGAAAAGACCCTGATGCTGGGAAAGATTGAAGGTAGGAGGAGAAGGAGACAACAGAGGATGAGATGGTTGGATGGCATTACCAACATGATGGACATGAGTTTGAGCAAGCTCTGGGTGTTGGTGATGGACAGGGAAGCCTGGCAGGCTGCAGTCCCTGGGACTGCAAAGAGTTGGATAGGACTGAGCAGCTAAATTGAACTGAAATGATACTCGAAGTTTCCGATATTGTTCTTACTATAGTTATTCTTGTGATTATTTGTTTAATATTTGCTTCTATTCTAATGGAGGCAAGCACTCTATCTTGTTAATCAATTTTCACATTCCTCTAGAGCAAGAGGTCAGTAGATTATATATATATATGTATATTTTTTTTTTAATAGGGCCAGATGAGAAATATTTTAGGCTTTGCTGACCATGAGATTTCTTGCAACAACTCAGTTCTAATGTTCTAGTGTGAAAATAGCCATAGACAATAACTCAATGAATTGTTGTGACTCATCTCAAATAAAATCAAATCTAATTTGTAAACACTAAAAAAAAAAAAGAGTTCAAAAATGTGTCTACTGTCTTCCACCCTTTGCTTTACACTTTGCCTAAGACTGTGATCATGTCAAGTGTCAAATACTAATATGCCTAATACTGTGATCATAACTAAAGTTCTTTCCTTACCATCTCACTCTTATAATGTTATGTTTTTTTGAAATAATAGAGTTCACTTGTTTTAGCTTTTTTCTCCTTACCCTTTAAAAAATATGTATGTTCATTCTTTGAATATGTAGAAAATTAATGTAATTTCAAGTCAAAACTAAAAAAAAAAACCAAAAACAGAAATTCACTGGGAAATATCACTGCCTTGCATATCCCTTAAACTCTGTTTCCCTCACCCCTTGTAGGTAACCAATTTCATTTTTTTAGGTTTCTCCTTTTTGTTTCTTTTTGTGAAGTATGCAGGCATATGTACCATTTCTTGCATCCTTGTCTTGTTACACCAAAGTAGCATACTATATATCCTCTAATACTTTATACTGTCAGGCTCTTTACAATATCTTTGGGCGATTGCTTCACATGAGTTCAGAGATCTTTCTTATGGCTTTATGGAATTTAGAGAGTAGCAATAAGCCAGAGATTTAGAGAGAAATAGAGAGGGAGAGAGAGAGAAAGGAGAGGGACAGGGCTACTGTTGTATGGTGTACAGACATGGGAAAGAGATATGTATAGAAAACATTTTTTGGAAGTTTTCTCTGGGTTGTGAGTGTGGTGGTGGTGGTTTAGTCCTTAAGTCATACCTGACTCTTCGACCCCATAGACTATAGCCTGCCAGGCTCCTCTGTTCATGGGATACTCCAGGCGAGAATACTGGAGTGGGTTGCCATTTCCTTCTCCAGGTGATCTTCCCAACCCAGGAATCCAACCTGGGTCTCCTGCATTACAGGAGGATTCTTTGCCAACTGAGCTATGAGGGAAGCTGGAGATGTGAGATGTAATTCACTGTATTTCTCTATCCTCCAAAAAAAATTTTCAGAAAAGGTCACTTTCCTGTTTTACTGGATATGTCATTTTGCTAAAATACCTTTGAAGGTGTAACAAGAGGTTAATTTTATTTGAGTTTCAGGAGAGGATCAACGATATTATACAGGGGGTCATTTAAAAGTCCTGTTTCAACTGTGGCTAATAGTATAGATCCTTCAAGATCTGGTTGAATTATAGGAAAAGAGGCGGAGGAGCCCAAAGCCCTGTGCTCTGGGAATTTGAAGGCTCATCCCAGAGAGTATTAGCTAAGTGAGCAGAGCTGCAGAGTCAGAATGGCAAAGCATACATATTTTGGTAAGGGCCTGGGATCCAGAGGGTTAGATGCCGATGTCAGGGCTGGGTTATTATGCCAGAATCTGAGAACTGGAGATGAAAGGAGGCCCAAACCTTTCAAGAGTAAAGAGTGTGGGGTTGGAGGGGCTGGAGGGGGTGAGGACGACTCAGGATGATCTTCCAGTTAGAACGAGTGCTGCTGTTCATAGCTTCTTTTGAAGTTCTGGTTGGGGTGTTTAATGGACCTGAGACACAAACATGAAGAACTCCAATGACTATGATAGAATCCATAGAAAAGGTCCAGAGAGGGAGCTGAAGTGGGTAAATTATCAGCGTGAAGATAAAATATTTGAACTTTATATTTTATGAAGAATCTAAGATGGAATGAGATAAAGCAACCTTGTCAAATTATAAGATACCCAAACTCAGAGTCTTATGTTGAAACCTCTGAAAACTAAATAATATTTTAAATGTCAGGTAGTACATGCTAATGATTTACTTCCTCAAGAGGTGGAAAATTTGCTTTATTTCTGGTATAAATTCTTAGACGAGTGATTTGAAAACAACTAAAAGAAAGTGGAGACATTCAAATATTCTTTTTTTTTTTCAGTAAGATAGGAGGTAAGTGTACATAGCTTGATAAATTGCAAAACAAACGTTTCACTTCTTCTTTCTTCACTCCTTTCCTCTTTCACTATTAAAACTGTGTCAAACATTTACATTAAAACTTGAAAGCCCAAACAAAAATATACTTAGTAAAATTTGTCCAAGGACTATATTTAAGGGGGCAATTTTAGAGTTAGAAAATTCAAAGGGAATTCATTTTAATTTAAATTTGCAGATGGTCATAAGAATTTTTTTTTCTGAGTTTGTTTTTGTGGTATTATTCTAACCTTGCTTATGCCACTGACACCTTTGGCTGTCACATGAAGCCTAGGGACTTCTCTAAATAGTGATTTTTAAAAGCAGGTAGGATAAAATACAATAGACTGTAAAAGAACCCAATTATATTAAAATTTAATTATCAAAAATATAAAAACTATGATATAGTAATATATACATTTTAAAATTAATACATTAAATAACAGGGAAATATATAGGTCTATCACAATGAGTAATATGATTCTGTGAGATGAAAATAAATAATATTTTGTGATGTATGAAATAGTGATTGTGTGATATAAAAGTATCTGAGATTTATATTGATAAAAAGTCAAAGTTATTACTATCGATACTATGGTTTGTTGTTTACACTCTGAAAGTCATGCTAAATCATAGTTAATGAAAATAAATATGTAAATTTTTTCTAATTCAAGTTTGCAGACTCCCTGAATTCTTTGAGTTATGACCCCAGTTAAGAACCCTTGCTCTAAGTCCATTATACAGAGTGAAGCAAGTCAGAAAGAGAAAAACAAACATTGTATATTAATGCATATAATGGAATCTAAAAGATGGGACTGATGAACATTTTGCAGGGTGGCAATGGAAACGCAGACACAGAGAACAGACTTGCAGACACAGTAGCGGAAGGAGAGGGTGGGACGAATGGAGAGAGCATCTCTGAAACATACATGTTACCATATGTAAAACAGAGAGCCAGTGGGAATCTGCTGTATGACACCGGGAGCTCAGACTTGGTGCTCTGTGACAACCTACCTAGAGGGGTGGGAAGGGGTGGGAGGCTCAAAGGAGGCTCAAGGGAGGGAGACATATGTATTAAAATACCTATGGCTGATTCATGCTGATATGTCAGAAACCAACATAATATTATAAAGCAATTATCCTCCAATTAAAAATAAATAAGTTGAAAAAGAACCCTTGCTTTAAAAAATCATTATATTTCATTTCTCAATGAAAAATGTATGGATCACACTTCCACATTCGCTGCAGTATTATTCAAAATAGTCAAGATACAGAAATAAACAGTATGTCTATCAACAGATGAATGGATATACATACATAAATACATATTATGTATTTATAAATACATAAACACACATGTTTTATATGCTTAAAATATTACTCAGTCATAAAAAGAGGGAGAAATCCTGCCCTCTATGATAACATGGATGAATCTGGAGGAATTACGCTGACTGAAATTAACTTGTCACAGAAGACAAATACTACTGGATTCCACTTACATGAGGAATCTAAAAGTCAAATGCATAGAAGCAGAAAATACAGTAGTGGTTTCCAGGGACAGGGGCTGGGATGGGGAAAATGGGCAGTTACTGTTCAGTGTGTAGCAAGTTCCAGTTAAGAAATCTGTGTAAGTTCTAAAAATCTGCTGTACAGCATAGTGTGTGTGCACTCAGTCATGTCTGACTCTTCATGACTCCTTGGACTGCAGCCCATCAGGTTCCTCTGTCCACGGGATTTTCCAGGCAAGAATATGGGAGTGGGTTCCCACTCCCTTCTCGGGGATCTTCCTGACCCAGGGATGGGACCAGTGTCTCCTCCTGTGTCTCCTGTAGTGGCAGGTGGATTCTTTACCGCAGCCCTACCCGGGAAGCCCCATAAAACAGTAACTGTAGCTGACAATACAGCAGTATGCGCTTCAAAATTAGTTAAGAGGGTAGAGCTCATGTTAAGAGTTCTTACCATAAAAAAAGAAAGAAGAGTAAAAAAAGCACACAAGAAAATTTTAGGAGGTGTTGGCTGTGTCTATTCCCTTGATTGTGGTGATGAAGTCATGGGTGTTGCCCATCTCCAAACTCTTCAAACTGTACATTAAACGTGTGCAGTTCTTTGTATATAGATTATATCTTAATAAAGCTGTTGAAAAGAATAATTCTAAAAAATATAGATCAATGATACAAGCTTAAAGTAAACATTTCCCCATGTGCTGCCTGTTCGTGTCCCCCAGTGCATTTCTAATTTTTAAATGATCATATTTTTCATTTCTAGGAATTTTATTTTTCAAAAATCTGCCTGGTAATTAAAGTCTCATTTCCTTTTATATATTTTTGTACTTATTTATTTCTTTAAAGTGTTTATCATACATTCATATTTTGACTACTTGTTAAATTAAAATTTATTATTTCTACTGACTTTTATTTGTAGTGCCTGGTTTTACTGTGTGAAAACACCATATACCTTGTTATCTTATTGGTGGGAATGTTTTGAGGCCTGAATTTAAAGTACTTTCCCCTAGAAAGAATTTATATTTATTTCTGTCAGGTGTGGGTGGATGGGGAGGATTGAGGAGAGGTATCACCAATCCAGAAATCTCATAAATTAAATATTCAGCTTTATTTTTATTTTTAAGCTTCAAACAATATTGTGAACCTGTATGAGTGCAGGATTATGGCTAGTAACCTTCTGTGTAGATACATATTTTATCACTCAGATTTAACGGTAAGGCAGGAAATTTCTTAATGCCCCTCTAAAGGTGATTTTGAGAATCTTGGATTTAGATTTTTGCCCCCACCTTGCTGGTTCTTTGATCGTGGATCAGAGAAGAAGGTGCCCACAAAACAAATGCTGTCTCAAGCACCTGCGTGCCTCTTTGCATATGTGTTTTCTCATCGTTTCTGGCCTCTGAGGATTTCCCTGGCTATTTTGCATACTCAGAAATGCATTGTGTGTGTTTGTGCAGTCGTGTCCCACTCTTGCAACCCCAAGGGCTGTAGCCTGCCAGGCTCCTCTGTCTGTGGGATTTCCCAGGCAGGAATACTGCAGTGGGTTGCCATTTCCTTCTCCAGGGGATCTTCCCGACCCAGGGATTGAACTCACGTCTCTTGAGTGTGCTGCATCGGCAGTCAGGTTTTTTACCCGTAGCACCACCTAATGCAGAACTGCATTAGTTAAAAAAAAATCATAAGCCTGTGTGCAGGTGCACACGTGTGACTGTGTCTGTGTTTGTAGATACTCAACACAGAGAGGATTTCTTTGGACACTGACACCTAGAACACTGTATCATCAGGTCTAGTACTGCCAAAAATCCAGGTTTTAATCTTGTGTAATCTTTACAATAATACAGTGAGATAGCTCTTATGTGCTCCTTTGTTATAAATGTAGAAAAGAGAAGCAACATGAGCAGGCTAACCTTCAACATTAATACAGCAAGTCAGTGGCAGAACTGAGATTAAAAACTGTATCTGCCAGGCCACCAAAATTCATGTTCTTTCCTTTGTGCTGCCCTGGATTTTATCCTGTGCCTTGACATAGCATCATTTTAGAATGTTAGGTCCATGATGGAAGGAGCTATAGGTTCAATCCCTGTGTCGGGAAGATCTCCTGGAGAAGGGCTACAGTACAAAGGGTCTCAAAGAATCGGACATAACTGAGCAACTAAGCACATAAAATTCATAATGATAATTTTCGAGGCTGTAAAACTTTCTAATGAGGGGACTGATTTGGGGTAGTGCATTTTAAACTTTATACTAAGATATTGTACTATCTGTCTTCAAAGTGCAAAAATGCTCAGAAACTGGCCAATTATTTTTTCTTTACCACTCTGTCCTATATTGCTCTAATCTGTGTTTTATCCTTTGCTTTCTTTTCTTTTCTTTTCCCAGCAAGTCACATCACAACATCTCTGCATTGTGACTCTCCACCTTGGGCTGGTGGGCTCCCTGCTCCTGGTTTTGAGGGCTCTGGAGGTGGTTTCCCTTTCATCTCCTGCACTATTCTTTGTAGAGATTAGTCACAATAGCAACGTGATCCCAGGCATTCCTTCTGCTGTGCAGCTGACCGTGAAGCATAGTAAAAGGGCAAACTATGTATAAGTCAAAACGGTTACAGGTGCAGAAGACAGATAAGAGTTTAGCTTTGTCCAGGCTGGACACAGAATTGAGCTTCATAGGCTCGTTTTAGATTTAGGATGTTAATACACACAAAAAACGATACCTAAGTTTATATTCAAGGAATAGATTGCTGATTAGTCACAGGTTTTTTTGTTTTGTTTTGTTTTTGCTTCCGTTTTCACTTCCTTTCTTGCTTCTCTTGCAAGCCCATATTAATTCTTTTTATTTCTGCAACAAAAGCCCCCAAATATGTATCTATGCTCCCAGCACTTTGCAAACACAGGGTGTATACAAAGTAATAAGACAGGGAAACCACCATGGAAAATGGGAGGACACACTGTTTGAAATATCCAGAAACAAGAGCTGGTTCTATGCAGTTTTTGTCCAATACATATTTCATGACAGATTTGACTCTTTATTTGATATTTAAGAACCATGTATTACTTGGGGAGAATTTTGTTACTGATTCAGATTTTCTCCTTTGTAACCTTAAGCTGTTATGGCAGATGTTGAATTTTTTTTTTATAAGCCTTGAATAATATACAGTATCTGGATTGAGGCTGATGAAGGCAGTGCATTTGAGAAAATTGGTTTTTCTGTAAGGAAACAACCCGCTATCATCCTGACCCCAGGCAATGAGTTTCCAGATGCATTTAGGAAATACAGTAATCCTTGCTTCCTATTATCTCTGAGTATGACAAAATAGAGTTGCATAAATATTTATTGAAAGCCCACAGAGAAGAGTCTCCCAGTGTCTGCATTAGGTCTGATATAAAAACTGGCTGTAATGGAGGAAAAGAACCATCAGAAGAGACAGGAGTCAGCTCATAGTGACAAGAGATCTTAGGAGTCTGTGATGGCTACAGTCATAGAAATATTTCAGGGTATAGTGGGGAAGCAAGTTGCTGGACTGTTTTTTAAAGGGCCTGGGATACTTGGCTGGACGTGGCAAGTTGCACATGACCAACACCATCAGGCATTGGCTTTTCATCCAATAATGAGTCAGTGTCAGGTGAGGCTTTGACGCAGGGAGAATGCTGTGCCAGCAAACATGTGCAACCCTGAAGGGCGGTCTCCATCTGATCCTTGTTTGTGACATGATCAGAGTAAGTAGTTTGAACAGTGGTGATCCCTAAAGTTTTTAAGCAGAGTTCTGTTCAGCAAGTTTTTCCTTGAAGGTGTGAGGAGCTGTAAGAGCCCACACCTGTCCAAACCCACATCCTATTCCCGAATCACAAAACATTCCCATTTATTTCTTATGGTGCTTCAGGAAACAAATGGAGTACAAAGGCCATGTGGATATTTTTTTTCTCTCGTTTTTGGAAATAATGTCTATTGAGGGTAGGGAGTATGGTTTCTTAGGTCCTTTAACCACTTGGTTTCAAAATGGAATTGAAATCACTCACAGAACATTTAAGACAATGCAAATGTTTATTATTTGAAAAGCAAATGATGAGTTGGGAAGTTCTTTATCTATACCACTGTCATCTTTTTAAGCTTCTTATTAAGGAGCTAGTGATTATAGTCATTTAACTCTTGGAGGCCATCAATGGCAGGGCCTAGATCTGTGATTTTCAAATTAGGTACTATTTGGGTGGGAACAGGGATATAATGGTGTCAGTTAGGGACTGGACACAATAAATCCTAAAATCTTTAATTTGTATCTTATTTATTATTTAAACAAATATGTCATTAGCAGTTATTCTGTGTGTGTATGGCGAGGTTAGTGCTAATTTGCAACAAGAGAATTTATAGTATTTATAATAAGGTGGTCTCTGTTTACTGTCTCCATTTTACAGATGGCAACTCAGAGTCTGAGCAACTTACTATAGCTAGTCAAGTGGCAGAGCCTGGACTGATATTGGGAGTCTGATGCTTCTCCCATTGCACTAGGCCTCTTCCACGAATGCCAAGTGTAGCTGGATGATGGCATTCTTTTCAAACTCTAATCAAGGTGACTCTTTAGCAATCGGGGTTGTTGTGTGTAATATTTTTGTTTGCTTTGTATCCTTCCTCTACAGGAAAAGGGAAAGATGACACATCAACATGGCTGCAGAGCACGAGTACCTTGACCTGTAAAGACATCTGCAAATATCCTGATCACTTTATAAACTATCTTAAGTAAGTGTGTGTGTGTGTGTGTGTGTTTAAAGTTTAGGTTGCTTTTCTGGATCAAGTTTTTAAAAACTGTCACTGTTAAAAAAGTCTGTCATTGTTGACATTTATTTTACTTAAAAAAATTTTTTGGGAGAACCAGAACTTTCCAATTTGGGGGTGGTAGTATTTGTTGATTAATTATTATGTGCCAGGCACTGCTCCATGTATTCTTTTAAGCTGTCACAACAACCCAGTGATAAAAGAACTGTTATTATCTTAATATTATAGAGAAGAATATTGAAGCACAGAAAAGTGATCTGCTCGAGGTGATGCAGCTAGCAGATAAGAAAACTGGGGGCTTGAACTTGGGCTGACTGGCTCCAGAGACTGTTTTTAACCACAGCTTTATAAAATGCACTGTCCTGGCACTTGACTGATGAGTGTGTGACCCTTCTTAGGTCAGTTAATGGTTGTGGTCTTCAGATTCCTTGTTAATACTAGATAACTTGTTCACTTAGCAGTACTCTTTGTTTACATACACGCCTAACAATAACATTATCATCCTCACTTTACATATAGGGAAATTAGAATTTAGAGGGTTCAAGTAACTGCTACAGGTGGCCTATCTGAGATTCAAATCTATTTTAAGGGCTTATGCGAACTTAAAATTCTATACATTGAATCTTTTATTTGTTTTAAATTTCAAAGTTAAACTGATAACATGTTTGTTCTATAAAGCAGTTAGTGATAGTTCCTCCAAGATATGGCCTTCATCTACAAATGGTTGCAAATGTTTGGGAACCACTGACATAGATAACAGCAGTCTTAACAATGAAACACTGTGCTATTAATATTATATTATTATTTTTTGAGAAGTCACATGTAGCAAACAGGATGTTGCCGGACATGTTAGGCAAGCTGTTGCTAACCCAGAAGACTAAAAGGGATTAAATTCTCATTATTACTCATAGTTAGTCCCCAAATATCTGTGTATGTTCAGTTTCTTCAGTTTGGCAGGAAGTTTTAAAGAACTAAACAGCATGCCCTTCCGCCCCTGGCATATTCATAAACTATTTTGGGGTGAGTCATCGGAATTCTGTGGTTTGTATATCCTGAAGGGAGAGAAGAGACACTGTATGGTTAGCATTTATTTGAAACAGCTAGTTGGAAAAAAAATTATTTGATAAAAGTTCAGTGTTAGGTAAGAAATGCTTGTGGAAGGACTTTGTTTTGTTATGAAGATTCAGCTCATAGCCATGTCTCTGGGAATATAACATAAATCATATTCTTTAGCCTGTGCATATTCACAGCTTAACCTAGAGCATGTAGAAGCCCTGATCTCACATTTAGTTGGGAGTAATACACAGAGAGTAAACAACTGGTTAGATGACTCTTCTTCTGTCCTGGGGAGTCTCTGATTCCTAATGCTAAAGTAATGCTCTACGTTGGATAGAATTGTAGCCATGTGAAAACAGAGAGCAAGCTAAATCTCTGGTCTGTTGGATGATAATATCACCAATGTTATAGTTGTGGATTATGATTAAATAATTACAACAGTAAAAAAAAAAAAGTGGGAAGGAATTAGTTTTTCTTCTTGTAGCTACAAGGGAGCCCAGGGGGAACTTTAGTCATTAAACACATTTTTTTTCTTTTTTAAAATTTGATAAATGTATTTTATTTTTTTAAACTGTTTGTTGGGTATTGGAGAATAGCTGACTAACAATGTTGTGATAGTTCAGGTGAACAGCAAAGGGACTCAGCCATACATAAACATGTATCCATTCTCCCCCAAACTCCCCTCCCATTCAGGCTGCCACACAACACTGAGCAGAGTTCCATGAGCTGTAAAGTAGGTCTTTGTTGGTTATCCATTTTAAATATAGCAGAAACACATTTTGTTTTAATCAGGAAAAGAAACTGATTATTAATGGAAGAAGGAAGGAAATACAAGTTGGTTTGATACTTATGGTGTGCCAGATGCTGCAATAGGACTCCCCAGTCTCAGAAAGATTATTTATATCTGGGGAAAATATTATTTTCAGAAGTTGAAGTGAGCCTGTGGTCCACAGCATTAGTTGTCTGTAGGACAGGTACCAGGAAGGGAAGTGGTGATATCTGACACATATATTCAATCACAGTTACCCATTTGATTATGAGACCACTGTTTGATCCTTAAAATGGTTTAGATGGAACATAAGTAGTGTATTACACAGCACTGAAACACATAATGAGTAAGGCCTTCTTTTTAATTTCCTCTCACTTTTCTGATTACATCAAATAGGAAATTTCATTTTGACATTAGTGAGATTTGAAATCTCAGAGCAGGCAACCACATTTCCCTAGACTTGAATAACTACTTACTCTAAGCACTTCTTTGTACAGTTACATTTTATTTATGGCAAGTTAAATTGTTTGGTTTTTTTTTCATCTACATGGAGAAGTTTAAAATTTATCCATATGAGAGAGTGACTTGATTTTTAAAATATTAGCTAAATAATAATACATATGGTGAGCTGAATGGGTAATGGGGAATTGACCTGAAGAGGTTTCACAGCATATAAAACTTTATAACTTTATAACTTTAAAACTTTGATGCCTGAGCAGTGAAAATTTAACTCTTGGTAGAACAGATAGAACAATTCTTACTTATTTAAGCTACTCTTATTAGTAGCTATTTCACAAATAGATGTACAGAAGATGAATTAACACATCCAAAGCCATGTAGTCTGAGGGCTAACTCACTGTTACATAAATTTTCTAGTTAGTCAACATATATCTGGGCACTTCCTGTGAGACAGGCACTATGGGAGATACAAAAGAGCATAAAATGTGGTTCCTCTTCATCCAAGTGAAGAGCCAAGATGTCAGCTAAAGGCAAATGAGTACCACCACCATTCTCTGCTCTGCTCTTTGGTAAAGACAACTCCAGCAACTTCTGCAGCTGCCTTCTTAGGCTCTCCATCATTCCACTGAGTTCTGAAGAACATAGCCTGTTCTGGAAGAAATTCCTTTCTTTAATGCTTCAGGCCAGTTTTGAGTCTCAAAGTAAGTAGACAGGATATCAAACACTTGATTGATGGTCAGTATCTCTGAATGATAGTTCTTCCTATTCTGGCATTTGACCATATATTCCTGGATTGGTAAGCGGGCAGTCTTAACAGAGTGTTCTTGGGCCTTCTGAAATGTCACCTTCTTCTGAATGCTTTCATCCACAAGTCCACCAAGGATGTAAACTTTGTTTAAATCAACATTTTCAAGAGCATGTTCTGAGTCAGGAGTCAGGTACACAAGGGTTTCGAGAGGAAATAAACTAAAGCAGTCTTCTTCTGTTCTGTCGTACAGCCATGCAAACTGCACTTTGCACACGTGGGGCCTCTGAGGGCCTGGCCTCTGAGGGCCTCCCTTCTGAGGGCCTCCCAGATAACCGGAAAATCCATCATTCATCCTCAAACACTCTTCATACAGGGGGCTGTCTGTGGCGAACCCAGTGAGGTAGATCCAAAATGGCCTGTTAGCTTTCTTATTGGAACCATACAACCTTCGGATCTGTCCAGCCAGTCTACTTAATTCCTTCTTAGACATGTGGTTAGTCATACTCAAATCGATACAGAGTCTTGGGCCTGAGTGCTTGGCTTCCAAAAGTCTTTCCTTGATTAGGGATCTCAGAAAACGTTTGCTGTGCTGGGCATAGAAGCCTGAATTTTCTACACGGTTGGCTTTTCGTCTTTCTTTTTCTTGTCTTCTTTTACTCTTCTTTGCCGCAACTATCTTTTCCCAGTGTCTCTGCTTTCTTTGGACATTTTTCGAGCACCAGGTCGCACTGCCTGTGGGCGGGGTCTCCTGCTCCCAATGCTCACACCCCACATCAATCTGTAGAAGCTGGAAGCTCTCAGAGACGCCATCTTCACCTGGGTCATCTAGCGTGATCTCGTGCTCCTGCAGCACCCGTGACTCTGTTTTCTGAGCACTCCTTTCCAGTTTCCAGTCCATGGGCTTAGTCCTCTGTCCTCGTCACCCAGATTGGAAAAAGGAACTATTATACTTGCGGAAGCATTTCCCTGAACCAGTCTCCTCCCGCGGCGGAAGTTTCACAAATGAATACAGAAAACATAGCTTGCTGAAGTCCTCCCTGCTGGTCCACAGTAGTCCTCCTCAAAGTGTGGTCCACAGATCAGTGATTGAGAACATTTAGTCCACCTGGAGGAGATAAGTACAGAAATTGCAAGTAATCATTTAGAAACTTTTATAACTTATTGACATTACACTGACATCAACTGCATGACCTGTTTTCTAATAACTTATTTTTATTGCATTTTATTATATTTTCCCTGTATTTTACAAAAATATTCATCTGGAATGGATTATATAATAAACCCAATAGTGTGAGAAGCACTGATGAGAAGATATGTTTAGAACAAGTAAGTGGTAGCCTAAGCAATTATGATAAAGGACTATGTGTTGGTGAAATGTACATGATCATCATGGAATCTGGAATTCGAGTAAAGAGGCTAAGATAATAAGTATATCTGAAAGGTATAGGACTGTCTCAATCTTTTCATGGTTGTATCCCCAGGGTCCAGAACAGGTTCTGGTATATATTAATAGTGAGCACTCTCTGTGTATTTGGTGAATGAATGAATGAGTGAATGAGCTGTGGTGTTTCGCAGGCAGGTCTAATGGAATCACCAAAGAGTATGCTCGATTATAATCCAGTCCTAGTTCATTGTGTTTTTTCAGGCATCGGTACAACACCCTCTAGTTCTGATTATAGAAACACCAAGACAACTTCTGCGTATTAGTTGGGTTGTCAATATACACTGAATTCAAGTAGGATTAATTTAAAATAATTTAAAATTCTGGGCTGTATACCATAACAGATAGGTTGGGTTATGTTTCTGTAAGAAACAACCTCACTATCTCAGTGGCTTGATCCAGCAATTATGTTTTTTTTTTTCTTTCACACACCTGCACTCAACAAAGGTTGTTATAGGACATGGTCATTGCAAGTCACCAAAACCTGTACATCCACAATAACCAAGCAGAGGAAGTGGCAAATCATACCCTGTTTCTTAGAGCTTCAGCATGAAAGTGACACATTTCACTTCATTTTCTTTTTTTAGCTAAAATACTGAGCATGGCTAATATCAGTAGGGTGGGAAACAGTCCTACCACATATCAGAAAAGTGGAGAGCCTGGAATATTTTGTGAGGAGTGCTGATTACCAGCATATACACTCACCTATTGTGAATTACATTAACAAGAGTTATTCTGTCTTTGATCTTCTGTGATTGTGAATGTGATTGTGTCATCTGCACTGAGGTTGTGGCACTTTCAGATCCGAGGACCAGATCTTGCATGTGATGACCCTATAAAGGGAGGGTCTTTTGTATCCTCTGCCTCAGCCATCAGCTCACTTACTCTAGCAGTTCTGTTTTCTGTTCGTTCTATAATAACAATAGTGACCTCTGTGAGAGAATACCATCTCCTTAGGTTCAGATTCTCTTTCCACTAACCAAACTTTACTGTTGAATACATCCTTTGCATCTATAAGAAGGCAAGTGGTTGGCCTTAGATCTTGATCAGGGAGATTTCTTCTAGGGAATTTTTAAAAATGATTTTCAATAAAATTTTTAAATAAATATTTTTGTGTATGATTGTTAGACTGAGTCAGCTTCCAAAAGGCTCATCAGTCTTAAGAAAATCAAGCATATCAAGTTTCTACATTTGCAAACCTGAGCAGTAGGTCTCTGGGCCTAGTGATGTGTTTATTTCTTCTTTTCTTTCTTCCCTTTTCTTCCTCCCTCCCTCCTTTCCTTCCATCCATTACCTATCTATCTATCCATCCATCCGTCATCCTCCGAGGCAGGACATACCTACATATATAGATTGGGATAGAAAGGATACTTCTGAAGTACATGAAAACTTGTACTTTCTAATGGAATATTAAACATTTGTGCCCCTTACAAATATTTTTATATAATCTGCTTGTGAATTTACCAGGAAAGAAAAGATTGGCTTTAAAAAGATGATCTTTTTGCAGCTATTGTCAGCATTACTTGGACTTCCAAACTTAGTGGAATCTTAATCAAGCTGGGTGAAATTTGACAGCACATTTGAAAAGCCCATGACTTTGGAAATTATAAATAGAAATAAAAATATCAATATCTGCCTCTATCTATAGACAGATAGCAGAGGGAGGTGGAAATTTGAGACTTCAAAATGTGATTAGCATAAGCAATCAAATGAGATTACTGAGATTCCCCCACAGCCACTTTGAAGAGGCCTATGCCTGTAGCTGCCTATGAACACATTAGCAGAGTAATTTTCATATTTTTACAGGATGGTGCCAGTGGACACAGACAAGTCACCCAGCTGAAAGGTAATGGGGAGGGATCTTTTAGTACTCCTCAATCAGCTGCTGCACATCTAGACATGTAACTATTCATTTGTTAGCCTCTAATTTTGGAGGTTGGCTCTAGATGATAAGCCTCATAAAAAGTTAACAAGGAGATTCCTTTGATAAGGTGGTAAATCATTAAATGGAGAAATGACCAGTTGATTTATGACCTACTGGACTACTTTAGACTGTGAAAGATAAACCTCAATTTCTGTTTTGCAAGTGATATTCCCCCTGTTCCTTAAAAAAAAAAAAAAAAATCATAGGTTACACAAAGCGAAAAAGAGCACATTTTCCTCCAGTTTCAGAGATCCTGTCCAATTGGCGAAGCTCAAGTTCTATGTTATCCTATTTAAGGCTGCTCTTAAGTTCTTTCAAACAGGGGTTGCATCTCTAGAGTAATCAGCCTGGTTTTGGCATAATAGGTGCTTGGTGACAATCTTTTGACTGTGTGCACCAATCCTGGGTTAAAAATGTACGAGTATATAGACAAAAATATTGTGAAAGAGAAAGGATTAAGTCCTCTTAAAAAAGTGACACATCCTTCATTACTCCTGTTTCAGGGTCTTTGCACTTATTCTTTCTGTCTGCAGCCTTTCTCTCAGACATTGCTTTGGCTTGTGTGTTCAGTTCTTTCTGGCTTCCTTTCAAAAGTCACTACCTTAAAGACACCTTACCCTGCCACCTTACACACCAGTATCACTCTCTCCACTGTAACTCTGTTGTTATTTTCTTCATAAAACTGGAAACTACCTTACACATTCCTATTTATGGTTTTTCTTTGCTGTTAGAATGTGAACCCCATGGGATGGTGGGGGACGGGTAGTATGAGGACTTCATGTTTACAGCTCTTTTTCTTTAGTACCTAGCTGTGGGCCTACATCCTACCCGATGAGTGCTTAATACAAATGCTTGAAAATGAAGAAATGGGTAAATGAAAGATGAGTCAGTTAATTCATAAAACTGGAAAATGACTGTGACTCCCAGGAGCAGGATTTTTTTTTCTAAAGTTAGTTGCGTGCATGCATTCTCAGTCACTTCAGTCAAGTCTGACTCTCTGCAACCCTGTGGACTGTAGCCCACCAGACTCCTCTGTCCATGGGATTCTCCAGGCAAGATAACTGGAGTGGGTTGCCATGCCCTCCTCCGGGGAATCTTCCCAACCCAGGGATCAAACCCACATCTCCTGTGGCTCCTGCACTGCAGGCAGATTCTCAGCGGAGCCACTGGGAAGCCCCAGAGTTATTTGTTTGTATTAAAATTCAGAGGTTGAAATAACTTCTTATAATCTACATTGCTATAATAGTCATATCATATAGTCCTCTCCTGTTATGAAGACAAATATTTAAAAGTTCTTTTCTTCTCACTATGTTGTAATCATATATGTACTAAAATGTGTTAAAAATGATTTGATTTGGGGAGCATAAGGATCTTATAATAATAAAGTAAATTCGGATACCAAAAGCTACTTCCTGTCAGTCTGTAGTTGGGAAATGCTAATTTATTAAAAAAATTTTTGCAGTCTATATTAATTCATTATTTTAAAATCCAGTCACTTTTTAGCTATAAGGTTTATCATTAGAAAATTGAGCCAACTTTATTTTAAATACTCATTTTGAATTAAAAATACACACTTAAAACAATCAACTAAATGCTGTTGATAGGTTAAATGAAAATCTCAAACAAATTTTTCAAAGCATACAGTTCTAACTAAACATAAAACAACTAAGGCTGACTCATGATCAATGTGGATATGTAAAGTATACATACATCAGTTTTTCAGAGTTTAGTTAGATACAGTAAAATAATTTCAAATGCATCACTGTGATGGATTTAGTTTGTATTTGATTGCGCTGCTGCTGCTAAGTCACTTCAGTCATGTCCGACTCTGTGCGACCACATAGACCCCACCAGGCTCCCGCGTCCCTGGGATTCTCCAGATAAGAGTGCTGGAGTGGGTTGCCATTTCCTTCTCCAATGCATGAAAGTGAAAAGTGAAAGTGAAGTCGCTCAGTTGTGTCCGACACTCTCATCAACCCTATGGACTGCAGCTTTCCAGGCTCCTCCATCCATGGGATTTTCCAGGCAAGAGTACTGGTGTGGGGTGCCACTGCCTTTTCCGTTGATTGTGCTACAGGCTTCAAATACTAAAATGTCCCCAGACAGAAAATGTTAATTTCTTAAAGAATAAAGATGGGGACTTTTAGTCATAGGTAATTGTGTGTAGTTGCTCAGTTGTGTCCAACTCTGTGTCCAACTGCATGGAATATAGCCCTCTAGACTCCTCTGACCTTGGAGATTCTCCAGGCAAGAGCAGGTTGCCACGCCCTCCTGCAGGGGATTCCCATCCCAGGGATCTAACCCAGGTCTCCCACACTGCAGGCAGATTCTTTACCATCTGAGCTACCAGGGAAGCCCAAGAGCACTGGAGTAGGTAGCCTAACTCTTCTCCAAGGGAACTTCTCAACCCAGGAATCAAACCAGGGTCTGCTGCATTGCAGGCAGATTCTTTACCAACTGAGTCACCCAGTAGCTATAGGTAGTTGGTGACAGCTAAAAGTTCTCAAAGTAAAGTTCGAAAATTTAGATTTTTTTGAATATAAATAGATTTTTAAAGCTTATGAATAAGATATTCATGTGAATAATATGAATATCTTATTGAAAACAATGTGAAAAAAATTGACAATGAAATCACTTTCCCAGTCCAAAAATAATTTTTCTAACATATTGAAAGCTCAGATTCTTGAAAGGCAGCACCTCTCCTGTTCCTTAGAAAATTTTTCTTTTCCATAAACAAATGGACTCCTAAAGAGTCTTTCTGAATTCCAACTGCAAGTTCACAGAGGCACTTCTAAACTGGGTAGGAGAACAGGACCAATGGTTTGAATATGAGCTTTGGAGAAGTGTTGAATGTATGTTGCATGTCATATCTCACAGTGTAACTACAAACCTTTGGAAAAAAATTTGGAAAAACATTATTCAATGCAATGCCTTGGACTTTAGACATACTCAGTTTAGGATAAATGATCGTTACCTAGTTCTGGTATCCAATTTCCTCTTCTGACCATATAGGTACAACATGTGAAATGCTGAGCTGATGAGTCACAAGCTGGAATCGAGATTGTCAGAAATAGCAACAACCTCAGATATGCAGATGATATCACTCTAATGGCAGACAGCAAAGAGGAACTAAAGAGCCTCATGATGAGGGTGAAAGAGGAGAGGGAAAAAGCTGGCTTAAAACTCAACATTTAAAAAACTAAGATCATGGCATCTGGTCACATTGCTTAATGGCAAATAGAAGGGGGAAAGTGGAAACAGTGGCAATTTTTATTTTTTGGACTCCAAAATCACTGCACATGGTGACTGCAGCCATGAAATTAAAAGACACCTGCTCCTTGGAAGGAAAACTATGACAAACAGTGTATTAAAATGCAGAGACATCACTTTGCCAACAAAGGTTCATATAGTCAAAGCTATGGTTTTTCCAGTATTCATGTATGAATGTAAGAGTTGGACCACAAAGAAGGCTGAGTGCCAAAGAACTGATACTTTCAAATTGGGGTGCTGGAGAAACAAGGAGATCAAACCAGTCAATCCTAAAGGAAATCAAGCCTGAATATTCAGTGGAAGGACAGATGCTGAAACTCCAATACTCTGACCACCTGATGTGAAGAGCAACTCACTGGAACAGACCCAGATGCTGGGAAAGATTGAGGGCAGGAGAAGAGGGTGACATAGGACAAGATGGTTGGATGGCACATTGACTCAATGGACATGAGTTTGAGCAAGCTCTGGGAGATGGTGAAGGAAGCCTGGCATGCTGCAATTCATGGGGTTGCAAAGAGTCAGACATGACTGAGTGAATGGACAACAACAATTACCCTATAGGTAGGCAGTTCAGAAGTAGTTGCACCAATATTTCCTTGAAAGCAGATAAAAATGGTAGAAATTATGAAGATTAAGTACACAAAGAGAATATCATTTTGTGGTAAAATACAACTTATAGCAGTGTTTGCCTGAGAATTGTTTAGGGATATACACAATTTTGCCGTAATTTAATGAGGTGTACATAATAAGAAATTCCTGTAAATTACTATAATTGTTATTTACACTCTCAGATCAAGTTCTTCAGGGCCTACTTGGGGAAAGATTTGATGAGATAAAGCAGGAATTGTGTGGAAGACACACTGTGCAGACATGGTATAGTTACAAATTAGTGGAAACAGGAAATGAGTCCTTTCCCTTAAGTAGACTTAATAACCTGAGAAAGAAAATTACTGTCTCTGATTCTGATTTGTCTTAGGTATACAGTGGGGGATTTGACTTAATATAGCATTTCCATGCCATTTAAACTGTTATGACATGGAAATTCCCTGTGGCCCAGTGGTTAGGACTCTGTGCTTCCACTGCAGGGGGCACGGGTTTGATCCCTGGACTCTGATGCTGGAGGGGGGAGGATTGGGGACAGTAGGAGAAGGGGACGACAGAGGATGAGATGGCTGGATGGCATCACCGACTCGATGGATGTGAGTCTGAGTGAACTCCAGGAGAGGGAGGCCTGACGTGCTGTGATCCATGGGGTTGCAAAGAGTCAGACACGACTGAGGGACTGAACTGAATTGAATTGAACTGAATTGAACTGAACAGGGCTTCCCTGATAGCTCAGTTGGTAAAGAATCCACCTGCAATGCAGGAGACCCTGGTTCCTTTCCTGGGTCGGGAAGAACCACTGGAGAAGGGATAGGCCACCCATTCCAGTATTCTTGGGCTTCCCTTGTGGCTCAGCTGGCAAAGAATCTTCCTGCAATGTGGGAGACCTGGGTTCAGTCCCTGGGTTGGGAAGGTCCTCTGGAGAAGGGAAAGGTTAACCACTCCAGTATTCTGGCCTGGAGAATTCCATGGACTGTATAGTCCGTGGGGTCACAAAGAGTCAGATACAACTGAGTGACTTTCACTTTCACTTTCAGGAAATTAAGATCTGTCATGCAGTGCAGCATGACCAAAGGCAAAAAAAAAAAAAAAATTACTGTGACAAATGACTCACTTTCTGAATTTTTATCCAGGTGAAAATAGGTTGCTTTCTATTTTTCCTTTATTTTATAAGGTTTATTTAAGAAGAATTCACTCTGCTTAGCACATTAAAAAAAAAAAAGAGCTGAAAAAGAGATACAACTAGAGGAAAGAAGCTGAAGAAGATAAAATGATCAGTTGCTGATAACATGATACTGATATTATGCCAAAGATAATAAAAGAAAATTTCTTAGAATTAGTAAAAGTTTAAACTGAATCATACAAAGTAAATATTCACAAAATGATTCCTTTCTTCTTTTATACCAATAATTAGGAAATAAAAGGTTATGGGGAGATGCCCATATACCATAGCAGCTATAAAAATAAAGCATCCTAAAATTAGCTTGTCAATGAAAATGTAGAAATGATACAAAAACTATAAAATGTTACGATGATTTATAAAAGAAGACAAGAAAAGGGACATATCATGCTCAAGTGAGAAGACTCAGTGTTCTAAAAATGTATATCTTTAATCTGTATATTAAGAGTAATGTCAATCAAAATCTCAATGGAACTCTATGTAAAATATGCCCAAATGATTCTGAAGCTTACCTGGGGAAAAGAAATGGAAATAATTTCTCCTACCTGTCCTCCTAGGGTGGAGGGGAGGGGGGAGGTGAAGGTCTGGGCTGGGTGACAAGATATAGATGACAGGAAGGTGAGGAGGCAGGCTGGGGACAGAGGACTGCCATCACCTGGGTCCTGTGACCCATTCTCAAGTGATCCAGAGCAACTCTTTTTTTAAAATTATATATATATATATTTTATTTTTTTACTTTACAATACTGTATTGGTTTTGCCATACATTGACATGAATCCACCACAGGTGTACATGAGTTCCCAACCCTGAACCCCCTCCCACTACCCTACCCATATCATCTCTCTGGGTCAGTGCACCGGCCCCAAGCATTCTGTATCCTGTATCGAACCTAGACTAGCAATTCATTTCCTACATGATAGTATACATGTTTCAATGCCATTCTCCCAAATCATCCCACCCTCTGCCTCTCCCACAGAGTCCAAAAGACTGTTCTTTACATCTGTGTCTCTTTTGCTGTCTCGCATACAGGGTTATCATTACCATCTTTCTAAATTCCATATATATGTGTTAGTATACTGTATTGGTGTTTTCTTTTCTGGCTTACTTCACTCTGTATAATAGGCTCCAGTTTCATCCACCTCATTAGAACTGATTCAAATGTATTCTTTTTAATGTCTAAGTAATACTCCATTGTGTATATGTACCACAGCTTTCTTATCCATTCATCTGCTGATGGACATCTAGGTTGCTTCCATGTCCTGGCAATTATAAACAGTGCTGCGATGGACACTGGGGTACACATGTCTCTTTCAATTCTGGTTTCCTTGGTGTGTATGCCCAGCAGTGGGATTGCTGGATCATAAGGCAGTTCTATTTTCAGTTTTTTAAGGAATCTCCACACTGTTCTCCATAGTGGCTGTACTAGTTTGCATTCCAACCAACAGTGTAAGAGGATTCCCTTTTCTCCACACCCTCTCCAGCATTTATTGCTTATAGACTTTTGGATCACCGCCATTCTGACTGGTGTGAAATGGTACCTCATTGTGGTCTTGATTTGCATTTCTTTGATAAGGAGTGATGTTGAGCATCTTTTCATGTGTTTGTTAGCCATCCATATGTCTTCTTTGGAGAAATGTCTATTTAGTTCCTTGGCCCATTTTTTGATTGGGTCATTTATTTTTCTGGAATTGAGTTGCTTGTATATTTTTGAGATGAGTTGTTTGTCAGTTGCTTCATTTGCTTATTTTCTCCCATTCAGAAGGCTGTCTTTTCACCTTACTTATAGTTTCCTTTGTTGTGCAGAAGCTTTTAATTTTAATTAGGTCCCATTTGTTTATTTTTGCTTTTATTTCCAGTATTCTGGGAGCTGGATCCTAGAGGATCCTGCTGTGATTTATGTCAGAGAGTGCTTTGCCTATGTTTTCCTCTAGGAGTTTTATAGTTTCTGGTCTTACATTTAGATCTTTAATCCTCAATGGTGAAAAATTGAAAGCATTTCCCCTAAAGTCAGGAACAAGAAAAAGGTGCCCACTATCACCGCTACTATTCAATATAGTTCTGGAAGTTTTGGCCACAGCAATCTGAGCAGAAAAAGAAATAAAAGGAATCCAAATTGGAAAAGAAGAAGTAAAACTCTCACTGTTTGCAGATGACATGATCCTCTACCTAGAAAACCCTAAAGACTCCACCAAAAAATTATTAGAGCTAATCAATGAATACAGTAAAGTTGCGGGATATAAAGTCAACACACAGAAACCCCTTGCATTCCTATACACTAATAATGAGAAAGTAGAAAAAGAAATTAAGGAAATAATTCCATTCACCATTGCAACGAAAAGAATAAAATACTTGGGAATATATCTACCAAAAGAAACTAAAGACCTATATATAGAAAACTATAAAACACTGATAAAAGAAATCAAAGAGGACAGTAATTGATGGAGAAATATACCATGTTCGTGGATCGGAAGACTCAATATAGTGAAAATGAGTATACTACCCAAAGCAATCTACAGATTCAGTGCAATCCCTATCAAGCTACCAGTGGTAGTTTTCACAGAGCTAGAACAAATAATTTCACAATTTGTATGGAAATCCAAAAAAACTCGAATAGCCAAAGCAATCTTGAGAAAGAAGAATGGAACTGGAGGAATCAACCTGCCTGACTTCAGGCTCTACTACAAAGTCACAGTCATCAAGACAGTATGGTACTGGCACAAAGACAGAAATATAGATCAATGGAACAAAATAGAAAGCCCAGAGATAAATCCACACACCTATGGACACCTTATCTTCGACAAAGGAGGCAAGAATATACAATAGATTAAAGACAATCTCTTTAACAAGTGGTGCTGAGAAAACCGGTCAACCACTTGTAAAAGAATGAAACTAGAACACTTTCTAACACCATTCAAAAAATAAACTCAAAATGGATTAAAGATCTAAATGTAAGACCAGAGTACCTCTTAAGACTTTGGGCATTTCTTACTGGGAAATGAGTGTATTTTAGTCATTAAACAAAGATTGATTGAACATCAGGAATTAGGGGTAGAGTAGTGAATAAAACAAAGTCTCATCCTTGGGGAACTTAGATTCTAGTTGGAGAGGCAGACAACAAACTTAGGTTTTGCCGAATGATTCGTAGGCCTTATAAGGGATACCTGGAGACACATACAAAGATCCTAATGAAATAAATGTTTCTTAAACTGTTTGTCTTGAAGGACGAGTTGTTTCCATTTCCGATCAGTGGCAGACAGAAAATTTTGAAAATATAGAATCTTTTGGTTGGATGATGTGGTACTACCAAATTTTTGTTCTTTTCTCATTCAGAACCTTGGCATACAGTGAGTTACACTGAACTCAGGGAATGTGTTTCAAATGG
Organism: Nanger dama; assembly: GCA_917880005.1. NCBI lineage: Eukaryota > Metazoa > Chordata > Mammalia > Artiodactyla > Bovidae > Nanger > Nanger dama. The sequence continues at coordinate 6,336,016 of CAKJTW010000094.1, read as the reverse complement.
GATTTAGTGCTACAGACAAGCTAGTTTCTAACAGAAGTTGGCTATGGGAGTGAATCTTGCTGCATTCTTTTGTCATTTCACAGTTGTTCCTATTCATTCACACAAGAGCACTCATATTTCTAAAAGTGTCGGTCCTCTACCCTTCAACTTGGTCTCAGTAGCAGCGGTATGGGAGGAGGGACACAGTGAGCTGCGAACAGGCTGAGTCAGCTGAGCAAAGTAAATAGGAGTCCAGGTTATGAAGTGAATCTTCCTGGATTCAAATCCACTACCTCTATGCCATTGAATGGTAAGTGAGGTCTACTGAGAAAGAATATGGATAAAATTCTAAAAAAGATAAAGACAAAAACAGGGGATGTGAGAGTATGTTTCCCTCCATTGTATATTGAGAAATATCATTTCCATTTTCGAAGATTCAAAAATTAATGAATGGCCTAATCTCCCATCTAAGTGCTAACTGAATTTCTCCTAATTCCCAAGTTTCTCAAGGCTCTCAGTGAGAGGACCTCATCAAATTTTGTCAGAAGAAATTGCTGTCTACTTAAAAATTTTTTAAATCTCTCTAAGCAAAAATTTTCTTGTCAATGGAGGTAATAATGATACACAATGGTAATCACATTGCAATATATAAATGTATATTTATATATGTTGTACACCGTAAACTTATACAAAGTTGTCATCTGTGTCTCAATTTAAAAATTGATATATATCTTGTAGGGCTGTTGAGATCATTAAATTAATTTAAGTCTGTAGAGGTCCTAGCACCAAGCTAGGGATATTTCAAGTGCTTGACTAATGTTAGCTGTTCTCTTAGACACAAGAGTTGAACAGGTGGTTATTTCTTTGTGTGTGCAGTTTGCTTCCACTTCTAGGGTTTTAAATTCAGGACTCCTGAATTTCAGAAAAGTATTTTCTTGGTTCATTTTCCCTTCTGATTCTCATACACAAAGAAGAGGCATGCTGGTATATGATCATTTCTATGGGTTTAGTTAACACTTCGGTTATGGATTAGACTCTGTGGACCATACTTTCTCTTTCCCTGATTGCTTGCTTTCAGAAAGACTAATCACAAAGATCATCTCAGTTATCCTTGAGGGAGACAGAGAAGAAGACATGTCCTTGAAGGTGTATGAAGGGAGGGTTGGTCTGAGGGGCAAGGGGCAAGCTTCTGCCAGCAGACAGGGTACACCCACCACAGAAACCTCAGTTCTTTCTGGCCCCAAATAAAGTCATCTTTAACTCATTTTAATTTCCCTCCCCAGGCAGAAGAAAGCTTTAGTCCATGCCACTTTATCACTTAATTTGGAAATTGTTTTGACTGTCAGACACAACTATGTCTGAAGTCAAGATTAAAGCCTGTGAGTCTTTGGTGAACGAAATGGAAATAAATGCTGAAAATTCCCCTACTCACCTTGAAAGGCTAATGTGGAATGAGAGATTGTTTTCTCGGTCAGTTTTCTCTCTCCAGGTGTTTTGTAGAAGCCTAAACAGTCAGTCAGTGGGTATGAGTCACCTGGCTGTGGTCAGATTAGAAATTCCTAAAACATGATATAGAAGTCCAGATCTGAGGGGAAAAATGAAGAAGGGAGCTCCCTATGGCTTCTATCACCAGCTCTACCTCTTGGAAGCCTAATTTTCCTTCTTCAGTTTTGGACATGTACAGATTGAGATACTGCTTGTTTTCTAATCTTCCTTTCTTCCTTTCCCCTTCTGTCCTCCACCTCCTTTCCTGACTTTTAGAACCAGACACTTATTTATATTGTATGTATAATGGACTATCATTAGGGAATTTATTTTTTATGTAAAAATGCTTAAAAGAGGGAGAAGATGAAAGAGGAGAGACAGAAGAGGTAGAGATGGGCAAGAGCAGGGGAGGAGGGAAAGTGAGGAGGATGAGGATACTGAGCCTGCAGAGACCGATGATGAGAAGCAAAGTCTGTGTTCCTTTAAAAGACGGACTGATGACGGCATACTTTGCTAAACAATAATTTTCTGTTTGCCCATGCTACAACTAAGAAAACAAAGGCAATTGTTGAAGTTCACCTAATTTAAGTTTTAAGGTGTTTTGACCTTAAACATCTTCCAGGGCAGTTTCTATAGTCTTGAAAGTGCTCAGTAGCTCAGAGCCAATGATAAGCTGGCCCCTGGGTATTTTCTATTCTGAAGAGCTCTCCAGAAGACTGTTAGGTTTGGGCAAGAACAGCGTTCCCACTGAAAGGCTCCTTGGCCTGCTTTCTGAAGCAGAGTAATACAAAATCTGATTGGAAATGAAAGTCAGCAGCTGAAATGTCCTTTTCTTTACAGAACTCCGTATCATTTACAGTAGTCAGAAATTCCTGTTTAACTAGTAAATGCCGTGCTCTCCCTTAGCACCGAGGAGTCAAAGAACCTGCATGATGTTCTTTTTCTTTTGAGTTTAGCACAGAGAAGGGTTTATTGCAAGGGTCATTCAAAGGAAAACAGGTAGCTTGAGTCAAGTTCATTCTTAAAGGTCCTAAAGTACTTTTGAAATCTTGATTATTTTTACTTTGAGGACACCTAGTGGTAGTTTTGGAGAAGGCAATGGCACCCCACTCCAGTACTCTTGCCTGGAAAATCCCATGGATGGAGGAGCCTGGTAGGCTGCAGTCCATTGGGTCGCTAAAGAGTCGGATAGACTGAGCGACTTCCCTTTCACTTTTCTCTTTCATGCATTGGAGAAGGAAATGGCAACCCACTCCAGAGTTCTTGCCTGGAGAATCCCAGGGACAGGGGAGTCTGGTGGGCGTCCATCTATGGGGTCGCACAGAGTGAGCAGCGGCAGCAGCAGTGGCAGTTTATTGCCTGTGTCCTTTAAAGGGCGAACTGAAAGAAGCTACAGGATGTAGTAACTGCAGGCGAGCCTGTTTTTCTCAACGCCTTCAGACTGAAGACAAACTTGCTCTGGCCCTGGGTGATAGGCTGGCCCTTGCCACCTTCTGCAGCCAAATCCCCACCCCCACCTCTCACAGTTATCAAACAAAATACCCAGCCTAATTTGTTTCACAAGTGGTTTTTAATGAGCTCATTGTTTATTTGCCACCAATGACCTCTTTTTAAAGATTACAGGATGACCACAGTCTGGTCAATTCACCAACTAATGAAAAGATCCTGACGGTCTGTTTTAGGCAGACATTTTGAAGAATTTAGAAATATAAGATAAAGATCTAGGTGCATGGGATTTTTATTTTTAATCTCTTTACTTCTGATGGCGAAGAGCTCCTTCTCAGCTGTATTCTCAGAGTCCATGACTTCATCCCTCTTTCCTTTTCCTCATCTCTAAAATGGAGGTGAGCCGTGTTTTGGTTAGAAGGCGGGTGTGAAGATCACAAGAAATCTCGCGATAACTCGCCTAGCACCTAGTATCTGGTAGATACTAGATAATTGGTAAGATCCTTCCCTCTGTACTCATCTAACTTTACCCCTGACCTCGGGCATGGCCCTTGCTCTGGCTGTCTTCTCGACAGAAGACAGTTGTTCACTTCTGCACTCTGATTCACCCCCATCTCAGTCCCAGAAACTTAACACATGTCACCACTTTCATTCTCACTTGCAATACAGATCTGACTTGCGCTGGATCCGTCTTACAACCCTATTCTGTTAGATGGAGATAAATCACACAAAGCTAAATCTCTATAGGCAGAGTTTCCTCTTAGTTATGATATCCAGCATCAAAACTGACTGTTTTAACGGTAAATTCCCTGATGGTCAAGAAGAGATGAGGTGATTAGCTCTTTGCCAAGAAGCCGCTCATCCCCTCAGTTCAGTTCAGTCGTTCAGTCGTGTCCGACTCTTTGCGACCCCATGAATCGCAGCACACCAGGCCTCCCTGTCCATCACCAACTTCCGGAATTCACTCAGACTCACGGCCATCGAGTCAGTGATGCCATCCAGCCATCTCATCCTCTGTCTCCCCTTCTCCTCCTGCCCCCAATCCCTCCCAGCATCAGAGTCTTTTCCAATGAGTCAACTCTTCACATAAGGTGGCCAAAGTACTGGAGTTTCAGCTTTAGCATCATTCCTTCTAAAGAAATCCCAGGGCTGATCTCCTTCAGAATGGACTGGTTGGATCTCCTTGCAGTCCAAGGGACTCTCAAGAGTCTTCTCCAACACCACAGTTCAAAAGCATCAATTCTTTGGCGCTCAGCCTTCTTCACAGTCCAACTCTCACATTCATACATGACCACTGGGAAAACCAGTCGTCAAAGTAATGTCTCTGCTTTTGAATTATGCTATCTAGGTTGGTTATAACTTTTCTTCCAAGGAGTAAGTGTCTTTTAATTTCATGGCTGCAATCACAATCTGCAGTGATTTTGGAGACCCCCAAAATAAAGTCTGACACTGTTTCCCCATCTATTGGCTTAAGTTTAGACAGGATGATTTCTACAATCCTCACTGCATTTGGTATAAAGTCCAAGCATTTTGATATGGCCTTTAAGGAGCCACAAAGCTGTCTCTCCCTACCTCTTAAGCTGCATCATGAGCCACTCTTGAACTAGCTTATTACATTTCTACCCATAAATTAAAAAAAAAAATCTTCCATAAACCAAGTGAGCTCTTTATTGCCTTGTGAAATTAGTACATGAATGTTCTTTCTGGACCTCTCATTCTTCTCCTCTTTATCTGAATAACTCCTTCTTAGAGGTTGCTTCCCTGAAAAGTTCTTTGCTGACACTGATCTAAACTTAGTCTCTTCCTTATACCCCTCTTTTTAGCCCCATCATAATTTCTAGCTATGTGTTTTGTTTATATTTTGTTTATTTTCTGTGTTCCCACTAGAAACAGATATTCAGTGAAAATAGGAACATGGCATTTTTATTTATTTCATTTACCTAGCAAGATATTGGCTCATGCAGAGCACTCATTATTGAATGAATGAAACCAACGTTATTAATGAGGAAAGTCCATTTATCATTTCCGCACACTAACCTGCCCTACATTTCCATCCACAAAGCATTTTTGTTCAGCAGCCTTCTGGGGATTCCCCTTTGCCTCAGAGGTTATTTTTGGCTGTTGATAGTTTCAATGAAAAAAATTGTTTCCTAAGAAGACTTTCTATCTTTTTACCGTTCAGAAGATACTTTTCCCCTTAAAATAGACAATTCAATTAATGCTTCTTACATATCTTTTTGTTTAAACTTATAATAGCACAAATTCTTTTTGGACAAATTCCCATCACAACAGATACTTTGTGTAATGAAAAGATTTTTTCATGCCCTGAGTTTGTGGGTTGAGAAGTAATAAAAAAATCCAAGTCTGTTTTTCAGTCAGTGAGTAATGCACAATTCCATAGTTCAGAATTTCATAGAATTTCATACTTCTTTTTCTTTACATGTGGTTAAGCTTAACTTACTAGGGCTTCCCAGTTGGTGCTAGTGGTAAAGAACCCACCTTCCAGTGCAGGAGAACTAAGAGGCAGGTTCGATCCCTGGATGGGGAAGATCCCCTGAAGGAGGAAATGACAACCCACTCCAGTATTCTTGCCTGGAAAATCCCATGGGCAGAGGAGCCTGGCAGGTACAGTCTATGGGTTGCAAAGAATTGGACACAACTGAAGCAACTTAGGACATACACACAGTATGAAGAGCAATATATTTAGTTCCAGCATTATAATTTTTCAAAAAATAACCAGACCTTAAGACTTGAAATCTTTATAATTAAAATATGAATCATCTTGTCTTACTTTGGCTTCCCAGAAAGCAGAATCTGAAACACAGGTTTCTGTGCCAGTAGCTTATTTGTGAAGTGATTTCAAGATCAAGACAGGGAAGGAAGGAAATCCAATGTGAGGGCATTATTGAAATTATTTTTGTGATCAATAGGGGCCTATGTTCCCCTGAAAACTCTTGAGAATCTGCAAGTTTCACCCTAGGCAACCTTTGGGTGATTCCTTTCTACCCTCCCCCTACTTCCTAGATCACCTGGTAAATGACCACTTCTTATTTGAGGATTGACCTCAGGGACTCAATGGCCCTTCTGGGTTGTGCCGCACTGAGCCAGTGAAGGTTCTGAGACAGGAAGAAGATGCACAGGGGCTTGGATGAGCTGAGTCTGAGGTTATGCAGAACTGTCCCTTACTACTTGGCCAATATCAGAGGTCATCCAAGGGGTTGTGCTGCAAGGCACCAAAGGCTTTAAAGATACTTGTGTAATATTAAGGAAAACCCCTTTCTTTTGTCTAAGAAAATGGGGCTATAAAAACATTTATGATTCAAGTGGTTGGGCATCTACAGAACTCTTTTCTATTTAAGAAACTCGACCTATAAAAAAACAACAATGACAAGTTGCTAGGTGTCTGCAGACAGCATTTATTTTACAAGTTTTAAATCAAAATAGTGACTCAGGCTGTTTGAACAGAAGTGAGAAATGAGCAAACATGTATATAATGCACTTGATGAGTCAAATTAAATTTAGAGTAAGAAACCAATTTTGAAAGCCTGCTTAGTCACTGCCTTCCTGGGTTCTCTGTGATAGATGCAGCAGCACCCACACAACAAAGCTATCTTGATGTATAGTGGGTGGACATAAGAGTATGATCTTGTCTATTACAAAATGAATGTTTTGGATTGATTACATTACTATGATTTTTGTGAAGCTATTGATTTCATGTAATCATTCTTGATACTTATTTCCATTTTCTTTTTGTATTTTTGTAGCTCAGCTTTGGGGAGATCTGAAATGCTCTTATAACACAAATCTATATTTCTATTAGCAGAAAAAGTAATATATAGAGATTCTTAGGGTAAAGTACAAAATTCTTCATTCTCTTGAATTTTGAACTATTCATTTTCTTTTCTTCCAAATGGGATTCTTTAACTCTCCTGTAAGTCTGACCTTATGGTCCTTATAGGAAACGATTGTGCATGTTAAGAGATGTCTTGAATTTTTACAGTGGGGAGAGGGAGGGACAACTTTGTATTCTGTAGTGAAGTTGAGGCTTATGAGGTGATTCCCAGGAGAAGTAGCACAGAAACTTCATTGCATATGAAGTTGTAAAAGTCTAGTATGTGTATTCGAAGTAGAGGACGTTTTTAATTTAAGGGTATTAGTTGAAGATAATGAAGATAAGCACTTATACTCCAGAAAAATATTTATGGCCAATGAATACTAAATAAAGTGTGGGTTTTCAGTCAGTTCAGTTCAGTTCAGTCGCTCAGTCATGTCCGACTCTTTGCGACCCCATGAATTGCAGCATGCCAGGCCTCCCTGTCCATCACCAACTCCCGGAGTTCACCCAAACTCACCTCCACTGAGTCGGTGATGCCATCCAGTCATCTCATCCTCTGTCGTCCCCTTTTCCTCCTGCCCCCAATCCCTCCCAGCATCAGGGTCCTTTCCAATGAGTCAACTCTTCGCATGAGGTGGCCAAAGTATTGGAGTTTCAGCTTTAGCATCATTCCTTCCAAAGAACACCCAGGACTGGTCTCCTTCAGAATGGACTGGATGGATCTTCTTGCAGTCCAAGGGACTCTCAAAAGTCTTCTCCAACACCACAGTTCAAAAGCATCAATTCTTGGGCACTCAGCTTTCTTCACAGTCCAAGAAAAAAATGAAATTTATTTATCTTTTATTTAGGAAAAATTCAAATTAACAGTCCATTCAAAAGTGACTCATTGGAAATGACCCTGATGCTGGGAAAGACATAGGGCAGGAGGAGAAGGGGGCGACAGAGGATGAGATCGTTGGATGGCATTACTGAATCAATGGACTTGAGTTTGAGCAAGCTCTGGGAAATAGTGAAGGACAGGGAAGCCTGGAGTGCTGCAGTTCATGAGACAGCAAAAGTTGGACATGACTTAGCAACTGAACAAAAACAACAAATTACAGTGTTTTTTTTTTTTAATTACCTATGTATTTTGAAAGAATAGCTATTTAGACAGTGTTCTAGGTGGGGAGGAGGAGAGAGAATTTTGGAGCATGGAACGTCTCGTGAAGAAGGCAGACCTAGTTGGCTCATTATGCTGATGGCCTTCAGAAAGCATAAGGGTACATGTAAGACTGTAAGTGTGGTGGTTTAGACATATTAGATGCCCAGCCTCACCACATGCCAGCTGTGTGAATTTGGGGAAACTACTTAATCTCCCTAGGTCTTAGTTTGTTTCTCATTTGTAAAATGTGAATAATAATAGTATCGGAAGTCTCATAGGACATTGTACTAATTAAATGAGATTAGTACATAGGAGATGCTTAGGACACAAATAATCAAAAAATATTAGTCTCCATCCTCTTCTTCTTTTTCCTATTTTCTCCTCTTCTTTTCCTCCTAAACCCTTGGTGGATGGGAGATGAGGGCATATCAAGAGAGCAAGACACATCAGAAGAAGGCAGACAAAAATGAGATAGTGCCAGAGAAAAACATAGCCATGGTCTTTCTCTCACATTCTCTGTCCACTCTGTCAACCATCCTCTGTCCTGATGTGAAGGGACCACAAAGGTCTTGACTTTGAGACTCTTAGTCCTACGTAACCACTGAGCCTCTGGTAACTTTGAGGAATGTAGGGAGGTTCTGGCAGCATTTCCCTTCATACTAGGGCTGAAGGGTCGAAGTGATCAGCTCTGAGGCAGCTGGCTCCCTAGACTCCCCCGCAGAGTCCTCAGAGAATGGAGGCAAATGTCTGCTTGGGAGCTCTCCTGGGCACCCCTGGGCTGGCACCCCTGGCTCCACACAGAATATGTGTGGAGGGAGGGGGAGTCTCAGCTCCCATTTGTACCTCACTTGATGACTGCCTCCCTTTTCAGTCCATAAGAATTTACACTCTACCCAAAATAGTTGCGGCTAGTAAGTGTTGAAAATTCGCTGTGAGCCAGGTGCTCTTCTAAGTGCATTCTCTGTGTTAACTCCGTTCCTTTCCACAATCACCCTATGGGAAAGACACGGTTACTGACACAGTTTGATGAATGAGACAATCAAGGCACACGTGGTAAAGGAGAATTAAACGAGGTTGTTCTGGCTTCAGAATCTATCTTTAATGACTGTGCCTCTGCCTCCTACTATAATCAGTTCCCTGAAGGCCTTCCAGTCTGTGCTTTCAAGCTGTCACAAGGCTGTGATTCCTGCCTGCCTTTCTCCTTGATTTTTCATTGGGAAGTGTGGAGGCAAATGTCTGCTTGCAAGCATTCCTGGGCATCTTAAAAGTCATTCTTAAAATTCAATTCAGGCTGTAAATACTGATGACACTCTATTGTATCTGATTCTTTGTTTCTCTTCTCTACCAGACTGTTAGGTCTTGTTTTTCATCCCTAGCCCATTGTACTGTGCCTGGTACAAAGTTGGGATTCAATAAGGCCAGTGGGATGAAAGACTGAATTGTGTGTTGGGCTGAATTTCTTTCAGGATATGAGTGTGTAGATATATACAACAATCTATGGTTGTTATCGGAGGAGGCAATGACACCCCACTCCAGTTCTCTTGCCTGGAAAATCTCACGGATGGAGGAGCCTGGTAGGCTGCAATCCATGGGGTCGCTAAGAGTCAGACACGACTGAGTGACTTTACTTTTTCACTTTTCACTTTCATGCATTGGAGAAGGAAGTGGCAACCCACTCCAGTGTTCTTGCCTGGTGAATCCCAGGGATGGAGGAGCCTGGTGGGCTGCTGTCTATGGGGTCGCACAGAGTCGGACACAACTGAAGTGACTTAGCATGGTTATAAACACTGAGGTTTGCAAGGAGTTAAAATGCTTCACAGTTTCTGTTTGTGGAGAAGAGGCTAATAATTTCCCAGATTGCCTTTCTAAGGAAAAGAAGAAACTGGCAGTGTATGCTCCGAATTACATCATGCTTATCCTGTAATTTTTAATTGCTTGGCACTAGGTGGAGCCAGGGAGCCTTGGAGGAAAGCTCAAATGAAATGGTGAACTACTGTTACCAACCCTCAGATTGTGCTCAAAATAGGTTTAAAGGTAATTATTTTTTAAGATTTGTAAACTAGTGCGTTATTTGAGCCCGTATAAATGACATTCATTCTCCATTTATCTTTTGCTTTACCAGCTATTTTATTCTTTAAATGGAAAGGTCTTATACTTTATCTCTTTCAGTTTTCCAGTGCATGCCTGTGTGCTCAGTCACTCAGTTGTGTTCGACTCTTGCAACCCCAGGGATTATAGCCCACCAGGCTCCTCTGCCCAAGGAATTTTCCAGGCAAGAATACTGGAGTGGGCTGCCATTTCCTTCTCCAGGGGATCCTCCCGACCTAGAGATCAAACCCACATCTCCTGTGTTTCCTGAACTGGCAGGTGGATTCTTTACCACTGTGTCTCCTGGGAAGACTCCCACTTTCCTAATACTCAGAATCAAATTTTAATTATTTAGATGAAAGCTCTTTTTTGTAATTGAGACCCAACATCACAGATCTTTCTGTGCCTCAACCCCTAATGCAACAATTTTGCAGTCACTAGAGACCTGGCATATTGTTGGGAAAAAAAAAACCCACAAAAACCCCAAAACCTGGACTAGCAGTTGGGAGATCCTCTTTGCTTTCTTCCTCTCTCTCTACCCTCCTCCTCTCCCTCCTTCTTCTTTGAGCCTTTTTATAGGTCAAAAGCAATACCAGCAATTGCAATTGGTTCAGTCTATAGTCTGACTTTGCCTTTGACTTGCCTTGTGATCTTGGTAAGCACCTATTCTTTTGGGCCTTACTATTTTTATCTGTAAAATTGCAGGAATGAGTATGTGTTTGAAGGACCACTTAATTTTAATTTTTCATAATTTTGCCACCTAAATTCTGTGCTATGTTCTTGACTGGTTCTCCATGTGTTTGCCTACTATGTATTCTTGACTTATCTTAGATGTTGGTTAATTATGAGTTTTATTAAATATTAATCAGTTCTGAACTGCCAGAGACCTGGAATGCGCCCTACATTGTTCCAAGTTATTGGTACTTTCCTGGAATAAGTTCTTTACAGGAAACAAAGTTGCTATTCAGCCTATTTAGCCCAATTAAAGGAATATAATAATAGAGATTCACATTTTATTATATTGTCATCCTAGGTTTTCCCCTTTATAATTTAGTTTGGGGAGGCAGTTGATGTGCCCTCTAATTATTTCTGTGGAATATGTGATGCTCTCCATGCAGACAAGCATTCTACTCTGGAACTTTTAATCTTTCATAGTAAGATTATTACTTGGGAAAGTTGAACCAATTTTTCATAATATCATTATTCACCTTGGGTTGGAGGTTGGACCAAATAGATTCTAATAGCTTTCCTAAATTTCAATGTGAATAGCAATTAATAGATGGCTTTTTAATACCATTTCAATCTGATACTTTATTTTCTCTTATTCTTAACATTTTATCCAAGGCAAGTGTTTATTTTAACTTCCTAGAGTAGCCAGTATCAATATTAATCTCAGGACCAAGAAAGAATACTCAGAATTTAAGTATTCTTTGGATTTATTTACTTAGTAGTAAATTAAGGTGAAATTATGGCTGGAAATGGTATTTTGAAATTGTAGTTTTTTTATTTTGAAGAAGATTTTCATGTCCAAAATTCTTGACTGCTATTAGTGGGTTAGGCAGATCCATTTTCTACACTAAACAGGATGGAGGAAGGCAGTTCTGAAACTAAACCATGATAAAATTTATCCGTTTCTCATTCCCCTGATGCTAAAATCTTTTTTCTTATTTTTAATTGAGATGGCTTCTATTGTCAGCTGATCCATGTCTGAATTTAAATCCTGACTCCCTGCTGTGCACCTTTCTACAAGTTAACTAACCTCTCTGTACCTCATTTTCCTCATCTGTAAAAGTAGGTGATATTAATATCTCTGTTACACACTTGTGAGGATCAGGTGAGTGAATGCGCAAAGCACAATGCACATGGTGCAGTTTCTGGAAAACCTTCCATGATGTGAGATTTATGATTAATACCAGCGATGCTGTGCTTAGGTGGTGACAGAGAGGTGATGCATTTCCCTTTTCCCAACACCTGCATCATCAAGATATAAGATTTTTTGAGAAATAAGGAAATTGTAGGCTCTGAATAATCAAGGGAAGGATTTCCTGATCATACTTTATTTTTTGGTCAAAATTCTATTTTATTTTCTCTTCTGTGTTTTTAAGATTAATTTATTACTCACTTATTCATCCATGTGAATAGTAATTGAGTGGCTACTGTTTTGTAGGCACTATGCTAACTGTTGTAGATACAGTGTTGAATGAGTTATATACAGTTCTTGTTCTTGTGGGCCTCAGAATTACAGAGGGACAAGCAAACAGCATCCTGGGTGCTATGAGACAGGAAGTGATGAGAGCTGACAGGAGTTATCCAACTTGGGGTGGAGCATATATGGAAGTTTTCATGGAGGAGGTGACATCAAAGTTGAGATCTTAAGGGTTAATCAGAGCTACCTGTTTGGTGAGGTGATTGCAGAACAACCTAAGGGATGATGAAAGGGAGCAAGCCATGGTCAAAGAATTAATTCCACAAAGCCTAAGGATGAAATGCAAGGTTGGAGAAGAGGTGTGTGTGGTGAGAGATAAGGTTAAATGCACATTATTTTTGTGAACTGTAAGATAGAGTGAAATCTGACCAGATGTTATCTATTGATAGCCAGGAGTGAGATTTTCCTTGTAATACCTTACGTTTGGCTGGCTGTTTCAAGGCAATGATTTCTGATAGAGGAGTGTTTAATAACCATGTTGCTGTCTACAATCTATAATATTTACTTGTCACTTGGGAGCTTGCTTAGAAGTCAGTGTCACTTCAGTTCAGTCACTCAGTTGTGTCCGACTCATTGCAACCCCATGAATCGCAGCACGCCAGGCCTCCCTGTCCATCACCAACTCCCAGAGTTTACTCAAACTCATGTCCATTGAGTTGGTGATGCCATCCAGCTATCTCATCCTCTGTCATCCCCTTCTCCTCCTGCCCCCAATCCCTCCTAGCATCAGAGTCTTTTCCAATGAGTCAGCTCTTCACATCAGGTGGCCAAAGTATTGGAGTTTCAGCTTTAGCATCAGTCTTTCTAATGAACACCAAGAACTGATCTCCTTTAGTACAGACTGGTTAGATCTCCTTGCAGTCCAAGGGACTCTCAAGAGTCTTCTCCAACACCACAGTTCAAAAGCATCAATTCTTTGGCACTCAGCTTTCTTCACAGTCCAACTCTCACATCCATACATGACCACTGGAAAAACTATAGCCTTGATTAGACAGACCTTTGTTGGCAAAGTAATGTCTCTGCTTTTTAATATGCTATTTAGGTTGGTCATAACTTTCCTTCCAAAGAGTAAAGTGAGGTGAACTCGCTCAGTCGTGTCTGACTGTTTGTGACCCCAAAGACTATAGCCTACCAGGCTCCTCGGTCTGTGGGATTCTCCAGGTAAGAATACTGGAGTGGGTTGTCATTTCCTTCTCCATGGGATCTTCCCGACCCAGGGATCGAACCAAGGTTACCCATATTGCAGGCAGATGCTTTACCCTCTGAGCCACTGGGGAAGACCTCCAAGGAGTAAGTATCTTTTAATTTCATGGCTGCAGTCATCATCTGCAGTGATTTTGGAGCCCCCAAAATAAAGTCTGACACTGTTTCCACTGTTTCCCCATCTATTTCCCATGAAGTGATGGGACCAGATGCCATGATCTTAGTTTTCTGAATGTTGAGCTTTAAGCCAACTTTTTCACTCTCCTCTTTCACTTTCATCAAGAGGCTTTTAGCTCCTCTTCACTTTCTGCCATAAGGGTGGTGTCATCTGCATATCTGAGGTGATTGATATTCTTCTCAGCAATCTTGATTCCAGCTTATGCTTCCTCCAGTCCAGCGTTTCTCATGATGTACTCTGCATATAAGTTAAATAAGCAAGGTGACAATATACAGCCTTGATGTACTCCTTTTCCTATTTGGAACCAGTCTGTTGTTCCATGTCCAGTTCTAACTGTTGCTTCCTGACCTGCATATAGGTTTCTCAAGAAGCAGGTTAGGTGGTCTGGTATTCCCATCTCTTTCAGAATTTTCCACAGTTTGTTGTGATCCACACAAAGGCTTTGGCATAGTCAATAAAGCAGAAGTAGATGTTTTTCTGGAACTCTTTTGCTTTTTTTTGATGATCCAGTGGATGTTGGCAATTTGATCTCTGGTTCCTCTGCCTTTTCTAAAACCAGCAGAACATCTGGAAGTTCACACTTCATGTATTGCTGAAGCCTGGCTTGGAGAATTTTGAGCATTACTTTACTAGCATGTGAGATGAGTGCAACTGTGCAGTAGTTTGAGCATTCTTTGGCATTGTCTTTCTTTGGGATTGGAATGAAAACTGACCTATAACCTTCATATGGCATGTTGTAGGGGAAAAAAGCCTTGAATTCTTAGTGAGAGTTTTTCTTTTATTTTTCTCTCCTTTTAAGAGTTTTTCATTACTTATAACTCCGTTGTTGAAGTTCAGCAAGACTGGCCACAGGGTGAAGTCATTTGTGGTGGTTAGCTGAATACAGTAGCTGGCCTAGCTTATCTCAGTGTTTAGAGTCAAGAAATGGCAAAACCTTTAAGACTGTGCTTCTATCAAGGAACTGGTCAGAGAGCTTTGATCTCCCAGGTGCCTTGGTAGCTATAGAGGATTACAAAATGGTACGTTATCTCCATTGACATTTTCCTTAAAGAGATGATTTCCTTTGTTTTAATTTGAGACAAGAGTTGAAAATTGCTTGAGTCTTAGTGCTGGGCCATATTTAAAAACAAATACAAGAACCTTAATTTTAGTCACTTGCAGCAAATTCGATGGCACCCCACTCCAGTACTCTTGCCTGGAAAATCCCATGGACGGAGAAGCCTGGTAGGCTGCAGTCCATGGGGTCGCTGAGGGTTGGACACGACTGAGCGACTTCACTTTGACTTTTCATTTTCATGCATTGGAGAAGGAAATGGCAACCCACTCCAGTGTTCTCGCCTGGAGAATCCCAGAGACGGGGGAGCCGATGGGCTGCCGTCTATGGGGTCGCAGAGTCGGACGTAACTGAAGTGACTTAGCAGCAGCAGCGCAAATGTGCTCACTCTACTTCCTAGTATTTTGAAGTGCAGTTATGAAAGATCAATTCATAATGAAACCCAAGTTTCTCTAGGCTGTGGTGTATAACCATGCCACAGGGAATATAGTCACAATGAAAGTAAAGTAACAGGTTTTCTCTTTTTTCACAACAGAATTGTAGATCCACTTCTCTGTTGTCATGTTGATATTTCTTCCTGAAATATTCTTGCTTGTATTGTCCATCTTGCTGCTACTGCTGCTTAGTCGCTTAAGTCATGTCCAAGTCTGTGTGACCCTATGGACTGTAGTCCACCAGGCTCCTCTGTTCATGGGATTCTCCAGGCAAGATTACTGGAGTTGGTTGCCATGCCCTCACCCAGGGGCTCTTCCCAACCCAGGGACTGAACCTGAGTCTCCTGCATTTCAGGCAGATTCTTTATCACTGAGCTACCAGGGAAGCGTGTATTATTTATCTTAAGCCCTTGCAAAAATTCTTCAATTCACTTTAAGCATTGAGTCTTTACTTTTTACATCACAAAGTGAGACTTAAACCATTTCCTGAATATGTCTTGCAAAACATCTCAGAATTTTCCTGAATGACTTAAAATAACTGGTTTGTTTAAAACAAGATCCAAAAAAACCCCTTGCTGATTTATTTCACTGAAGACCTTTTAAAGTCTGTTCTAATCTGGAATAGCAGTTTTTCCTCACTCCCCTTTTCATGGTTGTATTGGTCAGTTGTCCTATAGATTATTTCACTGTAGCAGATGCTTTTCGTACCCTGGTCATATTCCTTCCACACTCATTGTTCTCATGTACTCTGACCCAGAAGACTCCAAAAGAAAGCAGCTTACTATGACTCTGCCCTTGAGCTTTCTTGCCTCTTTCTACCATCAGCTGTGCACCCTCTTCCTGTTACCAAAAGTGGGAGAATGACTGCTTGCCACTCAAAAGCAAATAAAGAGGCAAGTTAGTGGAAAGGAAAATTTGGTTTATTTAGGAGCCCGGCGGGGAAATAGAGGAGGGTGGCTCCTGTCTAAAGGCCAACTTTCCCCACTGACAGTCAGTGGGCAAGAGATTTTACAGATGGAGGAAGGGGGGCTATATGCCAAAACAGCACAGTCAGCTCTCGCAGTCATCTTGATATTAGTCATGCGGTGTTCTGATTAGCATCATTTTGATTGTTTTAAGTACAGTTAAATCTTTCATTCCATGGTCGGTTTGTTTCCATTTCTTAGAGACAAGTTCTCAGAATTGTTGCATATTATGTCATGGGTTCAGTCTTGTCCTCCTGTAGTTAACTTCTTCCCTCTGGTGGGGCTTTCAGTATCTATAGACAGCTCACAGAACATGGCTCAGAATATTATCTGTCACCTTTGAGGAGGAACTAAAGGTCTTTTTTTTTTTTTTTTTTGGAACTAAAGTCTTGATTTTACTTAATGACTAAACTCATTATTTGGTCTCATTTGACTGTTCTCCTTTGTTTCTGCATTTTCTCATTTCTTTAATTAACCTTATTCTTCAGTTAAAGTTTTTCTACAGAGGCTGGGGACAGGCAGGCTAAGGACCACAGAGTCCTGCTCCATGTCACTCCTGCTCCACCACCCCAAGCAGCCTTCAACCAATGACTGAAGTGGGTGAATAGAGGATGTATCTTCCTAACCTTTTGGATAACTCTGAGATAAGTTCATAAACTATTGATGACAGGAGCATTCAAATGAGAAAATTTTCTGAAGATGTAGGATCAGAACACAGGTGAAATCTATTCCCTCCTTTGTGATATGAAAGAAGTATTAATATCACATTGTTATTGTGAACACTGAGTAGAGATAAAGTTTTGAAAAAAGATTTTCCCATAAGAAAGTCGTATACCAATGGTAGTAATTACTACAGCAGCCTGTCATTCTGAAAACAAACACTAAATTGTAGAACTACTTTTCCTTATATTTAATTTGAAAGTATTTTCTTTTTAAAACTCATAGGTTAAGTTATTATAATTTGCAGGTTCTGTGAAATTCCATGTACAGGCAAAGAAAGAAATGCCTCCGAAAGGGAGAGATATATTTTTCTTAATCCAAAAGGACTTCATTTGCTGCAGTTCCAGAGAATCTTATTTTAACTTTAATTCACTGATGCTTTAATAGTGTTAATCTGAAGCAATGGAGACAGCTTTATTAATTGGAATCTTTCATTACAGCCATGATTTCGTTGCTAGGGAGTAAGTGGCCTATGTTTTTAAAAACATTCATTAAAATGTCAATAAGTATCAATCAGAGAAATCATTTCCAAAACCTTTTAATCTTAAAAATAGGGTGAAAAGAACCTTCACACTCATTTCTTTGTGCCAACAAGGGCTGAGATGAGCAATGTCTTGAGTTAGAGCCCAGAACTGGCTGATTCAGTTTAATGCACAAGTTTTTATTGTCACTTGAAATTAAAGAGCTAAACCAAAGTTTTTTAAAAAAGACATCAGAGAAGAGCAACAGCTTATGCAGGTCATTTGCCAAGTTGTCCTTTATAGGACAGAAGGCATACAAAAATGCAGTTTTTACAGTTTCGACAGGCCTAGAATCCTCATTCATGTTTGTGTGTCTTAGATCATCCCAAGGATCTAAAGACAGAAATAGGTCATCTCCCCAGAAAAATGCTCATATTTACAAATATTTTACAGGCTATTTTGAAGAATTCTTGACATACTTCCTCCCCTAAAGTCGATAGATTTTAGGTGATGAACTGCTGGTTTAGGTGTTCAGTTCCCAGAAACAGTCATCAGAAGGACAGTTAACATTTAATCTTGAGTTTGAGCCCTAATGTCACGTAAAGCTGTGTTATAGTTTGGTTTGAAAGAGGTCTGGATTTAAAGGGATGATGTGATCAATACATTGTCTTCCATAATGGGATATATCCACTCTACTTTACCTAACCATTCAGAGGAAACAAAGCAGTCTTTCAATTCAAAATTAGTTTGAAAAAAACCTAATGAAAAAATAAGACTCTCCAGGGAGTTGGATATAGGCATGAGAATGCAGGTCAAGAAGCAGACAGGCATGGAATATATTTCCATGAATGTTCCTTCTAGGTCCCAGCTGGATAATGAAAATCTGAACCCTTCACCTGAAGAGTAACAGGAGGGGTTTGGATCAGAGAAGTACTGTGCTTGTTCTCTACATCTATCTTGTTTCTAAGCACATGTTCTCTAATTCAGGAACTGACTTTCTACTTTGTGCCTTAGAATAGGTCTGGACATTTAATGTCTTGATTTTATCTTTAAAATTCAGAACATTTCTTTTCTTTATTGGGCACAGTCAGCACTGTCTGAAGTTTGCTTCAGTGGAGCTGAGGGTGAGTATATTCCTAAGATGACTTATGTGCTTGGGAGCTTTCTACTATTTCAAAGTAAATACATGTAGTTTTATAAGAAGGCATCCCTAATGGTAGCCAATTAATTTCCCCACATTTTTAAGGTATATATAATTCATAAAGGCTTTCATATTAATGACCTATGTTCTGAATGAAGGACAGGCATTACTATGTCCAGCTTATGGGTGAGGAAATGGAGATTTGCAAATATTTGAGGCATACTGTCAGTAAATGAGAGCTGAGATTACTCTCCAGTTCTCTGGCCTTTATATGGATGCTTAAGTTCTTAAGTGTACTTGAAAGTCCATTTTTCTTTTATTCATATGTTGGTTAATTGAATTTATTTAATCATAGTTATCGTTGTGACTAAATATCACCTCAGGCTCATTTCTGGCTGCATTTCCATCCTATTAATCCTTGGATGGATTGGGTGGATTTTAAGCCAAAACTAGTCTGAATTCTGCTTCTGACTCAGTTTGTCTCATGAAGAAAGTAGTCCTTTTGTTTCTAAAGGTTTCTACATGAATTACCGCATCTGTTTGATGTCATTCTCAGAAAAACGATTCATCCATGAAAGGTCATTTCACATCAGCTTTACAAAAGAATCTTAATTTTGTATGAACTCATTGTATAAAGGATTGTAGTTATAACAAAAACCTATCGTCAAGAATGCTAAAGTGAAAACTTCCTGCTCATACCTGTTATTTTTATATTCTTGGTGCCTCAGAGTGCATGGCACTGGGTGGGTGTCTACTTAATTGAATATTTCAAAACGTCATCACATTGGTCTTGTGGAAATAAAATTTGAATTTAAGAAAACATTTCCCAAAGTTTCTAAATTTTACAGAAATCTTAGCCTCCATATAGGAGGAAAGTTCTAAAAGTGCTGAAACTATAGGATTCCAAAACATTCTTCATCCTAGTATTGTGCATGAAACAGGACTAGGAAAAAGCAAGCTCACCAAACACATAAATATGCCATGCACTGAACTTGACTTCTCAATGAACAAGAAAATAAAAACTCTCTTTTCCTATTTCTGCATCTTTGCTTCTAAATGTTGACTGATTGCTTTTAGGTAAATATGTGTATGTTGCTGTAGATTAAAAAATAGCAACAAAACTCCTGTAATCCTGACAGTGGAAAATGCATGCCTCTGTGGCCTGAAGAGCTCAAGCGGCAGCTTTCTTCCAGTTTTATGCAGAGCAGAGCTACACCCTGCTTCTATGTCATTAAGCACTAATTGCCTAATTGCAGTGCTTTGGGACACTGTTAAAAATTGTGCCTGAGGCTTTTCAGCAAATTCAACTTTAAAGCAAATGATCCCAGTAAACACAGTACTAAACACAGTATAAAGTTTCTTCTAGAAAGATTATTTAAGGCCTATTACCCTTGCTAGATCCTTAAATTACAAAACACTTGAGTACTTAGTGAGCCTGTTGCCTCTTCTCATGAGGACTTTTTTCAGCGCCAAGCTATAAAAGGAACATTATGTATTTGAGAAGAGTAGGCTCAGATCATGTGGCATGTGCACAAGCGGGGGTGGGATGCTGGGAGTTTCCCCACAAACCACTGAGGAAGCCAATCTTCTTAATCTGAAAGCAGTTTCCTTTATCTTAGGCCATTTTGAAGAGGCATGATGAATTGCTCTTTATCAGGGCATTATTTATAAATGCAGAGTTAAAACTTATCTTAAAAAATACTCTCCTTGTGTTAAAATAGTCATATAAGCTATAAGGGATTTGAGTGTGTGCTAAATCATTACATTATTTGAATACATTCCTTTCTTAAAATCTGCTTGGAAAATTGTATCAAACGTTTTGCATTATTTAGAATATGTAGCAACCACTGAGGTCTGTGAGGCATTTTCTCATACATTTTTAGTTTTTCTCAGCTCTCAGCTAGCATTTCCAGAGCCATTTTACAGAAGAGGAAGTTGAGGCTTGGATGGACAAATATCCTTGTAAGATCACACTACTGGTAAAAGGCAGGAACATGGGTGTTATGTATAGGTTAATCTCAAGTTCTTGGACTCAATTGCAATGTGTGTGTGTGTGTGTGTGTGTGTGTGTGTGTGTGTATGTGTGCGTGTGGGTGTAGGATGCTGGGAATTTCCTCACAGACCACTAAATAATTCTAGGACACCAGCAGGGTGTCTAAGAATACCACTCAATTCGATTCAGTTCTGACTCTGTCATATCTAAATATAGCATCAGGTTCCACCATCAGTCCTGCTCCCACTTCAGACACCAGTTGCAAGCACAGGCTATTACCTATATTTCTGACAACGGGCTATGAATCAGAGCTTCCCACACACAGTCTCCTCCTCAGGTTTGAAAAATTTGCTAGAGCAGCACACAGAACTCAGGGAAACATTTTGCTTCCTAGGTAACCTGCTTATTACAAAAGGATATAATTCAAGAACCGCCAGATGGAAGACATGCACAGGGAAAGGTATAGGAAAGGGCTCAGAGTTTCCATGCTCAGAATGAGCGATTCTCCCCAAATTTTCATTGCTCACTAACGTGGAAGCTCTCCAAACCCTATCCTTTTGGATTTTTATGGAGGCTTCATTACACAGGCATGAAGGATGCAATCAATGGCCATTGGTGATTCAATTTTCAGCTCCTCACCCCTCCTAAGAAGTCAGGGGATGGGACTGAAAGTTCCAAACCTCTAAGCACATGTTAGGTTCTCCTGCTAGTCAGCCCCCATTCCTAGGCTGAGATGGGGGGATACAAAAATCACCTTATTAAATATAACAAAAAATATCTTTATCGCTCCCATCAGTTAGAAAATTCTGAACTCTGTGCCAGAAAAGAGGACAAAGACCAAATGTATATTTCTTATTATGAATCACAGTATCAGTTAAAAATGAAAAGAGTGATGACATTTAAACAGAAGATAGGGCAGAAAGGGGAGATTTAAAATCTCCTTTTTAATTTAAATTAAAAGAAAGATCTATAAAATATGTTGATAAAAAGTTGATTATAGATAAATTTTAAAATTTGGGATATATTTTAATTAAATGTTTTAAAAATCTTTTAAGTTCAGTTCTGTTCCGTTCAGTCGCTCAGTCGTGTCCGACTCTTTGCGACCCCATGAATCGCAGCACACCAGGCCTCCCTGTCCATCACCAACTCCCGGAGTTCACTCAGACTCATGTCTATCGAGTCTGTGATGCCATCCAGCCATCTCATCCTCTGTCGTCCCCTTCTCCTCCTGCCCCCAATCCCTCCCAGCATCAGAGTCTTTTCCAGTGAGTCAACTCTTCGCATGAGGTGGCCAAAGTACTGGAGTTTCAGCTTTAGCATCATTCCTTCCAAAGAAATCCCAGGGCTGATCTCCTTCAGAATGGACTGGTTGGATCTCCTTGCAGTCCAAGGGACTCTCAAGAGTCTTCCCAACACCACAGTTCAAAAGCATCAATTCTTTGGCGCTCAGCCTTCTTCACAGTTCAACTCTCACATCCATACATGACCACAGGAAAAACCATAGCCTTGACTAGATGGACCTTAGTCAGCAAAGTAATGTCTCTGCTTAATCTTTAAATTTTTTTATTTTATTTTTAGGCATACAACATAGTGATTTGATGTTATTATAGATTATACTCCAGATGAAGTTATTATAAAAAGTTGACTATATTCTGTGTGCTGTACATTACATCCTTGAATTTTATTTATTTTATACCTAGTAGTTGGAACCTCACAATCCTTTTCCCTATCTGTTTCACCCCAACTCCTCTTGCCCACTGGTAATGACTAGTTTACTCTCTTTATCTGTGAGTCTGTTTCAGTTTTTTGTTATATTTGTTTGATTCAATTTTTAGATTCCATATACAAGTGAGATAGTATAGTATTTGTCTTCCTCTGTGTGACATTTCTTTTTAAAAAAATTATTTATTTAAATTGGAGGCTAATTACTTTACAATATTGTATTGGTTTTGCCATACATCAACATGAATCCACCACAGGTATACACATGTTCCCCTCCTGAACCCCCCTCCCACCTCCCTCCCTGTACCATCCCTCTGGGTTGTCTCAGTGCACCAGCCCCAAGCATCCAGTATCATGCATCAAACTTGGACTGGCGATTCATTTCATATATTATATTATACATCTTTCAATGCCATTCTCCCAAATCATCCCACCCTCTCCCTCTCCCACAGAGTCCAAAAGTCTGTTCTATACATCTGTGTCTCTTTTGCTGTCTCGAATACAGGGTTATCATTACCATCTTTCTAAATTCCATATATATGTGTTAGTATACTGTATTGGTGTTTTCCTTTCTGGCTTACTTCACTCTGTATAACAGGCTCCAGTTTCATCCACCTCATTAGAACTGATTCAAATGTATTCTTCTTAATGGTTGAGTAATACTCCATTGTGTATATGTACCACAGCTTTCTTATCCATTCGTCTGCTGATGGACATCTAGGTTGCTTCCATGTCCTGGCTATTATAAACAGTGCTGCGATGAACATTGGGGTATACGTGTCTCTTTCAATTCTGGTTTCCTCAGTGTGTATGCCCAGCAGTGGGATTGCTGGGACATAAGGCAGTTCTATTTGTAGTTTTTAAGGAATCTCCACACCGTTCTCCATAGTGGCTGTACTAGTTTGCATTCCTACCAACAGTGTGAAAGGATTCCCTTTTCTCCACACCCTCTCCAGCATTTATTGCTTGTAGACTTTTGGATCGCAGCCATTCTGACTGGCGTGAAATGGTATCTCATTGTGGTCTTGATTTGTATTTCTCTGATAAGGAGTGATGTTGAGCATCTTTTCATGTTTGTTAGCCATCTGTATGTCTTCCTTGGAGAAATGTATTTTTAGTTCTTTGGCCCATTTTTTTGATTGGATCATTTATTTTTCTGGAATTGAGCTGCAGGAGTTGCTTGTATATTTTTGAGATGAGTTGTTTGTCAGTTGCTTCATTTGCTATTGTTTTCTCCCATTCTGAAGGCTGTCTTTTCACCTTTCTTATAGTTTCCTTTGTTGTGTAGAAGCTTTTAATTTTAATTAGGTCCCATTTGTTTATTCTTGCTTTTATTTCCATTTGTCTTGGAGGTGGGTCATAGAGGGTCCTGCTGTGATTTATGTCAGAGAGTGTTTTGCTATGTTCTCCTATGTTTTCCTCGAGGAGCTTTATAGTTTCTGGTCTTACATTTAGATCTTTAATTCATTTTGAGTTTATTTTTGTGAATGGTGTTAGAAACTGTTCTAGTTTCATTCTTTTACAAGTGGTTGACCAGTTTTCCCAGCACCACTTGTTAAAGAGATTGTCTTTTCTCCATTGTATATTCTTGCCTCCTTTGTAGCATTCCACATCCATCCATGTTGTTGCAAAAGGCAAAATTTCATTCTTCTTTTCTGGCTGAGTAGTATTCTCTTTTTGTCTCCATGAAATTAATTGACACAGTTGCCTATCCTGGTCTTGAATGCATGTCCTTGTGTGGGTGTTCCTATGCAGCCTGTGTGTTCCCAGTGGTTTAGGTGGAAGAGCTAGATCTAAAGTGAACACAGGCCATGTCTTCTCCTGGTTGTGTTGCAGTTGGTGCCTTGGTGCAAGGTGTGGCTAAGGATGGAGGGGGCTACAGCTAGAGCCAGGTGTGAGCTGGGGCTTCTCTTGGGCTCAATAATAATCTCTGCTGTGGTTGGGGGCAGGGCCAGGGCTCAAGGGCTCAGCCCTCCTGAGCTGGCTTTGCTCCTTCCTTTGTGTGTGTGCACACCCGCCACAGCAGATTCTGCCCTGGCTAGAGGCAGGGCTGAGGCCAAGTTGGTTCCATGGGGAGGCAGGCGGGGCTGAGGCAGGAGGCTGATGGGCTGGAGGGCCTGTAGGCTGTCCTGGCAGGATGGCCGGAGCAGGAGGGAGTCTTCAGTCTGCTGCTTCTGTGCTGAGATGGGGAGCAAGCATGCGTTCATTGAGAGTGGAGTCTTGTTTTTTCACACCCCTCTTTTAAGCCCCACTGATATTTAAATCAGTTAAGGCGATTTGTCTTCCTGGTGTTAGACCCCACAGCTGGGTTGCCTATGTTGCTCAAACCTCTCACTACAAAGGGAGGCTCCCCAAGCCTGTGAAATCCTCTTTCTCTTGTGGGTCACCTGCTAGGGGTGTGGTCCTGCCTGACTAGATGACTTCTCCCCTTTCTACCATACTCCATGTGGTTCTTTCTTTGGAGCCTTGGTTGTAGGGAGAACCTTTCTGCTAGTCTTCAGATCACACTCAGAGAATGTTGCTCTGTATGTATTTGTAGTTTTGATGTGTTTGTGAAGGAAGGTGAGCTCAGAATCTTCCTATTCTACTATCTTGATCCCATCAGACTCACGTTTATTTTAAAATCACTCTTCATCTTTTATATTAGTCTAGATTTCAAGTATCAGATTTGCACAAAGTGAGATTCACCCATAGCATTTAGAACTATACTTATATAACACTTGTTATATCCTTTAACATGTATAATTCATATACTCCATTCACTTCTCCTGATCTTTCTAGTTAATAGAGATTGTGGTGTCTTTTATTGCATTGACAATATATTATGATATTTGTATCAAATATCACCTTTATATATATATATCTACAAAGTCCTTTTATGACCTTCCCTGACCTACTTGAATTTAATGTCAAGCTGTACACATGATTATGTACTTTAAATGTAACAGAAATAGTCTTGACTTTCATCATCAGTAGTTTCTCTTTTGGTGTATTTTTTAAGATTTTTTAAAAAAATTTAGACTGTGAAAATCCAGAAGTAGGTAAATTTACTCAGAAGGGTCACCTTAGAAATTAGTGTCTATGTATATTTGATTCACTACACCAAACTAAATCAACTAATTAAAAAACAATTAAAAAACTCTCAAGGGAAAATCTCAAGAAAAACTTACTTTTGGTGTAGACTTGCCTTGTCCATAGTAGGCATACAAAAATATTTTTTAAATTGAATAGAATAGATTATTTCTTGTTAAGGGCATTTCTTTGTTATAATCCTGTCACTGATATATGATTTGACAATGCTTCAAGTTAGATTTTCTGAAAAGCATACTCAGATAGCAATTGGTACCAACTTCTGGTAGGGAGCATTCTTAGGGAAATAGCTAGGAAAGGGCAGAAAGAGAAGTCGGTCTACAATGTAATCTCAACCAAGACTTCAGCCAACCCCTTAGGGAGCTTTGAAGATGGGTTGACCCTTCTGATTTGTGTCTTATTCTGGCAAGAGAGCCTACACCATTATAATCTGGAATTGACTGCTTATTTAATATGAACTTCCCTACTTCCTTCCTAGTAAGAGTCTGACATTGGCCAAAACAGCTGACTCCAGCTAAGGGCAAATTCTGGAGAGGGTTGACTGTAGAAATAGCAGTACTTCCAGTGGCTGGAATAAATAGGAATAAATCCTGGTACTTTGTAGGAGGATCTGAGAGAGGTACACACTGGATTCTGTATAGGTAGGGAGCTAAATTCAGCAAAAATGGCAAAAAGTGGTATTTTGACCATGTCATTTCTTTTTCACATCCCACCCTTCAATCTCTAATTCTGTCAAAGGATGGGCATTTTTATTTGTTTCTTTACTTTCAATACATACAGGTTGATTTGTAAAGTCTGACTTGGCTAATTATTCTGACAATTTCCTATTCATTATCTCACATAGCAGGGAGCCTCATTGGACCATCAAGCCTGTAAATTTATGATTGTACATCAATCAGTGAAATATAATTGCCAGCTGCTGGATCTGGGCTTAGGGTGCACTGGATAAGACAGGATGTGTGCAGTTAGCCCCAAGGTTTGCCCAGGAGCACTCGGCCATCTGACAAGTAAAGAAACTTTGCAGTAATTGAGAAAATGAACACCTTGGGTTATTTTCTTGCTGGAAATAGTTAGAACTTCTTATCATTGAATTGCCCTGTTTTGTTTCTCATTATCTCTCAAAAGCTTTGCCAGGAAAGAAGCTATTTGGCACACATTGAATTTTAGCTTGTTTAGGGGTGAAAAAGTTGATTTACAAGTAATGTTAAGTTCTAACACAGTACAGATTGAGGGCTTTTGATTTTTATATTTTCTATAATTTTACATTACATGGGTGAGATGGTGGAACTTAACCTGCAAGTTCTGAAGATCTTCTGAAAGTTTACATACTATTTAGCTATATATACATCTGGACATTTTCTTTGCTTTTTACTGAATATATATAGCTGTAATTAGATGTTCAAAGTGACATATGATACCCAAAAGCTTAGAAATCATTGCACTAAAAATAAAACAAAAGAAGACAGGATTCATTCTCTGATTTTTCAAAGCTCTTATCTTTATATCATGCTTAAAAGTGTATTTGGACACTCCACAAGTACCTTCTTCAAGTTTTCTACAACTCATTCCTCACAAGCAAACCCAATCACCGTTTTTTCTGTTTCTGTTAATACCACAGTCATTTAAACCTTCAGTTTAGAGATATAGGCATTATGTCTTTCTCTTCTGCTTTGCTCCCCACTTCTGAGATTCATGTCATGATGTGGTTGAAACAAATTATTTTATTTCCTAGACATCCACTTATCTTGGTGGACTCTTATACACTGCTTCTCACAGTGCTTCATGAAAATTTGCTCAATGAGAAATAGTTCTGGGACAGGATAATTATAAGAAACGAGTAGAAAAAAAAGAGAAGAGTAGAAAATATTTCTTTATGTTAGGACAGAAAGAGCCAGTAAGGTCTAGTTTGTGGGGAAAATACTTAGTTTTTTGCTTTGTGGTGGATGAATTAGGAGAGGGCCTTTCAGAGATCAAGCTGAACCTTGCTACCTTAGCTCAATGATTATACAGGGGAAGCTATATAAACTGGAATCAGTCCCATGTAGGCTGGGTTTCAGAGGTCAATACTCTTTGGGAAGACTTATTGTGAACTCTGCTCAGTAGCAACACTTCATACCTAGAGGGAATTCACAATTGAATTTTCACCACTTTCACTGCTTCTGTTCAACATAGTTCTGGAAGTTTTGGCCACAGCATTCAGAGCAGAAAAAGAAATAAAAGGAATCCAAATTGGAAAAGAAGAAGTAAACTCTCACTGTTTGTAGATGACATGATCCTCTACCTAGAAAACCCTAAAGACTCCACCAGAAAATTATTAGAGCTAATCAATGAATACAGTAAAGTTGCGGGATATAAAGTCAACACACAGAAGTCCCTTGCATTCCTATACACTAATAATGAGAAAGCAGAAAAAGAAATTAAGGAAACAATTCCATTCACCATTGCAACGAAAAGAATAAAATACTTGGGAATATATCTACCAAAAGAAACTGAAGACCTATATATCGAAAACTATAAAACACTGATGAAAGAAATCAAAGAGGACACTAATTGATGGAGAAATATACCATGTTCATGGATCGGAAGACTCAATATAGTGAAAATGAGTATACTACCCAAAACAATCTACAGATTCAATGCAATCCTTATCAAGCTACCAGCGTAGTTTTCACAGAGCTAGAACAAATAATTTCACAATTTGTATGGAAATCCAAAAAAACCTCGAATAGCCAAAGCAATCTTGAGAAAGAAGAATGGAACTGGAGGAATCAACCTGCCTGACTTCAGGCTCTACTACAAAGTCACAGTCATCAAGACAGTATGGTACTGGCACAAAGACAGAAATATAGATCAATGGAACAAAATAGAAAGCCCTGAGATTAACCCACATGCCTATGGACACCTTATCTTCGACAAAGGAGGCAAGAATATACAATGGATTAAAGACAATCTCTTTAACAAGCGGTGCTGGGAAAACTGGTTAAGAACTTGTAAAAGAATGAAACTAGATCACTTTCTAACACCATTCACAAAAGTAAACTCAAAATGGATTAAAGATCTAAATGTAAGACCAGAAACTATAAAACTCCTAGAGGAGAACATAGGCAAAACACTCTCCAACATAAATTACAGCAGGATCCTCTATGACCCACTTCCCAGAATACTGGAAATAAAAGCAAAAATAAACAAATGGGATCTAATTAAAATTAAAAGCTCTGCACAACAAAGGAAACTATAAGCAAAGTGAAAAGACAGCCTTCAGAATGGGAGAAAATAATAGCAAATGAAGCAACTGGCAAACAACTCATCTCAAAAATATACAAGCAACTCATGCAACTCAATTCCAGAAAAATGAATGACCCAATCAAAAAAATGGGCCAAGGAACTAAATAGACATTTTTCCGAAGAAGACATACAGATGGCTATCAAACACATGAAAAGATGCTCAATATCACTCCTTATCAGAGAAATACAAATCAAGACCACAATGAGGTACCATTTCACACCAGTCAGAATGGTTGCAATCCAAAACTCTACAAGCAATAAATGCTGGAGAGGATGTGGAGAAAAGGGAACCCTCTTACACTGTTGGTAGGAATGCAAACTAGTACAGCCACTATGGAAAACAGTGTGGAGATTCCTTAAAAAACTACAAATAGAACTGCCTTATGACCCAGCAATCCCACTGCTGGGCATACACACCGAGGAAACCAGAAGTGAAAGAGACACATGTACCCCAATGTTCATTGCAGCACTGTTTATAATAGCCAGGACATGGAAGCAACCTAGATGTCCATCAGCAGACGAATGGATAAGAAAGCTGTGGTACATATACACAATGGAATATTACTCAGCCATTAAGAAGAATACATTTGAATCAGTTCTAATGAGGTGGATGAAACTGGAGCCTGTTATACAGAGTGAAGTAAGCCAGAAAGAAAAACACCAATACAGTATACTAACACATATATATGGAATTTAGAAAGATGGTAATGATAACCCTGTATGCGAGACAGCAAAAGAGACACAGATGTATAGAACAGACTTTTGGACTCTGTGGGAGAGGGAGAGGGTGGGATGATTTGGGAGAATGGCATTGAAACATGTATACTATCATGTAAGAAATGAATCACTAGTCTAGGTTCGATACAGGATATAGGATGCTTGAGGCTGGTGCACTGGGATGACCCAGAGAGATGATATGGGGAGGGAGGTTGGAGGGGGGGTTCAGGGTTGAGAACTCATGTACAACTGTAGTGGATTCATGTCAATGTATGGCAAAAATGAAAAAACATCACAATTTTGGGGAAACACAGATATTAAGTGAAGAAACAGTCAGGTTACACAGTCAAAAATTCTTGTCCCTAGCAAAGTTAGGCAGATTTTCCTGGTGTCTTATGAAGTTTGCCACACATTCCTGAGCAGGAAGCTGCTGTTCTAAGACCTCCCTTTCTATGTCCCATGTATCCTTACAATGAATTCATTGTAAGCAAAGAATTGGAAGCAATTTGCATATCTTTTCCTTGAAACTCTCGAGAATCTTGCTAGGCTAATAAAAACCTCTCCAACTTAGAGGAAATATTGCCCTGGCAGTGAGCTTACAGGTCTTTACTGATGCCCAAGAGTCCAGTCACAAAGTAGAAATCCTTTTATTCTACTAGGAAAGATGAGGAATAAGAGAGGAAAAGAAGGAAGTCAATTTTTATTTATTGGGAATTTACAGGCACTATACTAAGCCCTTTATTTAGATTATCTGTTTGTATACATGACACTACCATCCAAGGTAGATGTAACTATCCCAGAAGAGGAAATTAATGCCAGTAAGTTTATGCAACTTGCCCAAAGTCAGTCATCTTTTCCTTAGGAGAATTTGTCATTTACCTATTTTCCCTCAGTTCCAAGTCAACTCTCCTATGACTTCTTTGCCAAGGTTGTTCTCTTTTTATTTAGTCATTGTGTCTAACTCTTTTCCAACCTTGTGGACTGTAGCCTGCCAGGCTCCTCTGTTCATATGGAATTTTCCAGGTGAGAATACTGCAGTGGGTTGCCATTTCCTTCTCCAAGGGATCTTCCCAAGCTGAGGATCAAACCTGTGTCTCCTGCACTGGCCAGTCATATTCTTTACCACTGAGCCACCAGGGAAGTCCCTGTTGTCTTTTAGGATCTGCCAATAGGGGCACTAGAGACAGACTGGAAAGTGTAAGGAGGAAGGAGAGGACTTCTCTCCTGTTTTATCTATTTCTACAGCGTGAAGTGGGCTTTCCCTGGTGGCTCAGTAGTAAAAAAAATCCACATGGCAATGCAAGAGATAGGCTCAATCCCTGATCCAGGAAGATTCCCTTGGAGAAGGAAATGGCAACCCACTCCAGTATACTTGCCTGGGAAATCCCGTGGGCAGAGAAGCCTGGTGGGCTATAGTCCATGGTGTTGTACAAGAGTTAGACATAATTTAGCAGCTAAACAACAATGACAACATAGTAGGAGGCCCTAGGAGCTAAAGTTGGTTCCAACCTCTAATTACTTTTAGCACCTGACAAACAGTGTCTTCAGACCCTCTTGGGGTACTAGCCATGGCCAATGATATGCCTTGTCCTCAGAGGGCTGAGCACCAATTCCTAAGGCTCCTGGTTCACGCTCATAGGTCCTTGTAAACTCCTCTCTGCCTTTTCTTCTTTCAGTCTTAGGGTAGTAACTGCTTCTTGCCTAGTCTACCTCACAGCTCTCTTCTTCCTATTTTAGTCATCCAATACCTGTTGTACCAATTTCCTATATTAAGCCCTTTGTGTGTGTGTATGTGTATATATATATATATATATATTTGGCCACACTGTGCGGCTTGTGGGATCTTAGTTCTCCCATCAGGGATTGAACCTGGGCCACCATTGTGAGAGCTCAGAGTCCTAACCACTGGACAGCCAGGGAACTCCCAAGTCCTTTGTGTTTTGAAATGTCTCAGTGGTTTCTGTTTTCTTGACCAGATGTAGATTGTGTGTTTGTATGTCTAACTGTGGAGTAGATACACATGCAACTGGGAGTACCAAAAGCTGGAGAAAACTAGAATGATCTCTGATCTGGTCCAGTAAACTGCTGGCTGCATCAGTTAGAGGAGGCATTATCTTGACTGAGAAGCTCTTGGAATAAAATGTCTGATTTCCACGTTATCCGCAGTTAGAATATCTCTTAAAGCACAGAAGCATAAGGTTCAGAGAGATGCTTTAGATGCCATGTCTCTTTAAAGTGAATGCAAAAGGCCACACAGAGGAATCAGGTTTTCATATGGTGGCCTCTTTTCACTAAGTCAGGCTGTAAAAGAAAATCATTTACATTTTGATCCTTTTCACTGGAGACACCAAAATAGTCTTCCCTCATGTGTCCAACCCTCTCTTACTTTCAGAGAGCTTGGGGTGAAATGGCATGTGAAATTTGTTCCTCCCCCAGCCAAAAATTACTCAATTTTTCTTTCCACTCAAATGTCATTGACTGCTTTCAACTGTTTTCTAAGGGAACAAATTACCTATTTATTGAAATGAGTTAACTGTAGCTTGCTGACAAACAGTATTTCATTTTCAGGAGCAGCTGTCAGACTTTTAAAACATGAAAAGCCCATCAAAAACATTTTAGAAAGTACAGCCAAAACCTTATACGTGCCTTTCTATCTGTTCTGCTCAGATGTATTCAAGGTAATTAACTGCTGTAGTAGTTTTTGTATTCTGGGCAGAGGATTTTGGTCCTGTTTTTTGTGTGTGTGTGTGTGTTTTAGAAGTTTTCATGGATATATTCTTAAGTTCAACAAATGTACACCGCATCAAGCAGTGAAGATAAAAATGACCACATTACATTGGAGACCTACAATCTGCCCAAGGGTAATGAAAATTTCTTCCGAATTAGGGTGGCATGGAGCACCTTTATTTATCCCTCTCTTTTGCTTATAATTCCCTTTTACCCAGTCCTCCAACCTTATTTTTGGGTAGAGCCCTTTCGGAGCACACCAGATGGAATGATCAAAAGCCCAGGTGGGAGTTAAAGGACCCCTTAATGCTAAGCAGTTTGGAATAGAAAAAGGCCTGGAATTTCAACTGGGTACCCACTTTCTGAAATGTATTTCATGTAGTCTTGCCCCACAGTTACTCCATGAAAATAGCATTTCTACAGTCACTCATATGAGGGGAATGAGAGCCATTATGACCCTCACTTGGGGATTTGGGGCTTCCCAGGTGGCGCTTGTGGTAAAGAACCTGCCTGCCAGTGCAGGAGACGTAAGACACATGGGTTCGATCCCTGGATTGGGAATTTCCCCTGGGAGAAGGCATGGAAACCCATTCCAGTAGTCTTGCCTGGAGAATCTCCATGGACAGAGAAGCCTGGTGGGCTGCAGTCCATGGGGTCGCAAAGAGTTGGACATGACTAAGCGACAGCACAGCACAGCAAAGTGACTTAGCACACATGCACACACATCTCCTCCCTTTTACATTTTGTATGGTGCAACAACCCAATCTAATTTTACTTGGAACACGTGTCTGGATACTGTGTATAAATGAATGAAGGAAGAGGAAGAGATTTAAAGGTCCTTCAGTAAGTGAAGCCAAAGGAAGATTAGCTTTATATATAGTCATATATACTATCTGAAAAATGGAAGACATCTTAGATCAGTTAGGACTCTCTGTTGAAAAGGCTAAGAAAATTGTTTTGAAGAGGGTTAAATGGAAAAAGAGAATTTAATATTTCACAATGCTGAAAAACTGAGGGTCGGTGTGGCTTCGGACATGGCTGAATTCAGGGGCCAAGCAGTTTTCCTTCACCTGCAGTGCTACCATTCTTCTCAGTGTTCTTGTACAGTTTCTGGAGGTTCATTCTCTCTGTTTGTGCGGGCATGGTAGCTACAGAGTCTCCATCCCTACATGTTTTCAGAATAGAGCCCCCTTGTTTGGTGGAAATAGTAATGGACCCTTTCAGGATAAATGAATTGAGAGGAAGGCATTGAGGACTGTTAAAAAGAAACTGAGGATGGTTGTTATTTTAAGAGGAAATGATGTTGGGGAAGACACAATCAAAATGTCAAAATAATGATCTAGTGCATCTTCCTGCCCTGTTTTTTACTGTTCTGACAGGAAGAAAAAAACCCTTAGAGTATGCTCTAAAGGTATGTGTGCTTATTTGAGTGACTGGAGAAGGGGAGAAGCTTGGAGTGTTGAACTGATTCTCAGACTGCACTGGAACAGATGAGAAAGATATCCTGGTTAGGAGCAATCACTGGTGGAGTAGAAGGCAAAGCAGAGGCTCTTAGAAGGAAAGAATGTGTAGAACTATTAAAATCCCCTAGATAGTTTGGAAATGTCGTCCTTGTAGTTTGCACTAGCAGGAGCTCCCAGAGTCAAGGCAAGGAGAATCTAAAGAAGACACAGAAGGAAAATGAAAGCTCATGATTGGCCCATTTTGAATAATATTCCTTTGGTTGCCATCCTCAACCCAGTGTCTAATCCCTTACAATTTTGCATTGCTTAGAGGGTTACCACAGCTCTTCACTTTGTCAGTCCTTCTCTCCCTTCCATATCACCAACAATAGGTCTCTACAAATGATCACACAGCCCCGACCTCTGTGGCTTGGATCTAGGAGCCTCCTTATTTTTGGTGACCGGTGAGAGATGGGATGTGAATTATTATTTATTGTAAACAGGGAAGATACTTTCCTTGCCATCCAAGGTGGTACTTGAGTGATTTCCCTCCCTCCACTCACATCAGTACTTGGTATGTATTGAAGTTCAATGAATGCTTCTGTGAGTTTTGATGCTTTTGGGAATTGTTGCCCTAAGAACCTTGTTGCCCAGTCTATAAACTGGCTCCTTCCAGTCTTACCAGTCAGAACTTACACTTTTATGCTCCATCAATGCAACCCTTTGCAGTTCTCCAAGCATTCCTGTGCAATATACCACTGTCTTGGGTTTGGTTCCCTGGAATCAGCCTGAGATGTGGATTCTTGTGCCAGTAGTTACTGAGGAAGTGCTTTCAGGAGAAACCTGAAATGGAAAGAGGGAAGCACAACAGGACAGGGAAAGAGGCCAGGCCAGGATGTGAGTTCAACTGATCCTGTGGGGAGCTTTTGGAGCGTTAACTATACCACAAAGCTTTCCTACCCTGAGGGTAGGGGACTGGCCATATCAGTGTATTATTGGTGGTGGGTCACTTTTGGAAAGGGGAGTAACTTAGGCATTTCCAGGCAAGTTCTTTCCTGTAGGTTAAGAACAATTCTCAGAAGAATGCAACTAGGAGCTCTTAACAACCCATCCTCAGAGCAGCTGGGAGATCTATTACAAGCATTCCAAGTGTTTGCTTACACAGTTCACTCCACGACAAAGCAGCAGCCCCTCCTCCTGTGTTACTGCCTGAAAACTTGCCCTAATATAGTAGTTTTCAAACCTTACCTATTGCATCAGATTCACCTTCTTAAGATTGAGATTGCTGACTCCCACCCTCAGAGATTCTGAGTCAGTCACTCTGGTGTGGATCTCAATAATGAATAATTCTAACAAATTCTCAGATAATGATGCTGCTGCTGTGAAGTTTACAGTTTTTGAGGACCAGTGGCTTAATAAACTCCTTACATCCTTTATAACTCAACTGAGCAATCATCTCCTTTAGGAAACCTACCTATTCACTCATATCCTCATCACCCTTCCCCTTCTTGGATTAATACCATTTTTCCTTCACTAACACTCTGTGTACTTATTATACTGCTTTGGAATTACACTTGGGAGAGTCTTTGCTCCAGGTGGTAGGCAGAGGGATATGAGGAGTCCATGAGTAGAGTTAAAGGTGATACATGTTTAGACATTTCAAGGAAAAGTTTTGAATGAATTTACCATAAAAATAAGTTCTGTCTTGTTACCTTGCAAATCCTTGAGGACAGCACTCTATCTTATTCATCTCCTGGCCCTTACTCCTGGCCCTTAGAAAATCACCTGATGCCTTGTAGGAGTTCCAACACAGGTTTGCTGAATTAAACAGTATCAATCTTGTTTAGGATTGGTATCATGGAAAAAATAAGTTGAACTTACCTAAATTAGATACATGCATAAATTAAAATATGTCCAACTTACCTATGGGAAAATATGTCAACCTAGAGTAAACTTTTTGAAACTAATTTACTTTCCAGTTGAAGGTTGCCTTCTCTAGTATGCTATGTCTATTCCTAAACATACAGAGAAAGACATTAACCTGCCTTTTTGTACACAAATGAGTCACTTCCAAAAATAAGCACCGTTTCTTGACCAACACTTACTTAATTCATCAACCTGTAATTTGCTTTTGGAAAAATCATCTCATAAAATGATGATGACTTGAG
Organism: Nanger dama; assembly: GCA_917880005.1. Lineage (NCBI taxonomy): Eukaryota > Metazoa > Chordata > Mammalia > Artiodactyla > Bovidae > Nanger > Nanger dama. The sequence goes on along the minus strand of CAKJTW010000094.1, from coordinate 6,300,536 downwards.
GTTTAAGAAATCTGGCACAGAGCTAGAAATAACGTAAACTTTGTGGCAACATTGCAAAGAACAAAATGCAAACTGCAGTTAGTGTTGGTAGCTGTTAAATGCAAGCATTCACTGTAGCAGACAGTCTTTCTTTAGAAAACACAGGCCAATGACAGAAGATAACAAATAGACACCCTTCTCTCTAGAAGAAATATAATAATTGGGGGGGCAGGGAGGAAATTAGTGAAAGGTGACTTTGGAAAAGTGGCTGGAGAGTATATAATATAACGACTGTTCAGGTGTATATTCATCAAAGCTGTTGACATAGTTCTCTTATTAGCTAATATGCAAAATGTTGTTTTAGGGAAATGGTGCCTCTGTAAAATACCAGAGGCAAGAGAGTCTGGAGTAGCTGCCATTAAACCTCTTTGCTAATTGGACACACCAGCTACTGCTATCACATTAATCTGCGGTCTTACCTGACAGGCTAAACAGCCTGAGCTAACGGAACATTTGGAATTAATGTGTTTACTTTAAGAAACACAAAGTCTGATTCAATTAGCATTCAAAGTCATAGAGGCTACAGAATTAAACGTTGGAGGCTTTTCTTTCTTTCTTTTTCTATTTGATAGTCCGGTGTTTACAGAACTTACATTAATGATGAAGCGATGTAATTTTTTTTTGTCTTGGAGGCTGAAAACATAAAAAATTGGATTAAAATTATGAGGCTACTCTGACATGATATATTAAAGAGCTCTGAATGATGCCTAGGGATGGAGGAGAGAAGAAAAACACTTGAGTAAGTAAACAGAGTTTATGAGACTTGTTTATGCCAGGAAAGCAGGATGAATATTTCTGACTAAAAGTTAATTAACTATTTTGCCTCAGCGAGCCAATTTGTCGTCCTAAACTTTGATTCATTAACTGCAAACTGAGAGAGTTGCTTGTTCCTTGGTGTACTCATATACTGCGTTTGTGTTAAATGGTGCCATGAGAAATTGTCTGCTCTATCCAATTGAAACTAACGGAAAAGGATATTATACTGAAAGTAAGACTTTTTAAGTAGCAGTAAGTAGATGGGTATTCTTTCAGAGCTATGCCCCGAAACTATATAGCTTAATTGCAAAGTTAATCAGCCCTTATCAAGTAAAATGAGGGTATACCAGGATTTTGAATCTGTACATGAAATGGGCCATGAAAGTTGTCCAGTTGGAGATTCTATAGTCTTAAGTCTTGTGAACTTACCAGCCATACTGCTTCAGGTTTTGCCGCTCGGTGACTATAATTTAGAAAAAAATCTGTTGTGAGGAGAAAATAAATCTCCATTTGTCGAGACATTGCCTTTGTTTCTAATAATGATATATTTTGTGAAAGTCTGTTTGCTATGTATAAAGGACCTTTGAGCTTATGACTGGGTTAATGAAAAGATAAGCATTTAGGAGAAAAAAACCCTGGCCATACTCCTAGGATCATGATCTTTCAAGTTTCAATCACAGTTGCATCCCAGGTGATGAGTGGTAAAGAATCTGTGTGCCAACGGCTGGAGAGGAAGAGATAGGGGTTCGGTCCCTGGGTTGGGAAGGCAGCCTGGAGTAGGAAATGGCAACCTGCTCCAGTATTCTTGCCTGGAAAATTCCATGGACAGAGGAGCCTGGGGGGCTACAGTCCATGGGTTCACAAGGAGTCAGATACGACTGAGCCACTGAGCACAACCACACACACACACACACACACACACAACTAACTCTATATCATAGGACATACTTGAGAATATTCATGAGAATTCATGTAACTTAGGTAAATTGGGTCTGTAAACCTTAATTCAAATAGAAGTAGTGGAAACGTTCTTTACAAGAAATGGTCACTTTTTTCACAGTAAAGCTTATGGATTTTCTGTCTTACACTGCCTCTCTGTCCCTAGTGTGGAGACAGAACATTCTGCCCCTCTCTGTGAAAAGCCTTTTGTGCATGCAGATTTTAAAGCCCCTTGAACATGGATTAGACTATAAGTTCCATGAAAGTAAGGGCTTTGTATGTAAATAACTGCATACCCAGTTCCTGGAATAATGCTTATGGAATGAATAAAGTAATGAACGAGTGACTGAACAAATGAATGAGGCTTCAGGGCATTTTAAATATCCTGAGGAGATTATGATATTGTCTTGGTAAAATGAATAATGAGTTAAGCTGGGTTTCCCCAGGACTTTGAAAATTGGGTGCGTGGAAAGTAAGTAAGTGAGTAAGCATGGAGTGTGTGAAATCTTTGTTCTAGTTACTGTGTAACTTTTGGCAAGCTATTTAATCTCTCTAAATCTTAATTTCATCATTAACAAATTAGGGTTAATAATGATAATATCTTTCTCATAGGTTTACTGAGGAAATATTTCATTGAGAAATGAAAAAGGTATTGTTTGTAAAGTGCTTTGAAGAGTTCCTGCTACTTAGCTATAATTTATGAAAAATTTATGAAGATGCCATGTGCTATGAGGTTATTAATCCAAACATGGAGATTGTTCAAAAAGAGAGTCAGAAAATATCAGTATTTGCAGTTGAGGCCCTGTAAAGACAGTGGACATTTGGGTTACTTCCACCTGTTGGCTGCTCTGAATAATTCTGCAATGAATGTAGGTGCAGAAACATTTCGTGGAGATCCTGTCCAAGCAGCTGTTTATTCAGCATTCCTGGTGATTAAATCAAAACCAGATGGAATGGGGCTACTAACATGAGAAAGTAGTTATTGCTTGCTTTGATCTAGCAAATTATTTCTTATTCATTAGGAAGTATGTAAGGCTTCATTGCAAAGATTTGGATGATCCTTAATGTGGACGTTTGTTATCCAGAAATGCAGGCTCTTTGTTTCTCTTGGCACCCACTCCCATTTTCTTGCATCTTAACTATTATTTTGATGTTTCTAAAGTTTCTGCCTTGTGTTCCCCCTTTTCCTAGGGTTTGATCTTTTCTTCTGTATCAGACAAGTCCACAGCATTCTCTTGTATCTTTGAATTTCTCCTGTGTGTATCGGAGGGCTAGGCATTCACTCCAGTATCTGTTTGTGTTGGGTTTCTTTTTCATTTTAACAATTTATTTATTTATTTTTTGGCCATGCCACTTGGTATGTGGCATCCTAGTTCCCCAACCAAGGATCAAATCTGTGCGCCCTGAATTGGAAGCATGGAGTCTTAACCACCCGACCACCAAGAGAAATTCCCTGTGTGTGCTGTTTTGAGCCTCAAGTGTGGAGATAAGGAGGAAAAAAATAGGAGTGATCAGCAGTCTGTTTGCAGTAGGTTTTTGGATCTTCAGCTGTACCTAGGGAATGAATGAATGATTCTGTTAATGGCTACATGACATCTTGTGTTGTTGGGTTTCTGTTGAGCTGTAAATTTGTTGGTCAGTGTTTGAGCAGTACTGCAAAGGACTGTTCATTAAGTGGAGACTTAAAATTCAAGTTGGTGCACATATCCTTGTTCTGTTTCATACAGGACCTAATGGCAGCAGCATAAGGCTATCCACGTGCAATGAGGATTAGGAGTTTCAGCTATAGCAGAGAGGATGTAGCAGGGCCAATGATAAAGACCATGGAAGCCAGCTTGGCAGGGAGGTTCAGTGGGGCGCTAATAAAATGAAAAATAATAAAAGGCAGATATAAAACATAGCAGAGAGGATGCAGCAGGGCCAATGATAAAGGCAATAGAAGCCAGTTTGGCAAGGAGATTCAGAGGGGCGCTATTGAGCCATCACTACTTAAAGTGAAAGTAAAAGGCAGCAGAGATCAAGAAAAAGGGTGAGAGACCAGGGCAAATGGATGTGTTCAGAGAGAGATCAAAACTAGGCAAGCTATTTGGACATCAGAAATGGGACCAAAGCAAAAAGAATTAAGGCATTTACAGAGCTCTTGGATTAATAATATTAATAATACTAGTAAGAGTTCGGAGAAGGCAATGGCAACCCACTCCAGTATTCTTGCCTAGAGAATCCCTTGGACAGAGAAGCCTGGTGGGCTGCTGTCCATGGGGTCGCACAGAGTCGGACATGACTGAAGTGGCTCAGCATGCCTGCATGTATTGGAGAAGGAAATGGCAACCCACTCCAGCGTTCTTGCCTAGAGAATCCCAAGGACAGAGGAGTCTGGTGGGCTGCCGACACGGGGTCACACAGAGTCGGACGTGACTGAAGCGACTTAGCAGCAGCAGTAAGAGTTACATTTATTGCCTACCTAATCTGTGCCAGACAATGTTAGGTACTTTTATGCATTGTATTATTTAGTTCTTCCTGCAGTTCTATGAGGCAAGTGCTATTATTACCTTAATTTTACAAATGAGGAAACTAAGTCTCAGAGAGATTAAGGATCAGACTCAGCACAGCGTTCTGGTTGTGAGCAGATATGAACTGGACTGAGGGAACAGGAGTAAGTTCAGCATCACTTATCTCACTGTACTGTTCCTTGTAATAAATTTTATGGTGAGTAGCAGGTATCATTTGTCATTTGATTACAATTCAGCCAATGGTTTTGCTTGAATAAATGATATTTCAACTTGGTCTCCCTCAAATTCAGTAGTTATTTCTGCATAATCAACAAAAAAAATGATGTAGAAGTGGGAATTTCAAGATTTGAATTCTTGAGGGATTCTATTTCCAAAATACTCTATCCTCTTCAAATGCATTTCCAAACATACCATAATTATCTTAAATTCTTGTTTAAAGATATTGTCACTGTGGAGAGAGGTGTTAGCATTAACTGATGCATGTTTTAGGAGTTAGAAACATCTGGCTTCCAATCTAGATTTTCTGCTTCAATTTTTCAATCATATATCTGGTAGGAAATTTTTGAAGAAAGAGATATTGGGACAGTGATCTGAGACTCTGAAACTTGAGAAAGAATCTCACTTTGAGAGGAGGAATGGTAAGACTGCAAATATTTAAGAGTGAGGATTGGGTGGGATAGAAAGAATGTTAGATTTGGTGCCAAAAGATTTGGGTTTATGTCTGACCCCTGCTTCAGAGAAGGCAATGGCACCCCACTCCAGTACTCTTGCCTGGAAAATCCATGGATGGAGGAGCCTGGTGGGCTACAGTCCATGGGGTCGCTAAGAGTCGGACATGACTGAGCGACTTTACTTTGACTTTTCACTTTCATGCATTGGAGAAGGAAATGGCAACCCACTCCAGTGTTCTTGTCTTGAGAATCCCAGGGACGGGGGAGCCTGGTGGGCTGCCGTCTATGGGGTCGCACAGAGTCGGACACGACTGAAACGACTTAGCAGCAGCAGCAGCAGCAGCAGCTGATCCCTGCTGACTTCAAACCTGAAACTGAGAATGGTAACGATGCATTTTCAGAGTCATCCTGTAGTTCAAATGAAATAATGTTATATGAGTGTCCTTTGTAAAATATAAATTTAGTAAAGCACATAGTAGGCATTCATTGTCACAAGTATGTTTCTAAAGCTTAATTTTTACTTACGATGATGGTTCTAGGATTGATTTGGAGAGTCAAGATAAATTCCCAGAACAACTAAGCATAGCTTGAAATGGGAATTGTTCATTTGGTGAGATATTTGGTGAAGATGAAACAAGATATTAGACCTTCTCTTAGAGACAACGACTTAAAATCAGATTTACGTACATTCTGTTTGAGTGGCTGGAGCTTCTAAGTTCAGAAGTGACTTCCAAGACCCACGAGAGGGAGCTCATGCACTTCTTAGGCTCTGCTGGTTAGCTTTCCAATATCTCATTCAAAACAGGCAGTCGTTGGGGAGGTGAGGTGTGATGGAGAAAATGATAATGAGAAATGAACTCCTTCAAGAAAAATTATTGGAAGATACAAACTTAATTTCTTTACTATGTTTGAAAGCTATTGAGAAAATTCTGGCCAGAATTCTTTTAACTGGCTCCCTTAAAGGAGAAAGAACTGCTACTACCATTTTAGATTAATTTCTCTGGCTTAACACTCATTCCAAATATTCTCTTCTTGCAAAAGAGCGCTGAGAGATGATGATCCAGCAGGAATGATGTCCCACTACACTTAGCCCAGGCGGCTTTGGGAGGCAACCAGGAATATCACAGTTTTAGCATTTGTGATCACAGCCTGTTTCAGTTAAATATTCAGGGAGAAAGGAGTCTATGCCCACAAATTTAAACAAATGTTGATTGTCTTAAGTACTTTTGTACAGGCTGTCATAGACTGGGAAAGGATGAATGAGTGTGTGTGTGTATGTGTGTGTGTTGGGGGGCAATGGGGTATGTGTGTGTGTGTGGCGTGTATGTGTGCGTTGAGGGGATGGGATGGAAGGCAGCACGGACACATCCTCAGTTTTGATATTTTTTATTTTATGATGTGGCATACTTCTCAGAGTTACAAAACATGATCAAAGGAGAGACGTCTAAAAGGCACTAAGCGCTCCACTTGTGAGGGAACTCTGCTAATGAAAGATGAGTTTTGGCTCATCCATATCTTGCTATGTTACATTACAATGGAAAAGTAGGCTCAATAATATATTTAGTCAATGTATTATAAGCATTAATCATTATATTGAATGATTATTTTCCACATAAGCTTTGTATAAACTGAATTGGTCTTCATGAAATGGAGTTTTATACTTTAATCTTATAATAAAATTGAAAATGTATTTTGCTGTAGACACTTTTGACCCAATACCTAATAACATTACTAAGGCAGTAAATCTTTTAAAATCAAACACTTAAAGGAAAATAATGACTGTTTTGACCAATAATTAATAAGAAAATATTTTACTGCTGCTGCTAAGTCACTTCAGTCGTGACCAACGCTATAGACGGCAGCCCACCAGGCTCCCTTCCTCTTCCCTGAGATTCTCAAGGCAAGAACACTGGAGGGGGTTGCCATTTCCTTCTCCAATGCATGAAAGTGAAAAGTGAAAGGGAAGTCACTCAGTCGTGTCCAACTCTTTCATGACCCCATGGACTATATAGCCCACCAGGCTCCTCCGTCCATGGGATTTTCCAGGCAAGAGTACAGGAGTAGGGTGCCATTGCCTTCTCCAATATTTTACTATTCATTAGTAAATCAGTAATGAAACAAACCACAAAATACCAATTCACAGGGTTAAAGTTTAAATTGAATGAGCTGCAATGAGGTCAAGCTGTTAGCAGAAAAGGTCAACTGGCCGTCTGGGTCTACATAGGGAGGTATTCACTGTCTGCAAAATCAGAAACTAGTTTGGGCAACCCTTTTGAAGTGAATCCACTTTGCAGGGATTAACTAATGCATGAATTAAAGAACAATGGGAAATGTAACTTGCAATTCCAATCATCATGATCAGAGAATTATTTTCTAATAGGAAAAACTCCAAGGGAAGTCACATTTAATTAGAAGCTTGATTCGTGTAAAATTAGAACAGAAAGGCTGATTTAAAATAGTTTGAGGGTTTTTTCTTTTCCTCAGGTAAGCTGTTTGAGTCACCGTTCCCTATTGCAGGGATAGTTTTTCCAAAGGCATAAAAATATTAAATACCCGGGAGCCAACATCCTCTTCTTTGGACTCTGTTTTGATGGTAAATGAGCTCTGTCCCTTGTGGGATTTCCAGTCTGGAAAAGTATGATGAAATGCCTAAAATATAAAATAATATCTTAATTGACTTACTAATAACATTTATATCAGAACTTTTCCATCATCCAGAAGTCCCACCATGACCCCTCTAATCACTGATGACTGATAGTTGAAGTCACTCAGTTGTGTCCGACTCTGCGACCCCATGGACTGTAGCCTACCAGGCTCTTCTGTCCAGGGGATTTTCCAGGCAGTAGTACTGGAGTTGGTTGCCATTTCCTTCTGGTATCCATTGTCACCAAAGAGAAGTTTTGCTATTTTCTGAAAATTACGTAAATGGAATCATAGAGTAAAAATTAGTTTCTTCTGTCTTTGACTTAAGATTATGTGTGTTAGGTTCATTGATATTGTTTCATGTAGTTTTAGTTCATTTGTTTTAATTTCTGTAAAGTATTCTAGTGTATGACTAAATAAGAACAAATCTCTAGGCTAGTATACTAAAGATCAGGAATCACTAGAATTTTTCTGTAAATGGGAAGATACTAATTATTTTAGTCTGTGTGGGCTGTATGGTTTTTGTTGCAACTATTCATCTTTGATGTATTATTACAGCAGTCATAGGCAATGTGTAAATGATAGCTGTGTCTGTGTTCCGATAATGACAGGCTGGATTTGGCTTGTGGATCACCCTTGAATATTTAGATTGTTTTCAGGTTGGTGTTACCATGAATCAACCTTTGTAATTTATTGTACGTGTCTTTGGTGTTTGCATGTAGGTGATTCCCTTCGATATGCAGCAAGCAATGAATTACTTTGTTCAGCTTTGGTAGATGCTGCCAACTTTTCCAAACAGCCTAGGCAGCCTAGGTGCTCCAGGTTTTTATCAACATGTGAAATTTTCATTCATTGAAATTTAGCCCTTTTGGTGGGTATGTGGTATCATTTCCCTAATGTAAGCCTTTTCTGATATGTCAACTGAGAAAGCCAGTAAATTCTGTCATATGAGTGTATACATTCCACTGATTGTTCTATAAGTTTGTTTTATTTTATGCAAACAATTACCTGGAATAAAATAAAATCAGAATATTTAAGTGTTGCAGTTCAAAACAAAAATACAAAAATACTGAAATTTGGCTTGGCTTTGAGAACAATGGAGGGAGGGGATATATGTATACATACAGCGGATTCACTTCCTTATATAGCAGAAACTAATGCAACATTGTAAAGCAATTATACTCCAATCAAAACAATAGCAACAATAAATTAAATGGAAGAATAAAGAGCTTTTGAAGTGCTTTTACCTGAGGAACTTTTAGGCTTTCAGAGCAGAGAGTTTAAAATTAAGAATTAGTTCTAGATTTATAACAGCCAATATCAAATAGGTTATGAGGATTATAAACTGTATGAGCTTGAATAAGTAACTTTAAAGCATTGTTGTAAAGTAGAATAAATATCTGTACCATCATTTCCGCATGAATTTTGTGAGTATAAAATATGATTATATTTGTGATAATGTAAAATATTCAGAGAGAATTAAACTTCATTAAGGATTCTTTATCCACTCAGGATACCAAATCTTAACTGTCAGGAATCTCCCAAAGTCTACATTCATCTGTAAAAATAGTTGAAGAAATTCTCTAACTCAGAACCCTCTGAAGATAATAAAAGGGTAAATTTGACTAAGAAAAGTATGATGTTGTGATTTATAATAAGAAATACAGATTTTACTTTTATCCCCTTTTCTGGCACAGAGCTTCTAAAATCCTTGGAATTTCCTGAGAGGACCGATAAATGCGACTTTTCTTGTGTGTTAGTAAGGTGACTTTGGGACCCTATCTAAGAGTGGGGACTGATCTATGGGAAAACCAACCATGCAATTAGATGATTGGAACTTTCAGCCCCACTCCCAACTTCTGAGAGGCAGAAAGGCTGGTGGTTGAATCAATCACCAATGACCAATGGGTTAATCAATCACAAGCCTCTATTAAAAAAAACCAAAAGCAGGGGGTTTGGAGATCTTCTTGGTTGGTGGACAGGGAGATTATGTGAGACTGGAGAGCTTGGAGAGGGCATGGAATCTCCTTACCCCTTCTCTATACTCACCCTGTGCCTCTCTCCCATCTGGTCATTCCAGAGTTATCAATCCTTTTACAACAAACTTGTGATACTGAGTCAATGGGTTTCCTGAGTTTTATGAGCTACTCTAACAAATTCATCAGACTCAAAGAGGAGGTCACAGGGACCTCTGATTGATAGCTAGTCAGTTAGAAACACAGTTAATAATCTGGGCTTCTGATTGACATCTGATGTTTTGAACAGGGGGCATTCTTGTAGGACTGAACACTTAAGTTTTGAATCTGACACTGTCTCAGGATAGACAGTGTCAGAATTGAGTTGAATTGTAGAATCCCTAGCTGGTGTCAGAAAATTCTTGTTGTTGGTGTGGCAATCCCATCCCTCCACCCCCTAAACATAATGGACTTGGTCTCGGAACACCAAAAAGAAAACCATATTGTATAATGGGAGCTACATATGTGACACAATTAGCTTATGCATAGATACACTATCCTACTGTGAAGTGGAGTTTTGGCATTTTCTAGCTCTTACTCACAAAGCAAAAAAGCTGGACAGAAAGTTCAGTTACTGAGATTAAGGAAGTGTTTCTCTTTTGGTTTGGGTTTATCTTTTCTTCAGTTCAGTTCAGTCGCTCAGTCATGTCCGACTCTTTGCAACCCCATGGACAGCAGCACACCAGGCTTCCCTGTCCATCACCAACTTCTGAAGCTTGCTCAAACTCATGTCCATTGAGTTGGTGATGCCATCCAACCATCTCATCCTCTGTCGTCCCCTTCTCCTCCTGCCTTCAATCTTTCCCAGCATCAGGGTGTTTTCCAAAGAGTCAGTTCTTCTCATCAGCTGGTCAAAGTATCAGAGCTTCAGCTTCAGGGTCAGCAATTCAATGAATATTCAGGACTGATTTCCTTTAGGATGGACTGGTTTGAACTCCTTGTAGTCCAAGGGACTCTTAAGAGTCTACTCCAACACCACAGTTCAAAAGCATCAATCTTCAGCACTCAGCTATCTTTATGGTCCAAGTCTTACATCCATGTGACTACTGGAAAACCACAGCTTTGCTAGATGGACTTTTGTCAGCAAAGTAATGTCTCTGCTTTTTAATATGCTGTCTAGGCTGGTCATAGTTTTTCTTTCAAGGAGCAAGCATCTTTAATTTCATGGCTGCAGTTACTATTGGCAGTGATTTTGGAGCCGCCCAAAGTAAAGCATGTCTCTGCTTTCACTGTTCCCCTTCTATTTGCCATGAAGAGATAGGACCAGATGTCATGATCTTAGTTTTTTGAATGTTGAGTTTTAAGCCAGCCTTTTCAATCTCCTCTTTCACTTTCATCAAGATGCATATTTTCCTAGGTACTAACAATTCTTTTCTGTTTTCTAATTTCGTTGGAATATGATAGCTCTTCACCTCATTGGATATTATTTGCCGATATTATTCAGAGTCTGCTAATGTTATAGTCTGAAGTTCAGATCTTTAGTTTTGATGAAGGTGTGGTTTTTCCATTAAGTTCTGCATATTGACTATGATTTTTAAAAGGAGATGGCATTCTTTTCCCTAATTTTCTTGTTTTTGTTGCCTGTCCCACTTCAGTGGTTGGAAAGTCTACATAGCTTGTGTCTTTCAGCAAGAAAAATATCATCTTGTTTAGGGACCAACTTGATAATTTATCTCCCATCAGGGGAAGAAGGGATGTCATACTATTTTGCAAAATTTATTAAACATCCATGGCTCAGAGTATGTTTTTTTGACCATTTCATTCCTAATAGTGGCTATCCTCAAAAAAAAAATAATAATTTTTAAACTGTAAAGTTCTCAGTTCAGTTCAGTTCAGTCGCTCAGTCATGTCTGACCCTTTGTGACTCCATTGACTGAAGCAGGTCAGGCCTCCCTGTCCATCACCAACTCCTGGAGTTTACACAAACTCATGTCCATTGAGTCGGTGATGCCATTCAGCCATCTCACCCTCTGTCGTCCCCTTCTCCTCCTGCCTTCAATCTTTCCCAGAATCAGGATCTTTTCCAATGAGTCAGTTCTTCACATCAGGTGGCCAAATATTGGAGTTTCAGCTTCAGCATCAGTCCTTCCAATGAACACTCAGGACTGATCTCCTTTATGATGGACTGGTTGGATCTCCTTGTGGTCTAAGGGACTCACAAAAGTCTTCTCCAACACCACAGTTCAAAAGCATCAATTCTTCAGCACTCAGCTTTCTTTATAGTCCAACTCTCACATCTATACATGACTATTGGAAAAACCATAGCCTTGACTAGATGGACCTTTGTTGGTAAACTAATGTCTCTGCTTTTTAACATTCTGTCTAGGTTCGTTATAACTTTCCTTCCAAGGAGCAAACATCTTTATTTCATGGCTGCAGTCACCATCTGCAGTGATTTTGGAGCCCCCAAAATAAAGTCTGCCACTGTTTTCACTGTTTCTCCATCTATTTCCCATGAAGTGATGGGACCAGATGCCATGATCAGAGTTTTCTGGATATTCAGTTTTAAGCCCACTTTTTCACTCCTCTTTCACTTTCATCAAGAGGCTCTTTAGCTCTTCACTTTCTGCCATAAGGATGGTGTCATCTGCATATCTGAGGTGATTGATATTTCTCCCAGCAGTCTCGATACCAGCTTGTGCTTCATCCAGCCCAGCATTTCTCATGATGTAATCTGCATATAAGTTAAATAAGCAGGGTGACAATATACAGCCTTGATGTAAACTTTTCCTTTTTGGAACCAGTCTGTTGTTCCATGTCCAGTTCTAACTGTTGCTTCCTGACCTGCATACAGATTTCTCAAGAGGCAGGTCAGGTGGTCTGGTATTCCCACCTCTCTCAGAATTTTCCAGTTTGTTGTGATCCATACAGTCAAAGGCTTTGGCATAGTCAATAAAGCAAAAATAGATATTTTTCTGGAACTCTCTTGCTTTTTTGATGATCCAGAAGATGTTGGCAATTTGGCTGTGGTTCCTCTGCCTTTTCTAAAACAAGCTTGAACATTGGAAGTTCACAATTCATGTACTGTTGAAGCCTGTCTTGGAGAATTTTGAACATTACTAGTGTGTGAGATGAATGCAATTGTGTGGTAGTTTGAACATTCTTTGGCATTGCCTTTCTTTGGGATTGGAATGAAAACTGACCTTTTCCAGTTCTGTGGCCACTGCTGAGTTTTCCAAATTTGCTAGCATATTGAGTGCAGCACTTTCACAGAATCATCTTTTAGGATTTGAAATAGTTCAATTGGAATTCTTTGTCCTCCACTAGCTTTGTGAACAAAGGCTCAGTTGACTTTGCAATCTAGGATATTAGGCTCTAGGTGAGTGATCACACCATTGTGATAATTTGGGTTGTGAAGATCCTTTTGTACAGTTCTTCTGTGTATTCTTGCTACCTGTGTCAATATCTTCTGCTTCTGTAGGTCTCTACCGTTTCTGCCCTTTATTGGCCCATCTTTGCATGAAATGTTTCCTTGGTGTCTCTCATTTTCTTGAAGAGATCTCTGCTCCTTCCCCTTCTATTGTTTGTCTCTTTCCTTGCGTTGATCCCTGAGGAAGGCTTTCTCTCTCCTTGCTGTTCTTTGGAACTTGCACTTGAATGGGTATATCTTTCCTTTTCCCCTGTATTTTTGCTTCTCTTTTTCACAGCTATTTGTAAGTCCTCCTCTGACAGACACTTTGTGTTTTTTTCTTGGGGATGGTCTTAGACGATCCCTGTCTCCTGTACAATGTCGCAAACCTCTGCCCATAGTTCATCAGGCACTCTGTCTGTCAGATCTAGTCCTTAAATCTGTTTTCCACTTCTATATAATCATAAGGGACTTGATTTAGGTCAAACCTGACTGGTCTAGTGGTTTTCTACTTTCTTCAATTTAAGTTAAAGTGCTAGATAAATATTAATTTATAATGTTAATTGTATTGAACCTTGAAAGATAATTTCTTTTTTCTCTTGCTCCTTGAAAATTTTTTTCTTCCTACAAAAGCAAGGGAGAAAATCATGATGATGAATCCTAGACAAATGGAAGAAATAAATTTCTTGTCTATTTCTTGTATTTCCATATTTTCCAAAGTGAATACCATAAACTAAACCTATCTTCTAAAGTTTCTTTTCCCTAAAAGCTTTATCAAGATATACTTGGTATACAAAAAAGGGACATATTTTATATATATAATTTGATGGGTTTGTGGATATGCATACACCTGTGAAACCATAATCACAGTCTTTCTTTCCTTGTATCTACTAATTCTCTGTCCTTGAATACAAAGAAGCTCAAGCTTTAAGCTTTCTAATTTTGTTCTTGCTTTTAATCTCATTTTTGATGAAGCATTCTAAATTTTTACAATAAGAGAAAAGCCTCCAAAAGCTCTGGACATAAAGTCTCACTCTGTCTCAATATATGCAGTTTTCTTTTCCCCTCCATACCTAGTGAAATTCACACTCAGGATATGCTCTAATTAGTTTCACTTTTAGGAGTCTAACATGGGATCATCAAAGTAACAAGTCTCAACTGTACAACTTGACATCTCATTAACACATGTATTACAACATACGGTGCTTAGGTGACTTGAGTTAATGTGGTTGTCAGGGAGGTGGTGGAGGTGGGGTAGAGTCAAATTTTCCTGGCATTTGCCATGTTACTGTAAGGAAAATATTAGTTACATTTTCTGAGCACAGTAGATGATCATGAATGTAATAGAATCTTCAGGTCCAGCAATTTAAATGAGTTATTGTATATATGATTCTGATATTTAAGTGAAAACATGACTAGTGCCAATATAATAGAGCAGAATATATTTTGATGGAGAGTTGCCATGTTTTTGCTCATTTATTACAAAGCTGATCTAATCAAGTTCATTACCTGAAGATCTAGATATAGTGTTTATACTTGAAATTCTTTTTCTAGAGTTTCTATAAAAACTCAAGTTCTTTCTTCATGACTTAGATTTGGATATTCTGACAAATTGCCACCTACAGTTTAAACAAGTTTATTGCACAAACTGTATATTTATTTAATTTGAAATAAGCCTTGTTTTGTAGAAAGAAGAATGGGAAACTCTGGTATATCTAGTTTTAAAATTAGGATTATGACATTTAAAAATCTAAATGTTAAATTGCTTTTACTTTGGCTATTCACAAATATTTTTCAGTTAGTCTACATGGTAAGAACTTCATTGAACACTATAAGCCTGAGGTGACCAGATGGTAGAATTATACTATTTGGAACTCAGAGGGATTCAGGGGTCATTTAATCCAACATCTTAACTTTACAGAGGTGAAAACTAAGCCTTGGAGCTACAGCTTATATTTTTTAAATAACGATTTCTTCCTTAACAAAATAAGAGAGCTTTAGACAGACAAATGAGTCTATGATGAGTGGATGTAGACAACCGATTCAGTTATGACAGTGTATTTAATATTCTAAACAAATGAAAGAAGAACCCATGGAAAGTTATGGTACAGAATGCAGTAAGGCCTGATGTCATAAGTCATGCAATAACATTGCTGTAGGTAGTGATTCTCAATACCCAGAGCAAGAAGTATCATTTTTAAAGTAACCATTATTTTTTCATACTGAGATCTAGGATTCCAAGGTATATGTTCTGTAGAGTTGTATGTACCACCATGGATAAATGTTCTACTCCATTACCATGCTTTCTCATTTATTTCACTACCCTATGTGTTCAAAATACTGCAACCTCTTCTGTTAAGGTTTTTTAACATCTTTATCTTTTTGGATACAGCACTGTTCCCTTAAAAATACATAAAGAACTTCAAAGCAGTCCTTTGAATTCCAGTGATGCTTAATTTGATCAGAATGTTTTATTTATTTTTGGTACAGAAATTACTCTTATGAATAGCTTATAGCATAGGTTACAGGAAGAAGAAAAACAGACAAATGCCACATGATGCTCTGAATTTTTTAAGGTTTGTTCAAGTAATGTTTAAAAATATAGAAGCAAAGAGGAAAATCAGTATATGTAACTGTTATAGGCGATTGTTCTTACTAGGATAGTATAAAAAGTGTAAGAGTATTTATTTGCTTCTTTGTTTTTCTTTTAATTTCTTTACAGTTGCAGTTATTCTTTATTTCTCTAATGTTTAGACCACATCTTTTCATTGTGATAAAGTTTTAAAAGTATATAAAATATAATTAAATTTATGTATTCCATTATAAATACTGAGAATAAAATATTATGTGATAATCTGTCTTTAATATGATGAAAACCTTGGCATCCATAATTTCATTCCTTCTTTATTTACCCTCTCAATTTTTTTATGTTAGCTGGGATTTCAGTCCAATTTAGTATTATTTCTTTCAAGACTAACTTCTAGATGCCATTTTGATATTTTGCTTAAAGTTTAAGGGCTTATTAGTAATTATATTCTATTGTAATTAAAAGATTAGCCATACTTATAAATACAAAGAGTATTTGGTTGGGTTATTTTATCACTATCAATGCTTTTATTCTGAAATTTCCATAGTATTTCTTTATGTGAATTCACTGCTTAGTTAGCTAGAGTATGTTTTCGAGCAATTTTACAGGAAGAAAATATAGGTGTCACAGTCTCTTGCTTACTTGTCTAAAATAACTTTTGGTTACTCTTGAACTTACAAGACTGATTGACTGTACATGGAATTTTTATTTCAGAATCATTTCCTCTTCAAGCCATTGATACCTAGTATTTTGTGCTGTAGAAGAGAATTCTGATTCCAAACTGATCCCCCCTCCTTTTTTTTGCCTTCATGTAGGTAATAATTTCTTTTCTCTGCTGTGGTGATTGCAGACCTTTTGAAATAAAAGAATTTTAAAAATAGAAGATTAAAAATTTTGTTCCTATTTGTGTACATCCAGAATTGACATTTTACTAGGTAAGAAGTATTCTTACTTGGTAAAAACCTTTTTATCTAGAGTCATGCCTTGCTTCATTCCAGAATTTTTCCATTATTCTTTAGCTATTTCTCAGTATCTATGGAGGAGTTGGTGGGCTGTAGTCCACTAAGAGTTGGACGTGACTGAGCAACTTCACTTTCACTTTTCACTTTCATGCATTGGAGAAGGAAATGGCAACCCACTCCAGTGTTCTTGCCTGGAGAATCCCAGGGACGGGGGAGCTGGTGGGCTGCCATCTCTGGGGTCGTACAGAGTCGGACACGACTGAAGTGACTTAGCAGCAGCAGCAGCAGCAGTATCTATTATGCTCTGTTGTTTCCAGTACACACAGATATCTTCAGATCTTTGAGTGGATTGCCTGAATTTTTGTATAAGTTGTTAATTATCACCATTGTAGTTGGTGAATTTACAGTTGAGCTTTTAGTTTCATATTTTCTTCTCTGATCTCAGAAGCCACCTGATTTTGTGACGACTTACTTAGATATCCGAAGCTGGGATGCTTTCTTAAATGTCATCGAGAATATTAATCCAAAATTTCGTTGCAGTTTTCTCTTGTATCTTGATACTTACTTTCTCTCTTAAAATCATTCTCCTGGATTAGAGTACAGTTCTTCATACATTTTATGACTTTTCCCTACTCTTGTTCTTTCATCTTGATATGACAAAATGACTTGATCTGCTATTCTGGCCCTCTTATCTCCTGGCCATTGACTCTGAGTGAAACTCCATCCTACTGGCCTTGACTTGATATTTTCTGAATCCTCATAGTCCAAGGTTTCAGAGTGAGATTCAGTTCGAGTTTCCTCTGTTTCCTCGCCATTGATCTTTATGTCTTATTCTGTCTTGTTCTACCCACACCGTACCTAGTAGAAATTCCTTATATTTCTGACAGATAGATAGATAACATTCTGGTTTTGTACAGCTGATAAAGTTTATTGCTTATTTTTAAATCCTGTGGCCTTTGTATTTATCTATGGAGGTCTAGCAAAATGCCTTTGCTATTTCAACATATTACTCAGAAGTACCCAGGATTTTCTATAGACCAGTTAGTTTGTACCTTTTACATTTGAGCAGGTTCAACAGTCACCTGGCTTCTGACTCTATGATCTGTCAACTTTCCATATACTGTAATCCATGTACTTTACTTCCCAACCATGTAGAATCACCTTCTGTTTTCCATTAAACAATCACACTGTCATATCTCTGCCTTAAACACCAGGCACACTCCCGAAAATGCATCCATTCATCAGTTTTCAGATCAAAGTCTTTCTGTCTTCTTTTAGGTAGATCTATTCTCCATTACTATAATCATTCTGTTGTTTAGTTGTTACTCATATACAGACGTCTTCCCACTAAGATGAAGGCAGATAATGCAATTTATTCAATTCTGAATTCCTAGCTCCTAGAAAAGTGCCTGGTCCATAGAAGGTACTTGAATGACTGGATGGGTGAATGACTGAGTGGAGCAAACCCATTACAAGCATTTTGGATAAGCAAGTCAATAGAACACATGTAAGGGCTGAGTATGGAAGGATATACTTTGGTCATCAGGTTCACAGGAAAACATCTCAACAAACAAACCCAACTACTGAAACCAATTATTGATCTACTCCGTAATGGACTACTGCCAGAGATGTAAAGACTCAGGGAGCTTACAGCCTCCCATTTCTCCCACATTGTTCATAGGCTGCAGAGCTCTTGCAGAACATATTGGTGTCGGGTTTTTAATTTTAATGAAGAGTACTTTTGAAAAAAAAATTATGTTAGAGGGGTATGTTGGACTAAAGAATCCGATGCACCTTTCATTTAAATCCCAAATCCAATATTTGTTGGTTGCCAGGCAATATTTGAAGCTCTTTGATCATTGTTTTATTTTGTTGTTAGGTATGTAAATACAAATACACGATAGGTATACGGTACTGATTTGAAATCTTCCTTTCCCTTCAACTTATATTAATACTGTTGTTGTTGTTTAGTGGCTAAGTCGTGTCTGACTCTTTGCGACCCCATGTACTGTAGCCCACCAGCCTCCTACGTCCATGGGATTTCCCAGGCAAGAATCCTGGAGTGGATTGCCATTTCCTCCTACAGGGGATCTTCCTGACTCAGGGACTGAACCCACGTCTCTTACATTAGCAGGCTGATTTTTTACCATTAAGCCAACAAAGAAGCCCATATTAAGAATATAGGAAAATATAGTTTTTCTTCATATTGATTATGTGATGAATTTATATATTTGAAAATAAATAGGTGACCTTAATATCACAATTAATATTAATATCTTTCCAAGTTAGAAAGCTAGTTCTCAGTAAAATCTTAAAGCATGACATGTATTTATGACTAGTGGGAAGAATCATCTACATATTCCCTTAGTTATGGTTTGTACACAGTATTTAAAGTTTATACATTACTGTATGTTTATCAGTGAGATTTCAAAAGACCTGTCCACATGGTGTATCATATGATAGTAATAATGGAAACAATAGCTACCTTGTTTCATAACTTTATAGTTTGCAAAGCTCTTTCTTACACACTTAATCCTTTGATGCCAGCTGGTAATGAAATGTTTTCTAATTATTATGCATCATTTGGTGGGGTGAGCATGAAGGCCAAAAGCAGTTAACAGGTATTAATTGTAACTATTTACTTTTCTCTGAACTTTAATTGACTTTCCCACAGGTTAAAATCCTTAAATATTCTATACATTTGCTTCCTTAGCTTCTTCTCCATTCATTTATCTTTTAAATATCTTTTAAAACCATGTATTGACCACTTGATAAATTTTTGTGGCTCAATCTAGGTTGTTTCCTACTGCAGGTGATTTAATGTGGGTTTCTCAGGGTTCTTTGTGTTCTATTGAGCATATAGTAATTTGTGCTGAAACATAATAAATAAATTCCCCAAAATGGTTATTGAAACTGAAAACAGTTAATAAAGACAATTTTTACATAGTCCAGTTACACAGACATAATGAAGTTGGCCAACACCATATTTATTGACTTTAAAATCATTTAAGTATATGGATTAAAAATAAACCGAAGAGCTTTCAGGTGACTGTAAGGTCATGGAGTTCAGTGACTCAAATTTCCTCAAGTTAGAAAGCCCAATCATAGTGTCTAGGATATTGAGTCTCATTAATTGTCAGAACAAAAACTTTTTCCCAAGACTATATATATATCGTTGTTGTATAGTCACTAAGTCATGCCAAATTCTCATGACCCTATGGGCTGTAGCCCACCAGGCTCCTCTGTCTATGCAATTTTTCAGGCAAGAATACTGGAGTGGGTTGCCATTTCCTTCTCCAGGGTCTCTTCCTGACTCAGGGATCAGATTTGCAACTCCTGCATTGGCAGGCTTTACTGCTGAGCCACCAGAGAAGCTCGTGTATATATATAATAATTTAGGGCAGATTATATAACATGAAGTTGATGGGCAGTAGTGTTTGGAGTTGGTTTTAATTGTATAATTTAAAACCCAAATGGACAAAAATGGTTACCCTGTTTGTAGTTGGACACTAGAATAAGAGTGCTCAGTATAAATTTCTTAATACATAAATGTTAAACAAGACAATCAGCACAAAATGTCATGCATGATATTTGGAGATCAATAGAAAATAGAATATGCTATAGGGAGCAAATTCATTTTTACAAATACCATGAAAAATGTCTATCCTAGCTAGACTATTTCTACATGTAATTGGTTTCTCTCTCTATATATGTATAGATAATTTGATAGCTGCTCTGATAGATAGATGCTTTGATAGTTCCATTTCCTGTCTCTTGTGGTACATCACATATTTGTCCCAAACATTACCTTTCCCTGTATACATGTTCCTTGTGCATGACTGTGGCTCTTCCCATTAAAGAGGAAGTGCATTTTTCTCTGGCTATTGACTTTAGGTTTCTCCATGTGACTTGCTTTGGCTAACAGAATAAGGAAATGACAGTATGTCAACTTTAGCTTAGAGGTTAAAGCATCTGCTGAAATGCATGAGACCTGGGTTCTATCCCTGGGTCAGGAAGATCCCCTGGAGAAGGAAATGGCAGCCCACTCCAGTATTCTTGCCTGGAGAATCCCATGGACGGAGGAGCCTGGTGGGCTACAGTCCACAGGGTCACAAAGAGACAGACACGACTTAGCAACTTCACTCACTAGGTGAAATTGCACGTTCCTCAATCAGGTTCAGCCCAGATTAACTGACTTCCAGTGGACCCACAAATGCATGAGTGAGCCAAGCTAAATATACTGTGTATCTAGCTGTTTGTCTTGTTTCTTTTAAAATTAATCAGTCTATTGATATATAACTTTATCCATCCTTCTCTTTATGTTTCTATCTAACCTCCAACCTTATTGTGTTAAAATCTGAGTTCATCAAAGGGAAATAGATGTATTTCATCCAACACTCTCTTGTGGATTGTAAATAGAAAGTAGGTAGAAAAGTGCTGCAAAGTTCTGTAATATAAGTACATATTTTCCTTTAAAAATATCTTTTCCAATTTCAAAGCAATAAGGAGTGGAGGCAATTTTTTTGTGTGTTTCAGATACTAATGGTTTTATTGGGCTTCCTCATATGGAAAAAAATGAACAAATCCATTAGATATCAGAATTAATTAACCTAATATTTATTGAGCACCTACTATGGTCCAGAATGTACTAGAGATACATAATATACAGTATTCAACAAGAGACACATGATCCCTACCATCAGTCTGGGAATGATGATATTAATCTAAATAAATATTAATCCAAATCCAAATAAATACATAATGATTAATTGTTATAAGTGATATGAAGGAAAAGTGTGGAATGTTATAGGAGCACATAATAGGGGGTTTTGTCATAGATTATAGGGTCAGAGAAGGCTTGTTAAGTGACATTTTAGCTAAATTTGAAAGATGAGTAAGAGTTAAGGTAAGGAAGTCAGGTTTGGAAAAGAGCATTGCAGGGCAAGGGGAAATCTGTGCAGAAGTCCAGAAAAAGGAAAACATGTGGTATATTCTTAGAGCTGAAAGAAATAAAAAGTTAGTGTAACTACGGAGTGGTGATGAGGTTGAATCCAAACCTGGGGACACATGATGTTGGACCCTGTAGTCCATTTAAAAATGTTTGGCTTTATCCTCAGTTCAATTGAAAGCTGTCAAAAGATTTTAGAACAGACAGGATTATATTCACATTTACATTTTAAAAGATCATTTTGGATGCAGTGTGACAAAGCATGAGAGAGAAAAATGGACCTAGTGAGGTCAAGAGCCAGGTGGTGGCAGTAGTTTAGGTGGAAGACAGGTGGCTTAGACTTGAATAGGAAGGGAATTTTGGAAGTAAACTGTAATTTTATGGTGGGTTAAATATTGGAGGTGCTTAGATTAACCAGTGGCACATGACAAGTTTTCCAAAACCTCAATGACATACAACAGTAGCATTTACTTAGCACATGCATCTGTGTGTTGGCTACCTGCGATGGGCTATTAGGCAGCTATGCCATGTGTCTTCCTGATTTTGGATCTTCATACATTTTTATTTAACTACATGCTGGCTAGTTTTGATGTTTCTTAGTGTTATCTTTGTCTTTTCACCAGACTGGATTGTGGTTTCTTGAGAATATGAAGTATCATTCACATGATAAAAATATTCTCCAATGTATAGCAAAGCATGTGACTGAATAAATGGTAGGGCCTTAATACCTTTTAAGTACTGGTTTATCTACCACTTTGTATAATCTTTTGTTCAGAATTTGGAAGGGGCATATTGAATCACTTTCTAATGCCTTGCTTACTTGAGAGATGCATTAATATATTAACTTACCTATCCCTTTATTTAGAAGATATTCCAGCAGTCACTATACTAGGTCTTTAGGATTCAAAAATTCTAAAACCTTATTCTATCCTCGTGGAACTCCTTATACTAAGGGAAAGAGATCTATAAAGGAAAACAATATGTATATGCCAGTCTTAATTATCAATAAATACTGTTATTACTTGACCACTATAAAAGTCACATTTAAAATGCACTTTTGCAAAATAACCATTAAAATCTCAGACCAATCAGCCTGAATTATATAGTCCAAATGCAGTAAACTTTGTTCATATCTTTTCAAAGATCAGTTATCCTCATTCCAAACTCCTGGTCTATAACTTTGATTTAAACGTAAAATGCTCCCACTTCTGCCTTCTATGAACAAACATGTTCTTGCCTCTGGTCCATTCATTGAAGCTTCCAAAGACCAATATTCAGTAAATAGTATTGAAATGAATTTTATCCTTTATAAGGAGCTCAAAACTCTAAATGCAAAAAGAGAAATAACTTGACAAATTCTATTTAAGCTCCCACATGTATCCTAATTCCAGACATCATATGAGCATTGTGGAGCTAATACATACAAACAAAAAGAGGATTTTTATGGCTTCTGATTAGAATTAAAGAAGTAAAATCCAAAAGATTTTATAATGGAAAAGAATGATGTTCTTTATTATGTTCCCAGTAATTATTTAACATCGAATACTGATACTGAAATAATGAAAGAATTTATTTTCAATTATTTTTAGTTCTGAAGACTTACAACAAATAAAGAAACCACTCCATCTTCAAGTTTTTACAAAGAAAATTGTAAAACTACCACATTAAAAATATTATTTTATAATGCTAGTAAGTAAATTCTCTATATAAAAATATCAAATGCACCAGCTAGACATATATTAGACTATTGGGAAATCTTGCCAAGTGTGAATGTGATGATTTTCATAGCCAGTACAGAAAGTTTACAGTAATTATATTTGTTATTCATATTTTAAATTCATTTGGTCTCAAATAGCTGAAGTAAAAGTAGAATTTTTACCCATATAGGGAGTGCTAAAATGATTTAAGCTCTAGTAAAAGTTGTGGTAAAATCAAAAACGAGACATTTCCATGGCTAAGTTTTTACAGTCTTATTTTTTTAACCTCCAGAGTAATGTTTTTCTTTTTATTTAAATATTTTTACTCTCTTAGTTTTGAAAGCAAAAAAAAAAAAAAAGAAAAGTGATTTCATGTAATTGAATTACTCATTGAACTGCAAATGATATTTATTAAACAAAATTGTTGATCACTTGGATTTCATCTATATGTTATAAAAAGATTGTGATTTCTTTTTATGAAATTTTCACAAGGTATAAGGAGGAAGAATGTTTTTGCTAGGTAATACCTGTAAGATTAGAGAATTTTTATGGTCTGATATTCAGAGGCTTACTTTTGGTCTGTAGGATAAACTTTGTGTACCTTAGCTTGTAATTGCACACAAAGAGATATTTAAAAATTTGCTATATGTCTTATAAAAGATATTTCCCTACTCAAATTCAACCACTTTTCTACTGCCAAAACCTTAGGTCAAAATAATCCACTATTTCTTGCATTTACACGTACACACTCACATACATACATTAAAAATATATAAATGAGATCTCACCATACACCTTTTGAGGTATTATTTTTATTTTAAGAGTTTATCTTGGTGATTCACTAGTCTCAGTTGATACATAATTATTCACTAAGTACAATGAATTTCATAGAACTATCATGACATAATTTATTTAGTTACTGTCTGAGAGAAATTAGATTGATTTGATTTATTTGTTTTAAAAAGTACAGCAATGAACTTATACATGAATCTTAGGGCAAATATGAATTTCCATAGGCCAAATATATACTGTGCTGTGCTAAGTTGCTTCAGCTGTGTCCGACTCCTTGTGACCCCATGGACTGCAGCCTGCCAGGCGCCTCTGTCCATGAGATTCTCCAGGCAAGAATACTGGAGTGGGTTGCCATGCCCTCCTCCGGGGATCTTCACAACTCAGGGGTTGAACCCACGTCTCCTGTGATTCCTGCATTGTAGGCAGATTCTTTATTGCTGAGCCACCTGGGAAATATCTAGGATAAATATACAGAAATAAAATTCATGCATATGGTTTACATACTTAGAAATGCTAAGTTTTAATAGATATCAACAAAAGTACCCTCTAAAAATGGTTTATGACTTCAAACTTCCACGAATGGGTTATGAAAATAACTGTTTCTTTATACCCTCCCCCGAATGGGCATTATCAAATTTTAAAAGTGTATATAATCTGAGGAATAAAAATTATATAGTGATATTGTTTTAGTTTCAATTTCCTTTAAAACTATGAAGGTTTGGCATAATTTCATATACTTATGTAGGGTTACAGTTTCATCTGTGAATTCTTTCCTAGTAACTTTTATCCAATGATCTTATAAGATCATTGCCTCTTCTTAATAACATGAATGCTCTCTTTACACAATAATTATTACTACTTGTTTCTTAAACTTTTACAAATATTTTCTCTCAGTATTCTTTTTATTATTATTATGTTTTCTGTCAGTATTGTCTTTTACTATTATTATTACTATATTGTTGTTCATTATAATCTTTGCCACAAAGAAGTTTCAAGATTTTTATGCAATTATCTGTTAGTAATTTTCTTTATTGTGTGGAGACCTTCTCATTCCTTTAAGATTAAAAGACATCATTCTATTAATTTTTTAAAATAGTTTTATTTACATTACCACTTTAATTATTCTATAATTCATTTTGTGTATAGTGTTCCAATTAACCTAAATTTAAAGGGCTAATCATACTTTTTTTTTTAAAGATGTTTCAGTAAGTTTACTTTCTTTAATTATGAATGCAAAAATCAGTTTTGAAATGTCAAAAAGTTAAATCTTGCCATTTTGGAGTTAGATAAATACTTGCAAGTATTAACTCCATACCAATTGTAGAAACCAGTCCAATGTAGTGTTTCATGGGGTGGCTGTCTGTCTGGGAGCTGGCAGATTAGAAGCACAGTTTCCCACTTCCTTCTAGTTTCATTTTATTATAAAGTACACATCAAAGCAAGGGTGCTTTGAAGCTACAGTGCTCAAAGGGCCTGTTATTGTCCCCAAAGCAAGTCCAAAGTAGGTTCTAGGTGACCTTAGGTGGCTTTTTCTGAAATCCTGACAATGAAGACAAGTGCTGCTGCTGCTGCTAAGTCGCTTCAGTTGTGTCCCACTCTGTGTGACCCCATGGATGGCAGCCCACCAGGCTCCCCTGTCCCTGGGATTCTCCAGGCAAGAACACTGGAGTGGGTTGCCATTTCCTTCTCCAGCATGAAAGTGAAAAGTGAAAGTGAAGTGGTGTGATATTGGTAAAAATAATCAATAAACAATCATGGCCTCTGAGTCCAGCAGTTTCCAGCTACAGCTCTGGCCTCCTCTTCCATCTTTCCCCTTGGGAGCCTCCATACTTCCTAAAACCTCATTTTTTAAATACTGCAATATTTCTCTACTAATTTAAATTTCCATTTTTTCTCATACATTAATACAGATACATACATGTACACTCACCCATACTTCTTCTGGACTCTTTATTTTGTTCCATTGGTAATATACTGCTTACATTTTCAGAGTTTTAAAGTATGTTTTGATATTTGTTATGGCAGGTCATCTCAGTTCCTCTCAAATAGACTTGTCTTGTTGTATAGAAGTCCTGTTATGAATTTGGTTGGGAAAATACTGAATTTATAATTATTTTATGGAAAATTATCTCTTCAATGTTGAGCTTAATTGCTCTTAGTTATGCAATCATCTTTATGCTTAAAATTCCCCTTTCACCTGTCTGTAGACAGTATTTCTATTTAAGCTGCTTACAGACCATGGGAAAGGTGTGAAACATGCCCCTGAGTTGGCCACTAGTTTTCTTCCGGATGTGAGGCTACTTGGAATAATGCCCTGTGTTTTTCATCTCAGTGCCCATAATGCCAGCTTTCATGAAAATGGAAGTGTTACTTGCTTAGTCATGTCCTATTCTTTACAAGCCGCATGGACCATAGCCTGCCAGGCTCCTCTGTCCATGGAATTCTCCAGGCAAGAATACTGGACTAGGTAGTCATTCCCTTCTCCAGGGGATAGAACCCAGGTCTCTTGCAATGCAGGTGTATTCTTTACCATCTGAGCCACCAGGGCTGACTTTATCTGGGGTGCAAATGCACTGTCTTCTGAAGTTCTTCCAATACTCATCTGCTGCTTTCTCCAGGACCAAATGTGACATGATGCACCTATTGATTCTGGCTCTGAAGATCTTTCAACTTCTAGCTCTGTGGCAGTTTTCACCTCTGTGTGTTTTAAACTTTGCTTTCCTCTAGTTTTGATTTTCTAATACAATCCCATTGACTATTTATCATTCAAGAATCCCATTTTTTGTTTCTTAGCAATGTTTTGGATTAAAAAAATTCTTCCACAGTTTTGGTAATATTTAGTGAAATGGTAGTTACCCTTCTTATCACATTTTCAGTAAGCCATTGAAAATATTTTCTGGAAGAAAGCAAGTACCAAATTGCCCCATGAGATTCAGTTTCTGTATTTGTAAAGCGGGGATGATGAGAAACTCTTTTACAAGGCTATTCTGGAGATTAAATGAATCACACAGGTATCTTAAACTCTTACCATAAAATACATTCAATATATATCAAAGAATATCACTTTTCTTTAATCTTAAAAAAGCTCAACTCATGAAAAAAATTCTGACTGAAGGGTCATGGAAGGGGAAAAATAGGTCATCTTTTGAAAGCATTTGTAGCACATGAAATTTCTCAGTAAAATATGCTACTAGAAACACTACAGGCAGAATGATGGGAAACTGATATTTGGCCAGTATTCTAGATGTATTTGGCCCCATAGCTATAATCTGTTAGCAGTAAGAAAACTTCATGGGAAAAATGATATTGGGATATTCTCAAGAAATGACAGTGACACTGTTAGAACTATCAAGCTTCTTGTCTACTGTATAGCTGCTGTCACAGCAGTTCATTACTCTGATGACCTCTCAGTGGAGGTAGGGTCCAGAGCAGCAGCAGTTTAGCACCATCATAGAAAAGGCCATGAGGCCTCAGAGTCATTTCAATGTGATAATATAGCAGCAGCTTTTAAATCACTGAGGTTGATTGTTCTAACTAAAATCAGTTCAGTTCAGTTCGGTCACTCAGTTGTGTCCAACTCTTTGCAACCCCATGAATTGCAGCATGTCAGGCCTCTCTGTCCATCACCAACTCCCGGAGTTCATTCAAACTCATGTCCATCGAGTCGGTGATGCCATCCAGCCATCTCATCCTCTGTCTATGAACTCTGTCAAAAGTCAAAATGAAAAGTTTACAAGGACAAGTAGCTTATTGCTTTTTCATCAGTTTTAAACTCAAACCTGAATGTGTGTAAAAGTAGAGGCTTACATAAATCTAGCCTTGGTAAATTAAAAATAATTGAAATCATTCCAAGCATCTTTTCTGATCACAATGCAGTAAGATTAGATGTCAACTACAGGAAAGAAACTATTAAAAATACAAACATATGGAGGCTAAACAACGCTCTTCTGAATAACCAACAAATCACAGAAGAAATCAAAAAGAAATCAAAATATGAATAGAAATGAATAAAAATGAAAACACAACAACCCAAAACCTATGGGACTCAGAAAAGCATGCTAAGGGGAAGGTTCCTAGCACAAGCTTACCTCAAGAAACAGAGAAAAGTCAAATAAATAACCGAACTCTATACCGAAAGCAACTAGAAAAGGAAGAAATGAAGAACTCCAGGGTTAGTAGAAGGAAAGAAATCATAAAAATTAGGGCAGAAATAAATGAAAAAGAAACAAAGGAGACCATAGCAAAAATCATCAAAGCTAAAAGCTGGTTCTTCAAGAAGATAAATAAAATAGACAAACTGTTATCCAGACTCATCAAGAAACAAAGGGAGAGAATCAAATCAACAAAATTAGAAATGAAAATGGAGAAATCACAACAGACAACACAGAAATACAAAGGATCATAAGACACGACTATCAGCAACTATATGCCAATAAAATGGACAACTTGGAAGAAAGGGACAAATTCTTAGAAAAGTATAACTTTCCAAAACTGAACCAGGAAAAAAGGGAAATCTTAACAGACCCATCACAAGTATGGAAATTGAAACTGTAATCAGAAATCTTCCTGCAAGCAAAAGCCCAGGACCAGATGGCTTCACGGCTGAATTCTATCAAAAATTTAAAGAAGAGTGAACACCTATCCTACTCAACTCTTCCAGAAAATTGCAGAGGAAGGTAAACTGCCAAATTCATTGTGTGAGGCCACCGTCACCCTAACACCAAAACCAGACAAAGATGCAACAAAAAAGAAAACTATAGGCTAATATCACTGATGAACATAGATACAAAAATCCTCAACAAAATTCTAGCAAACAGAATCTAACAACATATTAAAAAGATCATATATCATGACCAAGTGGACTTTATCCCCAGGGATGCAAGGATTTTTTAATATCCACAAATCAATAAATGTGATACACCATATTAACAAATTGAAGATAAAAACCATATGATTATCTCAATAGATGCAGAAAAAGTCTTTGACAAAATTCAACATACATTTATGGTAAAAACCCTCCAGAAAGCAGGAATAGAAGGAACATACTTCAACATAATAAATGCCATATATGATAAGCCCATAGCAAACATTGTCATCAATGGTGAAAAATGGAAAGCATTTCCCCTAAAGTCAGGAATAAGACAAGGGTGTCTACTCTCACCACTACTGTTTAAAATAGTTTTGGAAGTTTTGTCCATAGTAGAGAAGAAAAAGAAATAAAAGGAATCCAGATTGGAAAAGAAGAAGTAAAACTCTCACTGTTTGCAGATGACATGATCCTCTACGTAGAAAATTCTAAAGACTCCACCAGAAAATTATTAGAGCTAATCAGTGAATATAGTAAAGTTGCAGGATATAAAATTAACACAGAAAAATCCCTTGCATTCCTCTACACTAACAATGAGAAAACAGAAAGAGAAATTAAGGCTCACCATTGCAATGAAAAGAATAAAATACTTAGGAATAAATCTACCTAAAGAAGCAAAAGACTTATATATATAAAACTATAAAACACTGATGAAAGAAATCAAAGATGACACAAATAGATGGAAAAATATACCATGTTCATGGATCAGAAGAATCAATATGGTGAAAATGAGTATACCTCCCAAAGCCATATATAGATTCAATGCAATCCCTATCAAGCTACCAGCGGTATTTTTCAGAGAACTAGAACAAATAATTTCACAATTTGAATGGAAATACAAAAAAACTTAAATAGCCAAAGCAGTCTTGAGAAAGAAGAATGAAACTGGAGGAATCCACCTGCCTGACTTCAGGCTATACTACAAAGCAACACTCATCAAGACAATATGGTAGGGTACAAAGACAGAAATATAGCTTAGTGGAACAAAATAGAAAGCCCAGAGGTAAATCCATGCACCTATGGACACCTTATCTTTGACAAAGGAGGCAAGAATGTACAGTGGAGAAAAGACAATCTCTTTAGGAAATGGTGCTGGGAAAACTGGTCTACCACTTGTAAAAGAATGAAAGTAGAACACTTTCTAACACCATATACAAAAATAAACTCAAACTGGATTAAGTATCTCAATGTAAGGCCAGAAACTATAAAGCTCCTTGAGGAAAACATAGGCAAAACACTCTCTGATATAAATCATGGCAGGACCCTCTATGACCCACCTCCCAGAGTAATGGAAATAAAAGAAGAAATAAACAAATGTGACCTAATTAAACTTAAAAGCTTTTGCACAATAAAGGAAACTATAAGCAAGGTAAAAAGGCAGCCTTCAGAATGGGAGAAAATAATAGCAAATGAAGCAACTGACAAAGACTTAATCTCAAAAATATACAAGCAGCTCCTGCAGCTCAATTTCAGAAAAATAAATGACCCAATCAAAAATGGGCCAAAGAAACAGATATTTCTCCAAAGAAGACATACAGATGACTAACAAACACATGAAAAGATGCTCAACATCACTCATATCAGAGAAATGCAAATGAAAACCATAATGTGATACCATCTCACACTGGTCAGAATGGCTGATGTCAAAAGTCTACAAACAATAAATACTGTAGCAGATGTGGAGAAAAGGGAACCCTCTTACACTGTTGGTGGGAATGCAAACTAGTACAGTTACTATGGAGACCAGTAATGGAGAGTCCTTAAAAACTGGAAATAGAACTGCCATACGAGTCAACAATCCCACTGCTGGGCATATACACGGAGGAAACCAGAAGTGAAAGAGACATGTGTACCCCAATATTCATTACAGCACTGTTTACAATAGCCAGGACATGGAAGCAACCTAGATGTCCATTGGCAGACGAATGGATAGGAAAGCTGTGGAACATATACACAATGGAATATTACTCAGCCATTAAAAATGCATTTGAATCAGTTCTAATGAGGTAGATGAAACTGAAGCCTATTATACAGAGTGAAGCAAGTCAGAAAGATAAACACCAAACAGTATACTAACACATATATATGGAATTTAGAAAGATGGTAACGATGACTCTATATGCGAGACAGCAAAAGAGACACAGATGTAAAGAATAGTTTTTGGACTCTGTGGGAGAAGGTGAGGGTGGGATGATTTGAACGTTTAGCGTTGAAATGTGTATATTATCACATGTGAAGTGGATTGCTGGTCCAGGTTCAATGCGTGATACAGGGTGCTCAGGGCTGCAGCACTGGGATGACCCTGGGGGATGGGATGGGGAGGGAAGAGGGAGGCGGTTCTGAATGGGGAACACATGTGCACCCGTGGCTGATTCATGTCGACGTTTGGCAAAAACCACTACAATATTGTAAAGTAATTAGCCTCCAATTAAAATAAATAAATTCATTTTTTTTTAAAAGTAGAGGCTTATATCAGGTATGAATATGGCCACTACCACTGAGAAATCGAAAAGGTAAATGATTGTCCCTGAATAGTGTGGTAAGTCAGAACAAAGCACAGATCTCTGATGAATTTTTCTGCTGTATAGACTCGCATTTTCCTCTCAGATCTATAATGCTACTTTTCTTCTCCTTTTTTGAGGTAGAGGAAGGGTTCTGCTATAATGCTAAATTTTGCACATCTTTGCATAGCCTAGTTGGCATCCATATCAAAACATAAACAAATAAAACAAACAAAAAAAAGAAGTACTGCATGAGTCTGGAAGCGTCTGCAGTGAATTCAAAATTTCAAGGACGACTTGGAGTTACCAGCGATTCATGAAATAGGAATGTTAGCCAACTCTGATGTAATATTTTATATGAAGGGCTTTTCACTTACAAAAGTCTCAGTATTTAACAAAATTAAATATCCAAAAGCATACATTTTATCCTGCACAGACTAATGATGTGCAAATCGGATTGAATGGACCTGAGAAGTCATTTAACATACAGCAAATGTTTATAGCAACTGAGCTAAGCGGATAAAAAGAGCCTGTTCTTTTGAAACTACAGGGGAAGGCTGTGAGCAGGCGGCCACAGGCATCCAGCTAAGTTGACTCTGTCTAGGACTCCAGGTTGTGGGGACATGACCATGGCCAGCTATATTTGCTAACCACACATTAAAAGTTATGAAATGTTTATTTTTGGCTTCTCAGGCTAGGGAAAGTTAAAGATCATATCTGTAACCAAATAGGCTTATGAGCCCTCTGTACTTCAAGCCTTCTCAGTAACCTTAGTCTGTGCAAACAAACTTAGATTTATCCCTTTTATAAGGGAGAAGAGATTATCATTCCTTATCGGTGAGCTACAGCAAGTACTGAATTATATACAGC
Organism: Nanger dama; assembly: GCA_917880005.1. NCBI lineage: Eukaryota > Metazoa > Chordata > Mammalia > Artiodactyla > Bovidae > Nanger > Nanger dama. The sequence goes on along the minus strand of CAKJTW010000094.1, from coordinate 6,268,390 downwards.
CTCTAACATCAGAATTATTTTTACCCTTATGCTTTGTGAGACTAATGTTGTGGAAGACCAGCACTACCATCTGTCTCCCTCTTAGAGACCATAATCTTACTTGCTTCTGTTGGAAGAGTTCTTTCTCCTTGGAAAAAGAGCTTGTTATTACAATACTATACAAGAAACTACTGAAGTCAAGTCTTTAAATTGTGTTAGGAATCCCACTCTATTACAATCCATTCCATGTCCTTGTAATGTGGATCTCAGATAAACTGTGCAGATGTACAATTTTGGCCCTATATTCCATCCAGTCCTCAAAAGGGACATTTTGAATTAGCACTTTCTCCCCCAAAATGTTTAACATATTGACTCTTAGAGTTCTCAGTTCTGTTTTGGACTCTATTCCTAAGGCGAGATTAAGTTTGACTATACATATGAAACTAACACTTTCACTTTCACTTTAAGGGCTTCCCTGGTGGTTCAGATGGTAAAGAATCTGCCTGAAATTCAGGAGACCCAGGTTTGATCCCTGGGTCCGGGTTGGGAAGACCCCCTGGAAAAGGCAATGGCTACCCACTCCAGTATTCTTGCCTGGAGAATTCCATGGACAGAGGAGCCTGGGGGCTGTAGGCCATGGGGTCACAAAGAGTCACAACACGACATGGGGACATGACTGAGCGACTAACACCTTCAAACCTATGAAAAAAATCTCACTAGCCTGAATGTATGGAAAAGGATTGGAGTGAACACCACTGAGAAGTATGGATTATTTTAAGTGAAATACAATTTTATTGCATTCAAGTACATTTGGCAAGAAGAAGTAGGCTGAATGCTTGCCTATGCATGCTTTGATGAATGAATAAGAATGTATCATAATTTCCTCAGAATTCTGTGCTTTTGATATTTCTGAAAAAGTTATAGTAGAACCCAAAATTTTCTGACAGCTAAAACAAAAAATGAAAACCATTGGAAACAGTGCTATATTTTAGAAAAGAGAAATACACAATTTTCTCAACAGGGATAACATTTTTACTGACATTGAAGGTAAAGCTATTGCTTTATATACTTACTGGCCCAAGCTAGTTAATTAATTATCTTTTTTTTTTTTTTACTGAGCACCTGCTACATGATCAGGGACCATGCTAGGTACTGAGGTTTATAGACAAATAAGACAATGTCTCTGTACTCAAGGAGCTAACAGCTAACACATAGAAGATGGTGCATAAAGATTTTATAAAAGTGCAATTTTATTCAAATGGTTGTCTTTTCCTTACATATATGGGGACACAATATTAAATCTTAATGTATGTTATTCCTTGTATATTTGAGATAGTACTTTCAGGACCACACTTTTAATCCAGAGCATAGAGAACTGAGAACAACAAAAGCTCAGCGTATCTACTCTACTGTCTTTCTGAAGTATCAAGTACATGGAATAAGACTTTGGCCAATTTTAATATTCTTGTGAAACTTTTAAGAGTATAATTGGAGTTTTGTTTTTTTTTTTTTTTTCCCCAAACCATGTGGCCAGTCACCATCTGCCCTTCTTGGAAATCCAGGGAGCTAGCAGAAAGGGTTGATATTTTCCTCCAGTAAGATCTCTGAATCTCTTTGAACCGTTTTGTGTGCTCTTGGTTGGTGCTGTTACCTCATTTCCCCAAGTTGGATTTCCATTTTTGGACTGAACTCTCAAAGCTGGGAATGGCTGTATTGAGAATAAAGTGACTTTGGGGCACAAACATTTAATCAGACTGGAAATAACCACCATATTAAAATCAGTGGTGCCTGATACCCAGGAGCTTACTAGAAGTGTTTTAGTTAAGGCTTAGAGATCTAACTTAAGAGTTGTGGTCAACTTGCGTTAGTTTTGACATTGTGCTTGACACAAATGGATGTTGGTTCACACCCTGGCCCTGGTACATGGAAGGTAAGGAAAAGGAAAAAGGCAAACCACTCAAGATTGGTAGGTGGTAGTTTTAATAAGCAAGGGAACTTACATTTTATGCTTTTCTCAGGCCACAAGATGAGTAGATCTCTGCAGCTGCCTGCTAGAATCTTAAAAATTTATATGGAGGCCTTAATTGAGTTACATCACATATACTATCCAGCTAGTCTCAACAACACATTATTCTCTCAAGGCTGTGTCCTCAAAAATAATTCCCATTGTGTGAACTGTGGGCAGAACTTAACTTACATTTTGAGGCCAGGCCAGGAGAGGTGGGGGAGGAGCCTCTGTTCATGTTCAGCCAGATCAACCAGTGGTCACATCCTCTCAGTGACTTAATCTGACAATGAAAGCAGATAACTCTTAAGTATTTTTAAAAATTTCCCCTCTATTCTTTAATGTGTCAGTTTGATGACTTTGGACATTTGTGATACCATCGCTATAATCAAGGTCGTAGACATATTCAACACCTTGAAGTTTTCTTGTGTCCCTTTGTTGTTGTTTTTGTGTTAAGAACATTTAACATGAAATCTACCTGCCTGACAATTTTTGAAGGGCACAGTACTGTATTTTAACTATAGGCACCATAATGTACAGCAGATCTGTAGAACTTAAACATCTTGCCTAACTGAAACTTTATATCCATTACACAAGAATGCCCATTTTCCTCACCCTCCAGCTTATGGCAATCACTACTATATTTGTTTCTATGAGTTTGAGTTTTCTTCTGGAGAAGGAAATGGCAACCCACTCCAGTGTTCTTGCCTGGAGAATCCCAGGGACGGCAGAGCCTGGTGGGCTGCTGTCTACGGGGTTGCATAGAGTGGAACACGACTAAAGCGACTTAGCAGCAGCAGCATGAGTTTGAGTATTTTAGTCATATGCTTTATGTAAGCAGAATCATGCAGTATTTGTCCTTCTGTGACTGACATTTCACTTAGTATAATGTCCTCCAGGTGCATCCATGGTGTTGAAAATGGCAGGATTTCATATTTTTAAGGCAGAATAATATTCCACCATGTGCATATGCTATGTTTTCTTTATCTATTGACTCAAATGCTTGGGTTGTTTTCATATCTTGACTGTTGTAAATAAGCTATAATAAAGAGGAGTACAGATATCTCTTTGAGAACCAGATTTCAAATCATTTGGTTATATACCCAGATATAGGCTGACTGGATTATACAGTAGTTCTATTTTTAGTTTTTTGAGGAATCTCCATACTATTTTCCTTGATAGCTGCACCATTTTGATTTCCCACTAACAGTGTACAAGGGTTCACATTTTCCACATTCTTTCCAACACTTGTTCTTTATTATTTTTTGATAACGGCCACTCAAATAGGTGTTAGGGGATCACAATCACATTGTGATTTGGGCTTGCATTTCCCTGATAATTAGTGACACTGAGCAACTTTTCTTATACTGGTTGACAATGAAAGCAGACAACACTTGCATATTTACTTAAACTTTTATACTCATGTCTTCTTTGTACAAATGTCTGTTCAAGTCCTCTGCTCATCTTTAAATTGGGCTTTTCTGTTTTTTTTTTTTTTAATTGTTCTTCTTTTTGCTATTGTGTTGTATGAGTTCCTTATATCTTGGAAATTAACTCCTTACCAGATATATATTTTACAATTATTTTGTCCTATTTCAAAGGCTGCTTATTTATTAGGTTGATTTGTTTTCTTTGCTGTGAAGAAGCTTTTTAGTTATTGTTCATTTATTGTGAGGAGTGATTTAATTCCTGAATCCAAAGGATTGCCCAATGCCATGGCACATTACACTTGTATGATTTTAAGCGTCAGTGTTCAGAGATAGCATTTTATTTAAAGTTCTGTTATCTATCATGCAGACTTTATATTGAAGGCATGACAGTATCTAAATGATGGAAAGCCCAAAGCAATGATGATCACATATCCATGCCCCATGTGAAAGGCTTTGTTTTAATGATAGCGTGTGTGCTAAGTCACTCAGTTGTGTCTGACTCTTTGCGACCCCATGGACTGTAGTCCTCCAGGCTCCTCTGTCCATGGGATTCTCCAGGCAAGAATATTGGAGTGGGTTGCAGTGCCCTTCTCCAGGTTTAATGATGGGGAGAGGGATAAATCTCTATAAGATGTAAGGATTTACACTCTTTCCTTAGAGTATTTCTATATAGGCAGACCAACACTCTGAAGTCCAAGTTGTCAAGAAGCCTAGGTCTCTTGTAAAGTGGGAAGAAACCACTCCACAATTCTGCTATTCTCTAAACGTAATGAAATGCTAGCAGGCTGCCCTGCTGTTCCCCATATCTTATATTTCCAGGCCTTGCCACCTGTGCAACAAAAGCAAGCAATCTATTTAGAAGAGTGTTTTTCATTCTCTTAACTCTGAAGGTCTTTATTCTCAGCATGAGATTATTGCAACAACTTAACAAGCCGTGTTTTCTCCCCCCTATTTTCCTTTCTTTTCTTTTTGCACCTATGTCCTTTTAAGTCCATTCAGGCCTTAGGGAAACATTTAGTACTTAAGCTTTGGTTTTTCAAGTTCAATCGGGTAGAAAATCTAACACAGAATGTGTGCACAAACGATAGCTCTGCACAATAGAGACAAACAAATAGCACAAAGAGAAAAGAAGAATATGAGTGTTCAGGGAGCAGGACTGCACTTGAATTCAATTTCCCAACAGCAGACCTGATGCTTTCCCCCAAGATTCCCAGGTTTCAAATTGGCCGTATATTGAGGGCCAGTTACCTGGACAATGAGGGGAAATGGCAGTCGGTAATTATGATCTTGGTTTCTAGGTTGTTAAGAGACTAATATTAATCCTGAAATTGTATGAAGAATGTGTTCATCTGGCTATAATTGAATAGTCTTCTTGAAAGCATTTACCAGCAATGCTAATTTAACGCAAATCACCCCAGGGAGTATTTCTGAGCTAATGGAGTTGCCAATTATTGGTTAACTCAGGACACTTACTCCAGAACAGAAATAGCAACCGGAAGCTTACAAAAAGATACAGGTATATACTTTCATTTTCTATCAGGTGAACAATTCATTATAAAGGTTATCAAAAACATTTTGTTCTTTGAAAAATGAGGTGCCTGTGTGGGCTGGCTGGCAAATGATTGTGAATGTTAATGAATTACATGCAATTATAAGCATCATAAGATATTAACACCAGGAGATAATAATGCTATTTTAAGAAAACACATTAAATTTGAATCAATATATCAAAATGTTTTTCACAGTGAAATATCTATGCAGAAGAATGATTCATCCTACTCTCTCATTTTCCCCCAAATTAAAGCATAGATTATAGGTGCCTTGTCTGTGTTTGTTTCTGTTCTGTGAGAGAAAAGAAGACTGAAAATCACAAGAAGTTTCCAAAAGTGTTACATCTTTGAAATAAGACAAAAGAATCATGAGCATTTGCATAAACTTGCCTTTTAAGATTATTTTATTTTTCACAGTGAAGACTACTCTTTCTTTCTGTCTTTTGTGCTTCTTCAATCACTTATTTCATCAGAGTTGTCTGACAGGAAAAGGCAAATTTATGAACTTTAGGAAATGTTTTATGTTTCATTTTTAGACAATGCATTTTTAAGTGTTATATAGAGTAGTATGCAACTAGGACTGAAGCAACTTAGCAGCAGCAGCAGCAGGAGGAAGTATTTCACTGATTCATGGGGCCAACTCTGTTGTACCTATGAGTAAGAGAATAATGTTGTCACAAATTTTATAGCTCTTGGAAGAGAAGTGTAGAAATATTCTCAAAAAAAAGGTAGCTTTGTTACTGAGTCTGAGTTTGTATTGCTTACCAGATGATAGGCCAGTAAATTGAGACAAGTTTTTGGCACAAGGAAGAGTGACTTTATTCAGATGGCCAGCAGACTGAGAGGATGGTGGACTAGTGTCCCAAAGAACACTCTTGCCTGGGTTTAGATGCTAGTTTATTTTATAGAACAGAGAGCGGAAGGTGAGGAGGTATATTAAAAAATATGAAATAGCATTACAAATATTTCCTGTTTCTGGACAGACTTCAGAGAGGATGTGTTAATTTCTTCTTGCATCCATTCACAGGTGGGCATGGTTAGGATGATTCCTGTGAGCTTAAGGAAAGTTATTTTAGTTTAACATTCTTTGCATGGGAAGCAGGGTTCTTGGAGATGGGCCATTATGTATAATTTAAGATATAGGCAATATCCCTTCAGTGATTAACTTGTAGCAGAAATGATAGGATATAAAGTTTAAAGAAACAGATCCAATATGGTATCAGATTTGTTCTTCCCTATTACAGGTTTATTTATTGACAAGACCATAATATTCATTTTTTCTCTATCATTGATGATAATGATTTGGCATCTTAACATTAAGCAAACAAACACCAGGAATAATGGGGATAGAATATTAACATCATCACTAAAATGATCCAAGAAAAGAAAAATTTCTTCCCAGTCTGGTTTTCTCATCAGGGTAATGCTGACCTTATAAAATGAGTTTGGAAGTGTTCCCCTAAGAGAGTTGAACACAAGTGTTCTCACCCCACACAAAGGACATTCATAACTAAGTGAAGTGATGAATATGTTAATTAGCTTCCTTGTTATAATTATTTTACAATAAATACATATAGCAAAACATCACATTGTATGCCTTAAATATATACAACTTTTATTTGTCAAGTATGCTTCAGTGGAGCTGGAGATAAATAAATAATAATTGTTGAATAAAATTTAACGCAATATTAAACATAAAATAAATCATTATATTTAAAATTGAAAATATATTATCTTGATATTGCCATATTTAGCAAGCTTAAAATTAAATAAATGGTATTTTTCTTAAAAATAGAGACAGCAGTTTGAATTTACATCTAAAATAACATAAAGAGCTATCACTGTGTAATCATGACTGACGTTCCTCTTCCAAGAAGTGCTTGGATTATCCAAGTTTGCATTCAGTTATTCTAATTTTAACTCAAAATGTTTTTCATATCACTCCTTCTCTTTTCTATTCCCCACTCTTAGTTCAGTGTCTTACATCAATTCAATAGTCTTTTAACCAGTTTCCCTATCTTGTCTCTATTAAACTCATCTTAGTGTCCATACAGCTTGCAGAATAGCTTTTCTAAAATGCAGAATTAAGTTTTTAATTATTAAGTTTGATGACTTTCCATGGTGCATAGAATCAAATCCAAACTTGATTGTACACTAAGCTCCTGAATCACGACCAAGCCTTCCTTTCCTTGATTGTCAACCACCATGCCCTTCCATAGACATTACAAATTAAGTTTATTTCTCCGAACACACTTTAAAATTTCTTCTCTTTAGGCTTTGGATTTGCCTTTTATTTTTCCTGGATTGACACTTCTTTACTTCACTTAGAGAATTCAGACTTATCCTTCAAAGCCTTTTAAAATATTAACTCCATATAGATTGTCTTTATGATTCCTTCTGACAGAAGAACCAATCAATTAGTCTCCTGGATTTATTTCTATGCCTTTATTTTAAACTTAATCCTTAAAATAATATTTATTATACCATAAGAATGAACACCTTGAGATAAAGGACTAAGTTTTATGGGGGTGGGGGAGGGGTTGGGGTGTTTTGGCCACATTGTGCAACATGTGGGATCTTGGTTCTCACTGACCAGTGGTTGAATCTGCACCTGTGCATTGGAAGTTTGGGGTTTTAACCACTTGACCACCAGAGAAATCCCCTAGGTTTTATGTTTTTAAATATCTCATTATATAGCATAAAGCTTAATATGTCATGAATTCTCAGTAAGCATTTGTTGGTTGGATGGATTGATTAATGAAAATCAATCAAAGTTGTTAAGCATTAGACAAAGTTACAAAGTAATAGAAGGACTTGCACTCCTGGCTATGCACATGGGGATTTAAAAATTTTTTTTATTTTAATTGGAGGCTAATTACTCTACAATATTGTCATGTTTTTTGCCATACATTCACATGAATCAGCCATGGGTGTACATATGTTCCCCATTCTGACCCTCCCTCCCACCTCCCTCCCCATCCCATCCCTTAGGGTCATCCCAGTGCATCAGCCCTGAGCATCTTGTCTCATGCATTGAACCTGGACTGATGATCTGTTTCACGTACGATAATATATATGTTTCAATGCTATTCTCTCAAATCATCGCACCCTTGCCTTCTCCCACAGAGTCCAAAAGTCTGTTCTTTACATCTGTATCTCTTTGGCTGTCTCACATATAGGGTCATTGTTACCATCTTTCTAAATTCCATATATATGTGTTAACATACTGTATCAGTGTTTTTCTTTCTGATTTACTTCGCTCTGTATAATAGGCTCCAGTTTCATCCACCTCATTAGAATTGATTCAAATGCATTCTTTTAATAGCTGAGTAATATTCCATTGTGTATATGTACCACAGCTTTCTTATCCATTCATCTGCCAATGGACATCTAGGTTGCTTCCATGTCCTGGCTATTGTAAACAGTGCTGCGATGAACATTGGGGTATACGTGTCTCTATCAATTCTGGTTTCCTGGGTGTGTATGCCCAGCAGTGGGGTTGCTGACTCATATGGCAGTTCTATTTCCAGTTTTTTAAGGAATCTCCACGTTGTTCTCCATAGTGACTGTACTAGTTTGCATTCCCACCAACAGTGTAAGAGGATTTCCTTTTCTGCACATCTGCTGCAGTATTTATTTTTTGTAGACTTTGTGATAGCAGCCATTCTGACCAGTATGAGATGGTGTCTCATTATGGTTTTCATTCACATTTCTCTGATCATGAGTTATATTGAGCATCTTTTCATGTGTTTGTTAGTCATCTGTATGTCTTCTTTGGAGAAATGTCTGTTTATTTCTTTGGCCCATTTTTTTGATTGGGTCATTAATTTTTCTGGAATTGAGCTTCAGGAGCTGCTTGTATATTTTTGAGATTAATTCTTTGTCAGTTGCTTCATTTGCTACTATTTTCTCCCATTCTGAAGGCTGCCTTTTCACCTTGCTTACAGTTTCCTTCATTGTGCAAAAGCTTTTAAGTCTAATTAGGTCATATTTATTTTTTCTTTTATTTCCATTACTCTGGGAGGTGGGTCATAGAGGGTCCTGCCATGATTTATATCAGAGAGTGTTTTGCCTATGTTTTCCTCGAGGAGCTTTATAGTTTCTGGCCTTACATTGAGATACTTAATCCATTTTGAGCTTATTTTTGTGAGCTATGGTGTTAGAAAGTGTTCTACTTTCATTCTTTTACAAGTGGTAGAGCTTATTTTTGTGAGCTATGGTGTTAGAAAGTGTTCTACTTTCATTCTTTTACAAGTGGTAGAGCTTATTTTTGTGAGCTATGGTGTTAGAAAGTGTTCTACTTTCATTCTTTTACAAGTGGTAGACCAGTTTTCCCAGCACCGCTTGTTAAAGAGATTTTCTTTTCTCCATTGTATATTCTTGCCTCCTTTGTCAAAGATAAGGTGTCCATAGGTGCATGGATTTATCTGTGGGCTTTCTATTTTGTTCCACTGAGCTATATTTCTGTCTTTGTACCCTACCATATTGTCTTGATGAGTGTTGCTTTGTAGTATAGCCTGAAGTCAGGCAGGTGGATTCCTCCAGTTTCATTCTTCTTTCTCAAGACTGCTTTGGCTATTTAAGTTTTTTTGTATTTCCATTCAAATTGTGAAATTATTTGTTCTAGTTCTCTGAAAAATACTATTGGTAGCTTGAAAGAGATTGTGTTGAATCTATAGATTGCTTTGGGTAGTATACTCATTTTCACTATATTGATTCTTCTGATCCATGAACATGGTATATTTTTCCATCTGTTTGTGTCATCTTTGATTTCTTTCATCAGTGTTACAGTTTTCTATATATAAGTCTTTTGTTTCTTTAGGTAGATTTATTCCTAAGTATTTTATTATTTTCATTGCAATGGTGAATGGAATTGTTTCCTTAATTTCTCTTTCTGTTTTCTCATTGTTAGTATAGAGGAATGAAAGGGATTTCTGTATGTTAATTTTATATCCTATAACTTTACTATATTCATTGATTAGCTCTAATAATTTTCTGGTGGAGTCTTTAGAGTTTTCTATGTAGAGGATCATGTTATCTGCAAACAGTGAGAGTTTTACTTCTTTTCCAATCTGGATTTCTTTTATTTCTTTTTCTTCTCTGATTGCTGTGGCTAAAACTTTCAAAACTATGTTGAATAGTAGTGGTGAGAGTGGGCATCCTTGTCTTGTTCCTGATTTTAGGGGAAATGCTTTCCAGTTTTCACCATTGATGATAATGTTTGCTATGAGTTTATCATATATGGCTTATATTTTGTTGAGGTATGTTCCTTCTATGCCTGCTTCTTGGAGGGTTCTTTATCATAAATTGAAGGGTTAATGCGGCCACAATAGGGAAAGCGGAGATATGCATGCAGGTGGGTCTCTCTGCTCAAGGCTGAACGTGCTGGCAAGCGAGGCGTTCTGCCAAGGAGTCTGGACACAGCCTTGAGTTTAATGGTCCCTTGCTAATGAGGGAGCATTCCTTTCTTTTGATAAAAGGAGAGAAGAGGGCTCTGGACAGACCTTGCAGTAAACAGAGGTTTCACTCCCCTTGCTGTGTGATAACATGTATGCACCTGCGCTGTACTGAAAAGGCTTATTCATGCAGCCTGGAATTCTGCCTAGGGGGCTATATAATAATAAACCACAATTATTTGCACAGTCTTTTCCTCCAGCCGGAGTATGTGTGTGTGTGTCTCCTATACGTCTCGTATGTCTTGTGTGTTTTATGTCATTTCACTTGTAATCTCCAGTAATCAACAATAAATGAATTTTGAATTTTGTCAAAGGCTTTCTCTGTATCTCTTGAGATAATCATATAGCTTTTATCTTTTAGTTTGTTAATGTGGTATATCACGTTGATTGATTTGTCAATACTGAAGAATCCTTGCATCCCTGGGATAAAGCCCACTTGGTCATGATGCATGATCTTATTAATGCTGCTAAGTCGCTTCAGTCGTGTCCAACTCTGTGCAACCCCATAGATGGCAGCCCACCAGGCTCCCCCATCCCTGGGATTCTCCAGGCAAGAACACTGGAGTGGGTTGCCATTTTCTTCTCCAGTGCATGAAAATGAAAAGTGAAAGTGAAGTCACTCAGTTGTGTCTGACTCCTAGTGACCTCATGGACTGCAACCTTCCAGGCTCTTCCGTCCATGGGATTTTCCAGGCAAGAGTACTGGAGTGGGGTGCCGTTGCCTTCTCCAGATCTTATTAAAAGAACTTAGGTATTTTATGCTGCTTTCTAAACACTCTCGATATTATATAATCTTTTTCCTTGGTGGAGAACTCTAGAGTTCAAAACATTCCCATTTTTCTTTATCTAAAATTTATTTGATAGTGAAGTATAGATGTTAAAAGCATGGGTTTTGGATCAGACTGCCTACCACCAAATCCTGATTCCCTTATTTCAGACACTATGTAAATCTTTGAAGTTATTTAATGTCCTTGTGCCTTACTTTACTCATCCATAAAATGTTTAATTGTAGAATCCACCTCATAGCATTTTGGCAAAGATGAAATGAGTAAATGCATGTTTAGCAACCAAAATTACTTCTGGCATGCTTTGAAATATATTTTTGCTAGTTTTTAGCTATTATAATGACTGTTTATGAGTTTTAGGTACCTAGGACTTTGTTGATCAGTGACTAATGGATTTTTAAATGCACCTCTACTAAAGTCTTAGTGACTGACATTAATATGGGCTTCTTTATTTCCTCATAACAACGTGTGACTTTAAATACCCTTAATGGGATATGCCAAAAAGGTGGTTTATGTGTGGAGATTTTGAGTATTATGATGGCTTTTAAGTAAGCTTATTGACTGGGTCTTTTCCCAACAAATCACAGTTTCCACCTTTAAGTATTTATTGAAGAATCTCTCTTCATCCTGTATGATGCTATCTACAAACTGAGGGTTGCCAGATAAGAATGAAAAAAAAACTTTATTAAAAATGGTGCAATTTTAATACTAATAAACATAATATATTTTGTGGAAGACTGGACTTAAAAATTGTAGAAATTCAAGCATGTAGTGGGTTTGGGATAATCATTAAACCTTTTTAGAAAGAGAATCCTGATTGATAGGTAGGATAGGATGAGAAGATAAGAAACACAGAGCTAAGAAAAGGCACAACATCAATTTGAGAGGACACTTGTTTGTCTGTTAAATGACAAGAATGAGCGCTGTTTTCAATGGTATATCTTAGGTTATGGTATGAACTCCTACTTTTCTTTTTTTGGTGTATGTTTATTTATTTATGTGTTTATGATTTATTTATTTATTTTGCCTGTGCTGTGTGGCATGCAGGATCCTAGTTTGCCAACGAGGGATAAAACCCATGCCCATTGCACTAGGAGCATGGAGTCCTAACCACTGGACTTCCAGGTAAGTCCCTGACTTTCTCTTTTATCCAGAAGTCTCAAGATAAAATGCTAGTTTTTACCTACCAATTGACTTTGAATATCAAATGTTGGTTACTGCAGTAGGACTATTGAGGGGTAAAATGTCTGTAAAGAATGTTATATGCATGCTGTAAAGGGATGGGAAAGACTTGCACCTGACACTTGACAGATGGCTCTGAGAGAAGTGAAGCTCAAGAGGCTGGAAGTCATCCCGAGGGAGGCATGTGTGGAGAGAAGCAGCGGCCACTCTTGGAGGAGAGATCAAGCCCTGAGCCTTTGGAGTGGGAGCACTGACTCCAAGACACTAGACTACCAGAGATCTAACCCTAGGGAGTATCAAATAGTGAGACCTCACACAAAGAAAACCATTAGAATACAAGATCTGGAATCACCCAACAACCAGTAGCACCCCGTGCAGGATGCTTCATCTAAACAACAACAACAAAAACAAAAATACAAACCAAATCATCAGCAGACAGCATTACCACCTCACTCAGCCTTGCTCATCAGAGGAAAAACAAACATACAAAAACAGTCAGTACAAATCTCACCCTATACAATGCTTACACAAACCACTGGACCAACCTTAGGAGGGAAGAGACCAAAAGGAAGAAAATTAAACCTTGAGGCCAGAGAAAAGGAGACCTCAAGCACAAGTTAAAAAAATAATTAAAAGGCAGAGAAATACTACACAAATGAAGGAACAAACTAGAAATACAGAAGTCCAAATAAATGAAGAGGAAATAGGCAAACTACCTGAAAAAGAATTCAGAATAATGATAGCAAAGCATCAAGGAAGAAGCAACAAGTAACATACAAGGAAACCACATAAGCTTAACAGCTGATCTTTTAGCAGAAAGTCTGCAGGCCAGAATGGAATGGCAGGATATATTTAAAGAACTGAAAGGGAAACACCTACAACCAAGATTACTGTCCCTGGCAGGGATCTCATTCAAAATTGATGGAGAAATAAAAAGCTTTTCAGATGAGCAAAAGTTAAGAAAATTCAATATCACCAAACCAGCTTTACAGCATATGTTAAAGGGACTTATATAGTCAAGAAATACAAGAGAAGAAAAAAAATCTACAAAATCAACCCCAAACAATTGAGAAAATAGCAATAGGGACATATATATCAATAATTACTGTAAATGTGAATGGATTAAATACTTCAACCAAAAGACACAGTCTGGCTGAATGGACAAAAAAACAAGACCCATATATATGCTGTCCACAAGAAACCCACTTTAGACCTAAAGACACATATAGACTGAAAGTGAGAGGATGGAAAAATATATTCCATGCACATGGGAAGCAAAAAGAAAGCAGAGTGGCAATCCTCAAATCAAACAAAATATACCTTAAAGTAAAGATTACAAGAGATAAATTAGGACACTACATAATGATCAAGGGATCAATCCAAGAGGAAGAGATAACAATTGTAAATATCTATGCACTCAACACAGGAGCACCTCAATACATAAGACAAACACTAAGAGACATAAAAGGAGAAACTGACAGTAATACAATAATCGTAGGAAACTTTAGCACCCCACGCACACCAACTGACAGATCATCAAAACAGAAAATTAATAAGGAAACACAAGTCTTAAATGATACATTAGATGACATGGATCTCATTGATAATCTTCAGGATATACCATCTAAATGCAGAAGAGTACACTTTCCTTTCAAGTTCACATGGAGCATTCTCCAGGATAGACCACATCTTGAGTCACAAATCAAACTTCAGTAAATTTAAGAAAATTGAAATCGTATCAAGCATCTTCTCCAACTACAGTGCTATGACTAGATATCAATTACAAGAAAAAAAAAGAAACTGTAAGAAACACAAACACATGGAGATTAAACAACACATTTCTAAATAACCAACAGGTTACTGAAGAAATCAAAAGGGAAATTAAAAATATTTCTAGAAACAAATGACAAATAAAAACATGACAACTCAAAACCTATGGGATGCAGCAAAAACAGTCCTAAGAGGGAAGTTTATAGCAATACAATCCTACCTCAAGAAACAAGAAAATCATTGAATAGACAACCTAATTTTACACCTTAGACAACTGGAAAAAGAAGAACAAAAAAGCCCCAAAATTAGTAGAAGGAAAGAAATCATAAAGATCCAAGCAGAAATAAATGAAAAAGAAATGAAAGAAACAACAGTAAAGATTAATAAAACTAAAATCTGGTTCTTTGAAAAGATAAACAAAACTGACAAGCCTTTAGCCAGACCCACCAAGAAAAACAGAGAGAAGAATCAAATCAAAAAAAATTAGAAATGAAAAAGGAGAGGTTACAACAGACAATGCATGAATACAAAGGATTATGAGATTATTATGAACAACTATATGGCAATAAAATGGATAACCTGGAAGAAATGGACAGATTTTTAGAAAAGTTCAATCTTCCAAGACTGAACCAGGAAGAAATAGAGATTATGAACAACCAAATTACAAGCACTGAAATTGAAGCTGAGATCAAAAATCTCCCCAAAAACAAAAGCCCAGACCAGATGGCTTCACAGGAGAATACTATCAAACATTCAGAGAAGAGCTAATGCCTATCCTTCTAAAATTCTTTAAAAAAAAATTGCCTCATTCTGTGAGGCCACCATCACCCTGATACCAAAACCCGACAAAGACAACACACAAAAAAGAAAACTACAGGCGAACATCACTGATGAACACAGATGCGAAAATCCTCAACAAAGTTTTAGCAAACAGAATTCAGCGACACATCAAAAGCTCATTCACCATCATCAAGTTGGGTTTATCCCAGGAATGCAAAGATTCTTCAATATACACAAGTCAAATCAATGTGATACACCATATTAACAAATTGAAAGATAAAACCACATGATCATCTCAATACATACAGAAAAAGCCTTTGACAAAATTCAGCACCCATTTATGATTAAAACTCTTCAAAAAATGGGCATAGAAGGAACCTACCTCAACATAGTAAAGGCCATATATGATAAGCCTACAGCAAACATTATTCTCAATGGTGAAAAACTGAAAGCATTCCCAAGATCAGGAACAAAACAAGGGTGTCCACTTTCACCACCATTATGCAACAATTCTGGAAATCTGTTACCTATAGCAATCAGAGAAGAAAAAAATAAAATAAAAGGAATCTAGATCAGAAAAGAAGTAAAGCTCTCACTGTTTGCAGATGACGTGATACTGTACATAGCAAACCCTAAAGATAGTATTAGAAAATTACTAGAGCTAATCAGTGAATTTAGCAAAGTTGCAGGATACAGAATCAATACACAGAAATCACTTGCATTTCTATATACTAACAATGAAAAATCAGAAAGAGAACTTAAGGAATCAATCCCATTCACCATTGCAACAAAAAAGAATTAAATATCTAGGAATAAACTTACTTAAGGAGACAAAAGAACTTTACATAGAAAATTATAAGACACTGATGAAAGATATCAAAGACAACATAAACAGATGGAGAGAGAGTCCATGTTCCTGGGTAGGAAGAATCAATATTGTAAAAATGACTATACTACCAATGCGATCCCTCTCAAATCACCAATAGCATTTTTCACAGAACTAGAACAAAAAATTTCACAATTCATATGGAAACACAAAAGACCCCGAATAGCCAAAGCAGTCTTGAGAAAGAATGGAGCTGGGAGGAATCAACCTTCCTGACTTCATATTATACTACAAAGATACAGTCATCAAGACAGAATGGTACAGGCACAAAAACAGAAAAATAGACACATGGAACAAGATAGAAAGCACAGAAATAAACCCATGCACCTATGGGTACCTTATTTTTGACAAAGGAGGCAAGAATATACAATGGGGCAAAGACAGCCTTTCCAATAAATGGTACTGGGGAAACTGGATAGCTTCATGTAAAAGAATGAAATTAGAACACTTCCTAACACCATACCAAAGATAAACTCAAAATGGATTAAAGACCTAAATGTGAGACCAGAAACTATAAAACTCTTGGAGGAAAACATAGGCAGAACACTCAATGACATAAATCAAAGCAAGATTCTCTATGACCCATTTTCTAGAGTAATGGAAATAAAAACAAAAATAAACAAGTGAGGCCTGATTAAACTTAAAAGCTTTCACACAGCAAAGGAAACTATAAACAAGGTGAAAGACAACCCTCAGAATGGGAGAAAATAATAGCAAATGAAAAAACTGAAAAGGATTAATTTCCAAAATATACAAGCAGCTCATACAACTAAATGCCAGAAAAACAAACAACCCAATCAAAAACTGGGAAAAGATCTAAACAGACATTTCTCCAAAGAAGACATACAGATGGCTAACACACATGAAAAGATGCTCAACATTGCTCATTATTAGAGAAATGAAAATCAAAACCACAGTAACATTGCTCATTATTAGAGAAATGAAAATCAAAATCACAATAAGATATCCCCTCACACTGGTCAGAATAGCCATTATCAAAACATCTACAAACAATAAAAGTTGTAGAGGGTGTGGAGAAAAGGGAACACTCTTGCACTGTTGGTGGGAATGCAAATTGACACAGGCACTATGGAAGACAGTATGGAAATTCCTTAAAAACTAGGAATAAAACCACCATGAAAATGAAAGTGAAAGTGAAGTCACTCAGTTGTGTCCCACTCTTTGCGACCTCATGGACCTTCCAGGCTCCGCGGTCCATGGGACTTTCCAGGCAAGAATACTGGAGTGGGCTGCCATTTCCTTCACCAGGAGATCTTCCCAACCCAGTGATCAAACCTGGGTTCCTGCATTGCAGACAGACGCTTTACTGTCTGAACCACTAGGGAAGCCCATATGCCCCAGCAATCCCACTCCTAGGCATATACCCTGAGGAAACCAAAATTGAAAAAGATACATATATCCCACTGCAGCACTATTTACAATAGCTAGAACACGGAAGCAACCTAGATGTCCATTGACAGATGAATGGATAAAGAAGTCGTGCAGGATACAGGATGCTTGGGGCTGTGCACTGGGATGACCCAGAGGGATGGTATGAGGAGGGAGGGAGGAGGGGGTTCAGGATGGGGAACACATGTACACCTGTGGCAGATTCATGTTGATGTATGGCAAAACCAATACAATATTGTAAAGTAATTAGCCTCCAATTAAAATAAATACATTTAAATTAAAAAAAAAGAAGTCGTGGTACATATACACAATAGAATATTACTCAGCTATAACATGGAACACATTTGAGTCAGTTCTGATGAGGTGGATGAACCTAGAACCTATTATACTATTTTGTTTCTGACATAGAAAGAAAAAGATAAAAATTGTATTCTAGTGCACATGTGCATCTGGGGGAATGGTGCTGAGGAATTTATTTTTGGGGCAGAAGTAGAGAAACTGATGTGGAAAGTGGACTTGTGGACAGGGGGAGAGGATGAGATGTATGGAAGGAGTAATATGGAAACTTGCATTACCATGTGTAAAACAGATAGCCAACGGGAATTTGCTGTATGGCCCAGGAAACTCAAACAGGGGCTTTGTATCAACCTAGAGGAGTGGGATGGGGAGGGAGATGTTAGAGAGGTTCAAAAGGGAGGGGGGAAAATACCAGGAAGTTTACATCACACTAACATTTATATGAATAAGCAAAAGATGCAGAATAGCCAACTGAATACTGAAGGAGAACAGGGTCTGAGGACTGATAGTACCTGACTTTAAGACTTAGTAATCAAGATAATTAAAAAAAATTGAATCTATATATTCACCTTATATCCTTCACAAAAAATTAACTAAAAATGGATCTGAGATTCAGCTAAATAAAGCTGAGTGCCAAAGAATTAATGCTTTTAAACCATGGTGTTGGAGAAAACTCTTGAGAGTCCCTTCGACTGCAAGGAGATCCAACCAGTCCATCCTAAAGGAAATCAGTCCTGAATATTCTTTGGATGGACTGATGCTGAGGCTGAAATTCCAATACTCAGGCCACTTGATGTGAAGAACTGACTCATTAGAAAAGACCCTGATGCTGGGAAAGATTGAAGGCAGGAGGAGAAGGGGATGACAGAGGATGAGATGGTTGGATGGCATCACTGACTCTATGGACATGAGTTTGAGCAAGCTCTGGGAGTTGGTGATGGACAGAGAAGCCTGGCGTCCTGTCGTCCATGGAGTTGCAAAGAGTTGGACCCAACTAAGTGACTGAACTGAACCAAGATGGTATGATACTGGCAAAAGACTAGACAAATACATAATGGAACATCATAGAGTCCAGAAATATACTGACATAGAAAACTGATCTTTGACAAAGGACTAAGTGCAAGACAATGGAGAAAAGTTCATCTCTTAAGTAAATGGTGCTGTAATATCTGGACATCCACAAGCAAAAAACTGCATCTATATATTCACCTTATACCCTTCACAAAAATTAACTCACAATGGATCTGAGAGTTAAATTTTAAATGCAAAACTGTAAAACTCCTAGAAATTGACATAAGAGAAAATTTAGATGAATTTGGGTTTAGTGATGGCTTTTTAGAAACACTAAAACCACAGTTCAGAAAGAAGTCCATAAGCTGGACCTTGTTGAAATTTTAACTTTCTGCTCTGCAACGGACACTGTCAAGAGAATGAGAAGACAAGCCACAAAACTGGTTGAAAATATTTGCAGAAGACATATCTGATAAAGGACTATTATCCAAAATATACAAGCAGCTAAAAACTCAACAATAAGACAAGAACCCAATTAAAAAATGGGTCAAGGACATTAGTAGACACCTCACCAAAAATATATATACATGGCAAATAAACATGAAATGATGCTCAACATCATATATCATCAGGGAACTGCAGTTTAACACAATCATGAGATTCTACTACACTCCTACTAGAATGATCAAAATCCAGACACAGACAAAACCAAATGATGTGGAGGAATAGGCACTCTTGCTCATTGTTACAGGGAAGGCAAAATGGTACAGACATTTTGGGGGAATATAATTCCTTTACAATGTTGTGCTACCTTCTGTTATACAACAGAGTGAATCAGCTACAAATGTGCATATGTCTCCTTCCTTTTGGACCTCTGTCCCACCCTTCTATCCCACCTACATCTGGATCATCACAGAGCACTGAGCTGAGCTCCCTGTGCTATACAACAGGTTCCCACTAGCTGTCTGTTTTACACATGGTAGTGTATATCAGTTCAGTTCAGTCACTCAGTCGTGTCTGACTGTTTGTGACTCTGTGAATCACAGCACGCCAGGCCTCCTTGTCCATCACCAACTCCCGGAGTCCACCCAAACCCACGCCCACTGAGTCAGTGATGCCATCCAACCATCTCATTCACTGAGTTCTCTTCTCCTCCTGCCATCAATCTTTCCCAGCATCAGGGTCTTTTTAAATGAGTCAGCTCTTCTCATCAGGTGGCCAAAGTATCGGAGTTTCAGCTTCAACATCAGTCCTTCCAATGAACACCCAGGACTGGTCTCCTTTAGAATGGACTGGTTGGATCTCCTTGCAGTCCAAGGGACTCTCAAGAGTCTTCTCCAACACCACCGTTCAAAAGCATCAATTCTTCGGTGCTCGGCTTTCTTTATAGTCCAACTCTCATATTCATACATATCCACTGGAAAAACCATAGCCTTGACTAGACGGACCTTAGTCGGCAAAGTAATGTCTCTGCTTTTGAATATACTATCTAGGTTGGTCATAACTTTTCTTCCAAGGAGTAGGCATCTTTGAATTTCATGGCTGCAGTCATCATCTGCAGTGACTTTGGAGCCCAGAAAAATAAAGTCAGCCACTAATTCCACTGTTTCCCCATCTATTTACTATGAAGTGATGGGACCAGATGCCATGATCTTCGTTTTCTGAATGTTGAGCTTTAAGCCAACTTTTTCACTCTCCTCTTTCACTTTCATCAAGAGGCTTTTTCGTTCTCTTCACTTTCTGCCATAAAGGTGGTGTCATCTGCAAATCTGAAGTTATTGATATTTCTCCTGGCAATCTTGATTCCTGCTTGTGCTTCCTCTAGCCCAGCATTTCTCATGATGTACTCTGCATAGAAGTTAAATAAGCAGGGTGACAATATACATCCTTGACGTATTCCCTTTCCTATTTGGAACCAGTCTGTTGTTCCATGTCCAGTTCTAACTGTTGCTTCCTGACCTGCATACAGGTTTCTCAAGAGGTAGGTCAGGTGGTCTGGTGTTCCCATCTCTTTCAGAATTTTCCACAGTTTATTGTGACCCACACAGTCAAAGGCTGTGGCATAGTCAATAAAGCAGAAATAGATGTTTTTCTGGAACTCTCTTGGTTTATTCTGTCTTTTCTAAAACCAGCTTGAACATCTGGAAGTTCACAGTTCACATATTGCTGAAGGCTGGCTTGAAGAATTTTGAGCATTACTTTACTAGCGTGTGAGATGAGTACAATTATATATCAATACTAATCTGCCAATTTGTCCCACCCTCGGGTCCATATGTCCATTCTCTGTGTCTGCATCTCTATCCCTGGTCTGTGGATGGGTTCATCTATGCCACTTTTTTAGATTCTATATATATGTGTTAATATACATTTAAAAATGAATGTTAATATAAAATTAAAAAAAAAATTGAACCCGGGTCTCCCGCATTGCAAGCAGATTCCTTTATATCTGAGCCACCAGGGAAGCTCAAAAATAGAAAATAAAAAAAGAATGTTTTATGGAAGATAGATACAAGTTTTATCAGTGGTGGGCTAGAGTGAGTATAATGAAAGGGATGAAGATTTGATCATTTGTCTTCAGAGTCACCTTCAAACTCTGAAAAGATGAATTTCTGATAATTAAATTTAGTTTGCAGTACCATGTATTGATTTTTCTGGACATATATTGCATTTTTACCTACAGTTCAAAATAATCTTCATGTGTTCTTTGTTAGAGCTTTTATTTTTTTTCATCCTCTTAGGATAATTTATGAGTATAAAATGATTCTGGAAATGAGAATTTATTCCTAAAGGATACTGAGCAAATGGAGTGAATGTTCCTTTGTATATCTGTAGTTCTTGGAAGGCTCTTAATCATTAAGAAATGCCCTGTATCTCCATAATTATTGTTAAAAATTAATTTTCAGTATATGTTAATGGGTGAAAAAAATCATCTAAGTCTTCTACAAATTTGACCATATATATCATTCTGTTTATAGTGGATACTTTTTCTCCTTGTAGAGAATGTCTTTGATGATGTAATGGCAAAATCATATTGCATCATATTCTTTCTTTCAGATGACTGTCTGATTTTCCTTTGAATTCGTATTAGCTTAGGAATTAGCATAAACTGGCAGTCTTATATCAGGCATCTGAACAATTTACTGCATCATGACTATCATAGGTTAGATTAAGCATATGACTTATCATCAAAGAGAGGAGAATCACTTTACAGAATCTTTCTATTAAAAAAATATATAGGATAATACTGCTTAGTTCTCTGCCCTAGAAAATGGGTTTTGAGATATTTTATAATTATATATTCAATAAAAAACTGTTGAAAGGCATAGGTCTGCAAGTCTGGCAGTCCTGGGTTTGAGTCTTATATTCACTCATACTGAGCCATAGTCTTTTAGCCTTCTCATCTGTCAAATGGGGTTAAGTCAATGTATACAAACATGTGCAACATGTGCTCATGTGTTCAGTCATGTCTGACTCTTTGCCACTCCATGGACTGCCAGAATCTTCTGTCCTTGGAATTTTCTGGGCAAGAATACTGTAGTGGGTTGCCCTTTCCTTCTCCAGCAGATCTTCTCAACTCAGGGATAGAACCTGTGTCCCTTGCGTCTCCTGCATCGGCAGGTGGACTCTTCACCACTAGTGTCACCAACAGCATGAGTCAGGGTAGGGGCACTGACATACAATGACCTCAGTCTACATAGGCAAAAGTTATTTTGTGATTAATGGAAACCACTTATAAAATATTTTCCCCCAACTTTTTCATTCATTTGGTCCTCAGGGCCTGAACTCAATGAACAGAGTGAAAATACAATTGGTATAACTCTGTAAGAAGGTCTTGACTGTTGAATTCAGGTCTTCTCGTTTGGGGCCTCTTCACCATGCCAACAGGAGAGAGACACCTTCATTATTTGTACCACTAATACACTCCTTTCATTCTTTACACCATGTGGTCGAAAGCCTCATGGAGGTGGATTTCTAGCTTTAGAATTCAATGATTTTGGAACAGGATTAATTTCTTCTCTATGTCCCTGTCAGTAAAATTGAAACAATAATATTTGTTGTTACCTGTGGGTAAGAGAAGTCTAAGTGGATTGGAGAGTCCCACTTGGAAGGCAGCAAGAGAAGGAACCAAAATCTGGTTTTACTTTGTAATAGTCATTTGAGGAAGTCTATGAAGTGTGTTGTTTTAAGTATAAGATGAAAGGAATGTGGAATTGACAACCAAACTTTATATGAAGCAGAACTGGATGAATACATGTTTCCAATTTCCATTCATTCATTTATTCACTCGTTCACTATCACACATTATGCTAACAGCTGGAAATATAGAGATGAAAAAGATGCAGGTTTCTTTTCTTTTTTTTTTTTTTTTGTCTTAAGATGTCAACTGCCTAATGGCGAAGACAACAGGTATTGATTGTTATTCTGGCACTTATTGGCATGAACTTGAGCTGGTCACTCAATTGCTATGATACTCTATTCCCTCATTTATAAATGAGGATAAATATCCTACATTCCAAGGTTTCTGTGAATATTAGAGATGAGCTGTAACAAGTAGTCACTGAATAATAGCTGTTAAAATACGATATGGGTGAAACATGGAGGGGATCAGAGTTTTAGAACGAAATTGTACACTCTAGTTAAAGATCACAGAGAATCACTGAACGATATTTAGCAAGGACACAGCATGATCAGGTTTTCATATTGAAAGGTTTCACCTTGGTAGCAGGAAGGACTTTGAGCAGCACAGGGACTAACCTGAAGGATAGGAAATCCATTAGGAAAGTATTGAAATAGAGGATGAAGGCTTACAAGTTAAAGAGATACTGTGAACTTGGAACAGAGAGAAGTTAAATTTTGGAGATAGAATAGATTTCCATATGTCCTAAATAGGGTTATTTTATGGGATTTAAAAATGAGATCTTAGGGAAAACCAAGTGTTAAGACAAATGCTTCTTGCAGATAAATCCTGTTTTGAACATCTCTTGGTTTCAAGGCAGAATAAAGATCCATATTCTGGATGTTAATGTCCTGCCTCTGAGCTCTCTCCATCTCCCCTTCCCACGGGTCAGTTAGGGATCGTGTTCTTTTGGGCATTGGCACCCTCCCTCATCTCCTTTCTAGCACATACATCACCACACTGCTCTTATTTTTTTGAAGGCCTCCCTAGTAGATGGAGAGCTCATAGAATGAAGAATGTCTTTTATGAATGCCCAGTATTTAGATAGTGTACGGCACAGAGAAGATATTCAGTAAATGTTTGTGGGATAAATGAATGGGTAAACAAATAAGAGCAGAGTAGTTTAACATAAGATATTTGGTGTAGGACTGATAGGTTTTGAGTCTTGATCCCACCCCCAGTTTCTAGCATGATAACCTTCTAAGCCTTTTATTCATTGATTAAATGGAAATTCCAATATCATAGCAAGTTAAATGGCACAAATATATGCAAAGGGAATTTAAGTGGCACAAATATATGGAGAGTGCTTAGGCCACTCCCTCTCACACAGTAAGCATTTATTTCATGAAACTACAGCTGCTACCATTACTAACAGTATTACTATCCTGAGGACAACTGGAATCTTGATTCCTAAAAACTTTACTCCATCTCTGTACTCTCTGCTGCTCAGTGTAACCATGATTTTAAAAAGCAAATTGATTGAATCAGATGGTTTTATTAACTAAACATGCTGAACAGTAGGATAGATTGAGTCGTCTTCTTTTCTTTTATTATTCTAGCTTACTCACTCACTCTCTGCCCCAGGCAATCAGTCTTAGTGTATATCTGTATCTGTAGCTATATATTTCTATAGACTACATATGATACATGGTATACATGTTCTTGCCTGGTATACATGTTCATCCCAGGGACAGAGGAGCCTGGGGGCTGCTGTCTTTGGGGTCACACAGAGTCGGACACGACTGAAGTGACTTAGCCGCAGCAGCAGCGTACATACACACATCTCCCACCTAATCTCTATGTCCTATATATCATGTGTCCTATATAAAAGGGATATATATGTGAATATATATAGGTGATATATATGTGTATATATACTCTACAAACCTATATGTCATATAATTATATAAATATCCACTTGCCATAAAGAAGTATTAGAGAAGGAAGATCAGATTACTGGGGATCCAGAAACAGAAGCTTGACCTTTTAAGGTACTAAGGCAAGTAGATGTCTTTAAAGAATTAGAGCAATATAAGCAAGAGTCACTGGGACAATAGTAAAGTAGTTTTCACAGCTTTGTTTTCATACCAACTGACCAAACATGAAAGATGAAACTCAATATGTGGCAAGGGCTCCCCTTTATACACTTTCTCTAGCACCTTCCATGTTTCCAAATAATTTGTTTGAGAAGCACACTTTGTGCTTTTTATAAAACACATGATTGGGCCGGATTTCTCTGTATTAGGAGACTTAATTTGCCAGTGAACTATGGCTTCAGGTTGGCCATCTGGAAAAATAAACTTCTCAACAGCCATGTAATTTGTCTTTTGTCTGGTTTCAGGCAGTGGATTTTGGGGGATTAGTATTGAACAAATAGCAAGCAGATGCTTTCCTGGCTCCTTGAAACCGTCTCCCTTCTCCAAAGGGGCATCTTGCTAGGTTACAAGTTAACAAATGGTCCTTTTATACATTAGAGGAGAAGCAAATGCTCTCATAATGCCTTAGTCAACACTATGTATATATGAACCTAATTTTCCAAAAAACAAAACAGCTTTCCCTTTTCAACATGGGGAGGCAATGCCATATGGGCCAAAGCTTAAGGTCAGGAAAGCATATTGTCTGGAACATAGGCCAACAGACCAGCTGTGCTGTTGCAGCAGAAGGTGAAAGGGTGGCAGGAGGAGACCTTTCTCTCTCAGCTCCAATGCTTACCCCCACCCACCCCCAACCCAACAAGGTACAAGCCTGGTTGTTTGGGAAATGTCTTAGGAGACAGTCTCCAGCTTTTTCCAAAACTAAATGTATTTTTTCTTCCAAAACATAAATACCATGTCACCTTTATGGGCTTGGCAAGCCAGTGCTAAAATCTGCATTCACTTCAGAAAGCACCACAGTTCCTGATACCTTCACTTGTTACAGTTCACAGTTACCTAATCACTACTCTCTCTTTGACTTCTCTCCATAAGAAAACAATTAGAGGAACTCCCAAGTTGTAGTTAAACTATTGGCTTAGAGTTCAGACAGAGAAGGCAATGGCAACCCACTCCAGTACTCTTGCCTGGAAACTCCCATGGATGGAGGAGACTGATAGGCTGCAGTCCGTGGGGTCGCTAAGAGTTGGACACAACTGAGCGACTTCACTTTCACTCTTCACTTTCATGCATTGGAGAAGGACGTGGCAACCCACTCCAGTGTTCTTGCCTGGAGAATCCCAGGGACGGAGGAGCCTGGTGGGCTGCCGTCTATGGGGTCGCACAGAGTTGGACACGACTGAAGCGACTTAGCAGCAGCAGCAGAGGTTCAGATAGACTGGGTTTCCTGGCCTGATTCTGTAACCTTGTTAGTGAAGCAATCTTGACTGAATTATGTAACCTCCTAAACCTTGATTTTTTTCTCCTGTTTAATGGGGACAATGTAATAGTCATAGACTCCATCTCATGGGCTTATGGTAATTCCATGGGATCATGTTGACATGCGGAGGTGTTAAGACAGGTCTGACAAAAGTACTCAGTAGATTTTTAAAACAGGGACTTCCCTCGTGGTCCTGTGGCTAAGATTCTGTGCTCCTAAAGCAGGGGCCCAGGTTCCATCCCTGGTCAGGGAACTAGATCCTACATGACTCAACTAAGAATTTGCATTCCATAACTAAAGACTCAGCATGCTGCAATTAAAGATTCAGATGCTGCAACTGAAAAAAAAAAAAAAAGGATCCCTACATGCCACAACTAAGAAACCTGGAAAAGCCAAATAAGTAAGTAAAATAAATATGAAAAATATGAAATTAATTAGGACAAATATACATTTGTTAGGCTCAAACCACACGTATTCCCATATGCTGTGCTAGGTTTTGAATATAATAATTATACTTACTTTTTATAGTTGTGCTTTGAACCAAGAACTAGGCCAAGGACTTTGCAGCTACTATTTCTATGGTATAGGAACTGTTGAAACTCAGAGAACTTGTCTAGTATTTCTAAGTTCATTTGTGAAGTCAGGATTTAAATTAGGATGCTCAGGCTCTTTGCATTTACCAAACTGCTAAAATCCTGACTATTGAGGGAAAACTGTAAAACTTCATTCACTGCCTTAGTGTTTAAGTGGTAACTTACTAATTTTATACTCTTTGTTACAATCTTCATAAAACAGTGGCCACACATGGGCAGTACCTTTGTTTATCTTCATTCAACTTGTATGCCTAATGGCTTTATCCAAGTCTAGTGCAAAAGAAGCTGGTTACCTTCAGATATTCTGTCAGAAAGATTTACCATCAAAGTGAAAAGCTACTCTGTTCTACAACTGTGTATTTGTTTGCTAGGGTTGCTGTAACAAAGTACCACAGACTGATGGCTTAAATATCAGAAATTTATTATCTTACAGTTCTGGAGACTAGTTTGAAATACAGATGTTGACAAGATTGGTTCCTTTTGAGGACAGTGAAGGAAAGCTCTATTCCAAGTCATTCTCTTAGGCTGTCTTCTCTTTATGTCTCGATCCTTTATGTGTATCTCTGTGTCCAACTTTCTTCTTTTTAAAAGGACACTCATCTTAGGCTCAGAGAAGGCAATGGCGATCCACTCCAGTGTTCTTGCCTGGAGAATCCCAGGGACGGGGGAGCCTGGTGGGCTGCCGTCTCTAGGGTCACACAGAGTCGGACATGACTGAAGTGACTTAGCAGCAGCAGCAGCATCTTAGGCTATTGTAGCTCACCATAATGGCCTCAATTTATTTAACTTTATTACTTCCCCAAAGACCCTATCCTCCAAATAAGATCAAATCCTGAGCTACTGTGGTAAGGTTAGGATTTCAATATCTGAATTTAGGGAGTGTGGCACAATTCAACCTATAATAAGCTCATTGGTGAATATATGCTTTATCTTCTGCAGAGTTTAATAATTGTGGGTTGAATTAGGATACACACCATCAGCCTCAATCTGTAACTTAAAGGCCATTTAAAAAAATTTACTGTTTTTACTTTCTCTGTTACCTGCTATCCTTCCAAACCTACCAAACTTTAGTCCTTTCTAGGCAAATTCTTTTTATTTAACACTTTTCATTTCCCTTTATAACTTCTTAGGGAAGGCCCTGGATACACTCTTAGCATAAAATGTAATCCTGTAGTAGAAAATGTTGCTTGCTTACTCTGAAGTCATTCCCCGCAAAGTTCTTTCATATTGTGACAGCTTGTCCCCAA
Source organism: Nanger dama (assembly GCA_917880005.1). Taxonomy (NCBI): domain Eukaryota; kingdom Metazoa; phylum Chordata; class Mammalia; order Artiodactyla; family Bovidae; genus Nanger; species Nanger dama. The sequence goes on along the minus strand of CAKJTW010000094.1, from coordinate 6,240,481 downwards.
AATGCCAGATAAATGTTTCCCATTTTGATCTTTTTTTTTTTTTTTTAACAACTCAAGGCAAAATTTCAGCATCCCTAGCCTCTGCTCAGATTCTGGTTGCACTAGCACAGTTATGATAAAAATGTGTCCAGACATTGAAAAATGTCCCTTGAGAGGACAGCAGAATTATCTCTGTTTGATAACCATTGAGCTGGAGTGGGCATATAAGGCCATGTATGGCAGATGGTAGACACTAAAAAAATGATATTTTCCTTTCCTAACATTTCCATAACTCTATATATCCTCTAAGTCTCTTCTAGCCTCCTTTATTTTCAGTAATTTTTGTCCATTAAACCTAAATGTCTTAAAGTTTCAAATTCATCCAAGATGTGTCCTGAAGATGTACTGTTAATCTCTCCAGGTCTTCTGAATACTCTACTAGACATTTCTTTTAGATTGTCTAAAAGAAATTTCTTTCAGATTGTCTTTACCTTACAATGCATGCACGTGTACTAGTAGCTTCAGTCATGTCTAACTCTTTGCTCTGGCCTGTAGCTCACCAACCAGACTTCTCTGTTCATGGGATTCTCCAGGCAAGATACTGGGGTGGGTGTCCATGCATTCCTCTAGGCGGTCTTCCCAACCCAAGGATCAAACCTGCATCTCCTATGTCTCCTAGCCTTGCAGGCAGATTCTTTACCTTACAATAAGCTTACATAAATGAAACTCCCAATTTTATCTTTTTAAAAGATGTCCTCTCCTAATTTTATTATTTTAAATAATAGATTCACTTTTCCTAGTCACATAAATTTGTGAAGTATAAGTACATACAAGCTACTTAAGCACTCTTGCCTCTGGTGGACCTAAGTTCATATTCCATCACTTATTACGGGCAAGTCTTATTGGAGGCGAATGTTCATGTGTGATAATTCACAGATTTTCTAGGAAAATCCTAAATACTATAGAAGCTGACCCTTCTTCCTAATGCAGTGAGCACAGGGCTGCTGAAGCTCAGATTCACACATTCTACCCTGTCCTTCACTAATCAGTACTAATTTGGGTGATGGACAACCTGATGGGACACCCTCTTGCTGCTGCACTTATGTAGAATTTTGGTGCCATTCTCCTAGCTTCTAGTATGATAAGTTCCATGTAGGTGGAGAAACTTCTTGCATAAATTGTATGTCAGCTGTAGGGAAGGAAAAGAATGTTCCCTCTACCTTTCTGAGTTCTTAGCTGAGACCCATGAGATAAAAAAGCTATTAATTAGAGAAAAAACAAAGTTTATTAATATGTATATATGTTAATATATAGGGAAAATGAGTAATTCCCTGAGGTAACTTAGAATTCAGGCTTAAATATTATCTTAATAGAGAAAAGGGAGAGGGATGTAGGCTCTTAGGGGAGAGTGAATGATCTGTAGGAAAGATGAATGGGTCCTCAGGAGAGTAGATAGGAGGTATGACGGTTTGTGACAAAGTTTGTCTGGGTGCGATGTCAACTTCTCGTCTCCTCACTGGTGACAAGAGTCAATCTTCCCTGGTTGATGAATCTCCCACAGAGGGGATTTATGACAACTGAATTCTTTTGGAGAGTCTGTCTTTAGGCAGAATCTGTCAAAGGTGAGTTCAGAGAAGGCCTCTCCCTGCATTTGTTGCTTTTCAAGGGCCCAAGGCTCAAAATAATCAACACATTAAAGCAGCATATGTTGAAGTGGCATGTTCTGAACTCCTGTCATATTTTGGCATGTTCTGCCATCTTTCACAATGTTTCTATGTTGGAAAAGGCACTTGCAATCTTGACTCATTTTTACCCATTTTCCGCATTCACAGAATGGATTGTAAGGTTGGGAAACTAAGGGCAGACTGACTTTAACATATGAGAGGTTCCGCCCCAAATAAGACTGATGGAGCCAGCAGTCTAAGAAGCTACAGCATTAGAAGATGTAGGTAAGAGTCAGTGTGAGTCCTTGACCTTTGTCTAAGCAACAGTTTCTCAAACTGGTATATGTTAGAATCACCTGGAGAGCTAATAAAGAATCAGAGGCCCACTATAGTCAGCATGTCTTGAACTCCTACTGTCATATTTTGGGATGGCATATCTTGCCATTCTTCACAACTTTTCTCTGTTACATTCAGAAACTAGAGTGATTGGTGAGCTGCTTGTCTGGTCTGAAACTATGTGTTGGAAGTGAGACCACTATCTGCTGCTTAGAAGTTCTTAGCTTGGCTACTGAGTCTCTACAACACACACCATACAAAGTGCCTACTGACATTTGTAAATCCAGGAGGCAGTATGGGCCTCTCCTGTATAGTGCTAGGAAGGTCCCTTGGAAGTCCACATCTTTTGTTTGAAGAAGCAAGAGAATGACTGATATTACTGTACCGCAGACCCTAATGCCCTTCGAGTGAATCTTCTGAGGATTCACCAGGTGGAAAACTTCATCCTGAAGTTCGAAGAAGAATTTCCAGAGGGAGTAAGATTTGTTTAAATCTGTATACTGGATTTGACTTCTAGAATGGCACTGGGAGTAGGGATTGATGGGTAGCGGGGAGCAAGGAGAATGAAAAGACTGCCTTTCTTGTTATATGCTAAACGCTGTCACTTAAGGGCATGTGCCTTAATTATCCCTCTTTCATGCATGGGTGCCCTGTTTACTGAAGGGGTTGTGAAAAGTTGCCAAGAGATAAAATCAACTGTTTGTGAGAATTATTACAAGGTTCTGTGTTTATTTTCCTGGCACTCTCCAAGATCCACAGTTTGGAGCTGAATAGCTGTTTTCTGGTGCTTGCAAATAAAAGTATTTAAATATATCTTAAACACATTGTTTGGAAAGTGTATCTACCCAAAACGGAATGTCTTTCTAGTAGGAGGGAACCTATAAGAAGAAGGAAAGGACATGTTATCATTTGGCGACTGCTAACATTTATTGTGTGATTGGGATAGTGTTACATTCTCTCAGTGCTGGTTATAAAGGTGGTGCTTAAATGGGCAGTTCCCACAGGCTTCTGACCAACTTAGAAGCATTTCTCTTTCTCAGGTTTCAGCTACTACCTCCCCTAAGAGGGAGCTGGAAAACCAAAATAAGAAGACCTTTGAAGCCACACAATGTCTGGTCTGTCTTGGTGAACTGTGCTTAATATAACTGACATTATAGCAGAGAGCAGGATAATTCATGCCAGGACAATTCCTCATCTCCTTTATAGCAAGGAACAGAATGTACACTGCCATGTCTGGGCAACCACTGGCTCCCCGACTAGAGAAGATGATGGCCGAATCCACTGTTGACCTGAATACTCTTCCAAAATGGCTATAACACAGTTTATCACTATCATATTAAAAGGATGAGTCTTTTCATTCAAAAAGGGTATACTCTGTGAACGTCCCTGGCACTCCAGTGGTTGGGACTCCACACTTTTAGTGCAGGCTTGATCCCTGGTCAGGGAACTAGGATCCTGACCCATGGCAGGGCAAAAAAAAAAAAAAAAAAACAGATCATACACTATACAGAAAAGTGGGCATGGATGTGTTCCAATAAAGCTTTACCTACCTAAGAACAGGTAATGGCCAGATTTGGCCCCTGGACCTCAGTAAAATAAAAGGCATACATACTCTGATGATCTTCTTTTTCTTCACCTCTACTCTCAAGAGGACATTCAATCTGGTTCTCCAGAATGTGTATGACTGAGAAGCCAAAGCCTAGCTTTCACTGTGCTGGGTTAGCAGGACTATGACTTACCTATTAAGCACTCATCTGTGTTGAGAAGCCATTGCTGTCCTATAGTCTTTGAAAGACAAGCATTTCTATAACCCTCTGGTTAGTTGGTAAAGGAAAGAGAAGACAAAAGAAGTCAGGATTGTCACGTTTTGTTGTATAAGGACAAAGACAATTGTTGGGACATCCCTATGAATTTGTGGAATAAAAGTGTAGAGACTCAATGACCTCTCTGATAAAATTGCTTAAACTCCTGAAGTTGCTAAAGTGCCTCTTTCTTTTAAATTGAGTTTTGATTTTGAATCATTTAGCTGAGGTGTAGCCTAATCTATGGGCTTCCCTGGTGGCTCAGATGGTAAAGAATCTGCCTGCAATGTGAGAGATTTAATCCCTGGGTTGGGAAGATCCCTTGGAGAAGGGAATGGCTACCCACTCTAGTATTCTTGCTTGGAGAACCCCATGGACAGAGGAGCCTGGCTGGCTGGGCTACAGGCCATGGTGTCATGTTGGACACAAGTGATCACCTAACACTTTCTTCACTTTCAGCCTACTCTATATGGCTCAGTCTTGGGTAGTCATGGTACATCCTGAAGGCATCAGATTACCTTACATCTAGAACTATTTGCCAAGATGTGAAGGAACTTTTGCTTAAAGAAAGTAACTATTTTGGGGGCCTCTGCAGCCAGACTCATTTCAGACTTGTGTCTAAGACTGCAAAATGTCAAATGCTAGGCCAATCATGTATTGTGATAAGACCTGAGGAACACTTTAATTCAAAAGAGTGAGCTGAAAAGAAAGAATCCAGGGAAATCATCACTTCCTCAGTCTGATTGAAGGTTGAGAGGGATCAAAGAAAATTTCAATAGCTTGGAAACTAGTCCCCAGGAAAACAATGAATAAAGCCTGAGAGAAAAGAAAGGAAGCCTTGATGATTAGCTCCCCCTGTGGAGAGAGTCTCTGCCACTTGGCTCCCTTTGATGAGATTACAAACTTCTGAAACTTGTTCCTACCAGGAAAGTAGACATGTTGAAAGAACATCCTTCTAAGTAGGCAGGGAACACATTCCTCACTCTTGGGAAAGTATACTATTTTGCTCTCTGGAATGACTTAATCATGTTTCCAACCCTGAGACCACTGTTTTGCTTCAAGAGGTTCTGAGCCAATCTAGTCTAAATTGAAGTTCAGATTCATTTCAGGAAACTGCAGCATTTTCAGATAGCCAAAGCACTGTGTGTGTATCTTTATACAATCTTCCTCAATAGGATAGAGAGACCCTAATGGTTCTCTTATATTCCTCGCCCTTAAGATTGTTCCAATTGCATTTCTCTGTGGCCTCTCCATGCCTCACCATGTTGGTTGGGGAATGAGACTCAAAGCTAAATTTTTATTGATTTGGTTATCACAACCTAGGAAATAATTTCTGCCCCTTCATCTTATGCTCTCAGTTCTTACTTTACCTATATATTGATACTTCAACTTATACTCTCATAATTTAAGACACTTAGAGTTGAACAGGGTTTTAGTATAGAGTTAAACTTCCCAGCCCAAGTGGGAAGTCCCATTCCTAACTTATGACCCCTAAGTTTTCCTCGAAGCCATCAGTGTTAGGAGAACTACTTGCTTGACTTAAACCTATTTTGGTACAGCTTGTCTTTAATTCACATGCTCCACAAATACCTTCCCCTCGTGTCTCTGCCTTTCCCAGTCTCATATATCTTTCAAAGCCCAGGTTAAATCCTACCATTTCCTTAATAATTTCTTAGACTAAAGATGACCATATAAATTTATAAACCCAGAAGAATCAGAATCTTAGTTAAATCCAGAAGAGGATGTACAGATGTTCTAGTATTATCTCCTCATTTTATAGATGTGGGAATGAAGACAAGGGAGCTCTGATAAGAAACCAGGCCACATCTTATATTTTGATATCTTCTCTAATGCAGCCATAACCAATATTTAATATATATTAGTAAAACACTGCAAGTTTGTAGTTTTTCTCTTAATTACGATCTTTTTAAAGGCAGTGGTTATAATTTCTATGTATAATCTTGTCTGTGTTTAATACATACTGTGCTTAGTAGCTCAGTTGTGTCTCTTGACTTTGCAACCTCATGGACTGCAGGCTGCTAGGCTTCTCTGTCCATGGAGATTCTCCAGGCAAGAATACTGGAGTGAGTTGCCATGCCCTTCTCCAAGGGATCTTCCCAACACAGGGATTGAACCCAGGTCTCCGCGCATTGCCAGCAGATTCTTTATCATCTGAGCCACCTGGGAAGCCCAAGAATACTAGGGTGGGTAGCCTATCCCTTCTCCAGAGGATTTTCCTGACCCAGGAATTGAACCAGAGTCTCCTGTGTTGCAGGAGGATTGTTTACCAGCTGAGCTACCAGGGAAGCCCAGATATATACGAGGTTGTTTTAATTCAGTGCTGTCCAGAGAACTTTCTAAGATGGTATAAATGTTTTGTGATATCTGCCCTATCCATCCCTAGCCACATGTAGCTTTTAAGCACTTGAAATGTGGTTAGTGTGCCTGATGTATTAAATTTTAAAATTATATTATTGTAAGCACCTTGAATTTAAATCTATTTCACCACATGTTGCTAATGATTATCATATTGAAGGCTGCAGCTGTTATTCATTTGCTGATTCACAGCAAGTGAGGAAAAATTATGGTATATTTGACTTGGTAATGTCTCAATATTGTTTGAATCAGAAAAACAGAGGTTTAGAGATGACATGGACCAAGTCTCATCACCTCAATGAATATTCCCAGAAAAATGAAAGCATTATTTTAAAGTCACATGTTTAATTAGGAAGAGAGCTCGCACTGGGGCCTAGGCCTCCTGGCTATAGTTTTTTCTTTATTGCTGTTTTCTTGTTTGTCATCATATCTTGATGAAAGTGGGAGGAGGAATCCCTCTTCCTAGTAGTAGAAGCAAGAGCCAATAGAAATTTTTAAAAATATGATTAGAATGAAGGAGGATTATAGATAAGGAAGAAGAGAAGAAAGGATGTCATACAGAAGTAGAGGTATTTGTCAATATCAGTGAACTGAGATGAATAAAAGAAAAAGTTAAAAGCTCATACTTTCATCCACAGGCCAGCGAAGAAAAAAAGAATTCTCTTTTAAATGGAAAACAATGTAACTGTAATAAATCAGGGACCATTATATAGGTGTGCCCAGGATTACAAAATGAAGAGAGCTTAGTGGTTACTGAACCATGACAAAGTCCTTATACTAATGAATTGCATTCCTCCAAGCCTTTGTCGAATCAATCAAAGAACTCTATGAATGAGATGGAATGTTAACGTCTGGTTCACCGAATAGAGATAACAGTTTCATCCAAAGCCTTAGTTACTCAAGCTTTTATCTCTCCCTGCTGTCTACTGATCCCACTTTATCCTTTCTTCTTGCTTTGCAGCTGTTCAATAAAGGAGAGATCTTACTGAAGAGCACTGGATTCAGTGGTGTGTAAATTACCTGGGAAGTAGAGAATGCCCGTGGAAGTGAGTTATTTTGAAGCTGAAAGTGTGCTCCAGATGCTCCTTCTCCGTACAGAGTCCTGATAATCTCAATAGCTGCAGCAACCTTATAAGAGAAATAATTTGTGTAGAGACTGTTGGTTATTATGAAATAATAGAAGCAACTAGTTTCCCCAAACTCAGTGGAGTTCAAAACAGGATGTGACACTTTGGGGGTGGTTGTCTCAGAGTATTTTGTATAACACTGAGGGAAGGAAAAACTAAGACTAAACTCTGTAATATCAAGATCTGTAACATGCATTTTGTTTCTTTGTATCTTTTCCCATTTCTGCAGGGAAGTAAAATGACACTGAACTTGGATCACAGTGTATGGAATGAATATTCTTCTTACTAACTTAATGGTTGTTCAGTTAGGTCACAGGCATAGCAAGCTTTTTCTTCTCATCTTGAGTGCTGCTTTACCTGTCGATATGGCAGTAATCTCAAAGTCACAAGCTTAGGTTAGGGTCTGTTCATTTAGGATTGCAAGTGGAAGTCAATGATCAGTCCCTTCCAAATCTTATTCTCTCTCTCTTCCTGCCATCTGCTTTCTTCTTCTGGGTCCCTACTTTCTTATTAATACTGCTACTCATTCTGACCAATTGCATTAGAAGTCCGTGGGGCATTTCAACTGCCTCCTTTCTCTTATGCCCCACCTCTGAGTGATGACTCCATCAAGCAGCTTTCCTTTCCAGAGTGTCTCACATTTGCCCTCCTCCTTTCCGTTTTGTTGCTTCTACCCTAAGCCAGAGTGGTCTTAGTTTTCTGTCTTTCCTGTCACCAGTACAAGCTACACACTGTCCCTAAATGGATCTAAAGATTGGAACTAATTGTATCATTTTATAGTTTAGAAACTTTCAATGGTGAGGTACTTATAAGAAAGAAAAAGGAGAAAGAGACTGAAAGGAGGTGGAGGAGAAAGAAGAAAAGGAGAAAGGAGGAGGAAGCTGCCAGTGAAACAAGATAGAAACCTAAGAAATTTTATTATAGTTAAGAATTGAACATATACTACTGATGGCAAGTGAAATCAATGGGAACTATATTTCATGCAAGAGTTGTAACTGTTTCAAAATAGTTAAATCAGAATCTTAGCTTCTAAAATACACCAAAGAATTTTCAGGTTATTTAAAATGTTAAATGTGAAAAAAAGGACCTTTCTAATCAAAACAAAAGCCAAAGAAGAAAGAATAAAAGATTAAACATAACACAGACATTAAAAATCCAGTTTAAAAAAAATCATCAAAAGTCAAAAGCAAATTGTTATCTGGGAAAAACATATCCAAGATACGTTACATACAAAATGTGACTGTATTTAAAATATCAAGATTTCTTACAAATCAGCAGGGGAAAGAATACTCTAATAGAAAAAATTTGCAAAAATTATGGAGAGGAATTTCACAAAAGAATATAAATGACATATCATGAAGAAAAGACATTAAAACTTTTCCCCCTTCTGTGTGTTCTTCTATGTGTTTTAAGTTCACAAAAGCTTTCCTCATTTCAGGATTGGTCAGTCATCTTTTTTCCAGTTTATATTTTTAGTTGGCATTTAATAAATTCATTTAGTTTATTTGGATGCATGCTCTGAAACAATTCAGCTGTAATCTTTTCTCACATTCCTGGATTGTAAATTCCTTGAGAAGAGGAACAATGTGCTATTTATTTTTGTGGCTCCTGTAGCATATAGCAGGTTTAGGAAAGAATAGTTAACACAGGAGGGGCAAAGAGGGTGGATCAGAAATAGTTTGAAAGAGGAGGCATCTTTTGAGATTAGACTCTCCAAATATTTTCAAGGCACTATGTTTCTGTTTATTTCCTTTTGTGTGTCTCTTTTGGGTTAAACGTGGCTTCAAGGCAAGGAAATTTGACAAGAGATAAGTGTATTGAAAAATGACAAATCAGTTACTGACATTACTAATCACTTACGTCACTCTGAGCTTCAATTCCTCATCTGTAAAGCAGATATGCTGGTTACTACTTCTATGGTCATTGTAAAGTGATAGACATGTTGATTTCATTCCCTTCTTATTCTGCTTCTCTGGGAGGGACACTTTGCATCTCTTAGCCTGTTTTTCTGTGGTGAAGTAAAAGCATGCTAGTTTGTGTGAAAATATCTTGTAACATGAGATTTTTCTAGTAGCATTAAGTAATATTGATTATTTTTTTGCTCTCTATTGAAGTATAAATTGCTTGCTATGCTTTTGTTAATGATAAACTGAATGGAAGTGATGTTTGGGTGAGAAGTTTCAGAATAAATACATAAAAAGAGGTAAGAAAATAAAGTTAAATGTGAAACACAGGAAATTAGAAAAAATTCTGATAAGTTGAAGTCATATTGTAGGAATGGAACAGATTTAGGGGTCAGGCAAACGTGAATTTGAGTCATAGCTTTGCCATAAACTCTCTGTGCAGCTTTCGGAAGGTTACTTGCCCTCACTGAGGCTCAGTTTCTTTACCTATCAAGCTGGTATTAATAACATTCTCCTGGCAGGGGTGTTGTGAAGACCTATGAGGTTAGTAAACAAATCATATGGCACACAGTTGACATTTGGTAACTGCTTCTTTTTGCTTCTTTTAATGCGTCATACATGCTGGGTGTCTATATGTTTAAAAGATCTAAATATGATTTATTCAGTTCAGTTCAGTTCAGTTGCTCAGTTGTGTCTGACTCTTTGTGACCCCATGAATCGCAGCACGCCAGGCCTCCCTGTCCATCACCAACTCCCAGAGTTCACTCAAATTCACATCCATCGAGTCGGTGATGCCACCCAGCCATCTCATCCTCTGTCGTCCCCTTCTCCTCCTGCCCCCAATCTCTCCCAGCATCAGAGAGTCTTTTCCAATGAGTCAACTCTTCACATGAGGTGGCCAAAGTACTGGAGTTTCAGCTTCGGCATCATTCCTTCCAAGGAAATCCCAGGGCTGATCTCCTTCAGAATGGACTGGTTGGATCTCCTTGCAGTCCAAGGGACTCTCAAGAGTCTTCTCCAACACCACAGTTCAAAAGCATCAATTCTTCAGCGCTCAGCCTTCTTCACAGTCCAACTCTCACATCTATACATGACCACAGGAAAAATCATAGCCTTGACTAGATGGACCTTACTCGGCAAAGTAATGTCTCTGCTTTTGAATATGCTATCTAGGTTGGTCATAACTTTTCTTCCAAGGAGTAAGCATCTTTTAATTTCATGGCTGCAATCACCATCTGCGGTGATTCTGGAGCCCCCAAAATAAAGTCTGCCACTGTTTCCACTGTTTCCCCATCTCTTTCCCATGAAGTGATGAGACTGGATGCCATGATCTTTGTTTTCTGAATGTTGAGCTTGAAGCCAACTTTTTCACTCTCCTCTTTTACTTTCATCAAGAAGCTTTTTAATTCCTCTTCACTTTCTGCCATAAGGGTGGTGTCATCTGCATTAAGTACCCAACAAACTACCAGTGAGCGACTCAGGCTTCATGGAGAACAGATCGTACATTTAAAAATGCATTCAGACTTGATCTCTCTGTTTACAAAAGGATTTCTGGATCCAAGTACGTCTCATGACACAAAGTCTAAGTCTCTGTTAGTTTTCAGTTAATCATCTTGATTTGTCTCGCAGGCCCACGGCCATCATCTTGCTCATTGGAGGATGGGACATTGTGTACCAGTTCCTTTCTTTTAGAGGACTATCATTAGTTGTTATCACTGCTTGCTTTAAAATTTTAGTGAGCTGTAAAATATAGTAGTATATATTCATGGGAAGTTTTTTTCCCCACTGAGAGTATTTAAATTGAATGTTTTTCTAATAGTTTGGGAGGGAAGATACTGGTAATAAAACAAAGCTCTTGTAAATTTAAAAATAAGCTATACTTTTATAGTAATTATGTAGAGATGGCATTAGTGATTAAATATAGTATTATAGAATAATATGCCTAGAGTGAAAAATGTTCATCATTGTAGCCCACTGATTTTCTCTCATTCTTTTTGTCTTTTAATAAAAGAATCCTTTTTTTTTTTTAGAATGGATGAAGCATGGCCTACTTTATTTGCATTAGTTTATTTCATGTAATAGGGTATAGCAAAGTGCTTACATCGCTTCTCTGATTTTAAAATTATTAGTTAAGGCATATGATTTTAACCTCTCTCATTTTTTTGTTTAGATATGACCTTGAATGACAGAAGGAAATACCTCTTTTCTTCAATGTAAAACACTGCAAATACTATTTCCTCTTCCATTCCTGGGCTATGGAGATGTGGATTTGCTGTTTCCTTACCTGTATGTCCTGAGTCATAACTATCTTGCTAGAATCAATAATTTATTAATTAGCCCATCTGTCTTAACATTTGACTTGAGTCTTCTATGTCCACTTTTGTACTTTATAAGGATTATCTCACTTTACTACTTACTTTAAGGTTTGGTGATATAGATTTGATTGTCTTGCTTCAGAACTGAGGAAAAGGGGGCCCAGAGAGATTTTGGAAACTCTCCCACATTCTTATCTAGTGAGTGAGTTAAAATTATTAACTCTTTCTAAATAGCTGTAAATATAAGCTCTTTCCAAGTTAGTTCAGTTCAGTCGCTCAGTCGTGTCTGACTCTTTGCACTCCATGGATCTCAGCACACCAAGCCTCCCTATCCATCACCAACTCCCAGAGTTTACCCAAATTCATGTCCATTGAGTTGGTGATGCCATCCAACCATATCATCCTCTGTAGTCCTCTTCTCCTCCCTCCTTCAATCTTTCCCAGCATCAGGGTCTTTTCCAATGACTTAGTTCTTTTTATGAGGTGGCCAAAGTATTGGAGTTTCAGCTTCAGCATCAGTCCTTCCAATGAATATTCAGGGCTGATTTCCTTGAGGATGGACTGGTTGGATCTCCTTGCAATCGAAGGGACTCTCAAGAGTCTTTTCCAACACCACAGTTCAAAAGCATCAATTCTTTGGTGCTCTTTATAGTCCAGCTCTCATATCCATACATGACTACTGGAAAAAACATAGCCTTGATGAGATGGACCTTTGTTGGCAAAGTAATGTCTCTGCTTTTTAATATGCTATCTAGGTTGGTCATATCTTTCCTTCCAAAGAGTAAGCGTCTTTTATTTCATGGGTGCAGTCACCATCTGCAGTGATTTTGGAGCCCAGGAAAATAAAGTCTGCCACTGTTTCCACTGTTTCCCCATCTATTTGCCATGAAGTGATGTGACCAGATGCTATGATAGGCTCCTGGAATTTAATACTGATTTATGAGTTCTTAAGTGATGACCTTTTTACGGTTAAAAGATTTTGTAAAGATAATGATTAATTCCTCTTTACATCCCAGATGTAAAGGAGCAGGTTTTTGAGGAGAGGGATGAAGAGCTTGACCTTCTATATGCTCTTTCATGAGTCTGCCATACATCCAGGTGTTTTTGCTGTTGTTCAATCACTAAGTCATGTCCAGCTCTTTGCAACCCCATGGGCTACAGCATGCCAGGCCTCCCTGTCCATCACTATCTCCTGGAGCTTGCTCAAACACATGTCCATTGAGTTGGTGATGCCATCCAACCATCTCAACCATGTAGAGTGGATATATATAGAATCTAATCTTCAGAGAAAGAGTTGAGGACCAGAGATAGAAACTTGGGAGCATCAGTGACATGTACACTATAGACAAAAGGCACTTGCAATCTTTTTTTGCCCATTTTCCCCATTCAAAGAATGATTTGTGAGCTTGGGAAACTAGGGTTAGAATGACTTAACATATAGGAGGTCCTGCCCTAAATAAGACAGAGGGAGCCAGGAGTCTAAGAGGCTATAGCATTAGAAGATATGGGTAGGAGTCAGTGTAAGTACTTGATATTGGTCTAGGTGAGAATTTCTCCACCTGTTAGAATCACCTAGGGACCTAATAAAGAATCAGAGACCCAGTATAGTAGGCCTGGACTTCTGTGTTTTTACTGAATTCTCAAGAAGACTTTGGGCTTCCCTGGTGGCTCAGCAGTAAAGAATCCACTTGCAATGCAGGAACCACAGGAGACTTGGGTTTAATCCCTGGGTCAGGAAGATCCCCTGGAGGAGAGCAGGGCAACTCACTCCAGTACTCTTGCCTGGAGAATTCCATGGACAGGGGAGCCTGGTGAGCCACAGTCCATGGGTTCACAAAGAGTTGGACATGACTGAAGCAACTTAGCATACACGCATGCAAGAGCACTCTGATAGGCTCTAAAGTTTGAGAAACACCAGCTTAAATTATATTTTGAAATGAATATCTCTTCACCAAGTAATAACTCTAAAAAAGAAATTATAAGGCCCTAAATGAATAAATCCTAAATTGATAATTTGGAAGGATCTGCTGCTGATTTGAAATCTGAAGTTAAAAATATTGATGTTTTATGCAATTATCTGAGGCTGACAATGACATTGACATGGTGAAGTCTTTCCAAGATGATCGCACCTTTTCCCTTCTACACAAGGCAGAGATGAGTACACCTAGGGCATCTGAACATTTTCCTTTTCAAATGTTGGTTTCCTTGTGGGAAACAGTGTGAGGAAAGGAAATAAGTCCTAACCTACCCTGGAGGTAATGCTTACACGTATTTTGGAATCTGGGGGAAGCTGCCAATTTCACCTGGAGGCAGGAAGTGTACACCTGTTAGCTACATGGTTTTAAAAATAACCTGTACTTGCCCAGATTACAAGGAACATTGTTGTTATGGCATCAAAAAGGAAGCTGACTTACATGCAAGTAATCCTTATTAAAGGGGATTTTAGGAAGCAGGACACTTGAGAAAAGCAGGCAATTATGAAAAGAATATCTCCTGCTTATCTTTTTAAAAGCCAACAATTACCCCCAAATTGAGTTGGGATTAGATAAGGCAATCAGTTGTAATAGAGTTGATATCTGGGAAGGGGGAAATTTGAGTCATTCAGAGATAAACCTCTTATTATGGTTCCCTTTCCTTGATCATCTTTATCCTTCTACCCCACCCCTACCTTTATACATAGGGGTTGCTGGTGGGGAGAGGAAGGAATGACTTTGGAAGAGCTCCTTAACCAGGCAGGCTTTTGTACGCATTGTCCCAGGCTCAGGACTTTCTCATCAGCAGGCTTTCCAGCCCTGTCATTAGTCCTCGTGTCTAAGAACCTCATTCTCATGAACTGACCCATGCTACGAGCAGGTCACCTCAGATGGAAGCTTGCTGCTTTATTCAAATGCGTCTGAAATTCCCAGATGTTAGGGCAAGATGGAAATATGGGGACACACTTTCCTGGCTCCTTAGTTCCTTTTTGGGCCACTGGAAGAAATGGGGTTCATCTGTTGGCCATGTTTCACATGGGGATGCTGGATTCTCACCTTTCACAGTTGCAATCGTGAGAAGAATCTCTTTGTGAAAGCAACAGTTAATTCTCTCTGAATGTTACTACAGTTCAGGGAAAAAAAGTGTTCCCCCTCTTCTTTAAATTTCCCCTTCACTTATACTTAAAGACAGGTAATTGGAGCAGGGCTTCGAAGTGTAATTTTGCCCAAAGGCTAAGCTTGCCACCTAATGACATAGGGTTGTTCTTCTTTATCGAGGCAGTCTTTCACTCATTATCCCTAAATTAGTTCCCTTTTCTCCTTTGCTTTATTATTCATCCACCTCCTCCTTTTTCATTTGGATTTTTCCAAGTGAACCATGACAAAGTGTCTTTATGAGGTTGTGCGTCTGTGCAACAGTGCATCTGTGTGACTGTGCATGAGTCTTTCTTCCTTTCCTCACCGCCCCGTGTTTACATTAAGTGTTTATTTAAGCCAAGGCAGTGGAAAACTGACAAAAATCTTTGGCACTGATTGCCTCATACTGATTTCACATTAATCCTGTGAGGAAAATCTAGCTGAAAGTAGAAGAAGCTGATATTCAGTTTCAGGGTTCCCCTTGTTACAGTCCGATGCAAGCAGTTCAAACTCTGGAAAAAGTTGAAACTGGGTTTTGAATGAAGACTGTGAGAGTGTTTGTGTAAAGGTATATAATTAAGATTTTAACATCCTGTTCTGTCAAAAGAAAACATTTACATACCTTTCATGTAATGTTATATTCAGTTGGACATGCAACATATGGTAAAGACAAGAAAACACTGATGT
The DNA here is from genome assembly GCA_917880005.1 of Nanger dama. Taxonomy (NCBI): domain Eukaryota; kingdom Metazoa; phylum Chordata; class Mammalia; order Artiodactyla; family Bovidae; genus Nanger; species Nanger dama. The sequence continues at coordinate 6,225,181 of CAKJTW010000094.1, read as the reverse complement.
GGTTTTCTTCAGATTTGGGCTGGAATCACTTCTTTACTCCTGGTAATCTACTGTCAGTATTACTTAGCCTGTCTGACTGTTTCTTCATCTAAAATAGGGATAATAATATCAACCTCACAGATTTGTGGTGAAGATTAGAGATTATATTCAAAGTGATTAATACAATGACTGTTGTCTTGAAGACAACACATTACATTAAAAAATTGATATCCTCTTTGATTCCCTTGTAATAAACTGAAACACAGCTTGGAATAGTTTTGGCTTAATAGCCTAAGAATCTGAGCTTGGATTGTTTTTCTCTCTCTCGGATCATTTCTTTCTTGAAATTAAAAAGACCTGGAATTTCTGAAGCACATCCAGTATTTTTATTATATACCAGACACTTTGCTTGGCAGTACAATCTTATCAAACACTTGGACAAACTCTGCAAGGGCTTACTATTATTCTCATATTGCAGATGGGAAAATAGAGGCTCAGAAAAGTTAAATAACTTGCCAAAGGTTCTAGAGTTAAGTGTTGGAGCAGGTATGCAAAAAGGGTTTAAGTCCCAAAGGTTCTAAATACTACTGAGAATTAGTTCTATTTGATTCACTTAAATTTGCTTTAACAAAGTTATTTCTTCAAATATAACATAACAATATTTTGATTCAGAAGGTTAGTGGACTTTTAGCCTGTACAAAGGAGAGAATATTTGCAACTTTGACAGCTTAATTCTTAAGTTAAGCATGTATTTAATAGTATGTGTATTTGATATATATTTGCTCTTGATATTATTATTCAGGCTCAGTTATTTCTGCCTCTTTACCAAAATGATTTCCTTCAGACACACATCTCATAGATTACAGATTTTCCATCTCCTTTTCTTTGTCCTCCCTCGACATTCCAAAGGTAAGCATCCTGCTTTGCTCCCACCATATTCCAGCTCAAATGTCCTTTCTCTTCATTAGGCTCTAGGTGTTCTTCAGTCTCTAGAGCCCTGACCATCCTAGGCTGTTGGTTATGTTCTGTTATTCCTTCCACACTTAGTTTTTTTTCTTATCCTATAAAGACATTTCTTCCTCTCCTCCTTTTTCTCCTTCCACAAAGCCAGTTAGCAGAGTGAGCGTCCAGTAATGTGGTACAGGGGGAGATATAAAGCTTCTAGTTCTAGATTGGTGAACTTGGTGAGTGTTTACACTCCATGCCTCAGTTTCCTCAGCAGCAAAAATAAATGTTCCATTTGTAATTAATTGATTCTTTCTTGACTATGGCTCCAGAGGCTGCAGATGCAATTTTTATGCCATGGCTTCCATCAGAGGTACCCTGTCTTACTCAAGTTGGTAGCAATAATACTATGAACATATAGCACTCTATATTCATGAGAATAGTATAGAGACAACATTTTCCTTGTTCTTTCCAACAGAGTAACTTGGGCCAGCTCGTCAGTAACAGGGCCAGGACCTGAATATGGTCCTCTCAATTCTGAATCTTGTATTCTTTGCTCTGCACCTCAGCAGGGTAAGGTAAACTGGCTGGGGCACAATGAAAGAAGGATCAAAAGGTTTTTTGTATGATGTCTGTATGTAAACCTTGCTGGAGGAGTGAATGGATAATAGAAAATTAAAGGGTAGAAGTGGTAGTGTGAATTTTTCAAAAAGAAAATATTTTTTTCTGAATTATTATTTCAGACCTTGCAGCTTTCCCCCAAACATCTGCAGGACATTTGAGAAAGGGGAGTGTAACAGAAAGTATAACTTCAACTTTAAAATCCTAAACCTGATACTAAAGAATGCAGAACAAGTTATTCTAGTAACTTAATTGATTTTCTTTTTCTCCGGATATTTTCTCTAAAATGATATTTCTTATTTTAAATTTTCTCTGTGGTTAGAGTACAGATTAGCTTATACAGTCCCTTGAATTATAAGCCTAGGGATTTGTAACATATTTTAAATGTCAAAATCAACAACTCCTTCTCTGGTTGACCTCGTCCTGACTTGGTAAAAGGATCAAATTTACACCTGTCTATTGTATACTCAGTGGTCTCTTTTGACCATAAAAGAGTTCATTCTCCATTAAAAGGTCCATAACATTTTCCAGATTCTTTGTGAAAGAATCAAACATATATCTTTTTGTTCAGAAGGTGATTGTTAGCAGGTGGAGTGACAGGGGGACAGGGAAGTGGTGGTGGTTTCATCATACATGGCAGAAGTCTAATGTGATGCACTGGTCAACCCTTTGCTCCTTAAGATTTAAACCAATATTTATTTTTGAAAGGAAATTCAACCCATATGTATCTGCCTCAGTAGCCTTGTTGGCTTTTATTGACAGGAAACAGGAAGTTACTTTTTGCCAACATTACAAAAGGCCTAAAGATCAAGTGAATTTTAATGTTGGCAAACTGCAGCTTCTATCCTGAAAGGTGGAACACAGGTTCCAGGTAATAACAAAAGAAAGCTAAACATTATCTTTAACTGTCTTCCAAGCTAAGAGGAGAGAAGGCTGAATAAGTTTTAAGAACTACTGCTTGTTTCATTTTGTCCCCACACTAATATAATTTGTTCTTAAATGCAGATTCTCACATGCATAGGTGGTGGCACCATTTATTCAAGCAATTGCAGCTGTAGATGCTGAAGTCTTAGCATAAAAGAAAAAAAAATCACTGTAATAGCATCTTTGATTATTTATGGCCTTCAAAAGAAACTATGCATGCTGGCTGTTTGTCCCAAGGAGGCTCCTATTTTGATCTATACTTTCTATATAAAATAGATACATTTTTTAGAATAGGAGACATTTTTACATCATCCTGAGAAAAGATCTATCTTTATTATCTTACATTATTTTCTAAGTTAATTAGTTCAGGGAAAAAAAATGTTTCACAGAATATATTCCCTACTTTTTCTCATCTATTGTAAAGACTTGACACTGTGAAAGGTTCTGATTTTCTGTTAAGCTAATTCAACCTAACCTTATGGAAGGTCTTGCTAAGTGGCACAGTGGTGAAGAATCTGCCTGCCAGTGCAGGAGACACAGGAGATGTGGGTTCTATTCTTGGGTCAGAAAGATTCTCGGAGGAGGAAATGGCAACTGACTTCAGTATTCTTGCTGGGAGAATCCATAGCGAGAGGAGCCTGTTGTGCTACAGTCCATGGAGTCACAAAAAGTTGGACATGACCGAGCACTCATGTGTGAACCCACTCATGGAAAAGTGCTCCTGTAGACTGACTGCCCTTGGCCTAAAAAAGGGTTCCCAGGAGTGGTAGGGATGGAAACCAAGTTCTATAGCACCAGCGCCAGACTGATAAGAGAGACAGGCACAAAACTTGGTAACTCTCGGCACTTAGTTGAACCAGGAGGCCTGGGCAAGATGAAGTCAGGAGGCAAGATGCTTAGTATCACAAAAATTCAAGCACAGAATAAACTTTATTTCTCCTTGGAATTTATCTAGGATCTGAAGGTCCATTTTCCCCATGAGGTCCTGAATTGGTAAGAAGTCTCTAGGATCATTCCTTCCTCTAAGTAAAAGTCACATTTATATAAGACTTTCTTTGGCCCAGACATTCCTCTAAGCATTGTTTCTCACAGTGTGGTTCCCCAGACCAGGTGCATCAGCATAACCTTGTTATGCTTGTTGTTACAAATGCAAATTCTCAGGTCTTACCCAAATATTACTTAATCATAACCTCTGGGATTGAAACTCAACAAACTCAATGATGTTTTAACAAGTCATCTAGGTAACACCAGTGCTTGCTAAAGTTTAACAAACCCTGCTCTAAAATAGAGAATGCCTTTAAGCTTTTGGTATAAAACTGTAATGTAATCATCTTATAGCAGTTTGAATTTATCCACAATTTGTCGCTAAGAGTCAGACACGACTGAGCGACTTCCCTTTCACTTTTCACTTTCACGCACTGGAGAAGGAAATGGCAACCCACTCCAGTGTTCTTGCCTGGAGAATCCCAGGGACGGGGGAGCCTGGTGGGCTGCCATCCATGGGGTCGCACAGAGTCAGACACGACTGAAGCGACTTAGCAGCAGCAGCAGCAGCAGCAGCAGCAGCCATGAGTTTCAGTGCCAGTCCATATGAACAACTGGCCATCAGCCAATGGTTGCCATCAGCCAATGGTTACCATCTGTGTGTAATTAGGCTATTTGAACTCTGCCTATCCTACCACTTCCTAAAAGAGTCAAGCTAGATTCAGGTGGCTCAATTTGGAACAAGCCTCCATCAGCCTCTTTCTAGGATATTCTGAAGCAATGGGTCATATACTTGTGCTACTTCTGCTGTATCTTCTTGGACCTGTGCTGGAAGTTCTGGCTGTTTTTCGGCCAGATGAAAAAGGACCCATATTTCTGAAAGCTCAAAACTCTTGGGAAAAAAATCTCAACCCCTTTTCCACTTCCAGACTGTATGTATATATATGTGTGTGTGTATATATATATATGTGTGTGTGTCTGTGTGTGTGTGTGTGTATATATATATATATATATATATATGTATGTATGTATAAATACATAGCTTGAAGTAAATAAAAAACTAGCAACTTTAATTTCCCTTTCAGTGATAGGGAAAGCCTATCAAGTAGCTTTCAACCTTGTTTTTGCACATGTTTAAGAGTCTTATGTTTATGCAAAACCCACTCATCTAAAGAGACACAAAACTATTCTTGCTCCTACTCTCATACCAGAAAGTCAGTCCTGACTTTGACCCCTGATTGATTTTTCAGAGGTTACTCCAGGCAAAGGAATTACTTATGGCTGGTGTCACCTCATTTCCAAATCCTTGTGGGAGTTAGGGCTATGCCACCTGTGGCTTCAGGGGTCCCTTTGTCACTTCTGTTGTTGCTTACTCAGCCCTGTCCCACTCTTTGTGGTTGACTGGACTATAGAGCCTGCCAGGCTCCTCTGTCCATGGGATTTTTCAGGAAGAACACTGGAGTGGGTTGCCATTTCTTTCTCCGAGGTATCTTTCCAACCCAGGGATGGAAGTCGACTCTCCTGTGTCTCCTGCATTGCAGGGAGATTCTTTACCCACTGAGCCTAAGCTTATCTCCTTTGCTCTGAGTTCCACCTTGTCTTCTAGTCTGACTCATAATCAGAGAGGCATCTCCTTTCAAAAATGTAATCTGAGTGGCAGGCACCCAGTGATGCTGGTAAGAGGTACATAGAAGCATTTGTAAACTTCCTTCTGGGAAAGAAACCAAACTCCTCTAGTGGCAGTTTGGAAATCTAGTCAGTGGGTACATTTAGTTGGAAATGGATATACTCAGAGAGAGGTAAGTCTTAAAAATCACCCAAATACTTCAGTTCAGTTCAGTTCAGTTCAGTTCAGTTCAGTCGCTCAATCATGTCCGACTCTTTGCGACCCCATGAATTACAGTATGCCAGGCCTCCCTGTTCACCATCTCTCAGAGTTCACTCAGACTCACGTCCATCGAGTCCGTGATGCCATCCAGCCATCTCATCCTCAGTCATCCCCTTCTCCTCCTGCCCCCAGTCCCTCCCAGCATCAATCTTTTCCAATGAGTCAACTCTTCGCATGAGGTGCCAAAATACTGGAGCTTCAGCTTCAGCGTCATTCTTTCCAAAGAAATCCCAGGGTTGATCTCCTTCAGATGGACTGGTTGGATCTCCTTGCAGTCCAAGGGACTCTCAAGAGTCTTCTCCAACACCACAGTTCAAAAGCATCAATTCTACGGCACTCAGCCTTCTTCACAGTCCAACTCTCACATCCATACATGACCACTGGAAAAACCATAGCCTTGACTAGATGGACCTTAGTCAGCAAAGTAATGTCTCTGCTTTTGAATATGCTATCTAGGTTGGTCATAACTTTTCTTCCAAGGAGTAAGCATCTTATAATTTCATGGCTGCAGTCACCATCTGCAGTGATTTTGGAGCCCCCCAAAATAAAGTCTGACACTGTTTCCACTGTTTCCCCATTGATTTCCCATGAAGTGATGGGACTGGATGCCATGATCTTTGTTTTCTGAATGTTGGGCTTTAAGCCAACTTTTTCACTCTCCTCTTTCACTTTCATCAAGAGGCTTTTTAGCTCCTCTTCACTTTCTGCCATAAGGGTGGTGTCATCTGCATATCTGAGGTTATTGATATTTCTCCCGGCAATCTGGATTCCAGCTTGTGTTTCTTCCAGCACAGTGTTTCTCGTGATGTACTCTGCATGTAAGTTAAATAAGCAGGGTGACAATATACAGCCTTGACACTCTCCTTTTCTTATTTGGAACCAGTCTGTTGTTCCATGTCCAGTTCTAACTGTTGCTTCCTGACCTGCATACAGATTTCTCAAGAGGCAGGTCAGGTGGCCTGGTATTCCTACCTCTCTCAGAATTTTCCACAGTTTATTGTGATCCACACAGTCAAAGGCTTTGGCATAGTCAATAAAGCAACCAGTTTCTTATTTTTAAAGCCATTTTCTACTATAACATATGCTCAAAGAATTGAATGCTAAATGTGTGTCAGGAATATATATATTACCTAAGATATTTAATTTAATACTTGCATCAGCCTAATGAGGTAGGAATTATGAAGATCACTAGTTTATATGATGATAGACCAAGGTCTATAGCATCTAAATGAAGTGCTGTCAAAGAGCAAGTGAATCAGGAAATGCATTCCATCCTTAGATGATTCTTTTATAAATTCTGTGCTATTAACCACTGTGCTATTGGTTCTCAGTCTTTATCACACTCAAGCTCCACCCATCCTCTTTTATAACAAATATTTGAAAGACTCCCTTTACTATTATGAAATACATAGATAATATAATCAGCCTACATATAAAACTCAAAAATTCATAAAATTACATGCTGTTCAGCAATTAAAGAAAAAGAACAAACTATAGATACATGAAACAATGCAGCTGAATCTCAAAAGCACCATGTTGAGTAAATTTGGGCACGAAAGAATACATTATTTCTGATTCCATTTGTATGATACTTAAAAGCAGCAAAACTAATCAATGAAATTAGATGTCAGAACACTGGTTACTTTTGGGAGTGGAAAAGGAATGGGATTGACAGTAGAAACATGAGGTAAGTAGAATGATTGCAATCTTATATCATTTGATGGAATATTGAATGGATGGATTATGTAGTTGTTAAACATGCAGTTGTTGCTCACTTGCCAAGTTGTGTCTGACTCTTTGCCACCCAATGGACTGTATCATGCCAGGCTCCTCTGTCCTCCACTATCTCCTGGAGTTTGCTCAGATTCATGTCCATTGAGTCATGGACTCATACTAGGGATTATTTATATTTGAAGATGTAATGACATCATCAGATGCTTGCATCTAATATTAATACATAAACTTGGATTTTTAATTTTGAATTGAGTATTGTAAAAGTGTTTTTATATCACATTTTGAAGATATTATGCATACATACATATATAGACAAAGATTCAACTAGAATGAAACAACTTTAAGTGCAGACACATAGAGCATCATATTGGATTCACGAATACCATGAGTAGTGCTGTTTTTGATGGAATGATGGACTATCTGTAAGAAAATGCCGCGGGAAGAAAAAGCCACCTCTAGGGACCGTTAGTAAAAAGGCCTTTATTGGGCGGTCGCTCCCGGGCAGGACTCCCGGGGCAAGCAAGCGAGGGAACAAAGGGAGTCTGCGAGGCGGGGAGGGGTGCAGAAAGGTTTTATAGCAAGGGCTGGCAGACAGGCCAAGTTTTTCCCATTAAGGCAACAAGCGCAGGCTACAGCGGTGATTGGTGTCCAAGGGCTCTGTGTTGGCACCTGATTGGGCCAGGATGCCGGGGTTGGCCCCCGGAAGCCTGGTCCACTTCCGGTTCCTGTTTGGTCGTTGTCCCACCTCCGAGGCTTGTCTGCGGCACTTTTCGGGGGCGTGCCTCAGCCAGCCTGGGCGTGTCCTAACCTTTCACTATCCCTGGACAAATTTCCAAAATTTTTCCCCAAACTTTCCTCTATACAGTCATGTTAATTTTGGAAAATTCAGTAAATAAGTTATACAACAATTATTTTTGTGTTTACATATAAAACAGAGTTGAGTTTAGAATTCAGATGATTAAAAGTTGGGTTTTTATCTATAAGAATGTCCAAATATTAAAAATATTATAACTGACCCTTTGCCACCAAACATATGTAGGACTGTGTACAAACATTGAAACCCCAAACAAATCTTAATCTCTTCAAAAGGACTGACACTGGCAGAACTGAGAGCTATGCTCTATACAGGACTGCAAATTTTGAGATCCTTCTTGAGTGCTACCTCTTCTTCAAAGCTTATCAACATGCCTTCTGTCTTCAAGATGAACCAGAAAGATATTTGTAGCTGTCCTCAAGAGAATCCCAAGGACGTTTCTATCTTAGAAATTATCTTCTTATTTTTGATAATTGTTAGTATACTTGTCTGTGTCTTTCTGGAAATGATAAGGTCCTTAATGTTGGAAATGTTTTTATTTCTAACACCCAGATAAGTGTAGGCACATGTTCCTCACTTAGAACATTTGTTAAGCGCATACATGACTGGATTTATGAAATAGCAAGAGCAAACATCAAATATACTGAGTACACATGATCCAAGCAATAGACTGAATTTATATTTCTTTGCCTTGGCTATTTATTATACACACACTATTATGTTGTATAGTTGGGATTTACTAGCATTAGAACAAAGGCAAATTGAGTAATTCTTTCAATAAGATCTTTTTAGAAAACATGCCAGTGGCATTGAAAGATAAATAAATAGTTGCATTTTACATAAAGACTTCTTTGTTCTCATTTCCTTTTACTAAACTTAAGATGTGATGATAAGTGCTGTATCAGTTTTTAACCGCAAACTATCTCACTATTATGTAACAAGAGGGAAAAAAGGAAATTAAGCAAAAGGGCAGATTACTTAAGGAAATCTTTATTTATCTGAAAAGACAAAATGTGACTCAGATGTTGCTGTTACCAATGGGAAAGAGACCTAAGAAGTCCCTTATACCCAGAAAGGCAGCTTTGTTACCTTTGCACCTGAAGCTTTATCTGGGTTCTTACCTGTAGTTATCTGCAAAAATCTCAATAGGCTACATTCATTGCTGCTAGGTTTATAGATTTGGGATCTTCCTTGTTGTGAAATGAGCTCCAAAATTGCGATTAGATGGATGTCCCATTTCCAGTCCCTCCCAGCTGTTAACATTGGATGACTTTTCAGGTCTCTCAGTTCTGTGGAAATAAAGAGGTACAGTATAAGAATCCACCAAATCTCAGGCTAGCTACCATAGTTTTGCTCTGCAAATATGAGTTGGACTTGTGTTTATTTTTATCATAAACCAAAAATGGCTAATAGCATTAAGATTTCCAGAAAGACCCAAGCTTGGATATATGTTTTGCGATAAACAAAAAATAAAACACTAGTAGAAAGTCCCTTTTGAAGATTTTTTTCCCCTTTATATATGAAAGCACAGAATTCAGACCTGGTTAGGGGCAGTAAATAATAAAGGCAAGAATTTTACAATTTGTTATATCCTTTTTGGGGGTGGTAGGAAATTTTTCCTGAATATAATCCTGATGAAGCCTTCTCTGAGTCATTTTGAGGACAAGTTTAGTGACCCCTTTGGGTCTTGTATTTGAATTCAAAGCTGCTGCTGCTGCTAAGTCGTTTCAGTCGTGTCCAACTCTGTGTGACCCCATAGACGGCAGCCCACCAGGCTCTGCCGTCCCTGGGATTCTCCAGGCAAGAACACTGGAGTGGGTTGCCATTTCCTTCTCCAGTGCATGAAAGTGAAAAGTGAAAGTGAAGTCGCTCAGTTGTGTCTGACTCTTAGCGTCCCCATGGATGGTAGCCCACTAGGCTCCTCCATCCATGGGATTTTCCAGGTAAGAGTTCTCTGGAACTCAAAGCTAGGATATTCTAATTTTGTCATTGTATTTGGGGCATTACTGAGAAAGAACCTCTTTTCTCAGGTTTTTACTGAGAAAAATGTTTGTAGCTGTACTCAAGAGAATCCCAAGGACATTTCTATCTTAGAAATTATCTTTTTATTTTTGATAATTGTTAGTATACTTGTCTGTGTCTCTCCAGAAATAAGGTCCTTGATGTTGTAAATGTTTTTATTTCTAACACCCAGATAAATATAGGCACATGTTCCTCACTTAGAACATTTGTTAAGAGCATACATGACTGGATTAATGAAATAGCAAGTGCAAACATCAAATATACTGAGTACACATGATCCAAGCAATAGACTGAATTTATATTTCTTTGCTTATTTATTACACACACTATTATGTTGTATATACTTCAGTATGTATTTAAAAGGCTTTCCAGGTGGCACATGTGGTAAAGAACCTGCTTGCCGATGCAAGAGACATGAGACGTGGGTTTGATCTCTGGGTTGGGAAGATTTCCTGGAGGAGGGCATGGCAACCCACTCCAATATTCTTGCCTACAGAACCCCCATGTTCAGCGGAGCCCGGCAGGTTGCAGTCCACAGCGTCTGGGAGAGTCCGACATGACTGAGTGACTTATCAGGCTCCCAGGCAACGTATTGAAAAAGTTAGCTCTTTGTTCAGGCAGTTCATTCCTCTGTGCGGTTGTTTCCACTCATAAAACATTTGCAAATATTTTTATAAGGCAAATTGAACAGTGTCTGTAGAGTATTATTTCTGAATATATATATTCAATCAGAAATAATATATATGCTTTATATGTAGGGGAAGTAAACACACCTCCCAGGGGAAGCTGGGTCTTCTGGAATCTCACGGGATCTTGTGGGATTTCACAGAATCCTGTGGGCTTTCTCAGGATCTCGCGGGAACTCGGGGTTCCACAGGGCGACTTTGGAGTTATGGAATGAGAAATACCTGGGTGCTGTGGGTGAAAAGAAGCTCCGCTTTCCACTCTTGTCCCTAAAGAGTTTAGCTTTTGTCACCTCCCAAGCAAACTGCAGCGTCTCGCTCCATCCCCTCGCCTCAGGGGCCCTGCCAAGTGCAGGACGGCTGTGGCCCAAAGGCTTTGAGTCACTCCTCAGAGTCATGAAGTGAACTGAGCCTTTGGAGCCGCAAACCTGGTTAGCGCCGCGGACTTTTGGTGAGGAACTGCTGTGGCCCAAGCCCATGTCTGCCAGGTCCAAGGCGACCGCAACTCAAACTATTATCCCTGGGGCCAGCTGTTTTTCCGCTTCGGCCGTGAGGGGGTTAGAATTCATCCCAAGAGACCCTGGCTGTTGCTCTCTGAAGAGCAGCCTCAGGGCATTGGTTTCTCTGATTCAGCCCAAAGCCAGCAGCCTGCGATGGGGAACCTGTTCTCTTCACCCAAGTCCCTGTGAGCAAATGTTCTCTTTTAAATACACCTGAGAGCTGGGGGCCAGGTGGGACCGGTGGGTAGAGTGTTGAGTTTTCCAGGGAAGCTAACAGGGAACAGTTGGAGAGTGTGTGCATTGTGGCTTGGCTGTGGTATCCTCCTCAGGTACTTAATTACGAGTAATAAAATTTGTGGGGGTAAGAATGACCTTATAAAATTAGGTAAGACCAAGAGTTGTAAATATAAAATTATAGGATGGAAATAAAAGCGAAGATATTAACAAGTAAGATTATAGGACTTAGCCACTCCCAGTGGAGGGGTCCGGGTTTGTCCCGCACCTTGGAGTTCTCTTGCCGGGGCTGAAAAAAGAATCTTACCTATTATTAGCAAGAGAGGTCAAGATTCTGCGTGGCGCAGCCGGATCCAGTGCAGCCAAATAAATAAAAAGATTATAAAAGCTGTTTCAGAACACTTCCCAGTTACATGACAAACTAATACATATTTAGCGGTCTCTCCATATTACACTGCTTGTTGTCAGGCTTAAGGGAAATAACGGGCAATTCACATGAGCTAGAAATAAACTCGGAATCAGAAAGCCCAGTGTGCAAGTTGGTACTGTGACAAAACAAGAAAGGGCTTGTGGTCTACATAAAGTGCAGGGACTAGGGATTTAACACTAAGAAATGTGGTCCTGGCTAACAAGAGTTGGAGAGTTGCAATTAAAACCCTAATGTAAAGCTGGAACCATAAAGGGCTTCAAACTTTTTAAAGATCGCTAGAAAGACTCCTCAGTGGAATAGAGAAATAAGAGTTTGGAGTTTAGAATGAAGAGAAAAATCTATAAATAATCGAAACCCCAAGCATTATCCACAAATAAAGCTCAGGTTCAAACTACTTGCATTGTAGTTTCAGGCTGAGAAATTAGCATTCTTTCCTATACTAGTGAAACTCCTGAGATTCATAGCAGAATTAAATACAACATGGGGAATTTTGGGGGAATTTTTCCCTCCAAAGTCACAAGACTTATAGAAAAGGTAATTTGGACTAAGATGAATAGATAACAACAACAAAATATTATACAAGCCACATATGAAAGCGATTTATCGTAAAGGAGGTTCAGTAGAAACACAGAACAGGAAGATTAACCTCAAAGAATGTAAGGAAATGTAATAATTGGAAAAGATTTGGAAATAAAATTCAAGGGAGAAGATATGATGGAAACTATAGTGAGGTAATAAGATATATATATATATCTATATATAAAGAACTCAGATTTGATAAAGAATCACATGGAAGTTCTAGAAATACTTTTTGAAATTTAAGTTAAGATATACCCTCAAAAATAATTATATAGCAGATCAGACAAGACTAGGATAAGAGAACTGAAAATAAGTTTGAGGAACTTACCAGAATGCACAGAGTTAAAAAAAAGGGTAGGGTGAGATACAAAGGACACAATAATAGATTGAGGAGAATTAATAGTGGAAAGGAAATTTTTGAAAAAGTGGCTATGAATTTCCAATGTCACAGAAAGTCATTAGGTTGAAGAAGTGCACTGTGTAAAGCAGAAATTTTTAGATAGTATGTATATTATATATCTAATATGCATAAAATATATATGTACATAATCCATCACACAGAATGTAAGCATCTTAAATTGAGTGGAGACAGGTTACCTACAAAGAGCAATTGTACTCACGTTTGGAACACTAGTAAGCAGCAAAAGAAGCTGAAAGAAAATTGAATAATATATTCAAAGGTTTAAATTTCTGTGCACGGTGGGACTTATATAGGAATGAAGCAAAAGAGAGACATTTTCAGATAAAGTCTGAGAGATTTGCCACTAACAGTCTCTTACTGAGACAACTAATAAAACATCTGATTCAGAAAAAATAGAGAAAAAGGAGTAAGATGTCAGATGCATGTGAGCCAATAGAAAGATGCATAGATAAAAATAATAATAGTAATGAGTAATTTTGTGGAGTTTAAAAAGAAATTGAAAGTGTCTAAAAATAAATACTAGAAAAAATGTAATACCTTGCTTAGTGGAAAGTTCTGTTTCTTATTTGGGAGGAAGGCAGAAAATATTGATTACAGTTAGATATTAAATGAAGTATGCAGATTAAAATTTAAATATTGTGAGGAAAGGACTAAAACCATTTTTAAATAAGTAAAGAGTAAAAAAATGATTATGGAAAATGCAATCACAGCAACTGAAGGTGGAAAGGAGACAAAAATAAAGCAAAGAAAAAGTTTGCTAAATTAAAAACGAAAAATGGTAGTACAAGCAAATACAACAAAATGGTAATTACAGTAAAAATAAATAGATTAAAGTCACTCATTATAAGACACTTTTCACATAGAAATCCTTTCTGAAATATCAGGGTATATCCTGGATAAAAGTCTACTTGTACTTAGTCAAATTCATATTTATAGCGTGACTTTATATTCCTCATTGAGAAACACCATCCCAGGCACTCCAGGCTAAGGGTTTCATCTTTTAAAAAGTCCAGTGAAAATGGAGTGATAATTAATTTTAGTTGATGATTACTCTTTTTAAACTGTGAGTTTGGTTTTTGTAAACCAAAATTTATATCTTTTTAAAAATAGGGCCACAAGTAATTGATCTCTTTATTTGTTAAAGAAGAGATAATTCAAGACACAACCTGTATTTGCAATAAAGATTTGGGGGCACAGATGAGGTAAGTAGTGTTTGCTATATAAGGCTGATAAACTACCTCTAATGAAAGCTTTTAAGAATATTCAGTAGACTAAATTTACATGTGCTGTTCCTATCATACACATTTATTTTTCTTTTCTAAGATACTTGAGTTTAGAATTTTCAGTAGTATCTCAAATATTTTTTACTTGTGAAATTCCAATAAGTTTGGGCTCATTTTCCTATTAAATATTTTTTCCCTCATTGAGTATCTAGGTCTGAGCTATGTTCTCTTATTAACAAAATTTGTCATGAACTTACTTCTTTTTTCCCCCCAATATTACAAACTTACACCAAGCTCATATCATGCTGAATTGTTTAAAATGTTATGCGAATACAACTTTCTTCTTTTTCATTTGAAAAATTTTCTTTTTTCTCTGTGGTATGTGATGTGCTATCCTTAGATGTAGATCCTAAAAACCCTGGAGAACTACGGCTTTAGCCATAGACCTTTTCAGCTTTCTACTACAAATATTCTCTCTTACTGTGAACTGAGATTATATGAGCTTCAAAAGGGATTTTGCTGGAAGTTTCTTAACTTTGAGAAACACAGTCTTATTTAGCATATTGTGCAAAATTTGCTCCTTTTAATTCAGAGATTGCAGTTTGATTAACAAAATATGTATTACAATATTACATAATTTTCTCTTGCTACCACAAATATTTCTTGTGTTTATGTAAGTATGACTTTATATTTTCTAAATGAGATCGAGGCAGAAACTAGTGATTACTGAACATTGCTTATTTTACCAGACTGTAGCAGGCATATTACATAAACAGTTTAACTGTTTCAATTCCATGAGTTAGTTTGAATTTTCCCCATATTCTAGAAGAGAAAAACAAGTATTTGCTGAAGTCACAATGTTTTTGTCTTCCACATCCTAGTCTAAAATGTATGACATTGATTTCATTTATTGACTAATCTGAATACAATTATCTTTTTTCTTGCTCTAAGTGTCTTTACAGGTGCTTTACTTTAAAGGCAGAGTTTATTTTTGTAAGGCATTGGTAGTTTAGAATACTTTCATAATTCTATATTCTGTGCTACTTCCTATAAACATTTAGTTTTATACATGACAGTTTCTATTTGAGACAGTTTGTCCTGTAATGTCTTCTTGTAAAACCTTAGATATAGTTATTTAAAATAGTATTTTCAATAGAACTATAGTGTATTATTTTAGAGAAAGTAAATGTAGACTTTTAAATATAGACTCCATTTGTTGGTGTGGTTGTGTGTATAAAATTCAGGCAAAATTCTCATACAAAAGATCGCAAGAATTCAAAGTACAGTTTGATAAGTTCTGGCGTATGAATGGAAAAGGCAATGACAACCCATTCCAGTGTTCTTGCCTGGAGAATCCCAGGGACAGGGGAGCCTGGTGGGCTGCCGTCTATGGGGCCACACAGAGTCGGACATGACTGAAGCGACTTAGTAGCAGCAGCAGGCATGTGAACAAACCTGTGAAACCATAAATAATCAAGATAGAAAACATGTACATCCTCCAAACCTCAGTTTTCTCCTATATTTTTGTAATATCTTTTTAATCCCCTCTCTTCTTTCATCTCCAGGAAGCAACTGACCTGCTTTCTGTCATCACAGATTAGTTTGCATTTTCTAGAATTTGTTGAAATGGATTTTATAGCATGTACTTACTTTGGGTGTGAGGGGGTGAATAGTTTCTAGATTCTTTCATAAAGCATAATATTTTGAGATTAATTCATACTGTATATATGTCAATGGTGTATTCCTTTTTACTGCTGAGTAATATTCCAAATTTGACTATGCCAAAGCCTTTGACTGTGTCGATCACAATAAACTGTGGAAAATTCTGAAAGAGATGGGAATACCAGACCACCTAACCTGCCTCTTGAGAAATCTGTATGCAGGTCAGGAAGCAACAGTTAGAACTGGGCATGGAACAACAGACTAGTTCCAAATAGGAAAAGGAGTGCGTCAAGGCTGTATATTGTCACCCTGCTTATTTAACTTATATGCAGAGTACATCATGAGAAATGCCGGACTAGAAGAAACACAAGCTGGAATCCAGATTGCCAGGAGAAATATCAATCACCTCAGATATGCAGATGTCACCACCTTTATGGCAGAAAGTGAAGAACTAAAGAGCCTCTTGATGAAAGTGAAAGAGGAGAGTGAAAAAGTTGGCTTAAAGCTCAACATTCAGAAAACAAAGATCATGGCATTGGTCCCATCACTTCATGGGAAATATATGGGGAAACAGTGGGCTCCAAAATCACTGCAGATGGTGACTGCAGCCATGAAATTAAAAGAGGCTTACTCCTTGGAAGAAAAGTTATGACCAACCTAGATAGTATATTCAAAAGCAGAGACATTACTTTGCCGACTAAGGTCCATCTAGTCAAGGCTATGGTTTTTCCAGTAGTCATGTATGGATGTGAGAGTTTGACTGTGAAGAAGGCTGAGCACTGACGAATTGATGCTTTTGAACTGTGGTGTTGGAGAATACTCTTGAGAGTCTCTTGGACTGTAAGGAGATCCAACCAGTCCATTCTGAAGGAGATCAGCCCTGGGATTTCTTTGGAAGGAATGATGTTGAAGCTGAAACTCCAGTACTTTGGCCACTTCATGTGAAGAGTTGACTCATTGGAAAAGACTCTGATGCTGGGA
Organism: Nanger dama; assembly: GCA_917880005.1. Classification (NCBI taxonomy): domain Eukaryota; kingdom Metazoa; phylum Chordata; class Mammalia; order Artiodactyla; family Bovidae; genus Nanger; species Nanger dama. The sequence continues at coordinate 6,208,557 of CAKJTW010000094.1, read as the reverse complement.
GGGACTGGGGGCAGGAGGAGAAGGGGGAAAAGACTCTGATGCTGGGAGGGACTGGGGGCAGGAGGAGAAGGGGACGACAAAGGATGAGATGGCTGGATGGCATCACGGACTCGATGAACGTGGATCTGAGTGAACTCCGGGAGATGGTGATGGACAGGGAGGCCTGGTGTGCTGTGATTCATGGGGTCGCAAAGAGTCGGACACGATTGAGTGACTGAACTGAACTGAATATTCCATTATATAAATATATCACAGTTTATTTACTTACTCACCTGTTGTTAATTGGTATTTGGTTTATTTTCAGTTTGGGGCTATTACTAATGGAATTTCTGTAGCTGTTCATGTACAAGACTTTATGTGGATATATGTTTTCTCTTGATCAAATATCTAGGAGGGGAATGGCTGGATCATATGTTATGAGTATGTTAAACTTTTTAAGAAACAAAATGGTTTGCAAAGTAGTTGTGTCATTTTAGATTCTCAGCAGAAGTATATAAAAATTCTAGTCTTTCCACATCATTGCTAAATTGGTATCATAAGTCTTCTTAATTTTACCCATTCTTTTAGACATCTAGTGATATCTAATTGAGGTTCTAATTAGGATTCCCCCATGGCATGTTGAGCATCTATTCATGTATTTATTACCATTTACACATCTTATTTGGGACTTCCCTGGTGGCTCAGATGGTAAAGAATCTGCCTGCAATGTAGGAGACTCGGGTTCGATCCCTGGTCAGGAAGAATGGCAAAGCACTCCAGTATTCTTGCCTGGAGAATTCCATGGACAGAGAAGCTGGTGTGTTACAATCCATGGGGTCACAAAGAGCTGGACACGACTGAGTAAGTAACTTTTCCCAAATCTTATTTAATGAATTGTCTGTTCAAAGTTTTGTCCATTTTTATTTGATTATTTGACTTAAGAATTTTTGATATTCTTTGTTTGTTCTGGATACAAGTCCTTTGATATATGTTTTGTGTATTTTCCCCAGGTCAGTGGTTGAGTCTTTTCAGTCTTTCAAAGAAGTCTTTTGAAGTGTAGGCCTTTTAAATTTTGACAAAGTATAATTTGTCTTGAAATCATGTAGGTAGTACCAAAATTTTGTTCTTTTTATTTAAAGTTATCTTGGCTCCTCTAGTTCTTTTGCATTTTCATATGAACTTTCGAGTTAATTTGGTGATTTCAAAAGAAGGCATACTTGGATTGTGTTGAGTATACAGATCACTTTGGGGAGAATTGATGTTTTAATAATGTTGAATGTTGTAAGTGATGAATTTGGCTTATGAACGTTTTGATTTTTCAGACACTATTTTTTAATTTCTCACAACAAAAGTTCCATAGTTTTCAAGTGTACACATCTTTCATGTTTTTGTTAGATTTCCCCTTAAATAGTTAATATTTTTTATTCTTTTAAAATTATTTTATTAAATTTCAATTTCTGGTTATTTATTAAAAGTTTATAAAAATACAATTGATTTTTGCATATTGATTCTCTATTCTACAACCTTGTTATATCTCCTTGTTAATTATTTTTATAGATTCCTTTTTATAGATTTATAGATTTTATAGATGCCTTTTAATAAATTCCATTGGATTTTCTCTACAGTTGATCTTGCTGTCTGTGAATAAAAATAGTTTGGCTTCATCCTTTCAGATCTGGAGTCCCTTTCTTTTTCCCTCCCCAACTCATTTTTTGCTTAATAATAATAGCTAAAATTCTTAATACGTTGCTGATTAATAGTGTCTTGTTCTTTATCTTAGGGAGAAAATATTCAATGTTTCAGCATTATGTTTTTACCTAAAGGTGTTCTTTATCATTTTGAGAAATTTTCTTCTACTCCTAAGTTCTTGAATAGCTTTGATTAGCAATAAATGTTAACTTTTGCCAAATATTTTTTTCTGCCTCTGTTAGGACAATCATTTTTTATTTTTTTTTAGTTTCTTAATATATGATTTTGAAATGTTAAACCACCACTGAATTTCTAAGATAAATCCCTTAATGTATTATTACCCTCTTTAAGTATTTTCAGTTTTAATTAGCCAAACTTAAACTTTTTGCATCTATATTCATGAGGGCTATTATAGTTCCTTTTTTTTATTGCGATGTTTTTGTCTAGTTTGGATATTAGGACAGTGCTGATTTCATAGGATGCATATAAAAATTCTTTCTTTGGTTTTCTGGAAGTGCTTGTATAGGATTATCTTTTTCTTAAATATTTGGTAGAATTAACTGTTTTTCCATCTGTTCCTATTCAGGTGTTCTCTTAGTGTCATTTCAATATCTGTAGAATCTGGAGTGATGTCACATCTTCCTGTTGTTGTTAACTTGAATCTTCTCTTTTGCTTATGGGTTTATTGGTCATCTCAAAAATCAGCTTTTAATTTTGGTAATTTTCTGTATTGTTTTTACTTTCTATTTGATTGATTCCCTCTTTGATATTTATTATTTCCTTTCTCCTGCTTATTTAAGTTTAATTTTCTCTTCCTCTTGGAGATTCTTAAGAGAGTATCTGAAGTCATTTATTTTTTATTTTCTAATATTGGCATTTAGTATACTGCTATAAAATTTCCTCCTAAGTTCTATGTTGAGGACATGACAAATTATGATATGTTATGTTTATGTTTGGGTTAAAGTTGTACTGTTTAAGTGTTCTTTGATCGATGAGTTACTTAGAAGTGTGTTAATCTTTCCCAAATATTTGGAGATTTTCCAGTTATGTTTCTATTATTGATTTCTAATTTAATTCCATAGTAGGCAGAGAGCATAGGTTGTATGACATGAATACTTTTAAATTTTAAGACTTATTTTATGGTGCAGAATATGGTCTAATTGATAAATCCCTATGTGTTTCACTTGCAGTGATTATGAATTCCACTGTTAATAGATAGTGTTCATGTTGGTTGATAGCATCATTTAAGTCCACTATATTGTCACTGATTTTCTGTATGCCATGCCATGCCAAGTCGCTTCAGTCGTGTCTGACTCTGTGCGACCCCATAGACGGCAGCCCACCAGGCTCCCCCGTCCCTGGGATTCTCCAGGCAAGAACACTGGAGTGGGTTGCCATTTCCTTCTCCAGTGCATGAAAGTGAAAAGTGAAAGGGAAGTCACTCAGTCATGTCCGATTCTTTGCGACCCCATGGACTGCAGCCTACCAGGCTCCTCTGTCCATGGGATTTTCCAGGCAGGAGTACTGGAGTGGGGGTGCCGTTGCCTTCTCCTAGTGATTTTGAAGAAAGGGGCACAAACATCTCTTAATTCTGTTTGTGGACTTGTTTGCTTCTCCTTGCTGTTTTATTGGTTTTGCTTCATGTGCACATGCATGCTAAGTTGCTTCAGCTGTTTTGGAATTTTACAACTCCACAGACTCTAGCCCGCCAGGCTTCTCTGTCCATGGGATTTCCCAGGCGAGAATACTGGAGTGGGTTGTCATTTCCTTCTCCAGGGAATCTTTCCAATCCAGGGATTGAACCCTATCTCCTGCATTGGAAGGTGGATTCTTTACTACTGAACCATCAGGGAAGCAAACCCACATATCCCTATGGAATGTAATAAATAAATATTACATAAGTAAGCAACTGTTTTTTTGTGACTAGCCTGAATTGTTAGGAAATGTTTCCCTTTACTGTGTTGAATTTTCCACTTTGCAAATGTTGCCCAAAGTGGTACAGAATATATGATCTTTTATTATCTTTTTATCTCTCTGAAGAAACTCAGTAGGTCCCAAGCAAGTCTTTATCATCTTACTCTCAAATATAATTTGCTTAATTCAACAATTATTTACTGAGCCTTTATGATGTTCCAGGCAGTAAGAATGAAAGGGCAGGGTTCAAAAGATGAAAGATTTGGCCCCTATCCTCAAGAAGCTCACAGTTATTAATATGCATGAAAGGAAATTGTGAGACACTTTGATGTACTTTGTATGGTATCATTATGTAAGTGACAGTTTCTTTTCTGTTTTTTTTTTTGCCTCTATCCCTTTGCCTTCTCTTGTTTTTATAGATAAGGGAATAGAGACATTTATTACATTTCCAACTTTGATTCTGTCCCTTAACTTTTCTAAATTTTGTTTATATTGTCAACAAAAATAACCATTAACTATTTCTGAAACAGACAGTATTCATTAAAAGAGAGACTTATTCCATGTCCTCACATTACTACTGAGGGAAAGTAATTTCTGATCCACTTTCCACAGGTGGAAGAACTTGAATGAATATTTTCAAATGATCTATCCACTCATTTAATCCTTTTCCCCCTTAGAAATATGAGTACTTGCTCTGATTAAATTGGCAAGACCTTGATATCTTTTGGGTGATGTATCCTAGTGGATAGTAGAATTAGTCCATTCAAAGCTAGTATAGGGTGGGAACAGATTCATCCCTTATCTCTGGCATTGTTATACCTACTTGTCATCAGATGAAGAGGCACTTGTACTTCAATCAAGTACATTGTAAATCTTCTAGATATAGGTCCCCTCTACTAGAAGTAACTATATACTCCTGAATCTCTTCCAGAAACTGAAAAAGTATGTCAGATTATACTTGTTCTGTAGCCTGTTCTCTTCCATTTAAGAAGTAAGAGTGCATTCACCAAAGAAGGTGCATTCACCAGCTCTAGAAAGGGGCTTTGTGTTCTGGGAATAATTTCCCCACCATTAATAAAATAAATACTTTTTATTTGATTTTTCATTACTTTTGTCTTTATTAGTAAACTTTCATTGAGCATCTACTGTGTGCTAAATGGTGAGAATACAGTGGTGAATGAGACAGGTTTTCTAAAAAGGATTAAAAAAGGAAAAAAGTGAAGAAACTATAAAATATTGAAAATAAAAGGGGGTATGTGATAGAGAGTGGCTGGGGAGCTCTTTAAATTGCATAGTTAGAGAAGTCCTCTTTGAGAAATGATATTAGTGCTTAAGATGCAGGTTAATGTAAGGAAACAACTAAATATGGAAATACACGTAAGGGAAGATCTAGAGGAAAGTGTCACTGGTGGAGGAAACAGACGCTATCAAAACCCATGAATTTAATACAGTAGAAGGATAGAAAAAAACTGAGGATGACTAGGGAGCATCACTATGAACAAAGCTAGTGGAGGTGATGGAATTCCGTTGAGCTATTTCAAATCCTGAAAGATGATGCTGTGAAAGTGCTGCACTCAATATGTCAGCAAATTTAGAAAACTCAGCAGTGGCCACAGGACTGGAAAAGGTCAATTTTCATTCCAATCTAAAAGAAAGTCAATGCCAAAGAATGCTCAAACTACTGCACAATTGCATTCATCTCACATGCTAGTAAAGTAATGCTCAAAATTCTCCAAGCCAGGCTTCAGCAATACATGAACCGTGAACTTCCAGATGTTCAAGCTGGTTTTAGAAAAGGCAGAGGAACCAGAGATCAAATTGCCAACATCTGCTGGATCATGGAAAAAGAAAGAGTGTTCCAGAAAAACATCTATTTCTGCTTTGCTGACTATGCCAAAGCCTTTGACTGTGAGCATCACAATAAACTGTGGAAAATTCTGAAAGAGATGGGAATACCAGACCACCTGACCTGCCTCTTGAGAAATCTGTATGCAGGTCAGGAAGCAACAGTTAGAACTGGACATGGAACACCAGACTAGTTCCAAATAGGAAAAGGAGTACGTCAAGGCTGTATATTGTCACTCTGCTTATTTAACTTATATGCACAGTACATCATGAGAAATGCCGGACTGGAAGAAACACAAGCTGGAATCAAGATTGCCGGGAGAAATATCAATCACCTCAGATATGCAGATGACACCACCCTTATGGCAGAAAGTGAAGAGGAACTAAAAAGCCTTTTGATGAAAGTGAAAGAGGAGAGTAAAAAGGTTGGCTTAAAGCTCAACATTCAGAAAACGAAGATCATGGCATCCTGTCCCATCACTTCATGGGAAATCGATGGGGAAACAGTTGAAACCGTGTCAGACTTTACTTTTTGGGGCTGCAAAATCACTGAAGATGGTGACTGCTGCCATGAAATTAAAAGATGCTTACTCCTTGGAAGAAAAGTTATGACCAACCTAGATAGCATATTCAAAAGCAGAGACATTACTTTGCCGACTAAGGTCCGTCTAGTTAAGGCTATGGTTTTTCCAGTGATCATGTATGGATATGAGAGTTGGACTGTGAAGAAGGCTGAGTGCTGAAGAATTGATGCTTTTGAACGGTGGTGTTGGAGAAGACTCTTGAGAGTCCCTTGGACTGCAAGGAGATCCAACCAGTCCATTCTAAAGGAAATCAGCCCTGGGATTTATTTGGAAGGAATAATGCTAGAGCTGAAACTCAATACTTTGGCCATCTCATGAGGAGTTGACCCATTGGAAAAGACTCTGATGCTGGGAGAGATTGGTGGCAGGAGGAGAAGGGGACGACAGAGGAAGAGATGGCTGGATGGCATCACTGACTCTATGGACGTGAATCTGAGTGAACTCCGGGAGATGGTGCTGGACAGGGAGGCCTGGTGTGCTGCGATTCATGGGGTCGCAAAGAATTGGATATGACTGAGCGACTGAACTGAACTGAACTGAGGGAGCATTTAGCTGAGGCAAAATAATTGGCAGTGTTACCACTGATGCTCTTTTTGTCTTCTTTATTTATTTCATCCTGTCCATACTTCCAACTACTCTTTCTTTTGAGCCTCACTTTCTTCATATAGTATTCTAGAATGTCTTATACAACTTTTTTTTTTTCATTTTTAGTGGAATGTAACAACTTCACATGAAGTTAGAGTAATATTTTCTTTCCTAAAAGATCCTAACTAGAGTACAATAGTGTGTATTTTTTCAGTATTTTTTTGGAAGTCTTTACATATATTGATCTATATCCCTGAATCCAAAATTATCTCTGATATTTGAACACAAAATATTCTGTTTTAAGCTTTTTCACAAGGGAGCTTTAAGATAAGCATTAAAAAACTATAGGCTATTTTATGAAACTTATGCTCTTCTTTGTATTTTCTGTTTATATACTGAATGTTTTTGTCATTTTTCTTCATGTCTGTAGGTTTTTCCAGATTTTATTTTTCTGACAATAGTTATTCCTCTCAGCAGTCATTGTATTATACAGTTATCATAAGAAATCCTTAACATATTCAGAGAATTTATAGAATAAGTGGTTCTTTCTCTGACAGTTTCTCAGGAGAAAAGTAACCCTTGGGTGTGGAAGTGGCAATCCTCAGCTAAATGCATGCTTGACATAGTCAGGAACCTAAATAGGCAGTTGTTCCACTTCTGAAAATTGTCTGAGTGGAATGCCTAAGCACTGGTGGTAGTCTTAAAAGAAAATAAGAGACATCTGTCAGGGTCCTTCAAGCAGTTCAGCTTTCTAATCAGACCATCTGAATTCCTTGGTGAAAGATAAGAAAAATCTCACTACCCATTAGGACAGTCACTCAATGGTGATAAAGCAGATGTTTAAACAAGGTACACATACTATGTCTGTCAGTCTGTCATTTAGTGAAGTGGTGGCGTGCACTGGAGAGGGGGTTAAGGAACAGATGAGGGAGAGGAAGCAAAGAATTCTGCTAGACCTGAGTCTGTGAGCCATAGAAGCAATGGCTTAAAATAACAATGTGGCGGCCTAAGACACTGTTGCAGGTCTGAAAGAGAAGCTGCAACTTGCAAATTTTGAAAGACTAGGTTAGTGCTAGTGAACCATGATTGATAGAGACAACATAATTTGCACCCCCTGTCTCTCACATGCATAATTTCTGTGAGCACTAGGAGCATTTGGCCAGGATATATAAGTTTTTGTGGTGCATATCAAGAGAATAATTTTCCTAAGGAGCTATTTTTGTTTGTTTGGCTGTGATGTAATGGAAAGTATGTGTTTTATGTTTGGTACTGGGCAAATCATTCGGTTTCTCTGAAGCCTGATTGCTTCATCTGTAAAATGATTACAGCAATGCTTTGAAGAGTTATTATAAGAACTAGAAATTATGTATGTAAAATGCATGATAGATATAGCTGTCATTAGTTTTGATGGAGGTTTCTCTTGGTAGTTGCTGAGGTTGTTATTGATGACCTATCTTGTGATTACTGTGGGACTCCAGAGGGAGCATTCTTCATGAAAATTTAATAGGAATATCTGAAAGCCCTAAAATGGATTCAACTCAATATCTTTGGACTAAGAAATTATAACTACAGTGCCACTGGAGTGTCCACTAAGGAATATTTGCATTTAGGGATATGTAAGCAATTTGGTGGACAGCCTTCACAGTTCATTTTATCAGAGGGATGCTCTGTGAGGACTTAACATACAGACTCATGTGTGTGTACACACGAATGTTTTATAAATTGAAGGTGCATGAGGAGGGAGCTACACCTGGCTTTGAGCAGGTATTTGCTCCATGCAAACTACTTGCTTCCTTATGGGAGAATATAAATCTTAAATAAAGTAATGGTAACTTTTAGATATATTGTTAATATTAAAAATCAGGGCTTCAAAATCTGCTTGCAGGGTAACCCTAGAGAATCCATAGGTGGAGATGGATTTGAAAGGGTCCTTGGAACCCATGAACACTATATGTGAAATTTTTTATGTGCATTTTCCTGGGCTGAATTTTCATAGTTTCTATTTTCAGAAAGATCTCTGATCATAAGAAAGTTGAGAATTTCTGTTTTATTGTGTCAAATAAGATAAGATAAAGAACACTGACTGATCTTAACAGCTTTGAATATCTGCTATTTAGGGGGACAGGTGGTCTCTTTTAGTTTGATCTATTCATTCTTTGAATTACCACCACCAGAAAATGAATAGCAGTAAAATGGTTGTACAATATCAACTTGAAATATTTCCCACTGTTTCCATTTAACATTTCTTTTTCAGACTCTCTTCCTGTTTGGTTCCTCTTTTGCTTCTAAAATTTCTATATTGAATTATGATCAGTTTTTAGGTACTGAGATAAACTGATGAAGATAAGTCATATCAGAGAAAAAAAGGACTCTAGAGAGTATGATGGGAATTTATAAAGAGATCTGTAAAATTAGGCATAAAATAGTTTGAGAACTGATGAAATAAAGCCTGATTAACAGAAGTTCCTGCAAGGCAAATTGTGTGCCAGTTCATTATTTTGAGGAATCAAAAGTAATAATTCCTACATTATGATTTTGGAGAAAATATCTCTTTAAGAATTTAGTTGCTGAGTATTGAAACTTGAAAAAAATTTACATTGAGATAGTATTAGAGAACATATATTATGTTTAAACCTGTTATATATTATCTTGTTTAATTTTTACAAACACTCAGTGATAAAAATACTCTTTCATTCCAATTTTAATGATGAGGAAATTGACAATTAGGTAGATTAGGCAACTTGACAGAAGTCTGACCACAAATCATAAAGCCAGGAATCAAAGTCAATTGACTCATTATGCTACTGACAAGGAAGAAACTGTAAAATCTCAAATACATACGTTGCTAAAGAATATAGAATAGCTTTGATGATGATCAATATGATTAATGCCATTACTAAACATTATACTAGTTAATGTATAAAGTATTACTGTTGCACTAATAATAGTGACTAAGAAATAAGACATCCAAAACAGGAATCATTCATGATTCAGTGCCTTTCTGCCTGTGTTTACAGTCATTCTCACCTCCCACAGTAGGATATATTATTTTTAATTCCCTTCATGGATTTCAACATAGTATTGTTTAATTTTAAGCAGCTCTAACATTATTTTGTAAGATGCATTTGAAGACTTGTACTGGTAAGCTTAAGTAAATTTGGCATGTCATTGTAACCTTTCATTTTGTACTGGGAGATATGTACTCTGAAGTCTATGGGAGAGACTGGAATCAAAAAGCCAGCATCATATACATAATGAAATTTAAAAGTAATGAAGTATCATATTGCTTCATTAGAGAAAAAGGAGAAACTATTATATTTCATGATTGGTATGCTACAAGGGAAATGGTAATTTTTCTGATGTATTTTTTGTGAAACCTAACTGCTGATTCAGAAGAATGTTTTGAAGTAGAGTTAAACACGAGGAAAATAATACGTCTACATCACTTCATGACAAATAGATGGGGAAAAAGTAGAAACATTGTCAGACTTTATTTTCTTTGGCTCCAGAATCACTGCAGATGGTGACTGCAGCCATAGAATTAAAAGACACTTGCTCTTTGGAAGAAAAGTTATGACAAACCTAGATAATGCATTAAAAAGCAGAGAGATCACGTTGCTGGCAAAGGTCCATATAGTCAAAGTTATGGTTTTTCCAGTAGTCATGTATGTATGTGAGAACTGAACCATAAAGAAGGCTGAGTGCCAAAAACTGATACTTTTGAACTGTGGTACAGAATAAGACTCTTAAGAATCCTTTGGACTGCAAGGAGATCAAACCAGTCACTCTTAAAAGAAATCAACCCTGAATATTCTTTGGAAGGACTGGTTCTGAAGCTGAATCTCCAATACTTTGGCCACCTGATGTGAAAAGTTGACTCACTGGAAAAGACCCTGATGCTGGGAAAGACTGAGGACAAGAGAAGGGAGCAACAGAAGATGGGATGGTTGGATGGCATCCCTGACTCAATGGACATGAGTTTGCACAAACTCAGGGAGATAGTGAAGGACAGGGAATGCTTTCCTGGCATGCTGCAGTTCATGGAGTTGCAAATAATTGAACACAATCCCACCCACAGGGTACAAGCTCCACAATAGAGAAGAACCACAAACTTCCAGCCTACAAAAGGCCACCCCAAACACAGCAATCTAAACAAGATGAAAAAAAAATATTCAGAAAGTAAAAGAACATTATAATGCCCACCAAACAAAACAAAAGAGCAGGAGATGAGGAGTCTATCTGAAAAAGAATCCAGAATAGTGATAGTAAAGGTGATCCAAAATTGTGAAAACAAAATGGAGTTACAGATAAATAGACTAGAGACAAGGATTGAGAAGATGTAAGAAATGTTTAACAAGGACCTAGAAGAAATAAAAAAAAAAAGAGTAATCAATAATGAATAATGCAATAACTGAGATTAAAAGCACTCTGGAGGGAACCAGTAGTAGAGTAACTGAAGCAGAAGATAGAATAAGTGAGTTGGAAGATAGAATGGTGGAAATAAATGAAGCAGAGAGGAAAAAGAAAAAAAGAATTAAATGAAAACAACCTCAGAGGCCTCTGGGACAATGTTAAGCACCCTAACATTTGAATCATAGGAATCCCAGAAGAAGAATACAAAAAGAAAGGGCATGAGGAAATACTTGAGTAGACAATAGTTGAAAACTTCCCTAAAATGGGGAAGGAAATAGTCACCCAAGTCCAAGAAACCCAGAGAGTCCCAAACAGGATAAACCCAAGGCAAAACACCCCAAGACACATATTAATCAAATTAATGAAGATAAAACACAAAGAACAAATATTAAAAGCAGCAAGGGAAAAACAACAAATAACACACAAAGGGATTCCCATAAGGATAACAGCTGATCTTTCAAAAGAAACTTTTCAGACCAGAAGGGAATGGCAGGACATACTTAAAGTGATGAAAGAGAAAAACTGACAACCCAGATTACTGTACACAGCAAGGATCTCATTCAAATATGAAGGAGAAATCAAAAGCTTTACAAAGCAAAAGCTGAGAGAATTCAGCACCACCAAACCAGCTCTTCAACAAATGCTAAAGGATCTTCTCTAGACAGTAAACACAGAAAAGGATTATAAATTTGAAACCAAAACAACAAAGTAAATGGCAATGGGGTCATACTTATCAATAATTACCTTAATTGTAAATGGGTTGAATGCCCCAACCAAAAGACAAAGACTGGCTGAATGGATACAAAAACAAGACCCCTCTATATGCTCTCTACAAGAGACCCACCTCAAACCAAGGTACACATACAGACTGAAAGTGAAGTGCTGGAAAAAGATATTCCATGCAAATTGAGACCAAAAGAAAGCAGGAGTAGAAATACTCATATCAGATAAAATAAACTTTGAAATAAAGGCCATGAAAAGAGACAAAGATGGGCATTACATAATGATCAGAGAATCAATCCAAGAAGATATAACAATTATATATATATATATATATATATATATATATATATAAAACAATTATATATATATATATGCACCCAACATAGGAGCACCACTATATGTAAGGCAAATGCTATCAAATCTGAAAGGGGAAATTAACAGTAACACAATAACAGTGAGAGACTTTAATATCCCACTTACAACTATGCATAGATTAACAGAAAATTAGCAAGGTAACACAAACTTTAAATTATACAATGGACTGTTTAGACCTAATTGATATCTATAGGACATTTCACCCCAAAACAATGAATTTCACCTTTCTCTCAAATGCACCCAGAATATTCTCCAGGATAGATCACTTCCTGGGACATAAATCTAGTCTTGGTAAATTCAAAAAAATTTGAAATCATTTCAAGCATCTTTTCTAATCACAATGCTGTAAGATTAGATGTCAACTACAGGAAAAACGATTAAAAATACAAACATATCTGTGGCTGTTTCATGTCAACATATGGCAAAACAAATACAGTATTGTAATTAAAAAAATAAGTAAATTAAAAAAATACAAACATATGAAGGCTAAACAGCATGCTTCTGAATAACTGACAAATCACAGAAGAAATAAAAATATGCATAGAAACAAATGAAAATTAAAGTACAACACCCCAAAACCTATGGGATTCAGTAAAAGCAGTGCTGGGGGAAGGTTTAAAGCTCAATATTCAGAAAACCAAGATCATGGCATCTGGTCCCATCCCTTCATGGCAAATAGATGGAGAAACAGTGGAAACAGTGTCAGACTTTATTTTGGGGGCTCTAAAATCACTGCAGATGGTGACTGCAGCCATGAAATTAAAAGACACTTACTCCTTGGAAGAAAAGTTACGACTAACCTAGAGAGCATATTGAACAGCAGAGAAATTACTTTACCAACAAAGGTCTATTTAGTCAAGGCTATGGTTTTTCCAGTGGTCATGTATGGATGTGAGAGTTGGACTGTGCAGAAAGCTGAGCACCAAGAATTGATGCTTTTGAACTGTAGCATTGGAGAAGACTCTTGAGAGTCCCTTGGACTGCAAGGAGATCCAACCAGTCCATTCTAAAGGAAATCAGCCCTGGGATTTCTTTGGAAAGAATGAAGCTAAAGCTGAAACTCCAGTACTTTGGCCACCTCATGGGAGGAGTTGACTCATTGGAAAAGACTCTGATGCTGGGAGAGATTGGGGGCAGGAGGAGAAGGGGACGACAGAGGATGAGATGGCTGGATGGCATCACTGACTCGATGGACGTGAATCTGAGTGAACTCTGGGAGTTGGTGATGGACAAGGAGGCCTGGAGTGCTGCAGTTTATGGGGTCACAAGGAGTCTGACACGACTGAGTGACTGAACTGAACTGAACTGAACTGAAGGGGAAGGTTCATAGCAATACAAGCTTACCTCAAGAAACAAGAGAAAAAATCAAATAAATTAATTTTACACCTAAAGCAACTAGAAAAGGAAGAAATGAATAACCCTGGGGTTAGTCAAAGTAAAGAAATCATAAAAATTAGGGTGGAAATAAATGAAAAAGAAACAAAGGAGACTATAGCAAAATTCAACAAAGCTAAAAGCTGGTTTTTTGAGAAGATAAATAAAATAGACAAACCATTAGCCAGACCCATCAGGAAAAAAAAAAAAGGAGTCAAATTGGCAAAATTAGAAATGAAAATAGAGAAATCAAACAGACAACATAGAAATACAAAGGAATATGAGAGACTACTATCAGCAACTTTATGAAAATAAAATGGACAACTTGGAAGAAATGGAAGAATTCTTAGAAAAATATAATCTTCTGAATCTGAACCAGGAAGAAATAGAAAATCTTAATAGACCCATCACAAGCACAGAAATCAAAACTGTAATCAGAAATATTCCAACAAACAAGAGCCCAGGACTTCACAGCTGAATTCTACCAAAAATTTAGAGAACAGTGACACCTATTCTACTGAAACTCTTCCAGAAAACTGCAGAAGAAGGTAAACTGCCAAAATCATTCTATGAGGCCACCATTACCCTAATACGAAAACCAGACAAAGATGGCACAAAAAAAGAAAACTATAGGCCAATATCACTGATGAACATAAATGCAAAAATCCTCAAAAAATTTCTAGCAACAGAATCCAATAATATATTAAAAACATCATACATCATGACTAAGTGGGCTTTATCCAAGGGATGGAAGGATTCTTTAATATATGCAACTCAGTAAATGTGATACACCATGTTAACAAATTGAAAGATAAAAACATATGATTATCTCAGTAGATGCAGAGAAAGCCTTTGACAAATGCAACATCCATTTATGATTAAAAAAAAAAAAAACCCTCCAGAAAGCAGGCATAGAAGGAACATAACTCAACATAATAAAACCCACAACAAACATCCTCAGTGGTGAAAAATGGAAAGCATTTCCCCTAAAGTCAGGAAGGAGACAAGGGTGCCCACTCTCACCACTCCTATTCAACATAGTTTTGGAAGTTTTTGCTATAGCATTCAGAGAAGAAAAAGAAATAAAACGAATATAGATTGGAAAGAAGAAGTAAAACTCTCACTGTTTGCAGATGACATGATCTTCTATATAGAAAAGCCTAAAGACTCCACCAGAAAATTACTAGAGCTAATCAATAAATATAATAAAGTTGCAGGATATAAAATTAACACAGAGAAATCCCTTGCATTCCTCTACACTAACAGTGAGAAAACAGAAGGAGCAATTAAGGAAACAATTCCATTAAACATTACAATGAAAATAATAAAATACTTAGGATATATCTACCTAAAGAAACAAAAAACCTATATATAGAAAAAACTATAAAACACTGATGAAAGAAATCAAAAATGACACAAATAGATGGAGAAATATACCATGGATTGGAAGAATCAATATAGTGAAAATGAGTATACTACCCAAAGCAATCTGTAGATTCAGTGCAATCCCTATCATGCTACCAATGGTATTTTTCAGAGAACTAGGACAAATAATTTCACAATTTGTATGGAAATACAAAAACCTTGAATAGCCAAAGCAATCTTGAGAAAGAAGAATGGAACTGGAGGAATCAACCTGCCTGACTTCAGGATATACTACAAAGCAACTGTCATCAAGACTAAAGTAATGCCAGAAAGACAAAAATATAGCTCAATGGAACAAAATAGAAAGCTCAGAGATAAATCCACGCACCTAAGGACACCTTATTTTTGACAAAGGAGTCATGAATATACAATGGAGAAAAGAAAATCTCTTTAACAAGGGGTTCTGGGAAAGCTGGACAACCACTTGTAAAAGAATGAAACTAGAACACTTTCTAACATCATACACAAAAATAAACTCAATGGATTAAAGATCTAAATGTAAGACCAGAAACTATAAAATTCCTAGAGTAAAACATAGGCAAAACACCATCTGACATAAATCATAGCAGGATCCTCTATGACCCACCTTCCAGAGTAATTGAAATAGAAGCAAAAATAAACAAATTTGACCTAGTTGAACTTAAAAGCGTTTGCACAATGAAGGAAACTATAAGCAAGGCGAAAAGACAGCCTTCAGAATGGGAGAAAATAATAGCAAATGAAGCAACTGACAAAGACTTAATCTCAAAATATACAAGCAGCTACTGCAGCTCAATACCAGAAAAATAAATGACCCATTCAAAAAATGGGCCAAAGAACTGAACAGACATTTCTCCAAGGAGACATACAGATGACTAACAAAACACATGAAAAGATGCTCAACATCACTGATTATCAGAGAAATGCAAATCAAAACCACAATGAGGTACCATCTCACGTTGGTCACAATGGCTGCTATCCAAAAGTCTACAAGCAATAAATGCTAGAGAGGGTTTGGAGAAAAGGAGACCTCTTACATTGTAGGTGGGAATGCAAACTAGTACAGCCACTATGGAGAACAGTGTGAGGACTCCTTGAAAACTGTAGGTAGAACTTCCATATGATCCAGCAATCACACTGCTGGGCATACACACTGAGGAAACCAGAATTGAAAGAGACACATGTACACCAATGTTCATCGTGGCCTTGTTTACAATAGCTAGGACACGGAAGCAATCTAGATGTCCATTGGCAGGTGAATGGATGAGAGCTGTGGTTCAGTTCAGTTCAGCCACTCAGTTGTGTCTGACTCTTTGCGACCCCATGAATCGCAGCACACCAGGCCTCCCTGTCCAGCACCAACTCCCGGTGTTCACTCAGATTCACATCCATCGAGTCGGTGATGCCATCTAGCCTTCTAATCCTCTGTTGGCCCCTTCTCCTCCTGCCCCCAATCCTTCCCAGCATCAGAATCTTTTCCAATGAGTCAACTCTTTGCCCAAGTTGGCCAAAGTACTGGAGTTTCAGCTTTACCATCAGTCCTTCCAATGAACATCCAGGACTGATATCCTTTAGAATGGACTGGTTGGATCTCCTTGCAGTCCAAGGGACTCTCAAGAGTCTTCTCCAACACCACAGTTTAAAAGCATCAATTCTTTGGTACTCAGCCTTCTTCACAGTCCAAATCTCACGTCCATACATGACTACTGGAAAAACCATAGCCTTGACTAGACGCACCTTTGTTGGCAAAGCAATATCTCTGCTTTTCAATATGCTATCTAGGTTGGTCATAATTTTGCTTCCAAGGAATAAGCGTCTTTTAATTTCTCACTGCAGTCACCATCTGCAGTGATTTTGGAGCCCCCCAAAATAAAGTCTGACACTGTTTCCACTGTTTCCCATCTATTTGCCATGAAGGGATGGACCGGATGCCATGATCTTCGTTTTCTGAAT
This sequence comes from Nanger dama, assembly GCA_917880005.1. Classification (NCBI taxonomy): domain Eukaryota; kingdom Metazoa; phylum Chordata; class Mammalia; order Artiodactyla; family Bovidae; genus Nanger; species Nanger dama. The sequence continues at coordinate 6,191,719 of CAKJTW010000094.1, read as the reverse complement.
GTTGAGCTTTAAGCCAACCTTTGCACTCTCCTCTTTCACTTTCATCAAGAAGCTTTTTAGTTCATCTTCACTTTCTGCCATAAGGGTGGTGTCATTTGCACATCTGAGGTTATTGATATTTCTCCCGGCAATCTTGATTCCAGCTTGTGCTTCTTCCAGCCCAGGGTTTCTTTTAATGTACTCTGCATATAAGTTAAATAAGCAGGGTGACAATATACAGCCTTGACATACTCCTTTTCCTATTTGGAACCAGTCTGTTGTTCCATGTCCAGTTCTAACTGTTGCTTCCTGACCTGCATACAGGTTTCTCAAGAGGCAGGTCAGGTGGTCTGGTATTCCCATCTCTCTCAGAATTTTCCACAGTTTATTGTGACCCACACAGTCAAAGGCTTTGGCGTAGTCAATAAAGCAGAAGTAGATGTTTTTCTGGAGCTCTCTTGCTTTTCTCATGATCCAGCGGATGTTGGCAATTTGATCTCTGGTTCCTCTGCCTTTTCTAAAACCAGCTTGAACATCTGGAAGTTCATGGCTCACCTATTGCTGAAGGCTGGCTTGGAGAATTTTGAGCATTACTTTACTAGCATGTAAGTTGAGTGCAACTGTGGAGTAGTTTGAGCATTCTTTGGCATTGCCTTTCTTTGGGATTAGAATGAAAACTGACTTTTCCAGTCCTGTGGCCACTGCTGAGTTTTCCAAATTTGCTGGCATATTGAATGCAGCACTTTCACAGCATCATCTTTCAGGATTTGAAATAGCTCAACTGGAATTCCATCACCTCCACTAGCTTTGTTTGTAGTCATGCTTCATAAGGCCCACTTGACTTCACATTCCAGGATGTCTGGCTCTAGGTGAGTAATCACACCACCGTGATTATCTGGGTCATGAAGGTCTTATTTGTACATTTCTTCTGTGTATTCTTGCCACCTCTGTCAATATCTTCTGCTTCTGTTAGGTCCATACCATTTCTGTCCTTTATCAAACCCATCATTGCATGAAATGTTCCCTTGGTATCTGTAATTTTCTTGAAGAGATCTCTAGTCTTTCCCATTCTGTTGTTCCTCTATTTCTTTGCATTGATTGCTGAAGAACTCTGTGCTATTCTTTAGAACTCTGCATTCAGATGCCTATATCTTTCCTTTTCTCCTTTGCTTTTCACTTCTCTTCTTTTCACAGCTGTTTGTAAGGCCTCCCCAGACAGCCATTTTGCTTTTTTGCATTTCTTTTCCATGGGGATGTTCTTTATCCCTGTCTCTTGTACAATGTCACGAACCTCCATCCATAGTTCATCAGGCACTCTATCAGATCTAGGCCCTTAAATCTATTTCTCATTTCCACTGTAGAATCATAAGGAATTTGATTTAGGTCATACCTGAATGATCTAGTGGTTTTCCTCACTTTCTTCAAGTCTGAATTTGGCAATAAGGTGTTCATGATCTGAGCCGCAGTCAGCTCCTTATCTTGTTTTTGCTGACTGTATAGAGCTTCTCCATCTTTGGCTGCAAAGAATGTAATCAGTCTGATTTTAGTGTTGACCATCTGGTGATGTCCATGTGTAGAGTCTTCTCTTGTGTTGTTGGAAGAGGGTGTTTACTATGACCAGTGGGTTCTCTTGGCAAAACTCTATTAATCTTTGCGCTGCTTCATTCCATATTCCAAGGCCAAATTTGCCTGTTACTCCAGGTGTTTCTTGACTTCCTACTTTTGCATTCCAGTCCCCTTTAATGAAAAGTACATCTTTTTTGGATGTTAGTTCTAAAAGGTCTTGGAGGTCTTCATAGAACTGTTCAACTTCAGCTTCTTCAGCATTACTGCGGGGCATAGTTTGGATAACTGTGATATTGAATGGTTTGCCTTGAAGACGAACAGAGATCATTCTGTCGTTTTTGAGATTGCATCCAAGTACTGTATGGACTCTTTTTGTTGACCATGATGGCTACTCCATTTCTTCTAAGAGATTCCTGCCCACAGTAATAGATATAATGGTCATCTGAGTTAAATTGACCCATTCCAGTCCATTTTAGTTTACTGATTCCTAGAATGTTGATGTTCACTCTTGCCATCTCCTGTTTGACTACTTCCAATTTGCCTTGATTCATGGACTTAACTTTCCAGGTTCCTATGAAATATTGCTCTTTACAGCATTGGACTTTGCTTCTATCACAAGTCACATCCACGAGTGGATATTGTGTTTTCTTTGGCTCCATCCCTTTATTTTTTCTGGAATTATTTCTCCACTGATCTCCAGTAGCAATTTCGGCACCTACCGACCTGGGGAGTTCCTCTTTCAGTGTCCTATCATTTTGCCTTTTCATACCGTTCATGGGGTTCTCAAGGCAAGAATACTGAAGTGGTTTGCCATTCCCTTCTCCAGTGGACTACATTCTGTCAGACCTCTCCACTTTGACCCACTGTCTTGGGTGGCCCCACAGGGCATGGCTTAGTTTCATTGAGTTAGACAAGGCTGTGGCCCTAGTGTGATTAGATTGACTAGTTTTCTGTGATTATGGTTTGTATGTCTGCCCTCTGATGCCTCTTGCAACACCTACCATCTTACTTGGGTTTCTCTTACCTTGGATGAGTGGTATCTCCTCACAGCTGCCCCTACTGACCTTGAACATGGAGTAGCTCCTCTCAGCCTTCCCTGTGCCTGCGCAGCCACTGCTCCTTGAACATGGGGTTGCTCCTTTCAGCCACCGCCCCTTTCCTCGGGCATGGGGTAGCTCCTCCTGGCTGCCGCCCCTGACCTCATGCGTGGGTAGCTCCTCCCAGCCACATTTCGACAAGGTCCTTCACAGCTGGTGCACTTCAATGACAAGATCTTGATCTTGGACTTCCTGTCTCCAGACAATGGGGAAATAACTTTCTGTTACTTAAGAAACTCCTTCTGTGGTAATTTGAAAATCCCATGGACAGAGGAGCCTGGTTGGCTACTGTCCATGGGGTCGCAAAGAGTTGGACATGACTGAGCGACTTTCACTTCACTACACTTCTGTGGTGGTTTGTCATAGCAGAGCTAGCAAACTAATACATAATTCTGTTCCTAGGATTCAGATAGAAATGATCCTCTCCTTACCTCTATCATTCCAAATTGTTTACTCAGCTATTAAAAAGAACACATGTGGATCAGTTCTAATGAGGCAGATGAAACTGAAACCTATTATACAGAGTGAAGTAAGTCAGAAAGAAAAACACCAATACAGTACATGAACACATATATATGAAATTTAGAGAGATGGCAACCAGGACTCTATATGCGAGACAGCAAAAGAGACACAGATAGAAAGAGCAGACTTTTGGACTCTGTGGGAGAAGATGAGGGTGGGATGATTTATTTGAAGGAACAGCTTTGAAACATGTATATTACCATATGTGAAACAGATGACCAGTCCAAGTTCGATGCATGAAACAGGGCACTCAAAGCTGGTGCACTGGGACAACCCTGAGGGATGGGATGGGGAGGAAGGTGGGAGGGTTGTTCAGGATGGGAGACACATATACACCCATGGCATATCACGTCAATGTATGGCAAAAACCATTACAATATTGTAAAGTAATTAGCCTCCAATTAAAATAAAAGAATTAATTAAAATCACTACATATCTGAATCTACAAGAAATTATTTATAGTCTTAAAAATCTGTATCCATAAAAATGAAAATAAATATATTTAATTCCATCTTCAAAAGCTAAAAAAATAAAATAAAATTATAAAAAATGTTGGACATAGTGCCTGAACAACAGCAACATGTCTACAAGACTTCAAGCAATAAAACATAGAGCATCATAGTTAATATTTTAATACTAATTTACTCACATATTTATTCATGTACTCAATGGACATTCAGTGAGCACATACTGTATATTAGGACCTGTGTTTCAAGGCACAGATAATTTAAAAATTAAATACAGAAGAAATTTGAAAGAGCTTAAAGTTTCTCCCAATTACAGGAAGATAGCCTGTAAATGAGAACATATTTTTCTATTTAATATGTGGAATTATGTGACTACAGAATCAGAATTGTTTAGCTGCTTCTGGATTTCTGATAGAAACTTGGTGCATTCAAGATGTGATGTCACCACGTTGCTAAGATCCTAATCTATCAATATCTTAACATGATGCTTCTACAACCTTCCAACAAACGGTTATTTCTCTCTTCCTTTTCTTCAACCTAATGATAGTAGAATTTATGGGCAGGATAATACTAGGAGTGAAAAGTAGGTAATTCATCCTTAATTTTTCAAGACTCTCCCTCCCCCCACCGCCCCCTTTTTTTTGCTAAAATCAATGAAGATATCTTGGCTTTTGACAGTGTTCTCCTTTTTCAAATAGTTTTTCATGGTTCTCATAACATTCATTTTCCCAGTTATTTTATTGACTTTCTGGGTGTTCTTTCTTTTGCCCATTGTCTGAAAACCAGTGTTTCCTTTATCTTTGTTTTGTGTCAAGCGGTAGGATAGAGTCCTTGTTATTCCATCAAGGAGGGAAGCAGAAGTTTGAGTAGTCTTTTAAAGTATCAAAAACAATTATATTGGCATTGAAGAAACATTCAAAATGAATGTATGGTTGGCTCTCCATATCCCTGGGTGTCACATATGTGAATCTAGGAATTCAACCAACCAGGGATCGATCTGGAGTTGATGGATTCCCCAGATGGAAGACAGGTGGATAAAGAGGGCCAACTGTATTCATTGTACTACCTCCTTTCATATAAGGGACTTGAGCATCTGTGAGTTTTGGTCTCTGCAAGGGATCCTGGAAGTAATCCCTTGCAGATACCAAGGGATGACTATGTTTGTTTTTATAGCTACTCTAGCTTTCTTTTATTGGTTTTAGCAATGTATCATTCTTCATCTTTTTACTCTTTATCTATATTTGTCTTTATATTTAGAGTAGATTTCTTTTTAAAAATTAATTAATTTTTGGTCACACCATACAGCATGTGGAATCTTAGTTCCTTGACCAGGATTTGAACCCATTCCCCCTTCAGTGGAAACACAGAGTCTTAACCACTGTACTACCAGGAAGTCCCTAAGGTGGATTTATTGTAGAGAATATATGATTGGCTCTTGTGTTTTGATCCAATATAATAATTTGTCTTTTTGTGGGGTGTATTTAGACCATTGACATTTAAAGTGATTTACTGATGTAGTTGGATTAATATCTGCCATATCTGTTAATGTTTTCTATGTATGACTCTTATTTTTTGTTCCTGTTTTATCTTGTACTAGTTTTGGCCTTTTGTGGTTTTAATTAAACATTTTATGATTCCATTTTCTTTCTTTCCTAAGCATAGTCATTTAACTTTTTAAAGAACTTTAAAAGATAGTTTCCATAGTTTGCAATATACATTTATAATTAATCCAAGTCACTTTCAAGTAACAGTATACCACTTCAGGGTATTTTGTATACCTTCTAATAACACAATATTCCTAATTCCTTCTTCTTATTAACCTTGAATCATTGCTGTCATTCATTTTGCTTGTATATAGGCTCTAACAGTCAGATACATTGCTGCTGTTATTATTTTGAACAAATTATTACCTGTTAAATCAATTAAATATAAAAAATTATAAACATCCCCTCAATATTTATTTGAGAAAGTCGTTAGTTCTCTTACTCTTTTGAGAGATAATTTTGGAAGAGTTCTACATTTTTTGTTTAAATTTCAACACTGTAAATATTTCACTCTACTTTCTTCTTGCTTGCTTGCATGCTGTCTGAGAATTTGGGTATAATACTTATCTTTGCTCTTCTGTATGTAAGGTGTCTTTTTCCTTTGACTTTTTCAAGATGTTTTCTTTTTTCATTTTTTTAAAATTTTACTTTAGTTTACTTTACAGTACTGTATTGGTTTTGCCATACATCAACATGAATCTGCCACGGGTGTACATGAGTTCCCAATCCTAAACCCCCATCCCACCTTCTTTATCTTTGATTTTCTGAAGTTTGAATATGATGTGTAAGTGTAGGATTGTTTTTGTTTTTGCTTTTGGGGGAGATTTTTGATGTTGTTTTTGCTGTTTTGGCTTTTGTCCTTCTTGGTTTTCTAAGCTTCTGGGATCTGTGATTTAGTCTCTGATGTTAATTTAGGGGAATTCTCAGTCATAACTGCTTCAAACATTTCTTCTCTTCTTTCTCTCTCTTTTTATTTTCTGACATTCCCCTTACACATGTTACATCCTTAGTTGTTTTTCAACAGTTTTGGATATTCAGTTCCTTTTGGGGGTCTTTTTACCTTCTTTGATTTATAGTTTCTATTGACCTATTTCAAACTCAGAGTCTTTCCTCAGTCATGTCCAGTCTACTAATAAACCTATCAGAGACATTCTTCATTTCTGTTACAGTGGTTTTGACTTCTTGCATTTCTTTTTACTCTTTCAATTTCCGTTTCTCTCCTTATATTTTCTATCTGTTCTTGCATGCTGTCTACTTACAGAGTCATTAGAATATTAATTATAGTTAATTATAGCTAACTTAAATTAAAATTAAGATTTCAATTCCTAGTCTGATAATCCCAATGTTCCTGCCATATGTGCATCTGATTCTAGTGCTTGCTTGGTTTCTTCAAACTGTGTTTTTGCTTTTTAGTATGCTTTGTCATTTTGTGTTGTTTTTGAAAGTCAGACATAATGCATTAGAAAGAAGGAATTATAGTAAATAGGCCTTTGGTAATTTGGTGGTAATATGCAGGAAGAGTGGAAAGGTTTTATAGTGCTATAAAATTAGGTCTGTCTTTGTGTTGTGATCTTCACAGGTGCTTTTCCTCCATGCCCTGCTTAGGTGAGACAGAATGGCTAAATGATGCTGGAGTGCATATTTCTCTTATCCTAGGTTCATATTCTCTTATCAGGTCTCATATCAGGTTACAGTCTGATGTTACCCCAATAGTTTAGATTCTGCTAAAACAATTTCTCTTGCTGTTCAAACCTCGTGAAGAATAGAATGCTCTGATGTATTTCAATATTGTTACTTCCCTCTCCTGCTGCTGGCAGCATTAGGAGATTTTCCCCTGATAGTCGCTGTTGAGATCCTGGTGGAGCTCCTGGCAGTTGAACTCACAAAAGTGCTGGGCCCTTCTGGTGTTTTTAACTCTTATCCTTATCCATGTTGAGCCTCCCGTAGTTTCTCAGTTACAGTTCAGGGTTCTCAACCCTGTACTTCTTCCAGGGAAGGTTCTGTTTCACGGGTTCCTGCTCCAGTAAGTTGTGATTCTCTGATTCTACCTGTCTGTCTCTTCAGTTGGAGGGGAAGCAGTTTACCCCACAATCTAGTTTCTCTAATGAACCTAAGAAAAGTTTTTGGATTTTTAGTTTGTTTTTGTTCAGCTTTTTATTTGTTAGGGTGGAATGATGACCTCCAACCTGTTTAACAGAATGGAATCTAGAAGCATCTAAAAGTTTATATAATTAAATGTAGATTATTCACATATAATGCTCTTCTATGGTGCTGATATTTCTAGTTTTACCAGACTTTTCTCATTTTAGAGAATATGACAAAGAATTATCTGTGTTCCGTATAGAGTGAATAGCGTGACTAGCACTGTTTGTATAATTAAGCCAACTCATATTTTCTGAATGCCTATATGTATCAGGTATGACTCCAGGTATTTTGATATATATATATAATCTCATTTAATATCTATGTAACTCTCCATTTTTACATGAGAAGGACATCCATTGAGGGAAGTTGTGCTATTGTTTTCTGTTAAGTTTTCTAATGGTGGATGATAGTCAGGTGTGAACTTGGTCTTTTTGACTTATGGTATTCTCAAATAATAATCATCCTTCTCATCTGAGTAGTCTTTCTTTCTTCTTTGTTTGTTAAAATAGTCACAATTTTCTTTGACTTTCCAGAGGTAAAAGGATTATCCTGACAACATTTAAGTATACTGAAAAGAAAAAGATTGTCACAAAATTCCAACATCTTTTAATGATTTTTAGAATGAGGAATTATAAGACTACAAAAAATAAGTAATAAATATTATTTCTCTAAAATTATGATATTAATGGCTGAGCACTTTGAGACACAACTATCAATATTATTCTACACTCATTCATCCCTAACTAATCTACCTACTCTGCCTCTATTTATTACCCCTAATTACTGAAGGATAAATTACTGTATTTTTGTTTTAAATTGATATTCCTTCTCTTCTGTATATCTAGTGTGGATGCTTAGAGATTATAGACTAAAGATAGTTTTAGTCTGAGATTAGCAAGAACTGAGAAGAAAAGTTGGAAAGAGAATGTAATCTTCAGTTTTTCAGAAATTATATGCCAATTTCAATTAAAGTTTAAAAATATAATGTATTAAATTAATAGATATCAGCAAATTTTTGATAAATATATTTTTATTATGAGGCAGTATATAAATATAGGTTTATATTAGGCAGATGCATTTTCCAGACCAAACATCAATAATTTTGAAATTGACATATTGTAATTGTAAAAAAAAAATCACTCAATAAATCTACAAAATAGTAATAGTTAAAAGTCAGTTAGTTCAGTTGCTCAGTCATGTCTGACTCATTGTGACCCCATGAACCACAGCATGCCAGGCCTCCCTGTCCACTACCAACTCCCAGCGTTTACCCAAACTCATGTCCATTGAGTTGGTGATGCCATCCAACCATCTCATCCTCTGTCGTCCCTTTCTCCTCCTGTCCTCAATCTTTCCTAGCATCAGGGTATTTTCAAATGAGTCAGCTCTTTGCATCAGGTGGCCAAAGTATTGGAGTTTCAACTTCAACATCAGCCCTTCCAGTGAATACCCAGGACTGATCTCATTTAGGATGGACTGGTTGGATCTCCTTGCAGTCCAAGGGACTCTCAAGAGTCTTCTCATACACCACAGTTCAAAAGCGTCAATTCTTCAGCACTCATCTTTCTTTACAGTCCAACTCTCACATCCATACATGACTCCTGGAAAAACCATAGCCTTGACTAGTGAAATACTACTAGTAACAGACCTTTGTTGACAAAGTAACGTCTCTGCTTTTTAATATGCTGTCTAGGTTGGTCATAACTTTCCTTCCAAGGACTAAGTGTCTTTTAATTTCATGACTGCAGTCGCCATCTGCAGTGATTTTGGAGCCCCAAAATATAAAGTCTTCCACTGTTTCCCTACCTATTTGCCATGAAGTGATGGATCTGGATGCCATGATCTTAGTTTTCTGAATGTTGAACTTTAAGTTAAAAGAGGCTACTGCTATTAGTTTTATCCTGGTATTACCACTATTCCTATTGAATTTATGAGAATTAAATATAATTGATGAAAAGCAAAAGATTTAGGTAGCCAGCATAATTCTGTTATCATAATATCTATCACACTTTGTTGAAATCTCCATGAATTCTGAGGAGTCTTATTCAGAAGACTTTACTTAAGGGAGATTATTTTGATACTTATAATCTGATGGTTGAGAATCTAGAGACTCAAAATAGGAACATTTTTCTTGTCCTAAACTTTGTCCTAAGCTGTGAACTAGAAACTGTGCTTTTCTAGCATCAATATGATTTCACTACATATTTGTTAATACAATTTGTTGATACATTTGTTGATATACCTTAACTTGCCTTCCTTCCATAATAACCTTAAATGAACAAGAAGGTATAGTAGAAAGAGAAAGAACTTTGGTATAAGGCAAATCTGGATTTATATGTCAACTTTCTACATTTGTTCTGTTATTTCAAAATAGCAGGCATGATAACCATCTCACAGGAATGTTATGGGGATTAAATGAGATGCTATAACTAAACTACCTAGCATGGTTATTAGCACAAAATAAAAATTGAATAAATTAATGAAAATTTATATAAAAATTAAGGCAGCCATCTTAAGAGTGAAGAGTTAAAGGGCATGTAAAGAAATAAAACAAACAGTTTGGTAAAGACAATATCAAACATTGTGACACTAAAAACAGTGCTTGAAATACTTATTGCCAAACTCATACAATAAAAAGCTTGCTTTAATCTAAAGTATAAGAAAAGCAACTTGAGAACTAGTCTCAGGGAGGGCAAAGGTTCTCCCTTATCCCTGAGTCTAAGTCCAAATTTTGGCACATTGATTTTATACGAACACTTGAATAAACTCTTAGAGGTTAGAAAGGAAAAACAGCTGCATTATAAAAAATAGCTATTATATGTTTGTTAATTGTGGGAACATTTTATAAATTGTTTTGACAAACAATAATGGGATCAATTCTAAGACTATACCTCTTGCCCATAGAGCAATGTTACAAGCTTTCCCACTTAACACACTTAGGTGTGACTTACGAAACATCTTCAGACTGTTGTATCCTTGAGAGTACACCAGTCAGCTCTCCCCTTTGAGATAACTTTCTGCAAGGAATGGTTCCCCCGAAGTGTTTATACTGATGTCAGACTCTGCCTAGGCCTCTCCCAATCAATGACTATTATCAGACCATTTCTGATTGAAGGATTCCTATAACCAGCAGGCTTTTCTATGGGGATCTCTACTGGCCTAACAGAAACATTCTCAGACTTACACTACAGTGTAAGGCTTTTCCCATGATCTTCCTTCCCCTTCTCTGTTTGCAGGTGTCATACATCATGGTCACTTTTGTAGTGAAATGAAGTGTTCTACATAGTCCCCTAAAATGATCTCATTTGCCCGTGAGACTTGTCATACCTTGGTCCCTTTTAGGCCTTTTCTATTTCTCTAATGCATGTTTACTGATTATCTATTCCATGATCAAGGCACTGAGACCAACAGAGGGAAACAAAACTACCCTGTTTCTCATTCTTTTGGGAAGGGGGTTTGGATAATTATAATCAAACAAGTGAACTATAACAGGCTTGTATGTGAAAAAGGAAGAGTTGAGGAATGAGCAAATAAGATGAGAAGAAATAGAGAAGTAGGAGAAAAAATAGAAAGTTATGGTTTTATGGAAGTCAAGAGCAGAAAATTTTAAGTACATGTAACTATGCTGAATATTGCCAAGAGGTGGAGGAGGAAATGACAACCCACTCCAGTATTCTTGCCTGGAGAATCTTGTGGACAGAGAAGCCTGGCCGACTACAGTCCATGGGGTTGCAAAGAGTCAGACATGACTGAGCAGTGGAAACATATTTAAATTGTCCCCACTTAGTTGTTAGTGGTCTTTCCAGGTAGCACTGGTGGTAAAGAACCTGTCTGCCAATGCAGGAGACATAAGAGATGTGAGTTCAATCCCTGGGTAGAGAAGATCCCCTGGAGGAGGGCATGGCAAACCACTCCAATATTCTTGCCTGAAGAATCCCATGGACAGAGAGCCTGGAGGGCTATAGTTCATAGGGCTGCAAAGAGTAGGACACGACTGAAGTAACTTAGCACGCATGCATGCACTTAGTGGTTAAACATTTCTCAATTCAGTGAAAAATTTGAAGATGCTGTAAGAAAATGATTTCAGGAATATGAATTATCATTATTGAATCAAAATGGCTTGGAGATATTAATTTTTTTGGCTTTATATTCTCATCCTGTTACAGAGCACTGTTTTTGTTAAGACATGAATATAGATATTATGAATTGTAATCTATTAATAGAGAAAACTAATCAGTCACTTTGAACTCTTAAGATTCTGTAATTCTGCATGCATTTCCTCCCCTAGTAGACTCTAGAGACTTCAGAGACTTGGTTTTAGTTTTGTAGATTTGCTGTATGAATCAGGAGGTTTTACACTGATATCAGCATAGAACCATAGAATTTTAAACTTGTAAAAGACTATGGTTTTTCCAGTGGTCCCTGAGGCTGGGAGGAATTGGGGGCAGGAGGAGAAGGGGACGACAGAAGAGGAGATGGCTGGATGGCATCGCCAACTCGATGCACATGAGTTTGGGTGAACTCTGGGAGATGGTGATGGACAGGGGAGGCCTGGCATGCTGCAATTTATGGGGTCACAAAGAGTCGGACATGACTGAGCAACTGAACTGAACTGAACTGGAGACTAGTAATCCTTTATGGTGATCAGTCTACAAGAGGGCTTGAAATGCTATGTAAAATTGTGTTTATATGTGCATATGTTTAGATTCTCATAGATTTTACCTGATTCTTAAAGTAACTGCAGGGGAAAAAAAGCATCTAAAACTACATTTTATAGAGGAGAGAAGTCAGTGCCATGGGAACCAAGACCTTTCCCTAAATCATACAAAACTTTAGTGGGAGCAATTTGTATTATGATGTTCATTTCATTCTGAAGTCCATAAACTCAAATCAGACATGTTAAGACTTTTTAAAAAATGATTTAAAGTCATTTGTCAGGCTCAGTGTGTCTGCTGCATGACTCTACTGTACTATTAGGTGCTTTGGCAGAGTTTTAATTTTTTAATGACAAAAGTTCAAAAAGTAAAGGGAAATATCTTTGCCTTACTGGAAAAAATAAAGAAAGGCTCTTAAAATGAAGTTTATCAAATTAGGAGTTGAGAGGAAAGGCATTTTGCATTGCACTAACACCAAGCTAACATTATCAGTACAACCTGAGAAGTGGACTATGTCCATTCTTTCTCTTTTTCTATTTCAGAAGTGAATAGACATCTTGATAGGGCCCAGCTGCTATTTCCATTGACTTAATGAGTTTCTTAGTGCACCCCATTGTTACTCAGTATTAAAGAAACATATGGCACATTTAACTCTTAACTATGGATTTATTTGACTTTTTAATTGTGTATTTTCCACCTGTGACTCTGTAGATTCTTTAAGAAATCATGTGTATATATAATATATATATGATTATATAAACATTCCAGTTGTGCTATTCAAATTAGTATATGAATGAAATAGCTTTTTCTTCCTAAATGTTGTCAATAACTGTATGTTCTAGAAGAAAAACCCTAAAAACAACATAAAACTCCTTATTTTAAAGCAATTGTGAATGTTTAAGACTTTTTGTAAAATAACAAAAATATAGAAAAAAGTACAAGTCAGTAACTTGATCAACTAGGCAAGATATCCTGAAAGAATTGCACTAATGTCCTGTTTAAACATGGGCATTCTTTCAAAGATATTGGGTCAATAAAAAATGTCTTAAGAACAGAACTGCAATCAGTGAGGGATTCAGGAAAATGGGAGGATAACATGAATACATAGATAGGTTTCTTTACTTTTATTCTTGCAATGATTTTCTTGAATCTCATTTGATAATGAATCTCAAGTTATAAGTCTTCATGTAAATCTTAATACACCATTATAGATGACTAATTAGAGCTCAACATGAGAATTAAGTCATTCCCTCAGGCCACCTGAAAGAACCCAATGTTAACTGCATTATGGCAGTGGGTTTTGATGTGCAGCTATTATTTTCCAAGCTTTGACTTTGAAGACATTGATCAAAAACTGCCACCTCCTACCATGTACAATAGCCCTGTCATTAGGCCTGACAACACCTCATAACAACCACCTTATGCTCACAAAGAAATGAATTTCAAAACTAAAAGATGTGAATGGCTAGGAGCCAAGGAGGAACTGATTTACTGAATTTACCTCTTATTTAGAATCCTTATTGTGAATGGAAACCATTTTCTTACTCACACAGCTTTTTAATTGGGATACTTGTAATGAAAGCTCCAGAAGACAGACTCTGGCTCACAAAGATAGGAAAAAAAAGCCAACATGTATAACACCTTTCAAAGTTAATTTCATCATATTTTATAACAGTAATGAACAAAAACTATTTTCTAGATCCTGTGGCAATTCCTCACGAAGAAAAGGATATTTGAGGAAATGACTTACATTTCTTATTTGTGTTCAATCAGTGGAATATAGTAGAAACTAATTCATTAAAATGTATCTTTTTAAAAAAGTTAACTATTTTCTTTCCAAAAGGGCATATATCAACTTCTCTTTGTCAATTTTTATTTTATGAAACATTTAATTTTTTTTTCCCTAATAGTGAATGGTAAGGTCTCACAGTAATTATCTTAAAGGGAAAAGACCTCCTTTGAATTGAATATCAGGTCTTGACAGGAGTAAAATTTAGTATCTAATCTGACTTTAGTGGTGCTTGAGAATGAAAGGAAAACATGTTTCAAATTTCTAATGGTATAAATAAATAGCAAGATATTTTTCTTGATTTCATCTTATTGTTATTTACATGGTAAGATGTGAGAAAGAAAGTGAAGAGTGATAAAAATTCCATCATCAAACTTTGCTAAAGATTTGTAAACTATGGAATTTTGAATTTCTTTCTCTTTTAAATTTCATACCCTCTTTTAACTGGAACTGTTATTAACTGAAAGAATGGATATAGTTTCAAGATTGCTCATGTCTTAGCCAATAAGCACCTCTTCTGAGTAACCATATCATGAAAAACTGTACTTAATAGATTACTTTGTGAGTCTCTGTTACAGTGGGAATTTGCCTAACTTCTGGGGAGAAGCATGAATGTAAGGGAATCTGAATATTAGAGTATTTTGAGGACATATATTTTTTAAAACTATAATTTTTTTTCATTTGTAAAACTAGGATAATATAATTGACCTCAGTAAGTTGATTATGAGAATTAAATGATATAATATGTATAAAGCCTATGTGTATATATAGAATATGTATATGTATAGTACATGACACAAAATAACCAGCTCTTAAAGGGTAGCTATAATAAGGACAGAGAGCTTCTTCATATACTGAAGATCCTTTAAGGTAATAGCATTTTATGAAGAATTTTTTTCATTAATGACTTGGTTTAATTAATTTACCTAGGATGCAATTTTTAATTCAACTTCTTATTAAAATGCTTTACCATTTAATATATGCTATTCATTCTGTTATGATCTTTATCAGCCATGTAAAGGGCTTTCACATGTTTCTGAGTGAGACAGACAGTCTTTAAACTGACTGTTTAAAAGACTGAACTCTGATGAAATGTTTACATATACATTAATTTATAAAGGTGTATTCTAATCAGTGTAACACAAGTCACAAAGCTGATCTCAATTCCCAAGCATGAATTTTCTTTAAATATCTTGTGAGTTAAAAAGCAAAACAAGAGTTTCATAAGTTCTGAGCCCTATTTACACAGTAGACTTAGATTGATTAGAATAAACTAAAGAAAGAACATAGTTTTGAACACCTGCTTACGCAATTAACCACAATGGCACCAAGGTTTCTACTTATAGTCTTTAAGTCAATAGCACTCCTTTATAAAGAATTGCTTAAATCAGATAGTTCACAAAAAGTGTGTAATTTATTTAAAGAACCATCAGGGTATGTTATAATGATTGGAACTTTTGCCATGTTTTGCTTCAATTCCCCTCAGTCATACTCAACAAGAGATCTGCAAAATAGTGACTATCTTTCTATGAACTGAAACCTTGTAGAATTATTTTCCTAATGGAACTCTGGGTTATCATTGTTATTACAGGAGAAAGTGGCATCAATTACCTAGTTTGAAAAAACATGTCCTTTAAAAGAAAAAAATGTATATGGGATAACAATAAGATAAACATCATATTAGAATTCAAATTCATATTTCAGGAAAAAAGTTAGTAGTATAAGTCAAAAGTTTAAAAAATATCCACAACATTTAATTCTCTACTTTTATTTATAGGAATTTATTCTAAAGAGATAATTTATAATATAAAAATTTTTTAAAGTTCACATACTTATACCTTTCTTATTTAAAACAGGGAGGAAGTGAAAAATTATAAATATTCTTTATTAGAAGAATTGTTATTATTGTGTGACTAAATAATGGAAATTATGACTGCTAGAGCTCACAAAAGCTATGGAAATTGTATCACAAAGTTAAATTAAAAGTGTTATATATACAGTAAATATTATCATATACTTTTCTAATCTTAAAAGATTATAAGCAAATGCTTATAATTGATGTTAACTCGTCACATTCATAAGCAATTATGTGTTCTTAGATTGAAACATTTTAAAAAATTCTGGAGTACAGTTACAGTGGGCATGAAAGTATAACTATAGAGTTTCATAAGACTTTTTCTTTAATAAAAAGTCATAAAGTACTTTATTTAATATTAAACAAAAGTACAGAAAACACAGTAAACTGTAAATGATAGTTGAAATCACACTCCACTTTATATAAACACCATGGAGGTAAAACCAAAAAAGATTACTATTTAGTGTACTGGAAATAGTTCTCAAAAATTTCAGAATATGAAGGAAAAGTATTGTGATATTAGTTCTTGTTCAGCCAACCGACAAATAAGTCTTGTGGCATCCAATCTTTATTTTCCAAGATGTATTAAGTGTTTACTATGTTGGGGTGATTTAGAAATGGATATAGAAAAAAAATAGATACTTCTCTGTTCCCTGCCTTTGTTAGTTTCTTGATTTCTTGATTCCACGTAAGCATCCTCAACTGGTATGAAAAGGGTTATAAAGCAATAAGAGAAAATATGTTCTACTCACTTTTATACTCCTTGTCCATTTGATAGTGAGGGAAAAATGTATATGATCTTCAACTGGATTCTTGCTATCTGAGAGCAAGGGATCAGAGACGACATCCTCCAAGGAAATCCTATTTCCTAAGATGTACAATGCTGTGGTGGGTTACAGCTCTAGGGTAATGAATTAGCTCTCTCCAGCTCTAGGGTACTCTCAAAAGGGAGCATTTGCTGGTAGATATTGGTTTTTGGGGGAGTGACAATTTTTGGCCAATGTTGTATATCACCAAATACGTTCATCTTTTCTCCAATCCTCCAGGCAAGACAGTCCAAGAAGACGCCTATTAGTTCTTCCCAGACTTGGGCTGCCTACCCATTTGATGGGTCATAGTCCAAGGGCTGAAATTTGTCACTCTAACAAACTGTAGCCTCTCACTCATGGTAACACTCAATTGACTTTTGAGAAACCCCAGAGAAAGAGAAGAGCAGTCCGAACTTCCCCTCAAAACCCACAAAAAATGACATTAGCATACCAATATGGACATCCCTGGTGGCTTAGATGGTAAAGCGTCTGTCTACAATGTGGGAGACCCGGGTTCAATCCCTGGGTTGGGAAGATCTCTTGGAGAAGGAAATGGTAATCCACTCCAGTGTTCTTGCCTGGAAAATCCCATGGATGGAGGAACCTGGTAGGATACAGTCCGTGGGGTCTCAGAGAGTCGGACACGACTGAACGACTTCACTTTCAGTTTCTTTCATGCCTCTCAGAGGGCTTCCCAGGTGGCACTAATGATAAAGAACCTGCCTGCCAGTGCTGGAGACATAAAAGACATGGGTTCAATCCCTGAATCAGGGAGATCCCCTGGAGCAGGAAATAGCACCACACACTCCAGTATTCTTGCCTGGATGATTTCATGGACAGAGCAACCTGGCAAGCTACAGTCCATGGGGTTGCAAAGAGTTGGACGCAACTGAGCACATAGCACACATGGCTCTGGGAAGCCATGGAGTAGTTGGGCTATATAAGGTGTGTTCACATGTATCCTGAAGCATGGAGTGAATTATGCACAGAAGAATAAGCGATTTAAAAGCCTTTCCTTCCAAATCCATAGTCTTCTTGCCAGATCCTTCTAGCCAAACTAAGCATATACTCTTTAACTTTCCTTTACTGCCAGTTAGCACAAGATGCTTTATAAGACAAGAGATGCTTTGACTGAGGCCATAGTTGGGGTAGTAATGAGGTTCTTCAGAGACAAAGAACATTAATGAGAAATAACTTCAGACTAGAACTGACAGATGAAGTGACTCATAGACTTGGAAATATCCTTGTAAATGACAGTGTTTTCAGTTGCCAACGGGAAAAGTGAAGCTGACTGGGTTAGTCTTGCCTAAGATCTTACAGCTTAGTTATTACCAGAGCCAGGTCTTTTTTACAGTTGCTGATTCATACTTCCACTCCTTTGTGCTGAGTAGTAGGTATAGTGAACCAACCAAAAAAATGGCAGTTGACTATCGGAGTTTAGAGTGAATGAGGAATCGGAATAAAAATCAATAATAATTTAAAAAGGAGATGCATAGATGTTTTCGAGTTTGGGAGAAATTCTGTTTCTTAGCTTTCCTTCCTTCTGATTTGCCACTATGTTTCCTACTTATTAGTCATTTTTTCTTTTACTTTATTTAGAATAAATTTGTAAATGACATATCTGTGATACTTGTATGCAGTTTAATTAAAAATAAGCTTTTTTTCCTCATCACCTTTTCACTTGGTGAAACTGTTACCACTGCTAAATTGCAGCTGTTAACATCTTCTTAATGATTTATAAGAATAGTTACAGTATTAAGTTGCTGTTAGATGCAGTAAAAAGCAGGGGAGGGGAATGTATATATAATTTAGGAGAGAGTACAAAGTACTATTATGAGAGAAGAAGAGATTCAGGCTTTCCAGTGTATTTGAGAAGAAATACAGCTTTTAAAATCATTGCTCTAGCTTTGGGTGATAAGATTAGGATTGTCTTTGCTCAGAAAGTTATTTTATTCCATTCTTTTTCCAGAAGTAACAAGTTTTATTTTTTATAACAGCTTTATAAGAGTGTAATTGATATACAATAAGCTGCACATATTTATTATATACAAATGGTGTTTTGATGTATGTTTACACAAGTAAAGTCATTATTACAATTGAAATAATTAATATATTTATCATCTCCAAAAGTTTTCTTTTGATCCTTCGTAATCCCTAATGCCCATCTTTCACTGCTGCTCCACAACTATTTCCAGGAACTGCTGATGTGCTTAATGTGACTATAAATATCAAGGATTTTATATAAATCACATCATATACAGTATATACTCATTTTTGTGTTTCTCTCAGAATAATTATTTTTAGATTCATTCATGTCATAGCATGCATCAGTGTACTTTAGTTTGTTCTATTATATGATTATGCCAACTATTGAAAATATTAGGATTTTTCCAATTTGTGTCTATATGAATAAAGCTAATATGAATTTTTAAATGAACATTTGCTTAATTTCTCTTGAATTGATACCTAGGAGTGGGATATAATGACTGGATTATATAATTTGAGCATGCTTAACTTTTAAGAAATTGTCAAGTGGTCTGCAAAGTGATTATACTATTTTACATTTCCATAAGCAATGTTTGAAAGTTCTAGTTATCCACATTCTCATCAATACTTGATATGGTTAATCTTTCAAATTTTAGCCATTCTTTCTAATAGATGTATAATGGTACTTCATGGTAAGTTTAACATGCATTTTCTTAGTGACTAATGGTGTCCAACATCTTTTGTTGTGCTTATTTGCCACCCATATATCTTCCCTGGTGACATGTTTGTTTGTTCAAATCACTTAAAATATTTTTTTCTTACTGAGTTTTGAAATTTCTTTATACATTCTGTATATGTCCTTTAACAGATATATGTATTACAACTATTTTCTCTGTTTCTTAAGTGCCTCTTGAAAAAGAAATGTATTTAATTTTGATAAAGTAAAATTTATTGATTTGTTCTTTTTATGAATATTTTTGGTGTTGTAGATAAGAAATCCTTTACAAAACCAGGATCACAAAGGTGTTCTCCTGTGTTACATGATTTTAAGACTTATATTTAGGTCTGTGATCCATTTTGAGTATATATTTATAACTATAAGGTACCGATCAAAGGTAAACTTTTTTTTTTTTTTTTTTTTTTGCACACAGATGTCAGATTTTTGGGCAGAATTTGTTGAGAAAAAATTGTCCTTTCTCCACTTAATTGTCTTTACACCTTTGTCTAAAATTAGTTGTCTATTTTTGGGTGAGTCTTTTCTAAAACTGTCTATTCTGCCATATTGGTTGATTTTTCTATCTTTTTACCACTAATGCACTGTTTTTATTATTATAACTTTATAATAATTCTTGAAGTAAGATATTGTTAGCCTTGCAACTTTATTTATCCTTTTTTCTTCAAAGATGTTTTGGCTATTCCAGGTCTTTCCTTGGCATTTCAAAATAAATTTTGGAGCAGGTTTGACAATTTCTACTAGAAAAGTCTGCTGGAATTTTGACTGAGGTTGAATTTATCTATAGATCAATTTAGGTAGAACTGTCTTAATGTTGAGTCTTCTGACCCATGGAAATGGTCTCTCTCTCAGTTTATTTCAATTTCCACTATTTTTTTTTTTTATCAACAAGGTTTGTTTTTAGTCTTTCACACATTTTGTCATTTTCCATTTGAATAGACACACATTTTATTTAAATATGTTTACTTTAAGAATTATTTTCACTTATTTGGATGAAAATTAATATCACTTGCCATAACTGGAAGATAACTGAAAATCAAATAAAAAAGAAAAAATAGTGTTAAATTCCAGGTAAACTGTGTTACTTGTTGAGGTGCTTTTAATTTTTTTAAAGCATAATTGATAAGGCTTAACAAATGATAGTCATATTTATACCAAGCTGAGCATTTTCTTTACATCTTCTATGTAATCAAGACCATTAAAAAATAGTAGAAAAAAGGAATTGTTTTCTCCCTACGTAATTCACTGTTTTAATGATCCATATAGCACTGAAAACTCATTACTCATACCTTTGATGTGAGCTCCACAATAGGGGAATAAATAGCTTTTAGGCAGGAGTGGCTTGAGCAAAGATATAGAAGTCTGAGAAAATTGGGTATTGTAGATTCCACAGAGGTTAGGAATAAAACTCTAGGAACAGATTCCCAGAGTGGCAGTTCTAAACCTTGGTTATATATAATCTTCACCTTAAGAGTTTAAAAGAGCGCAAAAGAATCAGAATACTTGGTTTAGAGTATTTATATAAGTTCCCTGCTGCTGCTGCTGCTAAGTCACTTGAGTCATGTCCAACTCTGTGTGACCCCATAGACGGCAGCCCACCAGGCTCCTCTGTCCCTGGGATTCTCCAGGCAAGAACACTGGAGTGGGTTGCCATTTCCTTCTCCAATGCATGCAAGTGAAAAGTGAAAGTGAAGTCGCTCAGTCGTGCCAGACTCTTAGCGACCCCAAGGACTGCAGCCCACCAGGCTCCTCCGTCCATGAGATTTTCCAGGCAAGAGTACTGGAGTGGGGCGCCACTGCCTTCTCCATAGTTACCTAGGTAGTTCTAATACTTAGGAAGGGTGGAGAAGTTCTATGATAGAATATCAGGATGCCTATATGGGAGGATGGTAATGGTGGTGTTGGTGTGAAGTAGGCCAGTAAGAGAAAGCCCATATTGATTAGCAATGTCTTCCCTGGATGTCAGTAGGTGGAATGGTAAAAATTTCAATATTGCTTGCTGTCTTAGTACTAGAATATGAATTGCCTGTCAAGGCAGTTGAGTATTACCTTGAAAAACTGATAGAACCCTGACTCTTTTCCATTAAGGAACACAATTATGACTTTATTTTTTTACTTTTCTACTTAAAATTGTCTTTTGGTTTAAAAGCAATATGATATTTTCTTACAATTAAAGGCATTAAGTGCATATTTTAAGTGTGCAGTTAATAACAGCATGTTTAAAGAATGGTCTAGATGACACTCCCCAACACTTTACAATAGAAATGTGAAGTATTTTTGAAAGTTTTAACACAGTTGCTACCTATAAGTAGTTATAGATAAATTCATTAGGGTTTCTTTGGATGATAATATTTCTAAATATGATATATAGAATCCAAATTTGCATCTCTAAATAAACAGATGCATGAGAAGATTCTGAACGTGAAATCAGGTCCCTTAAATACTTATCCACTGTTTTGTCGCAGCCCTAAGGCCCTAAAATAAGGTATCTTTCAGGTGTGGGTAGTATTTGCAGCTTGTTTGTGCTTTCTCATTAATATTGACCGTGCTACCAATCTAAGCTGGAGAAGGAAATGACAACCCGTTCCAGTATTCTTGCCTGGAAAATCCAATGGGCAGGGGAGCCTGGCAGGTTATACAATCCATGGGGTCGCAAAAAGTCGGACACGACTGAGCAACTGAGCACACACACCATCTTAAACACTTCATCTGGGAAAAGGAAAGAAACGGAGAACTCCATGTTCAAATCTTCAGTCTTTCGTAGGAGGAGCTAGTAACTGGGGAAAGAACTTCAAATCTTGCTTAATTTACTAAGGACAAAGAGGTATGGGGAGGGAGAGATTATCTTACCAAAAAAAAAAAAAAAATACATTGAGGAGTTCATGGAGAAGCAAGTGGGAGAAAAGGGCTTTTGTGTGTGTGTGTGAAGGGGCAATTTCTTGTATCTCCCAGCGCCCCTCCTCCCAGACGGTCAGGTCCCGCCGCTGCCCTCCCTCCCCGTTTCAGCCCTCGGCCAGTAGATCCAGTGGGCGGGGTAGCCTCTGCAGTCTTGCCTTCTCTTTCTTCCGAAGGCGAAGGCTCGCGGAGAACAAGGCATTAACTTAGCGCCCTGGGACTCTAACAGGCTCAGTGGACTTCTGCGCCTCTTAGAGTCTCCAGCTCTGGGAAGCGGTTTCCCCAGGTCTTCGCGGGAAGTGTGCCAGACTTTGTCGGTGTGGGGGTGGCAGGCAGAGGGACCA